>JAEIHA010001063.1:0-1370538 GCA_018904595.1 Zaprionus indianus
CTAGCCAGTGTCTAGCCAGTGTCTAGCCTGGGTTTAGCCTGTGCCTTGCCTCAGACTGGCATATGCATAGCCTGTGTCTAGCCTGTGCCTAGCCAAAGTCTAGCCTGTGCCTAGCCAGTGTATAGCCTGTGTCTCGCCTCTGTCTAGCCGGTGACTAGCCTGAGTCTTGCCTGTGTCTAGCCTGTGTCTAGCCTCTTTCTAGCTTGTGACTAGCCTCTGTCTTGCCTTTGCCTAGCCAGTGTCTAGCCTGTGTCTAGCCTGTGCCTTGCCTGTGACTGGCATGTGCATTGCCTGTGTCTAGCCTGTGCCTAGCCAAAGTCTAGCCTGTGCCTAGCCAGTGTATAGCCTGTGTCTAGCCTCTGTCAGCTTTTGACTAGCCTGTGTCTTGCCTGTGTCTAGCCTGTGTTTAGCCTGTGACTAGCCTGTGTCTTGCCTGTGTCTAGCCAGTGCTTTGCCTGTGATTGGCATGTGCATAGCCTGTGCCTAGCCAGTGTCTATCCTGTGCCTAGACAGTGTCTACCCTGTGCCTAGACAGTGTTTAGCCTGTGCCTAGCCAGTGTCTAGCCTGTGCCTAGCCAACGTCTAGCCAGTGTCTAGCCAGTGTCTAGCCTGTGTTTAGCCTGTGCCTAGCCAGTGTCTAGCCTGTCCCTAGCTAGTGTCTAGCCTTGGGCTAGCCAGTGTCTATCCTGTGCCTAGCCAGTGTTTAGCCTGTGCATAGCCAGTGTCTAACCTGTGCCTAGCCAGTGACTAGCCTATGCATAGCCAGTGTCTAGTTTGTGTTTAGCAAGTGTCTAGCCTGTGTCTAGCCAGTGTCTAGCCTGTGCCTAGCCAGTGTCTAACCTGTGCCTAGCCAGTGTCTAGCCTGTGCCTAGCCAGTGTCTAGCATGTGCCTAGCTAGTGTGTAGCCTTGGCCTAGCCATTGTCTAGCCTGTGCCGAGCCAGTGTCTAGCCTGTGTCTAGCCTGTGCCTAGCTAGTGTCAAGCTTGTGCCTAGCCAGTGTCTAGCCTGTGAAGAGCCAGTGACTAGCCAGTGACTAGCCGGTGACTAGCCAGAGTCTAGCCTGTGCCTAGCCAGTGTCTAGCCAGTGCCTAGCCTGTGCCTAGACAATGTTTAGCCTGTGCCTAGCCAGTATCTAGCTTGTGCCTAGCCAACGTCTAGCCAGTGTCTAGCCAGTGTCTAGCCAGTGTCTAGCCAGTGTCTAGCCTTTGCCTAGCCAGTGTCTAGCCTGTGTTTAGCCTGTGCCTAGCAGGTGTCTAGCCTGTGTCTAGCCTGTGCCTTGCCTGTGATTGGCATGTGCATGGCCTGTGCCTAGCCAGTGTCTATCCTGGGCCTAGCCAGTGTCTGGCTTGTGCCTAGCCAGTGTCTAGCCTGTGCCTAGCTAGTGTTTAGCCTGTGCCTAGCTAGTGTCTAGCCTGTGCACAGCCAGTGTCTAGCCTGTGCCTAGCCAGTGTCTAGCCTGTGCCAAGCCAGTGTCTAGCCTGTGCCTAGCCACTGTCTAGCCTGTGCCTGGCAAGTGTCTAGCCTGTGCCTAGCCAGTGTCTACCCTGTCCCTAGCTAGTGTCTAGCCTGGGCCAAGCCAGTGTCTAGCCTGTGCCTAGCCAGTGTTTAGCCTTTGCCTATCCAGTGTCTAGCCAGTGTCTGGCCAGGGTCTAGCCTTTGCCTAGTTAGTGTCTAGCCCGTGTCTATCCTGTGTCTAGCCTCTTTCTAGCCTGTGACTACCCTGTGTCTTGCCTGTGTCTAGCCGGTGTAAAGCCTTTGACTAGCCAGTGTCTAGCCTGTGTCTAGCCTCTGTCTAGCCAGAGTGTAGCCTGTGCCTAGCCAGTGTCTAGCCTGTGCCTAGTCTGTAACTAACCTGTGCCTTGCCTGTGATTGGCATGTGAATAGACTGTGCCTAGCCTCTTTCTAGCCTGTGACTAGCCTAAGTCTTGCCTGGGTCTAGCCAGTGTGTAGCCGGTGTTAAGCCTTTGCCTAGCCAGTGTCTAGCCTTTGTCTAGCCTCTGTCTAGCCAGTGTGTAGCCTGTGCCTAGCCAGTGTCTAGCCTGTGCCTATTCTGTAACTAACCTGTGCCTTGCCTGTGATTGGCTTGTGCATAGACTGTGCCTAGCCAGTGTCTAGCCTGTGCGTAGCCAGTGTTTAGCATTTGCATATCCAGTGTCTAGCCAGTGTCTAGCCTCTGCCTAGCCAGTGTCTAGCCTGTGTTTAGCCTGTGCCTTGCCTGTGACTGGCATATGCATAGTCTGTGTCTAGCCTGTGCCTAGCCAAAGTCTAGCCTGTGCCTAGCCAGTGTATAGCCTGTGTCTCGCCTCTGTCTAGCCGGTGACTAGCCTGAGTCTTGCCTGTGTCTAGCCTGTGTCTAGCCTGTGTCTAGCCTCTTTCTAGCTTGTGACTAGCCTCTGTCTTGCCTTTGCCTAGCCAGTGTCTAGCCTGTGTCTAGCCTGTGCCTTGCCTGTGACTGGCATGTGCATTGCCTGTGTCTAGCCCGTGCCTAGCCAAAGTCTAGCCTGTGCCTAGCCAGTGTATAGCCTGTGTCTAGCCTCTGTCAGCTTTTGACTAGCCTGTGTCTTGCCTGTGTCTAGCCTGTGTTTAGCCTGTGACTAGCCTGTGTCTTGCCTGTGTCTAGCCAGTGTCTAGCCAGTGCTTTGCCTGTGATTGGCATGTGCATAGCCTGTGCCTAGCCAGTGTCTATCCTGTGCCTAGACAGTGTCTACCCTGTGCCTAGACAGTGTTTAGCCTGTGCCTAGCCAGTGTCTAGCCTGTGCCTAGCCAACGTCTAGCCAGTGTCTAGCCAGTGTCTAGCCTGTGTTTAGCCTGTGCCTAGCCAGTGTCTAGCCTGTCCCTAGCTAGTGTCTAGCCTGGGCCTAGCCAGTGTCTAGCCTGTGCCTAGCCAGTGTTTAGCCTGTGCATAGCCAGTGTCTAACCTGTGCCTAGCTAGTGTCTAGCCTGTGCACAGCCAGTGTTTAGCCTGTGCCTAGCTAGTGTCTAGCCTGTGCACAGCCAGTGTCTAGCCTGTGCCTAGCCAGTGTCTAGCCTGTGCCTAGCCAGTGTCTAGCCTGTGCCTAGCCAGTGTCTAGCCTGTGCCTAGCCACTGTCTAGCCTGTGCCTGGCAAGTGTCTAGCCTGTGCCTAGCCAGTGTCTACCCTGTCCCTAGCTAGTGTCTAGCCTGGGCCAAGCCAGTGTCTAGCCTGTGCCTAGCCAGTGTTTAGCCTTTGCCTATCCAGTGTCTAGCCAGTGTCTGGCCAGGGTCTAGCCTTTGCCTAGTCAGTGTCTAGCCCGTGTCTAGCCTGTGTCTAGCCTCTTTCTAGCCTGTGACTACCCTGTGTCTTGCCTGTGTCTAGCCGGTGTAAAGCCTTTGCCTAGCCAGTGTCTAGCCTGTGTCTAGCCTCTGTCTAGCCAGAGTGTAGCCTGTGCCTAGCCAGTGTCTAGCCTGTGCCTAGTCTGTAACTAAACTGTGCCTTGCCTGTGATTGGCATGTGAATAGACTGTGCCTAGCCAGTGTCTAGCCTGGGCCTAGCCAGTGTCTAGCCTGTGCCTAGCCAGTGTTTAGCCTTTGCCTATCCAGTGTCTAGCCTGTGTCTAGCCTGTGTCTAGCCTCTTTCTAGCCTGTGACTAGCCTGTGTCTTGCCTGGGTCTAGCCAGTGTCTAGCCGGTGTTAAGCCTTTGCCTAGCCAGTGTCTAGCCTTTGTCTAGCCTCTGTCTAGCCAGTGTGTAGCCTGTGCCTAGCCAGTGTCTAGCCTGTGCCTATTCTGTAACTAACCTGTGCCTTGCCTGTGATTGGCTTGTGCATAGACTGTGCCTAGCCAGTGTCTAGCCTGTGCGTAGCCAGTGTTTAGCATTTGCATATCCAGTGTCTAGCCAGTGTCTAGCCTTTGCCTAGCCAGTGTCTACCCTGTGTTTAGCCTGTGCCTTGCCTGTGACTGGCATATGCATAGCCTGTGTCTAGCCTGTGCCTAGCCAAAGTCTAGCCTGTGCCTAGCCAGTGTATAGCCTGTGTCTCGCCTCTGTCTAGCCGGTGACTAGCCTGAGTCTTGCCTGTGTCTAGCCTGTGTCTAGCCTCTTTCTAGCCTGTGACTACCCTGTGTCTTGCCTGTGTCTAGCCGGTGTAAAGCCTTTGCCTAGTTAGTGTCTAGCCTGTGTCTAGCCTCTGTCTAGCCAGAGTGTAGCCTGTGCCTAGCCAGTGTCTAGCCTGTGCCTAGTCTGTAACTAACCTGTGCCTTGCCTGTGATTGGCATGTGAATAGACTGTGCCTAGCCAGTGTCTATCCTGTGCGTAGCCAGTGTTTAGCATTTGCCTATCCAGTGTCTAGCCAGTGTCTAGCCTTTGCCTAGCCAGTGTCTAGCCTGTGTTTAGCCTGTGCCTTGCCTGTGACTGGCATGTGCATAGCCTGTGCCTAGCCAAAGTCTAGCCTGTGCCTAGCCAGTGTATAGCCTGTGTCTCGCCTCTGTCTAGCCGGTGACTAGCCTGAGTCTTGCCTGTGTCTAGCCTGTGTCTAGCCTCTTTCTAGCTTGCGACTAGCCTCTGTCTTGCCTGTGTCTAGCCAGTTTCTAGCCGGTGTAAAGCTTTTGCCTAGCCAGTGTCTAGCCAGTGTCTAGCCTGTGCCTTGCCTGTGACTGGCATGTGCATTGCCTGTGTCTATCCTGTGCCTAGCCAAAGACTAGCCTTGTGCCTAGCCAGTGTATAGCCTGTGTCTAGCCTCTGTCTAGCTTTTGACTAGCCTGTGTTTTGCCTGTGTCTAGCCTGTGTCTAGCCTGTGACTAGCCAGTGTCTAGCCAGTGCTTTGCCTGTGATTGGCATGTGCATAGCCTGTGCCTAGCCAGTGTCTACCCTGTGCCTAGACAGTGTCTACCCTGTGCCTAGACAGTGTTTAGCCTGTGCCTAGCCAGTGTCTAGCCTGTGCCTAGCCAACGTCTAGCCAGTGTCTAGCCAGTGTCTAGCCTGTGTTTAGCCTGTGCCTAGCCAGTGTCTAGCCTGTCCTTAGCTAGTGTCTAGCCTGGGCCTAGCCAGTGTCTAGCCTGTGCCTAGCCAGAGTCTAGCCTGTGCATAGCCAGTGTCTAGCCTGTGCCTAGCCAGTGACTAGCCTATGCATAGCCAGTGTCTAGTCTGTGTTTAGCAAGTTTCTAGCCTGTGCATAGCCAGTGTCTAGCCTGTGCCTAGCCAGTGTCTAGCCTGTGCCTAGCCAGTGTCTAGCCTGTGCCTAGCTAGTGTGTAGCCTGGGCCTAGCCATTGTCTAGCCTGTGCCTAGCCAGTGTCTAGCCTGTGCCTAGCTAGTGTCTAGCCTGTGAAGAGCCAGTGACTAGCCAGTGTCTAGCCAGTGACTAGCCAGTGTCTAGCCAGTGACTAGCCAGTGTCTAGCCAGTGACTAGCCAGTGTCTAGCCAGTGACTAGCCAGTGACTAGCCAGTGTCTAGCCTGTGGCTAGCCAGTGTCTAGCCAGTGCCTAGCCTGTGCCTAGACAGTGTTTAGCCAGTGTCTAGCCTGTGCCTAGCCAGTGTCTAGCCAGTGCCTAGCCTGTGCCTAGACAGTGTCTAGTCTGTGTTTAGCAAGTGTCTAGCCTGTGCCTAGCCAGTGTCTAGCCTGTGATTAGCCAGTGTCTAGGCTGTGCCTAGCCAACGTCTAGCCGGTGTCTAGCCAGTGTCTAGCCTGTGTTTAGCCTGTGCCTAGCCAGTGTCTAGCCTGTCCCTAGCTAGTGTTTAGCCTTTGCTTATCCAGTGTCTAGCTAGTGTCTAGCATTTGCCTAGCCAGTGTCTGGCCTGTGTTTAGCCTGTGCCTTGCCTGTGACTGGCATGTGCATAGTTTGTGTCTAGCCTGCGCCTAGCCAAAGTCTAGCCTGCGCCTAGCCAAAGTCTAGCCTGTGCCTAGCCAGTATATAGCCTGTGTCTTGCCTCTGTCTGGCCTGAGAGTAGCCTGTGTCTTGCCTGTGTCTAGCCTCTGTCTAGCCAGTGTGTAGCCTGTGCCTAGCCAGTGTCCAGCCTGTGCCTAGTCTGTAACTAACCTGTGCCTTGCCTGTGATTGGCATGTGCATAGCCTGTGCCTAGCCAATGTCTAGCCTGTGCGTAGCAAGAGTTTAGCCTTTGCCTATCCAGTGTCTAGCCAGTGTCTAGCCTGTGCCTAGCCAAAGTCTAGCCTGTGCCTGACCAGTGTTTAGCCTGTGCCTAGCCTTTGCCTAGCCAGTGACTAGCCAGTGTCTAGCCTGTGCCTAGCCAGTGTCTAGCCAGTGCCTAGCCAGTGTCTAGCCTGTGCCTAGCCAGTGTCTAGCCAGTGCCTAGCCTGTGCCTAGACAGTGTCTAGTCTGTGTTTAGCAAGTGTCTAGCCTGTGCCTAGCCAGTGTTTAGCCTGTGACTAGCCAGTGTCTAGCCTGTGCCTAGACAGTGTTTAGCCTGTGCCTAGCCAGTGTCTAGCCTGTGCCTAGCCAACGTCTAGCCAGTGTCTAGCCAGTGTCGAGCCTGTGTTTAGCCTGTGCCTAGCCAGTGTCTAGGCTGTCCCTAGCTAGTGTTTAGCCTTTGCCTATCCAGTGTCTAGCCAGTGTCTAGCCTTTGCCTAGCCAGTGTCTGGCCTGTGTTTAGCCTGTGCCTTGCCTGTGACTGGCATGTGCACAACCAGTGTCTAGCCTGTGCCTAGCCAGTGTCTAGCCTGTGCACAGCCAGTGTCTAGCCTGTGCCTAGCCAGTGTCTAGCCTGTGCACAGCCAGTGTCTAGCCTGTGCCTAGCCAGTGTTTAGCCTGTGCATAGCCAGTGTCTAACCTGTGCCTAGCCAGTGACTAGCCTATGCATAGCCAGTGTCTAGTTTGTGTTTAGCAAGTGTCTAGCCTGTGTCTAGCCAGTGTCTAGCCTGTGCCTAGCCAGTGTCTAGCCTGTGCCTAGCCAGTGTCTAGCCTGTGCCTAGCCAGTGTCTAGCATGTGCCTAGCTAGTGTGTAGCCTTGGCCTAGCCATTGTCTAGCCTGTGCCTAGCCAGTGTCTAGCCTGTGTCTAGCCTGTGCCTAGCTATTGTCTAGCCTGGGCCAAGCCAGTGTCTAGCCTGTGCCTAGCCAGTGTTTAGCCTTTGCCTATCAAGTGTCTAGCCAGTGTCTGGCCAGGGTCTAGCCTTTGCCTAGTCAGTGTCTAGCCCGTGTCTAGCCTGTGTCTAGCCTCTTTCTAGCCTGTGACTACCCTGTGTCTTGCCTGTGTCTAGCCAGTGTTTAGCCTGTGCATAGCCAGTGTCTAACCTGTGCCTAGCCAGTGACTAGCCTATGCACAGCCAGTGTCTAGCCTGTGCCTAGCCAGTGTCTAGCCTGTGCCTAGCCAGTGTCTAGCCTGTGCCTAGCCAGTGTCTAGCCTGTGCACAGCCAGTGTCTAGCCTGTGCCTAGCCAGTGTCTAGCCTGTGCACAGCCAGTGTCTAGCCTGTGCCTAGCCAGTGTTTAGCCTGTGCATAGCCAGTGTCTAACCTGTGCCTAGCCAGTGACTAGCCTATGCATAGCCAGTGTCTAGTTTGTGTTTAGCAAGTGTTTAGCCTGTGTCTAACCAGTGTCTAGCCTGTGCCTAGCCAGTGTCTAGCCTGTGTCTAGCCAGTGTCTAGCCTGTGCCTAGCCAGTGTCTAGCCTGTGCCTAGCCAGTGTCTAGCCTGTGCATAGCCAGTGTCTAGCCTGTGCCTAGCCAGTGTCTAGCCTGTGCACAGCCAGTGTCTAGCCTGTGCCTAGCCAGTGTTTAGCCTGTGCATAGCCAGTGTCTAACCTGTGCCTAGCCAGTGACTAGCCTATGCATAGCCAGTGTCTAGTTTGTGTTTAGCAAGTGTCTAGCCTGTGTCTAGACAGTGTCTAGCCTGTGCCTAGCCAGTGTTTAGCCTGTGCATAGCCAGTGTCTAACCTGTGCCTAGCCAGTGACTAGCCTATGCATAGCCAGTGTCTAGTTTGTGTTTAGCAAGTGTTTAGCCTGTGTCTAACCAGTGTCTAGCCTGTGCCTAGCCAGTGTCTAGCCTGTGTCTAGCCAGTGTCTAGCCTGTGCCTAGCCAGTGTCTAGCCTGTGCCTAGCCAGTGTCTAGCCTGTGCATAGCCAGTGTCTAGCCTGTGCCTAGCCAGTGTCTAGCCTGTGCACAGCCAGTGTCTAGCCTGTGCCTAGCCAGTGTTTAGCCTGTGCATAGCCAGTGTCTAACCTGTGCCTAGCCAGTGACTAGCCTATGCATAGCCAGTGTCTAGTTTGTGTTTAGCAAGTGTCTAGCCTGTGTCTAGACAGTGTCTAGTCTGTGTTTAGCAAGTGTCTAGCCTGTGCCTAGCCAGTGTTTAGCCTGTGACTAGCCAGTGTCTAGCCTGTGCCTAGACAGTGTTTAGCCTGTGCCTAGCTAGTGTCAAGCTTGTGCCTAGCCAGTGTCTAGCCTGTGAAGAGCCAGTGACTAGCCAGTGACTAGCCAGTGACTAGCCAGTGACTAGCCAGTGACTAGCCAGAGTCTAGCCTGTGCCTAGCCAGTCTCTAGCCAGTGCCTAGCCTGTGCCTAGACAATGTTTAGCCTGTGCCTAGCCAGTATTTAGCCTGTGCCTAGCCAACGTCTAGCCAGTGTCTAGCCAGTGTCTAGCCAGTGTCTAGCCTTTGCCTAGCCAGTGTCTAGCCTGTGTTTAGCCTGTGCCTAGCAGGTGACTAGCCTGTGTCTAGCCTGTGCCTTGCCTGTGATTTGCATGTGCATAGCCTGTGCCTAGCCAGTGTCTAGCCTGGGCCTAGCCAGTGTCTGGCTTGTGCCTAGCCAGTGTCTAGCCTGTGCCTAGCTAGTGTTTAGCCTGTGCCTAGCTAGTGTCTAGCCTGTGCACAGCCAGTGTCTAGCCTGTGCCTAGCCAGTGTCTAGCCTGTGCCTAGCCACTGTCTAGCCTGTGCCTGGCAAGTGTCTAGCCTGTGCCTAGCCAGTGTCTACCCTGTCCCTAGCTAGTGTCTAGCCTGGGCCAAGCCAGTGTCTAGCCTGTGCCTAGCCAGTGTTTAGCCTTTGCCTATCCAGTGTCTAGCCAGTGTCTGGCCAGGGTCTAGCCTTTGCCTAGTCAGTGTCTAGCCCGTGTCTAGCCTGTGTCTAGCCTCTTTCTAGCCTGTGACTACCCTGTGTCTTGCCTGTGTCTAGCCGGTGTAAAGCCTTTGCCTAGCCAGTGTCTAGCCTGTGTCTAGCCTCTGTCTAGCCAGAGTGTAGCCTGTGCCTAGCCAGTGTCTAGCCTGTGCCTCGTCTGTAACTAACCTGTGCCTTGCCTGTGATTGGCATGTGAATAGACTGTGCCTAGCCAGTGTCTATCCTGTGCGTAGCCAGTGTTTAGCATTTGCCTATCCAGTGTCTAGCCAGTGTCTAGCCTTTGCCTAGCCAGTGTCTAGCCTGTGTTTAGCCTGTGCCTTGCCTGTGACTGGCATGTGCATAGCCTGTGCCTAGCCAAAGTCTAGCCTGTGCCTAGCCAGTGTATAGCCTGTGTCTCGCCTCTGTCTAGCCGGTGACTAGCCTGAGTCTTGCCTGTGTCTAGCCTGTGTCTAGCCTCTTTCTAGCTTGCGACTAGCCTCTGTCTTGCCTGTGTCTAGCCAGTTTCTAGCCGGTGTAAAGCTTTTGCCTAGCCAGTGTCTAGCCTGTGTCTAGCCTGTGCCTTGCCTGTGACTGGCATGTGCATTGCCTGTGTCTATCCTGTGCCTAGCCAAAGACTAGCCTTGTGCCTAGCCAGTGTATAGCCTGTGTCTAGCCTCTGTCTAGCTTTTGACTAGCCTGTGTTTTGCCTGTGTCTAGCCTGTGTCTAGCCTGTGACTAGCCAGTGTCTAGCCAGTGCTTTGCCTGTGATTGGCATGTGCATAGCCTGTGCCTAGCCAGTGTCTACCCTGTGCCTAGACAGTGCCTACCCTGTGCCTAGACAGTGTTTAGCCTGTGCCTAGCCAGTGTCTAGCCTGTGCCTAGCCAACGTCTAGCCAGTGTCTAGCCAGTGTCTAGCCAGTGTCTAGCCTGTGTTTAGCCTGTGCCTAGCCAGTGTCTAGCCTGTCCTTAGCTAGTGTCTAGCCTGGGCCTAGCCAGTGTCTAGCCTGTGCCTAGCCAGAGTCTAGCCTGTGAATAGCCAGTGTCTAGCCTGTGCCTAGCCAGTGACTAGCCTATGCATAGCCAGTGTCTAGTCTGTGTTTAGCAAGTTTCTAGCCTGTGCATAGCCAGTGTCTAGCCTGTGCCTAGCCAGTGTCTAGCCTGTGCCTAGCCAGTGTCTAGACTGTGCCTAGCTAGTGTGTAGCCTGGGCCTAGCCATTGTCTAGCCTGTGCCTAGCCAGTGTCTAGCCTGTGCCTAGCTAGTGTCTAGCCTGTGAAGAGCCAATGACTAGCCAGTGTCTAGCCAGTGACTAGCCAGTGTCTAGCCAGTGACTAGCCAGTGACTAGCCAGTGTCTAGCCTGTGGCTAGCCAGTGTCTAGCCAGTGCCTAGCCTGTGCCTAGACAGTGTTTAGCCAGTGTCTAGCCTGTGCCTAGCCAGTGTCAAGCCAGTGCCTAGCCTGTGCCTAGACAGTGTCTAGTCTGTGTTTAGCAAGTGTCTAGCCTGTGCCTAGCCAGTGTCTAGCCTGTGATTAGCCAGTGTCTAGGCTGTGCCTAGCCAACGTCTAGCCGGTGTCTAGCCAGTGTCTAGCCTGTGTTTAGCCTGTGCCTAGCCAGTGTCTAGCCTGTCCCTAGCTAGTGTTTAGCCTTTGCTTATCCAGTGTCTAGCTAGTGTCTAGCATTTGCCTAGCCAGTGTCTGGCCTGTGTTTAGCCTGTGCCTTGCCTGTGGCTGGCATGTGCATAGTTTGTGTCTAGCCTGCGCCTAGCCAAAGTCTAGCCTGCGCCTAGCCAAAGTCTAGCCTGTGCCTAGCCAGTATATAGCCTGTGTCTTGCCTCTGTCTGGCCTGAGAGTAGCCTGTGTCTTGCCTGTGTCTAGCCTCTGTCTAGCCAGTGTGTAGCCTGTGCCTAGCCAGTGTCCAGCCTGTGCCTAGTCTGTAACTAACCTGTGCCTTGCCTGTGATTGGCATGTGCATAGCCTGTGCCTACCCAATGTCTAGCCTGTGCGTAGCAAGAGTTTAGCCTTTGCCTATCCAGTGTCTAGCCAGTGTCTAGCCTGTGCCTAGCCAAAGTCTAGCCTGTGCCTGACCAGTGTTTAGCCTGTGCCTAGCCTTTGCCTAGCCAGTGACTAGCCAGTGTCTAGCCTGTGCCTAGCCAGTGTCTAGCCAGTGCCTAGCCAGTGTCTAGCCTGTGCCTAGCCAGTGTCTAGCCAGTGCCTAGCCTGTGCCTAGACAGTGTCTAGTCTGTGTTTAGCAAGTGTCTAGCCTGTGCCTAGCCAGTGTTTAGCCTGTGACTAGCCAGTGTCTAGCCTGTGCCTAGACAGTGTTTAGCCAACGTCTAGCCAGTGTCTAGCCAGTGTCGAGCCTGTGCCTAGCCAGTGTCTAGCCAGTGCCTAGCCTGTGCCTAGACAGTGTCTAGTCTGTGTTTAGCAAGTGTCTAGCCTGTGCCTAGCCAGTGTCTAGCCTGTGATTAGCCAGTGTCTAGGCTGTGCCTAGCCAACGTCTAGCCGGTGTCTAGCCAGTGTCTAGCCTGTGTTTAGCCTGTGCCTAGCCAGTGTCTAGCCTGTCCCTAGCTAGTGTTTAGCCTTTGCTTATCCAGTGTCTAGCTAGTGTCTAGCATTTGCCTAGCCAGTGTCTGGCCTGTGTTTAGCCTGTGCCTTGCCTGTGGCTGGCATGTGCATAGTTTGTGTCTAGCCTGCGCCTAGCCAAAGTCTAGCCTGTGCCTAGCCAGTATATAGCCTGTGTCTTGCCTCTGTCTTGCCTGAGAGTAGCCTGTGTCTTGCCTGTGTCTAGCCTCTGTCTAGCCAGTGTGTAGCCTGTGCCTAGCCAGTGTCCAGCCTGTGCCTAGTCTGTAACTAACCTGTGCCTTGCCTGTGATTGGCATGTGCATAGCCTGTGCCTAGCCAATGTCTAGCCTGTGCGTAGCAAGAGTTTAGCCTTTGCCTATCCAGTGTCTAGCCAGTGTCTAGCCTGTGCCTAGCCAAAGTCTAGCCTGTGCCTGACCAGTGTTTAGCCTGTGCCTAGCCTTTGCCTAGCCAGTGACTAGCCAGTGTCTAGCCTGTGCCTAGCCAGTGTCTAGCCAGTGCCTAGCCAGTGTCTAGCCTGTGCCTAGCCAGTGTCTAGCCAGTGCCTAGCCTGTGCCTAGACAGTGTCTAGTCTGTGTTTAGCAAGTGTCTAGCCTGTGCCTAGCCAGTGTTTAGCCTGTGACTAGCCAGTGTCTAGCCTGTGCCTAGACAGTGTTTAGCCTGTGCCTAGCCAGTGTCTAGCCTGTGCCTAGCCAACGTCTTGCCAGTGTCTAGCCAGTGTCGAGCCTGTGTTTAGCCTGTGCCTAGCCAGTGTCTAGGCTGTCCCTAGCTAGTGTTTAGCCTTTGCCTATCCAGTGTCTAGCCAGTGTCTAGCCTTTGCCTAGCCAGTGTCTGGCCTGTGTTTAGCCTGTGCCTTGCCTGTGACTGGCATGTGCACAGCCAGTGTCTAGCCTGTGCCTAGCCAGTGTCTAGCCTGTGCACAGCCAGTGTCTAGCCTGTGCCTAGCCAGTGTCTAGCCTGTGCACAGCCAGTGTCTAGCCTGTGCCTAGCCAGTGTTTAGCCTGTGCATAGCCAGTGTCTTACCTGTGCCTAGCCAGTGACTAGCCTATGCATAGCCAGTGTCTAGTTTGTGTTTAGCAAGTGTCTAGCCTGTGTCTAGCCAGTGTCTAGCCTGTGCCTAGCCAGTGTCTAGCCTGTGCCTAGCCAGTGTCTAGCCTGTGCCTAGCCAGTGTCTAGCATGTGCCTAGCTAGTGTGTAGCCTTGGCCTAGCCATTGTCTAGCCTGTGCCTAGCCAGTGTCTAGCCTGTGTCTAGCCTGTGCCTAGCTAGTGTCAAGCTAGTGTCAAGCTTGTGCCTAGCCAGTGTCTAGCCTGTGAAGAGCCAGTGACTAGCCAGTGACTAGCCAGTGACTAACCAGTGTCTAGCCTGTGCCTAGCCAGTGTCTAGCCAGTGCCTAGCCTGTGCCTAGACAATGTTTAGCCTGTGCCTAGCCAGTATCTAGCCTGTGCCTAGCCAACGTCTAGCCAGTGTCTAGCCAGTGTCTAGCCTTTGCCTAGCCAGTGTCTAGCCTGTGTTTAGCCTGTGCCTAGCAGGTGTCTAGCCTGTGTGTAGCCTGTGCCTTGCCTGTGATTGGCATGTGCATAGCCTGTGCCTAGCCAGTGTCTAGCCTGGGCCTAGCCAGTGTCTGGCTTGTGCCTAGCCAGTGTCTAGCCTGTGCCTAGCTAGTGTTTAGCCTGTGCCTAGCTAGTGTCTAGCCTGTGCACAGCCAGTGTCTAGCCTGTGCCTAGCCAGTGTCTAGCCTGTGCCTAGCCACTGTCTAGCCTGTGCCTGGCAAGTGTCTAGCCTGTGCCTAGCCAGTGTCTACCCTGTCCCTAGCTAGTGTCTAGCCTAGGCCAAGCCAGTGTCTAGCCTGTGCCTAGCCAGTGTTTAGCCTTTGCCTATCCAGTGTCTAGCCAGTGTCTGGCCAGGGTCTAGCCTTTGCCTAGTCAGTGTCTAGCCCGTGTCTAGCCTGTGTCTAGCCTCTTTCTAGCCTGTGACTACCCTGTGTCTTGCCTGTGTCTAGCCAGTGTCTAGCCGGTGTAAAGCCTTTGCCTAGCCAGTGTCTACCCTGTGTCTAGCCTCTGTCTAGCCAGAGTGTAGCCTGTGCCTAGCCAGTGTCTAGCCTGTGCCTAGTCTGTAACTAACCTAGCCTTGCCTGTGATTCGCATGTGAATAGACTGTGCCTAGCCAGTGTCTATCCTGTGCGTAGCCAGTGTTTAGCATTTGCCTATCCAGTGTCTAGCCAGTGTCTAGCCTTTGCCTAGCCAGTGTCTAGCCTGTGTTTAGCCTGTGCCTTGCCTGTGACTGGCATGTGCATAGCCTGTGCCTAGCCAAAGTCTAGCCTGTGCCTAGCCAGTGTATAGCCTGTGTCTCGCCTCTGTCTAGCCGGTGACTAGCCTGAGTCTTGCCTGTGTCTAGCCTGTGTCTAGCCTCTTTCTAGCTTGCGACTAGCCTCTGTCTTGCCTGTGTCTAGGCAGTGTCTAGCCGGTGTAAAGCTTTTGCCTAGCCAGTGTCTAGCCTGTGTCTAGCTTGTGCCTTGCCTGTGACTGGCGTGTGCATTGCCTGTGTCTAGCCTGTGCCTAGCCAAAGACTAGCCTGTGCCTAGCCAGTGTATAGCCTGTGTCTAGCCTCTGTCTAGCTTTTGACTAGCCTGTGTTTTGCCTGTGTCTAGCCTGTGCCTAGCCTGTGACTAGCCAGTGTCTAGCCAGTGCTTTGCCTGTGATTGGCATGTGCATAGCCTGTGCCTAGCCAGTGTCTACCCTGTGCCTAGACAGTGTCTACCCTGTGCCTAGACAGTGTTTAGCCTGTGCCTAGCCAGTGTCTAGCCTGTGCCTAGCCAACGTCTAGCCAGTGTCTAGCCAGTGTCTAGCCTGTGTTTAGCCTGTGCCTAGCCAGTGTCTAGCCTGTCCTTAGCTAGTGTCTAGCCTGGGCCTAGCCAGTGTCTAGCCTGTGCCTAGCCGTAGTTTAGCCTGTGCATAGCAAGTGTCTAGCCTGTGCCTAGCTAGTGACTAGCCTATGCATAGCCAGTGTCTAGTCTGTGTTTAGCAAGTGTCTAGCCTGTGCATAGCCAGTGTCTAGCCTGTCCCTAGCCAGTGTCTAGCCTGTGCCTAGCCAGTGTCTAACCTGTGCCTAGCCGGTGTCTAGCCTGTGCCTAGCCAGTATCTAGCCTGTGCCTAGCCAGTGTCTAGCCAGTGCCTAGCCAGTGTCTACCCTGTGCCTAGACAGTGTCTACCCTTTGCCTAGACAGTGTTTAGCCTGTGCCTAGCCAGTGTCTAGCCTGTGCCTAGCCAACATCTAGCCAGTGTCTAGCCAGTGTCTAGCCTGTGTTTAGCCTGTGCCTAGCCAGTGTCTAGCCTGTCCCTAGCTAGTGTCTAGCCTGGGCCTAGCCAGTGTCTAGCCTGTGCCTAGCCAGTGTCTAGCCTGTGCATAGCCAGTGTCTAGCCTGTGCCTAGCCAGTGACTAGCCTATGCATAGCCAGTGTCTAGTCTGTGTTTAGCAAGTGTCTAGCCTGTGCCTAGCCAGTGTCTAGCCTGTGCCTAGCCAGTGTCTAGCCTGTGCCTAGCCAGTGTCTAACCTGTGCCTAGCCAGTGTCTAGCCTGTGCCTAGCCAGTGTCTAGCCTGTGCCTAGCCAGTGTTTAGCATGTGCCTAGCTAGTGTGTAGCCTGGGCCTAGCCATTGTCTAGCCTGTTCCTAGCCAGTGTCTAGCCTGTCCCTAGCTAGTGCTTAGCCTCTGCTTATCCAGTGTCTAGCTAGTGTCTAGCATTTGCCTAGCCAGTGTCTGGCCTGTGTTTACCCTGTGCCTAGCCAGTGTCTAGCCTGTTCCTAGCTAGTGTTTAGCCTGTCCCTAGCTAGTGCTTAGCCGTTGCTTATCCAGTGTCTAGCTAGTGTCTAGCCTTTGCCTATCCAGTGTCTAGCCAGTGTCTAGCCTGTGCCTAGCCAAAGTCTAGCCTGTGCCTGACCAGTGTTTAGCCTGTGCCTAGCCTTTGCCTAGCCAGTGACTAGCCAGTGTCTAGCCTGTGACTAGCCAGTGTCTAGCCTGTGCCTAACCAGTGTCTAGCCAGTGTCTAGCCTGTGCCTAGCCAGTGTCTAGCCAGTGCCTAGCCTGTGCCTAGACAGTGTCTAGTCTGTGTTTAGCAAGTGTCTAGCCTGTGCCTAGCCAGTGTCTAGGCTGTGACTAGCCAGTGCCTAGCCTGTGCCTAGCCAACGTCTAGCCAGTGTCTAGCCAGTGTCTAGCCTGTGTTTAGCCTGTGCCTACCCAGTGTCTAGCCTGTCCCTAGCTAGTGTTTAGCCTTTGCTTATCCAGTGTCTAGCCTGTGCCCAGCCAGTGACTAGCCTATGCATAGCCAGTGTCTAGTCTTTGTTTAGCAAGTGTCTAGCCTGTGCCTAGCCAAGGTCTAGCCTGTGCCTAGCCAGTGTCTAGCCTGTGCCTAGCCAGTGTCTAGCCTGTGCCTAGCCAGTGTCTAGCCTGTGCCTAGCCAGTGTCTAGCCTGTGCCTAGCCAGTGTCTAGCCTGTGCCTAGCTAGTGTGTAGCCTGGGCCTAGCCATTGTCTAGCCTGTGCCTAGCCAAAGTCTAGCCTGTGCCTAGCCAGTGCCTAGCCTGTGCCTAGACAGTGTTTAGCCTGTGCCTAGCCAGTGTCTAGCCTGTGCCTAGACAGTGTTTAGCCTGTGCCTAGTCTTTGCCTAGCCAGTGACTAGCCAGTGTCTAGCCTGTGCCTAGCCAGTGTCTTGCCAGTGCCTAGCCTGTGCCTAGACAGTGTCTAGTCTTTGTTTAGCAAGTGTCTAGCCTGTGCCTAGCCAGTGTCTAGCCTGTGATTAGCCAGTGTCTAGCCTGTGCCTAGCCAACGTCTAGCCGGTGTCTAGCCAGTGTCTAGCCTGTGTTTAGCCTGTGCCTAGCCAGTGTCTAGCCTGTGCCTAGCTAGTGTTTAGCCTTTGCTTATCCAGTGTCTAGCTAGTGTCTAGCATTTGCCTAGCCAGTGTCTGGCCTGTGTTTAGCCTGTGCCTTGCCTGTGACTGGCATGTGCATAGTTTGTGTCTAGCCTGCGCCTAGCCAAAGTCTAGCCTGCGCCTAGCCAAAGTCTAGCCTGTGCCTAGCCAGTATATAGCCTGTGTCTTGCCTCTGTCTGGCCTGAGAGTAGCCTGTGTCTTGCCTGTGTCTACCCTCTGTCTAGCCAGTGTGTAGCCTGTGCCTAGCCAGTGTCCAGCCTGTGCCTAGTCTGTAACTAACCTGTGCCTTGCCTGTGATTGGCATGTGCATAGCCTGTGCCTAGCCAATGTCTAGCCTGTGCGTAGCAAGAGTTTAGCCTTTGCCTATCCAGTGTCTAGCCAGTGTCTAGCCTGTGCCTAGCCAAAGTCTAGCCTGTGCCTGACCAGTGTTTAGCCTGTGCCTAGCCTTTGCCTAGCCAGTGACTAGCCAGTGTCTAGCCTGTGCCTAGCCAGTGTCTAGCCAGTGCCTAGCCAGTGTCTACCCTGTGCCTAGACAGTGTCTACCCTTTGCCTAGACAGTGTTTAGCCTGTGCCTAGCCAGTGTCTAGCCTGTGCCTAGCCAACGTCTAGCCAGTGTCTAGCCAGTGTCTAGCCTGTGTTTAGCCTGTGCCTAGCCAGTGTCTAGCCTGTCCCTAGCTAGTGTCTAGCCTGGGCCTAGCCAGTGTCTAGCCTGTGCCTAGCCAGTGTCTAGCCTGTGCATAGCCAGTGTCTAGCCTGTGCCTGGCCAGTGACTAGCCTATGCATAGCCAGTGTCTAGTCTGTGTTTAGCAAGTGTCTAGCCTGTGCCTAGCCAGTGTCTAGCCTGTGCCTAGCCAGTGTCTAGCCTGTGCCTAGCCAGTGTCTAACCTGTGCCTAGCCAGTGTCTAGCCTGTGCCTAGCCAGTGTCTAGCCTGTGCCTAGCCAGTGTTTAGCATGTGCCTAGCTAGTGTGTAGCCTGGGCCTAGCCATTGTCTAGCCTGTTCCTAGCCAGTGTCTAGCCTGTCCCTAGCTATTGCTTAGCCTTTGCTTATCCAGTGTCTAGCTAGTGTCTAGCATTTGCCTAGCCAGTGTCTGGCCTGTGTTTACCCTGTTCCTAGCCAGTGTCTAGCCTGTTCCTAGCTAGTGTTTCGCCTGTCCCTAGCTAGTGCTTAGCCGTTGCTTATCCAGTGTCTAGCTAGTGTCTAGCATTTGCCTAGCCAGTGTCTAGCTAGTGTCTAGCATTTGCCTAGCCAGTGTCTAGCTAGTGTCTAGCATTTGCCTAGCCAGTGTCTGGCCAGTGTTTAGCCTGTGCCTTGCCTGTGACTGGCATGTGCATAGCCTGTGTCTAGCCTGCGCCAAGCCAAAGTCTAGCCTGCGCCTAGCCAAAGTCTAGCCTGTGCCTAGCCAGTATATAGCCTGTGTCTTGCCTCTGTCTGGCCTGAGAGTAGCCTGTGTCTTGCCTGTGTCTAGCCTGTGTCTAGCCTCTGTCTAGCCAGTGTGTAGCCTGTGCCTAGCCAGTGTCCAGCCTGTGCCTAGTCTGTAACTAACCTGTGCCTTGCCTGTGATTGGCATGTGCATAGCCTGTGCCTAGCCAATGTCTAGCCTGTGCGTAGCAAGAGTTTAGCCTTTGCCTATCCAGTGTCTTGCCAGTGTCTAGCCTGTGCCTAGCCAAAGTCTAGCCTGTGCCTAGCCAGTGTTTAGCCTGTGCCTAGCCTTTGCCTAGCCAGTGTCTAGCCAGTGTCTAGCCTGTGCCTAGCCAGTGTCTAGCCAGTGCCTAGCCAGTGTCTAGCCTGTGCCTAGCCAGTGTCTAGCCAGTGCCTAGCCTGTGCCTAGACAGTGTCTAGTCTGTGTTTAGCAAGTGTCTAGCCTGTGCCTAGCCAACGTCTAGCCAGTGTCTAGCCAGTGTCTAGCCTGTGTTTAGCCTGTGCCTAGCCAGTGTCTAGCCTGTAAGTAGCCAGTGACTAGCCTATGCATAGCCAGTGTCTAGTTTGTGTTTAGCAAGTTTCTAGCCTGTGCCTAGCTAGTGTGTAGCCTTGGCCTAGCCATTGTCTAGCCTGTGCCTAGCCAGTGTCTAGCCTGTGTCTAGCCTGTGCCTAGCTAGTGTCAAGCTTGTGCCTAGCCAGTGTCTACCCTGTCCCTAGCTAGTGTCTAGCCTGGGCCAAGCCAGTGTCTAGCCTGTGCCTAGCCAGTGTTTAGCCTTTGCCTAGTCAGTGTCTAGCCCGTGTCTAGCCTGTGTCTAGCCTCTTTCTAGCCTGTGACTAGCCTGAGTCTTGCCAGTGTCTAGCCTGTGTCTAGCCTCTTTCTAGCCTGTGACTAGCCTGTGTCTTGTCTGGGTCTAGCCAGTGTCTAGCCGGTGTAAAGCCTTTGCCTAGCCAGTGTCTAGCCTGTGTCTAGCCTCTGTCTAGCCAGTGTGTAGCCTGTGCCTAGCCAGTGTCTAGCCTGTGCCTATTCTGTAACTAACCTGTGCCTTGCCTGCAATTGGCATGTGCATAGCCTGCGCCTAGCCAGTGTCTTTCCTGTGCCTAGACAGTGTCTACCCTGTGCCTAGACAGTGTTTAGCCTGTGCCTAGCCAGTGTCTAGCCTGTGCCTAGCCAACGTCTAGCCAGTGTCTAGCCAGTGTCTAGCCTGTGTTTAGCCTGTGCCTAGCCAGTTTCTAGCCTGTGCCTAGCTAGTGTCTAGCCTGTGCCTAGCCAGTGTCTAGCCTGTGAAGAGCCAGTGACTAACCACTGTCTAGCCAGTGACTAGCCAGTGTCTAGCAAGTGACTAGCCAGTGTCTAGCCAGTGACTAGCCAGTGTCTAGCCAGTGACTAGCCAGTGACTAGCCAGTGTCTAGCCTGTGGCTAGCCAGTGTCTAGCCAGTGCCTAGCCTGTGCCTAGACAGTGTTTAGCCTGTGCCTAGCCTGTGCCTAGACAGTGTTTAGCCTGTGCCTAGCCAGTGTCTAGCCTGTGACTAGCCAGTGTCTAGCCTGTGCCTAGCCAGTGTCTAGCCAGTGCCTAGCCTGTGCCTAGACAGTGTCTAGTCTGTGTTTAGCAAGTGTCTAGCCTGTGCCTAGCCAGTGTCTAGCCTGTGACTAGCCAGTGTCTAGCCTGTGCCTAGCCAACGTCTAGCCAGTGTCTAGGCAGTGTCTAGCCTGTGTTTAGCCTGTGCCTAGCCAGTGTCTAGCCTCTCCCTAGCTAGTGTTTAGCCTTTGCTTATCCACTGTTTAGCCTGTGCCTAGCCAGTGACTAGCCTATGCATAGCCAGTGTCTAGTCTTTGTTTAGCAAGTGTCTAGCCTGTGCCTAGCCAGTGTCTAGCCTGTGCCTAGCCAGTGTCTAGCCTGTGCCTAGCCAGTGTCTAGCCTGTGCCTAGCCAGTGTCTAGCCTGTGCCTAGCTAGTGTGTAGCCTGGGCCTAGCCATTGTCTAGCCTGTGCCTAGCCAGTGTCTAGCCTGTGCCTAGCCAGTGCCTAGCCTGTGCCTAGACAGTGTTTAGCCTGTGCCTAGCCAGTGTCTAGCCTGTGCCTAGACAGTGTTTAGCCTGTGCCTAGTCTTTGCCTAGCCAGTGACTAGCCAGTGTCTAGCCTGTGCCTAGCCAGTGTCTAGCCAGTGCCTAGCCTGTGCCTAGACAGTGTCTAGTCTGTGTTTAGCAAGTGTCTAGCCTGTGCCTAGCCAGTGTCTAGCCTGTGATTAGCCAGTGTCTAACCTGTGCCTAGCCAACGTCTAGCCGGTGTCTAGCCAGTGTCTAGCCTGTGTTTAGCCTGTGCCTAGCCAGTGTCTAGCCTGTCCCTAGCTAGTGTTTAGCCTTTGCTTATCCAGTGTCTAGCTAGTGTCTAGCATTTGCCTAGCCAGTGTCTAGCCTGTGCCTAGCTAGTGTGTAGCCTGGGCCTAGCCATTGTCTAGCCTGTGCCTAGCCAGTGTCTAGCCTGTGCCTAGCCAGTGCCTAGCCTTTGCCTAGACAGTGTTTAGCCTGTGCCTAGCCAGTGTCTAGCCTGTGCCTAGACAGTGTTTAGCCTGTGCCTAGTCTTTGCCTAGCCAGTGACTAGCCAGTGTCTAGCCTGTGCCTAGCCAGTGTCTAGCCAGTGCCTAGCCTGTGCCTAGACAGTGTCTAGTCTGTGTTTAGCAAGTGTCTAGCCTGTGCCTAGCCAGTGTCTAGCCTGTGACTAGCCAGTGCCTAGCCTGTGCCTAGCCAAAGTCTAGCCTGTGCCTAGCCAGTGTTTAGCCTGTGCCTAGCCTTTGCCTAGCCAGTGACTAGCCAGTGTCTAGCCTGTGCCTAGCCAGTGTCTAGCCAGTGCCTAGTCAGTGTCTAGCCTGTGCCTAGCCAGTGTCTAGCCAGTGCCTAGCCTGTGCCTAGACAGTGTCTAGTCTGTGTTTAGCAAGTGTCTAGCCTGTGCCTAGCCAGTGTCTAGCCTGTGCCTAGCCAGTGTCTAGCCTGTGACTAGCCAGTGTCTAGCCTGTGACTAGCCAGTGTCTAGCCTGTGACTAGCCAGTGTCTAGCCTGTGCCTAGACAGTGTTTAGCCTTTGCCTAGCCAGTGTCTAGCCTGTGCCTAGCCAACGTCTAGCCAGTGTCTAGCCAGTGTCGAGCCTGTGTTTAGCCTGTGCCTAGCCAGTGTCTAGGCTGTCGCTAGCTAGTGTTTAGCTTTTGCCTATCCAGTGTCTAGCCAGTGTCTAGCCTTTGCCTAGCCAGTGTCTGGCCTGTGTTTAGCCTGTGCCTTGCCTGTGACTGGCATGTGCACAGCCAGTGTCTAGCCTGTGCCTAGCCAGTGTCTAGCCTGTGCACAGCCAGTGTCTAGCCTGTGCCTAGACAGTGTCTAGCCTGTGCAGAGCCAGTGTCTAGCCTCTGCCTAGCCTGTGACTAGCCTATGCATAGCCAGTGTCTAGCCTGTGTCCAGCCAGTGCCTTGTCAGAGTCTAGCCTGTGCCTAGCCAGAGTCTAGCCTGTGCCTAGCCAGAGTCTAGCCTGTACCTAGCCAGTGTCCAGCCTGTGCCTAGCCAGTGTCTAGCCTGTGCACAGCCAGTGTCTAGCCTGTGCCTAGCCAGTGTCTAGCCTGTGCACAGCCAGTGTCTAGCCTGTGTCCAGCCAGTGCCTTGTCAGAGTCTAGCCTATGCATAGCCAGTGTCTAGCCTATGTCCAGCCAGTGCCTTGTCAGAGTCTAGCCTGTGCCTAGCCAGAGTCTAGCCTGTGCCTAGCCAGTGTCTAGCCTGTGCCTAGCCAGTGTCTAGCCTGTGCCTAGCCAGTGTCTATCCTGTGCCTAGCCAGTGTCTAGCCTGTGCCTAGCCAGTGACTAGCCAATGCATAGCCAGTGTCTAGCCTGTGCCTGGCAAGTGTCTAGCCTGTCCCTAGCCAGTGTCTAGCCTGTCCCTAGCTAGTGTCTAGCCTGGGCCTAGCCAGTGTCTAGCCTGTGCGTAGCCAGTGTTTAGCCTTTGCCTATCCAGTGTCTAGCCAGTGTCTAGCCTTTGCCTAGCCAGTATCTAGCCTGTGTTTAGCCTGTGCCTTGCCTGTGACTGGCATGTGCATAGCCTGTGTCAAGCCTGTGCCTAGCCAAAGTTTAGCCTGTGCGTAGCCAGTGTATAGCCTCTGTCTCGCCACTGTCTAGCCTGTGACAAGCCTGTGTCTTGCCTGTGTCTAGCCTGTGACTAGCCTGTGTCTTGCCTGTGTCTAGCCAGTGTCTAACCGGTGTAAAGCCTTTGCCTAGCCAGTGTCTAGCCTGTGTCTACCCTGTGTCTAGCCAGTGTCTAGCCTGTGTCTAGCCTGTGTCTAGCCTGTGTCTAGCCTGTGACTGGCCTGTCCCTAGCTAGTGTCTAGCCTGGGCCTAGCCAGTGTCTAGTCTATGCGTAGCCAGTGTTTAGCCTTTGCCTATCCAGTGTCTAGCCAGTGTCTAGCCAGTGTCTAGCCTTTGCCTAGCCAGTATCTAGCCTGTGTTTAGCCTGTGCCTTGCCTGTGACTGGCATGTGCATAGCCTGTGTCAAGCCTGTGCCTAGCCAAAGTTTAGCCTGTGCGTAGCCAGTGTATAGCCTCTGTCTCGCCACTGTCTAGCCTGTGACAAGCCTGTGTCTTGCCTGTGTCTAGCCTGTGACTAGCCTGTGTCTTGCCTGTGTCTAGCCAGTGTCTAACCGGTGTAAAGCCTTTGCCTAGCCAGTGTCTAGCCTGTGTCTACCCTGTGTCTAGCCAGTGTCTAGCCTGTGTCTAGCCTGTGTCTAGCCTGTGTCTAGCCTGTGTCTAGCCTGTGTCTAGCCTGTGACTGGCATGTGCATTGCCTGTGTCTAGCCTGTGCCTAGCCAAAGTCTAGCCTGTGCCTAGCCAGTGTATAGCCTGTGTCTAGCCTCTGTCTAGCTTTTGACTAGCCTGTGTCTTTTCTGTGTCTAGCCTGTGTCTAGCCTGTGACTAGCCTGTGCCTTGCCTGTGTCTAGCCAGTGTCTAGCCAGTGCTTTGCCTGTGATTGGCATGTGCATAGCCTGTGCCTAGCCAGTGTCTACCCTGTGCCTAGACAGTGTTTAGACTGTGCCTGTGCCTAGCCAACGTCTAGCCAACATCTAGCCTTTGCCTAGCCAGTGTCTAGCCTGTGTTTAGCCTGTGCCTAGCCAGTGTCTAGCCTGTCTCTAGCTAGTGTCTAGCCTGTGCCTAGCCAGTGACTAGCCTGTGCCTAGCCAGTGTCTAGCCTGTGTCTAGCCTCTTTCTAGCCTGTGACTAGCCTGTGTCTTGCCTGGGTCTAGCCAGTGTCTAGCCGGTGTAAAGCCTTTGCCTAGCCAGTGTCTAGCCTGTGTCTAGCCTCTGTCTAGCCAGTGTGTAGCCTGTGCCTAGCCAGTGTCTAGCCTGTGCCTATTCTGTAACTAACCTGTGTCTTGCCTGTGATTGGCTTGTGCATAGACTGTGCCTAGCCAGTGTCTTAGCATTTGCCTATCCAGTGTCTAGCCTTTGCCTAGCCAGTGTCTAGCCTGTGTTTAGCCTGTGCCTTGCCTGTGACTGGCATATGCATAGCCTGTGTCTAGCCTGTGCCTAGCCAAAGTCTAGCCTGTGCCTAGCCAGTGTATAGCCTGTGTCTCGCCTCTGTCTAGCCGGTGACTAGCCTGAGTCTTGCCTGTGTCTAGCCTGTGTCTAGCCTCTTTCTAGCTTGTGACTAGCCTCTGTCTTGCCTGTGTCTAGCCAGTGTCTAGCCGGTGTAAAGCCTTTGCCTAGCCTGTGTCTAGCCTGTGTCTAGCCTGTGCCTTGCCTGTGACTGGCATGTGCATTGCCTGTGTCTAGCCTGTGCCTAGCCAAATTCTAGCCTGTGCCTAGCCAGTGTATAGCCTGTGTCTAGCCTCTGTCTAGCTTTTGACTAGCCTGTGTCTTGCCTGTGTCTAGCCTGTGTCTAGCCTGTGACTAGCCTGTGTCTTGCCTGTGTCTAGCCAGTGTCTAGCCAGTGCTTTGCCTGTGATCGGCATGTGCATAGCCTGTGCCTAGCCAGTGTCTACCCTGTGCCTAGACAGTGTCTACCCTGTGCCTAGACAGTGTTTAGCCTGTGCCTAGCCAGTGTCTAGCCTGTGCCTAGCCAACGTCTAGCCAGTGTCTAGCCAGTGTCTAGCCTGTGTTTAGCCTGTGCCTAGCCAGTGTCTAGCCTGTCCCTAGCTAATGTCTAGCCTGTGCCTAGCCAGTGTCTAGCCTGTGCCTAGCCAGTGTCTAGCCTGTGCATAGCCAGTGTCTAGCCTGTGCCTAGCCAGTGACTAGCCTATGCATAGCCAGTGTCTAGTCTGTGTTTAGCAAGTGTCTAGCCTGTGCCTAGCCAGTGTCTAGCCTGTGCCTAGCCAGTGTCTAGCCTGTGCCTAGCCAGTGTCTAGCATGTGCCTAGCTAGTGTGTAGCCTGGGCCTAGCCATTGTCTAGCCTGTGCCTAGCCAGTGTATAGCCTGTGTCTAGCCTCTGTCTAGCTTTTGACTAGCCTGTGTCTTGCCTTTGCCTAGCCTGTGTCTAGCCTGTGTCTAGCCTGTGCCTTGCCTGTGACTGGCATGTGCATTGCCTGTGTCTAGCCTGTGCCTAGCCAAAGTCTAGCCTGTGCCTAGCCAGTGTATAGCCTGTGTCTAGCCTCTGTCTAGCTTTTGACTAGCCTCTGTCTGGCCTGAGAGTAGCCTGTGTCTTGCCTGTGTCTAGCCTGAGTCTAGCCTCTGTCTAGCCAGTGTGTAGCCTGTGCCTAGCCAGTGTCCAGCCTGTGCCTAGTCTGTAACTAACCTGTTCCTTGCCTGTGATTGGCATAAGCATAGCCTGTGCCTAGCCAATGTCTAGCTTGTGCCTAGACAGTGTTTAGCCTGTGCCTAGCCGGTGTCTAGCCTGTGCCTAGCCAACGTCTAGCCAGTGTCTAGCCAGTGTCGAGCCTGTGTTTAGCCTGTGCCTAGCCAGTGTCTAGGCTGTCCCTAGCTAGTGTTTAGCCTTTGCCTATCCAGTGTATTGCCAGTGTCTAGCCTGTGCCTAGCCAAAGTCTGGCCAGTGCCTAGCCAGTGTTTAGCCTGTACCTAGCCTTTGCCTAGCCAGTGACTAGCCAGTGTCTAGCCTATGCCTAGCCAGTGTCTAGCCAGTGCCTAGCCAGTGTCTAGCCTGTGCCTAGCCAGTGTCTAGCCAGTGCCTAGCCTGTGCCTAGACAGTGTCTAGTCTGTGTTTAGCAAGTGTCTAGCCTGTGCCTAGCCAGTGTCTAGCCTGTGACTAGCCAGTGTCTAGCTTGTGCCTAGACAGTGTTTAGCCTGTGCCTAGCCAGTGTCTAGCCTGTGCCTAGCCAACGTCTAGCCAGTGTCTAGCCAGTGTCGAGCCTGTGTTTAGCCTGTGCCTAGCCAGTGTCTAGGCTGTCCCTAGCTAGTGTTTAGCCTTTGCCTATCCAGTGTCTAGCCAGTGTCTAGCCTTTGCCTAGCCAGTGTCTGGCCTGTGCCTAGCCAGTGTCTAGCCTGTGCACAGCCAGTGTCTAGCCTCTGCCTAGCCTGTGACTAGCCTATGCATAGCCAGTGTCTAGCCTGTGTCCAGCCAGTGCCTTGTCAGAGTCTAGCCTGTGCCTTGCCTGTGTCTAGCCAGTGTCTAGCCAGTGCTTTGCCTGTGATTGGCAGTGCATAGCCTGTGCCTAGCCAGTGTCTACCCTGTGCCTAGACAGTGTTTAGCCTGTGCCTGTGCCTAGCCAACGTCTAGCCAACATCTAGCCTTTGCCTAGCCTGTGCCTAGCCAACGTCTAGCCAGTGTCTAGCCTGTGTTTAGCCTGTGCCTAGCCAGTGTCTAGCCTGTCTCTAGCTAGTGTCTAGCCTGTGCCTAGCCAGTGACTAGCCTGTGCCTAGCCAGTGTTTAGCCTTTGCCTATCCAGTGTCTAGCCTGTGTCTAGCCTGTGTCTAGCCTCTTTCTAGCCTGTGACTAGCCTGTGTCTTGCCTGGGTCTAGCCAGTGTCTAGCCGGTGTAAAGCCTTTGCCTAGCCAGTGTCTAGCCTGTGTCTAGCCTCTGTCTAGCCAGTGTGTAGCCTGTGCCTAGCCAGTGTCTAGCCTGTGCCTAGCCAGTGTCTAGCCTGTGCACAGCCAGTGTCTAGCCTGTGCCTTGCCTGTGACTGGCATGTGCACAGCCAGTGTCTAGCCTGTGCCTAGCCAGTGTCTAGCCTGTGCACAGCCAGTGTCTAGCCTGTGCCTAGCCAGTGTCTAGCCTGTGCACAGCCAGTGTCTAGCCTCTGCCTAGCCTGTGACTAGCCTATGCATAGCCAGTGTCTAGCCTGTGTCCAGCCAGTGCCTTGTCAGAGTCTAGCCTGTGCCTTGCCTGTGTCTAGCCAGTGTCTAGCCAGTGCTTTGCCTGTGATTGGCAGTGCATAGCCTGTGCCTAGCCAGTGTCTACCCTGTGCCTAGACAGTGTTTAGCCTGTGCCTGTGCCTAGCCAACGTCTAGCCAACATCTAGCCTTTGCCTAGCCAGTGTCTAGCCTGTGTTTAGCCTGTGCCTAGCCAGTGTCTAGCCTGTCTCTAGCTAGTGTCTAGCCTGTGCCTAGCCAGTGACTAGCCTGTGCCTAGCCAGTGTTTAGCCTTTGCCTATCCAGTGTCTAGCCTGTGTCTAGCCTGTGTCTAGCCTCTTTCTAGCCTGTGACTAGCCTGTGTCTTGCCTGGGTCTAGCCAGTGTCTAGCCGGTGTAAAGCCTTTGCCTAGCCAGTGTCTAGCCTGTGTCTAGCCTCTGTCTAGCCAGTGTGTAGCCTGTGCCTAGCCAGTGTCTAGCCTGTGCCTATTCTGTAACTAACCTGTGCCTTGCCTGTGATTGGCTTGTGCATAGACTGTGCCTAGCCAGTGTCTTAGCATTTGCCTATCCAGTGTCTAGCTAGTGTCTAGCCTTTGCCTAGCCAGTGTCTAGCCTGTGTTTAGCCTGTGCCTTGCCTGTGACTGGCATATGCATAGCCTGTGTCTAGCCTGTGCCTAGCCAAAGTCTAGCCTGTGCCTAGCCAGTGTATAGCCTGTGTCTCGCCTCTGTCTAGCCGGTGACTAGCCTGAGTCTTGCCTGTGTCTAGCCTGTGTCTAGCCTCTTTCTAGCTTGTGACTAGCCTCTGTCTTGCCTGTGTCTAGCCAGTGTCTAGCCGGTGTAAAGCCTTTGCCTAGCCTGTGTCTAGCCTGTGTCTAGCCTGTGCCTTGCCTGTGACTGGCATGTGCATTGCCTGTGTCTAGCCTGTGCCTAGCCAAAGTCTAGCCTGTGCCTAGCCAGTGTATAGCCTGTGTCTAGCCTCTGTCTAGCTTTTTGACTAGCCTGTGTCTTGCCTGTGTCTAGCCTGTGTCTAGCCTGTGACTAGCCTGTGTCTTGCCTGTGTCTAGCCAGTGTCTAGCCAGTGCTTTGCCTGTGATTGGCATGTGCATAGCCTGTGCCTAGCCAGTGTCTACCCTGTGCCTAGACAGTGTCTACCCTGTGCCTAGACAGTGTCTACCCTGTGCCTAGACAGTGTTTAGCCTGTGCCTAGCCAGTGTCTAGCCTGTGCCTAGCCAACGTCTAGCCAGTGTCTAGCCAGTGTCTAGCCTGTGTTTAGCCTGTGCCTAGCCAGTGTCTAGCCTGTCCCTAGCTAGTGTCTAGCCTGGGCCTAGCCAGTGTCTAGCCTGTGCCTAGCTAGTGTCTAGCCTGTGCATAGCCAGTGTCTAGCCTGTGCCTAGCCAGTGACTAGCCTATGCATAGCCAGTGTCTAGTCTGTGTTTAGCAAGTGTCTAGCCTGTGCCTAGCCAGTGTCTAGCCTGTGCCTAGCCAGTGTCTAGCATGTGCCTAGCTAGTGTGTAGCCTGGGCCTAGCCATTGTCTAGCCTGTGCCTAGCCAGTGTCTAGCCTGTGCCTAGCTAGTGTCTAGCATGTACCTGGCAAGTGTCTAGCCTGTGCGTGGCAAGTGTCTAGCCTGTGCCTAGCCAGTGTCTACCCTGTCCCTAGCTAGTGTCTAGCCTGGGCCTAGCCAGTGTCTAGCCTGTGCCTAGCCAGTGTTTAGCCTTTGCCTATCCAGTGTCTAGCCAGTGTCTGGCCAGTGTCTAGCCTTTGCCTAGCCAGTGTCTAGCCTGTGTCTAGCCTGTGTCTAGCCTCTTTCTAGCCTGTGACTACCCTGTGTCTTGCCTGTGTCTAGCCAGTGTCTAGCCGGTGTAAAGCCATTGCCTAGCCAGTGTCTAGCCTGTTTCTAGCTTCTGTCTAGCCAGTGTGTAGCCTGTGCCTAGCTAGTGTCTAGCCTGTGCCTAGTCTGTAACTAACCTGTGCCTTGCCTGTGATTGGCATGTGAATAGACTGTGCCTAGCCAGTGTCTAGCCTGTGCGTAGCCTGTGTTTAGCATTTGCCTATCCAGTGTCTAGCCAGTTTCTAGCCTTTGCCTAGCCAGTGTCTAGCCTGTGTTTAGCCTGTGCCTTGCCTGTGACTGGCATGTGCATAGCCTGTGTCTAGCCTGTGCCTAGCCAAAGTCTAGCCTGTGCCTAGCCAACGTCTAGCCTGTGCCTAGCCAGTGTATAGCCTGTGTCTCGCCTCTGTCTAGCCGGTGACTAGCCTGTGCCTAGCTAGTGTCTAGCCTGTGCACAGCCAGTGTCTAGCCTGTGCCTAGCCAGTGTCTAGCCTGGGCCTAGCCAGTGTCTAGCCTGTGCCTAGCCAGTGTTTAGCCTTTGCCTATCCAGTGTCTAGCCAGTGTCTGGCCAGTGTCTAGCCTTTGCCTAGCCAGTGTCTAGCCCGTGTCTAGCCTGTGCCTTGCCTGTGACTGGCATGTGCATTGCCTGTGTCTAGCCTGTGCCTAGCCAACGACTAGCCTGTGCCTACCCAGTGTATAGCCTGTGTCTAGCCTCTGTCTAGCTTTTGACTAGCCTGTGTCTTGCCTGTGTCTAGTCTGTGTCTAGCCTGTGTCTAGCCAGTGTCTAGCCAGTGCTTTGCCTGTGATTGGCATGTGCATAGCCTGTGCCTAGCCAGTGTCTACCCTGTGCCTAGACAGTGTCTACCCTGTGCCTAGACAGTAATTAGCCTGTGCCTAGCCAGTGTCTAGTCTGTGCCTAGCCAGTGTCTAGCCTGTGCATAGCCAGTGTCTAGCCTTTGCCTAGCCAGTGACTAGCCTATGCATAGCCAGTGTCTAGTCTGTGTTTAGCAAGTGTCTAGCCTGTGCCTAGCCAGTGTCTAGCCTGTGCCTAGCCAGTGTCTAGCCTGTTCCTAGCCAGTGTCTAGCCTGTGCCTAGACAGTAATTAGCCAGTGTCTAGCCTGTGTTTAGCCTGTGCCTAGCCAGTGTCTAGCCTGTCCCCAGCTAGTGTCTAGCCTGGGCCTAGCCAGTGTCTAGTCTGTGCATAGCCAGTGTCTAGCCTGTGCCTAGCCAGTGACTAGCCTATGCATAGCCAGTGTCTAGTCTGTGTTTAGCAAGTGTCTAGCCTGTGCCTAGCCAGTGTCTAGCCTGTGCCTAGCCAGTGTCTAGCCTGTACCTAGCCTGTGTCTAGCCTGTGCCTAGCTAGTGTGTAGCCTGGGCCTAGCCATTGTCTAGCCTGTGCCTAGCCAGTGTCTAGCCTGTGCCTAGCTTGTATCTAGCCTGTGCCTAGCCTGTGAAGAGCCAGTGACTAGCCAGTGTCTGGCCAGTGACCAGCCAGTGTCTAGCCAGTGCCTAGCCTGTGCCTAGACAGTATTTAGCCTGTGCCTAGCCAGTGTCTAGCCTGTGCCTAGACAGTGTTTAGCCTGTGCCTAGTCTTTGCCTTGCCAGTGCCTAGCCAGTGTCTAGCCTGTGCCTAGCCAGTGTCTAGCCAGTGTCTAGCCTGTGCCTAGACAGTGTCTAGTCTGTGTTTAGCAAGTGTCTAGCCTGTGCCTAGCCAGTGTCTAGCCTGTGACTAGCCAGTGTCTAGCCTGTGCCTAGCCAGTGTCTAGCCAGTGTCTAGCCTGTGTTTAGCCTGTGCCTTGCCAGTGTCTAGCCTGTCCCTAGCTAGTGTTTAGCCTTTGCTTATCCAGTGTCTAGCCAGTGTCTAGCATTTGCCTAGCCAGCGTCTGGCCTGTGTTTAGCCTGTGCCTTGCCTGTGACTGGCATGTGCACAGCCTGTGTCTAGCCTGCGCCTAGTCAAAGTCTAGCCTGCGCCTAGCCAAAGTCTAGCCTGTGCCTAGCCAGTAAATAGCCTGTGTCTTGCCTCTGTCTGGCCTGAGAGTAGCCTGTGTCTTGCCTGTGTCTAGCCTGTGTCTAGCCTCTGTCTAGCCAATGTGTAGCCTGTGCCTAGCCAGTGTCTAGCCTGTGCCTAGACAGTGTCTAGTCTGTGTTTAGCAAGTGTCTAGCCTGTGCCTAGCCAGTGTCTAGCCTGTGACTAGCCAGTGTCTAGCCTGTGCCTAGCCAGTGTCTAGCCAGTGTCTAGCCTGTGTTTAGCCTGTGCCTAGCCAGTGTCTAGCCTGTCCCTAGCTAGTGTTTAGCCTTTGCCTATCCAGTGTCTAGCCAGTGTCTAGCCTGTGCCTAGCCAAAGTCTAGCCTGTGCCTAGCCAGTGTTTAGCCTGTGCCTGGCCTTTGCCTAGCCAGTGACTAGCCAGTGTCTAGCCTGTGCCTAGCCAGTGTCTAGCCAGTGCCTAGCCAGTGTCTAGCCTGTGCCTAGCCAGTGTCTAGCCAGTGCCTAGCCAGTGCCTAGACAGTGTCTAGTCTGTGTTTAGCAAGTGTCTAGCCTGTGCCTAGCCAGTGTCTAGCCGGTGACTAGCCAGTGTCTAGCCTGTTCCTAGACAGTGTTTAGCCTGTGCCTAGCCAGTGTCTAGCTTGTGCTTAGCCAGTGTCTAGCCTGTGCCAACGTCTAGCCAGTGTCTAGCCAGTGTCTAGCCTGTGTTTAGCCTGTGCCTAGCCAGTGTCTAGCCTGTCCCTAGCTAGTGTTTAGCCTTTGCTTATCCAGTGTCTAGCCAGTGTCTAGCCTTTGCCTAGCCAGTGTCTGGCCTGTGTTTAGCCTGTGCCTTGCCTGTGACTGGCATGTGCATAGCCTGTGTCTAGCCTGCGCCTAGCCAAAGTCTAGCCTGTGCCTAGCCAGTGTATAGCCTGTGTCTCGCCTCTGTCTGGCCTGTGAGTAGCCTGTGTCTTGCCTGTGTCTAGCCTGTGTCTAGCCTCTGTCTAGCCAGTGTGTAGCCTGTGCCTAGCCAGTGTCCAGCCTGTGCCTAGTCTGTAACCAACCTGTGCCGTGCCTGTGATTGGCATGTGCACAGCCTGTGCCTAGCCAATGTCTAGCCTGTGCGTATCCAGTGTTTAGCCTTTGCGTATCCAGTGTCTAGCCTGTGCATAGCCTGTGCCTAGCCAGTGTCTAGCCTGTGTCTAGCCTGTGCCTTGCCTGTGACTGGCATGTGCATTACCTGTGTCTAGCCTGTGCCTAGCCAAAGTCTAGCCTGTGCCTAACCAGTGTATAGCCTGTGTCTAGCCTCTGTCTAGCTTTTGACTAGCCTGTGTCTTGCCTGTGCATAGCCTGTGTCTAGCAGGTGTCTACCTTGTGCCTAGACAGTGTTTAGCCTGTGCCTAGCCAGTGTCTAGCCTGTGCCTAGCCAACGTCTAGCCAGTGTCTAGCCTTTGCCTAGCCAGTGTCTAGCCTGTGTTTAGCCTGTGCCTAGCAGGTGTCTAGCCTGTGTCTAGCCTGTGCCTTGCCTGTGATTGCATGTGCATAGCCTGTGTCTTGCCAGTGTCTAGCCTGGGCCTAGCCAGAGTCTGGCTTTTGCCTAGCCACTGTCTAGCCTGTGCCTAGCTAGTGTTTAGCCTGTGCCTAGCTAGTGTCTAGCCTGTCCACAGCCAGTGTCTAGCCTGTGCCTAGCCAGTGTCTAGCCTGTGCACAGCCAGTGTCTAGCCTGTGCACAGCCAGTGTCTAGCCTGTGCCTAGCCAGTGTCTAGCCTGTGCCTAGCCAGTGTCTAGCCTGTGCCTAGCCAGTGTCTAGCCTGTGCACAGCCAGTGTCTAGCCTGTGCCTAGCCAGTCTCTAGCCTGTGCACAGCCAGTGTCTAGCCTGTGCCTAGCTAGTGTGTAGCCTGGGCCTAGCCATTGTCTAGCCTGTGCCTAGCCAGTGTCTAGCCTGTGCCTAGCTAGTGTCTAGCCTGTGCCTAGCCAGTGTCTAGCCTGTGAAGAGCCAGTGACTAGCCAGTGTCTGGCCAGTGACTAGCCAGTGTCTAGCCAGTGACTAGCCAGTGACGAGCCAGTGTCTAGCCTGTGACGAGCCAGTGTCTAGCCTGTGGCTAGCCAGTGTCTAGCCAGTGTCTAGCCTGTGGCTAGCCAGTGTCTAGCCAGTGCCTAGCCTGTGCCTAGACAGTGTTTAGCCTGTGCCTAGCCAGTGTCTAGCCTGTGCCTAGACAGTGTTTAGCCTGTGCCTATTCTTTGCCTATCCAGTGACTAGCCAGTGTCTAGCTAGTGTCTAGCCTGTGCCTAGCCAGTGTCTAGCCAGTGCCTAGCCTGTGCCTAGACAGTGTCTAGTCTGTGTTTAGCAAGTGTCTAGCCTGTGCCTAGCCAGTGTCTAGCCTGTGACTAGCCAGTGTCTAGCCTGTGCCTAGACACTGTTTAGCCTGTGCCTAGCCAGTGTGTAGCCTGTGCCTAGCCAACGTCTAGCCAGTGTCTAGCCAGTGTCTAGCCTGTGTTTAGCCTGTGCCTAGCCAGTGTCTAGCCTGTCCCTAGCTAGTGTTTAGCCTTTGCTTATCCAGTATCTAGCCAGTGTCTAGCATTTGCCTAGCCAGTGTCTGGCCTGTGTTTTGCCTGTGCCTTGCCTGTGACTGGCATGTGCATAGCCTGTGTCTAGCCTGCGCCTAGTCAAAGTCTAGCCTGCGCCTAGTCAAAGTCTAGCCTGCGCCTTGCCAAAGTCTAGCCTGTGCCTAGCCAGTATATAGCCTGTGTCTTGCCTCTGTCTGGCCTGAGAGTAGCCTGTGTCTTGCCTGTGTCTATCCTGTGTCTAGCCTCTGTCTAGCCAGTGTGTAGCCTGTGCCTAGCCAGTGTCCAGCCTGTGCCTAGTCTGTAACTAACCTGTGCCTTGCCTGTGATTGGCATGTGCATAGCCTTTGCCTAGCCAATGTCTAGCCTGTGCGTAGCAAGAGTGTAGCCTTTACCTATCCAGTGTCTAGCCAGTGTCTAGCCTGTGCCTAGCCACAGTCTAGCCTGTGCCTAGCCAGTGTTTAGCCTGTGCCTAGCCTTTGCCTAGCCGGTGACTAGCCAGTGTTTAGCCTGTGCCTAGCCAGTGTCTAGCCAGTGCCTAGCCAGTGTCTAGCCTGTGCCTAGCCAGTGTCTAGCCAGTGCCTAGCCTGTGCCTAGACAGTGTATAGTCTGTGTTTAGCAAGTGTCTAGCCTGTGCCTAGCCAGTGTCTAGCCTGTGACTAGCAAGTGTCTAGCCTGTGCCTAGAAAGTGTTTAGCCTGTGCCTAGCCAGTGTCTAGCCTGTGCCTAGCCAACGTCTAGCCAGTGTCTAGCCAGTGTCTAGCCTGTGTTTTGCCTGTGCCTAGCCAGTGTCTAGCCTGTACCTAGCTAGTGTTTAGCCTTTGCCTATCCAGTGTCTAGCCAGTGTCTAGCCTTTGCCTAGCCAGTGTCTGGCCTGTGTTTAGCCTGTGCCTTGCCTGTGACTGGCATGTGCATAGCCTGTGTCTAGCCTGCGCCTAGCCAAAGTCTAGCCTGTGCCTAGCCAGTGTATAGCCTGTGCCTAGCCAGTGTCTTGCCTGTGCCTAGCCAGTGTCTAGCCTGTCCCTAGCCAGTGTCTAGCCTGTGCCTTGCCAGTGTCTAGCCTGTGCCTAGCCAGTGTCTACCTTGTGCCTAGACAGTGTTTAGCCTGTGCCTAGCCAGTGTCTAGCCTGTGCCTAGCCAACGTCTAGCCAGTGTCTAGCCTTTGCCTAGCCAGTGTCTAGCCTGTGTTTAGCCTGTGCCTAGCAGATGTTTAGCCTGTGTCTAGCCTGTGCCTTGCCTGTGATTGCATGTGCATAGCCTGTGCCTTGCCAGTGTCTGGCTTTTGCCTAGCCAGTGTCTAGCCTGTGCCTAGCTAGTGTTTAGCCTGTGCCTAGCTAGTGTCTAGCCTGTGCACAGCCAGTGTCTAGCCTGTGCCTAGCCAGTGTCTAGCCTGTGCCTAGCCAGTGTCTAGCCTGTGCCTAGCCAGTGTCTAGCCTGTGCCTAGCCAGTGTCTAGCCTGTGCCTAGCCAGTGTCTAGCCTGTGCCTAGCCAGTGTCTAGCCTGTGCCTAGCCAGTGTCTAGCCTGTGCCTAGCCAGTGTCTAGCCTGTGCCTAGCCAGTGTCTAGCCTGTGCCTAGCCAGTGTCTAGCCTGTGCACAGCCAGTGTCTTGCCTGTGCCTAGCCAGTGTCTAGCCTGTGCACAGCCAGTGTCTAGCCTGTGCCTAGCCTGTGACTAGCCTATGCATAGCCAGTGTCTAGCCTATGTCCAGCCAGTGCCTTGTCAGAGTCTAGCCTATGCATAGCCGGTGTCTAACCTGTGTCCAGCCAGTGCCTTGTCAGAGTCTAGCCTGTGCCTAGCCAAAGTTTAGCCTGTGCGTAGCCAGTGTATAGCCTCTGTCTCGCCACTGTCTAGCCTGTGACAAGCCTGTGTCTTGCCTGTGTCTAGCCTGTGACTAGCCTGTGTCTTGCCTGTGTCTAGCCAGTGTCTAGCCGGTGTAAAGCCTTTGCCTAGCCAGTGTTTAGCCTGTGCCTAGCCTGTGTCTAGCCTGTGACTGGCATGTGCATTGCCTGTGTCTAGCCTGTGCCTAGCCAAAGTCTAGCCTGTGCCTAGCAAGTGTATAGCCTGTTTCTAGCCTCTATCTAGCTTTTGACTAGCCTGTGTCTTTTCTGTGTCTAGCCTGTGACTAGCCTGTGCCTTGCCTGTGTCTAGCCAGTGTCTAGGCAGTGCTTTGCCTGTGATTGGCATGTGCATAGCCTGTGCCTAGCCAGTGTCTACCCGGTGCCTAGACAGTGTCTACCCTGTGCCTAGACAAAGTTTAGCCTGTGCCTGTGCCTAGCCAACGTCTAGCCAACATCTAGCCTGTGCCTAGCCAGTGTATAGCCTGTGTCTAGTCTCTGTCTAGCTTTTGACTAGCCTGTGTCTTTTCTGTGTCCAGCCTGTGACTAGCCTGTGCCTTGCCTGTGTCTAGCCAGTGTCTAGGCAGTGCTTTGCCTGTGATTGGCATGTGCATAGCCTGTGCCTAGCCAGTGTCTACCCGGTGCCTAGATAGTGTCTACCCTGTGCCTAGACAGTGTTTAGCCTGTGCCTGTGCCTAGCCAACGTCTAGCCAACATCTAGCCTTTGCCTAGCCAGTGTCTAGCCTGTGTTTAGCCTCTGCCTAGCCAGTGTCTAGCCTGTCTCTAGCTAGTGTCTAGCCTGTGCCTAGCCAGTGACTAGCCTATGCATAGCCAGTGTCTAGTCTGTCTTTAGCAAGTGTCTAGCCTGTGCCTAGCCAGTGTCTAGCCTGTGCCTGGCCAGTGTCTAGCCTGTGCCTAGCTAGTGTGTAGCCTGGGCCTACCCATTGTCTAGCCTGTGAATAGCCAGTTTCTAGCCTGTGCCTAGCTAGTGTCTAGGCTGTGTCTAGCTAGTGTCTAGCCTGTGCCTAGCCAGTGTCTAGCCTGTGTCTAGCCTGTGACTAGCCTGTGCCTTGCCTGTGTCTAGCCAGTGTCTAGCCAGTGCTTTGCCTGTGTCTAGCCAGTGCTTTGCCTGTGCCTACCCAGTGTCTAGCCTGTGCCTAGCCAGTGTCTAGCCTGTGCCTAGCCAGTGTTTAGCCTGTGCCTAGCCAGTGTCTAGCCAGTGTCTAGCCTGTGCCTAGCCAGTGTTTAGCCTGTGCCTAGCCAGTGTCTAGCCTGTGCCTAGCCAGTGTTCAGCCTGTGCTTTGCCTGTGATTGTCATGTGCATAGCCTGTGCCTAGCCAGTGTCTAGCCTGTGCCTAGCTAGTGTCTAGCCTGGGCCTAGCCAGTGTCTAGCCTATGCCTAGCCAGTGTTTAGCCTGTGCCTAGCCTGTGACAAGCCTGTGTCTTGCCTGTGTCTAGCCTGTGACTAGCCTGTGTCTTGCCTGTGTCTAGCCAGTGTCTAGCCGGTGTAAAGCTTTTGCCTAGCCAGTGTCTAGCCTGTGTCTAGCCTGTGTCTAGCCTGTGTCTAGCCTGTGACTGGCATGTGCATTGCCTGTGTCTAGCCTGTGCCTAGCCAAAGTCTAGCCTGTGCCTAGCCAGTGTATAGCCTGTGTCTCGCCTCTGTCTTGCCTGTGACTAGCCTGTGCCTTGCCAGTGTCTAGCCTGGGCCTAGCCAGTGTCTGGCTTTTGCCTAGCCAGTGTCTAGCCTGTGCCTAGCTAGTGTTTAGCCTGTGCCTAGCTAGTGTCTAGCCTGTGCACAGCCAGTGTCTAGCCTGTGCCTAGCCAGTGTCTAGCCTGTGCCTAGCTAGTGTCTAGCCTGGGCCTAGCCAGTGTCTAGCCAGTGCCTAGCCAGTGTCTAGCCAGTGCCTCGCCAGTGTCTAGCCTGTGCCTAGCTAGTGTCTAGCTTGGGCCTAGCCAGTGTTTAGCCTGTACCTAGCCAGTGTTTAGCCTCTGCCTAGCTAGTGTCCAGCATGTGCACAGCCAGTGTATAGCCAGTGCTTAGCCAGTGTCTAGCCTGTGCCTAGCCAGTGTCTAGCCAGTGTCTAGCCTGTGCCTAGCCAGTGTCTAGCCAGTGCCTAGCCAGTGTCTAGCCAGTGCACAGCCAGTGCACAGCCAGTGTCTAGCCTGTGCCTAGCCTGTGACTAGCCTATGCATAGCCAGTGTCTAGCCTTTGTCTAGCCTGTGCCTAGTCAGAGTCTAGCCAGTGCTTAGCCAGTGTCTAGCCTGTGCCTAGCCAGTGTCTAGCCTGTGCATAGCCAGTGTCTAGCCTGTGCCTAGCCAGTGTCTAGCCAGTGTCTAGCCTGTGCCTAGCCAGTGTCTAGCCAGTGCCTAGCCAGTGTCTAGCCTGTGCCTAGCCTGTGACTAGCCTATGCATATCCAGTGTCTAGCCTTTGTCTAGCCTGTGCCTAGTCAGAGTGTAGCCTGTGCCAAGCCTGTGTCTAGCCTGTGCCTAGCCTGTGTCTAGCCTGTGCCTAGCCTGTGCCTAGCCAGTGTCTAGCCTGTGTCTAGCCAGTGTCTAGCCAGTGCCTAGACAGTGTCTAGCCAGTGCACAGCCAGTGTCTAGCCTGTGCCTAGCCTGTGACTAGCCTATGCATAGCCAGTGTCTAGCCTTTGTCTAGCCTGTGCACAGCCAGTGTCTAGCCTGTGCCTAGCCATTGTCTGGCCTGTGCCTAGCCAGTGTTTAGCCTGTGCCTAGCCAGTGTCCTGCCTGTGCCTAGCAAGTGTCTTGCCTGTGCCTAGCAAGTGTCTAGCCTGTGCCTAGCCTGTGCCTAGCAAGTGTCTAGCCTGTGCCTAGCCAGTGTCTAGCCTGTGCCTAGCAAGTGTCTAGCCTGTGCCTAGAAAGTGTCTAGGCTGTGCCTAGCCAGTGTCCTGCCTGTGCCTAGCAAGTGTCTTGCCTGTGCCTAGCAAGTGTCTAGCCTGTGCCTAGCCAGTGTCTAGCCTGTGCCTAGCAAGTGTCTAGCCTGTGCCTGGCCAGCGTCTAGCCTGTGCCTAGCCAGTGTCTAGCCTGTGCCTAGACAGTGTCTAGCCTGTGCCTAGCCAGTGTCTAGCCTGTGCCTAGCTAGTGTCTAGCCAGTGCCTAGCCAGTGTCTAGCCAGTGCCTAGCCAGTGTCTAGCCTGTGCATAGCCATTGTCTGGCCTGTGCCTAGCCAGTGTTTAGCCTGTGCCTAGCCAGTGTCCTGCCTGTGCCTAGCAAGTGTCTTGCCTGTGCCTAGCAAGTGTCTAGCCTGTGCCTAGCCTGTGCCTAGCAAGTGTCTAGCCTGTGCCTAGCCAGTGTCTAGCCTGTGCCTAGCAAGTGTCTAGCCTGTGCCTAGAAAGTGTCTAGGCTGTGCCTAGCCAGTGTCCTGCCTGTGCCTAGCAAGTGTCTTGCCTGTGCCTAGCAAGTGTCTAGCCTGGGCCTATCCAGTGTCTAGCCTGGGCCTAGCCAGTGTTTAGCCTTTGCCTAGCTAGTGTCTAGCCTGTGCACAGCCAGTGTCTAGCCTGTGCCTAGCCAGTGTCTAGCCTGTGCACAGCCAGTGTCTAGCCTGTGCACAGCCAGTGTCTAGCCTGTGCACAGCCAGTGTCTAGCCTGTGCACAGCCAGTGTCTAGCCTGTGCACAGCCAGTGTCTAGCCTGTGCACAGCCAGTGTTTAGCTTCTGCCTATCCTGTGACTAGCCTATGCATAGCCAGTGTCTAGCCTGTGCCTAGCAAGTGTCTAGCCTGTGCCTAGCCAGCGTCTAGCCTGTGCCTAGCCAGTGTCTAGCCTGTGCCTAGCTAGTGTCTAGCCAGTGCCTAGCCAGTGTCTAGCCAGTGCCTAGCCAGTGTCTAGCCAGTGCCTAGCCAGTGTCTAGCCAGTGCCTAGCCAGTGTCTAGCCAGTGCCTAGCCAGTGTCTAGCCTGTGCCTAGCCATTGTCTGGCCTGTGCCTAGCCAGTGTTTAGCCTGTGCCTAGCCAGTGTTCTGCCTGTGCCTAGCAAGTGTCTTGCCTGTGCCTAGCAAGTGTCTAGCCTGTGCCTAGCCTGTGCCTAGCAAGTGTCTAGCCTGTGCCTAGCCAGTGTCTAGCCTGTGCCTAGCAAGTGTCTAGCGTGTGCCTAGAAAGTGTCTAGGCTGTGCCTAGCCAGTGTCCTGCCTGTGCCTAGCAAGTGTCTTGCCTGTGCCTAGCAAGTGTCTAGCCTGGGCCTAGCCAGTGTCTAGCCTGGGCCTAGCCAGTGTTTAGCCTTTGCCTAGCTAGTGTCTAGCCTGTGCACAGCCAGTGTCTAGCCTGTGCCTAGCCAGTGTCTAGCCTGTGCACAGCCAGTGTCTAGCCTGTGCACAGCCAGTGTCTAGCCTGTGCACAGCCAGTGTCTAGCCTGTGCACAGCCAGTGTTTAGCTTCTGCCTATCCTGTGACTAGCCAATGCATAGCCAGTGTCTAGCCTGTGTCTAGCCTGTGCCTAGCCAGTGTCTAGCCTGTGCCTAGCCAGTGTTTAGCTGTGCCTAGCCGGTGTCTAGCCTGTGCCTAGCCAGTGTCTTGCCTGTGCCTAGACAGTGTTTAGCCTGTGCCTCGCCAGTGTCTAGCCTGTACCTTGCCAATGACTAGCTTCTGCATAGCCGGTGTCTAGCCTGTGCCTAGCCAGTGTCTAGCCTGTGCCTAGACAGTGTTTAGCCTGTGCCTCGCCAGTGTCTAGCCTGTGCCTTGCCAATGACTAGCTTCTGCATAGCCAGAGTCTAGCCTGTGCCTAGCCAGTGTCTAGCCTGTGCCTAGACAGTGTTTAGCCTGTGCCTCGCCAGTGTCTAGCCTGTGCCTTGCCAATGACTAGCTTCTGCATAGCCAGAGTCTAGCCTGTGCCTAGCAAGTGTCTTGCCTGTGTCTAGCCAGTGTCTGGCTTGTGCTTTGCCTGTGATTGGCATGTGCATAGCCTGTGCCTAGCCAGTGTCTACCCTGTTCCTAGACAGTGTTTAACCTGTGCCTAGCCAGTGTCTAGCCTGTGCCTAGCAAGTGTCTAGCCGGGGCCTAGCTAGTGTCTAGCCTGTGCCTAGCCAGTTTCTAGCCTGTGCCTAGCTTGTGCCTAGCCTGTGCTTAGCCTGTGCCTAGTCTGTGCTTATCCAGTGTCTAGCCTGTGCCTAGCAGGTGTCTAGCCTGTGTCTAGCCTGTGCCTTGCCTATGATTGGCATGTGCATAACCTGTGCCTAGCCAGTGTCTTGACTTCAGAGTCTAGCCTGTACCTAGCCAGTGACTAGCCTATGCATATTCAGTGTCTAGCCTGTGCCTAGCAAGTGTCTAGCCAGTGTCTAGCTTGTGCCTAGCCAGTTTTTAAACTGTGGCTAGCTAGAGTCTAGCCTGGGCCTAGCCAGTGTCTAGCCTGTGCCTAGCCAGTGACTAGCCTATGCATAGCCAGTGTCGAGCCTGTGCCTAGCAAGTGTCTGGCCTGTGCACAGCCAGTGTCTAGCCTGTGGCTTGCCATTGTCTGGCCTGTGCCTAGCCAGTGTTTAGCCTGTGCCTAGCTAGTGTCTAGCCTGGGCCTAGCCAGTGTCTAGCCAGTGCCTAGCCAGTGTCTAGCCAGTGCCTAGCTACTGTCTAGCCAGTGCCTAGCCAGTGTCTAGCCTGGGCCTAGCCAGTGTCTAGCCTGTGCCTAGCCAGTGACTAGCCTATGCATAGCCAGTGTCGAGCCTGTGCCTAGCAAGTGTCTGGCCTGTGCACAGCCAGTGTCTAGCCTGTGGCTAGCCATTGTCTGGCCTGTGCCTAGCCAGTGTTTAGCCTGTGCCTAGCTAGTGTCTAGCCTGGGCCTAGCCAGTGTCTAGCCAGTGTCTAGCCAGTGTCTAGCCAGTGTCTAGCCAGTGTCTAGCCTGTGCCTAGCTAGTGTCTAGCCTGGGCCTAGCCAGTGTCTAGCCTGTGCCTAGCTAGTGTCTAGCCTGGGCCTAGCCAGTGTCTAGCCTGTGCCTAGCCAGTGTCCAGCCAGTGGATAGCCTGTGCCTAGCCAGTGTCTACCCTGTGCCTAGCCAGTGACTAGCCTATGCATAGCCAGTGACTAGCCTAATCATAGCCAGTGTCTAGCCTGTGCCTAGCAAGTGTCTAGCCTGTGCCTGGCCAGTGACTAGCCTGTGTCTAGACAGTGTTTAGCCTGTGCCTATCCAGTGTCTAGCTTGTGCCTAGCCAGTGTCTAGCCTGTACCTAGCCAGTGACTAGCCTATGCATATCCAGTGTCTAGCCTGTGCCTAGCAAGTGTCTAGCCTGTGCCTAGACAGTGTCTTGCCTGTGGCTAGCTAGAGTCTAGCCTGGGCCTAGCCAGTGTCTAGCCTGTGCCAAGCCAGTGACTAGCCTATGCATAGCCAGTGTCTAGCCTGTGCCTAGCCTGTGCCTAGCCTGTGCCTAGACAGTGTCTTGCCTGTGGCTAGACAGTGTCTTGCCTGTGGCTAGCTAGAGTCTAGCCTGGGCCTAGCCAGTGTCTAGCCTGTGCCAAGCCAGTGACTAGCCTATGCATAGCCAGTGTCTAGCCTGTGCCTAGCCTGTGCCTAGCCTGTGCCTAGCCTGTGCCTAGCCTGTGCCTAGCCTGTGCCTAGCCTGTGCCTAGCCTGTGCCTAGCCTGTTCCTAGTCTGTGCTTAACCAGTGTCTAGCCTGTGCCTAGCAGGTGTCTAGCCTGTGTCTAGCCTGTGCCTTGCCTGTGATTGGCATGTGTCTAGCCTGGGCCTAGCCAGTGTCTGGCCTGTGCCTAGCCAGTGTCTAGCCTGTGCCTAGCTAGTGTCTAGCCTGGGCCTAGCCAGTGTCTATCGTGTGCATAGCCAATGTCTAGCCTCTGCCTAGCCTGTGACTAGCCTATGCATAGCCAGTGTCTAGCCTGTGTCTAGCCTTTGCCTAGTCAGAGTCTAGCCTGTGCCTAGCCAGTGTCTAGCCTTTGCCTAGCCAGTGTCTAGCCTGTGCCTAGACAATGTTTAGCCAGTACCTAGCCAGTGACTAGCCTATGCATAGCCAGTGTCTAGCCAGTGCCTAGCAAGTGTCTAGCCTGTGCCTAGCCAGTGTCTAGCCTGTGCCTAGCCAATGTTTAGCCTGTGCCTAGCTAGTGTCTAGCCTGTGCCTTGCCTGTGATTGGCATATGCATAGCCTGTGCCTAGCCAGTGTCTTGCCTGTGCCTAGCCAGTGTTTAGCCTGTGCCTAGCTAGTGTCTAGCCTGGGCCTAGCCAGTGTCTAGCCAGTGCCTAGCCAGTGTCTAGCCTGTGTCTAGCCAGTGTCTAGCCAGTGTCTAGCCAGTGTCTAGCCAGTGTCTAGCCAGTGTGTAGCCAGTGTCTAGCCTGTGCCTAGCTAGTGTCTAGCCTTGGCCTAGCCAGTGTCTAGCCTGTGCCTAGCGAGTGTTTAGCCTGTGCCTAGCTAGGGTCTAGCCAGTGTCCAGACAGTGCATAGCCTGTGCCTAGCCAGTGACTAGCCTATGCATAGCCAATGACTAGCCTAAGCATAGCCTGTGCCTAGCCAGTGCCTAGCCTGTGCCTAGCAAGTGCCTATCCTGTGCCTAGCCAGTGTCTACCCTGTGTCTAGACAGTGTTTAGCCTGTGCCTAGCCTGTGTCGAGCTTGTGCCTAGCCAGTGTCTAGCCTGTACCTAGCCAGTGACTAGGCTATGCATATCCAGTGTCTAGGCTTTGCCAAGCAAGTGTCTAGACTGTGCCTAGACAGTGTCTTGCCTGTGCCTATCCAGTGTCTAGCCTGTGCCTAGCTAGTGTCTAGCGTGGGCCTAGCCAATGTCTAGCCTGTGCCTAGAAAGTGTTTAGCCTGTACCTAGCCAGTGTTTAGCCTCTGCCTAGCCAGTGTCCAGCCTGTGCACAGCCAGTGTATAGCCAGTGCTTAGCCAGTGTCTAGCCTGTGCCTAGCCAGTGTCTAGGCAGTGTCTAGCCTGTGCCTAGCCAGTGTATAGCCAGTGCCTAGCCAGTGTCTAGCCAGTGCACAGCCAGTGTCTAGCCTGTGCCTAGCCTGTGACTAGCCTATGCATATCCAGTGTCTAGCCAGTGTCTAGCCTGTGCCTAGTTAGTGTCTAGCCTGGGCCTAGCCAGTGTTTAGCCTGTACCTAGCCAGTGTTTAGCCACTGCCTAGCTAGTGTCTAGCCTGTGCACAGCCAGTGTATAGCCTGTGCCTAGTCAGAGTCTAGCCTGTGCCTAGCCTGTGTCTAGCCTGTGCCTAGCCTGTGCCTAGCCTGTGTCTAGCCTGTGCCTAGCCTGTGTCAGCCTGTGCCTAGCCAGTGTCTAGCCTGTGCACAGCCAGTGTTTAGCCTCTGCTAGCCTGTGACTAGCCTATGCATAGCAAGTGTCTAGCCTGTGTCTAGCCTTTGCATAGTCAGAGTCTAACCTGTGCCTAGCCAGTGATTAGCCTTTTCATAGCCAGTGTCTAGCCTGTGCCTAGCAAGTGACTAGCCTATGCCACTGCATAGCCTGTGCCTAGCCAGTGTCTAGCCTGTGCCTAGCCAGTGTCTAGCCTGTGCCCAGCTAGTGTCTAGCCTGTGCCTAGCTAGTGTCTAGCCTGGGCCTAACCAGTGTCTAGTCTGTGCCTAGCCAGTGTCTAGCCTGGGCCTAGCCAGTGTCTAGCCTGTGCCTAGCCAGTGACTAGCCTATGCATAGCCAGTGTCGAGCCTGTGCCTAGCAAGTGTCTGGCCTGTGCACAGCCAGTGTCTAGCCTGTGGCTAGCCATTGTCTGGCCTGTGCCTAGCCAGTGTTCAGCCTGTGCCTAGCTAGTGTCTAGCCTGGGCCTAGCCAGTGTCTAGCCAGTGTCTAGCCAGTGTCTAGCCAGTGTCTAGCCAGTGTCAAGCCAGTGTCTAGCCTGTGCCTAGCTAGTGTCTAGCCTGGGCCTAGCCAGTGTCTAGCCTGTGCCTAGCTAGTGTCTAGCCTGGGCCTAGCCAGTGTCTAGCCTGTGCCTAGCCAGTGTCCAGCCAGTGGATAGCCTGTGCCTAGCCAGTGTCTACCCTGTGCCTAGCCAGTGACTAGCCTATGCATAGCCAGTGACTAGCCTAATCATAGCCAGTGTCTAGCCTGTGCCTAGCAAGTGTCTAGCCTGTGCCTAGCCAGTGACTAGCCTGTGTCTAGACAGTGTTTAGCCTGTGCCTAGCCAGTGTCTAGCTTGTGCCTAGCCAGTGTCTAGCCTGTACCTAGCCAGTGACTAGCCTATGCCTAGACAGTGTCTTGCCTGTGGCTAGCTAGAGTCTAGCCTGGGCCTAGCCAGTGTCTAGCCTGTGCCTAGCTAGTGTCTAGCCTGGGCCTAGCCAGTGTCTAGCCTGTGCCTAGCCAGTGCCCAGCCAGTGGATAGCCTGTGCCTAGCCAGTGTCTACCCTGTGCCTAGCCAGTGACTAGCCTATGCATAGCCAGTGACTAGCCTAATCATAGCCAGTGTCTAGCCTGTGCCTAGCAAGTGTCTAGCCTGTGCCTAGCCAGTGACTAGCCTGTGTCTAGACAGTGTTTAGCCTGTGCCTAGCCAGTGTCTAGCCTGTGCCTAGCAAGTGTCTAGCCTGTGCCTAGACAGTGTCTTGCCTGTGGCTAGCTAGAGTCTAGCCTGGGCCTAGCCAGTGTCTAGCCTGTGCCAAGCCAGTGGCTAGCCTATGCATAGCCAGTGTCTGGCCTGTGCCTAGCCTGTGCCTAGCCTGTGCCTAGCCTGTGCCTAGCCTGTGCCTAGCCTGTTCCTAGTCTGTGCTTAACCAGTGTCTAGCCTGTGCCTAGCAGGTGTCTAGCCTGTGTCTAGCCTGTGCCTTGCCTGTGATTGGCATGTGTCTAGCCTGGGCCTAGCCAGTGTCTGGCCTGTGCCTAGCCAGTGTCTAGCCTGTGCCTAGCTAGTGTCTAGCCTGGGCCTAGCCAGTGTCTATCGTGTGCATAGCCAATGTCTAGCCTCTGCCTAGCCTGTGACTAGCCTATGCATAGCCAGTGTCTAGCCTGTGTCTAGCCTTTGCCTAGTCAGAGTCTAGCCTGTGCCTAGCCAGTGTCTAGCCTTTGCCTAGCCAGTGTCTAGCCTGTGCCTAGACAATGTTTAGCCAGTACCTAGCCAGTGACTAGCCTACGCATAGCCAGTGTCTAGCCTGTGCCTAGCAAGTGTCTAGCCTGTGCCTAGCCAGTGTCTAGCCTGTGCCTAGCCAATGTTTAGCCTGTGCCTAGCTAGTGTCTAGCCTGTGCCTTGCCTATGATTGGCATATGCATAGCCTGTGCCTAGCCAGTGTCTTGCCTGTGCCTAGCCAGTGTTTAGCCTGTGCCTAGCTAGTGTCTAGCCTGGGCCTAGCCAGTGTCTAGCCAGTGCCTAGCCAGTGTCTAGCCTGTGTCTAGCCAGTGTCTAGCCAGTGTCTAGCCAGTGTCTAGCCAGTGTCTAGCCAGTGTCTAGCCAGTGTCTAGCCAGTGTCTAGCCAGTGTCTAGCCAGTGTGTAGCCAGTGTCTAGCCTGTGCCTAGCTAGTGTCTAGCCTTGGCCTAGCCAGTGTCTAGCCTGTGCCTAGCGAGTGTTTAGCCTGTGCCTAGCTAGGGTCTAGCCAGTGTCCAGACAGTGCATAGCCTGTGCCTAGCCAGTGTCTACCCTGTGCCTAGCCAGTGACTAGCCTATGCATAGCCAATGACTAGCCTAAGCATAGCCTGTGCCTAGCCAGTGCCTAGCCTGTGCCTAGCAAGTGCCTATCCTGTGCCTAGCCAGTGTCTACCCTGTGTCTAGACAGTGTTTAGCCTGTGCCTAGCCTGTGTCGAGCTTGTGCCTAGCCAGTGTCTAGCCTGTACCTAGCCAGTGACTAGGCTATGCATATCCAGTGTCTAGGCTTTGCCAAGCAAGTGTCTAGCCTGTGCCTAGACAGTGTCTTGCCTGTGCCTATCCAGTGTCTAGCCTGTGCCTAGCTAGTGTCTAGCGTGGGCCTAGCCAATGTCTAGCCTGTGCCTAGAAAGTGTTTAGCCTGTGCCTTGCTAGTGTCTAGCCTGGGCCTAGCCAGTGTCTAGCCTGTGCCTAGCCAGTTTTAAGCCTGTGCCTAGGTAGTGTCTAGCCTGGGCCTAGCCAGTGTTTAGCCTGTACCTAGCCAGTGTTTAGCCTCTCCCTAGCTAGTGTCCAGCCTGTGCACAGCCAGTGTATAGCTAGTGCTTAGCCAGTGTCTAGCCTGTGCCTAGCCAGTGTCTAGCCAGTGACTAGCCTGTGACTAGCCTATGCATAGCCAGTGTCTAGCCTGTGCCTAGCTAGAGTCTAGCCTGGGCCTAGCCAGTGTCTAGCCTGTGCCTAGCCAGTGACTAGCCTATGCATAGCCAGTGCCTAGCAAGTCTCTAGCCTGTGCACAGCCAGTGTCTAGTCTAGTGTGCCTAGCCATTGTCTGGCTTGTGCCTAGCCAGTGTTTAGCCTGTGCCTAGCGAGTGTCTAGCCTGGGCCTAGCCAGTGTCTAGCCAGTGCCTAGCCAGTGTCTAGCCAGTGCCTAGCCAGTGTCTAGCCAGTGCCTAGCCAGTGTCCAGCCAGTGTCTAGCCAGTGTCTAGCCTGTGCCTAGCTAGTGTCTAGCCTGGGCCAAGCCAGTGTTTAGCCTGTACCTAGCCAGTGTTTAGCCTCTGCCTAGCCAGTGTCCAGCCTGTGCACAGCCAGTGTATAGCCAGTGCTTAGCCAGTGTCTAGCCTGTGCCTAGCCAGTGTCTAGGCAGTGTCTAGCCTGTGCCTAGCCAGTGTATAGCCAGTGCCTAGCCAGTGTCTAGCCAGTGCACAGCCAGTGTCTAGCCTGTGCCTTGCCTGTGACTAGCCTATGCATATCCAGTGTCTAGCCAGTGTCTAGCCTGTGCCTAGCTAGTGTCTAGCCTGGGCCTAGCCAGTGTTTAGCCTGTACCTAGCCAGTGTTTAGCCTCTGCCTAGCTAGTGTCTAGCCTGTGCCTTGCCTGTGATTGGCATATGCATAGCCTGTGCCTAGCCAGTGTCTTGCCTGTGCCTAGCCAGTGTTTAGCCTGTGCCTAGCTAGTGTCTAGCCTGGGCCTAGCCAGTGTCTAGCCAGTGCCTAGCCAGTGTCTAGCCTGTGTCTAGCCAGTGTCTAGCCAGTGTCTAGCCAGTGTCTAGCCAGTGTCTAGCCAGTGTCTAGCCAGTGTCTAGCCAGTGTCTAGCCAGTGTGTAGCCAGTGTCTAGCCTGTGCCTAGCTAGTGTCTAGCCTTGGCCTAGCCAGTGTCTAGCCTGTGCCTAGCGAGTGTTTAGCCTGTGCCTAGCTAGGGTCTAGCCAGTGTCCAGACAGTGCATAGCCTGTGCCTAGCCAGTGACTAGCCTATGCATAGCCAATGACTAGCCTAAGCATAGCCTGTGCCTAGCCAGTGCCTAGCCTGTGCCTAGCAAGTGCCTATCCTGTGCCTAGCCAGTGTCTACCCTGTGTCTAGACAGTGTTTAGCCTGTGCCTAGCCTGTGTCGAGCTTGTGCCTAGCCAGTGTCTAGCCTGTACCTAGCCAGTGACTAGGCTATGCATATCCAGTGTCTAGGCTTTGCCAAGCAAGTGTCTAGCCTGTGCCTAGACAGTGTCTTGCCTGTGCCTATCCAGTGTCTAGCCTGTGCCTAGCTAGTGTCTAGCGTGGGCCTAGCCAATGTCTAGCCTGTGCCTAGAAAGTGTTTAGCCTGTACCTAGCCAGTGTTTAGCCTCTGCCTAGCCAGTGTCCAGCCTGTGCACAGCCAGTGTATAGCCAGTGCTTAGCCAGTGTCTAGCCTGTGCCTAGCCAGTGTCTAGGCAGTGTCTAGCCTGTGCCTAGCCAGTGTATAGCCAGTGCCTAGCCAGTGTCTAGCCAGTGCACAGCCAGTGTCTAGCCTGTGCCTAGCCTGTGACTAGCCTATGCATATCCAGTGTCTAGCCAGTGTCTAGCCTGTGCCTAGCTAGTGTCTAGCCTGGGCCTAGCCAGTGTTTAGCCTGTACCTAGCCAGTGTTTAGCCTCTGCCTAGCTAGTGTCCAGCCTGTGCACAGCCAGTGTATAGCCTGTGCCTAGTCAGAGTCTAGCCTGTGCCTAGCCTGTATCTAGCCTGTGCCTAGCCTGTGCCTAGCCTGTGTCTAGCCTGTGCCTAGCCTGTGTCAGCCTGTGCCTAGCCAGTGTCTAGCCTGTGCACAGGCAGTGTTTAGCCTCTGCTAGCCTGTGACTAGCCTATGCATAGCAAGTGTCTAGCCTGTGTCTAGCCTTTGCATAGTCAGAGTCTAACCTGTGCCTAGCCAGTGATTAGCCTTTTCATAGCCAGTGTCTAGCCTGTGCCTAGCAAGTGACTAGCCTATGCCACTGCATAGCCTGTGCCTAGCCAGTGTCTAGCCTGTGCCTAGCTAGTGTCTAGCCTGTGCCCAGCTAGTGTCTAGCCTGTGCCTAGCTAGTGTCTAGCCTGGGCCTAGCCAGTGTCTAGCCTGTGCCTAGCCAGTGTCTAGCCTGGGCCTAGCCAGTGTCTAGCCTGTGCCTAGCCAGTGACTAGCCTATGCATAGCCAGTGTCGAGCCTGTGCCTAGCAAGTGTCTGGCCTGTGCACAGCCAGTGTCTAGCCTGTGGCTAGCCATTGTCTGGCCTGTGCCTAGCCAGTGTTCAGCCTGTGCCTAGCTAGTGTCTAGCCTGGGCCTAGCCAGTGTCTAGCCAGTGTCTAGCCAGTGTCTAGCCAGTGTCTAGCCAGTGTCTAGCCAGTGTCTAGCCTGTGCCTAGCTAGTGTCTAGCCTGGGCCTAGCCAGTGTCTAGCCTGTGCCTAGCCAGTGTCCAGCCAGTGGATAGCCTGTGCCTAGCCAGTGTCTACCCTGTGCCTAGCCAGTGACTAGCCTATGCATAGCCAGTGACTAGCCTAATCATAGCCAGTGTTCAGCCTGTGCCTAGCTAGTGTCTAGCCTGGGCCTAGACAGTGTCTTGCCTGTGGCTAGCTAGAGTCTAGCCTGGGCCTAGCCAGTGTCTAGCCTGTGCCAAGCCAGTGACTAGCCTATGCATAGCCAGTGTCTAGCCTGTGCCTAGCCTGTGCCTAGCCTGTGCCTAGCCTGTGCCTAGCCTGTGCCTAGCCTGTGCCTAGCCTGTGCCTAGCCTGTTCCTAGTCTGTGCTTAACCAGTGTCTAGCCTGTGCCTAGCAGGTGTCTAGCCTGTGTCTAGCCTGTGCCTTGCCTGTGATTGGCATGTGTCTAGCCTGGGCCTAGCCAGTGTCTGGCCTGTGCCTAGCCAGTGTCTAGCCTGTGCCTAGCTAGTGTCTAGCCTGGGCCTAGCCAGTGTCTATCGTGTGCATAGCCAATGTCTAGCCTCTGCCTAGCCTGTGACTAGCCTATGCATAGCCAGTGTCTAGCCTGTGTCTAGCCTTTGCCTAGTCAGAGTCTAGCCTGTGCCTAGCCAGTGTCTAGCCTTTGCCTAGCCAGTGTCTAGCCTGTGCCTAGACAATGTTTAGCCAGTACCTAGCCAGTGACTAGCCTATGCATAGCCAGTGTCTAGCCTGTGCCTAGCAAGTGTCTAGCCTGTGCCTAGCCAGTGTCTAGCCTGTGCCTAGCCAATGTTTAGCCTGTGCCTAGCTAGTGTCTAGCCTGTGCCTTGCCTGTGATTGGCATATGCATAGCCTGTGCCTAGCCAGTGTCTTGCCTGTGCCTAGCCAGTGTTTAGCCTGTGCCTAGCTAGTGTCTAGCCTGGGCCTAGCCAGTGTCTAGCCAGTGCCTAGCCAGTGTCTAGCCTGTGTCTAGCCAGTGTCTAGCCAGTGTCCAGCCAGTGTCTAGCCAGTGTCTAGCCAGTGTCTAGCCAGTGTCTAGCCAGTGTCTAGCCAGTGTGTAGCCAGTGTCTAGCCTGTGCCTAGCTAGTGTCTAGCCTTGGCCTAGCCAGTGTCTAGCCTGTGCCTAGCGAGTGTTTAGCCTGTGCCTAGCTAGGGTCTAGCCAGTGTCCAGACAGTGCATAGCCTGTGCCTAGCCAGTGTCTACCCTGTGCCTAGCCAGTGACTAGCCTATGCATAGCCAATGACTAGCCTAAGCATAGCCTGTGCCTAGCCAGTGCCTAGCCTGTGCCTAGCAAGTGCCTATCCTGTGCCTAGCCAGTGTCTACCCTGTGTCTAGACAGTGTTTAGCCTGTGCCTAGCCTGTGTCGAGCTTGTGCCTAGCCAGTGTCTAGCCTGTACCTAGCCAGTGACTAGGCTATGCATATCCAGTGTCTAGGCTTTGCCAAGCAAGTGTCTAGCCTGTGCCTAGACAGTGTCTTGCCTGTGCCTATCCAGTGTCTAGCCTGTGCCTAGCTAGTGTCTAGCGTGGGCCTAGCCAATGTCTAGCCTGTGCCTAGAAAGTGTTTAGCCTGTGCCTTGCTAGTGTCTAGCCTGGGCCTAGCCAGTGTCTAGCCTGTGCCTAGCCAGTTTTAAGCCTGTGCCTAGCTAGTGTCTAGCCTGGGCCTAGCCAGTGTTTAGCCTGTACCTAGCCAGTGTTTAGCCTCTCCCTAGCTAGTGTCCAGCCTGTGCACAGCCAGTGTATAGCTAGTGCTTAGCCAGTGTCTAGCCTGTGCCTAGCCAGTGTCTAGCCAGTGACTAGCCTGTGACTAGCCTATGCATAGCCAGTGTCTAGCCTGTGCCTAGCTAGAGTCTAGCCTGGGCCTAGCCAGTGTCTAGCCTGTGCCTAGCCAGTGACTAGCCTATGCATAGCCAGTGCCTAGCAAGTCTCTAGCCTGTGCACAGCCAGTGTCTAGTCTAGTGTGCCTAGCCATTGTCTGGCTTGTGCCTAGCCAGTGTTTAGCCTGTGCCTAGCGAGTGTCTAGCCTGGGCCTAGCCAGTGTCTAGCCAGTGCCTAGCCAGTGTCTAGCCAGTGCCTAGCCAGTGTCTAGCCAGTGCCTAGCCAGTGTCTAGCCAGTGCCTAGCCAGTGTCCAGCCAGTGTCTAGCCAGTGTCTAGCCTGTGCCTAGCTAGTGTCTAGCCTGGGCCAAGCCAGTGTTTAGCCTGTACCTAGCCAGTGTTTAGCCTCTGCCTAGCCAGTGTCCAGCCTGTGCACAGCCAGTGTATAGCCAGTGCTTAGCCAGTGTCTAGCCTGTGCCTAGCCAGTGTCTAGGCAGTGTCTAGCCTGTGCCTAGCCAGTGTATAGCCAGTGCCTAGCCAGTGTCTAGCCAGTGCACAGCCAGTGTCTAGCCTGTGCCTAGCCTGTGACTAGCCTATGCATATCCAGTGTCTAGCCAGTGTCTAGCCTGTGCCTAGCTAGTGTCTAGCCTGGGCCTAGCCAGTGTTTAGCCTGTACCTAGCCAGTGTTTAGCCTCTGCCTAGCTAGTGTCCAGCCTGTGCACAGCCAGTGTATAGCCTGTGCCTAGTCAGAGTCTAGCCTGTGCCTAGCCTGTGTCTAGCCTGTGCCTAGCCTGTGCCTAGCCTGTGTCTAGCCTGTGCCTAGCCTGTGTCAGCCTGTGCCTAGCCAGTGTCTAGCCTGTGCACAGCCAGTGTTTAGCCTCTGCTAGCCTGTGACTAGCCTATGCATAGCAAGTGTCTAGCCTGTGTCTAGCCTTTGCATAGTCAGAGTCTAACCTGTGCCTAGCCAGTGATTAGCCTTTTCATAGCCAGTGTCTAGCCTGTGCCTAGCAAGTGACTAGCCTATGCCACTGCATAGCCTGTGCCTAGCCAGTGTCTAGCCTGTGCCTAGCCAGTGTCTAGCCTGTGCCCAGCTAGTGTCTAGCCTGTGCCTAGCTAGTGTCTAGCCTGGGCCTAGCCAGTGTCTAGCCTGTGCCTAGCCAGTGTCTAGCCTGTGCCTAGCCAGTGTCTAGCCTGTGCCTAGCTAGTGTCTAGCCTGGGCCTAGCGAGTGTCTAGCCTGTGCCTAGCCAGTGTTTAGCCTGTGCCTAGCCAGTGTCTAGCCAGTGCCTAGACAGTGTCTAGCCAGTGCCTAGACAGTGTCTAGCCAGTGCCTAGACAGTGTCTAGCCAGTGCCTAGACAGTGTCTAGCCAGTGCCTAGACAGTGTCTAGCCAGTGCCTAGCCAGTGTCTAGCCTGTGCCTAGCCAGTGACTAGCCTATGCATAGCCAGTGTCTAGCCTGTGCCTAGCCTGTGCCTAGTCTGTGCGTAACCAGTGTCTAGCCTGTGCCTAGCCTGTGTCTAGCCTGTGCCTTGCCTGTGATTGGCATGTGTCTAGCCTTTGCCTAGCCAGTGTCTGGCCTGTGCCTGGCCAGTGTCTAGCCTGTGCCTAGCTAGCCTGTGACTAACCTATGCATAGCAAGTGTCTAGCCTGTGTCTAGCCTTTGCATAGTCAGAGTCTAACCTGTGCCTAGCCAGTGATTAGCCTTTTCATAGCCAGTGTCTAGCCTGTGCCTAGCAAGTGACTAGCCTATGCAACTGCATAGCCTGTGCATAGCCAGTGTCTAGCCTGTGCCTAGCCAGTGTCTAGCCTGTGCCTAGCTAGTATCTAGCCTGTGCCTATCTAGTGTCTAGCCTGGGCCTAGCCAGTGTCTAGCCTGTGCCTAGCCAGTGTCTAGCCTGTGCCTAGCTAGTGTCTAGCCTGTGCCTAGCTAGTGTCTAGCCTGGGCCTAGCCAGTGTCTAGCCTGTGCCTAGCCAGTGTTTAGCCTGTGCCTAGCCAGTGTCTAGCCAGTGCCTAGCCAGTGTCTAGCCAGTGCCTAGACAGTGTCTAGCCAGTGCCTAGACAGTGTCTAGCCTGTGCCTAGCTAGCCTGTGACTAGCCTATGCATAGCAAGTGTCTAGCCTGTGTCTAGCCTTTGCATAGTCAGAGTCTAACCTGTGCCTAGCCAGTGATTAGCCTTTTCATAGCCAGTGTCTAGCCTGTGCCTAGCAAGTGACTAGCCTATGCAACTGCATAGCCTGTGCCTAGCCAGTGTCTAGCCTGTGCCTAGCCAGTGTCTAGCCTGTGCCTAGCTAGTATCTAGCCTGTGCCTATCTAGTGTCTAGCCTGGGCCTAGCCAGTGTCTAGCCTGTGCCTAGCCAGTGTCTGGCCTGTGCCTAGCTAGTGTCTAGCCTGGGCCTAGCCAGTGTCTAGCCTGTGCCTAGCCAGTGTTTAGCCTGTGCCTAGCCAGTGTCTAGCCAGTGCCTAGACAGTGTCTAGCCAGTGCCTAGACAGTGTCTAGCCAGTGCCTAGACAGTGTCTAGCCAGTGCCTAGACAGTGTCTAGCCAGTGCCTAGACAGTGTCTAGCCAGTGCCTAGACAGTGTCTAGCCAGTGCCTAGACAGTGTCTAGCCAGTGCCTAGACAGTGTCTAGCCAGTGCCTAGCCAGTGTCTAGCCTGTGCCTAGCAAGTGACTAGCCTATGCATAGCCAGTGTCTAGCCTGTGCCTAGCCTGTGCCTAGTCTGTGCTTAACCAGTGTCTAGCCTGTGCCTAGCCTTTGCCTAGCCAGTGTCTGGCCTGTGCCTGGCCAGTGTCTAGCCTGTGCCTAGCTAGTGTCTAGCCTGTGCCTAGCTAGTGTCTAGCCTGTGCCTAGCTAGTGTCTAGCCTGGGCCTAGCCAGTGTCTAGCCAGTGCCTAGACAGTGTCTAGCCAGTGCCTAGACAGTGCCCAGCCAGTGCCTAGACAGTGTCTAGCCAGTGCCTAGACAGTGTCTAGCCAGTGCCTAGCCAGTGTCTAGCCAGTGCTTAGCCAGTGTCTAGCCAGTGTCTAGCCAGTGTTTAGCCAGTGTCTAGCCAGTGTCTAGCCACTGTCTAGCCACTGCTTAGCCAGTGCATAGCCAGTGCCTAGCCAGTGTCTAGCCAGTGCCTATCCCGTGTCTAGCCTTCGCCTATCCAGTGTCTTGCCTTCGCCTAGACAGTGCCTAGCCCGTGTCTAGCTAGTGTCTAGCGTGGGCCTAGCCATTGTCTAGACTGTGCCTAGAAAGTGTCTAACCAGTGCCTAGCTAGTGTCTAGCCTTGGCCTAGCCAGTGTCTAGCCTGTGCCTAGCAAGTGTTTAGCCTGTGCCTAGCTAGGGTCTAGCCAGTGTCCAGCCAGTGCATAGCCTGTGCCTAGCCAGTGTCTACCCTGTGCCTAGCCAGTGACAGGCCTATGCATAGCCAGTGACTAGCCTAAGCATAGCCAGTGTCTAGCCTGTGCCTAGCAAGTGTCTAGCCTGTGCCTAGCCAGTGCCTAGCCTGTGCCTAGCCTGTGTCTAGCTTGTGCCTAGCCAGTGTCTAGCCTGTACCTAGCCAGTGACGAGGCTATGCATATCCAGTGTCTAGCCTTTGCCTAGCAAGTGTCTAGCCTGTGCCTAGACAGTGTCTTGCCTGTGCCTAGCCAGTGTCTAGCCAGTGCCTATCCCGTGTCTAGCCAGTGTCTAGCCAGTGTCTAGCCTGTGCCTAGCTAGTGTCTAGCCTGGGCCAAGCCAGTGTTTAGCCTGTACCTAGCCAGTGTTTAGCCTCTGCCTAGCCAGTGTCCAGCCTGTGCACAGCCAGTGTATAGCCAGTGCTTAGCCATTGTGTAGCCTGTGCCTAGCCAGTGTCTAGCCAGTGTCTAGCCTGTGCCTAGCCAGTGTATAGCCAGTGCCTAGCCAGTGTCTAGCCAGTGCACAGCCAGTGTCTAGCCTGTGCCTAGCCTGTGACTAGCCTATGCATATCCAGTGTCTAGCCAGTGTCTAGCCTGTGCCTAGCTAGTGTCTAGCCTGGGCCTAGCCAGTGTTTAGCCTGTACCTAGCCAGTGTTTAGCCTCTGCCTAGCTAGTGTCCAGCCTGTGCACAGCCAGTGTATAGCCTGTGCCTAGTCAGAGTCTAGCCTGTGCCTAGCCTGTGTCTAGCCTGTGCCTAGCCTGTGCCTAGCCTGTGCCTAGCCTGTGCCTAGCCTGTGTCTAGCCTCTGCCTAATCTGTGTCTAGCCTGTGCCTAGCCTGTGCCTAGCCAGTGTCTAGCCTGTGCACAGCCAGTGTTTAGCCTCTGCTAGCCTGTGACTAGCCTATGCATAGCCAGTGTCTAGCCTGTGTCTAGCCTTTGCCTAGTCAGAGTCTAACCTGTGCCTAGCCAGTGATTAGCCTTTTCATAGCCAGTGACACTGTCTAGCCAGTGCCTAGCCAGTGTCTAGCCTGTGCCTAGCCAGTGACTAGCCTATGCATAGCCAGTGTCTAGCCTGTGCCTAGCCTGTGCCTATTCTGTGCTTAACCAGTGTCTAGCCTGTGCCTAGCCTGTGTCTAGCCTGTGCCTTGCCTGTGATTGGCATGTGTCTAGCCTGGGCCTAGCCAGTGTATGGCCTGTGCCTGGCCAGTGTCTAGCCTGTGCCTAGCTAGTGTCTAGCCTGTGCGTAGCTAGTGTCTAGCCTGGGCCTAGCCAGTGTCTAGCCTGTGCCTAGCAAGTGTTTAGCCTGTGCCTAGCTAGGGTCTAGCCAGTGTCCAGCCAGTGCATAGCCTGTGCCTAGCCAGTGTCTACCCTGTGCCTAGCCAGTGACAGGCCTATGCATAGCCAGTGACTAGCCTAAGCATAGCCAGTGTCTAGCCTGTGCCTAGCAAGTGTCTAGCCTGTGCCTAGCCAGTGCCTAGCCTGTGCCTAGCAAGTGCCTATCCTGTACCTAGCCAGTGTCTACCCTGTGTCTAGACAGTGTCTAGCCTGTACCTAGCCAGTGACGAGGCTATGCATATCCAGTGTCTAGCCTTTGCCTAGCAAGTGTCTAGCCTGTGCCTAGACAGTGTCTTGCCTGTGCCTAGCCAGTGTCTAGCCAGTGCCTATCCCGTGTCTAGCCAGTGTCTAGCCAGTGTCTAGCCTGTGCCTAGCTAGTGTCTAGCCTGGGCCAAGCCAGTGTTTAGCCTGTACCTAGCCAGTGTTTAGCCTCTGCCTAGCCAGTGTCCAGCCTGTGCACAGCCAGTGTATAGCCAGTGCTTAGCCATTGTGTAGCCTGTGCCTAGCCAGTGTCTAGCCAGTGTCTAGCCTGTGCCTAGCCAGTGTATAGCCAGTGCCTAGCCAGTGTCTAGCCAGTGCACAGCCAGTGTCTAGCCTGTGCCTAGCCTGTGACTAGCCTATGCATATCCAGTGTCTAGCCAGTGTCTAGCCTGTGCCTAGCTAGTGTCTAGCCTGGGCCTAGCCAGTGTTTAGCCTGTACCTAGCCAGTGTTTAGCCTCTGCCTAGCTAGTGTCCAGCCTGTGCACAGCCAGTGTATAGCCTGTGCCTAGTCAGAGTCTAGCCTGTGCCTAGCCTGTGTCTAGCCTGTGCCTAGCCTGTGCCTAGCCTGTGCCTAGCCTGTGCCTAGCCTGTGTCTAGCCTCTGCCTAATCTGTGTCTAGCCTGTGCCTAGCCTGTGCCTAGCCAGTGTCTAGCCTGTGCACAGCCAGTGTTTAGCCTCTGCTAGCCTGTGACTAGCCTATGCATAGCCAGTGTCTAGCCTGTGTCTAGCCTTTGCCTAGTCAGAGTCTAACCTGTGCCTAGCCAGTGATTAGCCTTTTCATAGCCAGTGACACTGTCTAGCCAGTGCCTAGCCAGTGTCTAGCCTGTGCCTAGCCAGTGACTAGCCTATGCATAGCCAGTGTCTAGCCTGTGCCTAGCCTGTGCCTATTCTGTGCTTAACCAGTGTCTAGCCTGTGCCTAGCCTGTGTCTAGCCTGTGCCTTGCCTGTGATTGGCATGTGTCTAGCCTGGGCCTAGCCAGTGTATGGCCTGTGCCTGGCCAGTGTCTAGCCTGTGCCTAGCTAGTGTCTAGCCTGTGCGTAGCTAGTGTCTAGCCTGGGCCTAGCCAGTGTCTAGCCTGTGCCTAGCAAGTGTTTAGCCTGTGCCTAGCTAGGGTCTAGCCAGTGTCCAGCCAGTGCATAGCCTGTGCCTAGCCAGTGTCTACCCTGTGCCTAGCCAGTGACAGGCCTATGCATAGCCAGTGACTAGCCTAAGCATAGCCAGTGTCTAGCCTGTGCCTAGCAAGTGTCTAGCCTGTGCCTAGCCAGTGCCTAGCCTGTGCCTAGCAAGTGCCTATCCTGTACCTAGCCAGTGTCTACCCTGTGTCTAGACAGTGTTTAGCCTGTGCCTAGCCTGTGTCTAGCTTGTGCCTAGCCAGTGTCTAGCCTGTACCTAGCCAGTGACTAGGCTATGCATATCCAGTGTCTAGCCTTTGCCTAGCAAGTGTCTAGCCTGTGCCTAGACAGTGTCTTGCCTGTGCCTAGCCAGTGTCTAGCCTGTGCCTTGCTAGTGTCTAGCCTGGGCCTAGCCAGTGTCTAGCCTGTGCCTAGCCAGTTTTAAGCCTGTGGCTAGCTAGAGTCTAGCCTGGGCCTAGCCAGTTTCTAGCCTGTGCCTAGCCAGTGACTAGCCTATGCATAGCCAGTGTCTAGCCTGTGCCTAGCAAGTCTCTAGCCTGTGCACAGCCAGTGTCTAGCCTGTGCCTAGCCATTGTCTGGCTTGTGCCTAGCCAGTGTCTAGCCTGGGCCTAGCCAGTGTCTAGCCAGTGCCTAGCCAGTGTCTAGCCAGTGACTAGCCAGTGTCTAGCCAGTGCCTAGCCAGTGTCTAGCCAGTGTCTAGCCAGTGTCTAGCCAGTGACTAGCCAGTGCCTAGCCAGTGTCTAGCCAGTGTCTAGCCAGTGCCAAGCCAGTGTCTAGCCAGTGCCAAGCCAGTGTCTAGCCTGTGTCTAGCCAGGGTCTAGCCAGTGTCTAGCCAGTGTCTAGCCTGTGCCTAGCCAGTGACTAGCCTATGCATAGCCAGTGTCTAGCCTGTGCCTAGTCTGTGCTTAACCAGTGTGTTGCCTATGCCTAGCCTGTGTCTAGCCTGTGCCTTGCCTGTGATTGGCATGTGTCTAGCCTGGGCCTAGCCAGTTTCTGGCCTGTGCCTAGCCAGTGTCTAGCCTGTGCCTAGCTAGTGTCTAGCCTGTGCCTAGCTAGTGTCTAGCCTGGGCCTAGCCAGTGTCTAGCCTGTGCCTAGCCAGTGTCTAGCCTGTGCCTAGACAGTGTCTAGCCTGTGCCTAGTCAGTGTCTAGCCAGTGCCTAGACAGTGTCTAGCCTGTGCCTAGACAGTGTCTAGCCAGTGCCTAGACAGTGTCTAGCCAGTGCCTAGACTATTCCTAGACAGTGCCTAGACTATGCCTAGACAGTGCCTAGACAGTGTCTAGCCAGTGCCTAGACAGTGTCTAGCCAGTGCCTAGACTATGCCTAGACAGTGCCTAGACAGTGTCTAGCCAGTGCCTAGACAGTGTCTAGCCAGTGCCTAGACAGTGTCTAGCCAGTGCCTAGACAGTGTCTAGCCAGTGCCTAGACAGTGCCTAGACAGTGTCTAGCCAGTGCCTAGCCAGTGTCTAGCCAGTGTCTAGCCAGTGCTTATCCAGTGTCTAGCCAGTGTCTAGCCAGTGCTTAGCCACTGTCTAGCCACTGCTTAGCCAGTGCATAGCCAGTGCCTAGCCAGTGTCTAGCCAGTGCCTATCCCGTGTCTAGCCTTTGCCTACTCAGTGTCTAGCCTTCGCCTAGACAGTGCCTAGCCAGTGCCTAGCCAGTGTCTAGCCTGTGCACAGCCAGTGTCTAGCCTGTGCCTAGCCAGTGTCTAGCCTGTGCCTAGCCAGTGTCTAGCCTAGTCACAGCCAGGGTCTACCCTGTGTCTAGACAGTGTTTAGCCTGTGCCTAGCCAGTGTCCAGCCAGTGTCTAGACAGTGCCTAGCCAGTGTCTAGCCAGTGCCTAGCCAGTGTCTAGCCAGTGCCTAGCCAGTGTCTAGCCAGTGCACAGCCAGTGTCTAGCCTGTGCCTAGCCTGTGACTAGCCTATGCATAGCCAGTGTCTAGGCTTTGTCTAGCCTGTGCCTAGTCAGAGTCTAGCCTGTGCCTAGCCTGTGTCTAGCCTGTGCCTAGCCTGTGTCTAGCCTGTGCCTAGCGGGTGTCTAGCCAGTGTCTAGCCAGTGCCTAGCCAGTGTCTAGCCAGTGCCTAGCCAGTGTCTAGCCTGTGTCTAGCCAGGGTCTAGCCAGTGTCTAGCCTGTGCCTAGCTGGTGTCTAGCCTGTGCCTAGCTAGTGTCTAGCCTGGGCCTAGCCAGTGTCTAGCCTGTACCTAGCCAGTGTTTAGCCTGTGCCTAGCTTGTGTCCAGCCTGTGCACAGCCAGTGTATAGCCAGTGCTTAGCCAGTGTATAGCCAGTGCTTAGCCAGTGTCTAGCCAGTGTCTAGCCTGTGTCTAGCCAGTGTCTAGCCTGTGTCTAGCCAGTGTCTAGCCTGTGCTTAGCCAGTGTCTAGCCAGTGTCTAGCCTGTGCCTAGCCAGTGTCTAGCCAGTGCCCAGCCAGTGTCTAGCCAGTGCACAGCCAGTGTCTATCCTGTGCCTAGCCTGTGACTAGCCTATGCAGAGCCAGTGTCTAGCCTTTGTCTAGACTGTGCCTAGTCAGAGTCTAGCCTGTGCCTAGCCTGTGTCTAGCCTGTGCTTAGCCAGTGTCTAGCCAGTGTCTAGCTTGTGCATATCCAGTGTCTAGCCTTCGCCTAGACAGTGCCTAGCAAGTGCCTAGCCAGTGTCTAGCCTGTGCACAGCCAGTGTCTAGCCTGTGCCTAGCCAGTGTCTAGCCAGTGTCTAGCCTGTGCCTAGCCAGTGTCTAGCCTGTGCCTAGCCAGTGTCTAGCCAGTGCACAGCCAGTGTCTAGCCTGTGTCTAGCCAGGGTCTAGCCAGTGTCTAGCCTGTGCCTAGCTAGCGTCTAGCCTGGGCCTAGCCAGTGTCTAGCCTGTACCTAGCCAGTGCCTAGCCAGTGTCTAGCCAGTGCACAGCCAGTGTCTACCCTGTGCCTAGCCTGTGACTAGCCTATGCAGAGCCAGTGGCTAGCCTTTGTCTAGCCTATGCAGAGCCAGTGGCTAGCCTTTGTCTAGCCTGTGCCTAGTCAGAGTCTAGCCTGTGTCTAGCCTGTGCCTGGCCAGTGTTTAGCCAGTGCACAGCCAGTGTCTACCCTGTGCCTAGCCTGTGACTAGCCTATGCAGAGCCAGTGGCTAGCCTTTGTCTAACCTGTGCCTAGTCAGAGTCTAGCCTGTGTCTAGCCCGTGCCTAGCCTGTGCCTAGCCAGTGTCTAGCCAGTGTCTAGCCTGTGCCTACCCAGTGTCTAGCCAGTGCTTAGCCAGTGTCTAGCCAGTGCACAGCCAGTGTCTAGCCTGTCCCTAGCCTGTGACAAGCCTATGCATAGCCAGTGTCTAGCCTTTGTCTAGCCTGTGCCTAGTCAGAGTCTAGCCTGTGCCCGGCCTGTGTCTAGCCTGTGCAAAGCCTGTGTCTAGCCTGTGCCTAGCCTGTGCCTAGCCCTTGTCTAGCCTGTGCTTAGCCTGTGTCTAGCCTGTGCCTAGCCTGTGCCTAGCCTGTGTCTGGCCTTTGCCTAGTCAGAGTCTAACCTGTGCCTAGCCAGTGACTAGCCTATGCATAGCCAGTGTCTAGCCTGTGCCTAGCAAGTGACTAGCCTATGCCACTGCATAGCCTGTGCCTAGCCAGTGTCTAGCCTGTTCCTAGCTAGTGTCTAGCCTGTGAAAGCTAGTGTCTAGCCTGGGCCTAGCCAGTGTCTAGCGTGGGCCTAGCCATTGTCTAGACTGTGCCTAGAAAGTGTCTAGCCTGTGCCTTGCTAGTGTCTAGCCTGGGCCTAGCCAGTGTCTAGCATGCGCCTAGCCAGTTTAAAGCCTGTGGCTAGCTAGAGTCTAGCCTGGGCCTAGCCAGTGTCTAGCCTGTGCGTAGCCAGTGACTAGCCTATGCATAGCCAGTGTCTAGCCTGTGCCAAGCAAGTCTCTAGCCTGTGCACAGCCAGTGTCTAGCCTGTGCCTAGCCATTGTCTGGCTTGTGCCTAGCCAGTGTTTAGCCTGTGCCTAGCTAGTGTCTAGCCTGGGCCTAGCCAGTGTCTAGCCAGTGCCTAGCCAGTGTCTAGCCAGTGCCTAGCCAGTGTCTAGCCAGTGCCTAGCCAGTGTCTAGCCAGTGCTTAGCCAGTGTCTAGCCAGTGCCTAGCCAGTGTCTAGAAAGTGTCTAGCCAGTGCCAAGCCAGTGTCTAGCCTGTGTCTAGCCAGGGTCTAGCCAGTGTCTAGCCAGTGTCTAGCCTGTGCCTAGCTAGTGTCTAGCCTGGGCCTAGCCAGTGTTTAGCCTGTACCTAGCCAGTGTTTAGCCTCTGCCTAGCTAGTTTCCAGCCTGTGCACAGCCAGTGTATAGCCAGTGCTTAGCCAGTGTCTAGCCTGTGCCTAGCCAGTGTCTAGCCAGTGTCTAGCCTGTGCCTAGCCAGTGTCTAGCCAGTGCCTAGCCAGTGTCTAGCCAGTGCCTAGCCAGTGTCTAGCCAGTGCCTAGCCAGTGTCTAGCCAGTGCCTAGCCAGTGTCTAGCCAGTGCCTAGCCAGTGTCTAGCCAGTGCACAGCCAGTGTCTAGCCTGTGCCTAGCGTGTGACTAGCCTATGCATAGCCAGTGTCTAGCCTTTGTCTAGCCTGTGCCTTGTCAGAGTCTAGCCTGTGCCTAGCCTGTGTCTAGCCTGTGCCTAGCCTGTGTCTAGCCTGTGCCTAGCGTGTGTCTAGCCTGTGCCTAGCGTGTGTCTAGCCAGTGTCTAGCCAGTGCCTAGCCAGTGTCTAGCCTGTGTCTAGCCAGGGTCTAGCCAGTGTCTAGCCTGTGCCTAGCTAGTGTTTAGCCTGTGCCTAGCTAGTGTCCAGCCTGTGCACAGCCAGTGTATAGCCAGTGCTTAGCCAGTGTATAGCCAGTGCTTAGCCAGTGTCTAGCCTGTGCCTAGCCAGTGTCTAGCCAGTGTCTAGCCTGTGTCTAGCCAGTGTCTAGCCTGTGCCTAGCCAGTGTCTAGCCAGTGTCTAGCCTGTGCCTAGCCAGTGTCTAGCCAGTGCCTAGCCAGTGTCTAGCCAGTGCACAGCCAGTGTCTAGCCTGTGCCTAGCCTGTGACTAGCCTATGCAGAGCCAGTGTCTAGCCTTTGTCTAGCCTGTGCCTAGTCAGAGTCTAGCCTGTGCCTAGCCTATGTCTAGCCTGTGCTTAGCCAGTGTCTAGCCAGTGCACAGCCAGTGTCTAGCCTGTGCCTATCCAGTGTCTAGCCTTCGCCTAGACAGTGCCTAGCCAGTGTCTAGCCTGTGCACAGCCAGTGTCTAGCCTGTGCCTAGCCAGTGTCTAGCCAGTGTCTAGCCTGTGCCTAGCCAGTGTCTAGCTAGTGCCTAGCCAGTGTCTAGCCAGTGCACAGCCAGTGTCTAGCCTGTGTCTAGGCAGGGTCTAGCCAGTGTCTAGCCTGTGCCTAGCTAGTGTCTAGCCTTGGCCTAGCCAGTGTCTAGCCTGTACCCAGCCAGTGTTTAGCCTGTGCCTAGCCAGTGTCTAGCCTGTGTCTAGCCAGGGTCTAGCCAGTGTCTAGCCTGTGCCTAGCTAGTGTTTAGCCTGTGCCTAGCTAGTGTCCAGCCTGTGCACAGCCAGTGTATAGCCAGTGCTTAGCCAGTGTATAGCCAGTGCTTAGCCAGTGTCTAGCCTGTGCCTAGCCTGTGACTAGCCTATGCAGAGCCAGTGTCTAGCCTTTGTCTAGCCTGTGCCTAGTCAGAGTCTAGCCTGTGCCTAGCCTATGTCTAGCCTGTGCTTAGCCAGTGTCTAGCCAGTGCACAGCCAGTGTCTAGCCTGTGCCTATCCAGTGTCTAGCCTTCGCCTAGACAGTGCCTAGCCAGTGCCTAGCCAGTGTCTAGCCTGTGCTTAGCCAGTGTCTAGCCTGTGCCTAGCCAGTGTCTAGCCAGTGTCTAGCCTGTGCCTAGCCAGTGTCTAGCCAGTGTCTAGCCTGTGCCTAGCCAGTGTCTAGCCTGTGTCTAGCCAGGGTCTAGCCAGTGTCTAGCCTGTGCCTAGCTAGTGTCTAGCCTGGGCCTAGCCAGTGTCTAGCCTGTACCTAGCCAGTGTTTAGCCTGTGCCTAGCTAGTGTCCAGCCTGTGCACAGCCAGTGTATAGCCAGTGCTTAGCCAGTGTATAGCCAGTGCTTAGCCAGTGTCTAGCCTGTGCCTAGCCAGTGTCTAGCCAGTGTCTAGCCTGTGTCTAGCCAGTGTCTAGCCTGTGCCTAGCCAGTGTCTAGCCAGTGTCTAGCCTGTGCCTAGCGAGTGTCTAGCCAGTGCCTAGCCAGTGTCTAGCCAGTGCACAGCCAGTGTCTAGCCTGTGCCTAGCCTGTGACTAGCCTATGCAGTGCCAGTGTCTAGCCTTTGTCTAGCCTGTGCCTAGTCAGAGTCTAGCCTGCGCCTAGCCTGTGTCTAGCCTGTGCTTAGCCAGTGTCTAGCCAGTGCACAGCCAGTGTCTAGCCTGTGCCTATCCAGTGTCTAGCCTTCGCCTAGACAGTGCCTAGCCAGTGCCTAGCCAGTGTCTAGCCTGTGCACAGCCAGTGTCTAGCCTGTGCCTAGCCAGGGTCTAGCCAGTGTCTAGCCTGTGCCTAGCTAGTGTCTAGCCTTGGCCTAGCCAGTGTCTAGCCTGTACCTAGCCAGTGTTTAGCCTGTGCCTAGCTAGTGTCCAGCCTGTGCACAGCCAGTGTATAGCCAGTGCTTAGCCAGTGTCTAGCCTGTGCCTAGCCAGTGTCTAGCCAGTGTCTAGCCTGTGCCTAGCCAGTGTCTAGCCTGTGCCTAGCCAGTGTCTAGCCTGTGCCTAGCTAGTGTCCAGCCTGTGCACAGCCAGTGTATAGCCAGTGCTTAGCCAGTGTCTAGCCTGTGCCTAGCCAGTGTCTAGCCAGTGTCTAGCCAGTGTCTAGCCTGTGCCTAGCCAGTGTCTAGCCAGTGCCTAGCCAGTGTCTAGCCAGTGCCTAGCCAGTGTCTAGCCAGTGCCTAGCCAGTGTCTAGCCAGTGCCTAGCCAGTGTCTAGCCAGTGCACAGCCAGTGTCTAGCCTGTGCCTAGCGTGTGACTAGCCTATGCATAGCCAGTGTCTAGCCTTTGTCTAGCCTGTGCCTTGTCAGAGTCTAGCCTGTGCCTAGCCTGTGTCTAGCCTGTGCCTAGCCTGTGTCTAGCCTGTGCCTAGCGTGTGTCTAGCCTGTGCCTAGCGTGTGTCTAGCCAGTGTCTAGCCAGTGCCTAGCCAGTGTCTAGCCTGTGTCTAGCCAGGGTCTAGCCAGTGTCTAGCCTGTGCCTAGCTAGTGTTTAGCCTGTGCCTAGCTAGTGTCCAGCCTGTGCACAGCCAGTGTATAGCCAGTGCTTAGCCAGTGTATAGCCAGTGCTTAGCCAGTGTCTAGCCTGTGCCTAGCCAGTGTCTAGCCAGTGTCTAGCCTGTGTCTAGCCAGTGTCTAGCCTGTGCCTAGCCAGTGTCTAGCCAGTGTCTAGCCTGTGCCTAGCCAGTGTCTAGCCAGTGCCTAGCCAGTGTCTAGCCAGTGCACAGCCAGTGTCTAGCCTGTGCCTAGCCTGTGACTAGCCTATGCAGAGCCAGTGTCTAGCCTTTGTCTAGCCTGTGCCTAGTCAGAGTCTAGCCTGTGCCTAGCCTATGTCTAGCCTGTGCTTAGCCAGTGTCTAGCCAGTGCACAGCCAGTGTCTAGCCTGTGCCTATCCAGTGTCTAGCCTTCGCCTAGACAGTGCCTAGCCAGTGCCTAGCCAGTGTCTAGCCTGTGCACAGCCAGTGTCTAGCCTGTGCCTAGCCAGTGTCTAGCCAGTGTCTAGCCTGTGCCTAGCCAGTGTCTAGCTAGTGCCTAGCCAGTGTTTAGCCTGTGCCTAGCCAGTGTCTAGCCTGTGTCTAGCCAGGGTCTAGCCAGTGTCTAGCCTGTGCCTAGCTAGTGTTTAGCCTGTGCCTAGCTAGTGTCCAGCCTGTGCACAGCCAGTGTATAGCCAGTGCTTAGCCAGTGTATAGCCAGTGCTTAGCCAGTGTCTAGCCTGTGCCTAGCCTGTGACTAGCCTATGCAGAGCCAGTGTCTAGCCTTTGTCTAGCCTGTGCCTAGTCAGAGTCTAGCCTGTGCCTAGCCTATGTCTAGCCTGTGCTTAGCCAGTGTCTAGCCAGTGCACAGCCAGTGTCTAGCCTGTGCCTATCCAGTGTCTAGCCTTCGCCTAGACAGTGCCTAGCCAGTGCCTAGCCAGTGTCTAGCCTGTGCTTAGCCAGTGTCTAGCCTGTGCCTAGCCAGTGTCTAGCCAGTGTCTAGCCTGTGCCTAGCCAGTGTCTAGCTAGTGCCTAGCCAGTGTCTAGCCTGTGCCTAGCCAGTGTCTAGCCTGTGTCTAGCCAGGGTCTAGCCAGTGTCTAGCCTGTGCCTAGCTAGTGTCTAGCCTGGGCCTAGCCAGTGTCTAGCCTGTACCTAGCCAGTGTTTAGCCTGTGCCTAGCTAGTGTCCAGCCTGTGCACAGCCAGTGTATAGCCAGTGCTTAGCCAGTGTATAGCCAGTGCTTAGCCAGTGTCTAGCCTGTGCCTAGCCAGTGTCTAGCCAGTGTCTAGCCTGTGTCTAGCCAGTGTCTAGCCTGTGCCTAGCCAGTGTCTAGCCAGTGTCTAGCCTGTGCCTAGCCAGTGTCTAGCCAGTGCCTAGCCAGTGTCTAGCCAGTGCACAGCCAGTGTCTAGCCTGTGCCTAGCCTGTGACTAGCCTATGCAGAGCCAGTGTCTAGCCTTTGTCTAGCCTGTGCCTAGTCAGAGTCTAGCCTGCGCCTAGCCTGTGTCTAGCCTGTGCTTAGCCAGTGTCTAGCCAGTGCACAGCCAGTGTCTAGCCTGTGCCTATCCAGTGTCTAGCCTTCGCCTAGACAGTGCCTAGCCAGTGCCTAGCCAGTGTCTAGCCTGTGCACAGCCAGTGTCTAGCCTGTGCCTAGCCAGGGTCTAGCCAGTGTCTAGCCTGTGCCTAGCTAGTGTCTAGCCTTGGCCTAGCCAGTGTCTAGCCTGTACCTAGCCAGTGTTTAGCCTGTGCCTAGCTAGTGTCCAGCCTGTGCACAGCCAGTGTATAGCCAGTGCTTAGCCAGTGTCTAGCCTGTGCCTAGCCAGTGTCTAGCCAGTGTCTAGCCTGTGCCTAGCCAGTGTCTAGCCTGTGCCTAGCCAGTGTCTAGCCTGTGCCTAGCCAGTGTCTAGCCAGTGCCTAGCCAGTGTCTAGCCAGTGCACAGCCAGTGTCTAGCCTGTGCCTAGCCTGTGACTAGCCTATGCAGAGCCAGTGTCTAGCCTTTGTCTAGCCTGTGCCTAGTCAGAGTCTAGCCTGTGTCTAGCCTGTGCCTAGCCTATGCCTAGCCTGTGCCTAGCCAGTGTCTAGCCAGTGTCTTGCCAGTGCCTAGCCAGTGTCTAGCCAGTGCCTAGCCAGTGTCAAGCCAGTGTCTAGCCAGTGCCTAGCCAGTGTCTAGCCAGTGCCTAGCCAGTGTCTAGCCAGTGCCTAGCCAGTGTCTAGCCACTGCTTAGCCAGTGTCTAGCCAGTGCCTATCCCGTGTCTAGCCTTTGCCTATCCAGTGTCTAGCCTTCGCCTAGACAGTGCCTAGCCAGTGCCTAGCCAGTGCCTAGCCAGTGTCTAGCCTGTGCACAGCCAGTGTCTAGCCTGTGCGTAGCCAGTTACTAGCCTGTGCCTAGTCAGAGTGTGGCCTGTGCCTAGCCTATGTCTAGCCTGTGCCTAGCCTGTGTCTAGCCAGTGTCTAGCCAGTGCCTAGCCAGTGTCTAGCCTGTGCCTAGCCAGTGTCTAGCCAGTGCCTAGCCAGTGTCTAGCCAGTGCACAGCCAGTGTCTAGCCTGTGCCTAGCCTGTGACTAGCCTATGCATAGCCAGTGTCTAGCCTTTGTCCAGCCTGTGCCTAGTCAGAGTCTAGCCTGTGTCTAGCCTGTGCCTAGCCTGTGCCTAGCCAGTGTCTAGCCTGTGCCTAGCCAGTGTCTAGCCTGTGCCTAGCCAGTGTCTAGCCAGTGCCTAGCCAGTGTCTAGCCAGTGCAAAGCCAGTGTCTAGCCTGTGCCTAGCCTGTGACTAGCCTATGCATAGCCAGTGTCTAGCCTTTGTCTAGCCTGTGCCTAGTCAGAGTCTAGCCTGTGCCTAGCCTGTGTCTAGCCTGTGCCTAGCCTGTGTCTAGCCTGTGCCTAGCCTGTGTCTAGCCTGTGTCTAGCCTGTGCCTAGCCTGTGCCTAGCCTGTGCCTAGCCTGTGCCTAGCCTGTGCCTAGCCTGTGTCTAGCCTGTGCCTAGCCTGTGTCTAGCCTGTGCCTAGCCTGTGTCTAGCCTGTGCCTAGCCTGTGCCTAGCCAGTGCCTAGCCTGTGCACAGCCAGTGTTTAGCCTCTGCTAGCCTGTGACTAGCCTATGCATAGCCAGTGTCTAGCCTGTGTCTAGCCTTTGCCTAGTTAGAGTCTAACCTGTGCCTAGCCAGTGACTAGCCTATGCATAGCCAGTGTCTAGCCTGTGCCTAGAAAGTGACTAGCCTATGCCACTGCATAGCCTGTGCCTAGCCAGTGTCTAGCCTGTGCCTAGCTAGTGTCTAGCCTGGGCCTAGCCAGTGTCTAGCCTGTGCCTAGCCAGTGTGTAGCCACTGCATAGCCAGTGCCTAGCCAGTGTCTAGCCAGTGCCTATCCCGTGTCTAGCCTCTGCCTATCCAGTGTCTAGCCTTCGCCTAGACAGTGCCTAGCCAGTGCCTAGCCAGTGTCTAGCCTGTGCACAGCCAGTGTCTAGCCTGTGCACAGCCAGTGTCTAGCCTGTGCCTAGCCAGTGTCTAGCCTGTGCACAGCCAGGGTCTAGCCTGTGCCTAGCCAGTGCTTAGCCTGTGCATTGCCAGTGTCTATCGTGTGCATAGCCAATGTCTAGCCTCTGCCTAGCCTGTGACTAGCCTATGCATAGCCACTGTCTAGCCTGTGTCTAGCCTTTGCCTAGTCAGAGTCTAGCCTGTGCCTAGCCAGTGTCTAGCCAGTGCCTAGCCAGTGTCTAGCCAGTGCCTAGCCTGTGCCTAGCTAGTGTCTAGCCTGGGCCTAGCTAGTGTCTAGCCTGTGCCTAGCCAGTGTTTAGCCTGTGCCTAGCTAGGGTCTAGCCAGTGTCCAGCCAGTGCATAGCCTGTGCCTAGATAGTGTCTAGCCTGGGCCTAGCCAGTGTCTAGCCTGTACCTAGCCAGTGTTTAGCCTGTGCCTAGCTAGTGTCCAGCCTCTGCACAGCCAGTGTACAGCCAGTGCTTAGCCAGTGTCTAGCCTGTGCCTAGCCAGTGTCTAGCCAGTGGCTAGCCTGTGCCTAGCCAGTGTCTAGCCAGTGCCTAGCCAGTGTCTAGCTTGTGCCTAGCCTGTGACTAGCCTATGCATAGCCAGTGTCTAGCCTTTGTCTAGCCTGTGCCTAGTCAGAGTCTAGCCTGTGCCTAGCCTGTGTCTAGCCTGTGCCTAGCCTGTGTCTAGCCTGTGCCTAGCCTGTGCCTAGCCAGTGTCTAGCCTGTGCACAGCCAGTGTTTAGCCTCTGCTATCCTGTGACTAGCCTATGCATAGCCAGTGTCTAGCCTGTGGCTAGTCTTTGCCTAGTCAGAGTCTAGCCTGTGCCTAGCCAGTGTCTAGCCTGTGCCTAGAAAGTGTTTAGCCTGTGCCTAGCCAGTGTCTAGCCTGTGCCTAGCCAGTGACTAGCCTATGCCTAGCCAGTGTCTAGCCTGTGCCTAGCAAGTGACTAGCCTATGCCACTGCATAGCCTGTGCCTAGCCAGTGTCTAGCCTGTGCCTAGCTAGTGTCTAGCCTGTGCCTAGCTAGTGTGTAGCCTGGGCCTAGCCAGTGTCTAGCCAGTGTCTAGCCTGTGCCTAGCCAGTGTCTAGCCAGTGCCTAGACAGTGTCTAGCCAGTGCCTAGCCAGTGTCTAGCCAGTGCCTAGCCAGTGTCTAGCCAGTGCCTAGCCAGTGTCTAGCCAGTGCCTAGCCAGTGTCTAGCCAGTGCTTAGCCAGTGTCTAGCCAGTGTCTAGCCACTGTCTAGCCACTGCTAAGCCAGTGTCTAGCCAGTGTCTAGCCACTGTCTAGCCACTGCATAGCCAGTGCCTAGCCAGTGTCTAGCCAGTGCCTATCCCGTGTCTAGCCTTTGCCTATCCAGTGTCTAGCCTTCGCCTAGACAGTGCCTAGCCTGTGTCTAGCCTGTGCACAGCCAGTGTCTAGCCTGTGCCTAGCCAGTGTCTAGCCTGTGCCTAGCCAGTGTTTAGCCTGTGCACAGCCAGGGTCTAGCCTGTGCCTAGCCAGTGTCTAGCCTGTGCATAGCCAGTGTCTATCGTGTGCATAGCCAATATCTAGCCTCTGCCTAGGATGTGACTAGCCTATGCATAGCCAGTGTCCAGCCTGTGTCTAGCCTTTGCCTAGTCAGAGTCTAGCCTGTGCCTAGCCGGTGTCTAGCCTTTGCCTAGCCAGTGTCTAGCCTGTGCCTAGACAGAGTCTAGCCTGTGTCTAGCCTGTGCCTAGCCTGTGCCTAGTCAGAGTCTAGCCTGTGTCTAGCCTGTGCCTAGCCTATGACTAGCCTGTGCCTAGCCAGTGTCTAGCCAGTGCCTAGCCAGTGTCTAGCCAGTGCCTAGCCAGTGTCTAGCCAGTGCCTAGCCAGTGTCAAGCCAGTGTCTAGCCAGTGCCTAGCCAGTGTCAAGCCAGTGTCTAGCCAGTGCCTAGCCAGTGTCTAGCCAGTGCCTAGCCAGTGTCTAGCCAGTGCCTAGCCAGTGTCTAGCCAGTGCCTAGCCAGTGTCTAGCCAGTGTCTAGCCACTGTCTAGCCACTGCTTAGCCAGTGTCTAGCCAGTGCCTATCCCGTGTCTAGCCTTTGCCTATCCAGTGTCTAGCCTTCGCCTAGACAGTGCCTAGCCAGTGCCTAGCCAGTGCCTAGCCAGTGTCTAGCCTGTGCACAGCCAGTGTCTAGCCTGTGCGTAGCCAGTTACTAGCCTGTGCCTAGTCAGAGTGTGGCCTGTGCCTAGCCTATGTCTAGCCTGTGCCTAGCCTGTGTCTAGCATGTGCCTAGCCTGTGCCTAGCCAGTGTCTAGCCTGTGCCTAGCCAGTGTCTAGCCAGTGCCTAGCCAGTGTCTAGCCAGTGCACAGCCAGTGTCTAGCCTGTGCCTAGCCTGTGACTAGCCTATGCATAGCCAGTGTCTAGCCTTTGTCTAGCCTGTGCCTAGTCAGAGTCTAGCCTGTGTCTAGTCTGTGCCTAGCCTGTGCCTAGCCAGTGTCTAGCCTGTGCCTAGCCAGTGTCTAGCCTGTGCCTAGCCAGTGTCTAGCCTGTGCCTAGCCAGTGTCTAGCCAGTGCAAAGCCAGTGTCTAGCCTGTGCCTAGCCTGTGACTAGCCTATGCATAGCCAGTGTCTAGCCTTTGTCTAGCCTGTGCCTAGTCAGAGTCTAGCCTGTGCCTAGCCTGTGTCTAGCCTGTGCCTAGCCTGTGTCTAGCTTGTGCCTAGCCTGTGTCTAGCCTGTGTCTAGCCTGTGCCTAGCCTGTGCCTAGCCTGTGCCTAGCCTGTGTCTAGCCTGTGCCTAGCCTGTGTCTAGCCTGTGCCTAGCCTGTGTCTAGCCTGTGCCTAGCCTGTGCCTAGCCAGTGCCTAGCCTGTGCACAGCCAGTGTTTAGCCTCTGCTAGCCTGTGACTAGCCTATGCATAGCCAGTGTCTAGCCTGTGTCTAGCCTTTGCCTAGTTAGAGTCTAACCTGTGCCTAGCCAGTGACTAGCCTATGCATAGCCAGTGTCTAGCCTGTGCCTAGCAAGTGACTAGCCTATGCCACTGCATAGCCTGTGCCTAGCCAGTGTCTAGCCTGTGCCTAGCTAGTGTCTAGCCTGGGCCTAGCCAGTGTCTAGCCTGTGCCTAGCCAGTGTGTAGCCACTGCATAGCCAGTGCCTATCCCGTGTCTAGCCTTTGCCTATCCAGTGTCTAGCCTTCGCCTAGACAGTGGCTAGCCAGTGCCTAGCCAGTGTCTAGCCTGTGCACAGCCAGTGTCTAGCCTGTGCCTAGCCAGTGTCTAGCCTGTGCACAGCCAGGGTCTAGCCTGTGCCTAGCCAGTGCTTAGCCTGTGCATTGCCAGTGTCTATCGTGTGCATAGCCAATGTCTAGCCTCTGCCTAGCCTGTGACTAGCCTATGCATAGCCAGTGTCTAGCCTGTGTCTAGCCTTTGCCTAGTCAGAGTCTAGCCTGTGCCTAGCCAGTGTCTAGCCAGTGCCTAGCCAGTGTCTAGCCAGTGCCTAGCCTGTGCCTAGCTAGTGTCTAGCCTGGGCCTAGCTAGTGTCTAGCCTGAGCCTAGCCAGTGTTTAGCCTGTGCCTAGCTAGGGTCTAGCCAGTGTCCAGCCAGTGCATAGCCTGTGCCTAGCCAGTGTCTACCCTATGCCTAGCTAGTGTCTACCCTATGCCTAGCCAGTGACTAGCCTAAGCATAGCCAGTGCCTAGCCTGTGCCTAGCCAGTGCCTAGCCTGTGCCTAGCAAGTGCCTATCCTGTGCCTAGCCAGTGTCTACCCTATGCCTAGCCAGTGTCTACCCTATGCCTAGCCAGTGACTAGCCTAAGCATAGCCAGTGCCTAGCCTGTGCCTAGCCAGTGTCTAGCCTGTGCCTAGCCTGTGTCTAGCCTGTACCTAGCCAGTGACTAGGCTATGCATATCGAGTGTCTAGCCTTTTCCTAGCAAGTGTCTAGCCTGTGCCTAGACAGTGTCTTGCCTGTGCCTAGCCAGTTTCTAGCCTGTGCCTAGCTAGTGTCTAGCGTGGGCCTAGCCATTGTCTAGCCTGTGCCTAGAAAGTGTCTAGCCTGTGCCTTGCTAGTGTCTAGCCTGGGCCTAGCCAGTGTCTAGCCTGTGCCTAGCTAGAGTCTAGCCTGGGCCTAGCCAGTTTCTAGCCTCTGCCTAGCCAGTGACTAGCCTATGCATAGCCAGTGTCTAGCCTGTGCCTAGCAAGTCTCTAGCCTGTGCACAGCCAGTGTCTAGTCTGTGCCTAGCCATTGTCTGGCTTGTGCCTAGCCAGTTTTTAGCCTGTGCCTAGCTAGTGTCTAGCCTGGGCCTAGCCAGTGCCTAGCCAGTGTCTAGCCAGTGCCTAGCCAGTGTCTAGCCTGTGTCTAGCCAGGGTCTAGCCAGTGCCTAGCCAGTGTCTAGCCTGTGCCTAGCTAGTGTCTAGCCTGGGCCTAGCCAGTGTCTAGCCTGTACCTAGCCAGTGTTTAGCCTGTGCCTAGCTAGTGTCCAGCCTCTGCACAGCCAGTGTACAGCCAGTGCTTAGCCAGTGTCTAGCCTGTGCCTAGCCAGTGTCTAGCCAGTGTCTAGCCTGTGCCTAGCCAGTGTCTAGCCAGTGCCTAGCCAGTGTCTAGCTTGTGCCTAGCCTGTGACTAGCCTATGCATAGCCAGTGTCTAGCCTTTGTCTAGCCTGTGCCTAGTCAGAGTCTAGCCTGTGCCTAGCCTGTGTCTAGCCTGTGCCTAGCCTGTGTCTAGCCTGTGCCTAGCCTGTGCCTAGCCAGTGTCTAGCCTGTGCACAGCCAGTGTTTAGCCTCTGCTATCCTGTGACTAGCCTATGCATAGCCAGTGGCTAGCCTTTGCCTAGTCAGAGTCTAGCCTGTGCCTAGCCAGTGTCTAGCCTGTGCCTAGAAAGTTTTTAGCCTGTGCCTAGCCAGTGTCAAGCCTGTGCCTAGCCAGTGACTAGCCTATGCCTAGCCTGTGCCTAGCCAGTGTCTAGCCACTGTCTAGCCACTGCTAAGCCAGTGTCTAGCCAGTGTCTAGCCACTGTCTAGCCACTGCATAGCCAGTGCCTAGCCAGTGTCTAGCCAGTGCCTACCCGTGTCTAGCCTTTGCCTATCCAGTGTCTAGCCTTCGCCTAGACAGTGCCTAGCCTGTGTCTAGCCTGTGCACAGCCAGTGTCTAGCCTGTGCCTAGCCAGTGTCTAGCCTGTGCCTAGCCAGTGTTTAGCCTGTGCACAGCCAGGGTCTAGCCTGTGCCTAGCCAGTGTCTAGCCTGTGCATAGCCAGTGTCTATCGTGTGCATAGCCAATATCTAGCCTCTGCCTAGGATGTGACTAGCCTATGCATAGCCAGTGTCCAGCCTGTGTCTAGCCTTTGCCTAGTCAGAGTCTAGCCTGTGCCTAGCCGGTGTCTAGCCTTTGCCTAGCCAGTGTCTAGCCTGTGCCTAGACAATGTTTAGCCTGTGCCTAGCCAATGTCTAGCCTGTGCCTAGCCAGTGACTAGCCTATGCATAGCCAGTGTCTAGCCAGTACCTAGCCAGTGACAAGCCTATGCATAGCCAGTGTCTAGCCTGTGCCTAGCAAGTGTCTAGCCTGTGCCGAGCCAGTGTCTAGCCTGTACCTAGCCAGTGTTTAGCCTGTGCCTAGCTAGTGTCTAGCCTGTGCCTTGCCTGTGATTGGCATATGCATAGCCTGTGCCTAGCCAGTGTCTTGCCTGTGCCTAGCCAGTGTTTAGCCTGTGCCTAGACAGTGTCTAGCCACTGCTAAGCCAGTGTCTAGCCAGTGTCTAGCCAGTGTCTAGCCAGTGTCTAGCCAGTGTCTAGCCTGTGCCTAGCTAGTGTCTAGCCTGTGCCTAGCTAGTGTCTAGCCTGGGCCTAGCTAGTGTCTAGCCTGGGCCTAGCCAGTGTCTAGCCTGTGCCTAGCCAGTGTTTAGCCTGTGCCTAGCTAGAGTCTAGCCAGTGTCCAGCCAGTGCAAAGCCTGTGCCTAGCCAGTGTCTACCCTGTGCCTAGCCAGTGACTAGCCTATGCATAGCCAGTGACTAGCCTAAGCATAGCCAGTGTCTAGCCTGTTCCTAGCAAGTGTCTAGCCTGTGCCTAGCCAGTGCCTAGCCTGTGCCTAGCAAGTGCCTATCCTGTGCCTAGCCAGTGTCTACCATGTGTCTAGACAGTGTTTAGCCTGTGCCTAGCCTGTGTCCTAGCAAGTGTCTAGCCTGTGCCTAGCCAGTGCCTAGCCTGTGCCTAGCAAGTGCCTATCCTGTGCCTAGCCAGTGTCTACCATGTGTCTAGACAGTGTTTAGCCTGTGCCTAGCCTGTGTCTAGCTTGTGCCTAGCCAGTGTCTAGCCTGTACCTAGCCAGTGACTAGCCTATGCATATCCAGTGTCTAGCCTGTGCCTAGCAAGTGTCTAGCCTGTGCCTCGCCAGTGTCTAGCCAGTGTCTAGCTAGTGCCTAGCCAGTGTCTAGCCAGTGCCTAGCCAGTGTCTAGCCAGTGCCTAGCCAGTGTCTAGCCAGTGTCTAGCCAGTGCCTAGCCAGTGTCTAGCCAGTGCCTAGCCAGTGTCTAGCCAGTGCCTAGCCAGTGTCTAGCCAGTGCCTAGCCAGTGCCTAGCCAGTGTCTAGCCAGTGTCTAGCCACTGTCTAGCCACTGCTTAGCCAGTGTCTAGCCATTGCATAGCCAGTGCCTAGCCAGTGTCTAGCCAGTGCCTATCCCGTGTCTAGCCTTTGCCTATCCAGTGTCTAGCCTTCGCCTAGACAGTGCCTAGCCAGTGCCTAGCCAGTGCCTAGCCAGTGCCTAGCCAGTGCCTAGCCAGTGTCTAGCCTCAGACTAGTCAGAGTGTAGCCTGTGCCTAGCCTGTGCCTAGCCTGTGCCTAGCCTGTGCCTAGCCAGTGTCTATCCTGTGCCTAGCCAGTGTCTAGCCAGTGCCTAGCCAGTGTCTAGCCAGTGTCTAGCCAGTGCCTAGCCAGTGTCTAGCCAGTGCACAGCCAGTATCTAGCCTGTGCCTAGCCTGTGACTAGCCTATGCATAGCCAGTGTCTAGCCTTTGTCTAGCCTGTGCCTAGTCAGAGTCTAGCCTGTGCCTAGCCTGTCTCTAGCCTGTGCCTAGCCTGTGCCTAGCCTGTGCCTAGCCAGTGTCTAGCCTGTGCCTAGCCAGTGTCTAGCCAGTGCCTAGCCAGTGTCTAGCCAGTGCAAAGCCAGTGTCTAGCCTGTGCCTAGCCTGTGACTAGCCTATGCATAGCCAGTGTCTAGCCAGTGCCTAGCCAGTGTCTAGCTTGTGCCTAGCCTGTGACTAGCCTATGCATAGCCAGTGTCTAGCCTTTGTCTAGCCTGTGCCTAGTCAGAGTCTAGCCTGTGCCTAGCCTGTGTCTAGCCTGTGCCTAGCCTGTGTCTAGCCTGTGCCTAGCCTGTGCCTAGCCAGTGTCTAGCCTGTGCACAGCCAGTGTTTAGCCTCTGCTATCCTGTGACTAGCCTATGCATAGCCAGTGTCTAGCCTGTGGCTAGCCTTTGCCTAGTCAGAGTCTAGCCTGTGCCTAGCCAGTGTCTAGCCTGTGCCTAGAAAGTTTTTAGCCTGTGCCTAGCCAGTGTCAAGCCTGTGCCTAGCCAGTGACTAGCCTATGCCTAGCCTGTGCCTAGCCAGTGTCTAGCCACTGTCTAGCCACTGCTAAGCCAGTGTCTAGCCAGTGTCTAGCCACTGTCTAGCCACTGCATAGCCAGTGCCTAGCCAGTGTCTAGCCAGTGCCTACCCGTGTCTAGCCTTTGCCTATCTAGTGTCTAGCCTTCGCCTAGACAGTGCCTAGCCTGTGTCTAGCCTGTGCACAGCCAGTGTCTAGCCTGTGCCTAGCCAGTGTCTAGCCTGTGCCTAGCCAGTGTTTAGCCTGTGCACAGCCAGGGTCTAGCCTGTGCCTAGCCAGTGTCTAGCCTGTGCATAGCCAGTGTCTATCGTGTGCATAGCCAATATCTAGCCTCTGCCTAGGATGTGACTAGCCTATGCATAGCCAGTGTCCAGCCTGTGTCTAGCCTTTGCCTAGTCAGAGTCTAGCCTGTGCCTAGCCGGTGTCTAGCCTTTGCCTAGCCAGTGTCTAGCCTGTGCCTAGACAATGTTTAGCCTGTGCCTAGCCAATGTCTAGCCTGTGCCTAGCCAGTGACTAGCCTATGCATAGCCAGTGTCTAGCCAGTGTCTAGCCACTGTCTAGCCACTGCATAGCCAGTGCCTAGCCAGTGTCTAGCCAGTGCCTACCCGTGTCTAGCCTTTGCCTATCCAGTGTCTAGCCTTCGCCTAGACAGTGCCTAGCCTGTGACAAGCCTATGCATAGCCAGTGTCTAGCCTGTGCCTAGCAAGTGTCTAGCCTGTGCCGAGCCAGTGTCTAGCCTGTACCTAGCCAGTGTTTAGCCTGTGCCTAGCTAGTGTCTAGCCTGTGCCTTGCCTGTGATTGGCATATGCATAGCCTGTGCCTAGCCAGTGTCTTGCCTGTGCCTAGCCAGTGTTTAGCCTGTGCCTAGACAGTGTCTAGCCACTGCTAAGCCAGTGTCTAGCCAGTGTCTAGCCAGTGTCTAGCCAGTGTCTAGCCAGTGTCTAGCCTGTGCCTAGCTAGTGTCTAGCCTGTGCCTAGCTAGTGTCTAGCCTGGGCCTAGCTAGTGTCTAGCCTGGGCCTAGCCAGTGTCTAGCCTGTGCCTAGCCAGTGTTTAGCCTGTGCCTAGCTAGGGTCTAGCCAGTGTCCAGCCAGTGCAAAGCCTGTGCCTAGCCAGTGTCTACCCTGTGCCTAGCCAGTGACTAGCCTATGCATAGCCAGTGACTAGCCTAAGCATAGCCAGTGTCTAGCCTGTTCCTAGCAAGTGTCTAGCCTGTGCCTAGCCAGTGCCTAGCCTGTGCCTAGCAAGTGCCTATCCTGTGCCTAGCCAGTGTCTACCATGTGTCTAGACAGTGTTTAGCCTGTGCCTAGCCTGTGTCCTAGCAAGTGTCTAGCCTGTGCCTAGCCAGTGCCTAGCCTGTGCCTAGCAAGTGCCTATCCTGTGCCTAGCCAGTGTCTACCATGTGTCTAGACAGTGTTTAGCCTGTGCCTAGCCTGTGTCTAGCTTGTGCCTAGCCAGTGTCTAGCCTGTACCTAGCCAGTGACTAGCCTATGCATATCCAGTGTCTAGCCTGTGCCTAGCAAGTGTCTAGCCTGTGCCTCGCCAGTGTCTAGCCAGTGTCTAGCTAGTGCCTAGCCAGTGTCTAGCCAGTGCCTAGCCAGTGTCTAGCCAGTGTCTAGCCAGTGCCTAGCCAGTGTCTAGCCAGTGCCTAGCCAGTGTCTAGCCAGTGCCTAGCCAGTGTCTAGCCAGTGTCTAGCCAGTGTCTAGCCATTGCATAGCCAGTGCCTAGCCAGTGTCTAGCCAGTGCCTATCCCGTGTCTAGCCTTTGCCTATCGAGTGTCTAGCCTTCGCCTAGACAGTGCCTAGCCAGTGCCTAGCCAGTGCCTAGCCAGTGCCTAGCCAGTGCCTAGCCAGTGTCTAGCCTGTGACTAGTCAGAGTGTAGCCTGTGCCTAGCCTGTGTCTAGCCTGTGCCTAGCCTGTGCCTAGCCAGTGTCTATCCTGTGCCTAGCCAGTGTCTAGCCAGTGCCTAGCCAGTGTCTAGCCAGTGTCTAGCCAGTGCCTAGCCAGTGTCTAGCCAGTGCACAGCCAGTATCTAGCCTGTGCCTAGCCTGTGACTAGCCTATGCATAGCCAGTGTCTAGCCTTTGTCTAGCCTGTGCCTAGTCAGAGTCTAGCCTGTGCCTAGCCTGTCTCTAGCCTGTGCCTAGCCTGTGCCTAGCCTGTGCCTAGCCAGTGTCTAGCCTGTGCCTAGCCAGTGTCTAGCCAGTGCCTAGCCAGTGTCTAGCCAGTGCAAAGCCAGTGTCTAGCCTGTGCCTAGCCTGTGACTAGCCTATGCATAGCCAGTGTCTAGCCTTTGTCTAGCCTGTGCCTAGTCAGAGTCTAGCCTGTGCCTAGTCAGAGTCTAGCCTGTGCCTAGTCAGAGTCTAGCCTGTGCCTAGCCTGTGTCTAGCCTGTGTCTAGCCTGTGTCTAGCCTGTGTCTAGCCTGTGTCTAGCCTGTGCCTAGCCTGTGCCTAGCCTGTGCCTAGCCTGTGTCTAGCCTGTGCCTAGCCTGTGTCTAGCTAGTGCCTAGCCTGTGCCTAGCCAGTGTGTAGCCTGTGCACAGCCAGTGTTTAGCCTCTGCTAGCCTGTGACTAGCCTATGCATAGCCAGTGTCTAGCCTGTGTCTAGCCTTTGCCTAGTTAGAGTCTAACCTGTGCCTAGCCAGTGACTAGCCTATGCATAGCCAGTGTCTAGGCTGTGCCTAGCAAGTGACTAGCCTTTGCCACTGCATAGCCTGTGCCTAGCCAGTGTCTAGTCTGTGCCTAGCTAGTGTCTAGCCTGGGCCTAGCCAGTGTCTAGCCTGTGCCTAGCCAGTGTGTAGCCACTGCATAGCCAGTGCCTAGCCAGTGTCTAGCCAGTGCCTATCCCGTGTCTAGCCTTTGCCTATCCAGTGTCTAGCCTTCGCCTAGACAGTGCCTAGCCAGTGTCTAGCCTGTGCACAGCCAGTGTCTAGCCTGTGCCTAGCCAGTGTCTAGCCTGTGCACAGCCAGGGTCTAGCCTGTGCCTAGCCAGTGTCTAGCCTGTGCATTGCCAGTGTCTATCGTGTGCATAGCCAATGTCTAGCCTCTGCCAAGCCTGTGACTAGCCTCTGCCTAGCCTGTGACTAGCCTATGCATAGCCAGTGTCTAGCCTGTGTCTAGCCTTTGCCTAGTCAGAGTCTAGCCTGTGTCTAGCCAGTGTCTAGCCAGTGTCTAGCCAGTGTCTAGCCAGTGTCTAGCCAGTGTCTAGCCTGTGCCTAGCTAGTGTCTAGCCTGGGCCTAGCCAGTGTCTAACCTGTGCCTAGCCAGTGTTTAGCCTGTGCCTAGCTAGGGTCTAGCCAGTGTCCAGCCAGTGCATAGCCTGTGCCTAGCCAGTGTCTACCCTATGCCTAGCCAGTGACTAGCCTATGCCTAGCCAGTGACTAGCCTAAGCATAGCCAGTGTCTAGCCTGTGCCTAGCAAGTGTCTAGCCTGTGCCTAGCCAGTGCCTAGCCTGTGCCTAGCCAGTGCCTAGCCTGTGCCTAGCAAGTGCCTATCCTGTGCCTAGCCAGTGTCTACCCTGTGTCTAGACAGTGTTTAGCCTGTGCCTAGCCTGTGTCTAGCTTTTGCCTAGCCAGTGTCTAGCCTTTTCCTAGCAAGTGTCTAGCCTGTGCCTAGACAGTGTCTTGCCTGTGCCTAGCCAGTGTCTAGCCTGTGCCTAGACAGTGTCTTGCCTGTGCCTAGCCAGTGTCTAGCCTGTCCCTAGAAATTGTCTAGCCTGTGCCTTGCTAGTGTCTAGCCTGGGCCTAGCCAGTGTCTAGCCTGTGCCTAGCCAGTTTAAAGCCTGTGGCTAGCTAGAGTCTAGCCTGGGCCTAGCCAGTTTCTAGCCTGTGCCTAGCCAGTGACTAGCCTATGCATAGCCAGTGTCTAGCCTGTGCCTAGCAAGTCTCTAGCCTGTGCACAGCCAGTGTCTAGCCTGTGCCTAGCCATTGTCTGGCTTGTGCCTAGCCAGTGTTTAGCCTGTACCTAGCTAGTGTCTAGCCTGGGCCTAGCCAGTGTCTAGCCAGTGCCTAGCCAGTGTTTAGCCAGTGCCTAGCCAGTGTCTAGCCAGTGTCTAGCCAGTGCCTAGCCAGTGTCTAGCCAGTGCCTAGCCAGTGTCTAGCCAGTGCCTAGCCAGTGTCTAGCCAGTGCCTAGCCAGTGTCTAGCCTGTGTCTAGCCAGGGTCTAGCCAGTGTCTAGCCAGTGTCTAGCCAGTGTCTAGCCTTTGCCTAGCTAGTGTCTAGCCTGGGCCTAGCCAGTATCTAGCCTGTACCTAGCCAGTGTTTAGCCTGTGCCTAGCTAGTGTCCAGCCTCTGCACAGCCAGTGTATAGCCAGTGCTTGGCCAGTGTCTAGCCTGTGCCTAGCCAGTGTCTAGCCAGTGTCTAGCCTGTGCCTAGCCAGTGTCTAGCCAGTACCTAGCCAGTGTCTAGCTTGTGCCTAGCCTGTGACTAGCCTATGCATAGCCAGTGTCTAGCCTTTGTCTAGCCTGTGCCTAGTCAGAGTCTAGCCTGTGCCTAGCCTGTGTCTAGCCTGTGCCTAGCCTGTGTCTAGCCTGTGCCTAGCCTGTGCCTAGCCAGTGTCTAGCCTGTGCACAGCCAGTGTTTAGCCTCTGCTATCCTGTGACTAACCTATGCATAGCCAGTGTCTAGCCTGTGTCTAGCCTTTGCCTAGTCAGAGTCTAGCCTGTGCCTAGCCAGTGTCTAGCCTGTGCCTAGAAAGTGTTTAGCCTGTGCCTAGCCAGTGTCTAGCCTGTGCCTAGCCAGTGTCTAGCCTGTGCCTAGCCAGTGACTAGCCTATGCATAGCCAGTGTCTAGCCTGTGCCTAGCAAGTGACTAGCCTATGCCACTGCATAGCCTGTGCCTAGCCAGTGTCTAGCCTGTGCCTAGATAGTGTCTAGCCTGTGCCTAGCTAGTGTCTAGCCTGTGCCTAGCTAGTGTCTAGCCTGGGCCTAGCCAGTGTCTAGCCAGTGCCTAGACAGTGTCTAGCCAGTGCCTAGCCAGTGTCTAGCCAGTTCCTAGCCAGTGTCTAGCCAGTGCCTAGCCAGCGCTTAGCCAGTGTTAGGCCAGTGTCTAGCCACTGTCTAGCCACTGCTAAGCCAGTGTCTAGCCAGTGTCTAGCCACTGTCTAGCAACTGCATAGCCAGTGTCTAGCCAGTGTCTAGCCAGTGTCTAGCCACTGTCTAGCCACTGCATAGCCAGTGCCTAGCCAGTGTCTAGCCAGTGCCTATCCCGTGTCTAGCCTTTGCCAATCCAGTGTCTAGCCTTCGCCTAGACAGTGCCTAGCCTGTGTCTAGCCTGTGCACAGCCAGTGTCTAGCCTCTGCCTAGCCAGTGTCTAGCCTGTGCACAGCCAGGGTCTAGCCTGTGCCTAGCCAGTGTCTAGCCTGTGCATAGCCAGTGTCTATCGTCTGCATAGCCAATGTCTAGCCTCTGCCTAGCCTGTGACTAGCCTATGCATAGCCAGTGTCTAGCCTGTGTCTAGCCTTTGCCTAGTCAGAGTCTAGCCTGTGCCTAGCCGGTGTCTAGCCTTTGCCTAGCCAGTGTCTAGCCTGTGCCTAGACAATGTTTAGCCTGTGCCTAGCCAGTGTCTAGCCTGTGCCTAGCCAGTGACTAGCCTATGCATAGCCAGTGTCTAGCCAGTACCTAGCCAGTGACTAGCCTATGCATAGCCAGTGACTAGCCTGTGCCTAGCAAATGTCTAGCCTGTGCCTAGCCAGTATCTAGCCTGTACCTAGCCAGTGTTTAGCCTGTGCCTAGCTGGTGTCTAGCCTGTGCCTTGCCTGTGATTGGCATATGCATAGCCTGTGCCTAGCCAGTGTCTTGCCTGTGCCTAGCCAGTGTTTAGCCTGTGCCTAGCTAGTGTCTAGCCAGTGCCTAGCCAGTGTCTAGCCTGTGTCTAGCCAGTGTCTAGCCAGTGTCTAGCCAGTGTCTAGCCTGTGTCTAACCAGTGTCTAGCCAGTGTCTATTCTGTGCCTAGCTAGTGTCTAGCCTGGGCCTAGCTAGTGTCTAGCCTGGGCCTAGCCAATGTCTAGCCTGTGTCCAGCCAGTGCATAGCCTGTGCCTAGCCAGTGTCTACCCTGTGCCTAGCCAGTGACTAGCCTATGCATAGCCAGTGACTACCCTAAGCATAGCCAGTGTCTAGCCTGTGCCTAGCAAGTGTCTAGCCTGTGCCTAGCCAGTGCCTAGCCTGTGCCTAGCAAGTGCCTATCCTGTGCCTAGCCAGTGTCTTGCCTGTGCCTAGCCAGTGTCTAGCCTGTGCCTAGCTAGTGTCTAGCGTAGGCCTAGCCATTGTCTAGCCTCTTCCTAGAAAGTGTCTAGCCTGTGCCTTGCTAGTGTCTAGCCTGGGCCTAGCCAGTGTCTAGCCTGTGCCTAGCCAGTTTTAAGCCTGTGGCTAGCTAGAGTCTAGCCTGGGCTTAGCCAGTGTCTAGCCTGTGCCTAGCCAGTGACTAGCCTATGCATAGCCAGTGTCTAGCCTGTGCCTAGCAAGTGTCTAGCCTGTGCCTAGACAGTGACTTGCCTGTGCCTAGCCAGTGTCTAGCCTGTGCCTAGCTAGTGTCTAGCGTAGGCCTAGCCATTGTCTAGCCTGTGCCTAGAAAGTGTCTAGCCTGTGCCTTGCTAGTGTCTAGCCTGGGCCTAGCCAGTGTCTAGCCTGTGCCTAGCCAGTTTTAAGCCTGTGGCTAAATAGAGTCTAGCCTGGGCTTAGCCAGTGTCTAGCCTGTGCCTAGCCAGTGACTAGCCTATGCATAGCCAGTGTCTAGCCTGTGCCTAGCAAGTCTCTAGCCTGTGCACAGCCAGTGTCTAGCCTGTGCCTAGCCATTGTCTGGCTTGTGGCTAGCCAGTGTTTAGCCTGTGCCTAGCTAGTGCCTAGCCTGGGCCTAGCCAGTGTCTGGCCAGTGCCTAGCCAGTGTCTAGCCAGTGCCTAGCCAGTGTCTAGCCTGTGTCTAGCCAGGGTCTAGCCTGGGCCTAGCCAGTGTCTAGCCTGTGCCTAGCCAGTGACTAGCCTATGCATAGCCAGTGTCGAGCCTGTGCCTAGCAAGTGTCTGGCCTGTGCACAGCCAGTGTCTAGCCTGTGGCTAGCCATTGTCTGGCCTGTGCCTAGCCAATGTTTAGCCTGTGCCTAGCTAGTGACTAGCCTGGGCCTAGCCAGTGTCTAGCCAGTGTCTAGCCAGTGTCTAGCCAGTGTCTAGCCTGTGCCTAGCTAGTGTCTAGCCTGGGCCTAGCCAGTGTCTAGCCTGTGCCTAGCTAGTGTCTAGCCTGGGCCTAGCCAGTGTTTAGCCTGTGCCTTGCTAGTGTCTAGCCTGGGCCTAGCCAGTGTCTAGCCTGTGCCTAGCCAGTTTTAAGCCTGTGGCTAGCTAGAGTCTAGCCTGGGCTTAGCCAGTATCTAGCCTGTGCCTAGCCAGTGACTAGCCTATGCATAGCCAGTGTCTAGCCTGTGCCTAGCAAGTCTCTAGCCTGTGCACAGCCAGTGACTAGCCTGTGCCTAGCAAGTGTCTAGCCTGTGCCTAGCCAGTGTCTAGCCTGTACCTAGCCAGTGTTTAGCCTGTGCCTAGCTGGTGTCTAGCCTGTGCCTTGCCTGTGATTGGCATATGCATAGCCTGTGCCTAGCCAGTGTCTTGCCTGTGCCTAGCCAGTGTTTGGCCTGTGCCTAGCTAGTGTCTAGCCAGTGCCTAGCCAGTGCCTAGCCAGTGTCTAGCCTGTGCACAGCCCGTGTCTAGCCTGTGCCTAGCCAGTGTCTAGCCTGTGCACAGCCAGGGTCTAGCCTGTGCCTAGCCAGTGTCTAGCCTGTGCATTGCCAGTGTCTATCGTGTGCATAGCCAATGTCTAGCCTCTGCCTAGCCTGTGACTAGCCTCTGCCTAGCCTGTGACTAGCCTATGCATAGCCAGTGTCTAGCCTGTGTCTAGCCTTTGCCTAGTCAGAGTCTAGCCTGTGTCTAGCCAGTGTCTAGCCAGTGTCTAGCCAGTGTCTAGCCAGTGTCTAGCCTGTGCCTAGCTAGTGTCTAGCCTGGGCCTAGCCAATGTCTAGCCTGTGCCTAGCCAGTGTTTAGCCTGTGCCTAGCTAGGGTCTAGCCAGTGTCCAGCCAGTGCATAGCCTGTGCCTAGCCAGTGTCTACCCTGTGCCTAGCCAGTGACTAGCCTATGCATAGCCAGTGACTACCCTAAGCATAGCCAGTGTCTAGCCTGTGCCTAGCAAGTGTCTAGCCTGTGCCTAGCCAGTGCCTAGCCTGTGCCTAGCAAGTGCCTATCCTGTGCCTAGCCAGTGTCTACCCTGTGTCTAGACAGTGTTTAGCCTGTGCCTAGCCTGTGTCTAGCTTGTGCCTAGCCAGTGTCTAGCCTGTACCTAGCCAGTGACTAGCCTATGCATATCCAGTGTCTAGCCTGTGCCTAGCAAGTGTCTAGCCTGTGCCTAGACAGTGTCTTGCCTGTGCCTAGCCAGTGTCTAGCCTGTGCCTATCTAGTGTCTAGCGTGGGCCTAGCCATTGTCTAGCCTGTGCCTAGAAAGTGTCTAGCCTGTGCCTTGCTAGTGTCTAGCCTGGGCCTAGCCAGTGTCTAGCCTGTGCCTAGCCAGTTTTAAGCCTGTGGCTAGCTAGAGTCTAGCCTGGGCTTAGCCAGTGTCTAGCCTGTGCCTAGCCAGTGACTAGCCTATGCATAGCCAGTGTCTAGCCTGTGCCTAGCAAGTCTCTAGCCTGTGCACAGCCAGTGTCTAGCCTGTGCCTAGCCATTGTCTGGCTTGTGGCTAGCCAGTGTTTAGGCTGTGCCTAGCTAGTGCCTAGCCTGGGCCTAGCCAGTGTCTGGCCAGTGCCTAGCCAGTGTCTAGCCAGTGCCTAGCCAGTGTCTAGCCTGTGTCTAGCCAGGGTCTAGCCTGGGCCTAGCCAGTGTCTAGCCTGTGCCTAGCCAGTGACTATCCTATGCATAGCCAGTGTCGAGCCTGTGCCTAGCAAGTGTCTGGCCTGTGCACAGCCAGTGTCTAGCCTGTGGCTAGCCATTGTCTGGCCTGTGCCTAGCCAGTGTTTAGCCTGTGCCTAGCTAGTGTCTAGCCTGGGCCTAGCCAGTGTCTAGCCAGTGTCTAGCGAGTGTCTAGCCAGTGTCTAGCCTGTGCCTAGCTAGTGTCTAGCCTGGGCCTAGCCAGTGTCTAGCCTGTGCCTAGCTAGTGTCTAGCCTGGGCCTAGCCAGTGTCTAGCCTGTGCCTAGCAAGTATCCAGCCAGTGCATAGCCTGTGCCTAGCCAGTGTCTACCCTGTGCCTAGCCAGTGACTAGCCTATGCATAGCCAGTGACTAGCCTAATCATAGCCAGTGTCTAGCCTGTGCCTAGCAAGTGTCTAGCCTGTGCCTAGCCAGTGACTAGCCTGTGTCTAGACAGTGTTTAGCCTGTGCCTAGCCAGTGTCTAGCTTGTGCCTAGCTAGTGTCTAGCCTGTGCCTTGCTAGTGTCTAGCCTGGGCCTAGCCAGTGTCTAGCCTGTGCCTAGCCAGTTTTAAGCCTGTGGCTAGCTAGAGTCTAGCCTGGGCTTAGCCAGTGTCTAGCCTGTGCCTAGCCAGTGACTAGCCTATGCATAGCCAGTGTCTAGCCTGTGCCTAGCAAGTCTCTAGCCTGTGCACAGCCAGTGACTAGCCTGTGCCTAGCAAGTGTCTAGCCTGTGCCTAGCCAGTGTCTAGCCTGTACCTAGCCAGTGTTTAGCCTGTGCCTAGCTGGTGTCTAGCCTGTGCCTTGCCTGTGATTGGCATATGCATAGCCTGTGCCTAGCCAGTGTCTTGCCTGTGCCTAGCCAGTGTTTAGCCTGTGCCTAGCTAGTGTCTAGCCAGTGCCTAGCCAGTGTCTAGCCTGTGTCTAGCCAGTGTCTAGCCAGTGTCTAGCCAGTGTCTAGCCAGTGTCTAGCCAGTGTCTAGCCAGTGTCTATTTTGTGCCTAGCTAGTGTCTAGCCTGGGCCTAGCTAGTGTCTAGCCTGGGCCTAGCCAATGTCTAGCCTGTGCCTAGCCAGTGTTTAGCCTGTGCCTAGCTAGGGTCTAGCCAGTGTCCAGCCAGTGCATAGCCTGTGCCTAGCCAGTGTCTACCCTGTGCCTAGCCAGTGACTAGCCTACGCATAGCCAGTGACTACCCTAAGCATAGCCAGTGTCTAGCCTGTGCCTAGCAAGTGTCTAGCCTGTGCCTAGCCAGTGCCTAGCCTGTGCCTAGCAAGTGCCTATCCTGTGCCTAGCCAGTGTCTACCCTGTGTCTAGACAGTGTTTAGCCTGTGCCTAGCCTGTGTCTAGCTTGTGCCTAGCCAGTGTCTAGCCTGTACCTAGCCAGTGACTAGCCTATGCATATCCAGTGTCTAGCCTGTGCCTAGCAAGTGTCTAGCCTGTGCCTAGACAGTCTCTTGCCTGTGCCTAGCCAGTGTCTAGCCTGTGCTTAGCTAGTGTCTAGCGTGGGCCTAGCCATTGTCTAGCCTGTGCCTAGAAAGTGTCTAGCCTGTGCCTTGCTAGTGTCTAGCCTGGGCCTAGCCAGTGTCTAGCCTGTTCCTAGCCAGTTTTAAGCCTGTGGCTAGCTAGAGTCTAGCCTGGGCTTAGCCAGTGTCTAGCCTGTGCCTAGCCAGTGACTAGCCTATGCATAGCCAGTGTCTAGCCTGTGCCTAGCAAGTCTCTAGCCTGTGCACAGCCAGTGTCTAGCCTGTGCCTAGCCATTGTCTGGCTTGTGGCTAGCCAGTGTTTAGGCTGTGCCTAGCTAGTGCCTAGCCTGGGCCTAGCCAGTGTCTAGCCTGTGGCTAGCCATTGTCTGGCCTGTGCCTAGCCAGTGTTTAGCCTGTGCCTAGCTAGTGTCTAGCCTGGGCCTAGCCAGTGTCTAGCCAGTGTCTAGCGAGTGTCTAGCCAGTGTCTAGCCTGTGCCTAGCTAGTGTCTAGCCTGGGCCTAGCCAGTGTCTAGCCTGTGCCTAGCTAGTGTCTAGCCTGGGCCTAGCCAGTGTCTAGCCTGTGCCTAGCCAGTGTTCAGCCAGTGCATAGCCTGTGCCTAGCCAGTGTCTACCCTGTGCCTAGCCAGTGACTAGCCTATGCATAGCCAGTGACTAGCCTAATCATAGCCAGTGTCTAGCCTGTGCCTAGCAAGTGTCTAGCCTGTGCCTGGCCAGTGACTAGCCTGTGTCTAGACAGTGTTTAGCCTGTGCCTAGCCAGTATCTAGCTTGTGCCTAGCCAGTGTCTAGCCTGTACCTAGCCTGTACCTAGCCAGTGACTAGCCTATGCATATCCAGTGTCTAGCCTGTGCCTAGCCAGTGTCTAGCCTGTGCCTAGACAGTGTCTTGCCTGTGGCTAGCTAGAGTCTAGCCTGGGCCTAGCCAGTGTCTAGCCTGTGCCTAGCCAGTGACTAGCCTGTTCCTAGCCTGTTCCTAGTCTGTGCTTAACCATTGTCTAGCCTGTGCCTAGCAGGTGTCTAGCCTGTGTCTAGCCTGTGCCTTGCCTGTGATTGGCATGTGTCTAGCCTGGGCCTAGCCAGTGTCTGGCCTGTGCCTAGCCAGTGTCTAGCCTGTGCCTAGCTAGTGTCTAGCCTGTGCCTAACTAGTGTCTAGCCTGGGCCTAGACAATGTTTAGCCAGTACCTAGCCAGTGACTAGCCTATGCATAGCCAGTGTCTAGCCTCTGCCTAGCCTGTGACTAGCCCCTGCCTAGCCAGTGTCTAGCCTGTGTCTAGCCTTTGCCTAGTCAGAGTCTAGCCTGTGCCTAGCCAGTGTCTAGCCTTTGCCTAGCCAGTTTCTAGCCTGTGCCTAGACAATGTTTAGCCAGTACCTAGCCAGTGACTAGCCTATGCATAGCCAGTGTCTAGCCTGTGCCTAGCAAGTGTCTAGTCTGTGCCTAGCCAGTGTCTAGCCTGTGCCCAGCCAATGTTTAGCCTGTGCCTAGCTAGTGTCTAGCCTGTGCCTTGCCTGTGATTGGCATATGCATAGCCTGTGCCTAGCCAGTGTCTTGCCTGTGCCTAGCCAGTGTTTAGCCTGTGCCTAGCTAGTGTCTAGCCTGGGCCTAGCCAGTGTCTAGCCAGTGCCTAGCCAGTGTCTAGCCTGTGTCTAGCCAGTGTCTAGCCAGTGTCTAGCCAGTGTCTAGCCAGTGTCTAGCCTGTGCCTAGCTAGTGTCTAGCCTGTGCCTAGCTAGTGTCTAGCCTGTGCCTAGCTAGAGTCTAGCCTTGGCCTAGCCAGTGTCTAGCCTGTGCTTAGCGAGTGTTTAGCCTGTGCCTAGCTAGGGTCTAGCCAGTGTCCAGCCAGTGCATAGCCTGTGCCTAGCCAGTGTCTACCCTGTGCCTAGCCAGTGACTAGCCTATGCATAGCCAGTGACTAGCCTAAGCATAGCCAGTGTCTAGCCTGTGCCTAGCAAGTGTCTAGCCTGTGCCTAGCCAGTGCCAAGCCTGTGCCTAGCAAGTGCCTATCCTGTGCCTAGCCAGTGTCTACCCTGTGTCTAGACAGTGTTTAGCCTGTGCCTAGCCTGTGTCTAGCTTGTGCCTAGCCAGTGTCTAGCCTGTACCTAGCCAGTGACTAGGCTATGCATATCCAGTGTCTAGCCTTTGCCAAGCAAGTGTCTAGCCTGTGCCTAGACAGTGTCTTGCCTGTGCCTATCCAGTGTCTAGCCTGTGCCTAGCTAGTGTCTAGCGTGGGCCTAGCCAATGTTTAGCCTGTGCCTAGAAAGTGTTTAGCCTGTGCCTTGCTAGTGTCTAGCCTGGGCCTAGCCAGTGTCTAGCCTGTGCCTAGCCAGTTTTAAGCCTGTGCCTAGCTAGTGTCTAGCCTGGGCCTAGCCAGTGTTTAGCCTGTACCTAGCCAGTGTTTAGCCTCTCCCTAGCTAGTGTCCAGCCTGTGCACAGCCAGTGTATAGCTAGTGCTTAGCCAGTGTCTATCCTGTGCCTAGCCAGTGTCTTGCCAGTGACTAGCCTGTGACTAGCCTATGCATAGCCAGTGTCTAGCCTGTGCCTAGCTAGAGTCTAGCCTGGGCCTAGCCAGTGTCTAGCCTGTGCCTAGCCAGTGACTAGCCTATGCATAGCCAGTGTCTAGCCTGTGCCTAGCAAGTCTCTAGCCTGTGCACAGCCAGTGTCTAGTCTAGTGTGCCTAGCCATTGTCTGGCTTGTGCCTAGCCAGTGTTTAGCCTGTGCCTAGCGAGTGTCTAGCCTGGGCCTAGCCAGTGTCTAGCCAGTGCCTAGCCAGTGTCTAGCCAGTGCCTAGCCAGTGTCTAGCCAGTGCCTAGCCAGTGTCTTGCCAGTGCCTAGCCAGTGTCTAGCCTGTGTCTAGCCAGGGTCTAGCCAGTGTCTAGCCAGTGTCTAGCCTGTGCCTAGCTAGTGTCTAGCCTGGGCCAAGCCAGTGTTTAGCCTGTACCTAGCCAGTGTTTGACCTCTGCCTAGCCAGTGTCCAGCCTGTGCACAGCCAGTGTATAGCCAGTGCTTAGCCAGTGTCTAGCCTGTGCATAGCCAGTGTCTAGCCTGTGCCTAGCCAGTGTCTAGCCAGTGTCTAGCCTGTGCCTAGCCAGTGTATAGCCAGTGCCTAGCCAGTGTCTAGCAAGTGCACAGCCAGTGTCTAGCCTGTGCCTAGCCTGTGACTAGCCTATGCATATCCAGTGTCTAGCCAGTGTCTAGCCTGTGCCTAGCTAGTGTTCAGCCTGGGCCTAGCCAGTGACTAGCCTATGCATAGCCAGTGTCTAGCCTGTGCCTAGCAAGTGTCTAGCCTGTGCCTAGCCAGTGTCTAGCCTGTGCCTAGCCAATGTTTAGCCTGTGCCTAGCTAGTGTCTAGCCTGTGCCTTGCCTGTGATTGGCATATGCATAGCCTGTGCCTAGCCAGCGTCTTGCCTGTGTCTAGCCAGTGTTTAGCCTGTGCCTAGCTAGTGTCCAGCCTGTGCACAGCCAGAGTATAGCCTGTGCCTAGTCAGAGTCTAGCCTGTGCCTAGCCTGTGTCTAGCCTGTGCCTAGCCTGTGTCTAGCCTGTGCCTAGCCTGTGTCTAGCCTGTGCCTAGCCAGTGTCTAGCCTGTGCACAGCCAGTGTTTAGCCTCTGCTAGCCTGTGACTAGCCTATGCATAGCCAGTGTCTAGCCTGTGTCTAGCCTTTGCCTAGTCAGAGTCTAACCTGTGCCTAGCCAGTGATTAGCCTTTTCATAGCCAGTGTCTAGCCTGTGCCTAGCAAGTGACTAGCCTATGCCACTGCATAGCCTGTGCCTAGCCAGTGTCTAGCCTGTGCCTAGCTAGTGTCTAGCCTGTGCCTAGCTAGTGTCTAGCCTGGGCCTAGCCAGTGTCTAGCCTGTGCCTAGCCAGTGTCTAGCCTGTGCCTAGCTAAAGTCTAGCCTGTGCCTAGCTAGTGTCTAGCCTGGGCCTAGCCAGTGTCTAGCCTGTGCCTAGCCAGTGTTTAGCCTGTGCCTAGCCAGTGTCTAGCCTGTGCCTAGCCAGTGTTTAGCCTGTGCCTAGCCAGTGTCTAGCCAGTGCCTAGACAGTGTCTAGCCAGTGCCTAGACAGTGTCTAGCCAGTGCCTAGACAGTGTCTAGCCACTGTCTAGCCACTGCTTAGCCAGTGCATAGCCAGTGCCTAGCCAGTGTCTAGCCAGTGCCTATCCCGTGTCTAGCCTTCGCCTATCCAGTGTCTAGCCTTCGCCTAGACAGTGCCTAGCCAGTGTCTAGCTAGTGTCTAGCGTGGGCCTAGCCATTGTCTAGACTGTGCCTAGAAAGTGTCTAGCCAGTGCCTAGCTAGTGTCTAGCCTTGGCCTAGCCAGTGTCTAGCCTGTGCCTATCAAGTGTTTAGCCTGTGCCTAGCTAGGGTCTAGCCAGTGTTCAGCCAGTGCATAGCCTGTGCCTAGCCAGTGTCTACCCTGTGCCTAGCCAGTGACAGGCCTATGCATAGCCAGTGACTAGCCTAAGCATAGCCAGTGTCTAGCCTGTGCCTAGCAAGTGCCTATCCTGTACCTAGCCAGTGTATACCCTGTGTCTAGACAGTGTTTAGCCTGTGCCTAGCCTGTGTCTAGCTTGTGCCTAGCCAGTGTCTAGCCTGTACCTAGCCAGTGACGAGGCTATGCATATCCTGTGTCTAGCCTTTGCCTAGCAAGTGTCTAGCCTGTGCCTAGACAGTGTCTTGCCTGTGCCTAGCCAGTGCCTAGCCAGTGTCTAGCCAGTGCCTATCCCGTGTCTAGCCAGTGTCTAGCCAGTGTCTAGCCTTTGCCTAGCTAGTGTCTAGCCTGGGCCAAGCCAGTGTTTAGCCTGTACCTAGCCAGTGTTTAGCCTCTGCCTAGCCAGTGTCCAGCCTGTGCACAGCCAGTGTATAGCCAGTGCTTAGCCAGTGTCTAGCCTGTGCCTAGCCAGTGTCTAGCCAGTGTCTAGCCTGTGCCTAGCCAGTGTATAGCCAGTGCCTAGCCAGTGTCTAGCCAGTGCACAGCCAGTGTCTAGCCTGTGCCTAGCCTGTGACTAGCCTATGCATATCCAGCGTCTAGCCAGTGTCTAGCCTGTGCCTAGCTAGTGTCTAGCCTGGGCCTAGCCAGTGTTTAGCCTGTACCTAGCCAGTGTTTAGCCTCTGCCTAGCTAGTGTCCAGCCTGTGCACAGCCAGTGTATAGCCTGTGCCTAGTCAGAGTCTAGCCTGTGCCTAGCCTGTGTCTAGCCTGTGCCTAGCCTGTGCCTAGCCTGTGTCTAGCCTGTGCCTAGCCTGTGTCTAGCCTGTGCCTAGCCTAGTCTAGCCAGTGTCTAGCCTGTGCACAGCCAGTGTTTAGCCTCTGCTAGCCTGTGACTAGCCTATGCATAGCCAGTGTCTAGCCTGTGTCTAGCCTTTGCCTAGTCAGAGTCTAACCTGTGCCTAGAAAGTGATTAGCCTTTTCATAGCCAGTGTCTAGCCTGTGCCTAGCAAGTGACTAGCCTATGCCACTGCATAGCCTGTGCCTAGCTAGTGTCTAGCCTGTGCCTAGCTAGTGTGTAGCCTGTGCCTAGCTAGTGTCTAGCCTGGGCCTAGCCAGTGTCTAGCCTGTGCCTAGCCAGTGTCTAGCCTGTGCCTAGCCAGTGTCTAGCCTGTGCCTAGCCAGTGTCTAGCCTGTGCCTAGCCAGTGTTTAGCCAGTGCCTAGACAGTGTCTATCCAGTGCCTAGACAGTGTCTAGCCAGTGCCTAGACAGTGTCTAGCCAGTGCCTAGACAGTGTCTAGCCAGTGCCCAGACAATGTCTAGCCAGTGCCTAGACAGTGTCTAGCCTGTGCCTAAACAGTGTCTAGCCAGTGCCTAGACAGTGTCTAGCCAGTGCCTAGCCAGTGTCTAGCCTGTGCCTATCCAGTGACTAGCCTATGCATAGCCAGTGTCTAGCCTGTGCCTAGCCTGTGCCTAGTCTGTGCTTAACCAGTGTCTAGCCTGTGCCTAGCCTGTGTCTAGCCTGTGCCTTGCCTGTGATCGGCATGTGTCTAGCCTGGGCCTAGCCAGTGTCTGGCCTGTGCCTAGCCAGTGTCTAGCCTGTGCCTAGCTAGTGTCTAGCCTGTGCCTAGCTAGTGTCTAGCCTGGGCCTAGCCAGTGTCTAGCCTGTGCCTAGCCAGTGTCTAGCCTGTGCCTAGAAAGTGTCTAGCCAGTGCCTAGACAGTGTCTAGCCAGTGCCTAGACAGTGTCTAGCCAGTGCCTAGACAGTGTCTAGCCAGTGCCTAGACAGTGTCTAGCCAGTGCCTAGACAGTGTCTAGCCAGTGTCTAGCCAGTGCCAAGCCAGTGTCTAGCCAGTGTCTAGCCAGTGCTTATCCAGTGTCTAGCCAGTGTCTAGCCAGTGCTTAGCCAGTGTCTAGCCAGTGTCTAGCCACTGTCTAGACACTGCTTAGCCAGTGCATAGCCAGTGCCTAGCCAGTGTCTAGCCAGTGCCTATCCCGTGTCTAGCCTTTGCCTATCCCGTGTCTAGCCTTTGCCTATCCAGTGTCTAGCCTTCGCCTAGACAGTGCCTAGCCAGTGCCTAGCCAGTGTCTAGCCTGTGCACAGCCAGTGTCTAGCCTGTGCCTAGCCAGTGTCTAGCCTGTGCCTAGCCAGTGTCTAGCCTAGTCACAGCCAGGGTCTACCCTGTGTCTAGACAGTATTTAGCCTGTGCCTAGCCAGTGTCTAGCCAGTGCCTAGCCAGTGTCTAGCCAGTGCCTAGCCAGTGTCTAGCCAGTGCCTAGCCAGTGTATAGCCAGTGCTTAGCCAGTGTCTAGCCTGTGCCTAGCCTGTGACTAGCCTATGCATAGCCAGTGTCTAGGCTTTGTCTAGCCTGTGCCTAGCGTGTGTCTAGCCATTGTCTAGCCAGTGCCTAGGCAGTGTCTAGCCAGTGCCTTGCCAGTGTCTAGCCTGTGTCTAGCCAGGGGTCTAGCCAGTGTCTAGCCTGTGCCTAGCTAGTGTCTAGCCTGTGCCTTGCTAGTGTCTAGCCTGGGCCAAGCCAGTGTCTAGCCTGTGCCTAGCCAGTGACTAGCCTATGCATAGCCAGTGTCTAGCCTGTGCCTAGCAAGTCTCTAGCCTGTGCACAGCCAGTGTCTAGCCTGTGCCTAGCCATTGTCTGGCTTGTGCCTAGCCAGTGTTCAGCCTGTGCCTAGCTAGTGTCTAGCCTGGGCCTAGCCAGTGTCTAGCCTGGGCCTAGCCAGTGTCTAGCCAGTGCCTAGCCAGTGTCTAGCCAGTGACTAGCCAGTGTCTAGCCAGTGCCTAGCCAGTGTCTAGCCAGTGTCTAGCCAGTGTCTAGCCAGTGCCTAGCCAGTGTCTAGCCAGTGTCTAGCCAGTGCCAAGCCAGTGTCTAGCCAGGCCAAGCCAGTGTCTTGCCTGTGTCTAGCCAGGGTCTAGCCAGTGTCTAGCCAGTGCCTAGCCAGTGACTAGCCTATGCATAGCCAGTGTCTAGCCTGTGCCTAGTCTGTGCTTAACCAGTGTCTAGCCTGTGCCTAGCCTGTGTCTAGCCTGTGCCTTGCCTGTGATCGGCATGTGTCTAGCCTGGGCCTAGCCAGTGTCTGGCCTGTGCCTAGCCAGTGTCTAGCCTGTGCCTAGCTAGTTTCTAGCCTGTGCCTAGCTAGTGTCTAGCCTGGGCCTAGCCAGTGTCTAGCCTGTGCCTAGCCAGTGTCTAGCCTGTGCCTAGACAGTGTCTAGCTAGTGCCTAGACAGTGTCAAGCTAGTGCCTAGACAGTGTCTAGCCAGTGCCTAGACAGTGTCTAGCCAGTGCCTAGACAGTGTCTAGCCAGTGCCTAGACAGTGTCTAGCCAGTGCCTAGACAGTGGCTAGCCAGTGCCTAGACAGTGCCTAGACAGTGTCTAGCCAGTGCCTAGACAGTGTCTAGCCAGTGCCTAGCCTTTGCCTATCCAGTGTCTAGCCTTTGCCTATCCAGTGTCTAGCCTTCGCCTAGACAGTGCCTAGCCAGTGCCTAGCCAGTGTCTAGCCTGTGCACAGCCAGTGTCTAGCCTGTGCCTAGCCAGTGTCTAGCCTGTGCCTAGCCAGTGTCTAGCCTAGTCACAGCCAGGGTCTACCCTGTGTCTAGACAGTGTTTAGCCTGTGCCTAGCCAGTGTCTAGCCAGTGCCTAGCAAGTGTCTAGCCAGTGCCTAGCCAGTGTCTAGCCAGTGCACAGCCAGTGTCTAGCCTGTGCCTAGCCTGTGACTAGCCTATGCATAGCCAGTGTCTAGGCTTTGTCTAGCCTGTGCCTAGTCAGAGTCTAGCCTGTGCCTAGCCTGTGTCTAGCCTGTGCCTAGCCTGTGTCTAGCCTGTGCCTAGCGTGTGTCTAGCCAGTGTCTAGCCAGTGCCTAGCCAGTGTCTAGCCAGTGCCTAGCCAGTGTCTAGCCTGTGTCTCGCCAGGGTCTAGCCAGTGTCTAGCCTGTGCCTAGCTAGTGTCTAGCCTGGGCCTAGCCAGTGTCTAGCCTGTACCTAGCCAGTGTTTAGCCTGTGCCTAGCTTGTGTCCAGCCTGTGCACAGCCAGTGTATAGCCAGTGCTTAGCCAGTGTATAGCCAGTGCTTAGCCAGTGTCTAGCCTGTGCCTAGCCAGTGTCTAGCCAGTGTCTAGCCTGTGTCTAGCCAGTGTCTAGCCTGTGCTTAGCCAGTGTCTAGCCAGTGTCTAGCCTGTGCCTAGCCAGTGTCTAGCCAGTGCCTAGCCAGTGTCTAGCCAGTGCACAGCCAGTGTCTATCCTGTGCCTAGCCTGTGACTAGCCTATGCAGAGCCAGTGTCTAGCCTTTGTCTAGCCTGTGCCTAGTCAGAGTCTAGCCTGTGCCTAGCCTGTGTCTAGCCTGTGCTTAGCCAGTGTCTAGCCAGTGCATAGCCAGTGTCTAGCCTGTGCCTATCCAGTGTCTAGCCTGTGCCTATCCAGTTTCTAGCCTTCGCTTAGAAAGTGCCTAGCCAGTGTCTAGCCTGTGCACAGCCAGTGTCTAGCCTGTGCCTAGCCAGTGTTTAGCCAGTGTCTAGCCTGTGCCTAGCCAGTGTCTAGCCAGTGTACAGCCAGTGTCTAGCCTGTGTCTAGCCAGGGTCTAGCCAGTGTCTAGCCTGTGCCTAGCTAGTGTCTAGCCTGGGCCTAGCCAGTGTCTAGCCTGTACCTAGCCAGTGTTTAGCCTATGCCTAGCTAGTGTCCAGCCTGTGCACAGCCAGTGTATAGCCAGTGCTTAGCCAGTGTCTAGCCTGTGCCTAGCCAGTGTCTAGCCAGTGTCTAGCCTGTGCCAAGCCAGTGTCTAGCCAGTGTCTAGCCTGTGCCTAGCCAGTGCCTAGCCAGTGCCTAGCCAGTGTCTAGCCAGTGCACAGCCAGTGTCTACCCTGTGCCTAGCCTGTGACCTGCCTATGCAGAGCCAGTGGCTAGCCTTTGTCTAGCCTGTGCCTAGACAGAGTCTAGCCTGTGTCTAGCCTGTGCCTAGCCTGTGCCTAGCCAGTGTCTAGCCTGTGCCTACCCAGTGTCTAGCCAGTGCTTAGCCAGTGTCTAGCCAGTGCACAGCCAGTGTCTAGCCTGTGCCTAGCCTGTGACTAGCCTATGCATAGCCAGTGTCTAGGCTTTGTCTAGCCTGTGCCTAGTCAGAGTCTAGCCTGTGCCCTGCCTGTGTCTAGCCTGTGCAAAGCCTTTTTCTAGCCTGTGCCTAGCCTGTGCCTAGCCCTTGTCTAGCCTGTGCTTAGCCTGTGTCTAGCCTGTGCCTAGCCTGTGCCTAGCCAGTGTCTAGCCTGTGCACAGCCAGTGTTTAGCCTCTGCTAGCCTGTGACTAGCCTATGCATAGCCAGTGTCTAGCCTGTGTCTAGCCTTTGCCTAGTCAGAGTCTAACCTGTGCCTAGCCAGTGACTAGCCTATGCATAGCCAGTGTCTAGCCTGTGCCTAACAAGTGACTAGCCTATGCCACTGCAAAACCTGTGCCGAGCCAGTGTCTAGCCTGTTCCTAGCTAGTGTCTAGCCTGTGAAAGCTAGTGTCTAGCCTGGGCCTAGCCAGTGTCTAGCGTGGGCCTAGCCATTGTCTAGACTGTGCCTAGAAAGTGTCTAGCCTGTGCCTTGCTAGTGTCTAGCCTGGGCCTAGCCTGGGCCTAGCCAGTGTCTAGCCTGCGCCTAGCCAGTTTAAAGCCTGTGGCTAGCTAGAGTCTAGCCTGGGCCTAGCCAGTGTCTAGCCTGTGCCTAGCCAGTGACTAGCCTATGCATAGCCAGTGTCTAGCCTAGTCACAGCCAGGGTCTACCCTGTGTCTAGACAGTGTTTAGCCTGTGCCTAGCCAGTGTCTAGCCAGTGCCTAGCCAGTGTCTAGCCTAGTCACAGCCAGGGTCTACCCTGTGTCTAGACAGTGTTTAGCCTGTGCCTAGCCAGTGTCTAGCCAGTGCCTAGCCAGTGTCTAGCCAGTGCCTAGCCAGTGTCTAGCCAGTGCACAGCCAGTGTCTAGCCTGTGCCTAGCCTGTGACTAGCCTATGCATAGCCAGTGTCTAGGCTTTGTCTAGCCTGTGCCTAGTCAGAGTCTAGCCTGTGCCTAGCCTGTGTCTAGCCTGTGCCTAGCCTGTGTCTAGCCTGTGCCTAGCGTGTGTCTAGCCAGTGTCTAGCCAGTGCCTAGCCAGTGTCTAGCCAGTGCCTAGCCAGTGTCTAGCCTGCGTCTCGCCAGGGTCTAGCCAGTGTCTAGCCTGTGCCTAGCTAGTGTCTAGCCTGGGCCTAGCCAGTGTCTAGCCTGCGCCTAGCCAGTTTAAAGCCTGTGGCTAGCTAGAGTCTAGCCTGGGCCTAGCCAGTGTCTAGCCTGTGCCTAGCCAGTGACTAGCCTATGCATAGCCAGTGTCTAGCCTAGTCACAGCCAGGGTCTACCCTGTGTCTAGACAGTGTTTAGCCTGTGCCTAGCCAGTGTCTAGCCAGTGCCTAGCCAGAGTCTAGCCTAGTCACAGCCAGGGTCTACCCTGTGTCTAGACAGTGTTTAGCCTGTGCCTAGCCAGTGTCTAGCCAGTGCCTAGCCAGTGTCTAGCCAGTGCCTAGCCAGTGTCTAGCCAGTGCACAGCCAGTGTCTAGCCTGTGCCTAGCCTGTGACTAGCCTATGCATAGCCAGTGTCTAGGCTTTGTCTAGCCTGTGCCTAGTCAGAGTCTAGCCTGTGCCTAGCCAGTGTCTAGCCTGTGCCTAGCCAGTGTCTAGCCAGTGTCTAGCCTGTGTCTAGCCAGTGTCTAGCCTGTGCTTAGCCAGTGTCTAGCCAGTGTCTAGCCTGTGCCTAGCCAGTGTCTAGCCAGTGCCTAGCCAGTGTCTAGCCAGTGCACAGCCAGTGTCTATCCTGTGCCTAGCCTGTGACTAGCCTATGCAGAGCCAGTGTCTAGCCTTTGTCTAGCCTGTGCCTAGTCAGAGTCTAGCCTGTGCCTAGCCTGTGTCTAGCCTGTGCTTAGCCAGTGTCTAGCCAGTGCATAGCCAGTGTCTAGCCTGTGCCTATCCAGTGTCTAGCCTGTGTCTAGCCAGGGTCTAGCCAGTGTCTAGCCAGTGTCTAGCCTGTGCCTAGCTAGTGTCTAGCCTGGGCCAAGCCAGTGTTTAGCCTGTACCTAGCCAGTGTTTGACCTCTGCCTAGCCAGTGTCCAGCCTGTGCACAGCCAGTGTATAGCCAGTGCTTAGCCAGTGTCTAGCCTGTGCATAGCCAGTGTCTAGCCTGTGCCTAGCCAGTGTCTAGCCAGTGTCTAGCCTGTGCCTAGCCAGTGTATAGCCAGTGCCTAGCCAGTGTCTAGCAAGTGCACAGCCAGTGTCTAGCCTGTGCCTAGCCTGTGACTAGCCTATGCATATCCAGTGTCTAGCCAGTGTCTAGCCTGTGCCTAGCTAGTGTCTAGCCTGGGCCTAGCCAGTGACTAGCCTATGCATAGCCAGTGTCTAGCCTGTGCCTAGCAAGTGTCTAGCCTGTGCCTAGCCAGTGTCTAGCCTGTGCCTAGCCAATGTTTAGCCTGTGCCTAGCTAGTGTCTAGCCTGTGCCTTGCCTGTGATTGGCATATGCATAGCCTGTGCCTAGCCAGCGTCTTGCCTGTGTCTAGCCAGTGTTTAGCCTGTGCCTAGCTAGTGTCCAGCCTGTGCACAGCCAGAGTATAGCCTGTGCCTAGTCAGAGTCTAGCCTGTGCCTAGCCTGTGTCTAGCCTGTGCCTAGCCTGTGTCTAGCCTGTGCCTAGCCTGTGTCTAGCCTGTGCCTAGCCAGTGTCTAGCCTGTGCACAGCCAGTGTTTAGCCTCTGCTAGCCTGTGACTAGCCTATGCATAGCCAGTGTCTAGCCTGTGTCTAGCCTTTGCCTAGTCAGAGTCTAACCTGTGCCTAGCCAGTGATTAGCCTTTTCATAGCCAGTGTCTAGCCTGTGCCTAGCAAGTGACTAGCCTATGCCACTGCATAGCCTGTGCCTAGCCAGTGTCTAGCCTGTGCCTAGCTAGTGTCTAGCCTGTGCCTAGCTAGTGTCTAGCCTGGGCCTAGCCAGTGTCTAGCCTGTGCCTAGCCAGTGTCTAGCCTGTGCCTAGCTAAAGTCTAGCCTGTGCCTAGCTAGTGTCTAGCCTGGGCCTAGCCAGTGTCTAGCCTGTGCCTAGCCAGTGTTTAGCCTGTGCCTAGCCAGTGTCTAGCCTGTGCCTAGCCAGTGTTTAGCCTGTGCCTAGCCAGTGTCTAGCCAGTGCCTAGACAGTGTCTAGCCAGTGCCTAGACAGTGTCTAGCCAGTGCCTAGACAGTGTCTAGCCACTGTCTAGCCACTGCTTAGCCAGTGCATAGCCAGTGCCTAGCCAGTGTCTAGCCAGTGCCTATCCCGTGTCTAGCCTTCGCCTATCCAGTGTCTAGCCTTCGCCTAGACAGTGCCTAGCCAGTGTCTAGCTAGTGTCTAGCGTGGGCCTAGCCATTGTCTAGACTGTGCCTAGAAAGTGTCTAGCCAGTGCCTAGCTAGTGTCTAGCCTTGGCCTAGCCAGTGTCTAGCCTGTGCCTATCAAGTGTTTAGCCTGTGCCTAGCTAGGGTCTAGCCAGTGTCCAGCCAGTGCATAGCCTGTGCCTAGCCAGTGTCTACCCTGTGCCTAGCCAGTGACAGGCCTATGCATAGCCAGTGACTAGCCTAAGCATAGCCAGTGTCTAGCCTGTGCCTAGCAAGTGCCTATCCTGTACCTAGCCAGTGTATACCCTGTGTCTAGACAGTGTTTAGCCTGTGCCTAGCCTGTGTCTAGCTTGTGCCTAGCCAGTGTCTAGCCTGTACCTAGCCAGTGACGAGGCTATGCATATCCTGTGTCTAGCCTTTGCCTAGCAAGTGTCTAGCCTGTGCCTAGACAGTGTCTTGCCTGTGCCTAGCCAGTGCCTAGCCAGTGTCTAGCCAGTGCCTATCCCGTGTCTAGCCAGTGTCTAGCCAGTGTCTAGCCTTTGCCTAGCTAGTGTCTAGCCTGGGCCAAGCCAGTGTTTAGCCTGTACCTAGCCAGTGTTTAGCCTCTGCCTAGCCAGTGTCCAGCCTGTGCACAGCCAGTGTATAGCCAGTGCTTAGCCAGTGTCTAGCCTGTGCCTAGCCAGTGTCTAGCCAGTGTCTAGCCTGTGCCTAGCCAGTGTATAGCCAGTGCCTAGCCAGTGTCTAGCCAGTGCACAGCCAGTGTCTAGCCTGTGCCTAGCCTGTGACTAGCCTATGCATATCCAGCGTCTAGCCAGTGTCTAGCCTGTGCCTAGCTAGTGTCTAGCCTGGGCCTAGCCAGTGTTTAGCCTGTACCTAGCCAGTGTTTAGCCTCTGCCTAGCTAGTGTCCAGCCTGTGCACAGCCAGTGTATAGCCTGTGCCTAGTCAGAGTCTAGCCTGTGCCTAGCCTGTGTCTAGCCTGTGCCTAGCCTGTGCCTAGCCTGTGTCTAGCCTGTGCCTAGCCTGTGTCTAGCCTGTGCCTAGCCTAGTCTAGCCAGTGTCTAGCCTGTGCACAGCCAGTGTTTAGCCTCTGCTAGCCTGTGACTAGCCTATGCATAGCCAGTGTCTAGCCTGTGTCTAGCCTTTGCCTAGTCAGAGTCTAACCTGTGCCTAGAAAGTGATTAGCCTTTTCATAGCCAGTGTCTAGCCTGTGCCTAGCAAGTGACTAGCCTATGCCACTGCATAGCCTGTGCCTAGCTAGTGTCTAGCCTGTGCCTAGCTAGTGTGTAGCCTGTGCCTAGCTAGTGTCTAGCCTGGGCCTAGCCAGTGTCTAGCCTGTGCCTAGCCAGTGTCTAGCCTGTGCCTAGCCAGTGTCTAGCCTGTGCCTAGCCAGTGTCTAGCCTGTGCCTAGCCAGTGTTTAGCCAGTGCCTAGACAGTGTCTATCCAGTGCCTAGACAGTGTCTAGCCAGTGCCTAGACAGTGTCTAGCCAGTGCCTAGACAGTGTCTAGCCAGTGCCTAGACAATGTCTAGCCAGTGCCTAGACAGTGTCTAGCCTGTGCCTAAACAGTGTCTAGCCAGTGCCTAGACAGTGTCTAGCCAGTGCCTAGCCAGTGTCTAGCCTGTGCCTATCCAGTGACTAGCCTATGCATAGCCAGTGTCTAGCCTGTGCCTAGCCTGTGCCTAGTCTGTGCTTAACCAGTGTCTAGCCTGTGCCTAGCCTGTGTCTAGCCTGTGCCTTGCCTGTGATCGGCATGTGTCTAGCCTGGGCCTAGCCAGTGTCTGGCCTGTGCCTAGCCAGTGTCTAGCCTGTGCCTAGCTAGTGTCTAGCCTGTGCCTAGCTAGTGTCTAGCCTGGGCCTAGCCAGTGTCTAGCCTGTGCCTAGCCAGTGTCTAGCCTGTGCCTAGAAAGTGTCTAGCCAGTGCCTAGACAGTGTCTAGCCAGTGCCTAGACAGTGTCTAGCCAGTGCCTAGACAGTGTCTAGCCAGTGCCTAGACAGTGTCTAGCCAGTGCCTAGACAGTGTCTAGCCAGTGTCTAGCCAGTGCCAAGCCAGTGTCTAGCCAGTGTCTAGCCAGTGCTTATCCAGTGTCTAGCCAGTGTCTAGCCAGTGCTTAGCCAGTGTCTAGCCAGTGTCTAGCCACTGTCTAGACACTGCTTAGCCAGTGCATAGCCAGTGCCTAGCCAGTGTCTAGCCAGTGCCTATCCCGTGTCTAGCCTTTGCCTATCCCGTGTCTAGCCTTTGCCTATCCAGTGTCTAGCCTTCGCCTAGACAGTGCCTAGCCAGTGCCTAGCCAGTGTCTAGCCTGTGCACAGCCAGTGTCTAGCCTGTGCCTAGCCAGTGTCTAGCCTGTGCCTAGCCAGTGTCTAGCCTAGTCACAGCCAGGGTCTACCCTGTGTCTAGACAGTATTTAGCCTGTGCCTAGCCAGTGTCTAGCCAGTGCCTAGCCAGTGTCTAGCCAGTGCCTAGCCAGTGTCTAGCCAGTGCCTAGCCAGTGTATAGCCAGTGCTTAGCCAGTGTCTAGCCTGTGCCTAGCCTGTGACTAGCCTATGCATAGCCAGTGTCTAGGCTTTGTCTAGCCTGTGCCTAGCGTGTGTCTAGCCATTGTCTAGCCAGTGCCTAGGCAGTGTCTAGCCAGTGCCTTGCCAGTGTCTAGCCTGTGTCTAGCCAGGGTCTAGCCAGTGTCTAGCCTGTGCCTAGCTAGTGTCTAGCCTGTGCCTTGCTAGTGTCTAGCCTGGGCCAAGCCAGTGTCTAGCCTGTGCCTAGCCAGTGACTAGCCTATGCATAGCCAGTGTCTAGCCTGTGCCTAGCAAGTCTCTAGCCTGTGCACAGCCAGTGTCTAGCCTGTGCCTAGCCATTGTCTGGCTTGTGCCTAGCCAGTGTTCAGCCTGTGCCTAGCTAGTGTCTAGCCTGGGCCTAGCCAGTGTCTAGCCTGGGCCTAGCCAGTGTCTAGCCAGTGCCTAGCCAGTGTCTAGCCAGTGACTAGCCAGTGTCTAGCCAGTGCCTAGCCAGTGTCTAGCCAGTGTCTAGCCAGTGTCTAGCCAGTGCCTAGCCAGTGTCTAGCCAGTGTCTAGCCAGTGCCAAGCCAGTGTCTAGCCAGGCCAAGCCAGTGTCTTGCCTGTGTCTAGCCAGGGTCTAGCCAGTGTCTAGCCAGTGCCTAGCCAGTGACTAGCCTATGCATAGCCAGTGTCTAGCCTGTGCCTAGTCTGTGCTTAACCAGTGTCTAGCCTGTGCCTAGCCTGTGTCTAGCCTGTGCCTTGCCTGTGATCGGCATGTGTCTAGCCTGGGCCTAGCCAGTGTCTGGCCTGTGCCTAGCCAGTGTCTAGCCTGTGCCTAGCTAGTTTCTAGCCTGTGCCTAGCTAGTGTCTAGCCTGGGCCTAGCCAGTGTCTAGCCTGTGCCTAGCCAGTGTCTAGCCTGTGCCTAGACAGTGTCTAGCTAGTGCCTAGACAGTGTCTAGCTAGTGCCTAGACAGTGTCTAGCCAGTGCCTAGACAGTGGCTAGCCAGTGCCTAGACAGTGCCTAGACAGTGTCTAGCCAGTGCCTAGACAGTGTCTAGCCAGTGCCTAGCCTTTGCCTATCCAGTGTCTAGCCTTTGCCTATCCAGTGTCTAGCCTTCGCCTAGACAGTGCCTAGCCAGTGCCTAGCCAGTGTCTAGCCTGTGCACAGCCAGTGTCTAGCCTGTGCCTAGCCAGTGTCTAGCCTGTGCCTAGCCAGTGTCTAGCCTAGTCACAGCCAGGGTCTACCCTGTGTCTAGACAGTGTTTAGCCTGTGCCTAGCCAGTGTCTAGCCAGTGCCTAGCAAGTGTCTAGCCAGTGCCTAGCCAGTGTCTAGCCAGTGCACAGCCAGTGTCTAGCCTGTGCCTAGCCTGTGACTAGCCTATGCATAGCCAGTGTCTAGGCTTTGTCTAGCCTGTGCCTAGTCAGAGTCTAGCCTGTGCCTAGCCTGTGTCTAGCCTGTGCCTAGCCTGTGTCTAGCCTGTGCCTAGCGTGTGTCTAGCCAGTGTCTAGCCAGTGCCTAGCCAGTGTCTAGCCAGTGCCTAGCCAGTGTCTAGCCAGTGCCTAGCCAGTGTCTAGCCTGTGTCTCGCCAGGGTCTAGCCAGTGTCTAGCCTGTGCCTAGCTAGTGTCTAGCCTGGGCCTAGCCAGTGTCTAGCCTGTACCTAGCCAGTGTTTAGCCTGTGCCTAGCTTGTGTCCAGCCTGTGCACAGCCAGTGTATAGCCAGTGCTTAGCCAGTGTATAGCCAGTGCTTAGCCAGTGTCTAGCCTGTGCCTAGCCAGTGTCTAGCCAGTGTCTAGCCTGTGTCTAGCCAGTGTCTAGCCTGTGCTTAGCCAGTGTCTAGCCAGTGTCTAGCCTGTGCCTAGCCAGTGTCTAGCCAGTGCCTAGCCAGTGTCTAGCCAGTGCACAGCCAGTGTCTATCCTGTGCCTAGCCTGTGACTAGCCTATGCAGAGCCAGTGTCTAGCCTTTGTCTAGCCTGTGCCTAGTCAGAGTCTAGCCTGTGCCTAGCCTGTGTCTAGCCTGTGCTTAGCCAGTGTCTAGCCAGTGCATAGCCAGTGTCTAGCCTGTGCCTATCCAGTGTCTAGCCTGTGCCTATCCAGTTTCTAGCCTTCGCTTAGAAAGTGCCTAGCCAGTGTCTAGCCTGTGCACAGCCAGTGTCTAGCCTGTGCCTAGCCAGTGTTTAGCCAGTGTCTAGCCTGTGCCTAGCCAGTGTCTAGCCAGTGTACAGCCAGTGTCTAGCCTGTGTCTAGCCAGGGTCTAGCCAGTGTCTAGCCTGTGCCTAGCTAGTGTCTAGCCTGGGCCTAGCCAGTGTCTAGCCTGTACCTAGCCAGTGTTTAGCCTATGCCTAGCTAGTGTCCAGCCTGTGCACAGCCAGTGTATAGCCAGTGCTTAGCCAGTGTCTAGCCTGTGCCTAGCCAGTGTCTAGCCAGTGTCTAGCCTGTGCCAAGCCAGTGTCTAGCCAGTGTCTAGCCTGTGCCTAGCCAGTGCCTAGCCAGTGCCTAGCCAGTGTCTAGCCAGTGCACAGCCAGTGTCTACCCTGTGCCTAGCCTGTGACCTGCCTATGCAGAGCCAGTGGCTAGCCTTTGTCTAGCCTGTGCCTAGACAGAGTCTAGCCTGTGTCTAGCCTGTGCCTAGCCTGTGCCTAGCCAGTGTCTAGCCTGTGCCTACCCAGTGTCTAGCCAGTGCTTAGCCAGTGTCTAGCCAGTGCACAGCCAGTGTCTAGCCTGTGCCTAGCCTGTGACTAGCCTATGCATAGCCAGTGTCTAGGCTTTGTCTAGCCTGTGCCTAGTCAGAGTCTAGCCTGTGCCCTGCCTGTGTCTAGCCTGTGCAAAGCCTTTTTCTAGCCTGTGCCTAGCCTGTGCCTAGCCCTTGTCTAGCCTGTGCTTAGCCTGTGTCTAGCCTGTGCCTAGCCTGTGCCTAGCCAGTGTCTAGCCTGTGCACAGCCAGTGTTTAGCCTCTGCTAGCCTGTGACTAGCCTATGCATAGCCAGTGTCTAGCCTGTGTCTAGCCTTTGCCTAGTCAGAGTCTAACCTGTGCCTAGCCAGTGACTAGCCTATGCATAGCCAGTGTCTAGCCTGTGCCTAACAAGTGACTAGCCTATGCCACTGCAAAACCTGTGCCGAGCCAGTGTCTAGCCTGTTCCTAGCTAGTGTCTAGCCTGTGAAAGCTAGTGTCTAGCCTGGGCCTAGCCAGTGTCTAGCGTGGGCCTAGCCATTGTCTAGACTGTGCCTAGAAAGTGTCTAGCCTGTGCCTTGCTAGTGTCTAGCCTGGGCCTAGCCTGGGCCTAGCCAGTGTCTAGCCTGCGCCTAGCCAGTTTAAAGCCTGTGGCTAGCTAGAGTCTAGCCTGGGCCTAGCCAGTGTCTAGCCTGTGCCTAGCCAGTGACTAGCCTATGCATAGCCAGTGTCTAGCCTAGTCACAGCCAGGGTCTACCCTGTGTCTAGACAGTGTTTAGCCTGTGCCTAGCCAGTGTCTAGCCAGTGCCTAGCCAGTGTCTAGCCTAGTCACAGCCAGGGTCTACCCTGTGTCTAGACAGTGTTTAGCCTGTGCCTAGCCAGTGTCTAGCCAGTGCCTAGCCAGTGTCTAGCCAGTGCCTAGCCAGTGTCTAGCCAGTGCACAGCCAGTGTCTAGCCTGTGCCTAGCCTGTGACTAGCCTATGCATAGCCAGTGTCTAGGCTTTGTCTAGCCTGTGCCTAGTCAGAGTCTAGCCTGTGCCTAGCCTGTGTCTAGCCTGTGCCTAGCCTGTGTCTAGCCTGTGCCTAGCGTGTGTCTAGCCAGTGTCTAGCCAGTGCCTAGCCAGTGTCTAGCCAGTGCCTAGCCAGTGTCTAGCCTGCGTCTCGCCAGGGTCTAGCCAGTGTCTAGCCTGTGCCTAGCTAGTGTCTAGCCTGGGCCTAGCCAGTGTCTAGCCTGCGCCTAGCCAGTTTAAAGCCTGTGGCTAGCTAGAGTCTAGCCTGGGCCTAGCCAGTGTCTAGCCTGTGCCTAGCCAGTGACTAGCCTATGCATAGCCAGTGTCTAGCCTAGTCACAGCCAGGGTCTACCCTGTGTCTAGACAGTGTTTAGCCTGTGCCTAGCCAGTGTCTAGCCAGTGCCTAGCCAGAGTCTAGCCTAGTCACAGCCAGGGTCTACCCTGTGTCTAGACAGTGTTTAGCCTGTGCCTAGCCAGTGTCTAGCCAGTGCCTAGCCAGTGTCTAGCCAGTGCCTAGCCAGTGTCTAGCCAGTGCACAGCCAGTGTCTAGCCTGTGCCTAGCCTGTGACTAGCCTATGCATAGCCAGTGTCTAGGCTTTGTCTAGCCTGTGCCTAGTCAGAGTCTAGCCTGTGCCTAGCCAGTGTCTAGCCTGTGCCTAGCCAGTGTCTAGCCAGTGTCTAGCCTGTGTCTAGCCAGTGTCTAGCCTGTGCTTAGCCAGTGTCTAGCCAGTGTCTAGCCTGTGCCTAGCCAGTGTCTAGCCAGTGCCTAGCCAGTGTCTAGCCAGTGCACAGCCAGTGTCTATCCTGTGCCTAGCCTGTGACTAGCCTATGCAGAGCCAGTGTCTAGCCTTTGTCTAGCCTGTGCCTAGTCAGAGTCTAGCCTGTGCCTAGCCTGTGTCTAGCCTGTGCTTAGCCAGTGTCTAGCCAGTGCATAGCCAGTGTCTAGCCTGTGCCTATCCAGTGTCTAGCCTGTGCCTATCCAGTTTCTAGCCTTCGCCTAGAAAGTGCCTAGCCAGTGCCTAGCCAGTGTCTAGCCTGTGCACAGCCAGTGTCTAGCCTGTGCCTAGCCAGTGTTTAGCCAGTGTCTAGCCTGTGCCTAGCCAGTGTCTAGCCTGTGCCTAGCCAGTGTCTAGCCAGTGCACAGCCAGTGTCTAGCCTGTGTCTAGCCAGGGTCTAGCCAGTGTCTAGCCTGTGCCTAGCTAGTGTCTAGCCTTGGCCTAGCCAGTGTCTAGCCTGTACCTAGCCAGTGTTTAGCCTATGCCTAGCTAGTGTCCAGCCTGTGCACAGCCAGTGTATAGCCAGTGCTTAGCCAGTGTCTAGCCTGTGCCTAGCCAGTGTCTAGCCAGTGTCTAGCCTGTGCCAAGCAAGTCTCTAGCCTGTGCACAGCCAGTGTCTAGCCTGTGCCTAGCCAGTGTCTAGCCTAGTCACAGCCAGGGTCTACCCTGTGTCTAGACAGTGTTTAGCCTGTGCCTAGCCAGTGTCTAGCCAGTGCCTAGCCAGTGTCTAGCCAGTGCCTAGCCAGTGTCTAGCCAGTGCCTAGCCAGTGTCTAGCCAGTGCACAGCCAGTGTCTAGCCTGTGCCTAGCCTGTGACTAGCCTATGCATAGCCAGTGTCTAGGCTTTGTCTAGCCTGTGCCTAGTCAGCGTCTAGCCTGTGCCTAGCCTGTGTCTAGCCTGTGCCTAGCCTGTGTCTAGCCTGTGCCTAGCGTGTGTCTAGCCAGTGTCTAGCCAGTGCCTAGCCAGTGTCTAGCCAGTGCCTAGCCAGTGTCTAGCCTGTGTCTCGCCAGGGTCTAGCCAGTGTCTAGCCTGTGCCTAGCTAGTGTCTAGCCTGGGCCTAGCCAGTGTCTAGCCTGTACCTAGCCAGTGTTTAGCCTGTGCCTAGCTTGTGTCCAGCCTGTGCACAGCCAGTGTATAGCCAGTGCTTAGCCAGTGTATAGCCAGTGCTTAGCCAGTGTCTAGCCTGTGCCTAGCCAGTGTCTAGCCAGTGTCTAGCCTGTGTCTAGCCAGTGTCTAGCCTGTGCTTAGCCAGTGTCTAGCCAGTGTCTAGCCTGTGCCTAGCCAGTGTCTAGCCAGTGCCTAGCCAGTGTCTAGCCAGTGCACAGCCAGTGTGTCTATCCTGTGCCTAGCCTGTGACTAGCCTATGCAGAGCCAGTGTCTAGCCTTTGTCTAGCCTGTGCCTAGTCAGAGTCTAGCCTGTGCCTAGCCTGTGTCTAGCCTGTGCTTAGCCAGTGTCTAGCCAGTGCATAGCCAGTGTCTAGCCTGTGCCTATCCAGTGTCTAGCCTGTGCCTATCCAGTTTCTAGCCTTCGCCTAGAAAGTGCCTAGCCAGTGCCTAGCCAGTGTCTAGCCTGTGCACAGCCAGTGTCTAGCCTGTGCCTAGCCAGTGTTTAGCCAGTGTCTAGCCTGTGCCTAGCCAGTGTCTAGCCTGTGCCTAGCCAGTGTCTAGCCAGTGCACAGCCAGTGTCTAGCCTGTGTCTAGCCAGGGTCTAGCCAGTGTCTAGCCTGTGCCTAGCTAGTGTCTAGCCTGGGCCTAGCCAGTGTCTAGCCTGTACCTAGCCAGTGTTTAGCCTATGCCTAGCTAGTGTCCAGCCTGTGCACAGCCAGTGTATAGCCAGTGCTTAGCCAGTGTCTAGCCTGTGCCTAGCCAGTGTCTAGCCAGTGTCTAGCCTGTGCCAAGCCAGTGTCTAGCCAGTGTCTAGCCTGTGCCAAGCCAGTGTCTAGCCAGTGTCTAGCCTGTGCCTAGCCAGTGTCTAGCCAGTGCCTAGCCAGTCTCTAGCCAGTGCACAGCCAGAGTCTACCCTGTGCCTAGCCTGTGACCTGCCTATGCAGAGCCAGTGGCTAGCCTTTGTCTAGCCTGTGCCTAGACAGAGTCTAGCCTGTGTCTAGCCTGTGCCTAGCCTGTGCCTATCCAGTGTCTAGCCTGTGCCTACCCAGTGTCTAGCCAGTGCTTAGCCAGTGTCTAGCCAGTGCACAGCCAGTGTCTAGCCTGTGCCTAGCCTGTGACTAGCCTCTGCATAGCCAGTGTCTAGGCTTTGTCTAGCCTGTGCCTAGTCAGAGTCTAGCCTGTGCCCTGCCTGTGTCTAGCCTGTGCAAAGCCTTTTTCTAGCCTGTGCCTAGCCTGTGCCTAGCCCTTGTCTAGCCTGTGCTTAGCCTGTGTCTAGCCTGTGCCTAGCCTGTGCCTAGCCAGTGTCTAGCCTGTGCACAGCCAGTGTTTAGCCTCTGCTAGCCTGTGACTAGCCTATGCATAGCCAGTGTCTAGCCTGTGTCTAGCCTTTGCCTAGTCAGAGTCTAACCTGTGCCTAGCCAGTGACTAGCCTATGCATAGCCAGTGTCTAGCCTGTGCCTAGCAAGTGACTAGCCTATGCCACTGCAAAACCTGTGCCGAACCAGTGTCTAGCCTGTTCCTAGCTAGTGTCTAGCCTGTGAAAGCTAGTGTCTAGCCTGGGCCTAGCCAGTGTCTAGCGTGGGCCTAGCCATTGTCTAGACTGTGCCTAGAAAGTGTCTAGCCTGTGCCTTGCTAGTGTCTAGCCTGGGCCTAGCCAGTGTCTAGCCTGCGCCTAGCCAGTTTAAAGCCTGTGGCTAGCTAGAGTCTAGCCTGGGCCTAGCCAGTGTCTAGCCTGTGCCTAGCCAGTGACTAGCCTATGCATAGCCAGTGTCTAGCCTGTGCCAAGCAAGTCTCTAGCCTGTGCACAGCCAGTGTCTAGCCTGTGCCTAGCCATTGTCTGGCTTGTGCCTAGCTAGTGTTTAGCCTGTGCCTAGCCAGTGTCTAGCCAGTGTCTAGCCTGTGCCTAGCCAGTGTCTAGCCTGTGTCTAGCCAGGGTCTAGCCAGTGTCTAGCCTGTGCCTAGCTTTGTCTAGCCTGTGCCTAGCCTGTGTCTAGCCTGTGCTTAGCCAGTGTCTAGCCAGTGCACAGCCAGTGTCTAGCCTGTGCCTATCCAGTGTCTAGCCTTCGCCTAGACAGTGCCTAGCCAGTGCCTAGCCAGTGTCTAGCCTGTGCACAGCCAGTGTCTAGCCTGTGCCTAGCCAGTGTCTAGCCAGTGTCTAGCCTGTGCCTAGCCAGTGTCTAGCCAGTGCCTAGCCAGTGTTTAGCCTGTGCCTAGCCAGTGTCTAGCCAGTGCACAGCCAGTGTCTAGCCTGTGTAGCCTATGCTAGCCAGTGTCTAGCCAGTGTCTAGCCAGTGCCCAGCCAGTGTCTAGCCAATGTGTAGCCAGTGTCTAGCCAGTGTCTAGCCAGTGTCTAGCCAGTGCCTAGCCAGTAGTCCAGTGTGCCTAGCCAGTGTCTAGCCAGTGTCTAGCCTGTGCCAGTGTCTAGCCTGTGCCTAGCCAGTGTTTAGCCTGTGTCTAGCCTTTGCCTAGCCAGTGCACAGCCAGTTTTGCCTAGCCAGTGACTAGCCTATGCATAGCCAGTATCTAGCCTGTGCCTAGCAAGTGACTAGCCTATGCCACTGCATAGCCTGTGCCTAGCCATTGTCTAGCCTGTGCCTAGCTAGTGTCTAGCCTGTGCATAGCTAGTGTCTAGCCTGGGCCTAGACAGTGTCTAGCCAGTGTCTAGCCAGTGCCTAGACAGTGTCTAGCCAGTGCCTAGCCAGTGTCTAGCCAGTGCCTAGCCAGTGTCTAGCCAGTGTCTAGCCAGTGTCTAGCCAGTGCCTAGCCAGTGTCTAGCCAGTGCCTAGCCAGTGTCTAGCCAGTGTCTAGCCACTGTCTAGCCACTGCTTAGCCAGTGTCTAGCCATTGCATAGCCAGTGCCTAGCCAGTGTCTAGCCAGTGCCTATCCCGTGTCTAGCCTTTGCCTATCCAGTGTCTAGCCTTCGCCTATCCAGTGTCTAGCCTTCGCCTAGACAGTGCCTAGCCAGTGCCTAGCCAGTGTCTAGCCTGTGCACAGCCAGTGTCTAGCCTGTGCGTAGCCAGTTTCTAGCCTGTGCCTAGTCAGAGTGTAGCCTGTGCCTAGCCTATGTCTAGCCTGTGCCTAGCCTGTGTCTAGCCTGTGCCTAGCCTGTGCCTAGCCAGTGTCTAGCCTGTGCCTAGCCAGTGTCTAGCCAGTGCCTAGCCAGTGTCTAGCCAGTGCACAGCCAGTGTCTAGCCTGTGCCTAGCCTGTGACTAGCCTATGCATAGCCAGTGTCTAGCCTTTGTCTAGCCTGTGCCTAGTCAGAGTCTAGCCTGTGCCTAGCCTGTGTCTAGCCTGTGCCTAGCCTGTGTCTAGCCTGTGCCTAGCCTGTGTCTAGCCTGTGTCTAGCCTGTGCCTAGCCTGTGCCTAGCCTGTGCCTAGCCTGTGTCTAGCCTGTGCCTAGCCTGTGTCTAGCGTGTGCCTAGCCTGTGCCTAGCCAGTGCCTAGCCTGTGCACAGCCAGTGTTTAGCCTCTGCTAGCCTGTGACTAGCCTATGCATAGCCTGTGTCTAGCCTTTGCCTAGTTAGAGTCTAACCTGTGCCTAGCCTGTGACTAGCCTATGCATAGCCTGTGTCTAGCCTTTGCCTAGTTAGAGTCTAACCTGTGCCTAGCAAGTGACTAGCCTATGCCACTGCATAGCATGTGCCTAGCCAGTGTCTAGCCTGTGCCTAGCTAGTGTCTAGCCTGGGCCTAGCCAGTGTCTAGCCTGTGCCTAGCCAGTGTGTAGCCACTGCATAGCCAGTGCCCAGCCAGTGTCTAGCCAGTGCCTTTCCCGTGTCTAGCCTTTGCCTATCCAGTGTCTAGCCTTTGCCTATCCAGTGTCTAGCCTTCGCCTAGACAGTGCCTAGCCAGTGCCTAGCCAGTGTCTAGCCTGTGCACAGCCAGTGTCTAGCCTGTGCCTAGCCAGTGTCTAGCCTGTGCACAGCCAGGGTCTAGCCTGTGCCTAGCCAGTGCTTAGCCTGTGCATTGCCAGTGTCTATCGTGTGCATAGCCAATGTCTAGCCTCTGCCTAGCCTGTGACTAGCCTATGCATAGCCAGTGTCTAGCCTGTGTCTAGCCTTTGCCTAGTCAGAGTCTAGCCTGTGCCTAGCCAGTGTCTAGCCAGTGCCTTGCCAGTGTCTAGCCAGTGCCTAGCCTGTGCCTAGTCAGTGTCTAGCCTGTGCCTAGCCTGTGCCTAGCCTGTGTCTAGCCTGTGCCTAGCCTGTGCCTAGCCAGTGTCTAGCCTGTGCACAGCCAGTGTTTAGCCTCTGCTATCCTGTGACTAGCCTATGCATAGCCAGTGTCTAGCCTGTGTCTAGCCTGTGTCTAGCCTGTGTCTAGCCTTTGCCTAGTCAGAGTCTAGCCTGTGCCTAGCCAGTGTCTAGCCTGTGCCTAGAAAGTGTTTAGCCTGTGCCTAGCCAGTGTCTAGCCTGTGCCTAGCCAGTGACTAGCCTATGCATAGCCAGTGTCTAGCCTGTGCCTAGCAAGTGACTAGCCTATGCCACTGCATAGCCTGTGCCTAGCCAGTGTCTAGCCTGTGCCTAGCTAGTGTCTAGCCTGTGCCTAGCTAGTGTCTAGCCTGGGCCTAGCCAGTGTCTAGCCTGTGCCTAGCCAGTGTCTAGCCTGTGCCTAGCCAGTGTCTAGCCAGTGCCTAGCCAGTGTCTAGCCAGTGCCTAGCCATTGTCTAGCCAGTGCCTAGCCAGTGTCTAGCCAGTGCCTAGCCAGTGTCTAGCCAGTGCTTAGCCAGTGTCTAGCCAGTGTCTAGCCACTGTCTAGCCACTGCTAAGCCAGTGTCTAGCCACTGCTAAGCCAGTGTCTAGCCACTGCTAAGCCAGTGTCTAGCCACTGCTAAGCCAGTGTCTAGCCACTGCTAAGCCAGTGTCTAGCCAGTGTCTAGCCACTGTCTAGCCACTGCATAGCCAGTGCTTAGCCAGTGTCTAGCCAGTGCCTATCCAGTGTCTAGCCTTCGCCTAGACAGTGCCTAGCCTGTGTCTAGCCTGTGCACAGCCAGTGTCTAGCCTGTGCCTAGCCAGTGTCTAGCCTGTGCCTAGCCAGTGTTTAGCCTGTGCACAGCCAGGGTCTAGCTTGTGCCTAGCCAGTGTCTAGCCTGTGCATAGCCAGTGTCTATCGTGTGCATAGCCAATGTCTAGCCTCTGCCTAGGATGTGACTAGCCTATGCACTGCCAGTGTCCAGCCTGTGTCTAGCCTTTGCCTAGTCAGAGTCTAGCCTGTGCCTAGCCGGTGTCTAGCCTTTGCCTAGCCAGTGTCTTGCCTGTGCCTAGACAATGTTTAGCCTGTGCCTAGCCAGTGTCTAGCCTGTGCCTAGCCAGTGACTAGCCTATGCATAGCCAGTGTCTAGCCAGTACCTAGCCAGTGACTAGCCTATGCATAGCCAGTGTCTAGCCTGTGCCTAGCAAGTGTCTAGCCTGTGCCTAGCCAGTGTCTAGCCTGTACCTAGCCAGCGTTTAGCCTGTGCCTAGCTAGTGTCTAGCCTGTTCCTTGCCTGTGATTGGCATATGCATAGCCTGTGCCTAGGCAGTGTCTTGCCTGTGCCTAGCCAGTGTTTAGCCTGTGCCTAGCTAGTGTCTAGCCTGGGCCTAGCCAGTGTCTAGCCAGTGCCTAGCCAGTGTCTAGCCAGTGCCTAGCCAGTGTCTAGCCTGTGTCTAGCCAGTGTCTAGCCAGTGTCTAGCCAGTGTCTAGCCAGTGTCTATCCTGTGCCTAGCTAGTGTCTAGCCTGTGCCTAGCTAGTGTCTAGCCTGGGCCTAGCTAGTGTCTAGCCTGGGCCTAGCCAGTGTCTAGCCTGTGCCTAGCCAGTGTTTAGCCTGTGCCTAGCTAGGGTCTAGCCAGTGTCCAGCCAGTGCAAAGCCTGTGCCTAGCCAGTGTCTACCCTGTGCCTAGCCAGTGACTAGCCTATGCATGGCCAGTGACTAGCCTAAGCATAGCCAGTGTCTAGCCTGTTCCTAGCAAGTGTCTAGCCTGTGCCTAGCCAGTGCCTAGCCTGTGCCTAGCAAGTGCCTATCCTGTGCCTAGCCAGTGTCTACCATGTGTCTAGACAGTGTTTAGCCTGTGCCTAGCCTGTGTCTAGCTTGTGCCTAGCCAGTGTCTAGCCTGTACCTAGCCAGTGACTAGCCTATGCATATCCAGTGTCTAGCCTGTGCCTAGCAAGTGTCTAGCCTGTGCCTAGCCAGTGTCTAGCCACTGCCTAGACAGTGTCTAGCCAGTGCCTAGCCAGTGTCTAGCCAGTGCCTAGCCAGTGTCTAGCCAGTGCCTAGCCAGTGTCTAGCCAGTGCCTAGCCAGTGTCTAGCCAGTGCCTAGCCAGTGTCTAGCCAGTGTCTAGCCAGTGCCTAGCCAGTGTCTAGCCACTGCCTAGACAGTGTCTAGCCAGTGCCTAGCCAGTGTCTAGCCAGTGTCTAGCCAGTGCCTAGCCAGTGTGTAGCCAGTGCCTAGCCAGTGTCTAGCCAGTGCCTAGCCAGTGTCTAGCCAGTGTCTAGCCAGTGCCTATCCTGTGCCTAGCCAGTGTCTACCATGTGTCTAGACAGTGTTTAGCCTGTGCCTAGCCTGTGTCTAGCTTGTGCCTAGCCAGTGTCTAGCCTGTACCTAGCCAGTGACTAGCCTATGCATATCCAGTGTCTAGCCTGTGCCTAGCAAGTGTCTAGCCTGTGCCTAGCCAGTATCTAGCCACTGCCTAGACAGTGTCTAGCCTGTGCCTAGCTAGTGTCTAGCCTGTGCCCAGCTAGTGTCTAGCCTGGGCCTAGCTAGTGTCTAGCCTGGGCCTAGCCAGTGTCTAGCCTGTGCCTAGCCAGTGTTTAGCCTGTGCCTAGCTAGGGTCTAGCCAGTGTCCAGCCAGTGCAAAGCCTGTGCCTAGCCAGTGTCTACCCTGTGCCTAGCCAGTGACTAGCCTATGCATAGCCAGTGACAAGCCTAAGCATAGCCAGTGTCTAGCCTGTTCCTAGCAAGTGTCTAGCCTGTGCCTAGCCAGTGCCTAGCCTGTGCCTAGCAAGTGCCTATCCTGTGCCTAGCCAGTGTCTACCATGTGTCTAGACAGTGTTTAGCCTGTGCCTAGCCAGTGTCTAGCTTGTGCCTAGCCTGTGACTAGCCTATGCATAGCCAGTGTCTAGCCTTTGTCTAGCCTGTGCCTAGTCAGAGTCTAGCCTGTGCCTAGCCTGTGTCTAGCCTGTGCCTAGCCTGTGTCTAGCCTGTGCCTAGCCTGTGCCTAGCCAGTGTCTAGCCTGTGCACAGCCAGTGTTTAGCCTCTGCTATCCTGTGACTAGCCTATGCATAGCCAGTGTCTAGCCTGTGTCTAGCCTTTGCCTAGTCAGAGTCTAGCCTGTGCCTAGCCAGTGTGTAGCCTGTGCCTAGAAAGCGTTTAGCCTGTGCCTAGCCAGTGTCTAGCCTGTGCCTAGCCAGTGTCTAGCCTGTGCCTAGCCAGTGTCTAGCCTGTGCCTAGCCAGTGTCTAGCCTGTGCCTAGCCAGTGACTAGCCTATGCATAGCCAGTGTCTAGCCTGTGCCTAGCAAGTGACTAGCCTATGCCACTGCACAGCCTGTGCCTAGCCAGTGTCTAGCCTGTGCCTAGCTAGTGTCTAGCCTGTGCCTAGCTAGTGTCTAGCCTGTGCCTAGCTAGTGTCTAGCCTGGGCCTAGCCAGTGTCTAGCCTGGGCCTAGCCAGTGTCTAGCCTGTGCCTAGCCAGTGTCTAGCCAGTGCCTAGACAGTGTCTAGCCAGTGCCTAGCCAGTGTCTAGCCAGTTCCTAGCCAGTGTCTAGCCAGTGCCTAGCCAGTGCTTAGCCAGTGTTAGGCCAGTGTCTAGCCACTGTCTAGCGACTGCTAAGCCAGTGTCTAGCCAGTGTCTAGCCAGTGTCTAGCCACTGTCTAGCCACTGCATAGCCAGTGCCTAGCCAGTGTCTAGCCAGTGCCTATCCCGTGTCTAGCCTTTGCACAGCCAGGGTCTAGCCTGTGCCTAGCCAGTGTCTAGCCTGTTCATAGCCAGTGTCTATCGTGTGCATAGCCAATGTCTAGCCTCTGCCTAGCCTGTGACTAGCCTATGCATAGCCAGTGTCTAGCCTGTGTCTAGCCTTTGCCTAGTCAGAGTCTAGCCTGTGCCTAGCCGGTGTCTAGCCTTTGCCTAGCCAGTGTCTAGTCTGTGCCTAGACAATGTTTAGCCTGTGCCTAGCCAGTGTCTAGCCTGTGCCTAGCCAGTGACTAGCCTATGCATAGCCAGTGTCTAGCCAGTACCTACCCAGTGACTAGCCTATGCATAGCCAGTGACTAGCCTGTGCCTAGCAAGTGTCTAGCCTGTGCCTAGCCAGTGTCTAGCCTGTACCTAGCCAGTGTCTAGCCTGTGCATAGCCAGTGTCTATCGTGTGCATAGCCAATGTCTAGCCTCTGCCTAGCCTGTGACTAGCCTATGCATAGCCAGTGTCTAGCCTGTGCCTAGCCTGTCTCTAGCCTGTGCCTAGCCTGTGCCTAGCCTGTGCCTAGCCTGTGCCTAGCCTGTGCCTAGCCAGTGTCTAGCCTGTGCCTAGCCAGTGTCTAGCCAGTGCCTAGCCAGTGTCTAGCCAGTGCCTAGCCAGTGTCTAGCCAGTGCAAAGCCAGTGTCTAGCCTGTGCCTAGCCTGTGACTAGCCTATGCATAGCCATTGTCTAGCCTTTGTCTAGCCTGTGCCTAGTCAGAGTCTAGCCTGTGCCTAGTCAGAGTCTAGCCTGTGCCTAGTCAGAGTCTAGCCTGTGCCTAGCCTGTGTCTAGCCTGTGTCTAGCCTGTGTCTAGCCTGTGTCTAGCCTGTGTCTAGCCTGTGTCTAGCCTGTGTCTAGCCTGTGTCTAGCCTGTGCCTAGCCTGTGCCTAGCCTGTGCCTAGCCTGTGTCTAGCCTGTGCCTAGCCTGTGTCTAGCTTGTGCCTAGCCTGTGCCTATCCAGTGTGTAGCCTGTGCACAGCCAGTGTTTAGCCTCTGCTAGCCTGTGCCTAGCCTATGCATAGCCAGTGTCTAGCCTGTGCCTAGCAAGTGACTAGCCTTTGCCACTGCATAGCCTGTGCCTAGCCAGTGTCTAGCCTGTGCCTAGCCAGTGTCTAACCTGTGCCTAGCCAGTGACTAGCCTATGCATAGCCAGTGTCTAGCCTGTGCCTAGCAAGTGACTAGCCTATGCCACTGCACAGCCTGTGCCTAGCCAGTGTCTAGCCTGTGCCTAGCTAGTGTCTAGCCTGTGCCTAGCTAGTGTCTAGCCTGTGCCTAGCTAGTGTCTAGCCTGTGCCTAGCTAGTGTCTAGCCTGGGCCCAGCCAGTGTCTAGCCAGTGCCTAGCCAGTGTCTAGCCAGTGCCTAGACAGTGTCTAGCCAGTGCCTAGCCAGTGTCTAGCCAGTTCCTAGCCAGTGTCTAGCCAGTGCCTAGCCAGTGCTTAGCCAGTGTTAGGCCAGTGTCTAGCCACTGTCTAGCCACTGCTAAGCCAGTGTCTAGCCAGTGTCTAGCCACTGTCTAGCCACTGCTAAGCCAGTGTCTAGCCAGTGTCTAGCCAGTGTCTAGCCAGTGTCTAGCCACTGTCTAGCCACTGCATAGCCAGTGCCTAGCCAGTGTCTAGCCAGTGCCTATCCCGTGTCTAGCCTTTGCACAGCCAGGGTCTAGCCTGTGCCTAGCCAGTGTCTAGCCTGTGCATAGCCAGTGTCTATCGTGTGCATAGCCAATGTCTAGCCTCTGCCTAGCCTGTGACTAGCCTATGCATAGCCAGTGTCTAGCCTTTGCCTAGTCATAGTCTAGCCTGTGCCTAGCCGGTGTCTAGCCTTTGCCTAGCCAGTGTCTAGCCTGTGCCTAGACAATGTTTAGCCTGTGCCTAGCCAGTGTCTAGCCTGTGCGTAGCCAGTGACTAGCCTATGCATAGCCAGTGTCTAGCCAGTACCTACCCAGTGACTAGCCTATGCATAGCCAGTGACTTGCCTGTGCCTAGCAAGTGTCTAGCCTGTGCCTAGCCAGTGTCTAGCCTGTACCTAGCCAGTGTTTAGCCTGTGCCTAGCTGGTGTCTAGCCTGTGCCTTGCCTGTGATTGGCATATGCATAGCCTGTGCCTAGCCAGTGTCTTGCCTGTGCCTAGCCAGTGTTTAGCCTGTGCCTAGCTAGTGTCTAGCCTGGGCCTAGCCAGTGTCTAGCCAGTGCCTAGCCAGTGTTTAGCCTGTGCCTAGCCTGTGTCTAGCTTGTGCCTAGCCAGTGTCTAGCCTGTACCTAGCCAGTGACTAGCCTATGCATATCCAGTGTCTAGCCTGTGCCTAGCAAGTGTCTAGCCTGTGCCTAGACAGTGTCTTGCCTGTGCCTAGCCAGTGTCTAGCCTGTGCCTAGCTAGTGTCTAGCGTGGGCCTAGCCATTGTCTAGCCTGTGCCTAGAAAGTGTCTAGCCTGTGCCTTGCTAGTGTCTAGCCTGGGCCTAGCCAGTGTCTAGCCTGTGCCTAGCCAGTTTTAAGCCTGTGGCTAGCTAGAGTCTAGCCTGGGCTTAGCCAGTGTCTAGCCTGTGCCTAGCCATTGTCTGGCTTGTGGCTAGCCAGTGTTTAGCCTGTGCCTAGCTAGTGCCTAGCCTGGGCCTAGCCAGTGTCTGGCCAGTGCCTAGCCAGTGTCTAGCCAGTGCCTAGCCAGTGTCTAGCCTGTGTCTAGCCAGGGTCTAGCCAGTGTCTAGCCAGTGTCTAGCCTGTGCCTAGCTAGTGTCTAGCCTGGGCTAGCCAGTGTCTAGCCTGTACCTAGCCAGTGTTTAGCCTGTGCCTAGCTAGTGTCCAGCATGTGCACAGCCAGTGTATAGCCAGTGCTTAGCCAGTGTCTAGCCTGTGCCTAGCCAGTTTCTAGCCTGTGTCTGGCCTGTGCCTAGCCAGTGTCTAGCCAGTGCCTAGCCAGTGTCTAGCCAGTGCACAGCCAGTGTCTAGCCTGTGCCTAGCCTGTGACTAGCCTATGCATAGCCAGTGTCTAGCCTTTGTCTAGCGTGTGCCTAGTCTGAGTCTAGCCTGTGCCTAGCCTGTGTCTAGCCTGTGCCTAGCCTGTGTCTAGCCTGGGCCTAGCCTGTGTCTAGACAGTGCCTAGCCAGTGTCTAACCAGTGCCTAGCCAGTGTCTAGCCAGTGCCTAGCCAGTGTCTAGCCAGTGCCTAGCCAGTGTCTAGCCTGTGTCTAGCCAGTGTCTAGCCTGTGTCTAGCCAGGGTCTAGCCAGTGTCTAGCCAGTGTTTAGCCTGTGCCTAGCTAGTGTCTAGCCTGGGCCTAGCCAGTGTCTAGCCTGTACCTAGCCAGCTAGTGTCCAGCCTCTGCACAGCCAGTGTATAGCCAGTGCTTAGCCAGTGTCTAGCTGTGCCTAGCCAGTGTCTAGCCAGTGTCTAGCCTGTTCCTAGCCAGTGTCTAGCCAGTGTCTAGCCAGTGTCTAGCCAGTGCACAGCCAGTGTCTAGCTTGTGCCTAGCCTGTGACTAGCCTATGCATAGCCAGTGTCTAGCCTTTGTCTAGCCTGTGCCTAGTCAGAGTCTAGCCTGTCCCTAGCCTGTGTCTAGCCTGTGCCTAGCCTGTGTCTAGCCTGTGCCTAGCCTGTGCCTAGTCAGAGTCTAGCCTGTGCCTAGCCTGTGACTAGCCTATGCATAGCCAGTGTCTAGCCTTTGTCTAGCCTGTGCCTAGTCAGAGTCTAGCCTGTGCCTAGCCTGTGTCTAGCCTGTGCCTAGCCTGTGTCTAGCCTGTGCCTAGCCTGTGCCTAGCCTGTGTCTAGCCTTTGCCTAGTCAGAATCTAGCCTGTGCCTAGCCAGTGTCTAGCCTGTGCCTAGAAAGTGTTTAGCCTGTGCCTAGCCAGTGTCTAGCCTGTGCCTAGCCAGTGACTAGCCTATGCATAGCCAGTGTCTAGCCTGTGCCTAGCAAGTGACTAGCCTATGCCACTGCATAGCCTGTGCCTAGCCAGTGTCTAGCCTGTGCCTAGCTAGTGTCTAGCCTGTGCCTAGCTAGTGTCTAGCCTGGGCCTAGCCAGTGTCTAGCCTGTGCCTAGCCAGTGTCTAGCCTGTGCCTAGCCAGTGTCTAGCCAGTGCCTAGACAGTGTCTAGCCAGTGCCTAGCCAGTGTCTAGCCTGTGTCTAGCCAGGGTCTAGCCAGTGTCTAGCCAGTGTTTAGCCTGTGCCTAGCTAGTGTCTAGCCTGGGCCTAGCCAGTGTCTAGCCTGTACCTAGCCAGTGTTTAGCCTGTGCCTAGCTAGTGTCCAGCCTCTGCACAGCCAGTGTATAGCCAGTGCTTAGCCAGTGTCTAGCTTGTGCCTAGCCTGTGACTAGCCTATGCATAGCCAGTGTCTAGCCTTTGTCTAGCCTGTGCCTAGTCAGAGTCTAGCCTGTGCCTAGTCAGAGTCTAGCCTGTGCCTAGTCAGAGTCTAGCCTGTGCCTAGCCTGTGTCTAGCCTGTGCCTAGCCTGTGCCTAGCCAGTGTCTAGCCTGTGCACAGCCAGTGTTTAGCCTCTGCTATCCTGTGACTAGCCTATGCATAGCCAGTGTCTAGCCTGTGTCTAGCCTTTGCCTAGACAGAGTCTAGCCTGTGCCTAGCCAGTGTCTAGCCTGTGCCTAGAAAGTGTTTAGCCTGTGCCTAGCCAGTGTCTAGCCTGTGCCTAGCCAGTGACTAGCCTATGCATAGCCAGTGTCTAGCCTGTGCCTAGCAAGTGACTAGCCTATGCCACTGCATAGCCTGTGCCTAGCCAGTGTCTAGCCTGTGCCTAGCTAGTGTCTAGCCTGTGCCTAGCTAGTGTCTAGCCTGGGCCTAGCCAGTGTCTAGCCTGTGCCTAGCCAGTGTCTAGCCAGTGCCTAGACAGTGTCTAGCCACTGTCTAGCCACTGCATAGCCAGTGCCTAGCCAGTGTCTAGCCAGTGCCTATCTCGTGTCTAGCCTTTGCCTATCCAGTGTCTAGCCTTCGCCTAGACAGTGCCTAGCCTGTGTCTAGCCTGTGCACAGCCAGTGTCTAGCCTGTGCCTAGCCAGTGTCTAGCCTGTGCACAGCCAGGGTCTAGCCTGTGCCTAGCCAGTGTCTAGCCTGTGCATAGCCAGTGTCTATCGTGTGCAAAGCCAATGTCTAGCCTCTGCCTAGCCTGTGACTAGCCTATGCATAGGCAGTGTCTAGCCTGTGTCTTGCCTTTGCCTAGTCAGAGTCTAGCCTGTGCCTAGCCGGTGTGTAGCCTTTGCCTAGCCAGTGTCTAGCCTGTGCCTAGACAATGTTTAGCCTGTGCCTAGCCAGTGTCTAGCCTGTGCCTAGCCAGTGACTTGCCTATGCATAGCCAGTGTCTAGCCAGTACCTAGCCAGTGACTAGCCTATGCATAGTCAGTGTCTAGCCTGTGCCTGGCAAGTGTCTAGACTGTGTCTAGCCTGTGTCTAGCCTGTGTCTAGCCAGTGTCCAGCCAGTATCTAGCCAGTGTCTAGCCAGTGTCTAGCCAGTGTCTAGCCAGTTTCTAGCCAGTGTCTAGCCAGTGCCTAGCCAGTGTCTAGCCTGTGCCTAGCCAGTGTCTAGCCTCTGCCTAGCCAGTGTCTAGCCTGTGCCTAGCCAGTGTCTAGCCTGTGCCTAGCCAGTGTCTAGTCTGTGCCAAGCCTGTGCCTAGCCTGTACCTAACCAGTGTCTAGCCTGTGGCTGGCCTTTGCCTTGCCTGTGAATGGCATGTGCATAGCCTGTGCCTAGTTAGTGTCTGGCCAGTGTCTAGCCAGTGTCTAACCAGTTTCTAGCCAGTGTCTTGCCAGTGTCTAGCCACTGTCTTGCCCGTGTTTATCCAGTGTCTAGCCTGTACCTAGCCAGTGTCTAGCCTGTGCTTAGCCAGTGTCAAGCCTGTGCCTAGCCAGAGTCTAGCCTGTGCCTAGTAAGTGACTAGATTGTGCCTAGCCAGTGTCTAGCCTGTGCCTAGCCAGTGTCTAGCCTGTTTCTAGCCAGTGTCTAGCCTGTGTCTAGCCAGTGTCTTGCCAGTGTTTAGCTTGTGCCTTGCCAGTGTCTAGCCTGTGCCTAGCCTGTGTCTAGCCTGTGTCTAGTCTGTGCCTAGCCTGTATCTAGCCTGTGTCTACCCAGTGTCCAGCCATTGTCTACCCAGTGTCTAGCCAGTGTCCAGCCAGTTTCTAGCCAGTGTCTAGCCTGTGCCTAGCCAGTGTCTAGCCTGTGCCTAGCCAGTGTCTAGCCTGTGCCTAGCCAGTGTCTAGCCTGTGCCTAGCCAGTGTCTAGCCTCTGCCTAGCCAGTGTCTAGCCTCTGCCTAGCCAGTGTCTAGCCTGTGCCTAGCCAGTTTCTATCCTGTGCCTTCTCTGTGCCTAACCTGTGGCATGCGCATAGCCAGTGGCTAGCCAGTGTCTAGCCTGTGCCTAGCATGTGTCTAGCCTGTGTTTAGCCTGTGCCTAGCCTGTGCCTAGCCTGTGTCTAGCCAGGGTCAAGCTTGTGCCTAACCAGTGTCAAACCTGTGTCTAGCCTGGGCCTTGCCTGTGATTGGCATGTGCATAGCCTGTGCCTAGATAGTGTCTAGCCTGTGCCTTGTCTGTGCCTAAACTGTGCCAGCCTGTGATTGGCATGTGCATGGCCTGTGAAAAGCCAGTGTCTAGCCTTTGCCTAGTAAGTGTCTAGATTGTGCCTAGCCAGTGTCTAGCCTGTGCCTAGCCAGTGTCTAGCCTGTTTCTAGCCAGTGTCTAACCTGTGCCTAGCCACTGTCTAGCCTGTGCCTAGCCAATGTCTAGCCAGTGTCTAGCCGGCATCTAGCCAGTGTGTAGCCTGTGCCGAGCTAGCGTCTAGCCTGTTCCTAGCCAGTGGTTAGCCTGTGCCTAGCCGGTGTCTAGCCTGGGCCTATTCAGTATCTAGCCTGGACGTAGCCTGTGTCTAGCCAGTGTCTCGCCTGTCCAGTCTGTCGGACTGGACTATGTCTAGCCTGTATCTAGCCTGCGTATAGCCTGTGTCGAGCCCATGTGTCTGGCCTATGTCTAGCCTGAATCAAAACAGTGTCTACGCAATGTCTAGCCAATGCGTAGCCAGTGTCTTGCCAGTGTCTAACCAGTGTCTAGCCAGTGTCTAGCAAGTGTCTAGCCAGTGTCTAGCCAGTGCCTAACCACTGTCTAGCCAGTGCCTAGCCAGTGTCTAGCCTGTGTTTTGCCTGTGCCTAGCAAGAATCTAGCCTGTGCCTATCCAGTGTCTAGCCTGTGTCTAGCATGTGTCTAGCCTGTGCCTAGCCAGTTTCCAGCCTGTGCCTAGCCAGAGTCCAACCTGTGCCTAGCCAGTGTCTAGCCTGTGCCTAGCCAGTGTCTAGCCTGTGCCTAGCCAGTGTCTAGCCTGTGCCTTGCCTGTAACTAGCCTGTTCCTACCCAGTGTCTAGTCAATGCCTAGACAGTGTCTAGCCTGTGCTGAAATAGTGTCTAGCCTGTGTCTAGCCTGTGCATTGCCTGTGATTGGCATGTGCATAGCCTGTGCCTAGCCAGTGTCTTGCCAGTGTTTAGCCTGTGCCTACCCAGTGTCTAGCCTGTGTCTAGCCAGTGTCTAGCCAGTGTCTAGCCAGTGTCTAGCCAGTGTCTAGCCTGTGTCTAGCCAGTGTCTAGCCTGTGCCTACCCAGTGTCTAGCCTGTGCCTTGCCTGTAACTAGCCTGTGCCTAGCCAGTGTCTAGTCTATGCCTAGACAGTGTCTAGCCTGTGCTGAACTAGTGTCTAGCCTGTGTCTAGCCTGAACATTGCCTGTGATTGGCATGTGCATAGCCTGTGCCTAGCCAGTGTCTAGCCAGTGTTTAGCCTGTGCCTACCCAGTGTCTAGCCTGTGTCTAGCCAGTGTCTAGCCTGTTTCTAGCCTGTGCCTAGCCAGTGTCTAGCCAGGGTCAAGCTTGTGCCTAACCAGTGTCTAACCTGTGTCTAGCCTGGCCTTGTCAGTGTCTAGCCTCTGCCTAGCCAGAGTCTAGCCTGTGCCTAGCCAGTTTCTATCCTGTGCCTTCTCTGTGCCTAACCTGTGGCATACGCATAGCCTGTGCGTAGCCTGTGTCTAACCCGTGTCTAGCCAGTGTCTAGCCAGTGTCTAGCCTGTGTCTAGCCAGTGTCTAGCCAGTGTCTAGCCAGTGTCTAGCCAGTGTCTAGCCAGTGTCTAGCCAGTGTCTAGCCAGTGTCTGGCCAGTGTAAAGCCAGTGTCTAGCCTGTGTCTAGCCACTGTCTAGCCTGTGTCTAGCCAGTGTCTAGCCTGAGTCTAGCATGTGTCTAGCCTGTGTTTAGCCTGTGCCTAGCCTGTGCCTAGCCAGAGTCTAGCCAGGGTCAAGCTTATGCCTAACCAGTGTCTAACCTGTGTCTAGTCTGGGCCTAGCCTGTGATTGGCATGTGCGTAGCCTGTGCATAGCCAGTGTCTAGCCAGTGTCTAGCCTGTGTCTTGCCAGTGTTTATCCAGTGTCTATCCAGTGTCTTGCCAGTGTTTATCCAGTGTCTAGCCTGTGCCTAGCCAGTGTCTAGCCTGGGCTTAGTCAATGTCTAGCTTGGGCCTAACCAGTGTCTCGCCTGTGCCTAGCCAGTGTCTAGCCAGTGTAAAGCCAGTGTCTAGCCAGTGTCTAGCCAGTGTCTAGCCAGTGTCTTGCCAGTGTCTAGCCAGTGTCTAGCCAGTGTCTAGCCAGTGTCTAGCCAGTGTCTTGCCAGTGTCTAGCCAGTGTCTAGCCAGTGTCTTGCCAGTGTCTAGCCAGTGACTTGCCAGTGTTTTTCGAGTGTCTAGCCTGTACCTAGCCAGTGTCTAGCCTGTGCCTAACCACTGTCTAGCCAGTGCCTAGCCAGTGTCTAGCCTGTGTCTTGCCTGTGCCTAGCAAGAATCTAGCCTGTGCCTATCCAGTGTCTAGCCTGTGTCTAGCATGTGTCTAGCCTGTGCCTAGCCAGTTCCCAGCCTGTGCCTAGCCAGAGTCCAGCCTGTGCCTAGCCAGTGTCTAGCCTGTGCCTAGCCAGTGTCTAGCCTGTGCCTAGCCAGTGTCTATCCTGTGCCTTGCCTGTAACTAGCCTGTTCCTACCCAGTGTCTAGTCAATGCCTAGACAGTGTCTAGCCTGTGCTGAACTAGTGTCTAGCCTGTGTCTAGCCTGTGCATTGCCTGTGATTGGCATGTGCATAGCCTGTGCCTAGCCAGTGTCTTGCCAGTGTTTAGCCTGTGCCTACCCAGTGTCTAGCCTGTGTCTAGCCAGTGTCTAGCCAGTGTCTAGCCAGTGTCTAGCCAGTGTCTAGCCAGTGTCTAGCCAGTGTCTAGCCAGTGTCTAGCCTGTGTCTAGCCAGTGTCTAGCCTGTGCCTAGCCAGTGTCTAGCCTGTGCCTAGCCAGTGTCTAGCCTGTGCCTAGCCACTGTCTAGCCTGTGCCTAGCCAGTGTCTAGCCTGTGCCTTGCCTGTAACTAGCCTTTGCCTAGCCAGTGTCTAGTCTATGCCTAGACAGTGTCTAGCCTGTGTTGAACTAGTGTCTAGCCTGTGTCTAGCCTGTGCATTGCCTGTGATTGGCATGTGTTTAGCCTGTGCCTACCCAGTGTCTAGCCTGTGTCTAGCCAGTGTCTAGCCTGTTTCTAGCCTGTGCCTAGCCAGTGTCTAGCCAGGGTCAAGCTTGTGCCTAACCAGTGTCTAACCTGTGTCTAGCCTGGCCTTGTCAGTGTCTAGCCTCTGCCTAGCCAGAGTCTAGCCTGTGCCTAGCCAGTTTCTATCCTGAGCCTTCTCTGTGCCTAACCTGTGGCATACGCATAGCCTGTGCCTAGCCTGTGTCTAACCCGTGTCTAGCCAGTGTCTAGCCAGTGTCTAGCCTGTGTCTAGCCAGTGTCTAGCCAGTGTCTAGCCAGTGTCTAGCCAGTGTCTAGCCAGTGTCTAGCCAGTGTCTAGCCAGTGTCTGGCCAGTGTAAAGCCAGTGTCTAGCCTGTGTCTAGCCACTGTCTAGCCTGTGTCTAGCCAGTGTCTAGCCTGAGTCTAGCATGTGTCTAGCCTGTGTTTAGCTTGTGCCTAGCCTGTGCCTAGCCAGAGTCTAGCCAGGGTCAAGCTTATGCCTAACCAGTGTCTAACCTGTGTCTAGTCTGGGCCTAGCCTGTGATTGGCATGTGCGTAGCCTGTGCATAGCCAGTGTCTAGCCAGTGTCTAGCCTGTGTCTTGCCAGTGTTTATCCAGTGTCTATCCAGTGTCTTGCCAGTGTTTATCCAGTGTCTAGCCTGTGCCTAGCCAGTGTCTAGCCTGGGCTTAGTCAATGTCTAGCTTGGGCCTAACCAGTGTCTCGCCTGTGCCTAGCCAGTGTCTAGCCAGTGTCTAGCCAGTGTAAAGCCAGTGTCTAGCCAGTGTCTAGCCTGTGTCTAGCCAGTGTCTCGCCTGTCCAGTCTGTCGGACTGGACTATGTCTAGCCTGTATCTAGCCTGCGTATAGCCTGTGTCGAGCCCATGTGTCTGGCCTATGTCTAGCCTGAATCAAAACAGTGTCTACGCAATGTCTAGCCAATGCGTAGCCAGTGTCTTGCCAGTGTCTAACCAGTGTCTAGCCAGTGTCTAGCAAGTGTCTAGCCAGTGTCTAGCCAGTGCCTAACCACTGTCTAGCCAGTGCCTAGCCAGTGTCTAGCCTGTGTTTTGCCTGTGCCTAGCAAGAATCTAGCCTGTGCCTATCCAGTGTCTAGCCTGTGTCTAGCATGTGTCTAGCCTGTGCCTAGCCAGTTTCCAGCCTGTGCCTAGCCAGAGTCCAACCTGTGCCTAGCCAGTGTCTAGCCTGTGCCTAGCCAGTGTCTAGCCTGTGCCTAGCCAGTGTCTAGCCTGTGCCTTGCCTGTAACTAGCCTGTTCCTACCCAGTGTCTAGTCAATGCCTAGACAGTGTCTAGCCTGTGCTGAAATAGTGTCTAGCCTGTGTCTAGCCTGTGCATTGCCTGTGATTGGCATGTGCATAGCCTGTGCCTAGCCAGTGTCTTGCCAGTGTTTAGCCTGTGCCTACCCAGTGTCTAGCCTGTGTCTAGCCAGTGTCTAGCCAGTGTCTAGCCAGTGTCTAGCCAGTGTCTAGCCTGTGTCTAGCCAGTGTCTAGCCTGTGCCTACCCAGTGTCTAGCCTGTGCCTTGCCTGTAACTAGCCTGTGCCTAGCCAGTGTCTAGTCTATGCCTAGACAGTGTCTAGCCTGTGCTGAACTAGTGTCTAGCCTGTGTCTAGCCTGTGCATTGCCTGTGATTGGCATGTGCATAGCCTGTGCCTAGCCAGTGTCTAGCCAGTGTTTAGCCTGTGCCTACCCAGTGTCTAGCCTGTGTCTAGCCAGTGTCTAGCCTGTTTCTAGCCTGTGCCTAGCCAGTGTCTAGCCAGGGTCAAGCTTGTGCCTAACCAGTGTCTAACCTGTGTCTAGCCTGGCCTTGTCAGTGTCTAGCCTCTGCCTAGCCAGAGTCTAGCCTGTGCCTAGCCAGTTTCTATCCTGTGCCTTCTCTGTGCCTAACCTGTGGCATACGCATAGCCTGTGCGTAGCCTGTGTCTAACCCGTGTCTAGCCAGTGTCTAGCCAGTGTCTAGCCTGTGTCTAGCCAGTGTCTAGCCAGTGTCTAGCCAGTGTCTAGCCAGTGTCTAGCCAGTGTCTAGCCAGTGTCTAGCCAGTGTCTGGCCAGTGTAAAGCCAGTGTCTAGCCTGTGTCTAGCCACTGTCTAGCCTGTGTCTAGCCAGTGTCTAGCCTGAGTCTAGCATGTGTCTAGCCTGTGTTTAGCCTGTGCCTAGCCTGTGCCTAGCCAGAGTCTAGCCAGGGTCAAGCTTATGCCTAACCAGTGTCTAACCTGTGTCTAGTCTGGGCCTAGCCTGTGATTGGCATGTGCGTAGCCTGTGCATAGCCAGTGTCTAGCCAGTGTCTAGCCTGTGTCTTGCCAGTGTTTATCCAGTGTCTATCCAGTGTCTTGCCAGTGTTTATCCAGTGTCTAGCCTGTGCCTAGCCAGTGTCTAGCCTGGGCTTAGTCAATGTCTAGCTTGGGCCTAACCAGTGTCTCGCCTGTGCCTAGCCAGTGTCTAGCCAGTGTAAAGCCAGTGTCTAGCCAGTGTCTAGCCAGTGTCTAGCCAGTGTCTTGCCAGTGTCTAGCCAGTGTCTAGCCAGTGTCTAGCCAGTGTCTAGCCAGTGTCTTGCCAGTGTCTAGCCAGTGTCTAGCCAGTGTCTTGCCAGTGTCTAGCCAGTGACTTGCCAGTGTTTTTCGAGTGTCTAGCCTGTACCTAGCCAGTGTCTAGCCTGTGCCTAACCACTGTCTAGCCAGTGCCTAGCCAGTGTCTAGCCTGTGTCTTGCCTGTGCCTAGCAAGAATCTAGCCTGTGCCTATCCAGTGTCTAGCCTGTGTCTAGCATGTGTCTAGCCTGTGCCTAGCCAGTTCCCAGCCTGTGCCTAGCCAGAGTCCAGCCTGTGCCTAGCCAGTGTCTAGCCTGTGCCTAGCCAGTGTCTAGCCTGTGCCTAGCCAGTGTCTATCCTGTGCCTTGCCTGTAACTAGCCTGTTCCTACCCAGTGTCTAGTCAATGCCTAGACAGTGTCTAGCCTGTGCTGAACTAGTGTCTAGCCTGTGTCTAGCCTGTGCATTGCCTGTGATTGGCATGTGCATAGCCTGTGCCTAGCCAGTGTCTTGCCAGTGTTTAGCCTGTGCCTACCCAGTGTCTAGCCTGTGTCTAGCCAGTGTCTAGCCAGTGTCTAGCCAGTGTCTAGCCAGTGTCTAGCCAGTGTCTAGCCTGTGTCCAGCCTGTTTCAAGCCAGTGTCTAGCCAGTGTCTAGCCTGTGTCTAGCCAGTGTCTAGCCTGTGCCTAGCCAGTGTCTAGCCTGTGCCTAGCCAGTGTCTAGCCTGTGCCTTGCCTGTAACTAGCCTTTGCCTAGCCAGTGTCTAGCCTGTGCCTTGCCTGTAACTAGCCTTTGCCTAGCCAGTGTCTAGTCTATGCCTAGACAGTGTCTAGCCTGTGTTGAACTAGTGTCTAGCCTGTGTCTAGCCTGTGCATTGCCTGTGATTGGCATGTGTTTAGCCTGTGCCTACCCAGTGTCTAGCCTGTGTCTAGCCAGTGTCTAGCCTGTTTCTAGCCTGTGCCTAGCCAGTGTCTAGCCAGGGTCAAGCTTGTGCCTAACCAGTGTCTAACCTGTGTCTAGCCTGGCCTTGTCAGTGTCTAGCCTCTGCCTAGCCAGAGTCTAGCCTGTGCCTAGCCAGTTTCTATCCTGAGCCTTCTCTGTGCCTAACCTGTGGCATACGCATAGCCTGTGCCTAGCCTGTGTCTAACCCGTGTCTAGCCAGTGTCTAGCCAGTGTCTAGCCTGTGTCTAGCCAGTGTCTAGCCAGTGTCTAGCCAGTGTCTAGCCAGTGTCTAGCCAGTGTCTAGCCAGTGTCTAGCCAGTGTCTGGCCAGTGTAAAGCCAGTGTCTAGCCTGTGTCTAGCCACTGTCTAGCCTGTGTCTAGCCAGTGTCTAGCCTGAGTCTAGCATGTGTCTAGCCTGTGTTTAGCTTGTGCCTAGCCTGTGCCTAGCCAGAGTCTAGCCAGGGTCAAGCTTATGCCTAACCAGTGTCTAACCTGTGTCTAGTCTGGGCCTAGCCTGTGATTGGCATGTGCGTAGCCTGTGCATAGCCAGTGTCTAGCCAGTGTCTAGCCTGTGTCTTGCCAGTGTTTATCCAGTGTCTATCCAGTGTCTTGCCAGTGTTTATCCAGTGTCTAGCCTGTGCCTAGCCAGTGTCTAGCCTGGGCTTAGTCAATGTCTAGCTTGGGCCTAACCAGTGTCTCGCCTGTGCCTAGCCAGTGTCTAGCCAGTGTCTAGCCAGTGTAAAGCCAGTGTCTAGCCAGTGTCTAGCCAGTGTCTAGCCAGTGTCTAGCCTCTGCCTAGCCAGTGTCTAGCCTGTGCCTAGCCAGTTTCTATCCTGTGCCTTCTCTGTGCCTAACCTGTGGCATGCGCATAGCCAGTGGCTAGCCAGTGTCTAGCCTGTGCCTAGCATGTGTCTAGCCTGTGTTTAGCCTGTGCCTAGCCTGTGCCTAGCCTGTGTCTAGCCAGGGTCAAGCTTGTGCCTAACCAGTGTCAAACCTGTGTCTAGCCTGGGCCTTGCCTGTGATTGGCATGTGCATAGCCTGTGCCTAGATAGTGTCTAGCCTGTGCCTTGTCTGTGCCTAAACTGTGCCAGCCTGTGATTGGCATGTGCATGGCCTGTGAAAAGCCAGTGTCTAGCCTTTGCCTAGTAAGTGTCTAGATTGTGCCTAGCCAGTGTCTAGCCTGTGCCTAGCCAGTGTCTAGCCTGTTTCTAGCCAGTGTCTAACCTGTGCCTAGCCACTGTCTAGCCTGTGCCTAGCCAATGTCTAGCCAGTGTCTAGCCGGTATCTAGCCAGTGTGTAGCCTGTGCCGAGCTAGCGTCTAGCCTGTTCCTAGCCAGTGGTTAGCCTGTGCCTAGCCGGTGTCTAGCCTGGGCCTATTCAGTATCTAGCCTGGACGTAGCCTGTGTCTAGCCAGTGTCTCGCCTGTCCAGTCTGTCGGACTGGACTATGTCTAGCCTGTATCTAGCCTGCGTATAGCCTGTGTCGAGCCCATGTGTCTGGCCTATGTCTAGCCTGAATCAAAACAGTGTCTACGCAATGTCTAGCCAATGCGTAGCCAGTGTCTTGCCAGTGTCTAACCAGTGTCTAGCCAGTGTCTAGCAAGTGTCTAGCCAGTGTCTAGCCAGTGCCTAACCACTGTCTAGCCAGTGCCTAGCCAGTGTCTAGCCTGTGTTTTGCCTGTGCCTAGCAAGAATCTAGCCTGTGCCTATCCAGTGTCTAGCCTGTGTCTAGCATGTGTCTAGCCTGTGCCTAGCCAGTTTCCAGCCTGTGCCTAGCCAGAGTCCAACCTGTGCCTAGCCAGTGTCTAGCCTGTGCCTAGCCAGTGTCTAGCCTGTGCCTAGCCAGTGTCTAGCCTGTGCCTTGCCTGTAACTAGCCTGTTCCTACCCAGTGCCTGTGCTGAACTAGTGTCTAGCCTGTGTCTAGCCTGTGCATTGCCTGTGATTGGCATGTGCATAGCCTGTGCCTAGCCAGTGTCTTGCCAGTGTTTAGCCTGTGCCTACCCAGTGTCTAGCCTGTGTCTAGCCAGTGTCTAGCCAGTGTCTAGCCAGTGTCTAGCCAGTGTCTAGCCTGTGTCTAGCCAGTGTCTAGCCTGTGCCTAGCCAGTGTCTAGCCTGTGCCTAGCCACTGTCTAGCCTGTGCCTAGCCAGTGTCTAGCCTGTGCCTTGCCTGTAACTAGCCTGTTCCTACCCAGTGCCTGTGCTGAACTAGTGTCTAGCCTGTGTCTAGCCTGTGCATTGCCTGTGATTGGCATGTGCATAGCCTGTGCCTAGCCAGTGTTTAGCCTGTGCCTACCCAGTGTCTAGCCTGTGTCTAGCCAGTGTCTAGCCTGTTTCTAGCCTGTGCCTAGCCAGTGTCTAGCCAGGGTCAAGCTTGTGCCTAACCAGTGTCTAACCTGTGTCTAGCCTGGCCTTGTCAGTGTCTAGCCTCTGCCTAGCCAGAGTCTAGCCTGTGCCTAGCCAGTTTCTATCCTGTGCCTTCTCTGTGCCTAACCTGTGGCATACGCATAGCCTGTGCGTAGCCTGTGTCTAACCCGTGTCTAGCCAGTGTCTAGCCAGTGTCTAGCCTGTGTCTAGCCAGTGTCTAGCCAGTGTCTAGCCAGTGTCTAGCCAGTGTCTAGCCAGTGTCTAGCCAGTGTCTAGCCAGTGTCTGGCCAGTGTAAAGCCAGTGTCTAGCCTGTGTCTAGCCACTGTCTAGCCTGTGTCTAGCCAGTGTCTAGCCTGAGTCTAGCATGTGTCTAGCCTGTGTTTAGCCTGAGCCTAGCCTGTGCCTAGCCAGAGTCTAGCCAGGGTCAAGCTTATGCCTAACCAGTGTCTAACCTGTGTCTAGTCTGGGCCTAGCCTGTGATTGGCATGTGCGTAGCCTGTGCATAGCCAGTGTCTAGCCAGTGTCTAGCCTGTGTCTTGCCAGTGTTTATCCAGTGTCTATCCAGTGTCTTGCCAGTGTTTATCCAGTGTCTAGCCTGTGCCTAGCCAGTGTCTAGCCTGGGCTTAGTCAATGTCTAGCTTGGGCCTAACCAGTGTCTCGCCTGTGCCTAGCCAGTGTATAGCCAGTGTAAAGCCAGTGTCTAGCCAGTGTCTAGCCAGTGTCTAGCCAGTGTCTAGCCAGTGTCTTGCCAGTGTCTAGCCAGTGTCTAGCCAGTGTCTTGCCAGTGTCTAGCCAGTGACTTGCCAGTGTTTTTCGAGTGTCTAGCCTGTACCTAGCCAGTGTCTACCCTGTGCCTAACCACTGTCTAGCCAGTGCCTAGCCAGTGTCTAGCCTGTGTCTTGCCTGTGCCTAGCAAGAATCTAGCCTGTGCCTATCCAGTGTCTAGCCTGTGTCTAGCATGTGTCTAGCCTGTGCCTAGCCAGTTCCCAGCCTGTGCCTAGCCAGAGTCTGGCCTGTGCCTAGCCAGTGTCTAGCCTGTGCCTAGCCAGTGTCTAGCCTGTGCCTAGCCAGTGTCTATCCTGTGCCTTGCCTGTAACTAGCCTGTTCCTACCCAGTGTCTAGTCAATGCCTAGACAGTGTCTAGCCTGTGCTGAACTAGTGTCTAGCCTGTGTCTAGCCTGTGCATTGCCTGTGATTGGCATGTGCATAGCCTGTGCCTAGCCAGTGTCTTGCCAGTGTTTAGCCTGTGCCTACCCAGTGTCTAGCCTGTGTCTAGCCAGTGTCTAGCCAGTGTCTAGCCAGTGTCTAGCCTGTGTCTAGCCAGTGTCTAGCCTGTGCCTAGCCAGTGTCTAGCCTGTGCCTAGCCAGTGTCTAGCCTGTGCCTAGCCACTGTCTAGCCTGTGCCTAGCCAGTGTCTAGCCTGTGCCTTGCCTGTAACTAGCCTTTGCCTAGCCAGTGTCTAGTCTATGCCTAGACAGTGTCTAGCCTGTGTTGAACTAGTGTCTAGCCTGTGTCTAGCCTGTGCATTGCCTGTGATTGGCATGTGTTTAGCCTGTGCCTACCCAGTGTCTAGCCTGTGTCTAGCCAGTGTCTAGCCTGTTTCTAGCCTGTGCCTAGCCAGTGTCTAGCCAGGGTCAAGCTTGTGCCTAACCAGTGTCTAACCTGTGTCTAGCCTGGCCTTGTCAGTGTCTAGCCTCTGCCTAGCCAGAGTCTAGCCTGTGCCTAGCCAGTTTCTATCCTGAGCCTTCTCTGTGCCTAACCTGTGGCATACGCATAGCCTGTGCCTAGCCTGTGTCTAACCCGTGTCTAGCCAGTGTCTAGCCAGTGTCTAGCCTGTGTCTAGCCAGTGTCTAGCCAGTGTCTAGCCAGTGTCTAGCCAGTGTCTAGCCAGTGTCTAGCCAGTGTCTAGCCAGTGTCTAGCCAGTGTCTGGCCAGTGTAAAGCCAGTGTCTAGCCTGTGTCTAGCCACTGTCTAGCCTGTGTCTAGCCAGTGTCTAGCCTGAGTCTAGCATGTGTCTAGCCTGTGTTTAGCTTGTGCCTAGCCTGTGCCTAGCCAGAGTCTAGCCAGGGTCAAGCTTATGCCTAACCAGTGTCTAACCTGTGTCTAGTCTGGGCCTAGCCTGTGATTGGCATGTGCGTATCCTGTGCATAGCCAGTGTCTAGCCAGTGTCTAGCCTGTGTCTTGCCAGTGTTTATCCAGTGTCTATCCAGTGTCTTGCCAGTGTTTATCCAGTGTCTAGCCTGTGCCTAGCCAGTGTCTAGCCTGGGCTTAGTCAATGTCTAGCTTGGGCCTAACCAGTGTCTCGCCTGTGCCTAGCCAGTGTCTAGCCAGTGTCTAGCCAGTGTAAAGCCAGTGTCTAGCCAGTGTCTAGCCAGTGTCTAGCCAGTGTCTTGCCAGTGTCTAGCCAGTGTCTAGCCAGTGTCTAGCCAGTGTCCAGCCAGTTTCTAGCCAGTGTCTAGCCTGTGCCTAGCCAGTGTCTAGTCTGTGCCAAGCCTGTGCCTAGCCTGTACCTAACCAGTGTCTAGCCTGTGGCTGGCCTTTGCCTTGCCTGTGAATGGCATGTGCATAGCCTGTGCCTAGTTAGTGTCTGGCCAGTGTCTAGCCAGTGTCTAGCCAGTGTCTAGCCACTGTCTAGCCACTGCATAGCCAGTGCCTAGCCAGTGTCTAGCCAGTGCCTATCTCGTGTCTAGCATTTGCCTATCCAGTGTCTAGCCTTCGTCTAGACAGTGCCTAGCCTGTGTCTAGCCTGTGCACAGCCAGTGTCTAGCCTGCGCCTAGCCAGTGTCTAGCCTGTGCACAGCCAGGGTCTAGCCTGTGCCTAGCCAGTGTCTAGCCTGTGCATAGCCAGTGTCTATCGTGTGCAAAGCCAATGTCTAGCCTCTGCCTAGCCTGTGACTAGCCTATGCATAGCCAGTGTCTAGCCTGTGTCTAGCCTTTGCCTAGTCAGAGACTAGCCTGTGCCTAGCCGGTGTGTAGCCTTTGCCTAGCCAGTGTCTAGCCTGTGCCTAGACAATGTTTAGCCTGTGCCTAGCCAGTGTCCAGCCTGTGCCTAGCCAGTGACTTGCCTATGCATAGCCAGTGTCTAGCCAGTACCTAGCCAGTGACTAGCCTATGCATAGTCAGTGTCTAGCCTGTGCCTGGCAAGTGTCTAGACTGTGTCTAGCCTGTGTCTAGCCTGTGTCTAGCCAGTGTCCAGCCAGTGTCTAGCCAGTGTCTAGCCAGTGTCTAGCCTGTGCCTAGCCAGTGTCTAGCCTCTGCCTAGCCAGTGTCTAGCCTGTGCCTAGCCAGTGTCTAGCCTGTGCCTAGCCAGTGTCTAGTCTGTGCCAAGCCTGTGCCTAGCCTGTACCTAACCAGTGTCTAGCCTGTGGCTGGCCTTTGCCTTGCCTGTGAATGGCATGTGCATAGCCTGTGCCTAGTTAGTGTCTGGCCAGTGTCTAGCCAGTGTCTAACCAGTTTCTAGCCAGTGTCTTGCCAGTGTCTAGCCACTGTCTTGCCCGTGTTTATCCAGTGTCTAGCCTGTACCTAGCCAGTGTCTAGTCTGTGCTTAGCCAGTGTCTAGCCTGTGCCTAGCCAGTGTCTAGCCTGTGCCTAGCCAGTGTCTAGCCTGTGCCTAGCCAGAGTCTAGCCTGTGCCTAGTAAGTGACTAGATTGTGCCTAGCCAGTGTCTAGCCTGTGCCTAGCCAGTGTCTAGCCTGTTTCTAGCCAGTGTCTAGCCTGTGTCTAGCCAGTGTCTTGCCAGTGTTTAGCTTGTGCCTTGCCAGTGTCTAGCCTGTGCCTAGCCTGTGTCTAGCCTGTGTCTAGCCTGTGCCTAGCCTGTATCTAGCCTGTGTCTAGCCAGTGTCCAGCCATTGTCTAGCCAGTGTCTAGCCAGTGTCCAGCCAGTTTCTAGCCAGTGTCTAGCCAGTGTCTAGCCTGTGCCTAGCCAGTGTCTAGCCTGTGCCTAGCCAGTGTCTAGCCTCTGCCTAGCCAGTGTCTAGCCTCTGCCTAGCCAGTGTCTAGCCTGTGCCTAGCCAGTTTCTATCCTGTGCCTTCTCTGTGCCTAACCTGTGGCATGCGCATAGCCAGTGGCTAGCCAGTGTCTAGCCTGTGCCTAGCATGTGTCTAGCCTGTGTTTAGCCTGTGCCTAGCCTGTGCCTAGCCAGTGTCTAGCCAGGGTCAAGCTTGTGCCTAACCAGTGTCAAACCTGTGTCTAGCCTGGGCCTTGCCTGTGATTGGCATGTGCATAGCCTGTGCCTAGATAGTGTCTAGCCTGTGCCTTGTCTGTGCTTAAACTGTGCCAGCCTGTGATTGGCATGTGCATGGCCTGTGAAAAGCCAGTGTCTAGCCTGTGCCTAGTAAGTGTCTAGATTGTGTCTAGCATGTGTCTAGCCTGTGCCTAGCCAGTTTCCAGCCTGTGCCTAGCCAGAGTCCAGCCTGTGCCTAGCCAGTGTCTAGCCTGTGCCTAGCCAGTGTCTAGCCTGTGCCTTGCCTGTAACTAGCCTGTTCCTACCCAGTGTCTAGTCAATGCCTAGACAGTGTCTAGCCTGTGCTGAACTAGTGTCTAGCCTGTGTCTAGCCTGTGCATTGCCTGTGATTGGCATGTGCATAGCCTGTGCCTAGCCAGTGTTTAGCCTGTGCCTACCCAGTGCCTACCCAGTGTCTAGCCTGTGTCTAGCCAGTGTCTAGCCAGTGTCTAGCCAGTGTCTAGCCAGTGTCTAGCCAGTGTCTAGCCAGTGTCTAGCCAGTGTCTAGCCAGTGTCTAGCCAGTGTCTAGCCTGTGTCTAGCCAGTGTCTAGCCTGTGCCTAGCCAGTGTCTAGCCTGTGCCTAGCCACTGTCTAGCCTGTGCCTAGCCAGTGTCTAGCCTGTGCCTTGCCTGTAACTAGCCTGTGCCTAGCCAGTGTCTAGTCTATGCCTAGACAGTGTCTAGCCTGTGCTGAACTAGTGTCTAGCCTGTGTCTAGCCTGTGCATTGCCTGTGATTGGCATGTGCATAGCCTGTGCCTAGCCAGTGTCTAGCCAGTGTTTAGCCTGTGCCTACCCAGTGTCTAGCCTGTGTCTAGCCAGTGTCTAGCCTGTTTCTAGCCTGTGCCTAGCCAGTGTCTAGCCAGGGTCAAGCTTGTGCCTAACCAGTGTCTAACCTGTGTCTAGCCTGGCCTTGTCAGTGTCTAGCCTCTGCCTAGCCAGAGTCTAGCCTGTGCCTAGCCAGTTTCTATCCTGTGCCTTCTCTGTGCCTAACCTGTGGCATACGCATAGCCTGTGCCTAGCCTGTGTCTAACCCGTGTCTAGCCAGTGTCTAGCCAGTGTCTAGCCTGTGTCTAGCCAGTGTCTAGCCAGTGTCTAGCCAGTGTCTAGCCAGTGTCTAGCCAGTGTATAGCCAGTGTCTAGCCAGTGTCTGGCCAGTGTAAAGCCAGTGTCTAGCCTGTGTCTAGCCACTGTCTAGCCTGTGTCTAGCCAGTGTCTAGCCTGAGTCTAGCATGTGTCTAGCCTGTGTTTAGCCTGTGCCTAGCCTGTGCCTAGCCAGAGTCTAGCCAGGGTCAAGCTTATGCCTAACCAGTGTCTAACCTGTGTCTAGTCTGGGCCTAGCCTGTGATTGGCATGTGCGTAGCCTGTGCATAGCCAGTGTCTAGCCAGTGTCTAGCCTGTGTCTTGCCAGTGTTTATCCAGTGTCTATCCAGTGTCTTGCCAGTGTTTATCCAGTGTCTAGCCTGTGCCTAGCCAGTGTCTAGCCTGGGCTTAATCAATGTCTTGCTTGCGCCTAACCAGTGTCTCGCCTGTGCCTAGCCAGTGTCTAGCCAGTGTCTAGCCAGTGTAAAGCCAGTGTCTAGCCAGTGTCTAGCCAGTGTCTAGCCAGTGTCTTGCCAGTGTCTAGCCAGTGTCTAGCCAGTGTCTAGCCAGTGTCTAGCCAGTGTCTTGCCAGTGTCTAGCCAGTGTCTTGCCAGTGTCTAGCCAGTGTCTAGCCAGTGTCTAGCCAGTGTCTAGCCTGTGTCTAGCCAGTGTAAAGCCAGTGTCTAGCCAGTGTCTAGCCAGTGTCTAGCCAGTGTCTTGCCAGTATCTAGCCAGTGTCTAGCCAGTGTCTAGCCAGTGTCTAGCCAGTGTCTAGCCAGTGTCTTGCCAGTGTCTAGCCAGTGTCTAGCCAGTGTCTTGCCAGTGTCTAGCCAGTGACTTGCCAGTGTTTTTCGAGTGTCTAGCCTGTACCTAGCCAGTGTCTAGCCTGTGCCTAACCACTGTCTAGCCAGTGCCTAGCCAGTGTCTAGCCTGTGTCTTGCCTGTGCCTAGCAAGAATCTAGCCTGTGCCTATCCAGTGTCTAGCCTGTGTCTAGCCAGTGTCTAGCCAGTGTCTAGCCAGTGTCTAGCCAGTGTCTAGCCAGTGTCTAGCCTGTGTCTAGCCAGTGTCTAGCCTGTGCCTAGCCAGTGTCTAGCCTGTGTCTAGCCAGTGTCTAGCCTGTGCCTAGCCAGTGTCTAGCCTGTGCCTAGCCACTGTCTAGCCTGTGCCTAGCCAGTGTCTAGCCTGTGCCTTGCCTGTAACTAGCCTTTGCCTAGCCAGTGTCTAGTCTATGCCTAGACAGTGTCTAGCCTGTGCTGAACTAGTGTCTAGCCTGTGTCTAGCCTGTGCATTGCCTGTGATTGGCATGTGCATAGCCTGTGCCTAGCCAGTGTCTAGCCAGTGTTTAGCCTGTGCCTACCCAGTGTCTAGCCTGTGTCTAGCCAGCGTCTAGCCTGTTTCTAGCCTGTGCCTAGCCAGTGTCTAGCCAGGGTCAAGCTTGTGCCTAACCAGTGTCTAACCTGTGTCTAGCCTGGCCTTGTCAGTGTCTAGCCTCTGCCTAGCCAAAGTCTAGCCTGTGCCTAGCCAGTTTCTATCCTGTGCCTTCTCTGTGCCTAACCTGTGGCATACGCATAGCCTGTGCCTAGCCTGTGTCTAACCCGTGTCTAGCCAGTGTCTAGCCAGTGTCTAGCCTGTGTCTAGCCAGTGTCTAGCCAGTGGCTAACCAGTGTCTAGCCAGTGTCTAGCCAGTGTCTGGCCAGTGTCTAGCCTGTGTCTAGCCACTGTTTAGCCTGTGTCTAGCCAGTGTCTAGCCTGAGTCTAGCATGTGTCTAGCCTGTGTTTAGCCTGTGCCTAGCCTGTGCCTAGCCAGAGTCTAGCCAGGGTCAAGCTTATGCCTAACCAGTGTCTAACCTTTGTCTAGTCTGGGCCTAGCCTGTGATTGGCATGTGCATAGCCTGTGCATAGCCAGTGTCTAGCCAGTGTCTAGCCTGTGTCTTGCCAATGTTTATCCAGTGTCTATCCAGTGTCCTGCCAGTGTTTATCCAGTGTCTAGCCTGTGCCTAGCCAGTGTCTAGCCTGGGCTTAGTCAATGTCTAGCTTGGGCCTAACCAGTGTCTCGCCTGTGCCTAGCCAGTGTCTAGCCAGTGTCTAGCCAGTGTAAAGCCAGTGTCTAGCCAGTGTCTAGCCAGTGTCTAGCCAGTGTCTAGCCAGTGTCTAGCCAGTGTCTAGCCAGTGTCTAGCCAGTGTCTTGCCAGTGTCTAGCCAGTGACTTGCCAGTGTTTTTCGAGTGTCTAGCCTGTACCTAGCCAGTGTCTAGCCTGTGCCTAGCCAGTGTCTACCCTGTGCCTGGCCAGTGTCAAGCCTGTGCCTAAACAGAGTCTAGCCTGTGCCTAGCCAGTGTCTATCCTGTGCCTTGTCTGTGCCTAACCTGTGCCTAGCTTGTGATTGGCAAGTGCATAGCCTGTGCCTAGCCAGTGTCTAGCCTGTGCCTAGCCAGTGTCTAGCCTGTGTCTAGCCAGTGTCTAGCCTGTGTCTAGCATGTGTCTAGCCTGTGTTTAGCCTGTGCCTAGCCTGTGCCTAGCCAGAGTCTAGCCAGGGTCAAGCTTATGCCTAACCAGTGTCTAACCTGTGTCTAGTCTGGGCCTAGCCTGTGATTGGCATGTGCGTAGCCTGTGCATAGCCAGTGTCTAGCCAGTGTCTAGCCTGTGTCTTGCCAGTGTTTATCCAGTGTCTATCCAGTGTCTTGCCAGTGTTTATCCAGTGTCTAGCCTGTGCCTAGCCAGTGTCTAGCCTGGGCTTAGTCAATGTCTAGCTTGGGCCTAACCAGTGTCTCGCCTGTGCCTAGCCAGTGTCTAGCCAGTGTCTAGCCAGTGTCTAGCCAGTGTCTAGCCAGTGTCTAGCCAGTGTCTAGCCAGTGTCTAGCCAGTGTCTAGCCAGTGTCTAGCCAGTGTAAAGCCAGTGTCTAGCCAGTGTCTAGCCAGTGTCTTACCAGTGTCTTGCCAGTGTCTAGCCAGTGTAAAGCCAGTGACTTGCCAGTGTTTTTCGAGTGTCTAGCCTGTACCTAGCCAGTGTCTAGCCTGTGCCTAGCCAGTGTCTACCCTGTAACCAGAGTCTAGCCTGTGCCTAGCCAGTGTCTATCCTGTGCCTTGTCTGTGCCTAACCTGTGCCTAGCTTGTGATTGGCAAGTGCATAGCCTGTGCCTAGCCAGTGTCTAGCCTGTGCCTAGCCAGTGTCTAGCCTGTGCCTAGCCAGTGTCTAGCCTGTGCCTAGCCAGTGTCTAGCCTGTGCCTAGCCAATGTCTAGCCAGTGTCTAGCCGGTATCTAGCCAGTGTGTAGCCTGTGCCGAGCTAGCGTCTAGCCTGTTCCTAGCCAGTGGTTAGCCTGTGCCTAGCCAGTGTCTAGCCTGGGCTTATTCAGTATCTAGCCTGGACGTAGCCTGTGTCTAGCCAGTGTCTCGCCTGTCCAGTCTGTCGGACTGGACTATGTCTAGCCTGTGTCTAGCCTGCGTATAGCCTGTGTCGAGCCCATGTCTCTGGCCAATGTCTAGCCTGAATCAAAACAGTGTCTAGCCAGTGTCTAGCCAGTGCCTAACCACTGTCTAGCCAGTGCCTAGCCAGTGTCTAGCCTGTGCCTAGCCTGTGCCTCACCTCTGCCTAGCCAGTGTCTAGCCTGTGTCTTGCCTGTGCCTAGCAAGAATCTAGCCTGTGCCTAGCCAGTGTCTAGCCAGTGTCTTGCCAGTGTCTAGCCAGTGACTTGCCAGTGTTTTTCGAGTGTCTAGCCTGTACCTAGCCAGTGTCTAGCCTGTGCCTAGCCAGTGTCTACCCTGTGCCTGGCCAGTGTCAAGCCTGTGCCTAAACAGAGTCTAGCCTGTGCCTAGCCAGTGTCTATCCTGTGCCTTGTCTGTGCCTAACCTGTGCCTAGCTTGTGATTGGCAAGTGCATAGCCTGTGCCTAGCCAGTGTCTAGCCTGTGCCTAGCCAGTGTCTAGCCTGTGTCTAGCCAGTGTCTAGCCTGTGTCTAGCATGTGTCTAGCCTGTGTTTAGCCTGTGCCTAGCCTGTGCCTAGCCAGAGTCTAGCCAGGGTCAAGCTTATGCCTAACCAGTGTCTAACCTGTGTCTAGTCTGGGCCTAGCCTGTGATTGGCATGTGCGTAGCCTGTGCATAGCCAGTGTCTAGCCAGTGTCTAGCCTGTGTCTTGCCAGTGTTTATCCAGTGTCTATCCAGTGTCTTGCCAGTGTTTATCCAGTGTCTAGCCTGTGCCTAGCCAGTGTCTAGCCTGGGCTTAGTCAATGTCTAGCTTGGGCCTAACCAGTGTCTCGCCTGTGCCTAGCCAGTGTCTAGCCAGTGTCTAGCCAGTGTCTAGCCAGTGTCTAGCCAGTGTCTAGCCATTGTAAAGCCAGTGTCTAGCCAGTGTCTAGCCAGTGTCTTACCAGTGTCTTGCCAGTGTCTAGCCAGTGTAAAGCCAGTGTCTAGCCAGTGACTTGCCAGTGTTTTTCGAGTGTCTAGCCTGTACCTAGCCAGTGTCTAGCCTGTGCCTAGCCAGTGTCTACCCTGTGCCTGGCCAGTGTCAAGCCTGTGCCTAACCAGAGTCTAGCCTGTGCCTAGCCAGTGTCTATCCTGTGCCTTGTCTGTGCCTAACCTGTGCCTAGCTTGTGATTGGCAAGTGCATAGCCTGTGCCTAGCCAGTGTCTAGCCTGTGCCTAGCCAGTGTCTAGCCTGTGCCTAGCCAGTGTCTAGCCTGTGCCTAGCCAGTGTCTAGCCTGTGCCTAGCCAGTGTCTAGCCTGTGCCTAGCCAATGTCTAGCCAGTGTCTAGCCGGTATCTAGCCAGTGTGTAGCCTGTGCCGAGCTAGCGTCTAGCCTGTTCCTAGCCAGTGGTTAGCCTGTGCCTAGCCAGTGTCTAGCCTGGGCTTATTCAGTATCTAGCCTGGACGTAGCCTGTGTCTAGCCAGTGTCTCGCCTCTCCAGTCTGTCGGACTGGACTATGTCTAGCCTGTGTCTAGCCTGCGTATAGCCTGTGTCGAGCCCATGTCTCTGGCCAATGTCTAGCCTGAATCAAAACAGTGTCTAGCCAGTGTCTAGCCAGTGCCTAACCACTGTCTAGCCAGTGCCTAGCCAGTGTCTTGCCTGTGCCTAGCCTGTGCCTCACCTCTGCCTAGCCAGTGTCTAGCCTGTGTCTTGCCTGTGCCTAGCAAGAATCTAGCCTGTGCCTAGCCAGAGTCTAGCCTGTGTCTAGCATGTGCATAGCCTGTGCCTAGCCAGTGTCTTGCCAGTGTTTAGCCTGTGCCTACCCAGTGCCTAGCCAGTGTCTAGCCAGTGTCTAGCCAGTGTCTAGCCAGTGTCTAGCCAGTGTCTAGCCAGTGTCTAGCCAGTGTCTAGCCTGTGTCTAGCCAGTGTCTAGCCTGTGCCTAGCCACTGTCTAGCCTGTGCCTAGCCAGTGTCTAGCCTGTGCCTTGCCTGTAACTAGCCTGTGCCTAGCCAGTGTCTAGTCTATGCCTAGACAGTGTCTAGCCTGTCCTGAACTAGTGTCTAGCCTGTGTCTAGCCTGTGGATTGCCTGTGATTGGCATGTGCATAGCCTGTGCCTAGCCAGTGTCTAGCCAGTGTTTAGCCTGTGCCCACCCAGTGTCTAGCCTGTGTCTAGCCAGTGTCTAGCCAGTGTCTAGCCTGTTTGTAGCCTGTTTGTAGCCTGTGCCTAGCCAATGTCTAGCCAGTGTCTAGCCGGTATCTAGCCAGTGTGTAGCCTGTGCCGAGCTAGCGTCTAGCCTGTTCCTAGCTAGTGGTTAGCCTGTGCCTAGCCAGTGTCTAGCCTGGGCCTATTCAGTATCTAGCCTGGACGTAGCCTGTGTCTAGCCAGTGTCTCGCCTGTCCAGTCTGTCGGACTGGACTATGTCTAGCCTGTGTCTAGCCTGCGTATAGCCTGTGTCGAGCCCATGTCTCTGGCCTATGTCTAGCCTGAATCAAAACAGTGTCTAGCCAATGTCTAGCCAATGTGTAGCCAGTGTCTTGCCAGTGTCTAACCAGTGTCTAGCCAGTGTCTAGCAAGTGTCTAGCCAGTGTCTAGCCAGTGCCTAACCACTGTCTAGCCAGTGCCTAGCCAGTGTCTAGCCTGTGCCTAGCCTGTGCCTCACCTCTGCCTAGCCAGTGTCTAGCCTGTGTCTTGCCTGCGCCTAGCAAGAATCTAGCCTGTGCCTTGCCTGTAACTAGCCTGTTCCTAGCCAGTGTCTAGTCTATGCCTAGCCAGAGTCCAGCCTGTGCCTAGACAGAGTCTAGCCTGTGTCTAGCATGTGTCTAGCCTGTGCCTAGCCAGTGTCCAGCCTGTGCCTAGCCAGAGTCCAGCCTGTGCCTAGCCAGAGTCCAGCCTGTGCCTAGCCAGTGTCTAGCCTGTGCCTAGCCAGTGTCTAGCCTGTGCCTTGCCTGTAACTAGCCTGTTCCTACCCAGTGTCTAGTCTATGCCTAGACAGTGTCTCGCCTGTGCTGAACTAGTGTCTAGCCTGCGTCTAGCCTCTGCATTGCCTGTGATTGGCATGTGCATAGCCTGTGCCTAGCCAGTGTCTTGCCAGTGTTTAGCCTGTGCCTACCCAGTGTCTAGCCTGTGTCTAGCCAGTGTCTAGCCAGTGTCTAGCCAGTGTCTAGCCTGTGTCTAGCCAGTGTGTAGCCTGTGCCTAGCCAGTGTCTAGCCTGTGCCTAGCCAGTGTCTAGCCTGTGCCTAGCCACTGTCTAGCTTGTGCCTAGCCAGTGTCTAGCCTGTGCCTTGCCTGTAACTAGCCTTTGCCTAGCCAGTGTCTAGTCTATGCCTAGACAGTGTCTAGCCTGTGCTGAACTAGTGTCTAGCCTGTGTCTAGCCTGTGCATTGCCTGTGATTGGCATGTGCATAGCCTGTGCTTAGCCAGTGTCTAGCCAGTGTTTAGCCTGTGCCTACCCAGTGTCTAGCCTGTGTCTAGCCAGTGTCTAGCCTGTTTCTAGCCTGTGCCTAGCCAGTGTCTAGCCAGGGTCAAGCTTGTGCCTAACCAGTGTCTAACCTGTGTCTAGCCTGGCCTTGTCAGTGTCTAGCCTCTGCCTAGCCAGAGTCTAGCCTGTGCCTAGCCAGTTTCTATCCTGTGCCTTCTCTGTGCCTAACCTGTGGCATACGCATAGCCTGTGCCTAGCCTGTGTCTAACCCGTGTCTAGCCAGTGTCTAGCCAGTGTCTAGCCTGTGTCTAGCCAGTGTCTAGCCTGTGTCTAGCCAGTGTCTAGCCAGTGTCTAGCCAGTGTCTAGCCAGTGTCTAGCCAGTGTCTAGCCAGTGTCTAGCCACTGTCTAGCCAGTGTCTAGCCAGTGTCTAGCCAGTGTCTAGCCAGTGTCTAGCCAGTGTCTAGCCAGTGTCTGGCCAGTGTAAAGCCAGTGTCTAGCCTGTGTCTAGCCACTGTCTAGCCTGTGTCTAGCCAGTGTCTAGCCTGTGTCTAGCATGTGTCTAGCCTGTGTTTAGCCTGTGCCTAGCCTGTGCCTAGCCAGAGTCTAGCCAGGGTCAAGCTTATGCCTAACCAGTGTCTAACCTGTGTCTAGTCTGGGCCTAGCCTGTGATTGGCATGTGCGTAGCCTGTGCATAGCCAGTGTCTAGCCAGTGTCTAGCCTGTGTCTTGCCAGTGTTTATCCAGTGTCTATCCAGTGTCTTGCCAGTGTTTATCCAGTGTCTAGCCTGTGCCTAGCCAGTGTCTAGCCTGGGCTTAGTCAATGTCTAGCTTGGGCCTAACCAGTGTCTCGCCTGTGCCTAGCCAGTGTCTAGCCAGTGTCTAGCCAGTGTCTAGCCAGTGTAAAGCCAGTGTCTAGCCAGTGTCTAGCCAGTGTCTAGCCAGTGTCTAGCCAGTGTCTTGCCAGTGTCTAGCCAGTGTCCAGCCAGTGTCTTGCCAGTGTCTAGCCAGTGACTTGCCAGTGTTTTTCGAGTGTCTAGCCTGACCTAGCCAGTGTCTAGCCTGTGCCTAGCCAGTTTCTACCCTGTGCCTGGCCAGTGTCAAGCCTGTGCCTAAACAGAGTCTAGCCTGTGCCTAGCCAGTGTCTATCCTGTGCCTTGTCTGTGCCTAACCTGTGCCTAGCTTGTGATTGGCAAGTGCATAGCCTGTGCCTAGCCAGTGTCTAGCCTGTGCCTAGCCAGTGTCTAGCCTGTGCCTAGCCAGTGTCTAGCCTGTGTCTAGCCAGTGTCTAGCCTGTGTCTAGCATGTGTCTAGCCTGTGCCTAGCCTGTGTCTGGCCTGTGCCTAGCCAGTGTCTACCCTGTGCCTGGCCAGTGTCAAGCCTGTGCCTAAACAGAGTCTAGCCTGTGCCTAACCAGTGTCTAACCTGTGTCTAGTCTGGGCCTAGCCTGTGATTGGCATGTGCGTAGCCTGTGCATAGCCAGTGTCTAGCCAGTGTCTAGCCTGTGTCTTGCCAGTGTTTATCCAGTGTCTATCCAGTGTCTTGCCAGTGTTTACCCAGTGTCTAGCCTGTGCCTAGCCAGTGTCTAGCCTGGGCTTAGTCAATGTCTAGCTTGGGCCTAACCAGTGTCTCGCCTGTGCCTAGCCAGTGTCTAGCCAGTGTCTAGCCAGTGTAAAGCCAGTGTCTAGGCAGTGTCTAGCCAGTGTCTTACCAGTGTCTTGCCAGTGTCTAGCCAGTGTAAAGCCAGTGTCTAGCCAGTGTCTAGCCAGTGACTTGCCAGTGTTTTTCGAGTGTCTAGCCTGTACCTAGCCAGTGTCTAGCCTGTACCTAGCCAGTGTCTACCCTGTGCCTGGCCAGTGTCAAGCCTGTGCCTAACCAGAGTCTAGGCTGTGCCTAGCCAGTGTCTATCCTGTGCCTTGTCTGTACCTAACCTGTGCCTAGCTTGTGATTGGCAAGTGCATAGCCTGTGCCTAGCCAGTGTCTAGCCTGTGCCTAGCCAGTGTCTAGCCAGTGCCTAGCCAGTGTCTAGCCTGTGCCTAGCCACTGTCTAGCCTGTGCATAGCCAGTAACTAGCCTGTGCCTGGCAAGTGTGTAGCCTGTGCCTAGCCAATGTCTGGCCAGTGTCTAGCCGGTGTCTAGCCAGTGTCTAGCCGGTGCTTAGCCAGTGTCTAGCCAGTGTCTAGCCAGTGTCTAGCCAGCGTCTAGCCAGTGTCTATCTAGTGTCTAGCTAGTGTCTTGCCAGTGGTTATCCAGTGTCTAGCCTGTACCTAGCCAGTGTCTGGCCTGTGCCTAGCCAGTGCATAGCCTGTGCCTAGCCAGTGCATAGCCTGTGCCTAGTCAGTGTCTAGCCTGAGCCTAGCCAGTGTCTAGCCTGAGCCTAGCCAGTGTCTAGCCTGTGCCTAGCCAGCGTCTAGCCTGTGCCTAGCCACTGTCTAGCCTGTGCATAGCCAGTGTCTAGCCTGTGCCTGGCAAGTGTCTAGCCTGGGAGTAGCCACGGTCTAGACTGTGTCTAGCCTGTGCCTAGCCTGTGTCTAGCCAGTGTCTAGCCAGTGTCTAGCCTCTGCCTAGCCAGTGCCTAGCCAGTGTCTAGCCTCTGCCTAGCCAGTGCCTAGCCAGTGTCTAGCCTCTGCCTAGCCAGTGTCTAGCCTGTCTGGCCAGTGTCTAGCCAGTGTCTAGCCGGTGTTTAGCCAATGTCTAGCCAGTGTCTAGCCAGTGTCTAGCCAGTGTCTATCCAGTGTCTAGCCAGTGTCCTGCCAGTGGTTATCCAGTGCATAGCCTGTGCCTAGCCAGTGCATAGCCTGTGCCTAGTCAGTGTCTAGCCTGAGCCTAGCCAGTGTCTAGCCTGAGCCTAGCCAGTGTCTAGCCTGTGCCTAGGCAGCGTCTAGCCTGAGCCTAGCCAGTGTCTAGCCTGTGCCTAGGCAGCGTCTAGCCTGTGCCTAGCCACTGTCTAGCCTGTGCATAGCCAGTGTCTAGCCTGTGCCTGGCAAGTGTCTAGCCTGGGAGTAGCCAGTGTCTAGACTGTGTCTAGCCTGTGTCTAGCCTGTGTCTAGCCAGTGTCTAGCCAGTGTCTAGCCAGTGTCTAGCCTCTGCCTAGCCAGTGTCTATCCTGTGTCTGGCTGTCTAGCCTGTGTCAAGCATGTGTCCAGCCTGTACCTAGCCAGACTCCAGCCTGTGCCTAGCCAGTGTCTAGCCTGTGCCTAGCTAGTGTCTAGCCTGTGCCTTGCCTGTAACCAGCCTGTGTCTAGCCTGTGCCTTGCCTGTGATTGGCATGTGCATAGCCTGTGCCTAGCCAGTGTCAAGCCAGTGTTTAGCCTGTGCCTAGCCTGTGCCTAGCCAGTGTCAAGCCTGTGCCTAGCCAGTGTCTAGCCTGTGTCTAGCCAGTGTTTAGCCTGTGTCTAGCATGTGTCTATCCTGTGTTTAGCCTGTGCCTAGCCAGTGTCTAGCAAGGGTCAAGCCTGTGCCTAACCAGTGTCTAACCTGTGTCTAGCCTGGCCTTGTCAGTGTCTAGCCTCTGCCTAGCCAGTGTCTAGCCTGTGCCTAGCCAGTTTCTATCCTGTGCCTTCTCTGTGCCTTACCTGTGGCATGCGCATAGCCTGTGCCTAGCCTGTGTCTAACCCGTGTCTAGCCAGTGTCTAACCCGTGTCTAGCCAGTGTCTAGCCAGTGTCTAGCCTGTGTCTAGCCAGTGTCTAGCCTGTGTCTAGCCAGTGTCTAGCCTGTGTCTAGCCAGTGTCTAGCCTGTGTCTAGCCAGTGTCTAGCCTGTGTCTAGCCAGTGTCTAGCCTGTGTCTAGCCAGTGTCTAGCCTGTGTCTAGCCAGTGTCTAGCCTGTGTCCAGCCTGTGTCTAGCTAGTGTCTTGCCTGTGTCTAGCATGTGTCTAGCCCGTGTTAAGCCTGTGCCTAGCCTGTGTCTAGCCAGAGTCTAGCCAGGGTCAAGCTTATGGCTAACCAGTTTCTTACCTGTGTCTAGTCTGGGCCTAGCCTTTGATTGGCATGTGCGTAGCCTGTGCATAGCCAGTGTCTAGCCAGTGTCTAGCCTGTGCCTAGCCAGTGTCTATCTTGTGCCTTGTCTGTGCCTAACCTGTGCCAGCCTGTGATTGGCATGTGCATAGCGTGTTGAAAGCCAGTGTCTAGCCTGTGCCTAGGAAGTGTCTAGCCTGTGTCTAGCCAGTCTCTAGCCGGTGTCTAGCCAGTGTCTAGCCAGTGTCTTGCCAGTGTCTAGCCAGTGTCTTGCCAGTGTCTTGCCAGTGTCTAGCCAGTGTCTTGCCAGTGGTTATCCAGTGTCTAGCCTGTACCTAGCCTGTGTCTAGCCTGTGCCTAGCCAGTGCATAGCCTGTGCCTAGCCAGTGCATAGCCTGTGCCTAGTCAGTGTCTAGCCTGAGCCTAGCCAGTGTCTAGCCTGAGCCTAGCCAGTGTCTAGCCTGAGCCTAGCCAGTGTCTAGCCTGTGCCTAGCCACTGTCTAGCCTGTGCATAGCCAGTGTCTAGCCTGTGCCTGGCAACTGTCTAGCCTGGGAGTAGCCAGTGTCTAGACTGTGTCTAGCCTGTGTCTAGCCTGTGTCTAGCCAGTGTCTAGCCAGTGTAAAGCCAGTGTCTAGCCAGTGTCTAGCCAGTGTCTATCCAGTGTCTTGCCAGTGTCTGGCCAGTGTAAAGCCTGTGCCTAACCAGAGTCTAGCCTGTGCCTAGCCAGTGTCTATCCTGTGCCTTGTCTGTGCCTAACCTGTGCCTAGCTTGTGATTGGCAAGTGCATAGCCTGTGCCTAGCCAGTGTCTAGCCTGTGCCTAGCCAGTGTCTAGCCTATGCCTAGCCAGTGTCTAGCCTGTGCCTAGCCAGTGTCTAGCCTGTGCCTTGCCAGTGTCTAGCCTGTGTCTAGCCAGTGTCTAGCCTGTGTCTAGCCAGTGTCTAGCCTGTGCCTAGCCAGTGTCTAGCCTGTGTCTAGCCAGTGTCTAGCCAGTGTCTAGCCTGTGTCTAGCCAGTGTCTAGCCTGTGCCTAGCCAGTGTCTAGCCTGTGCCTGGCAAGTGTCTAGCCTGGGCGTAGCCTGTGTCTAGCCTGTGTCTAGCCAGTGTCTAGCCTGTGCCTAGCCAGCGCCTAGCCAGTGTCTAGCCTGTGCATAGCCAGTGTCTAGCCTGTGCCTAGCCAGTGTCTAGCCTGTGCCTAGCCACTGTGTAGCCTGTGCATAGCCAGTGTCTAGCCTGTGCCTGGCAAGTGTGTAGCCTGTGCCTAGCCAATGTCTGGCCAGTGTCTAGCCGGTGTCTAGCCAGTGTCTAGCCGGTGTTTAGCCCGTATCTAGCCAGTGTCTTGCCAGTGTCTAGCCAGCGTCTAGCCAGTGTCTATCCAGTGTCTAGCTAGTGTCTTGCCAGTGGTTATCCAGTGTCTAGCCTGTACCTAGCCAGTGTCTAGCCTGTGCCTAGCCAGTGCATAGCCTGTGCCTAGTCAGTGTCTAGCCTAAGCCTAGCCAGTGTCTAGCCTAAGCCTAGCCAGTGTCTAGCCTGAGCCTAGCCAGTGTCTAGCCTGTGCCTAGCCAGCGTCTAGCCTGTGCCTAGCCACTGTCTAGCCTGTGCATAGCCAGTGTCTAGCCTGTGCCTTGCAAGTGTCTAGCCTGGGAGTAGCCAGTGTCTAGACTGTGTCTAGCCAGTGTCTAGCCAGTGTCTAACCCGTGTCTAGCCAGTGTCTAGCCAGTGTCTAGCCTGTGTCTAGCCAGTGTCTAGCCTGTGTCTAGCCAGTGTCTAGCCTGTGTCTAGCCAGTGTCTAGCCTGTGTCTAGCCAGTGTCTAGCCTGTGTCTAGCCAGTGTCTAGCCTGTGTCTAGCCAGTGTCTAGCCTGTGTCCAGCCTGTGTCTAGCTAGTGTCTTGCCTGTGTCTAGCATGTGTCTAGCCCGTGTTAAGCCTGTGCCTAGCCTGTGTCTAGCCAGAGTCTAGCCAGGGTCAAGCTTATGGCTAACCAGTTTCTTACCTGTGTCTAGTCTGGGCCTAGCCTGTGATTGGCATGTGCGTAGCCTGTGCATAGCCAGTGTCTAGCCAGTGTCTAGCCTGTGCCTAGCCAGTGTCTATCTTGTGCCTTGTCTGTGCCTAACCTGTGCCAGCCTGTGATTGGCATGTGCATAGCGTGTTGAAAGCCAGTGTCTAGCCTGTGCCTAGGAAGTGTCTAGCCTGTGTCTAGCCAGTCTCTAGCCGGTGTCTAGCCAGTGTCTAGCCAGTGTCTTTCCAGTGTCTAGCCAGTGTCTTGCCAGTGTCTTGCCAGTGTCTAGCCAGTGTCTTGCCAGTGGTTATCCAGTGTCTAGCCTGTACCTAGCCTGTGTCTAGCCTGTGCCTAGCCAGTGCATAGCCTGTGCCTAGCCAGTGCATAGCCTGTGCCTAGTCAGTGTCTAGCCTGAGCCTAGCCAGTGTCTAGCCTGAGCCTAGCCAGTGTCTAGCCTGTGCCTAGCCACTGTCTAGCCTGTGCATAGCCAGTGTCTAGCCTGTGCCTGGCAACTGTCTAGCCTGGGAGTAGCCAGTGTCTAGACTGTGTCTAGCCTGTGTCTAGCCTGTGTCTAGCCAGTGTCTAGCCAGTGTAAAGCCAGTGTCTAGCCAGTGTCTAGCCAGTGTCTATCCAGTGTCTTGCCAGTGTCTGGCCAGTGTAAAGCCTGTGCCTAACCAGAGTCTAGCCTGTGCCTAGCCAGTGTCTATCCTGTGCCTTGTCTGTGCCTAACCTGTGCCTAGCTTGTGATTGGCAAGTGCATAGCCTGTGCCTAGCCAGTGTCTAGCCTGTGCCTAGCCAGTGTCTAGCCTATGCCTAGCCAGTGTCTAGCCTGTGCCTAGCCAGTGTCTAGCCTGTGCCTTGCCAGTGTCTAGCCTGTGTCTAGCCAGTGTCTAGCCTGTGTCTAGCCAGTTTCAAGCCTGTGTCTAGCCAGTGTCTAGCCTGTGTCTAGCCAGTGTCTAGCCAGTGTCTAGCCTGTGTCTAGCCAGTGTCTAGCCTGTGCCTAGCCAGTGTCTAGCCTGTGCCTGGCAAGTGTCTAGCCTGGGCGTAGCCTGTGTCTAGCCTGTGTCTAGCCAGTGTCTAGCCTGTGCCTAGCCAGCGCTTAGCCAGTGTCTAGCCTGTGCATAGCCAGTGTCTAGCCTGTGCCTAGCCAGTGTCTAGCCTGTGCCTAGCCACTGTGTAGCCTGTGCATAGCCAGTGTCTAGCCTGTGCCTGGCAAGTGTGTAGCCTGTGCCTAGCCAATGTCTGGCCAGTGTCTAGCCGGTGTCTAGCCAGTGTCTAGCCGGTGTTTAGCCCGTATCTAGCCAGTGTCTTGCCAGTGTCTAGCCAGCGTCTAGCCAGTGTCTATCCAGAGTCTAGCTAGTGTCTTGCCAGTGGTTATCCAGTGTCTAGCCTGTACCTAGCCAGTGTCTAGCCTGTGCCTAGCCAGTGCATAGCCTGTGCCTAGTCAGTGTCTAGCCTAAACCTAGCCAGTGTCTAGCCTAAGCCTAGCCAGTGTCTAGCCTGAGCCTAGCCAGTGTCTAGCCTGTGCCTAGCCAGCGTCTAGCCTGTGCCTAGCCACTGTCTAGCCTGTGCATAGCCAGTGTCTAGCCTGTGCCTTGCAAGTGTCTAGCCTGGGAGTAGCCAGTGTCTAGACTGTGTCTAGCCAGTGTCTAGCCAGTGTCTAGCCTCTGCCTAGCCAGTGTCTAGCCTGTCTGGCCAGTGTCTAGCCGGTGTCTAGCCAGTGTCTAGCCGGTGTTTAGCCAGTGTCTAGCCAGTGTCTAGCCAGTGTCTAGCCAGTGTCTATCCAGTGTCTAGCCAGTGTCTAGCAAGTGTCTAGCCAGTGTCTAGCCAGTGTCTATCCAGTGTCTAGCCAGTGTCTTGCCAGTGGTTATCCAGTGCATAGCCTGTGCCTAGCCAGTGCATAGCCTGTGCCTAGTCAGTGTCTAGCCTGAGCCTAGCCAGTGTCTAGCCTGAGCCTTGCCTGTAACCATCCTGTGTCTAGCCTGTGCCTTGCCTGTGATTGGCATGTGCATAGCCTGTGCCTAGCCAGTGTCAAGCCAGTGTTTAGCCTGTGCCTAGCCTGTGCCTAGCCAGTGTCTAGCCTGTGCCTAGCCAGTGTCTAGCCTGTGCCTTGCCTGTAACCATCCTGTGTCTAGCCTGTGCCTTGCCTGTGATTGGCATGTGCATAGCCTGTGCCTAGCCAGTGTCAAGCCAGTGTTTAGCCTGTGCCTAGCCTGTGCCTAGCCAGTGTCTAGCCTCTGCCTAGCCAGTGTCTAGCCTGTGTCTAGCCAGTGTTTAGCCTGTGTCTAGCAGGTGTCTATCCTGTATTTAGCCTGTGCCTAGCCAGTGTCTAGCCAGGGTCAAGCTTGTGCCTAACCAGTGTCTAACCTGTATCTAGCCTGGCCTTGTCAGTGTCTAGCCTCTGCCTAGCCAGTGTCTAGCCTGTGCCTAGCCAGTTTCTATCCTGTGCCTTCTCTGTGCCTTACCTGTGGCATGCGCATAGCCTGTGCCTAGCCTGTGTCTAACCCGTGTCTAGCCAGTGTCTAACCCGTGTCTAGCCAGTGTCTAGCCAGTGTCTAGCCAGTGTCCAGCCAGTGTCTAGCCTGTGTCTAGCCAGTGTCTAGCCTGTGTCTAGCCAGTGTCTAGCCTGTGTCTAGCCAGTGTCTAGCCTGTGTCTAGCCAGTGTCTAGCCAGTGTCTAGCCTGTGTCTAGCCAGTGTCTAGCCTGTGTCTAGCATGTGTCTATCCTGTGTTTAGCCTGTGCCTAGCCTGTGTCTAGCCAGAGTCTAGCCAGGGTCAAGCTTATGCCTAACCAGTTTCTTACCTGTGTCTAGTCTGGGCCTAGCCTGTGATTGGCATGTGTCTAGCCTGTGCCTTGTCTGTGCCTAACCTGTGCCAGCCTGTGATTGGCATGTGCATAGCCTGTTGAAAGCCAGTGTCTAGCCTGTGCCTAGCCAGTGTCTAGCCTGTGCCTTGCCAATGTCTTGCCTGTGCCTACCCTGTGCCTAGCCAATGTCTAGCCAGTCTCTAGCCGGTGTCTAGCCAGTGTCTTGCCAGTGGTTATCCAGTGTCTAGCCAGTACCTAGCCAGTGTCTAGCCTGTACCTAGCCAGTGCATAGCCTGTGCCTAGACAGTGCATAGCCTGTGCCTAATCAGTGTCTAACCTGAGCCTAGCCAGTGTCTAGCCTGAGCCTAGCCAGTGTCTAGCCTGTGCCTGGCAAGTGTCTAGCCTGGGAGTAGCCAGTAACTAGCCTGTGTCTAGCCAGTGTCTAGCCAGTGTAAAGCCAATGTCTAGCCAGTGTCTAGCCAGTGTCTTGCCAGTGTCTAGCCAATGACTTGCCAGTGTTTTTCGAGTGTCTAGCCTGTACCTAGCCAGTGTCTAGCCTGTACCTAGCCAGTGTCTAGCCTGTGCCTAGCCAGTGTCTACCCTGTGCCTAGCCAGTGTCAAGCCTGTTCCTAACCAGAGTCTAGCCTGTGCCTAGCCAGTGTCTATCCTGTGCCTTGTCTGTGCCTAACCTGTGCCTAGCTTGCGATTGGCAAGTGCATAGCCTGTGCTTAGCCAGTGTCTAGACTGTGCTTAGCCAGTGTCTAGCCTGTGCCTAGCCTGTGCCTAGCCAGTGTCTCGCCTGTGCCTAGCCAGTGTCTAGCCTGTGCCTAGCCAGTGTCTAGCCTGTGCCTAGCCAGTGTCTAGCCTGTGCCTAGCCAGTGTCTAGCCTGTGCCTAGCCAGTGTCTAGCCTGTGCCTAGCCAGTGTCTAGCCTGTGTCTAGCCAGTGTCTAGCCTGTGCCAAGCCAGTGTCTAGCCTGTGCCTAGCCAGTGTCTAGCCTGGGCGTAGCCTGTGTCTAGCCTGTATCTAGCCTGTGTCTAGCCAGTGTCTAGCCTGTGCCTAGCCAGCGTCTAGCCAGTGTGTAGCCTGTGCATATCCAGTGTCTAGCCTGTGCCTACCCAGTGTCTAGCCACTGTCTAGCCAGTGTCTAGCCAGAGTCTATCCAGTGTCTAGCCAGTGTCTTGCCAGTGGTTATACAGTGTCTAGCCTGTACCTAGCCAGTGTCTAGCCTGTGCCTAGCTTGTGCATAGCCTGTGCCTAGCCAGTGCATAGCCTGTGCCTAGCCAGTGCATAGCCTGTGCCTAGTCAGTGTCTAGCCTGAGCCTAGCCAGTGTCTAGCCTGTGCCTAGCCAGCGTCTAGCCTGTGCCTAGCCACTGTCTAGCCTGTGCATAGCCAGTTTCTAGCCTGTGCCTGGCAAGTGTCTAGCCTGGGAGTAGCCAGTGTCTAGACTGTGTCTAGCCTGTGTCTAGCCTGTGTCTAGCCAGTGTCTAGCCAGTGTCTAGCCTCTGCCTAGCCAGTGTCTAGCCTGTGTCTGGCTGTCTAGCCTGTGTCAAGCATGTGTCTAGCCTGTGTTTAGCCTGTGCCTAGCCTGTGCCTAGCCAGTGTCTAGCCAGGGTCAAACTAGTGGCTAACCGGTGTCTAACCTGTGTCTAGTCTGGGCCTAGCCTGTGATTGGCATGTACATAGCCTGTGCCTAGCCAGTGTCTAGCCTGTGCCTAGCCAGTGTCTAGCCTGTGCCTTGTCTGTGCCTAACCTGTGCCAGCCTGTGATTGGCATGTGCATAGCCTGTGAAAAGCCAGTTTCTAGCCTGTGCTTAGGAAGTGTCTAGCCTGTGCCTAGCCAGTGTCTTGCCTGTGCCTAGCCAGTGTCTAGCCTGTGCCTAGCCAGTGTCTAGCCTGTGCCTAGCCAATGTCTACCCAGTGTCTTGCCAGTGTCTAACCAGTCTCTAGCCGGTGTCTAGCCAGTGTCGAGCCAGTGTCTAGCCAGTGTCTAGCCAGTGTCTAGCCAGTGTCTATCCAGTGTCTTGCCAGTGTCTAGCCAGTGTCTTGCCAGTGTTTATCCAGTTTCTAGCCTGTACCTAGCCAGTGTCTAGCCTGTGCCTAGCCAGTGTCTAGCCTGTGCCTAGCCAGTGTCTAGCCTGGGCTTTGCCAATGTCTAGCCTGGGCCTAACCAGTGTCTAGCCTGTGCCTAGCCAGTGTCTATCCTGTGCCTTGTCTGTGCCTAACCTGTGCCTAGCCAGTGTCTAGCCTGTGCCTAGCCAGTGTCAAGCCAGTGTCTAGCCAGTGTCTTGCCAGTGTCTAGCCAGTGTCTTGCCAGTGTCTTGCCAGTGTCTAGCCAGTGACTTGCCAGTGTCTAGCCAGTGTCTAGCCTGTGTCTAGCCTGTGTCTAGCCAGTGTCAAGCCTGTGTCTAGCCAGTGTCTAGCCAGTGTCTAGCCTGTGCCTAGCCAGTTTCTATCCTGTGCCTTACCTGTGGCATGCGCATAGCCTGTGCCTAGCCTGTGTCTAACCCGTTTCTAGCCAGTGTCTATCCAGTGTCTTGCCAGTGTCTAGCCAGTGTCTTGCCAGTGTTTATCCAGTTTCTAGCCTGTACCTAGCCAGTGTCTAGCCTGTGCCTAGCCAGTGTCTAGCCTGGGCTTAGCCAATGTCTAGCCTGGGCCTAACCAGTGTCTAGCCTGTGCCTAGCCAGTGTCTATCCTGTGCCTTGTCTGTGCCTAACCTGTGCCTAGCTTGTGATTGGCAAGTGCATAGCCTGTGCCTAGCCAGTGTCTAGCCTGTGTCTAGCCAGTGTCTAGCCTGTGTCTAGCATGTGTCTATCCTGTGTTTAGCCTGTGCCTAGCCTGTGCCTAGCCTGTGTCTAGCCAGAGTCTAGCCAGGGTCAAGCTTATGCCTAACCAGTTTCTTACCTGTGTCTAGTCTGGGCCTAGCCTGTGATTGGCATGTGCGTAGCCTGTGCATAGCTAGTGTCTAGCCAGTGTCTAGCCTGTGTCTTGTCTGTGCCTAACCTGTGCCAGCCTGTGATTGGCATGTGCATAGCCTGTTGAAAGCCAGTGTCTAGCCTGTCCCTAGGAAGTGTCTAGCCTGTGCCTAGCCAGTGTCTAGCCTGTGCCTTGCCAATGTCTTGCCTGTGCCTAGCCTGTGCCTTGCCAATGTCTAGCCAGTCTCTAGCCGGTGTCTAGCCAGTGTCTTGCCAGTGGTTATCCAGTGTCTAGCCAGTACCTAGCCAGTGTCTAGCCTGTACCTAGCCAGTGTCTAGCCTGTACCTAGCCAGTGCATAGCCTGTGCCTAGACAGTGCATAGCCTGTGCCTAATCAGTGTCTAGCCTCAGCCTAGCCAGTGTCTAGCCTGAGCCTAGCCAGTGTCTAGCCTGTGCCTAGCCAGCGTCTAGCCTGTACCTAGCCACTGTCTAGCCTGTGCATAGCCAGTGTCTAGCCTGTGCCTTGCAAATGTCTAGCCTGGGAGTAGCCAGTGTCTAGCCTGTGTCTAGCCTGTGTCTAGCCAGTGTCTTGCCAGTGTCTAGCCAGTGTAAAGCCAGTGTCTAGCCAGTGTCTAGCCAGTGACTTGCCAGTGTTTTTCGAGTGTCTAGCCTGTACCTAGCCAGTGTCTAGCCTGTGCCTAGCCAGTGTCTACCCTGTGCCTGGCCAGTGTCAAGCCAGTGCCTAACCAGAGTCTAGCCTGTGCCTAGCCAGTTTCTATCCTGTGCCTTGTCTGTGCCTAACATGTGCCTAGCTTGCGATTGGCAAGTGCATTGCCTGTGCCTAGCCAGTGTCTAGCCTGTGCCTAGCCAGTGTCTAGCCTGTGCCTAGCCAGTGTCTAGCCTGTGCCTAGCCAGTGTCTAGCCTGTGCCTAGCCAGTGTCTAGCCTGTGCCTAGCCAGTGTCTAGCCTGTGCCTAGCCAGTGTCTAGCCTGTGTCTAGCCAGTATCTAGCCTGTGCCTAGCCAGTGTCTAGCCTGGGCGTAGCCTGTGTCTAGCCTGTTTCTAGCCAGTGTCTAGCCTGTGCCTAGCCAGCGTCTAGCCAGTGTGTAGCCTGTGCATATCCAGTGTCTAGCCTGTGCCTAGCCAGTGTCTAGCCACTGTCTAGCCAGTGTCTAGCCAGTGTCTATCCAGTGTCTAGCCAGTGTCTTGCCAGTGGTTATCCAGTGTCTAGCCTGTACCTAGCCAGTGTCTAGCCTGTGCCTAGCTTGTGCATAGCCTGTGCCTAGCCAGTGCATAGCCTGTGCCTAGCCAGTGCATAGCCTGTGCCTAGTCAGTGTCTAGCCTGTGTCTGGCTGTCTAGCCTGTGTCAAGCATGTGTCTAGCCTGTGTTTAGCCTGTGCCTAGCCTGTGCCTAGCCAGTGTCTAGCCAGGGTCAAGCTTGTGGCTAACCGGTGTCTAGCCTGTGTCTAGTCTGGGCCTAGCCTGTGATTGGCATGTACATAGCCAGTGTCTAGCCTGTGCCTAGCCAGTGTCTACCCTGTGCCTGGCCAGTGTCAAACCAGTGCCTAACCAGAGTCTAGCCTGTGCCTAGCCAGTGTCTATCCTGTGCCTTGTCTGTGCCTAACCTGTGCCAGCCTGTGATTGGCATGTGCATAGCCTGTGAAAAGCCAGTTTCTAGCCTGTGCTTGGGAAGTGTCTAGCCTGTGCCTAGCCAGTGTCTTGCCTGTGCCTAGCCAGTGTCTAGCCTGTGCCTAGCCAGTGTCTAGCCTGTGCCTAGCCAATGTCTACCCAGTGTCTTGCCAGTGTCTAACCAGTCTCTAGCCGGTGTCTAGCCAGTGTCTAGCCGGTGTCTAGCCAGTGTCAAGCCAGTGTCTAGCCAGTGTCTAGCCAGTGTCTAGCCAGTGTCTATCCAGTGTCTTGCCAGTGTCTAGCCAGTGTCTTGCCAGTGTTTATCCAGTGTCCATCAAGTGTCTTGCCAGTGTTTATCCAGTTTCTAGCCTGTACCTAGCCAGTGTCTAGCCTGTGCCTAGCCAGTGTCTAGCCTGTGCCTTGCCTGTAACCATCCTGTGTCTAGCCTGTGCCTTGCCTGTGATTGGCATGTGCATAGCCTGTGCCTAGCCAGTGTCAAGCCAGTGTTTAGCCTGTGCCTAGCCTGTGCCTAGCCAGTGTCTAGCCTGTGCCTTGCCAGTGTCTAGCCTGTGTCTAGCCAGTGTTTAGCCTGTGTCTAGCAGGTGTCTATCCTGTGTTTAGCCTGTGCCTAGCCAGTGTCTAGCCAGGGTCAAGCTTGTGCCTAACCAGTGTCTAACCTGTATCTAGCCTGGCCTTGTCAGTGTCTAGCCTCTGCCTAGCCAGTGTCTAGCCTGTGCCTAGCCAGTTTCTATCCTGTGCCTTCTCTGTGCCTTACCTGTGGCATGCGCATAGCCTGTGCCTAGCCTGTGTCTAACCCGTGTCTAGCCAGTGTCTAACCCGTGTCTAGCCAGTGTCTAGCCAGTGTCTAGCCAGTGTCCAGCCAGTGTCTAGCCTGTGTCTAGCCAGTGTCTAGCCTGTGTCTAGCCAGTGTCTAGCCTGTGTCTAGCCAGTGTCTAGCCTGTGTCTAGCCAGTGTCTAGCCTGTGTCTAGCCAGTGTCTAGCCTGTGTCTAGCCAGTGTCTAGCCAGTGTCTAGCCTGTGTCTAGCCAGTGTCTAGCCTGTGTCTAGCATGTGTCTATCCTGTGTTTAGCCTGTGCCTAGCCTGTGTCTAGCCAGAGTCTAGCCAGGGTCAAGCTTATGCCTAACCAGTTTCTTACCTGTGTCTAGTCTGGGCCTAGCCTGTGATTGGCATGTGTCTAGCCTGTGCCTTGTCTGTGCCTAACCTGTGCCAGCCTGTGATTGGCATGTGCATAGCCTGTTGAAAGCCAGTGTCTAGCCTGTGCCTAGCCAGTGTCTAGCCTGTGCCTTGCCAATGTCTTGCCTGTGCCTAGCCTGTGCCTAGCCAATGTCTAGCCAGTCTCTAGCCGGTGTCTAGCCAGTGTCTTGCCAGTAGTTATCCAGTGTCTAGCCAGTACCTAGCCAGTGTCTAGCCTGTACCTAGCCAGTGTCTAGCCTGGGCGTAGCCTGTGTCTAGCCTGTATCTAGCCTGTGTCTAGCCAGTGTCTAGCCTGTGCCTAGCCAGCGTCTAGCCAGTGTGTAGCCTGTGCATATCCAGTGTCTAGCCTGTGCCTAGCCAGTGTCTAGCCACTGTCTAGCCAGTGTCTAGCCAGTGTCTATCCAGTGTCTAGCCAGTGTCTTGCCAGTGGTTATCCAGTGTCTAGCCTGAGCCTAGCCAGTGTCTAGCCTGAGCCTAGCCAGTGTCTAGCCTGTGCCTAGCCAGCGTCTAGCCTGTGCCTAGCCACTGTCTAGCCTGTGCATAGCCAGTGTCTAGCCTGTGCCTGGCAAGTGTCTAGCCTGGGAGTAGCCAGTAACTAGCCTGTGTCTAGCCAGTGTCTAGCCAGTGTAAAGCCAGTGTCTAGCCAGTGTCTAGCCAGTGTCTTGCCAGTGTCTAGCCAGTGACTTGCCAGTGTTTTTCGAGTGTCTAGCCTGTACCTAGCCAGTGTCTAGCCTGTGCCTAGCCAGTGTCTACCCTGTGCCTGGCCAGTGTCAAGCCTGTGCCTAACCAGAGTCTAGCCTGTGCCTAGCCAGTGTCTATCCTGTGCCTTGTCTGTGCCTAACCTGTGCCTAGCTTGCGATTGGCAAGTGCATAGCCTGTGCTTAGCCAGTGTCTAGCCTGTGCCTAGCCAGTGTCTAGCCTGTGCCTAGCCAGTGTCTAGCCTGTTCCTAGCCAGTGTCTAGCCTGTGCCTAGCCAGTGTCTAGCCTGTGCCTAGCCACTGTCTTGCCTGTGTCTAGCCAGTGTCTAGCCTGTGCCAAGCCAGTGTCTAGCCTGTGCCTAGCCAGTTTCTAGCCTGGGCGTAGCCTGTGTCTAGCCTGTATCTAGCCTGTGTCTAGCCAGTGTCTAGCCTGTGCCTAGCCAGCGTCTAGCCAGTGTCTAGCCTGTGCCTAGCCAGTGTCTAGCCACTGTCTAGCCAGTGTCTAGCCAGTGTCTATCCAGTGTCTAGCCAGTGTCTTGCCAGTGGTTATCCAGTGTCTAGCCTGTACCTAGCCAGTGTCTAGCCTGTGCCTAGCTTGTGCATAGCCTGTGCATAGCCAGTTTCTAGCCTGTGCCTGGCAAGTGTCTAGCCTGGGAGTAGCCAGTGTCTAGACTGTGTCTAACCTGTGTCTAGCCAGTGTCTAGCCAGTGTCTAGCCTCTGCCTAGCCAGTGTCTAGCCTGTGTCTGGCTGTCTAGCCTGTGTCAAGCATGTGTCTAGCCTGTGTTTAGCCTGTGCCTAGCCTGTGCCTAGCTAGTGTCTAGCCAGGGTCAAGCTAGTGGCTAACCGGTGTCTAACCTGTGTCTAACCTGTGTCTAGTCTGGGCCTAGCCTGTGATTGGCATGTACATAGCCTGTGCCTAGCCAGTGTCTAGCCAGTGTCTAGCCTGTGCCTAGCCAGTTTCTATCCTGTGCCTTCTCTGTGCCTTACCTGTGGCATGCGCATAGCCTGTGCCTAGCCTGTGTCCAACCCGTGTCTAGCCAGTGTCTAACCCGTGTCTAGCCAGTGTCTAACCCGTGTCTAGCCAGTGTCTAGCCAGTGTCTAGCCAGTGTCCAGCCAGTGTCTAGCCTGTGTCTAGCCAGTGTCTAGCCTGTGTCTAGCCAGTGTCTAGCCTGTGTCTAGCCAGTGTCTAGCCTGTGTCTAGCCAGTGTCTAGCCAGTGTCTAGCCTGTGTCTAGCCAGTGTCTAGCCTGTGTCTAGCATGTGTCTATCCTGTGTTTAGCCTGTGCCTAGCCTGTGTCTAGCCAGAGTCTAGCCAGGGTCAAGCTTATACCTAACCAGTTTCTTACCTGTGTCTAGTCTGGGCCTAGCCTGTGATTGGCATGTACATAGCCTGTGCCTAGCCAGTGTCTAGCCAGTGTCTAGCCTGTGCCTAGCCAGTTTCTATCCTGTGCCTTCTCTGTGCGATTGGCGAGTGCATAGCCTGTGCTTAGCCAGTGTCTAGCCTGTGCCTAGCCAGTGTCTAGCCTGTGCCTAGCCAGTGTCTAGCCTGTTCCTAGCCAGTGTCTAGCCTGTGCCTAGCCAGTGTCTAGCCTGTGCCTAGCCACTGTCTTGCCTGTGTCTAGCCAGTGTCTAGCCTGTGCCAAGCCAGTGTCTAGCCTGTGCCTAGCCAGTTTCTAGCCTGGGCGTAGCCTGTGTCTAGCCTGTATCTAGCCTGTGTCTAGCCAGTGTCTAGCCTGTGCCTAGCCAGCGTCTAGCCAGTGTCTAGCCTGTGCCTAGCCAGTGTCTAGCCACTGTCTAGCCAGTGTCTAGCCAGTGTCTATCCAGTGTCTAGCCAGTGTCTTGCCAGTGGTTATCCAGTGTCTAGCCTGTACCTAGCCAGTGACTAGCCTGTGCCTAGCTTGTGCATAGCCTGTGCCTAGCCAGTGCATAGCCTGTGCCTAGCCAGTGCATAGCCTGTGCCTAGTCAGTGTCTAGCCTGTGCCTAGTCAGTGTCTAGCCTGTGCCTAGCCAGTGTCTAGCCTGTGCCTAGCCAGTGTCTAGCCAGTGCCTAGCCAGTGTCTAGCCTGTGCCTAGCCAGTGTCAAGCCTGTGCCTAGCCAGTGTCTAGCCTGTGTCTAGCCAGTGTCTAGCCTGTGCCAAGCCAGTGTCTAGCCTGTGCCTAGCCAGTGTCTAGCCTGGGCGTAGCCTGTGTCTAGCCTGTATCTAGCCTGTGTCTAGCCAGTGTCTAGCCTGTGCCTAGCCAGCGTCTAGCCAGTGTGTAGCCTGTGCATATCCAGTGTCTAGCCTGTGCCTAGCCAGTGTCTAGCCACTGTCTAGCCAGTGTCTAGCCAGTGTCTATCCAGTGTCTAGCCAGTGTCTTGCCAGTGGTTATCCAGTGTCTAGCCTGTACCTAGCCAGTGTCTAGCCTGTGCCTAGCTTGTGCATAGCCTGTGCATAGCCAGTTTCTAGCCTGTGCCTGGCAAGTGTCTAGCCTGGGAGTAGCCAGTGTCTAGACTGTGTCTAGCCTGTGTCTAGCCTGTGTCTAGCCAGTGTCTAGCCAGTGTCTAGCCTCTGCCTAGCCAGTGTCTAGCCTGTGTCTGGCTGTCTAGCCTGTGTCAAGCATGTGTCTAGCCTGTGTTTAGCCTGTGCCTAGCCTGTGCCTAGCTAGTGTCTAGCCAGGGTCAAGCTAGTGGCTAACCGGTGTCTAACCTGTGTCTAGTCTGGGCCTAGCCTGTGATTGGCATGTACATAGCCTGTGCCTAGCCAGTGTCTAGCCTGTGCCTAGCCAGTGTCTAGCCTGTGCCTTGTCTGTGCCTAACCTGTGCCAGCCTGTGATTGGCATGTGCATAGCCTGTGAAAAGCCAGTTTCTAGCCTGTGCTTAGGAAGTGTCTAGCCTGTGCCTAGCCAGTGTCTTGCCTGTGCCTAGCCAGTGTCTAGCCTGTGCCTAGCCAGTGTCTAGCCTGTGCCTAGCCAGTGTCTAGCCTGTGCCTAGCCAATGTCTACCCAGTGTCTTGCCAGTGTCTAACCAGTCTCTAGCCGGTGTCTAGCCAGTGTCTAGCCGGTGTCTAGCCAGTGTCTAGCCGGTGTCTAGCCAGTGTCTAGCCAGTGTCTAGCCAGTGTCTAGCCAGTGTCTAGCCAGTGTCTATCCAGTGTCTTGCCAGTGTCTAGCCAGTGTCTTGCCAGTGTTTATCCAGTTTCTAGCCTGTACCTAGCCAGTGTCTAGCCTGTGCCTAGCTAGTGTCTAGCCTGGGCTTAGCCAATGTCTAGCCTGGGCCTAACCAGTGTCTAGCCTGTGCCTAGCCAGTGTCTATCCTGTGCCTTGTCTGTGCCTAACCTTTGCCTAGCTTGTGATTGGCAAGTGCATAGCCTGTGCCTAGCCAGTGTCTAGCCTGTGCCTAGCCAGTGTCAAGCCAGTGTCTAGCCAGTGTCTTGCCAGTGTCTAGCCAGTGTCTTGCCAGTGTCTTTCCAGTGTCTAGCCAGTGACTTGCCAGTGTCTAGCCAGTGTCTAGCCTGTGTCTAGGCAGTGTCTAGCCTGTGTCTAGCCAGTGTCTAGCCAGTGTCTAGCCTGTGCCTAGCCAGTTTCTATCCTGTGCCTTCTCTGTGCCTTACCTGTGGCATGCGCATAGCCTGTGCCTAGCCTGTGTCCAACCCGTGTCTAGCCAGTGTCTAACCCGTGTCTAGCCAGTGTCTAACCCGTGTCTAGCCAGTGTCTAGCCAGTGTCTAGCCAGTGTCTAGCCAGTGTCCAGCCAGTGTCTGGCCTGTGTCTAGCCAGTGTCTAGCCTGTGTCTAGCCAGTGTCTAGCCAGTGTCTAGCCTGTGTCTAGCCAGTGTCTAGCCTGTGTCTAGCATGTGTCTATCCTGTGTTTAGCCTGTGCCTAGCCTGTGTCTAGCCAGAGTCTAGCCAGGGTCAAGCTTATGCCTAACCAGTTTCTTACCTGTGTCTAGTCTGGGCCTAGCCTGTGATTGGCATGTGCGTAGCCTGTGCATAGCCAGTGTCTACCCAGTGTCTAGCCTGTGTCTTGTCTGTGCCTAACCTGTGCCAGCCTGTGATTGGCATGTGCATAGCCTGTTGAAAGCCAGTGTCTAGCCTGTGCCTAGCCAGTGTCTAGCCTGTGCCTTGCCAATGTCTTGCCTGTGCCTAGCCTGTGCCTTGCCAATGTCTAGCCAGTCTCTAGCCGGTGTCTAGCCAGTGTCTTGCCAGTGGTTATCCAGTGTCTAGCCAGTACCTATTCAGTGTCTAGCCTGTACCTAGCCAGTGTCTAGCCTGTACCTAGCCAGTGCATAGCCTGTGCCTAGACAGTGCATAGCCTGTGCCTAATCAGTGTCTAGCCTCAGCCTAGCCAGCGTCTAGCCTGAGCCTAGCCAGTGTCTAGCCTGTGCCTAGCCAGTGTCTAGCCTGTGCCTAGCCAGCGTCTAGCCTGTGCCTAGCCACTGTCTAGCCTGTGCATAGCCAGTGTCTAGCCTGTGCCTGGCAAGTGTCTAGCCTGGGAGTAGCCAGTGTCTAGCCTGTGTCTAGCCTGTGTCTAGCCAGTGTCTAGCCAGTGTAAAGCCAGTGTCTATCCAGTGTCTTGCCAGTGTCTAGCCAGTGTAAAGCCAGTGTCTAGCCAGTGTCTAGCCAGTGACTTGCCAGTGTTTTTCGAGTGTCTAGCCTGTACCTAGCCAGTGTCTAGCCTGTGCCTAGCCAGTGTCTACCCTGTGCCTGGCCAGTGTCAAGCCAGTGCCTAACCAGAGTCTAGCCTGTGCCTAGCCAGTGTCTATCCTGTGCCTTGTCTGTGCCTAATCTGTGCCTAGCTTGCGATTGGCAAGTGCATAGCCTGTGCCTAGCCAGTGTCTAGCCTGTGCCTAGCCAGTGTCTAGCCTGTGGCTAGCCAGTGTCTAGCCTGTGCCTAGCCAGTGTCTAGCCTGTGCCTAGCCAGTGTCTAGCCTGTGCCTAGCCAGTGTCTAGCCTGTGTCTAGCCAGTGTCTAGCCTGTGCCAAGCCAGTGTCTAGCCTGTGCCTAGCCAGTGTCTAGCCTGGGCGTAGCCTGTGTCTAGCCTGTGTCTAGCCAGTGTCTAGCCTGTGCCTAGCCAGCGTCTAGCCAGTGTGTAGCCTGTGCATATCCAGTGTCTAGCCTGTGCCTAGCCAGTGTCTAGCCACTGTCTAGCCAGTGTCTAGCCAGTGTCTATCCAGTGTCTAGCCAGTGTCTTGCCAGTGGTTATCCAGTGTCTAGCCTGTACCTAGCCAGTGTCTAGCCTGTGCCTAGCTTGTGCATAGCCTGTGCCTAGCCAGTGCATAGCCTGTGCCTAGCCAGTGCATAGCCTGTGCCTAGTCAGTGTCTAGCCTGTGTCTGGCTGTCTAGCCTGTGTCAAGCATGTGTCTAGCCTGTGTTTAGCCTGTGCCTAGCCTGTGCCTAGCCAGTGTCTAGCCAGGGTCAAGCTTGTGGCTAACCGGTGTCTAGCCTGTGTCTAGTCTGGGCCTAGCCTGTGATTGGCATGTACATAGCCTGTGCCTAGCCAGTGTCTAGCCTGTGCCTAGCCAGTGTTTAGCCTGTGCCTTGTCTGTGCCTAACCTGTGCCAGCCTGTGATTGGCATGTGCATAGCCTGTGAAAAGCCAGTTTCTAGCCTGTGCTTAGGAAGTGTCTAGCCTGTGCCTAGCCAGTGTCTTGCCTGTGCCTAGCCAGTGTCTAGCCTGTGCCTAGCCAGTGTCTAGCCTGTGCCTAGCCAATGTCTACCCAGTGTCTTGCCAGTGTCTAACCAGTCTCTAGCCGGTGTCTAGCCAGTGTCTTGCCGGTGTCTAGCCAGTGTCTAGCCAGTGTCTAGCCAGTGTCTAGCCAGTGTCTAGCCAGTGTCTATCCAGTGTCTTGCCAGTGTCTAGCCAGTGTCTTGCCAGTGTTTATCCAGTGTCCATCCAGTGTCTTGCCAGTGTTTATCCAGTTTCTAGCCTGTACCTAGCCAGTGTCTAGCCTGTGCCTAGCCAGTGTCTAGCCTGGGCTTAGCCAATGTCTAGCCTGGGCCTAACCAGTGTCTAGCCTGTGCCTAGCCAGTGTCTAGCCTGTGCCTTGTCTGTGCCTAACCTGTGCCTAGCTTGTGATTGGCAAGTGCATAGCCTGTGCCTAGCCAATGTCTAGCCTGTGCCTAGCCAGTGTCTAGCCAGTGTCTAGCCAGTGTCAAGCCAGTGTCTAGCCAGTGTCTTGCCAGTGTCTTGCCAGTGTCTAGCCAGTGACTTGCCAGTGTTTTTCGTGTGTCTAGCCTGTACCTAGCCAGTGTCTAGCCTGTGCCTAGCCAGTGTCTACCCTGTGCCTAGCCAGTGTCAAGCCTGTGCCTAACCAGAGTCTAGCCTGTGCCTAGCCAGTGTCTATCCTGTGCCTTGTCTGTGCCTAACCTGTGCCTAGCTTGTGATTGGCAAGTGCATAGCCTGTGCCTAGCCAGTGTCTAGCCTGTGCCTAGCCAGTGTCTAGCCTGTGCCTAGCCAGTGTCTAGCCTGTGCCTAGCCAGTGTCTAGCCTGTGCCTAGCCAGCGTCTAGCCAGTGCCTAGCCAGTGTCTAACCTGTGCCTTGCCAGTAACTAGCCTGTGCGTAGCCCGTGTCTAGTCTATGCCTAGACAGTGTCTAGCCTGTGCCTAACTAGTGTCTAGCCTGTGTATAGCCTGTGCCTTCCCTGTGATTGGCATGTGCATAGCCTGTGCCTAGCCAGTGTCTTGCCAGTGGTTATCCAGTGTCTAGCCTGTACCTAGCCAGTTTCTAGCTTGTGCTTAGGAAGTGTCTAGCCTGTGCCTAGCCAGTGTCTTGCCTGTGCCTAGCCAGTGTCTAGCCTGTGCCTAGTCAGTGTCTAGCCTGTGCCTAGCCAGTGTCTAGCCTGTGCCTAGCCAGTGTCTAGCCTGTGCCTAGCCAGTGTCTAGCCTGTGCCTAGCCAGTGTCAAGCCTGTGCCTAGCCAGTGTCTAGCCTGTGTCTAGCCAGTGTCTAGCCTGTGCCAAGCCAGTGTCTAGCCTGTGCCTAGCCAGTGTCTAGCCTGGGCGTAGCCTGTGTCTAGCCTGTATCTAGCCTGTGTCTAGCCAGTGTCTAGCCTGTGCCTAGCCAGCGTGTAGCCAGTGTGTAGCCTGTGCATATCCAGTGTCTAGCCTGTGCCTAGCCATTGTCTAGCCACTGTCTAGCCAGTGTCTAGCCAGTGTCTATCCAGTGTCTAGCCAGTGTCTTGCCAGTGGTTATCCAGTGTCTAGCCTGTACCTAGCCAGTGTCTAGCCTGTGCCTAGCTTGTGCATAGCCTGTACATAGCCAGTTTCTAGCCTGTGCCTGGCAAGTGTCTAGCCTGGGAGTAGCCAGTGTCTAGACTGTGTCTAGCCTGTGTCTAGCCTGTGTCTAGCCAGTGCACTATGGGGAATTTGACCACTTTTTTTACAAAAATGTGTTTTTCACAAGTATGCAAATTCGCAGTATTTTAGTGTTAATACATTGGAAATACATCAAACTGTTATGTTACAACATAGAAATGTTAACTTAACACTCCTATGTTAAAATAACAGCTGTTAAATTCAGCAATTGCAAGCGAACAGAACTAGGCCTCATTGCGCTCGATTTTGAAGTGCAACTTTAAAGTCTTAATGCTTCAAAACGCCAAAGTTAAACGTTCAAAACTGAGAGGGATATTTTTGTTTAGGGTTTTTACTATGCGTTGTTATAAATAGTTTGATTATTTAGTACACGTTTTTCTAAAAATTTGTACATTTAGTGAGTAGTGTTTACGTGTAGTTTAAGATAATAAAAATTCCACTTTGAAAAGGGCTACAAAAAATTGTTCAAATTTGTTCAGCAAGTGTCTATATACATATTGTAGAGGCATCAATTCCCTATTCAGATCATCTAGTCTCTAACTGCGTTTTTTGCGGTTTTTTGAGAAAAGTCATTTTTTAGGAAGCAACATCTCGATAAAAATGCGTGATTGTGGCGCAAGCAATGGTGTGGTTGTGAGAAAGAAAATCTAATATTCACTTAAATTAGTGAGATATCGAAATGAAACTTAGCATACATACTTTTTATTAATTTTCACTTACAAGTAAGTTGGAACGAGGCTGATCAGACCGATATATCGTATAGCTGCCATACAATCTATCGGCCGATTTTTGTTATATGTCAAGATATGGCTTTCAAACTAATATCATATTACTTTTTGATAATCTTGAATATGATCTCCAAATTTTTTCAAAATCGGACTACTATAAAGTGTAGCTGCCATACAAATTATTTGTCTCATGATGGTTTTTGAATTAATTAGAAAGGATGGGGCCACGCCTACTTTTCTCAAATATGCCTAGGGATCTACATAATAATATAAAAAAAACTACATCTTAAAATTTTACTTAGATCAAGAGTTATTAATTAATGTAAGAAAAACAGGCCAAATTCCCCATAGTGCAGTGTCTAGCCAGTGTCTAGCCTCTGCCTAGCCAGTGTCTAGCCTGTGTCTGGCTGTCTAGCCTGTGTCAAGCATGTGTCTAGCCTGTGTTTAGCCTGTGCCTAGCCTGTGCCTAGCTAGTGTCTAGCCAGGGTCAAGCTTGTGGCTAACCGGTGTCTAACCTGTGTCTAGTCTGGGCCTAGCCTGTGATTGGCATGTACATAGCCTGTGCCTAGCCAGTGTCTAGCCTGTGCCTAGCCAGTGTCTAGCCTGTGCCTTGTCTGTGCCTAACCTGTGCCAGCCTGTGATTGGCATGTGCATAGCCTGTGAAAAGCCAGTTTCTAGCCTGTGCTTAGGAAGTGTCTAGCCTGTGCCTAGCCAGTGTCTTGCCTGTGCCTAGCCAGTGTCTAGCCTGTGCCTAGCCAGTGTCTAGCCTGTGCCTAGCCAATGTCTACCCAGTGTCTTGCCAGTGTCTAACCAGTCTCTAGCCGGTGTCTAGCCAGTGTCTAGCCGGTGTCTAGCCAGTGTCTAGCCAGTGTCTAGCCAGTGTCTAGCCAGTGTCTAGCCAGTGTCTATCCAGTGTCTTGCCAGTGTCTAGCCAGTGTCTTGCCAGTGTTTATCCAGTTTCTAGCCTGTACCTAGCCAGCGTCTAGCCTGTGCCTAGCTAGTGTCTAGCCTGGGCTTAGCCAATGTCTAGCCTGGGCCTAACCAGTGTTTAGCCTGTGCCTAGCCAGTGTCTATCCTGTGCCTTGTCTGTGCCTAACCTTTGCCTAGCTTGTGATTGGCAAGTGCATAGCCTGTGCCTAGCCAGTGTCTAGCCTGTGCCTAGCCAGTGTCAAGCCAGTGTCTAGCCAGTGTCTTGCCAGTGTCTAGCCAGTGTCTTGCCAGTGTCTTGCCAGTGTCTAGCCAGTGACTTGCCAGTGTCTAGCCAGTGTCTAGCCTGTGTCTAGCCAGTGTCTAGCCTGTGTCTAGCCAGTGTCTAGCCAGTGTCTAGCCTGTGCCTAGCCAGTTTCTATCCTGTGCCTTCTCTGTGCCTTACCTGTGGCATGCGCATAGCCTGTGCCTAGCCTGTGTCCAACCCGTGTCTAGCCAGTGTCTAACCCGTGTCTAGCCAGTGTCTAGCCAGTGTCTAGCCAGTGTCCAGCCAGTGTCTAGCCTGTGTCTAGCCAGTGTCTAGCCTGTGTCTAGCCAGTGTCTAGCCTGTGTCTAGCCAGTGTCTAGCCTGTGTCTAGCCAGTGTCTAGCCAGTGTCTAGCCTGTGTCTAGCCAGTGTCTAGCCTGTGTCTAGCATGTGTCTATCCTGTGTTTAGCCTGTGCCTAGCCTGTGTCTAGCCAGAGTCTAGCCAGGGTCAAGCTTATGCCTAACCAGTTTCTTACCTGTGTCTAGTCTGGGCCTAGCCTGTGATTGGCATGTGCGTAGCCTGTGTATAGCCAGTGTCTACCCAGTGTCTAGCCTGTGTCTTGGCTGTGCCTAACCTGTGCAAGCCTGTGATTGGCATGTGCATAGCCTGTTGAAAGCCAGTGTCTAGCCTGTCCCTAGGAAGTGTCTAGCCTGTGCCTAGCCAGTGTCTAGCCTGTGCCTTGACAATGTCTTGCCTGTGCCTAGCCTGTGCCTTGCCAATGTCTAGCCAGTCTCTAGCCGGTGTCTAGCCAGTGTCTTGCCAGTGGTTATCCAGTGTCTAGCCAGTACCTATTCAGTGTCTAGCCTGTACCTAGCCAGTGTCTAGCCTGCACCTAGCCAGTGCATAGCCTGTGCCTAGACAGTGCATAGCCTGTGCCTAATCAGTGTCTAGCCTCAGCCTAGCCAGCGTCTAGCCTGAGCCTAGCCAGTGTCTAGCCTGTGCCTAGCCAGTGTCTAGCCTGTGCCTAGCCAGCGTCTAGCCTGTGCCTAGCCAGCGTCTAGCCTGTGCCTAGCCACTGTCTAGCCTGTGCATAGCCAGTGTCTAGCCTGTGCCTGGCAAGTGTCTAGCCTGGGAGTAGCCAGTGTCTAGCCTGTGTCTAGCCTGTGTCTAGCCAGTGTCTAGCCAGTGTAAAGCCAGTGTCTATCCAGTGTCTTGCCAGTGTCTAGCCAGTGTCTAGCCAGTGTCTAGCCAGTGTATAGCCAGTGTCTAGCCAGTGTCTAGCCAGTGACTTGCCAGTGTTTTTCGAGTGTCTAGCCTGTACCTAGCCAGTGTCTAGCCTGTGCCTAGCCAGTGTCTACCCTGTGCCTGGCCAGTGTCAAGCCAGTGCCTAACCAGAGTCTAGCCTGTGCCTAGCCAGTGTCTATCCTGTGCCTTGTCTGTGCCTAATCTGTGCCTAGCTTGCGATTGGCAAGTGCATAGCCTGTGCCTAGCCAGTGTCTAGCCTGTGCCTAGCCAGTGTCTAGCCTGTGCCTAGCCAGTGTCTAGCCTGTGCCTAGCCAGTGTCTAGCCTGTGTCTAGCCAGTGTCTAGCCTGTGCCAAGCCAGTGTCTAGCCTGTGCCTAGCCAGTGTCTAGCCTGGGCGTAGCCTGTGTCTAGCCTGTGTCTAGCCAGTGTCTAGCCTGTGCCTAGCCAGCGTCTAGCCAGTGTGTAGCCTGTGCATATCCAGTGTCTAGCCTGTGCCTAGCCAGTGTCTAGCCACTGTCTAGCCAGTGTCTAGCCAGTGTCTATCCAGTGTCTAGCCAGTGTCTTGCCAGTGGTTATCCAGTGTCTAGCCTGTACCTAGCCAGTGTCTAGCCTGTGCCTAGCTTGTGCATAGCCTGTGCCTAGCCAGTGCATAGCCTGTGCCTAGCCAGTGCATAGCCTGTGCCTAGTCAGTGTCTAGCCTGTGTCTGGCTGTCTAGCCTGTGTCAAGCATGTGTCTAGCCTGTGTTTAGCCTGTGCCTAGCCTGTGCCTAGCCTGTGCCTAGCCAGTGTCTAGCCAGGGTCAAGCTTGTGGCTAACCGGTGTCTAGCCTGTGTCTAGTCTGGGCCTAGCCTGTGATTGGCATGTACGTAGCCTGTGCCTAGCCAGTGTCTAGCCTGTGCCTAGCCAGTGTCTAGCCTGTGCCTTGTCTGTGCCTAACCTGTGCCAGCCTGTGATTGGCATGTGCATAGCCTGTGAAAAGCCAGTTTCTAGCCTGTGCTTAGGAAGTGTCTAGCCTGTGCCTAGCCAGTGTCTTGCCTGTGCCTAGCCAGTGTCTAGCCTGTGCCTAGCCAGTGTCTAGCCTGTGCCTAGCCAATGTCTACCCAGTGTCTTGCCAGTGTCTAACCAGTCTCTAGCCGGTGTCTAGCCAGTGTCTAGCCGGTGTCTAGCCAGTGTCTAGCCAGTGTCTAGCCAGTGTCTAGCCAGTGTCTAGCCAGTGTCTAGCCAGTGTCTAGCCAGTGTCTATCCAGTGTCTTGCCAGTGTCTAGCCAGTGTCTTGCCAGTGTTTATCCAATGTCCATCCAGTGTCTTGCCAGTGTTTATCCAGTTTCTAGCCTGTACCTAGCCAGTGTCTAGCCTGTGCCTAGCCAGTGTCTAGCCTGGGCTTAGCCAATGTCTAGCCTGGGCCTAACCAGTGTCTAGCCTGTGCCTAGCCAGTGTCTATCCTGTGCCTTGTCTGTGCCTAACCTTTGCCTAGCTTGTGATTGGCAAGTGCATAGCCTGTGCCTAGCCAGTGTCTAGCCTGTGCCTAGACAGTGTCAAGCCAGTGTCTAGCCAGTGTCTTGCCAGTGTCTAGCCAGTGTCTTGCCAGTGTCTTGCCAGTGTCTAGCCAGTGACTTGCCAGTGTCTAGCCAGTGTCTAGCCTGTGTCTAGCCAGTGTCTAGCCTGTGTCTAGCCAGTGTCTAGCCAGTGTCTAGCCTGTGCCTAGCCAGTTTCTATCCTGTGCCTTCTCTGTGCCTTACCTGTGGCATGCGCATAGCCTGTGCCTAGCCTGTGTCCAACCCGTGTCTAGCCAGTGTCTAACCCGTGTCTAGCCAGTGTCTAACCCGTGTCTAGCCAGTGTCTAGCCAGTGTCTAGCCAGTGTCTAGCCAGTGTCCAGCCAGTGTCTAGCCTGTGTCTAGCCAGTGTCTAGCCTGTGTCTAGCCAGTGTCTAGCCTGTGTCTAGCCAGTGTCTAGCCAGTGTCTAGCCTGTGTCTAGCCAGTGTCTAGCCTGTGTCTAGCATGTGTCTATCCTGTGTTTAGCCTGTGCCTAGCCTGTGTCTAGCCAGAGTCTAGCCAGGGTCAAGCTTATGCCTAACCAGTTTCTTACCTGTGTCTAGTCTGGGCCTAGCCTGTGATTGGCATGTGCGTAGCCTGTGCATAGCCAGTGTCTACCCAGTGTCTAGCCTGTGTCTTGGCTGTGCCTAACCTGTGCCAGCCTGTGATTGGCATGTGCATAGCCTGTTGAAAGCCAGTGTCTAGCCTGTCCCTAGGAAGTGTCTAGCCTGTGCCTAGCCAGTGTCTAGCCTGTGCCTTGACAATGTCTTGCCTGTGCCTAGCCTGTGCCTTGCCAATGTCTAGCCAGTCTCTAGCCGGTGTCTAGCCAGTGTCTTGCCAGTGGTTATCCAGTGTCTAGCCAGTACCTATTCAGTGTCTAGCCTGTACCTAGCCAGTGTCTAGCCTGTACCTAGCCAGTGCATAGCCTGTGCCTAGACAGTGCATAGCCTGTGCCTAATCAGTGTCTAGCCTCAGCCTAGCCAGCGTCTAGCCTGAGCCTAGCCAGTGTCTAGCCTGTGCCTAGCCAGTGTCTAGCCTGTGCCTAGCCAGCGTCTAGCCTGTGCCTAGCCACTGTCTAGCCTGTGCATAGCTAGTGTCTAGCCTGTGCCTGGCAAGTGTCTAGCCTGGGAGTAGCCAGTGTCTAGCCTGTGTCTAGCCTGTGTCTAGCCAGTGTCTAGCCAGTGTAAAGCCAGTGTCTATCCAGTGTCTTGCCAGTGTCTAGCCAGTGTCTAGCCAGTGTCTAGCCAGTGTCTAGCCAGTGACTTGCCAGTGTTTTTCGAGTGTCTAGCCTGTACCTAGCCAGTGTCTAGCCTGTGCCTAGCCAGTGTCTACCCTGTGCCTGGCCAGTGTCAAGCCAGTGCCTAACCAGAGTCTAGCCTGTGCCTAGCCAGTGTCTATCCTGTGCCTTGTCTGTGCCTAATCTGTGCCTAGCTTGCGATTGGCAAGTGCATAGCCTGTGCCTAGCCAGTGTCTAGCCTGTGCCTAGCCAGTGTCTAGCCTGTGCCTAGCCAGTGTCTAGCCTGTGCCTAGCCAGTGTCTAGCCTGTGCCTAGCCAGTGTCTAGCCAGTGTCTAGCCAGTGTCTAGCCTGTGCCAAGCCAGTGTCTAGCCTGTGCCTAGCCAGTATCTAGCCTGGGCGTAGCCTGTGTCTAGCCTGTGTCTAGCCAGTGTCTAGCCTGTGCCTAGCCAGCGTCTAGCCAGTGTGTAGCCTGTGCATATCCAGTGTCTAGCCTGTGCCTAGCCAGTGTCTAGCCACTGTCTAGCCAGTGTCTAGCCAGTGTCTATCCAGTGTCTAGCCAGTGTCTTGCCAGTGGTTATCCAGTGTCTAGCCTGTACCTAGCCAGTGTCTAGCCTGTGCCTAGCTTGTGCATAGCCTGTGCCTAGCCAGTGCATAGCCTGTGCCTAGCCAGTGCATAGCCTGTGCCTAGTCAGTGTCTAGCCTGTGTCTGGCTGTCTAGCCTGTGTCAAGCATGTGTCTAGCCTGTGTTTAGCCTGTGCCTAGCCTGTGCCTAGCCAGTGTCTAGCCTGTACCTAGCCAGTGTCTAGCCTGTGCCTAGCCAGTGTCTACCCTGTGCCTGGCCAGTGTCAAGCCAGTGCCTAACCAGAGTCTAGCCTGTGCCTAGCCAGTGTCTATCCTGTGCCTTGTCTGTGCCTAATCTGTGCCTAGCTTGCGATTGGCAAGTGCATAGCCTGTGCCTAGCCAGTGTCTAGCCTGTGCCTAGCCAGTGTCTAGCCTGTGCCTAGCCAGTGTCTAGCCTGTGCCTAGCCAGTGTCTAGCCTGTGCCTAGCCAGTGTCTAGCCAGTGTCTAGCCAGTGTCTAGCCTGTGCCAAGCCAGTGTCTAGCCTGTGCCTAGCCAGTATCTAGCCTGGGCGTAGCCTGTGTCTAGCCTGTGTCTAGCCAGTGTCTAGCCTGTGCCTAGCCAGCGTCTAGCCAGTGTGTAGCCTGTGCATATCCAGTGTCTAGCCTGTGCCTAGCCAGTGTCTAGCCACTGTCTAGCCAGTGTCTAGCCAGTGTCTATCCAGTGTCTAGCCAGTGTCTTGCCAGTGGTTATCCAGTGTCTAGCCTGTACCTAGCCAGTGTCTAGCCTGTGCCTAGCTTGTGCATAGCCTGTGCCTAGCCAGTGCATAGCCTGTGCCTAGCCAGTGCATAGCCTGTGCCTAGTCAGTGTCTAGCCTGTGTCTGGCTGTCTAGCCTGTGTCAAGCATGTGTCTAGCCTGTGTTTAGCCTGTGCCTAGCCTGTGCCTAGCCAGTGTCTAGCCTGTGCCTAGCCAGTGTCTAGCCTGTGCCTTGTCTGTGCCTAACCTGTGCCAGCCTGTGATTGGCATGTGCATAGCCTGTGAAAAGCCAGTTTCTAGCTTGTGCTTAGGAAGTGTCTAGCCTGTGCCTAGCCAGTGTCTTGCCTGTGCCTAGCCAGTGTCTAGCCTGTGCCTAGCCAGTGTCTAGCCTGTGCCTAGCCAATGTCTACCCAGTGTCTTGCCAGTGTCTAACCAGTCTCTAGCCGGTGTCTAGCCAGTGTCTAGCCGGTGTCTAGCCAGTGTCTAGCCGGTGTCTAGCCAGTGTCTAGCCAGTGTCTAGCCAGTGTCTAGCCAGTGTCTAGCCAGTGTCTAGCCAGTGTCTAGCCAGTGTCTAGCCAGTGTCTAGCCAGTGTCTATCCAGTGTCTTGCCAGTGTCTAGCCAGTGTCCATCCAGTGTCTTGCCAGTGTTTATCCAGTTTCTAGCCTGTACCTAGCCAGTGTCTAGCCTGTGCCTAGCCAGTGTCTAGCCTGGGCTTAGCCAATGTCTAGCCTGGGCCTAACCAGTGTCTAGCCTGTGCCTAGCCAGTGTCTATCCTGTGCCTTGTCTGTGCCTAACCTGTGCCTAGCTTGTGATTGGCAAGTGCATAGCCTGTGCCTAGCCAATGTCTAGCCTGTGCCTAGCCAGTGTCTAGCCAGTGTCTAGCCAGTGTCAAGCCAGTGTCTAGCCAGTGTCTAGCCAGTGTCAAGCCAGTGTCTAGCCAGTGTCTTGCCAGTGTCTTGCCAGTGTCTAGCCAGTGACTTGCCAGTGTCTAGCCAGTGTTTTTCGTGTGTCTAGCCTGTACCTAGCCAGTGTCTAGCCTGTGCCTAGCCAGTGTCTACCCTGTGCCTAGCCAGTGTCAAGCCTGTGCCTAACCAGAGTCTAGCCTGTGCCTAGCCAGTGTCTATCCTGTGCCTTGTCTGTGCCTAACCTGTGCCTAGCTTGTGATTGGCAAGTGCATAGCCTGTGCCTAGCCAGTGTCTAGCCTGTGCCTAGCCAGTGTCTAGCCTGTGCCTAGCCAGTGTCTAGCCTGTGCCTAGCCAGTGTCTAGCCTGTGCCTAGCCAGTGTCTAGCCTGTGCCTAGCCAGCGTCTAGCCAGTGCCTAGCCAGTGTCTAGCCAGTGTCTAGCCAGTGTCTAGCCAGTGTCTAGCCAGTGTCTAGCCAGTGTCTAGCCAGTGTCTAGCCAGTGTCTAGCCAGTGTCTAGTCAGTATCTAGCCTGTGTCTAGCCAGTGTCTATCCTGTGCCTTGTCTGTGCCTAACCTGTGCCTAGCTTGTGATTGGCAAGTGCATAGCCTGTGCCTAGCCAGTGTCTAGCCTGTGCCTAGCCAGTGTCTAGCCTGTGCCTAGCCAGTGTCTAGCCTGTGCCTAGCCAGTGTCTAGCCTGTGCCTAGCCAGTGTCTAGCCTGTGCCTTGCCAGTAACTAGCCTGTGCGTAGCCCGTGTCTAGTCTATGCCTAGACAGTGTCTAGCCTGTGTGTAGCATGTGTCTAGCCTGTGTTTAGCCTGTGCCTAGCCAATGTCTAGCCAGGGTCAAGCTTGTGCCTAACCAGTGTCTAACCTGTGTCTAGCCAGTGCCCAGCCAGTGTCTAGCCAGTGTCCAGCCAGTGTCTAGCCAGTGTCTAGCCTGTGTCTAGCCAGTGTCTAGCCAGTGTCTAGCCCGTGTCTAGCGAGTGTCTAGCCAGTGTCTAGCCAGTGTCTAGCCAGTGTCTAGCCAGTGTCTAGCCAGTATCTAGCCTGTGTCTAGCCAGTGTCTAGCCTGTGTCTAGCATGTGTCTAGCCTGTGTTTAGACTGTGCCTAGCCTGTGCCTAGCCAGTGTCTAGCCAGGGTCAAGCTTGTGCCTAACCAGTGTCTAGCCTGTGTATAGCCTGTGCCTTGCCTGTGATTGGCATGTGCATAGCCTGTGCCTAGCCAGTGTCTAGCCGGTGTTTAGCCTGTGCCTAGCCTGTGCCTAGCCTGTGCCTAGCCTGTGCCTAGCCTGTGCCTAGCCTGTGCCTAGCCTGTGCCTAGCCTGTGCCTAGCCAGTGTCTAGCCTGTGTGTAGCATGTGTCTAGCCTGTGTTTAGCCTGTGCCTAGCCAATGTCTAGCCAGGGTCAAGCTTGTGCCTAACCAGTGTCTAACCTGTGTCTAGCCTGGCCTTGTCAGTGTCTAGCCAGTGTCTAGCCTGTGTCTAGCCAGTGTCTAGCCAGTGTCTAGCCTGTGTCTAGCCAGTGTCTAGCCCGTGTCTAGCGAGTGTCTAGCCAGTGTCTAGCCAGTGTCTAGCCAGTGTCTAGCCAGTGTCTAGCCAGTGTTTAGCCAGTGTCTAGCCAGTGTCTAGCCAGTGTCTAGCCAGTATCTAGCCTGTGTCTAGCCAGTGTCTAGCCTGTGTCTAGCATGTGTCTAGCCTGTGTTTAGCCTGTGCCTAGCCTGTGCCTAGCCAGTGTCTAGCCAGGGTCAAGCTTGTGCCTAACCAGTGTCTAACCTGTGTCTAGTCTGGGCCTAGCCTGTGATTGGCATGTGCATAGCCTGTGCATAGCCAGAGTCTAGCCAGTGCCTAGCCAGTGTCTAGCCTGTGCCTTGTCTGTGCCTTACCTGTGCCAGCCTGTGATTGGCATGTGCATAGCCTGTGAAAAGCCAGTGTCTAGCCTGTGCCTAGGAAGTGTCTAGCCTGTGCCTAGCCAGTGTCTAGCCTGTGCCTAGCCAGTGTCTTGCCTGTGCCTAGCCAGTGTCTAGCCTGTGCCTAGCCAATGTCTAGCCAGTCTCTAGCCGGTGTCTAGCCAGTGTCTAGCCAGTATCTAACCTGTGTCTAGCCAGTGTCTAGCCTGTGTCTAGCATGTGTCTAGCCTGTGTTTAGCCTGTGCCTAGCCTGTGCCTAGCCAGTGTCTAGCCAGGGTCAAGCTTGTGCCGAACCAGTGTCTAACCTGTGTCTAGCCAGTGTCTAGCCAGTGTCTTGCCAGTGTCTTGCCAGTGTCTAGCCAGTGACTTGCCAGTGTTTTTCGTGTGTCTAGCCTGTACCTAGCCAGTGTCTAGCCTGTGCCTAGCCAGTGTGTACCCTGTGCCTAGCCAGTGTCAAGCCTGTGCCTAACCAGAGTCTACCCTGTGCCTAGCCAGTGTCTATCCTGTGCCTTGTCTGTGCCTAACCTGTGCCTAGCTTGTGATTGGCAAGTGCATAGCCTGTGCCTAGCCAGTGTCTAGCCTGTGCCTAGCCAGTGTCTAGCCTGTGCCTAGCCAGTGTCTAGCCTGTGCCTAGCCAGCGTCTAGCCAGTGCCTAGCCAGTGTCTAGCCTGTGCCTTGCCAGTAACTAGCCTGTGCGTAGCCCGTGTCTAGTCTATGCCTAGACAGTGTCTAGCCTGTGCCTAACTAGTGTCTAGCCTGTGTATAGCCTGTGCCTTGCCTGTGATTAGCATGTGCATAGCCTGTGCCTAGCCAGTGTCTAGCCAGTGTTTAGCCTGTGCCTAACCTGTGCCTAGCCTGTGCCTAGCCTGTGCCTAGCCTGTGCCTAGCCTGTGCCTAGCCAGTGTCTAGCCTGTGTGTAGCATGTGTCTAGCCTGTGTTTAGCCTGTGCCTAGCCAGTGTCTAACCTGTGTCTAGCCTATGTCTAGCCTGTGTCCAACCCGTGTCTAGCCAGTGTCCAGCCAGTGTCTAGCCAGTGTCTAGCCTGTGTCTAGCCAGTGTCTAGCCAGTGTCTAGCCAGTGTCTAGCCTGTGTCTAGCGAGTGTCTAGCCAGTGTCTAGCCAGTGTCTAGCCAGTGTGTAGCCAGTGTCTAGCCAGTGTCTAGCCAGTATCTAGCCTGTGTCTAGCCAGTGTCTATCCTGTGCCTTGTCTGTGCCTAGCTTGTGATTGGCAAGTGCATAGCCTGTGCCTAGCCAGTGTCTAGCCTGTGCCTAGCCAGTGTCTAGCCTGTGCCTAGCCAGTGTCTAGCCTGTGCCTTGCCAGTAACTAGCCTGTGCGTAGCCCGTGTCTAGTCTATGCCTAGACAGTGTCTAGCCTGTGCCTAACTAGTGTCTAGCCTGTGTATAGCCTGTGCCTTGCCTGTGCCTAGCCTGTGCCTAGCCTGTGCCTAGCCTGTGCCTAGCCTGTGCCTAGCCTGTGCCTAGCCTGTGCCTAGCCTGTGCCTAGCCTGTGCCTAGCCTGTGCCTAGCCTGTGCCTAGCCTGTGCCTAGCCTGTGCCTAGCCTGTGCCTAGCCTGTGCCTAGCCTGTGCCTAGCCTGTGCCTAGCCTGTGCCTAGCCTGTGCCTAGCCTGTGCCTAGCCTGTGCCTAGCCTGTGCCTAGCCTGTGCCTAGCCTGTGCCTAGCCTGTGCCTAGCCTGTGCCTAGCCAGTGTCTAGCATGTGTGTAGCATGTGTCTAGCCTGTGTTTAGCCTGTGCCTTGCCAGGGTCAAGCTTGTGCCTAACCAGTGTCTAACCTGTGTCTAGCCTGGCCTTGTCAGTGTCTAGCCTGTGACTTGCCTGTGACTAGCCTGTGTCTTGCCTGTGTCCAACCCGTGTCTAGCCAGTGTCCAGCCAGTGTCTAGCCAGTGTCCAGGCAGTGTCTAGCCAGTGTCTAGCCTGTGTCTAGCCAGTGTCTAGCCCGTGTCTAGCGAGTGTCTAGCCAGTGTCTAGCCAGTGTCTAGCCAGTGTCTAGCCAGTATCTAGCCTGTGTCTAGCCAGTGTCTAGCCTGTGTCTAGCATGTGTCTAGCCTGTGTTTAGCCTGTGCCTAGCCTGTGCCAAGCCAGTGTCTAGCCAGGGTCAAGCTTGTGCCTAACCAGTGTCTAACCTGTGTCTAGTCTGGGCCTAGCCTGTGATTGGCATGTGCATAGCCTGTGCCTAGCCAATGTCTAGCCAGTCTCTAGCCGGTGTCTAGCCAGTCTCTAGCCGGTGTCTAGCCAGAGTCTAGCCAGTGTCTAGCCAGTGTCTTGCCAGTGTTCAGCCAGTGTCTTGCCAGTGTTTATCCAGTGTCTATCCAGTGTCTTGCCAGTGTTTATCCAGTGTCTAGCCATTACCTAGCCAGTGTCTAGCCTGTGCCTAACCAGTGTCTTGCCTGGGCTTAGCCAATGTCTAGCCTGGGCCTAACCAGTGTTTCGCCTGTGCCTAGCCAGTGTCTAGCCAGTGTCTAGCCAGTGTCTAGCCAGTGTCTAGCCAGTGTCTAGCCAGTGTAAAGCCAGTGTCTAGCCAGTGTAAAGCCAGTGTCTAGCCAGTGTCTAGCCAGTGTCTAGCCAGTGTCTTGCCAGTGTCTAGCCAGTGACTTGCCAGTGTTTTTCGAGTGTCTAGCCTGTACCTAGCCAGTGTCTAGCCTGTGCCTAGCCAGTGTCTACCCTGTGCCTAGCCAGTGTCAAGCCTGTGCCTAACCAGAGTCTAGCTTGTGCCTAGCCAATGTCTATCCTGTGCATTGTCTGTGCCTAACCTGTGCCTAGCTTGTGATTGGCAAGTGCATAGCCTGTGCCTAGCCAGTGTCTAGCCTGTGCCTAGCCAGTGTCTAGCTTGTGCCTAGCCAGTGTCTAGCCTGTGCTTAGCCAGTGTCTAGCCTGTGCCTAGCCAGCGTCTGGCCAGTGCCTAGCCACTGTCTAGTCTGTGCCTGGCAAGTGTCTAGCCTGGGCGTAACCTGTGTCTAGCCTGTGTCTAGCCAGTGTCTAGCCAGTATCTAGCCAGTGTCTAGCCAGTATCTAGCCAGTGTCTAGCTAGGGTCTAGCCAGTGTCTAGTCAGTGTCTAGCCAGTGTCTAGCCAGTGTCTAGCCAGTATCTAGCCAGTGTCTAGCCAGTGACTAGCCAGTGTCTAGCCAGTGTCTAGCCAGTGTCCAGCCAGTGTCTAGCCAGTGTCCAGGCAGTGTCTAGCCAGTGTCTAGCCTGTGTCTAGCCAGTGTCTAGCCAGTGTCTAGCCCGTGTCTAGCGAGTGTCTAGCCAGTGTCTAGCCAGTGTCTAGCCAGTGTCTAGCCAGTGTCTAGCCAGTGTCTAGCCAGTGTCTAGCCAGTATCTAGCCTGTGTCTAGCCAGTGTCTAGCCAGTGTCTAGCCTGTGTCTAGCCAGTGTCTAGCCTGTGTCTAGCCCGTGTCTAGCGAGTGTCTAGCCAGTGTCTAGCCAGTGTCTAGCCAGTGTCTAGCCAGTGTCTAGCCAGTGTCTAGCCAGTGTCTAGCCAGTGTCTAGCCAGTGTCTAGCCAGTGTCTAGCCAGTGTCTAGCCAGTGTCTAGCCAGTATCTAGCCTGTGTCTAGCCAGTGTCTATCCAGTGTCTTGCCAGTGTTTATCCAGTGTCTAGCCATTACCTAGCCAGTGTCTAGCCTGTGCCTAGCCAGTGTCTTGCCTGGGCTTAGCCAATGTCTAGCCTGGGCCTAACCAGTGTTTCGCCTGTGCCTAGCCAGTGTCTAGCCAGTGTCTAGCCAGTGTAAAGCCAGTGTCTAGCCAGTGTAAAGCCAGTGTCTAGCCAGTGTCTAGCCAGTGTCTAGCCAGTGTCTTGCCAGTGTCTAGCCAGTGACTTGCCAGTGTTTTTCGAGTGTCTAGCCTGTACCTAGCCAGTGTCTAGCCTGTGCCTAGCCAGTGTCTACCCTGTGCCTAGCCAGTGTCAAGCCTGTGCCCAACCAGAGTCTAGCTTGTGCCTAGCCAATGTCTATCCTGTGCATTGTCTGTGCCTAACCTGTGCCTAGCTTGTGATTGGCAAGTGCATAGCCTGTGCCTAGCCAGTGTCTAGCCTGTGCCTAGCCAGTGTCTAGCTTGTGCCTAGCCAGTGTCTAGCCTGTGCCTAGCCAGTGTCTAGCCTGTGCCTAGCCAGCGTCTGGCCAGTGCCTAGCCACTGTCTAGCCTGTGCCTGGCAAGTGTCTAGCCTGGGCGTAGCCTGTGTCTAGCCTGTGTCTAGCCAGTGTCTAGCCAGTATCTAGCCAGTGTCTAGCTAGGGTCTAGCCAGTGTCTAGTCAGTGTCTAGCCAGTGTCTAGCCAGTGTCTAGCCAGTATCTAGCCAGTGTCTAGCCAGTGACTAGCCAGTGTCTAGCCAGTGTCTAGCCAGTGTCCAGCCAGTGTCTAGCCAGTGTCCAGGCAGTGTCTAGCCAGTGTCTAGCCTGTGTCTAGCCAGTGTCTAGCCAGTGTCTAGCCCGTGTCTAGCGAGTGTCTAGCCAGTGTCTAGCCAGTGTCTAGCCAGTGTCTAGCCAGTGTCTAGCCAGTGTCTAGCCAGTGTCTAGCCAGTGTCTAGCCAGTGTCTAGCCAGTATCTAGCCTGTGTCTAGCCTGTGTCTAGCCAGTGTCTAGCCAGTGTCTAGCCTGTGTCTAGCCAGTGTCTAGCCTGTGTCTAGCCCGTGTCTAGCGAGTGTCTAGCCAGTGTCTAGCCAGTGTTTAGCCAGTGTCTAGCCAGTGTCTAGCCAGTGTCTAGCCAGTGTCTAGCCAGTTTCTAGCCAGTGTCTAGCCAGTGTCTAGCCAGTGTCTAGCCAGTGTCTAGCCAGTGTCTAGCCAGTGTCTAGCCAGTGTCTAGCCAGTATCTAGCCTGTGTCTAGCCAGTGTCTAGCCTGTGTCTAGCATGTGTCTAGCCTGTGTTTAGCCTGTGCCTAGCCTGTGCCTAGCCAGTGTCTAGCCAGGGTCAAGCTTGTGCCTAACCAGTGTCTAACCTGTGTCTAGTCTGGGCCTAGCGTGTGATTGGCATGTGCATAGCCTGTGCATAGCCAGAGTCTAGCCAGTGCCTAGCCAGTGTCTAGCCTGTGCCTTGTCTGTGCCTTACCTGTGCCAGCCTGTGATTGGCATGTGCATAGCCTGTGAAAAGCCAGTGTCTAGCCTGTGCCTAGGAAGTGTCTAGCCTGTGCCTAGCCAGTGTCTAGCCTGTGCCTAGCCAGTGTCTTGCCTGTGCCTAGCCAGTGTCTAGCCTGTGCCTAGCCAATGTCTAGCCTGTCTCTAGCCGGTGTCTAGCCAGTGTCTAGCCAGTGTCTAGCCAGTATCTAGCCTGTGTCTAGCCAGTGTCTAGCCTGTGTCTAGCATGTGTCTAGCCTGTGTTTAGCCTGTGCCTAGCCTGTGCCTAGCCAGTGTCTAGCCAGGGTCAAGCTTATGCCGAACCAGTGTCTAACCTGTGTCTAGCCTGTGCCTAGCCTGTGCCTAGCCAGTGTCTAGCCAGGGTCAAGCTTATGCCGAACCAGTGTCTAACCTGTGTCTAGTCTGGGCCTAGCCTGTGCCAGCCTGTGATTGGCATGTGCATAGCCTGTGAAAAGCCAGTGTCTAGCCTGTGCCTAGGAAGTGTCTAGCCTGTGCCTAGCCAGTGTCTAGCCTGTGCCTAGCCAGTGTCTTGCCTGTGCCTAGCCAGTGTCTAGCCTGTGCCTAGTCAATGTCTAGCCAGTGTCTAGCCGGTGTCTAGCCAGTGTCTAGCCAGTGTCTTGCCAGTGTCTTGCCAGTGTCTAGCCAGTGACTTGCCAGTGTTTTTCGTGTGTCTAGCCTGTACCTAGCCAGTGTCTAACCTGTGACAAGCCAGTGTGTTCCCTGTGCCTAGCCAGTGTCAAGCCTGTGCCTAACCAGAGTCTAGCCTGTGCCTAGCCAGTGTCTATCCTGTGCCTTGTCTGTGCCTAACCTGTGCCTAGCTTGTGATTGGCAAGTGCATAGCCTGTGCCTAGCCAGTGTCTAGCCTGTGCCTAGCCAGTGTCTAGCCTGTGCCTAGCCAGTGTCTAGCCTGTGCCTAGCCAGTGTCTAGCCTGTGCCTAGCCAGTGTCTAGCCTGTGCCTAGCCAGTGTCTAGCCTGTGCCTAGCCAGTGTCTAGCCTGTGCCTAGCCAGTGTCTAGCCTGTGCTTTGCCAGTAACTAGCCTGTGCGTAGCCCGTGTCTAGTCTATGCCTAGACAGTGTCTAGCCTGTGCCTAACTAGTGTCTAGCCTGTGTATAGCCTGTGCCTTGCCTGTGATTGGCATGTGCATAGCCTGTGCCTAGCCAGTGTCTAGCCAGTGTTTAGCCTGTGCCTAGCCTGTGCCTAGCCTGTGCCTAGCCTGTGCCTAGCCTGTGCCTAGCCTGTGCCTAGCCTGTGCCTAGCCAGTGTCTAGCCTGTGTGTAGCATGTGTCTAGCCTGTGTTTAGCCTGTGCCTAGCCAGTGTCTAGCCAGGGTCAAGCTTGTGCCTAACCAGTGTCTAACCTGTGTCTAGCCTGTGTCTAGCCTGTGTCCAACCCGTGTCTAGCCAGTGTCCAGCCGGTGTCTAGCCAGTGTCTAGCCTGTGTCTAGCCAGTGTCTAGCCAGTGTCTAGCCAGTGTCTAGCCTGTGTCTAGCGAGTGTCTAGCCAGTGTCTAGCCAGTGTCTAGCCAGTGTGTAGCCAGTGTCTAGCCAGTGTCTAGCCAGTATCTAGCCTGTGTCTAGCCAGTGTCTATCCTGTGCCTTGTCTGTGCCTAACCTGTGCCTAGCTTGTGATTGGCAAGTGCATAGCCTGTGCCTAGCCAGTGTCTAGCCTGTGCCTAGCCAGTGTCTAGCCTGTGCCTAGCCAGTGTCTAGCCTGTGCTTTGCCAGTAACTAGCCTGTGCGTAGCCCGTGTCTAGTCTATGCCTAGACAGTGTCTAGCCTGTGCCTAACTAGTGTCTAGCCTGTGTATAGCCTGTGCCTTGCCTGTGATTGGCATGTGCATAGCCTGTGCCTAGCCAGTGTCTAGCCAGTGTTTAGCCTGTGCCTAGCCTGTGCCTAGCCTGTGCCTAGCCTGTGCCTAGCCTGTGCCTAGCCAGTGTCTAGCCTGTGTGTAGCATGTGTCTAGCCTGTGTTTAGCCTGTGCCTAGCCACTGTCTAGCCAGGGTGAAGCTTGTGCCTAACCAGTGTCTAACCTGTGTCTAGCCTGTGCCTAGCCTGTGCCTAGCCTGTGCCTAGCCTGTGCCTAGCCTGTGCCTAGCCTGTGCCTAGCCTGTGCCTAGCCTGTGCCTAGCCTGTGCCTAGCCTGTGCCTAGCCTGTGCCTAGCCTGTGCCTAGCCTGTGCCTAGCCAGTGTCTAGCCTGTGTGTAGCATGTGTCTAGCCTGTGTTTAGCCTGTGCCTAGCCACTGTCTAGCCAGGGTGAAGCTTGTGCCTAACCAGTGTCTAACCTGTGTCTAGCCTGTGCATAGTCAGTGTCTAGCCAGTGTTTAGCCTGTGCCTAGCCTGTGCCTAGCCTGTGCCTAGCCTGTGCCTAGCCTGTGCCTAGCCTGTGCCTAGCCTGTGCCTAGCCTGTGCCTAGCCTGTGCCTAGCCTGTGCCTAGCCTGTGCCTAGCCTGTGCCTAGCCTGTGCCTAGCCTGTGCCTAGCCTGTGCCTAGCCTGTGCCTAGCCAGTGTCTAGCCTGTGTGTAGCATGTGTCTAGCCTGTGTTTAGCCTGTGCCTAGCCAGGGTCAAGCTTGTGCCTAACCAGTGTCTAACCTGTGTCTAGCCTGGCCTTGTCAGTGTCTAGCCTGTGACTAGCCTGTGACTAGCCTGTGTCTAGCCTGTGTCCAACCCGTGTCTAGCCAGTGTCCAGCCAGTGTCTAGCCAGTGTCTAGCCCGTGTCTAGCGAGTGTCTAGCCAGTGTCTAGCCAGTGTCTAGCCAGTGTCTAGCCAGTATCTAGCCTGTGTCTAGCCAGTGTCTAGCCTGTGTCTAGCATGTGTCTAGCCTGTGTTTAGCCTGTGCCTAGCCTGTGCCTAGCCAGTGTCTAGCCAGGGTCAAGCTTGTGCCTAACCAGTGTCTAACCTGTGTCTAGTCTGGGCCTAGCCTGTGATTGGCATGTGCACAGCCAGAGTCTAGCCAGTGCCTAGCCAGTGTCTAGCCTGTGCCTTGTCTGTGCCTTACCTGTGCCAGCCTGTGATTGGCATGTGCATAGCCTGTGAAAAGCCAGTGTCTAGCCTGTGCCTAGGAAGTGTCTAGCCTGTGCCTAGCCAGTGTCTAGCCTGTGCCTAGCCCGTGTCTTGCCTGTGCCTAGCCAGTGTCTAGCCTGTGCCTAGCCAATGTCTAGCCAGTCTCTAGCCGGTGTCTAGCCAGTGTCCAGCCAGTGTCTAGCCAGTGTCTTGCCAGTGTTCAGCCAGTGTCTTGCCAGTGTTTATCCAGTGTCTATCCAGTGTCTTGCCAGTGTTTATCCAGTGTCTAGCCTTTACCTAGCCAGTGTCTAGCCTGTGCCTAGCCAGTGTCTTGCCTGGGCTTAGCCAATGTCTAGCCTAGGCCTAACCAGTGTTTCGCCTGTGCCTAGCCAGTGTCTAGCCAGTGTCTAGCCAGTGTAAAGCCAGTGTCTAGCCAGTGTAAAGCCAGTGTCTAGCCAGTGTCTAGCCAGTGTCTAGCCAGTGTCTAGCCAGTGACTTGCCAGTGTTTTTCGTGTGTCTAGCCTGTACCTAGCCAGTGTCTAGCCTGTGCCTAGCTAGTGTTTACCCTGTGCCTAGCCAGTGTCAAGCCTGTGCCTAACCAGAGTCTAGCCTGTGCCTAGCCAGTGTCTAGCCAGTGTCTAGCCTGTGTCTAGCGAGTGTCTAGCCAGTGTCTAGCCAGTGTCTAGCCAGTGTGTAGCCAGTGTCTAGCCAGTGTCTAGCCAGTATCTAGCCTGTGTCTAGCCAGTGTCTATCCTGTGCCTTGTCACAGTGTCTAACCTGTGTCTAGTCTGGGCCTAGCCTGTGATTGGCATGTGCATAGCCTGTGCATAGCCAGAGTCTAGCCAGTGCCTAGCCAGTGTCTAGCCTGTGCCTTGTCTGTGCCTTACCTGTAACAGCCTGTGATTGGCATGTGCATAGCCTGTGAAAAGCCAGTGTCTAGCCTGTGCCTAGGAAGTGTCTAGCCTGTGCCTAGCCAGTGTCTAGCCTGTGCCTAGCCAGTGTCTTGCCAGTGCCTAGCCAGTGTCTAGCCTGTGCCTAGCCAATGTCTAGCCAGTCTCTAGCCGGTGTCTAGCCAGTGTCTAGCCAGTGTCTAGCCAGTATCTAGCCTGTGTCTAGCCAGTGTCTAGCCTGTGTCTAGCATGTGTCTAGCCTGTGTTTAGCCTGTGCCTAGCCTGTGCCTAGCCTGTGCCTAGCCAGTGTCTAGCCAGGGTCAAGCTTGTGCCGAACCAGTGTCTAACCTGTGTCTAGTCTGGGCCTAGCCTGTGATTGGCATGTGCATAGCCTGTGCATAGCCAGAGTCTAGCCAGTGCCTAGACAGTGTCTAGCCTGTGTCTTGTCTGTGCCTTACCTGTGCCAGCCTGTGATTGGCATGTGCATAGCCTGTGAAAAGCCAGTGTCTAGCCTGTGCCTAGGAAGTGTCTAGCTTGTGCCTAGCCAGTGTCTAGCCTGTGCCTAGCCAATGTCTAGCCTGTGCCTAGCCAATGTCTAGCCAGTCTCTAGCCAGTGTCTAGCCATTGTCTAGCCAGTGTCTTGCCAGTGTCTAGCCAGTGACTTGCCAGTGTTTTTCGTGTGTCTAGCCTGTACCTAGCCAGTGTCTAGCCTGTGCCTAGCCAGTGTGTACCCTGTGCCTAGCCAGTGTCAAGCCTGTGCCTAACCAGAGTCTAGCCTGTGCCTAGCCAGTGTCTATCCTGTGCCTTGTCTGTGCCTAACCTGTGCCTAGCTTGTGATTGGCAAGTGCATAGCCTGTGCCTAGCCAGTGTCTAGCCTGTGCCTAGCCAGTGTCTAGCCTGTGCCTAGCCAGTGTCTAGCCTGTGCCTAGCCAGTGTCTAGCCTGTGCCTAGCCAGTGTCTAGCCTGTGCCTAGCCAGTGTCTAGCCTGTTCTTAGCCAGCGTCTAGCCAGTGCCTAGCCAGTGTCTAGCCTGTGCCTTGCCAGTAACTAGGCTGTGCGTAGCCCGTGTCTAGTCTATGCCTAGACAGTGTCTAGCCTGTGCCTAACTAGTGTATAGCCTGTGCCTTGCCTGTGATTGGCATGTGCATAGCCTGTGCCTAGTCAGTGTCTAGCCAGTGTTTAGCCTGTGCCTGGCCTGTGCCTAGCCTGTGCCTAGCCTGTGCCTAGCCTGTGCCTAGCCTGTGCCTAGCCTGTGCCTAGCCTGTGCCTAGCCTGTGCCTAGCCAGTGTCTAGCCTGTGTGTACCATGTGTCTAGCCTGTGTTTAGCCTGTGCCTAGCCAGTGTCTAGCCAGGGTCAAGCTTGTGCCTAACCAGTGTCTAACCTGTGTCTAGCCTGTGTCCAACCCGTGTCTAGCCAGTGTCCAGCCAGTGTCTAGCCAGTGTCTAGCCTGTGTCTAGCCAGTGTCTAGCCAGTGTCTAGCCAGTGTCTAGCCAGTGTCTAGCCTGTGTCTAGCGAGTGTCTAGCCAGTGTCTAGCCAGTGTCTAGCCAGTGTGTAGCCAGTGTCTAGCCAGTGTCTAGCCAGTATCTAGCCTGTGTCTAGCCAGTGTCTATCCTGTGCCTTGTCTGTGCCTAACCTGTGCCTAGCTTGTGATTGGCAAGTGCATAGCCTGTGCCTAGCCAGTGTCTAGCCTGTGCCTAGCCAGTGTCTAGTCTGTGCCTAGCCAGTGTCTAGCCTGTGCCTAGCCAGTGTCTAGCCTGTGCCTTGCCAGTAACTAGCCTGTGCGTAGCCCGTGTCTAGTCTATGCCTAGACAGTGTCTAGCCTGTGCCTAACTAGTGTCTAGCCTGTGCCTTGCCTGTGATTGGCATGTGCATAGCCTGTGCCTAGACAGTGCCTAGCCAGTGTCTAGCCAGTGTTTAGCCTGTGCCTAGCCTGTGCCTAGCCTGTGCCTAGCCTGTGCCTAGCCTGTGTCTAACCTGTGCCTAGCCTGTGCCTAGCCTGTGCCTAGCCTGTGCCTAGCCAGTGTCTAGCCTGTGTGTAGCATGTGTCTAGCCTGTGTTTAGCCTGTGCCTAGCCAGGGTCAAGCTTGTGCCTAACCAGTGTCTAACCTGTGTCTAGCCTGGCCTTGTCAGTGTCTAGCCTGTGACTAGCCTGTGTCTAGCCTGTGTCCAACCCGTGTCTAGCCAGTGTCCAGCCAGTGTCTAGCCAGTGTCCAGGCAGTGTCTAGCCAGTGTCTAGCCTGTGTCTAGCCAGTTTCTAGCCAGTGTCTAGCCCGTGTCTAGCGAGTGTCTAGCCAGTGTCTAGCCAGTGTCTAGCCAGTGTCTAGCCAGTATCTAGCCTGTGTCTAGCCAGTGTCTAGCCTGTGTCTAGCATGTGTCTAGCCTGTGTTTAGCCTGTGCCTAGCCTGTGCCTAGCCAGTGTCTAGCCAGGGTCAAGCTTGTGCCTAACCAGTGTCTAACCTGTGTCTAGTCTGGGCCTAGCCTGTGATTGGCATGTGCATAGCCTGTGCATAGCCAGAGTCTAGCCAGTGCCTAGCCAGTGTCTAGCCTGTGCCTTGTCTGTGCCTTACCTGTGCCAGCCTGTGATTGGCATGTGCATAGCCTGTGAAAAGCCAGTGTCTAGCCTGTGCCTAGGAAGTGTCTAGCCTTTACCTAGCCAGTGTCTAGCCTGTGCCTAGCCAGTGTCTTGCCTGGGCTTAGCCAATGTCTAGCCTGGGCCTAACCAGTGTTTCGCCTGTGCCTAGCCTGTGTCTAGCCAGTGTCTAGCCAGTGTAAAGCCAGTGTCTAGCCAGTGTAAAGCCAGTGTCTAGCCAGTGTCTAGCCAGTGTCTAGCCAGTGTCTAGCCAGTGACTTGCCAGTGTTTTTCGTGTGTCTAGCCTGTACCTAGCCAGTGTCTAGCCTGTGCCTAGCCAGTGTGTACCCTGTGCCTAGCCAGTGTCAAGCCTGTGCCTAACCAGAGTCTAGCCTGTGCCTAGCCAGTGTCTATCCTGTGCCTTGTCTGTGCCTAACCTGTGCCTAGCTTGTCATTGGCAAGTGCATAGCCTGTGCCTAGCCAGTGTCTAGCCTGTGTCTAGTCTGGGCCTAGCCAGGGTCAAGCTTGTGCCTAACCAGTGTCTAACCTGTGTCTAGCCTGGCCTTGTCAGTGTCTAGCCTGTGACTAGCCTGTGACTAGCCTGTGTCTAGCTTGTGTCCAACCCGTGTCTAGCCAGTGTCCAGCCAGTGTCTAGCCAGTGTCCAGGCAGTGTCTAGCCAGTGTCTAGCCTGTGTCTAGCCAGTGTCTAGCCAGTGTCTAGCCCGTGTCTAGCGAGTGTCTAGCCAGTGTCTAGCCAGTGTCTAGCCAGTGTCTAGCCAGTATCTAGCCTGTGTCTAGCCAGTGTCTAGCCTGTGTCTAGCATGTGTCTAGCCTGTGTTTAGCCTGTGCCTAGCCTGTGCCTAGCCAGTGTCTAGCCAGGGTCAAGCTTGTGCCTAACCAGTGTCTAACCTGTGTCTAGTCTGGGCCTAGCCTGTGATTGGCATGTGCATAGCCTGTGCATAGCCAGAGTCTAGCCAGTGCCTAGCCAGTGTCTAGCCTGTGCCTTGTCTGTGCCTTACCTGTGCCAGCCTGTGATTGGCATGTGCATAGCCTGTGAAAAGCCAGTGTCTAGCCTGTGCCTAGGAAGTGTCTAGCCTGTGCCTAGCCAGTGTCTAGCCTGTGCCTAGCCAGTGTCTTGCCTGTGCCTAGCCAGTGTCTAGCCTGTGCCTAGCCAATGTCTAGCCAGTCTCTAGCCGGTGTCTAGCCAGTGTCCAGCCAGTGTCTAGCCAGTGTCTTGCCAGTGTTCAGCCAGTGTCTTGCCAGTGTTTATCCAGTGTCTATCCAGTGTCTTGCCAGTGTTTATCCAGTCTCTAGCCTTTACCTAGCCAGTCTCTAGCCTGTGCCTAGCCAGTGTCTTGCCTGGGCTTAGCCAATGTCTAGCCTGGGCCTAACCAGTGTTTCGCCTGTGCCTAGCCAATGTCTAGCCAGTGTCTAGCCAGTGTAAAGCCAGTGTCTAGCCAGTGTAAAGCCAGTGTCTAGCCAGTGTCTAGCCAGTGTCTTGCCAGTGTCTAGCCAGTGACTTGCCAGTGTTTTTCGTGTGTCTAGCCTGTACCTAGCCAGTGTCTAGCCTGTGCCTAGCCAGTGTGTACCCTGTGCCTAGCCAGAGTCAAGCCTGTGCCTAACCAGAGTCTAGCCTGTGCCTAGCCAGTGTCTATCCTGTGCCTTGTCTGTGCCTAACCTGTGCCTAGCTTGTGATTGGCAAGTGCATAGCCTGTGCCTAGCCAGTGTCTAGCCTGTGCCTAGCCAGTGTCTAGCCTGTGCCTAGCCAGTGTCTAGCCTGTGCCTAGCCAGTGTCTAGCCTGTGCCTAGCCAGCGTCTAGCCAGTGCCTAGCCAGTGTTTAGCCTGTGCCTTGCCAGTAACTAGCCTGTGCGTAGCCCGTGTCTAGTCTATGCCTAGACAGTGTCTAGCCTGTGCCTTACTAGTGTCTAGCCTGTGTATAGCCTGTGCCTTGCCTGTGATTAGCATGTGCATAGCCTGTGCCTAGCCAGTGTCTAGCCAGTGTTTAGCCTGTGCCTAACCTGTGCCTAGCCTGTGCCTAGCCTGTGCCTAGCCTGTGCCTAGCCTGTGCCTAGCCTGTGCCTAGCCTGTGCCTAGCCAGTGTCTAGCCTGTGTGTAGCATGTGTCTAGCCTGTGTTTAGCCTGTGCCTAGCCAGTGTCTAGCCAGGGTCAAGCTTGTGCCTAACCAGTGTCTAACCTGTGTCTAGCCTGTGTCTAGCCTGTGTCCAACCCGTGTCTAGCCAGTGTCTAGCCAGTGTCTAGCCAGTGTCTAGCCTGTGTCTAGCGAGTGTCTAGCCAGTGTCTAACCAGTGTCTAGCCAGTGTGTAGCCAGTGTCTAGCCAGTGTCTAGCCAGTATCTAGCCTGTGTCTAGCCAGTGTCTATCCTGTGCCTTGTCTGTGCCTAACCTGTGCCTAGCTTGTCATTGGCAAGTGCATAGCCTGTGCCTAGCCAGTGTCTAGCCTGTGCCTAGCCAGTGTCTAGCCTGTGCCTAGCCAGTGTCTAGCCTGTGCCTTGCCAGTAACTAGCCTGTGCGTAGCCCGTGTCTAGTCTATGCCTAGACAGTGTCTAGCCTGTGCCTAACTAGTGTCTAGCCTGTGTATAGCCTGTGCCTTGCCTGTGATTGGCATGTGCATAGCCTGTGCCTAGCCAGTGTCTAGCCAGTGTTTAGCCTGTGCCTAGCCTGTGCCTAGCCTGTGCCTAGCCTGTGCCTAGCCTGTGCCTAGCCTGTGCCTAGCCTGTGCCTAGCCTGTGCCTAGCCTGTGCCTAGCCAGTGTCTAGCCTGTGTGTAGCATGTGTCTAGCCTGTGTTTAGCCTGTGCCTAGCCAGGGTCAAGCTTGTGCCTAACCAGTGTCTAACCTGTGTCTAGCCTGGCCTTGTCAGTGTCTAGCCTGTGTCTAGCCTGTGACTAGCCTGTGTCTAGCCTGTGACTAGCCTGTGTCTAGCCTGTGTCCAACCCGTGTCTAGCCAGTGACCAGCCAGTGTCTAGCCAGTGTCCAGGCAGTGTCTAGCCAGTGTCTAGCCTGTGTCTAGCCAGTGTCTAGCCAGTGTCTAGCCCGTGTCTAGCGAGTGTCTAGCCAGTGTCTAGCCAGTGTCTAGCCAGTGTCTAGCCAGTATCTAGCCTGTGTCTAGCCAGTGTCTAGCCTGTGTCTAGCATGTGTCTAGCCTGTGTTTAGCCTGTGCCTAGCCTGTGCCTAGCCAGTGTTTAGCCAGGGTCAAGCTTGTGCCTAACCAGTGTCTAACCTGTGTCTAGTCTGGGCCTAGCCTGTGATTGGCATGTGCATAGCCTGTGCATAGCCAGAGTCTAGCCAGTGCCTAGCCAGTGTCTAGCCTGTGCCTTGTCTGTGCCTTTCCTGTGCCAGCCTGTGATTGGCATGTGCATAGCCTGTGAAAAGCCAGTGTCTAGCCTGTGCCTAGGAAGTGTCTAGCCTGTGCCTAGCCAGTGTCTAGCCTGTGCTTAGCCAGTGTCTTGCCTGTGCCTAGCCAGTGTCTAGCCTGTGCCTAGCCAATGTCTAGCCAGTCTCTAGCCGGTGTCTAGCCAGTGTCTAGCCAGTGTCTTGCCAGTGCTCAGCCAGTGTCTTGCCAGTGTTTATCCAGTGTCTATCCAGTGTCTTGCCAGTGTTTATCCAGTGTCTAGCCTTTAGCTAGCCAGTGTCTAGCCTGTGCCTAGCCAGTGTCTTGCCTGGGCTTAGCGAATGTCTAGCCTGGGCCTAACCAGTGTTTCGCCTGTGCCTAGCCAGTGTCTAGCCAGTGTCTAGCCAGTGTCTAGCCAGTGTCTAGCCAGTGTAAAGCCAGTGTCTAGCCAGTGTAAAGCCAGTGTCTAGCCAGTGTCTAGCCAGTGTCTAGCCAGTGTCTTGCCAGTGTCTAGCCAGTGACTTGCCAGTGTTTTTCGAGTGTCTAGCCTGTACCTAGCCAGTGTCTAGCCTGTGCCTAGCCAGTGTCTACCCTGTGCCTAGCCAGTGTCAAGCCTGTGCCTAACCAGAGTCTAGCTTGTGCCTAGCCAATGTCTATCCTGTGCATTGTCTGTGCCTAACCTGTGCCTAGCTTGTGCCTAACCTGTGCCTAGCTTGTGATTGGCAAGTGCATAGCCTGTGCCTAGCCAGTGTCTAGCTTGTGCCTAGCCAGTGTCTAGCCTGTGCCTAGCCAGCGTCTGGCCAGTGCCTAGCCACTGTCTAGCCTGTGCCTGGCAAGTGTCTAGCCTGGGCGTAGCCTGTGTCTAGCCTGTGTCTAGCCAGTGTCTAGCCAGTATCTAGCCAGTGTCTAGCCAGTGTCTTGCCAGTGTTTATCCAGTGTCTATCCAGTGTCTTGCCAGTGTTTATCCAGTGTCTAGCCTTTACCTAGCCAGTGTCTAGTCAGTGTCTAGCCTGTGCCTAGCCAATGTCTAGCCAGTCTCTAGCTGGTGTCTAGCCAGTGTCTAGCCAGTGTCTAGCCAGTGTCTAGCCAGTGTCTAGCCAGTGTCTTGCCAGTGTTTATCCAGTGTCTATCCAGTGTCTTGCCAGTGTTTATCCAGTGTCTAGCCTTTACCTAGCCAGTGTCTAGCCTGTGCCTAACCAGTGTCTAGCTTGTGCCTAGCCAATGTCAAGCCTGTGCCTAACCAGAGTCTAGCCTGTGCCTAGCCAATGTCTATCCTGTGCCTTGTCTGTGCCTAACTTGTGCCTAGCTTGTGATTGGCAAGTGCATAGCCTGTGCCTAGCCAGTGTCTAGCCTGTGCCTAGCCAGTGTCTAGCTTGTGCCTAGCCAGTGTCTAGTCTGTGCACAGCCAGTGTCTAGCCTGTGCCTAGCCAGCGTCTGGCCAGTGCCTAGCCACTGTCTAGCCTGTGCCTGGCAAGTGTCTAGCCTGGGCGTAGCCTGCGTCTAGCCAGTGTCTAGCCAGTATCTAGCCAGTGTCTAGCTAGGGTCCAGCCAGTGTCTAGTCAGTGTCTAGCAAGTGTCTAGCCAGTGTCTAGCCAGTATCTAGCCAGTGTCTAGCCAGTATCTAGCCAGTGTCTAGCCAGTGTCTAGCCAGTGTCTAGCCAGTGTAAAGCCAGTGTCTAGCCAGTGTCTAGCCAGTGTCTAGGCAGTGTCTAGGCAGTGTCTAGGCAGTGTCTTGCCAGTGTCTAGCCAGTGACTTGCCAGTGTTTTTCGAGTGTCTAGCCTGTACCTAGCCAGTGTCTAGCCAGTGTCTAGCCAGTGTCAAGCTAGTGTCTAGCCAGTGTCTAGCATGTGTCTAGCCTGTGTCTAGCCTGTGTTTAACCTGTGCCTAGTTTGTGCCTAGCCAGTGACTAGCCAGGGTCCAGCCTGTGCCTAACCAGTGTCTAGTCTATGCCTAGACAGTGTCTAGCCTGTGCCTAACCAGTGTCTAGCCTGTGCCTAGCCTCTGCCTTGCCTGTGATTGGCATGTGCAAAGCCTGTGCCTAGCCAGTGTCTAGCCAGTGTTTAGCCTGTGCCTAGCCTGTGCCTTGCCAGTGTCTAGCCTGTTCCTAGCCAGTGTCTAGCCTGTGTCTAGCCAGTGTCTTGCTGTGTTTAGCCTGTGCCTAGCCAGTGTCTAGCCAGTGTCTAGCCAGTGTAAAGCCAGTGTCTAGCCAGTGTCTAGCCAGTGTCTAGCCAGTGACTTGCCAGTGTTTTTCGAGTGTCTAGCCTGTACCTAGCCAGTGTCTAGCCTGTGCGTAGCCAGTGTCTACCCTGTGCCTAGCCAGTGTCAAGCCTGTGCCTAACCAGAGTCTAGCCTGTGCCTAGCCAATGTCTATCCTGTGCCTTGTCTGTGCCTAACCTGTGGCTAGCTTGTGATTGGCAAGTGCATAGCCTGTGCCTAGCCAGTGTCAAGCCTGTGCCTAGCCAGTGTCTAGCCTGTGCCTAGCCAGTGTCTAGCCTGTGCCTAGCCAGTGTCTAGCTTGTGCCTAGCCAGTGTCTAGCCTGTGCCTAGCCAGTGTCTAGCCTGTGCCTACCCAGCGTCTGGCCAGTGCCTAGCCACTGTCTAGCCTGTGCCTAGCCACTGTCTAGCCTGTGCCTAGCCAGTGTCTAGCCTGTGCCTAGCCAGTGTCTAGCTTGTGCCTAGCCAGTGTCTAGCCTGTGCCTAGCCAGTGTGTAGCCTGTGCCTAGCCAGCGTCTGGCCAGTGCCTAGCCACTGTCTAGCCTGTGCCTGGCAAGTGTCTAGCCTGGGCGTAGCCTGTGTCAAGCCTGTGTCTAGCCAGTGTCTAGCCAGTGTCTAGCCTGTGTCTAGCCAGTGTCTAGCCTGTGCCTAGCCAGCGTCTAGCCAGTGCCTAACCAGTGTCTAGCCTGTGCCTGGCAAGTGTCTAGCCTGTGTCTAGCCTGTGTCTAGCCAGTGTCTAGCCAGTATCTAGCCAGTGTCTAGCTAGGGTCTAGCCAGTGTCTAGCCAGTGTCTAGCCAGTGTCTAGCCAGTGTCTAGCCAGTGTCTAGCCAGTGTCTAGCCAGTGTCTAGCCAGTGTCTAGCCAGTGTCTAGCCAGTGTCTAGCCAGTGTCTAGCCAGTGTCTAGCCAGTGTCTAGCCAGTGTCTAGCCAGTGTCTAGCCAGTGTCTAGCCAGTGTCTAGCCTGTGTCTAGCATGTGTCTAGCCTGGGCGTAGCCTGTGTCTAGCCAGTGTCTAGCCAGTGTCTAGCCAGTGTCTAGCCAGTATCTAGCCAGTGTCTAGCCAGTATCTAGCCAGTGTCTAGCCAGTGTCTAGCCAGTGTCTAGCCAGTGTCTAGCCAGTGTCTAGCCAGTGTCTAGCCAGTGTCTAGTCAGTGTCTAGCCAGTGTCTAGCCAGTGTCTAGCCAGTGTAAAGCCAGTGTCTAGCCAGTGTCTAGCCAGTGTCTAGGCAGTGTCTAGGCAGTGTCTTGCCAGTGTCTAGCCAGTGACTTGCCAGTGTTTTTCGAGTGTCTAGCCTGTACCTAGCCAGTGTCTAGCCAGTGTCTAGCCAGTGTCTAGCTAGTGTCTAGCCAGTGTCTAGCATGTGTCTAGCCTGTGTCTAGCCTGTGTTTAACCTGTGCCTAGTTTGTGCCTAGCCAGTGACTAGCCAGGGTCCAGCCTGTGCCTAACCAGTGTCTAGTCTATGCCTAGACAGTGTCTAGCCTGTGCCTAACCAGTGTCTAGCCTGTGCCTAGCCTCTGCCTTGCCTGTGATTGGCATGTGCAAAGCCTGTGCCTAGCCAGTGTCTAGCCAGTGTTTAGCCTGTGCCTAGCCAGTGTTTAGCCTGTGCCTAGCCTGTGCCTTGCCAGTGTCTAGCCTGTTCCTAGCCAGTGTCTAGCCTGTCTCTAGCCAGTGTCTTGCTGTGTTTAGCCAGTGTCTAGCCAGTGTCTAGCCAGTGTAAAGCCAGTGTCTAGCCAGTGTCTAGCCAGTGTCTAGCCAGTGACTTGCCAGTGTTTTTCGAGTGTCTAGCCTGTACCTAGCCAGTGTCTAGCCTGTGCGTAGCCAGTGTCTACCCTGTGCCTAGCCAGTGTCAAGCCTGTGCCTAACCAGAGTCTAGCCTGTGCCTAGCCAATGTCTATCCTGTGCCTTGTCTTGGCCTAACCTGTGGCTAGCTTGTGATTGGCAAGTGCATAGCCTGTGCCTAGCCAGTGTCAAGCCTGTGCCTAGCCAGTGTCAAGCCTGTGCCTAGCCAGTGTCTAGCCTGTGCCTAGCCAGTGTCTAGCTTGTGCCTAGCCAGTGTCTAGCCTGTGCCTAGCCAGTGTCTAGCCTGTGCCTACCCAGCGTCTGGCCAGTGCCTAGCCACTGTCTAGCCTGTGCCTAGCCAGTGTCTAGCCTGTGCCTAGCCAGTGTCTAGCCTGTGCCTAGCCAGTGTCTAGCTTGTGCCTAGCCAGTGTCTAGCCTGTGCCTAGCCAGTGTGTAGCCTGTGCCTAGCCAGCGTCTGGCCAGTGCCTAGCCACTGTCTAGCCTGTGCCTGGCAAGTGTCTAGCCTGGGCGTAGCCTGTGTCTAGCCTGTGTCTAGCCAGTGTCTAGCCTGTGTCTAGCCAGTGTCTAGCCTGTGCCTAGCCAGCGTCTAGCCAGTGCCTAACCAGTGTCTAGCCTGTGCCTGGCAAGTGTCTAGCCTGTGTCTAGCCTGTGTCTAGCCAGTGTCTAGCCAGTATCTAGCCAGTGTCTAGCTAGGGTCTAGCCAGTGTCTAGCCAGTGTCTAGCCAGTGTCTAGCCAGTGTCTAGCCAGTGTCTAGCCAGTGTCTAGCCAGTGTCTAGCCAGTGTCTAGCCAGTGTCTAGCCAGTGTTTAGCCAGTGTCTAGCCAGTGTCTAGCCAGTGTCTAGCCAGTGTCTAGCCAGTGTCTAGCCAGTGTCTAGCCAGTGTCTAGCCTGTGTCTAGCCAGTGTCTAGCCAGTGTCTAGCCAGTGTCTAGCCAGTGTCTAGCCTGTGCCTAGCCAATGTCTAGCCAGTCTCTAGCCGGTGTCTAGCCAGTGTCTAGCTAGTGTCTTGCCAGTGTTCAGCCAGTGTCTTGCCAGTGTTTATCCAGTGTCTATCCAGTGTCTTGCCAGTGTTTATCCAGTGTCTAGCCTGTGCCTTGTCTGTGCCTAACTTGTGCCAGCCTGTGATTGGCATGTGCATAGCCTGTGAAAAGCCAGTGTCTAGCCTGTGCCTAGGAAGTGTCTAGCCTGTGCCTAGCCAGTGTCTAGCCTGTGCCTAGCCAGTGTCTAGCCTGTGCCTAGCCAGTGTCTTGCCTGTGCCTAGCCAGTGTCTAGCCTGTGCCTAGCCAGTGTCTAGCTTGTGCCTAGCCAGTGTCTAGCCTGTGCCTAGCCAGTGTGTAGCCTGTGCCTAGCCAGCGTCTGGCCAGTGCCTAGCCACTGTCTAGCCTGTGCCTGGCAAGTGTCTAGCCTGGGCGTAGCCTGTGTCTAGCCTGTGTCTAGCCAGTGTCTAGCCTGTGTCTAGCCAGTGTCTAGCCTGTGCCTAGCCAGCGTCTAGCCAGTGCCTAACCAGTGTCTAGCCTGTGCCTGGCAAGTGTCTAGCCTGTGTCTAGCCAGTATCTAGCCAGTGTCTAGCTAGGGTCTAGCCAGTGTCTAGCCAGTGTCTAGCCAGTGTCTAGCCAGTGTCTAGCCAGTGTCTAGCCAGTGTCTAGCCAGTGTCTAGCCAGTGTCTAGCCAGTGTCTAGCCAGTGTCTAGCCAGTGTCTAGCCAGTGTCTAGCCAGTGTCTAGCCTGTGTCTAGCATGTGTCTAGCCTGGGCGTAGCCTGTGTCTAGCCAGTGTCTAGCCAGTGTCTAGCCAGTATCTAGCCAGTGTCTAGCCAGTATCTAGCCAGTGTCTAGCCAGTGTCTAGCCAGTGTCTAGCCAGTATCTAGCCAGTGTCTAGCCAGTATCTAGCCAGTGTCTAGCCAGTGTCTAGCCAGTGTCTAGCCAGTGTCTAGCCAGTGTCTAGCCAGTGTCTAGTCAGTGTCTAGCCAGTGTCTAGCCAGTGTCTAGCCAGTGTAAAGCCAGTGTCTAGCCAGTGTCTAGCCAGTGTCTAGGCAGTGTCTAGGCAGTGTCTTGCCAGTGTCTAGCCAGTGACTTGCCAGTGTTTTTCGAGTGTCTAGCCTGTACCTAGCCAGTGTCTAGCCAGTGTCTAGCCAGTGTCTAGCTAGTGTCTAGCCAGTGTCTAGCATGTGTCTAGCCTGTGTCTAGCCTGTGTTTAACCTGTGCCTAGTTTGTGCCTAGCCAGTGACTAGCCAGGGTCCAGCCTGTGCCTAACCAGTGTCTAGTCTATGCCTAGACAGTGTCTAGCCTGTGCCTAACCAGTGTCTAGCCTGTGCCTAGCCTCTGCCTTGCCTGTGATTGGCATGTGCAAAGCCAGTGCCTAACCAGTGTCTAGCCTGTGCCTGGCAAGTGTCTAGCCTGTGTCTAGCCTGTGTCTAGCCAGTGTCTAGCCAGTATCTAGCCAGTGTCTAGCTAGGGTCTAGCCAGTGTCTAGCCAGTGTCTAGCCAGTGTCTAGCCAGTGTCTAGCCAGTGTTTAGCCAGTGTCTAGCCAGTGTCTAGCCAGTGTCTAGCCAGTGTCTAGCCAGTGTCTAGCCAGTGTCTAGCCAGTGTCTAGCCAGTGTCTAGCCAGTGTCTAGCCAGTGTCTAGCCAGTGTCTAGCCAGTGTCTAGCCAGTGTCTAGCCAGTGTCTAGCCTGTGTCTAGCCTGTGTCTAGCATGTGTCTAGCCTGGGCGTAGCCTGTGTCTAGCCAGTGTCTAGCCAGTGTCTAGCCAGTGTCTAGCCAGTGTCTAGCCAGTGTCTAGCCAGTGTCTAGCCAGTGTCTAGCCTGTGCCTAGCCAATGTCTAGCCAGTCTCTAGCCGGTGTCTAGCCAGTGTCTAGCCAGTGTCTAGCCAGTGTCTAGCCAGTGTCTAGCCAGTGTCTAGCCAGTGTCTAGCCAGTGTCTAGCCTGTGCCTAGCCAATGTCTAGCCAGTCTCTAGCCGGTGTCTAGCCAGTGTCTAGCTAGTGTCTTGCCAGTGTTCAGCCAGTGTCTTGCCAGTGTTTATCCAGTGTCTATCCAGTGTCTTGCCAGTGTTTATCCAGTGTCTAGCCTGTGCCTTGTCTGTGCCTAACTTGTGCCAGCCTGTGATTGGCATGTGCATAGCCTGTGAAAAGCCAGTGTCTAGCCTGTGCCTAGGAAGTGTCTAGCCTGTGCCTAGCCAGTGTCTAGCCTGTGCCTAGCCAGTGTCTAGCCTGTGCCTAGCCAGTGTCTTGCCTGTGCCTAGCCAGTGTCTAGCCTGTGCCTAGCCAATGTTTAGCCAGTCTCTAGCCGGTGTCTAGCCAGTGTCTAGCTAGTGTCTTGCCAGTGTTCAGCCAGTGTCTTGCCAGTGTTTATCCAGTGTCTATCCAGTGTCTTGCCAGTGTTTATCCAGTGTCTAGCCTTTACCTAGCCAGTGTCTAGCCTGTGCCTAGCCAGTGTCTTGCCTGGGCTTAGCCAATGTCTAGCCTGGGCCTAACCAGTGTTTCGCCTATGCCTAGCCAGTGTCTAGCCAGTGTCTAGCCAGTGTCTAGCCAGTGTCTAGCCAGTGTCTAGCCAGTGTCTAGCCAGTGTAAAGCCAGTGTCTAGCCAGTGTCTAGCCAGTGTCTAGCCAGTGTCTAGCCAGTGTCTAGCCAGTGTCTAGCCAGTGTCTAGCCAGTGTCTAGCCAGTGTCTAGCCAGTGTCTTGCCAGTGTCTAGCCAGTGACTTGCCAGTGTTTTTCGAGTGTCTAGCCTGTACCTAGCCAGTGTCTAGCCTGTGCCTAGCCAGTGTCTACCCTGTGCCTAGCCAGTGTCAAGCCTGTGCCTAACCAGAGTCTAGCCTGTGCCTAGCCAATGTCTATCCTGTGCCTTGTCTGTGCCTAACCTGTGCCTAGCTTGTGATTGGCAGGTGCATAGCCTGTGCCTAGCCAGTGTCTAGCCTGTGCCTAGCCAGTGTCTAGCCTGTGCCTAGCCAGCGTCTGGCCAGTGCCTAGCCAGTGTCTAGCCTGTGCCTGGCAAGTGTCTAGCTTGGGCGTAGCCTGTGTCTAGCCTGTGTCTAGCCAGTGTCTAGCTAGTATCTAGCCAGTGTCTAGCTAGTATCTAGCCAGTGTCTAGCTAGGGTCTAGCCAGTGTCTAGCTAGGGTCTAGCCAGTGTCTAGCCAGTGTCTAGCTAGGGTCTAGCCAGTGTCTAGCTAGGGTCTAGCCAGTGTCTAGTCAGTGTCTAGCCAGTGTCTAGCCAGTGTCTACCCAGTGTCTAGCCAGTGTCTAGCCAGTGTCTAGTCAGTGTCTAGCCAGTGTCTAGCCAGTGTCTAGCCAGTGTCTAGCCAGTGTCTAGTCAGTGTCTAGCCAGTGTCTAGCCAGTGTCTAGCTAGGGTCTAGCCAGTGTCTAGCTAGGGTCTAGCCAGTGTCTAGCCAGTGTCTAGCTAGGGTCTAGCCAGTGTCTAGCTAGGGTCTAGCCAGTGTCTAGCTAGGGTCTAGCCAGTGTCTAGCTAGGGTCTAGCCAGTGTCTAGCTAGGGTCTAGCCAGTGTCTAGCCAGTGTCTAGCCAGTGTCTAGCCAGTGTCTAGCCAGTGTCTAGCCAGTGTCTAGCCAGTGTCTAGCTAGTGTCTAGCCAGTGTCTAGCATGTGTCTAGCTAGTGTCTAGCCAGTGTCTAGCATGTGTCTAGCCTGTGTTTAACCTGTGCCTAGTTTGTGCCTAGCCAGTGACTAGCCAGGGTCAAGCCTGTGCCTAACCAGTGTCTAGTCTATGCCTAGACAGTGTCTAGCCTGTGCCTAACTAGTGTCTAGCCTGTGTATAGCCTGTGCCTTGCCAGTGTCTAGCCAGTGTCTAGCCAGTGTCTAGCCAGTGTCTAGCCAGTGTCTAGCCAGTGTCTAGCCAGTGTCTAGCCAGTGTCTAGCCAGTGTCTAGCCAGTGTCTAGCCAGTGTCTAGCCAGTGTCTAGCCAGTGTCTAGCCAGTGTCTAGCCAGTGTCTAGCCAGTGTCTAGCCAGTGTCTAGCCAGTGTCTAGCCAGTGTCTAGCCAGTGTCTAGCCAGTGTCTAGCCTGTGTCTAGCCAGTGTCTAGCCTGTGTCTAGCCAGTGTCTAGCCTGTGTCTAGCATGTGTCTAGCCTGTGTCTAGCATGTGTCTAGCCAGTGTCTAGCCAGTATCTAGCCAGTGTCTAGCTAGGGTCTAGCCTGTGTCTAGCCTGTGTCTAGCCAGTGTCTAGCCTGTGCCTAGCCAGCGTCTGGCCAGTGCCTAGCCACTGTCTAGGCTGTGCCTGGCAAGTGTCTAGCCTGGGCGTAGCCTGTGTCTAGCCTGTGTCTAGCCAGTGTCTAGCCAGTATCTAGCCAGTGTCTAGCCAGTGTCTAGTCATTGTCTAGCCAGTGTCTAGCCAGTGTCTAGCCAGTATCTAGCCAGTATCTAGCCAGTGTCTAGCCAGTGTCTAGCCAGTGTCTAGCCAGTATCTAGCCAGTGTCTAGCCAGTGTCTAGCCAGTGTCTAGCCAGTGTCTAGCCAGTGTCTAGCCAGTGTCTAGCCAGTGTCTAGCCAGTGTCTAGCCAGTGTCTAGCCAGTGTCTAGCCAGTGTCTAGCCAGTGTCTAGCCAGTGTCTAGCCAGTGTCTAGCCAGTGTCTAGCCAGTGTCTAGCCAGTGTCTAGCCAGTGTCTAGCTAGGGTCTAGCCAGTGTCTAGCCAGTGTCTAGCCAGTGTCTTGCCAGTTTTTATCCAGTGTCCATCCAGTGTCTTGCCAGTGTTTATCCAGTTTCTAGCCTGTCCCTAGCCAGTGTCTAGCCTGTGCCTAGCCAGTGTCTAGCCTGGGCTTAGCCAATGTCTAGCCTGGGCCTAACCAGAGTCTAGCCTGTGCCTAGCCAGTGTCTAGTGTCTATCCGGTGCCTTGTCTGTGCCTAACCTGTGCCTAGCTTGTGATTGGCAAGTGCATAGCCTGTGCCTAGCCAGTGTCTAGCCTGTGCCTAGCCAGTGTCTAGCCAGTGTCTAGCCAGTGTCAAGCCAGTGTCTAGCCAGTGTCTTGCCAGTGTCTTGCCAGTGTCTAGCCTGTACCTAGCCAGTGTCTAGCCTGTGCCTAGCCAGTGTCTACCCTGTGCCTAGCCAGTGTCAAGCCTGTGGCTAACCAGAGTCTAGCCTGTGCCTAGCCAGTGTCTATCCTGTGCCTTGTCTGTGCCTAACCTGTGCCTAGCTTGTGATTGGCAAGTGCATAGCCTGTGCCTAGCCAGTGTCTAGCCTGTGCCTAGCCAGTGTCTAGCCTGTGCCTAGCCAGTGTCTAGCCTGTGCCTAGCCAGTGTCTAGCCTGTGCCTAGCCAGTGTCTAGCCTGTGCCTAGCCAGTGTCTAGCCTGTGCCTAGCCAGCGTCTAGCCAGTGCCTAGCCAGTGTCTAGCCTGTGCCTTGCCAGTAACTAGCCTGTGCGTAGCCAGTGTCTAGTCTATGCCTAGACAGTGTCTAGCCTGTGCCTTACTAGTGTCTAGCCTGTGTATAGCCTGTGCCTTGCCTGTGATTGGCATGTGCATAGCCTGTGCGTAGCCAGTGTCTAGCCAGAGTTAAGCCTGTGCCTAGCCTGTGCCTAGCCTGTGCCTAGCCTGTGCCTAGCCTGTGCCTAGCCTGTGCCTAGCCTGTGCCTAGCCTGTGCCTAGCCTCTGCCTAGCCAGTGTCTAGCCTGTGTCTAGCCAGTGTCCAGCCTCTGTCTAGCATTTGTCTAGCCTGTGTGTAGCATGTGTCTAGCCAGTGTTTAGCCTGTGCCTAGCCAGTGTCTAGCCAGGGTCAAGCTTGTGTCTAGCCTGTGTCCAACCCGTGTCTAGCCAGTGTCCAGCCAGTGTCTAGCCTGTGTATAGCCAGTGTCTAGCCAGTGTCTAGCCTGTGTCTAGCCAGTGTCTAGCCAGTGTCTAGCCAGTGTCTAGCCAGTGTCTAGCATGTGTCTAGCCTGTGTTTAGCCTGTGCCTAGCCTGTGCCTAGCCAGTGTCTAGCCAGGGTCAAGCTTGTGCCTAACCAGTGTCTAACCTGTGTCTAGTCTGGGCCTAGCCTGTGATTGGCATGTGCATAGCCTGTGCATAGCCAGAGTCTAGCCAGTGCCTAGCCAGTGTCTAGCCTGTGCCTTGTCTGTGCCTTACATGTGCCAGCCTGTGATTGGCATGTGCATAGCCTGTGAAAAGCCAGTGTCTAGCCTGTGCCTAGGTAGTGTCTAGCCTGTGCCTAGCCAGTGTCTTGCCTGTGCCTAGCCAGTGTCTAGCCTGTGCCTAGCCAATGTCTAGCCAGTCTCTAGCCGGTGTGTCTAGCCAGTGTCTAGCCAGTGTCTAGCCAGTGTCTTGCCAGTGTTCAGCCACTGTCTAGCCTGTGCCTAGCCAGTGTCTTGCCTGGGCTTAGCCAATGTCTAGCCTGGGCCTAACCAGTGTTTCGCCTGTGCCTAGCCAGTGTCTAGCCAGTGTCTAGCCAGTGTCTAGCCAGTGTCTAGCCAGTGTAAAGCCAGTGTCTAGCCAGTGTCTAGCCAGTGTCTTGCCAGTTAGCCTATGTCTAGCCTGGGCCTAACCAGTATTTCGCCTGTGCCTAGCCAGTGTCTAGCCAGTCTAGCCTGGCCTTGTCAGTGTCTAGCATGTGTCTAGCCTGTGTCTAGCCAGTGTCTAGCCTGGGCGTAGCCTGTGTCTAGCCAGTGTCTAGCCAGTGTCTAGCCAGTGTCTAGCCAGTGTCTAGCCAGTGTCTAGCCAGTGTCTAGCCAGTTCTCTAGCCAGTGTCTAGCCAGTGTCTAGCCTGTGTCTAGCCAGTGTTAGCCATTGTCTAGCCAGTGTCTAGCCAGTGTCTAGCCAGTGTAAAGCCAGTGTCTAGCCAGTGTCTAGCCAGTGTCTAGCCAGTGTCTAGCCAGTGTCTAGCCAGTGTCTTGCCAGTGTCTAGCCAGTGACTTGCCAGTGTTTTTCGAGTGTCTAGCCTGTACCTAGCCAGTGTCTAGCCTGTGCCTAGCCAGTGTCTACCCTGTGCCTAGCCAGTGTCAAGCCTGTGCCTAACCAGAGTCTAGCCTGTGCCTAGCCAATGTCTATCCTGTGCCTTGTCTGTGCCTAACCTGTGCCTAGCTTGTGATTGGCAGGTGCATAGCCTGTGCCTAGCCAGTGTCTAGCCTGTGCCTAGCCAGTGTCTAGCCTGTGCCTAGCCAGTGTCTATCCTGTGCCTAGCCAGCGTCTGGCCAGTGCCTAGCCAGTGTCTAGCCTGTGCCTGGCAAGTGTCTAGCCTGGGCGTAGCCTGTGTCTAGCCTGTGTCTAGCCAGTGTCTAGCTAGTATCTAGCCAGTGTCTAGCTAGTATCTAGCCAGTGTCTAGCCAGTGTCTAGCCAGTGTCTACCCAGTGTCTAGCCAGTGTCTAGCCAGTGTCTAGTCAGTGTCTAGCCAGTGTCTAGCTAGGGTCTAGCCAGTGTCTAGTCAGTGTCTAGCCAGTGTCTAGCCAGTGTCTAGCCAGTGTCTAGCCAGTGTCTAGCCAGTGTCTAGTCAGTGTCTAGCCAGTGTCTAGCCAGTGTCTAGCCAGTGTCTAGCCAGTGTCTAGTCAGTGTCTAGCCAGTGTCTAGCCAGTGTCTAGCTAGGGTCTAGCCAGTGTCTAGCTAGGGTCTAGCCAGTGTCTAGCCAGTGTCTAGCTAGGGTCTAGCCAGTGTCTAGCTAGGGTCTAGCCAGTGTCTAGCTAGGGTCTAGCCAGTGTCTAGCCAGTGTCTAGCCAGTGTCTAGCCAGTGTCTAGCCAGTGTCTAGCCAGTGTCTAGCCAGTGTCTAGCTAGTGTCTAGCCAGTGTCTAGCATGTGTCTAGCTAGTGTCTAGCCAGTGTCTAGCATGTGTCTAGCCTGTGTTTAACCTGTGCCTAGTTTGTGCCTAGCCAGTGACTAGCCAGGGTCAAGCCTGTGCCTAACCAGTGTCTAGTCTATGCCTAGACAGTGTCTAGCCTGTGCCTAACTAGTGTCTAGCCTGTGTATAGCCTGTGCCTTGCCAGTGTCTAGCCAGTGTCTGGCCAGTGTCTAGCCAGTGTCTAGCCAGTGTCTAGCCAGTGTCTAGCCAGTGTCTAGCCAGTGTCTAGCCAGTGTCTAGCCAGTGTCTAGCCAGTGTCTAGCCAGTGTCTAGCCAGTGTCTAGCCAGTGTCTAGCCAGTGTCTAGCCAGTGTCTAGCCAGTGTCCAGCCTGTGTCTAGCATGTGTCTAGCCTGTGTCTAGCCAGTTTCTAGCCAGTGTCTAGCCAGTGTCTAGCCAGTGTCTAGCCAGTGTCTAGCCAGTGTCTAGCCAGTGTCTAGCCAGTGTCTAGCCAGGGTCAAGCTTGTGTCTAGCCTGTGTCCAACCCGTGTCTAGCCAGTGTCCAGCCAGTGTCTAGCCTGTGTATAGCCAGTGTCTAGCCAGTGTCTAGCCTGTGTCTAGCCAGTGTCTAGCCAGTGTCTAGCCAGTGTCTAGCCAGTGACTTGCCAGTGTTTTTCGAGTGTCTAGCCTGTACCTAGCCAGTGTCTAGCCTGTGCCTAGCCAGTGTCTACCCTGTGCCTAGCCAGTGTCAAGCCTGTGCCTAACCAGAGTCTAGCCTGTGCCTAGCCAATGTCTATCCTGTGCCTTGTCTGTGCCTAACCTGTGCCTAGCTTGTGATTGGCAGGTGCATAGCCTGTGCCTAGCCAGTGTCTAGCCTGTGCCTAGCCAGTGTCTAGCCTGTGCCTAGCCAGTGTCTAGCCTGTGCCTAGCCAGCGTCTGGCCAGTGCCTAGCCAGTGTCTAGCCTGTGCCTGGCAAGTGTCTAGCCTGGGCGTAGCCTGTGTCTAGCCTGTGTCTAGCCTGTGTCTAGCCAGTGTCTAGCTAGTATCTAGCCAGTGTCTAGCTAGTATCTAGCCAGTGTCTAGCCAGTGTCTAGCCAGTGTCTACCCAGTGTCTAGCCAGTGTCTAGCCAGTGTCTAGTCAGTGTCTAGCCAGTGTCTAGCTAGGGTCTAGCCAGTGTCTAGTCAGTGTCTAGCCAGTGTCTAGCCAGTGTCTAGCCAGTGTCTAGCCAGTGTCTAGCCAGTGTCTAGTCAGTGTCTAGCCAGTGTCTAGCCAGTGTCTAGCCAGTGTCTAGCCAGTGTCTAGTCAGTGTCTAGCCAGTGTCTAGCCAGTGTCTAGCTAGGGTCTAGCCAGTGTCTAGCTAGGGTCTAGCCAGTGTCTAGCCAGTGTCTAGCTAGGGTCTAGCCAGTGTCTAGCTAGGGTCTAGCCAGTGTCTAGCTAGGGTCTAGCCAGTGTCTAGCTAGGGTCTAGCCAGTGTCTAGCCAGTGTCTAGCCAGTGTCTAGCCAGTGTCTAGCCAGTGTCTAGCCAGTGTCTAGCCAGTGTCTAGCTAGTGTCTAGCCAGTGTCTAGCATGTGTCTAGCTAGTGTCTAGCCAGTGTCTAGCATGTGTCTAGCCTGTGTTTAACCTGTGCCTAGTTTGTGCCTAGCCAGTGACTAGCCAGGGTCAAGCCTGTGCCTAACCAGTGTCTAGTCTATGCCTAGACAGTGTCTAGCCTGTGCCTAACTAGTGTCTAGCCTGTGTATAGCCTGTGCCTTGCCAGTGTCTAGCCAGTGTCTAGCCAGTGTCTAGCCAGTGTCTAGCCAGTGTCTAGCCAGTGTCTAGCCAGTGTCTAGCCAGTGTCTAGCCAGTGTCTAGCCAGTATCTAGCCTGTGTCTAGCCAGTGTCTAGCCAGTGTCTAGCCAGTGTCTAGCCAGTGTCTAGCCAGTGTCTAGCCAGTGTCTAGCCAGTGTCTAGCCAGTGTCTACCCAGTGTCCAGCCTGTGTCTAGCATGTGTCTAGCCTGTGTCTAGCCTGTGTCTAGCCAGTTTCTAGCCAGTGTCTAGCCAGTGTCTAGCCAGTGTCTAGCCAGTGTCTAGCCAGTGTCTAGCCAGTGTCTAGCCAGTGTCTAGCCAGTGTCTAGCCAGTGTCTAGCCAGTGTCTAGCCAGTGTCTAGCCAGTGTCTAGCCAGTGTCTAGCCAGGGTCAAGCTTGTGTCTAGCCTGTGTCCAACCCGTGTCTAGCCAGTGTCCAGCCAGTGTCTAGCCTGTGTATAGCCAGTGTCTAGCCAGTGTCTAGCCTGTGTCTAGCCAGTGTCTAGCCAGTGTCTAGCCAGTGTCTAGCCAGTGTCTAGCATGTGTCTAGCCTGTGTTTAGCCTGTGCCTAGCCTGTGCCTAGCCAGTGTCTAGCCAGGGTCAAGCTTGTGCCTAACCAGTGTCTAACCTGTGTCTAGTCTGGGCCTAGCCTGTGATTGGCATGTGCATAGCCTGTGCATAGCCAGAGTCTAGCCAGTGCCTAGCCAGTGTCTAGCCTGTGCCTTGTCTGTGCCTTACATGTGCCAGCCTGTGATTGGCATGTGCATAGCCTGTGAAAAGCCAGTGTCTAGCCTGTGCCTAGGTAGTGTCTAGCCTGTGCCTAGCCAGTGTCTTGCCTGTGCCTAGCCAGTGTCTAGCCTGTGCCTAGCCAATGTCTAGCCAGTCTCTAGCCGGTGTCTAGCCAGTGTCTAGCCAGTGTCTAGCCAGTGTCTTGCCAGTGTTCAGCCACTGTCTAGCCTGTGCCTAGCCAGTGTCTTGCCTGGGCTTAGCCAATGTCTAGCCTGGGCCTAACCAGTGTTTCGCCTGTGCCTAGCCAGTGTCTAGCCAGTGTCTAGCCAGTGTCTAGCCAGTGTCTAGCCAGTGTAAAGCCAGTGTCTAGCCAGTGTCTAGCCAGTGTCTTGCCAGTTAGCCAATGTCTAGCCTGGGCCTAACCAGTATTTCGCCTGTGCCTAGCCAGTGTCTAGCCAGTCTAGCCTGGCCTTGTCAGTGTCTAGCATGTGTCTAGCCTGTGTCTAGCCAGTGTCTAGCCTGGGCGTAGCCTGTGTCTAGCCAGTGTCTAGCCAGTGTCTAGCCAGTGTCTAGCCAGTGTCTAGCCAGTGTCTAGCCAGTGTCTAGCCAGTGTCTAGCCAGTGTCTAGCCAGTGTCTAGCCAGTGTCTAGCCAGTGTCTAGCCTGTGTCTAGCCAGTGTCTAGCCAGTGTCTAGCCAGTTTCTAGCCAGTGTCTAGCCAGTGTCTAGCCTGTGTCTAGCCAGTGTCTAGCCAGTGTCTAGCCTGTGTCCAGCCAGTGTCTAGCCAGTGTCTAGCCAGTTTCTAGCCAGTGTCTAGCCAGTGTCTAGCCTGTGTCTAGCCAGTGTCTAGCCAGTGTCTAGCCTGTGTCCAGCCAGTGTCTAGCCAGTGTCTAGCCAGTGTCTAGCCAGTGTCTAGCATGTGTCTAGCCTGTGTTTAGCCTGTGCCTAGCCTGTGCCTAGCCAGTGTCTAGCCAGTGTCTAGCCAGTGTCTAGCATGTGTCTAGCCTGTGTTTAGCCTGTGCCTAGCCTGTGCCTAGCCAGTGTCTAGCCAGGGTCAAGCTTGTGCCTAACCAGTGTCTAACCTGTGTCTAGTCTGGGCCTAGCCTGTGATTGGCATGTGCATAGCCTGTGCATAGCCAGAGTCTAGCCAGTGCCTAGCCAGTGTCTAGCCTGTGCCTTGTCTGTGCCTTACATGTGCCAGCCTGTGATTGGCATGTGCATAGCCTGTGAAAAGCCAGTGTCTAGCCTGTGCCTAGGTAGTGTCTAGCCTGTGCCTAGCCAGTGTCTTGCCTGTGCCTAGCCAGTGTCTAGCCTGTGCCTAGCCAATGTCTAGCCAGTCTCTAGCCGGTGTCTAGCCAGTGTCTAGCCAGTGTCTAGCCAGTGTCTTGCCAGTGTTCAGCCACTGTCTAGCCTGTGCCTAGCCAGTGTCTTGCCTGGGCTTAGCCAATGTCTAGCCTGGGCCTAACCAGTGTTTCGCCTGTGCCTAGCCAGTGTCTAGCCAGTGTCTAGCCAGTGTCTAGCCAGTGTCTAGCCAGTGTAAAGCCAGTGTCTAGCCAGTGTCTAGCCAGTGTCTTGCCAGTTAGCCAATGTCTAGCCTGGGCCTAACCAGTATTTCGCCTGTGCCTAGCCAGTGTCTAGCCAGTCTAGCCTGGCCTTGTCAGTGTCTAGCATGTGTCTAGCCTGTGTCTAGCCAGTGTCTAGCCTGGGCGTAGCCTGTGTCTAGCCAGTGTCTAGCCAGTGTCTAGCCAGTGTCTAGCCAGTGTCTAGCCAGTGTCTAGCCAGTGTCTAGCCAGTGTCTAGCCAGTGTCTAGCCAGTGTCTAGCCAGTGTCTAGCCAGTGTCTAGCCAGTGTCTAGCCAGTTTCTAGCCAGTGTCTAGCCAGTGTCTAGCCTGTGTCTAGCCAGTGTCTAGCCATTGTCTAGCCAGTGTCTAGCCAGTGTCTAGCCAGTGTAAAGCCAGTGTCTAGCCAGTGTCTAGCCAGTGTCTAGCCAGTGTCTAGCCAGTGTCTAGCCAGTGTCTTGCCAGTGTCTAGCCAGTGACTTGCCAGTGTTTTTCGAGTGTCTAGCCTGTACCTAGCCAGTGTCTAGCCTGTGCCTAGCCAGTGTCTACCCTGTGCCTAGCCAGTGTCAAGCCTGTGCCTAACCAGAGTCTAGCCTGTGCCTAGCCAATGTCTATCCTGTGCCTTGTCTGTGCCTAACCTGTGCCTAGCTTGTGATTGGCAGGTGCATAGCCTGTGCCTAGCCAGTGTCTAGCCTGTGCCTAGCCAGTGTCTAGCCTGTGCCTAGCCAGTGTCTAGCCTGTGCCTAGCCAGCGTCTGGCCAGTGCCTAGCCAGTGTCTAGCCTGTGCCTGGCAAGTGTCTAGCCTGGGCGTAGCCTGTGTCTAGCCTGTGTCTAGCCAGTGTCTATCTAGTATCTAGCCAGTGTCTAGCTAGTATCTAGCCAGTGTCTAGCCAGTGTCTAGCCAGTGTCTACCCAGTGTCTAGCCAGTGTCTAGCCAGTGTCTAGTCAGTGTCTAGCCTGTGTCTAGCTAGGGTCTAGCCAGTGTCTAGTCAGTGTCTAGCCAGTGTCTAGCCAGTGTCTAGCCAGTGTCTAGCCAGTGTCTAGCCAGTGTCTAGTCAGTGTCTAGCCAGTGTCTAGCCAGTGTCTAGCCAGTGTCTAGCCAGTGTCTAGTCAGTGTCTAGCCAGTGTCTAGCCAGTGTCTAGCTAGGGTCTAGCCAGTGTCTAGCTAGGGTCTAGCCAGTGTCTAGCCAGTGTCTAGCTAGGGTCTAGCCAGTGTCTAGCTAGGGTCTAGCCAGTGTCTAGCTAGGGTCTAGCCAGTGTCTAGCCAGTGTCTAGCCAGTGTCTAGCCAGTGTCTAGCCAGTGTCTAGCCAGTGTCTAGCCAGTGTCTAGCTAGTGTCTAGCCAGTGTCTAGCATGTGTCTAGCTAGTGTCTAGCCAGTGTCTAGCATGTGTCTAGCCTGTGTTTAACCTGTGCCTAGTTTGTGCCTAGCCAGTGACTAGCCAGGGTCAAGCCTGTGCCTAACCAGTGTCTAGTCTATGCCTAGACAGTGTCTAGCCTGTGCCTAACTAGTGTCTAGCCTGTGTATAGCCTGTGCCTTGCCAGTGTCTAGCCAGTGTCTAGCCAGTGTCTAGCCAGTGTCTAGCCAGTGTCTAGCCAGTGTCTAGCCAGTGTCTAGCCAGTGTCTAGCCAGTGTCTAGCCAGTGTCTAGCCAGTGTCTAGCCAGTGTCTAGCCAGTGTCTAGCCAGTGTCTAGCCAGTGTCTAGCCAGTGTCTAGCCAGTGTCTAGCCAGTGTCTAGCCAGTGTCTAGCCAGTGTCCAGCCTGTGTCTAGCATGTGTCTAGCCTGTGTCTAGCCTGTGTCTAGCCAGTTTCTAGCCAGTGTCTAGCCAGTGTCTAGGCTAGACACTAGTTAGGCACAGGCTAGACACTGTCTAGGCATAGACTAGACACTGGTTAGGCACAGGCTTGACCCTGGCTAGTCAGTGTCTAGCCAGTGTCTAGCCTGTGTCTAGCCAGTGTCTAGCCTGTGTCTAGCCAGTGTCTAGACTGTGTCTAGCATGTGTCTAGCCTGTGTCTAGCCTGGGCGTAGCCTGTGTCTAGCCAGTGTCTAGCCAGTATCTAGCCAGTGTCTAGCTAGGGTCTAGCCTGTGTCTAGCCTGTGTCTAGCCAGTGTCTAGCCTGTGCCTAGCCAGCGTCTGGCCAGTGCCTAGCCACTGTCTAGGCTGTGCCTGGCAAGTGTCTAGCCTGGGCGTAGCCTGTGTCTAGCCTGTGTCTAGCCAGTGTCTAGCCAGTATCTAGCCAGTCTCTAGCTAGGGTCTAGCCAGTGTCTAGTCATTGTCTAGCCAGTGTCTAGCCAGTGTCTAGCCAGTATCTAGCCAGTGTCTAGCCAGTGTCTAGCCAGTGTCTAGCCAGTATCTAGCCAGTGTCTAGCCAGTGTCTAGCCAGTGTCTAGCCAGTGTCTAGTCAGTGTCTAGCCAGTGTCTAGCCAGTGTCTAGCTAGGGTCTAGCCAGTGTCTAGCTAGGGTCTAGCCAGTGTCTAGCCAGTGTCTAGCTAGGGTCTAGCCAGTGTCTAGCTAGGGTCTAGCCAGTGTCTAGCTAGGGTCTAGCCAGTGTCTAGCCAGTGTCTAGCCAGTGTCTAGCCAGTGTCTAGCCAGTGTCTAGCCAGTGTCTAGCCAGTGTCTAGCTAGTGTCTAGCCAGTGTCTAGCATGTGTCTAGCCTGTGTTTAACCTGTGCCTAGTTTGTGCCTAGCCAGTGACTAGCCAGGGTCAAGCCTGTGCCTAACCAGTGTCTAGTCTATGCCTAGACAGTGTCTAGCCTGTGCCTAACTAGTGTCTAGCCTGTGTATAGCCTGTGCCTTGCCAGTGTCTAGCCAGTGTCTAGCCTGTGTCTAGCCAGTGTCTAGCCAGTGTCTAGCCAGTGTCTAGCCAGTGTCTAGCCAGTGTCCAGCCAGTGTCTAGCCTGTGTCTAGCCAGGTGTCTAGCCAGTGTCTAGCCAGTGTCTAGCCAGTGTCTAGCCAGTGTCTAGCCAGTGTCTAGCCAGTGTCTAGCCAGTGTCCAGCCTGTGTCTAGCATGTGTCTAGCCTGTGTCTAGCCTGTGTCTAGCCAGTTTCTAGCCAGTGTCTAGCCAGTGTCTAGCCAGTGTCTAGCCAGTGTCTAGCCAGTGTCTAGCCAGTGTCTAGCCAGTGTCTAGCCAGTGTCTAGCCAGTGTCTAGCCAGTGTCTAGCCAGTGTCTAGCCTGTGTCTAGCCAGTGTCTAGCCTGTGTCTAGCCAGTGTCTAGCCTGTGTCTAGCATGTGTCTAGCCTGTGTCTAGCCTGGGCGTAGCCTGTGTCTAGCCAGTGTCTAGCCAGTATCTAGCCAGTCTCTAGCTAGGGTCTAGCCAGTGTCTAGTCATTGTCTAGCCAGTGTCTAGCCAGTGTCTAGCCAGTATCTAGCCAGTGTCTAGCCAGTGTCTAGCCAGTGTCTAGCCAGTATCTAGCCAGTGTCTAGCCAGTGTCTAGCCAGTGTCTAGCCAGTGTCTAGCCAGTGTCTAGCCAGTGTCTAGCCAGTATCTAGCCAGTCTCTAGCTAGGGTCTAGCCAGTGTCTAGTCATTGTCTAGCCAGTGTCTAGCCAGTGTCTAGCCAGTATCTAGCCAGTGTCTAGCCAGTGTCTAGCCAGTGTCTAGCCAGTGTCTAGCTAGGGTCTAGCCAGTGTCTAGCCAGTGTCTAGCCAGTGTCTAGCCAATCTAGCCAGTGTCTAGCCAGTGTCTTGCCAGTTTTTATCCAGTGTCCATCCAGTGTCTTGCCAGTGTTTATCCAGTTTCTAGCATGTCCCTAGCCAGTGTCTAGCCTGTGCCTAGCCTGTGCCTAGCCAGTGTCTAGCCTGGGCTTAGCCAATGTCTAGCCTGGGCCTAACCAGAGTCTAGCCTGTGCCTAGCCAGTGTCTAGTGTCTATCCGGTGCCTTGTCTGTGCCTAACCTGTGCCTAGCTTGTGATTGGCAAGTGCATAGCCTGTGCCTAGCCAGTGTCTAGCCTGTGCCTAGCCAGTGTCTAGCCTGTGCCTAGCCAGTGTCTAGCCAGTGTCTAGCCAGTGTCTAGGCTGTGCCTGGCAAGTGTCTAGCCTGGGCGTAGCCTGTGTCTAGCCTGTGTCTAGCCAGTGTCTAGCCAGTATCTAGCCAGTCTCTAGCTAGGGTCTAGCCAGTGTCTAGCCAGTGTAAAGCCAGTGTCTAGCCAGTGTCTAGCCAGTGTCTAGCTAGGGTCTAGCCAGTGTCTAGCTAGGGTCTAGCCTGTGTCTAGCCTGTGTCTAGCCAGTGTCTAGCCTGTGCCTAGCCAGCGTCTGGCCAGTGCCTAGCCACTGTCTAGGCTGTGCCTGGCAAGTGTCTAGCCTGGGCGTAGCCTGTGTCTAGCCTGTGTCTAGCCAGTGTCTAGCCAGTATCTAGCCAGTCTCTAGCTAGGGTCTAGCCAGTGTCTAGTCATTGTCTAGCCAGTGTCTAGCCAGTGTCTAGCCAGTATCTAGCCAGTGTCTAGCCAGTGTCTAGCCAGTGTCTAGCCAGTATCTAGCCAGTGTCTAGCCAGTGTCTAGCCAGTGTCTAGCCAGTGTCTAGCCAGTGTCTAGCCAGTGTCTAGCTAGGGTCTAGCCAGTGTCTAGCCAGTGTCTAGCTAGGGTCTAGCCAGTGTCTAGCCAGTGTCTAGCCAGTGTCTAGCCAATCTAGCCAGTGTCTAGCCAGTGTCTTGCCAGTTTTTATCCAGTGTCCATCCAGTGTCTTGCCAGTGTTTATCCAGTTTCTAGCATGTCCCTAGCCAGTGTCTAGCCTGTGCCTAGCCTGTGCCTAGCCAGTGTCTAGCCTGGGCTTAGCCAATGTCTAGCCTGGGCCTAACCAGAGTCTAGCCTGTGCCTAGCCAGTGTCTAGTGTCTATCCGGTGCCTTGTCTGTGCCTAACCTGTGCCTAGCTTGTGATTGGCAAGTGCATAGCCTGTGCCTAGCCAGTGTCTAGCCTGTGCCTAGCCAGTGTCTAGCCTGTGCCTAGCCAGTGTCTAGCCAGTGTCTAGCCAGTGTCTTGCCAGTGTCTAGCCAGTGACTTGCCAGTGTTTTTCGAGTGTCTAGCCTGTACCTAGCCAGTGTCTAGCCTGTGCCTAGCCAGTGTCTACCCTGTGCCTAGCCAGTGTCAAGCCTGTGGCTAACCAGAGTCTAGCCTGTGCCTAGCCAGTGTCTATCCTGTGCCTTGTCTGTGCCTAACCTGTGCCTAGCTTGTGATTGGCAAGTGCATAGCCTGTGCCTAGCCAGTGTCTAGCCTGTGCCTAGCCAGTGTGTAGCCTGTGCCTAGCCAGTGTCTAGCCTGTGCCTAGCCAGTGTCTAGCCTGTGCCTAGCCAGCGTCTAGCCAGTGCCTAGCCAGTGTCTAGCCTGTGCCTTGCCAGTAACTAGCCTGTGCGTAGCCAGTGTCTAGTCTGTGCCTAGACAGTGTCTAGCCTGTGCCTTACTAGTGTCTAGCCTGTGTATAGCCTGTGCCTTGCCTGTGATTGGCATGTGCATAGCCTGTGCGTAGCCAGTGTCTAGCCAGTGTTAAGCCTGTGCCTAGCCTGTGCCTAGCCTGTGCCTAGCCTGTGCCTAGCCTGTGCCTAGCCTGTGCCTAGCCTCTGCCTAGCCAGTGTCTAGCCTGTGTCTAGCCAGTGTCCAGCCTCTGTCTAGCATTTGTCTAGCCTGTGTGTAGCATGTGTCTAGCCAGTGTTTAGCCTGTGCCTAGCCAGTGTCTAGCCAGGGTCAAGCTTGTGTCTAGCCTGTGTCCAACCCGTGTCTAGCCAGTGTCCAGCCAGTGTCTAGCCTGAGTATAGCCAGTGTCTAGCCAGTGTCTAGCCTGTGTCTAGCCAGTGTCTAGCCAGTGTCTAGCCAGTGTCTAGCCAGTGTCTAGCCAGTGTCTAGCATGTGTCTAGCCTGTGTTTAGCCTGTGCCTAGCCTGTGCCTAGCCAGTGTCTAGCCAGGGTCAAGCTTGTGCCTAACCAGTGTCTAGCTAGGGTCTAGCCAGTGTCTAGCTAGGGTCTAGCCAGTGTCTAGCTAGGGTCTAGCCAGTGTCTAGCCAGTGTCTAGCCAGTGTCTAGCCAGTGTCTAGCCAGTGTCTAGCCAGTGTCTAGCCAGTGTCTAGCTAGTGTCTAGCCAGTGTCTAGCATGTGTCTAGCTAGTGTCTAGCCAGTGTCTAGCATGTGTCTAGCCTGTGTTTAACCTGTGCCTAGTTTGTGCCTAGCCAGTGACTAGCCAGGGTCAAGCCTGTGCCTAACCAGTGTCTAGTCTATGCCTAGACAGTGTCTAGCCTGTGCCTAACTAGTGTCTAGCCTGTGTATAGCCTGTGCCTTGCCAGTGTCTAGCCAGTGTCTAGCCTGTGTCTAGCCAGTGTCTAGCCAGTGTCTAGCCAGTGTCTAGCCAGTGTCTAGCCAGTGTCTAGCCAGTGTCTAGCCAGTGTCTAGCCAGTGTCTAGCCAGTGTCTAGCCAGTGTCTAGCCAGTGTCTAGCCAGTGTCTAGCCAGTGTCTAGCCAGTGTCCAGCCTGTGTCTAGCATGTGTCTAGCCTGTGTCTAGCCTGTGTCTAGCCAGTTTCTAGCCAGTGTCTAGCCAGTGTCTAGCCAGTGTCTGGCCAGTGTCTAGCCAGTGTCTAGCCAGTGTCTAGCCAGTGTCTAGCCAGTGTCTAGCCAGTGTCTAGCCAGTGTCTAGCCTGTGTCTAGCCAGTGTCTAGCCTGTGTCTAGCCAGTGTCTAGCCAGTGTCTAGCCTGTGTCTAGCCAGTGTCTAGCCAGTGTCTAGCCAGTGTCTAGCCAGTGTCTAGCCAGTGTCTGGCCTGTGTCTAGCCAGTGTCTAGCCTGTGTCTAGCCAGTGTCTAGCCTGTGTCTAGCATGTGTCTAGCCTGTGTCTAGCCTGGGCGTAGCCTGTGTCTAGCCAGTGTCTAGCCAGTATCTAGCCAGTGTCTAGCTAGGGTCTAGCCTGTGTCTAGCCTGTGTCTAGCCAGTGTCTAGCCTGTGCCTAGCCAGCGTCTGGCCAGTGCCTAGCCACTGTCTAGGCTGTGCCTGGCAAGTGTCTAGCCTGGGCGTAGCCTGTGTCTAGCCTGTGTCTAGCCAGTGTCTAGCCAGTATCTAGCCAGTCTCTAGCTAGGGTCTAGCCAGTGTCTAGTCATTGTCTAGCCAGTGTCTAGCCAGTGTCTAGCCAGTATCTAGCCAGTGTCTAGCCAGTGTCTAGCCAGTGTCTAGCCAGTATCTAGCCAGTGTCTAGCCAGTGTCTAGCCAGTGTCTAGCCAGTGTCTAGCCAGTGTCTAGCCAGTGTCTAGCCAGTGTCTAGCTAGGGTCTAGCCAGTGTCTAGCCAGTGTCTAGCTAGGGTCTAGCCAGTGTCTAGCCAGTGTCTAGCCAGTGTCTAGCCAATCTAGCCAGTGTCTAGCCAGTGTCTTGCCAGTTTTTATCCAGTGTCCATCCAGTGTCTTGCCAGTGTTTATCCAGTTTCTAGCATGTCCCTAGCCAGTGTCTAGCCTGTGCCTAGCCTGTGCCTAGCCAGTGTCTAGCCTGGGCTTAGCCAATGTCTAGCCTGGGCCTAACCAGAGTCTAGCCTGTGCCTAGCCAGTGTCTAGTGTCTATCCGGTGCCTTGTCTGTGCCTAACCTGTGCCTAGCTTGTGATTGGCAAGTGCATAGCCTGTGCCTAGCCAGTGTCTAGCCTGTGCCTAGCCAGTGTCTAGCCAGTGTCTAGCCAGTGTCTTGCCAGTGTCTAGCCAGTGACTTGCCAGTGTTTTTCGAGTGTCTAGCCTGTACCTAGCCAGTGTCTAGCCTGTGCCTAGCCAGTGTCTACCCTGTGCCTAGCCAGTGTCAAGCCTGTGGCTAACCAGAGTCTAGCCTGTGCCTAGCCAGTGTCTATCCTGTGCCTTGTCTGTGCCTAACCTGTGCCTAGCTTGTGATTGGCAAGTGCATAGCCTGTGCCTAGCCAGTGTCTAGCCTGTGCCTAGCCAGTGTGTAGCCTGTGCCTAGCCAGTGTCTAGCCTGTGCCTAGCCAGTGTCTAGCCTGTGCCTAGCCAGCGTCTAGCCAGTGCCTAGCCAGTGTCTAGCCTGTGCCTTGCCAGTAACTAGCCTGTGCGTAGCCAGTGTCTAGTCTGTGCCTAGACAGTGTCTAGCCTGTGCCTTACTAGTGTCTAGCCTGTGTATAGCCTGTGCCTTGCCTGTGATTGGCATGTGCATAGCCTGTGCGTAGCCAGTGTCTAGCCAGTGTTAAGCCTGTGCCTAGCCTGTGCCTAGCCTGTGCCTAGCCTGTGCCTAGCCTCTGCCTAGCCAGTGTCTAGCCTGTGTCTAGCCAGTGTCCAGCCTCTGTCTAGCATTTGTCTAGCCTGTGTGTAGCATGTGTCTAGCCAGTGTTTAGCCTGTGCCTAGCCAGTGTCTAGCCAGGGTCAAGCTTGTGTCTAGCCTGTGTCCAACCCGTGTCTAGCCAGTGTCCAGCCAGTGTCTAGCCTGAGTATAGCCAGTGTCTAGCCAGTGTCTAGCCTGTGTCTAGCCAGTGTCTAGCCAGTGTCTAGCCAGTGTCTAGCCAGTGTCTAGCCAGTGTCTAGCATGTGTCTAGCCTGTGTTTAGCCTGTGCCTAGCCTGTGCCTAGCCAGTGTCTAGCCAGGGTCAAGCTTGTGCCTAACCAGTGTCTAACCTGTGTCTAGTCTGGGCCTAGCCTGTGATTGGCATGTGCATAGCCTGTGCATAGCCAGAGTCTAGCCAGTGCCTAGCCAGTGTCTAGCCTGTGCCTTGTCTGTGCCTAACATGTGCCAGCCTGTGATTGGCATGTGCATAGCCTGTGAAAAGCCAGTGTCTAGCCTGTGCCTAGGTAGTGTCTAGCCTGTGCCTAGCCAGTGTCTTGCCTGTGCCTAGCCAGTGTCTAGCCTGTGCCTAGCCAATGTCTAGCCAGTCTCTAGCCGGTATCTAGCCAGTGTCTAGCCAGTGTCTAGCCAGTGTCTTGCCAGTGTTCAGCCACTGTCTAGCCTGTGCCTAGCCAGTGTCTTGCCTGGGCTTAGCCAATGTCTAGCCTGGGCCTAACCAGTGTTTCGCCTGTGCCTAGCCAGTGTCTTGCCAGTGTCTAGCCAGTGTCTAGCCAGTGTCTAGCCAGTGTCTAGCCAGTGTAAAGCCAGTGTCTAGCCAGTGTCTAGCCAGTGTCTTGCCAGTTAGCCAATGTCTAGCCTGGGCCTAACCAGTATTTCGCCTGTGCCTAGCCAGTGTCTAGCCAGTCTAGCCTGGCCTTGTCAGTGTCTAGCATGTGTCTAGCCTGTGTCTAGCCAGTGTCTAGCCTGGGCGTAGCCTGTGTCTAGCCAGTGTCTAGCCAGTGTCTAGCCAGTGTCTAGCCAGTGTCTAGCCAGTGTCTAGCCAGTGTCTAGCCAGTGTCTAGCCAGTGTCTAGCCAGTGTCTAGCCAGTGTCTAGCCAGTGTCTAGCCAGTGTCTAGCCAGTGTCTAGCCTGTGTCTAGCCTGTGTCTAGCATGTGTCTAGCCAGTGTCTAGCCTGTGTCTAGCATGTGTCTAGCCAGTATCTAGCCAGTGTCTAGCTAGGGTCTAGCCTGTGTCTAGCCTGTGTCTAGCCTGTGTCTAGCCAGTGTCTAGCCTGTGCCTAGCCAGCGTCTGGCCAGTGCCTAGCCACTGTCTAGCCTGTGCCTGGCAAGTGTCTAGCCAGTGTCTAGCCAGTGTCTAGCCAGTGTCTAGCCAGTGTCTAGCTAGTGTCTAGCCAGTGTCTAGCATGTGTCTAGCTAGTGTCTAGCCAGTGTCTAGCATGTGTCTAGCCTGTGTTTAACCTGTGCCTAGTTTGTGCCTAGCCAGTGACTAGCCAGGGTCAAGCCTGTGCCTAACCAGTGTCTAGTCTATGCCTAGACAGTGTCTAGCCTGTGCCTAACTAGTGTCTAGCCTGTGTATAGCCTGTGCCTTGCCAGTGTCTAGCCAGTATCTAGCCTGTGTCTAGCCAGTGTCTAGCCAGTGTCTAGCCAGTGTCTAGCCAGTGTCTAGCCAGTGTCTAGCCAGTATCTAGCCTGTGTCTAGCCAGTGTCTAGCCAGTGTCTAGCCAGTGTCTAGCCAGTGTCTAGCCAGTGTCTAGCCAGTGTCTAGCCAGTGTCTAGCCAGTGCCTAGCCAGTGTCTAGCCAGTGTCTAGCCAGTGTCCAGCCTGTGTCTAGCATGTGTCTAGCCTGTGTCTAGCCTGTGTCTAGCCTGTGTCTAGCCAGTTTCTAGCCAGTGTCTAGCCAGTGTCTAGCCAGTGTCTAGCCAGTGTCTAGCCAGTGTCTAGCCAGTGTCTAGCCAGTGTCTAGCCAGTGTCTAGCCAGTGTCTGGCCAGTGTCTAGCCAGTGTCTAGCCAGTGTCTAGCCAGTGTCTAGCCAGTGTCTAGCCAGTGTCTAGCCAGTGTCTAGCCAGTGTCTAGCCAGTGTCTAGCCAGTGTCTAGCCAGTGTCTAGCCAGTGTCTAGCCAGTGTCTAGCCAGTGTCTAGCCAGTGTCTAGCCTGTGTCTAGCCAGTGTCTAGCCTGTGTCTAGCATGTGTCTAGCCTGTGTCTAGCCTGGGCGTAGCCTGTGTCTAGCCAGTGTCTAGCCAGTATCTAGCCAGTGTCTAGCTAGGGTCTAGCCTGTGTCTAGCCTGTGTCTAGCCAGTGTCTAGCCTGTGCCTAGCCAGCGTCTGGCCAGTGCCTAGCCACTGTCTAGGCTGTGCCTGGCAAGTGTCTAGCCTGGGCGTAGCCTGTGTCTAGCCTGTGTCTAGCCAGTGTCTAGCCAGTATCTAGCCAGTCTCTAGCTAGGGTCTAGCCAGTGTCTAGTCATTGTCTAGCCAGTGTCTAGCCAGTGTCTAGCCAGTATCTAGCCAGTGTCTAGCCAGTGTCTAGCCAGTGTCTAGCCAGTATCTAGCCAGTGTCTAGCCAGTGTCTAGCCAGTGTCTAGCCAGTGTCTAGCCAGTGTCTAGCCAGTGTCTAGCCAGTGTCTAGCTAGGGTCTAGCCAGTGTCTAGCCAGTGTCTAGCTAGGGTCTAGCCAGTGTCTAGCCAGTGTCTAGCCAGTGTCTAGCCAATCTAGCCAGTGTCTAGCCAGTGTCTTGCCAGTTTTTATCCAGTGTCCATCCAGTGGCTTGCCAGTGTTTATCCAGTTTCTAGCATGTCCCTAGCCAGTGTCTAGCCTGTGCCTAGCCTGTGCCTAGCCAGTGTCTAGCCTGGGCTTAGCCAATGTCTAGCCTGGGCCTAACCAGAGTCTAGCCTGTGCCTAGCCAGTGTCTAGTGTCTATCCGGTGCCTTGTCTGTGCCTAACCTGTGCCTAGCTTGTGATTGGCAAGTGCATAGCCTGTGCCTAGCCAGTGTCTAGCCAGTGTCTAGCCAGTGTCTTGCCAGTGTCTAGCCAGTGACTTGCCAGTGTTTTTCGAGTGTCTAGCCTGTACCTAGCCAGTGTCTAGCCTGTGCCTAGCCAGTGTCTACCCTGTGCCTAGCCAGTGTCAAGCCTGTGGCTAACCAGAGTCTAGCCTGTACCTAGCCAGTGTCTATCCTGTGCCTTGTCTGTGCCTAACCTGTGCCTAGCTTGTGATTGGCAAGTGCATAGCCTGTGCCTAGCCAGTGTCTAGCCTGTGCCTAGCCAGTGTGTAGCCTGTGCCTAGCCAGTGTCTAGCCTGTGCCTAGCCAGTGTCTAGCCTGTGCCTAGCCAGCGTCTAGCCAGTGCCTAGCCAGTGTCTAGCCTGTGCCTTGCCAGTAACTAGCCTGTGCGTAGCCAGTGTCTAGTCTGTGCCTAGACAGTGTCTAGCCTGTGCCTTACTAGTGTCTAGCCTGTGTATAGCCTGTGCCTTGCCTGTGATTGGCATGTGCATAGCCTGTGCGTAGCCAGTGTCTAGCCAGTGTTAAGCCTGTGCCTAGCCTGTGCCTAGCCTGTGCCTAGCCTGTGCCTAGCCTGTGCCTAGCCTCTGCCTAGCCAGTGTCTAGCCTGTGTCTAGCCAGTGTCCAGCCTCTGTCTAGCATTTGTCTAGCCTGTGTGTAGCATGTGTCTAGCCAGTGTTTAGCCTGTGCCTAGCCAGTGTCTAGCCAGGGTCAAGCTTGTGTCTAGCCTGTGTCCAACCCGTGTCTAGCCAGTGTCCAGCCAGTGTCTAGCCTGAGTATAGCCAGTGTCTAGCCAGTGTCTAGCCTGTGTCTAGCCAGTGTCTAGCCAGTGTCTAGCCAGTGTCTAGCCAGTGTCTAGCCAGTGTCTAGCATGTGTCTAGCCTGTGTTTAGCCTGTGCCTAGCCTGTGCCTAGCCAGTGTCTAGCCAGGGTCAAGCTTGTGCCTAACCAGTGTCTAACCTGTGTCTAGTCTGGGCCTAGCCTGTGATTGGCATGTGCATAGCCTGTGCATAGCCAGAGTCTAGCCAGTGCCTAGCCAGTGTCTAGCCTGTGCCTTGTCTGTGCCTAACATGTGCCAGCCTGTGATTGGCATGTGCATAGCCTGTGAAAAGCCAGTGTCTAGCCTGTGCCTAGGTAGTGTCTAGCCTGTGCCTAGCCAGTGTCTTGCCTGTGCCTAGCCAGTGTCTAGCCTGTGCCTAGCCAATGTCTAGCCAGTCTCTAGCCGGTATCTAGCCAGTGTCTAGCCAGTGTCTAGCCAGTGTCTTGCCAGTGTTCAGCCACTGTCTAGCCTGTGCCTAGCCAGTGTCTTGCCTGGGCTTAGCCAATGTCTAGCCTGGGCCCTAACCAGTGTTTCGCCTGTGCCTAGCCAGTGTCTAGCCAGTGTCTAGCCAGTGTCTAGCCAGTGTCTAGCCAGTGTCTAGCCAGTGTAAAGCCAGTGTCTAGCCAGTGTCTAGCCAGTGTCTTGCCAGTTAGCCAATGTCTAGCCTGGGCCTAACCAGTATTTCGCCTGTGCCTAGCCAGTGTCTAGCCAGTCTAGCCTGGCCTTGTCAGTGTCTAGCATGTGTCTAGCCTGTGTCTAGCCAGTGTCTAGCCTGGGCGTAGCCTGTGTCTAGCCAGTGTCTAGCCAGTGTCTAGCCAGTGTCTAGCCAGTGTCTAGCCAGTGTCTAGCCAGTGTCTAGCCAGTGTCTAGCCAGTGTCTAGCCAGTGTCTAGCCAGTGTCTAGCCAGTGTCTAGCCAGTGTCTAGCCAGTGTCTAGCCAGTGTCTAGCCAGTGTCTAGCCAGTGTCTAGCCAGTGTCTAGCCAGTGTCTAGCCTGTGTCTAGCCTGTGTCTAGCATGTGTCTAGCCAGTGTCTAGCCTGTGTCTAGCATGTGTCTAGCCAGTATCTAGCCAGTGTCTAGCTAGGGTCTAGCCTGTGTCTAGCCTGTGTCTAGCCTGTGTCTAGCCAGTGTCTAGCCTGTGCCTAGCCAGCGTCTGGCCAGTGCCTAGCCACTGTCTAGGCTGTGCCTGGCAAGTGTCTAGCCTGGGCGTAGCCTGTGTCTAGCCTGTGTCTAGCCAGTGTCTAGCCAGTATCTAGCCAGTGTCTAGCTAGGGTCTAGCCAGTGTCTAGTCATTGTCTAGCCAGTGTCTAGCCAGTGTCTAGCCAGTATCTAGCCAGTGTCTAGCCAGTGTCTAGCCAGTGTCTAGCCAGTTTCTAGCCAGTATCTAGCCAGTGTCTAGCCAGTGTCTAGCCAGTGTCTAGCCAGTGTCTAGCCAGTGTCTAGCCAGTGTCTAGCCAGTGTCTAGCCAGTGTCTAGCCAGTGTCTAGCCAGTCTAGCCAGTGTCTAGCCAGTGTCTTGCCAGTTTTTATCCAGTGTCCATCCAGTTTCTAGCCTGTCCCTAGCCAGTGTCTAGCCTGTGCCTAGCCAGTGTCTAGCCTGGGCTTAGCCAATGTCTAGCCTGGGCCTAACCAGAGTCTAGCCTGTGCCTAGCCAGTGTCTAGTGTCTATCCGGTGCCTTGTCTGTGCCTAACCTGTGCCTAGCTTGTGATTGGCAAGTGCATAGCCTGTGCCTAGCCAGTGTCTAGCCTGTGTCTAGCCTGTGTCTAGCCTGTGTCTAGCCTGTGTCTAACCTGTGTCTAGCCAGTGTCTTGCCAGTGGTTTGCCAGTGTCTAGCCAGTGACTTGCCAGTGTTTTTCGAGTGTCTAGCCGGTACCTAGCCAGTGTCTAGCCTGTGCCTAGCCAGTGTCTACCCTGTGCCTAGCCAGTGTCAAGCCTGTGGCTCACCAGAGTCTAGCCTGTGCCTAGGCAGTGTCTATCCTGTGCCTTGTCTGTGCCTAACCTGTGCCTAGCTTGTGATTGGCAAGTGCATAGCCTGTGCCTAGCCAGTGTCTAGCCTGTGCCTAGCCAGTGTCTAGCCTGTGCCTAGCCAGTGTCTAGCCTGTGCCTAGCCAGCGTCTAGCCAGTGCCTAGCCAGTGTCTAGCCTGTGCCTTGCCAGTAACTAGCCTGTGCGTAGCCAGTGTCTAGTCTGTGCCTAGACAGTGTCTAGCCTGTGCCTTACTAGTGTCTAGCCTGTGTATAGCCTGTGCCTTGCCTGTGATTGGCATGTGCATAGCCTGTGCGTAGCCAGTGTCTAGCCAGTGTTAAGCCTGTGCCTAGCCTGTGCCTAGCCTGTGCCTAGCCTGTGCCTAGCCTGTGCCTAGCCTGTGCCTAGCCTTTGCCTAGCCTGTGCCTAGCCTGTGCCTAGCCTGTGCCTAGCCTGTGCCTAGCCTGTGCCTAGCCTGTGCCTAGCCTGTGCCTAGCCTGTGCCTAGCCTGTGCCTAGCCTGTGCCTAGCCTGTGCCTAGCCTGTGCCTAGCCTGTGCCTAGCCTGTGCCTAGCCTGTGCCAAGCCTGTGCCTAGCCTGTGCCTAGCCTGTGCCTAGCCTGTGCCTAGCCTGTGCCTAGCCTGTGCCTAGCCTGTGCCTAGCCTGTGCCTAGCCTGTGCCTAGCCTGTGCCTAGCCTGTGCCTAGCCTGTGCCTAGCCTGTGCCTAGCCTGTGCCTAGCCTGTGCCTAGCCTGTGCCTAGCCTGTGCCTAGCCTGTGCCTAGCCTGTGCCTAGCCTGTGCCTAGCCTGTGCCTAGCCTGTGCCTAGCCTGTGCCTAGCCTGTGCCTAGCCTGTGCCTAGCCTGTGCCTAGCCTGTGCCTAGCCTGTGCCTAGCCTGTGTCTAGCCAGTGTCCAGCCAGTGTCTAGCCTGAGTATAGCCAGTGTCTAGCCAGTGTCTAGCCTGTGTCTAGCCAGTGTCTAGCCAGTGTCTAGCCAGTGTCTAGCCAGTGTCTAGCCAGTGTCTAGCATGTGTCTAGCCTGTGTTTAGCCTGTGCCTAGCCTGTGCCTAGCCAGTGTCTAGCCAGGGTCAAGCTTGTGCCTAACCAGTGTCTAACCTGTGTCTAGTCTGGGCCTAGCCTGTGATTGGCATGTGCATAGCCTGTGCATAGCCAGAGTCTAGCCAGTGCCTAGCCAGTGTCTAGCCTGTGCCTTGTCTGTGCCTAACATGTGCCAGCCTGTGATTGGCATGTGCATAGCCTGTGAAAAGCCAGTGTCTAGCCTGTGCCTAGGTAGTGTCTAGCCTGTGCCTAGCCAGTGTCTTGCCTGTGCCTAGCCAGTGTCTAGCCTGTGCCTAGCCAATGTCTAGCCAGTCTCTAGCCGGTATCTAGCCAGTGTCTAGCCAGTGTCTAGCCAGTGTCTTGCCAGTGTTCAGCCACTGTCTAGCCTGTGCCTAGCCAGTTTCTTGCCTGGGCTTAGCCAATGTCTAGCCTGGGCCTAACCAGTGTTTCGCCTGTGCCTAGCCAGTGTCTAGCCAGTGTCTAGCCAGTGTCTAGCCAGTGTCTAGCCAGTGTCTAGCCAGTGTAAAGCCAGTGTCTAGCCAGTGTCTAGCCAGTGTCTTGCCAGTTAGCCAATGTCTAGCCTGGGCCTAACCAGTATTTCGCCTGTGCCTAGCCAGTGTCTAGCCAGTCTAGCCTGGCCTTGTCAGTGTCTAGCATGTGTCTAGCCTGTGTCTAGCCAGTGTCTAGCCTGGGCGTAGCCTGTGTCTAGCCAGTGTCTAGCCAGTGTCTGCCGTAGCCAGTGTCTAGCCAGTGTCTAGCCAGTGTCCAGCCAGTGTCTAGCCAGTGTCTAGCCAGTGTCTAGCCAGTGTCTAGCCAGTGTCTAGCCAGTGTCTAGCCAGTGTCTAGCCAGTGTCTAGCCAGTGTCTAGCCAGTGTCTAGCCAGTGTCTAGCCAGTGTCTAGCCAGTGTCTAGCCAGTGTCTAGCCTGTGTCTAGCCTGTGTCTAGCCTGTGTCTAGCATGTGTCTAGCCAGTGTCTAGCCTGTGTCTAGCATGTGTCTAGCCAGTATCTAGCCAGTGTCTAGCTAGGGGTCTAGCCTGTGTCTAGCCTGTGTCTAGCCTGTGTCTAGCCAGTGTCTAGCCTGTGCCTAGCCAGCGTCTGGCCAGTGCCTAGCCACTGTCTAGCCTGTGCCTGGCAAGTGTCTAGCCTGGGCGTAGCCTGTGTCTAGCCTGTGTCTAGCCAGTGTCTAGCCAGTATCTAGCCAGTGTCTAGCTAGGGTCAGCCAGTGTCTAGTCATTGTCAGCCAGTGTCTAGCCAGTGTCTAGCCAGTATCTGGCCAGTGTCTAGCCAGTGTCTAGCCAGTGTCTAGCCAGTGTCTAGCCAGTGTCTAGCCAGTGTCTAGCCAGTGTCTAGCCAGTGTCTAGCCAGTGTCTAGCCAGTGTCTAGCCAGTGTCTAGCCAGTCTAGCCAGTGTCTAGCCAGTGTCTTGCCAGTTTTTATCCAGTGTCCATCCAGTTTCTAGCCTGTCCCTAGCCAGTGTCTAGCCTGTGCCTAGCCAGTGTCTAGCCTGGGCTTAGCCAATGTCTAGCCTGGGCCTAACCAGAGTCTAGCCTGTGCCTAGCCAGTGTCTAGTGTCTATCCGGTGCCTTGTCTGTGCCTAACCTGTGCCTAGCTTGTGATTGGCAAGTGCATAGCCTGTGCCTAGCCAGTGTCTAGCCTGTGCCTAGCCAGTGTCTAGCCAGTGTCTAGCCAGTGTCAAGCCAGTGTCTAGCCAGTGTCTTGCCAGTGGTTTGCCAGTGTCTAGCCAGTGACTTGCCAGTGTTTTTCGAGTGTCTAGCCGGTACCTAGCCAGTGTCTAGCCTGTGCCTAGCCAGTGTCTACCCTGTGCCTAGCCAGTGTCAAGCCTGTGGCTCACCAGAGTCTAGCCTGTGCCTAGGCAGTGTCTATCCTGTGCCTTGTCTGTGCCTAACCTGTGCCTAGCTTGTGATTGGCAAGTGCATAGCCTGTGCCTAGCCAGTGTCTAGCCTGTGCCTAGCCAGTGTCTAGCCTGTGCCTAGCCAGTGTCTAGCCTGTGCCTAGCCAGCGTCTAGCCAGTGCCTAGCCAGTGTCTAGCCTGTGCCTTGCCAGTAACTAGCCTGTGCGTAGCCAGTGTCTAGTCTGTGCCTAGACAGTGTCTAGCCTGTGCCTTACTAGTGTCTAGCCTGTGTATAGCCTGTGCCTTGCCTGTGATTGGCATGTGCATAGCCTGTGCGTAGCCAGTGTCTAGCCAGTGTTAAGCCTGTGCCTAGCCTGTGCCTAGCCTGTGCCTAGCCTGTGCCTAGCCTGTGCCTAGCCTGTGCCTAGCCTGTGCCTAGCCTGTGCCTAGCCTGTGCCTAGCCTGTGCCTAGCCTGTGCCTAGCCTGTGCCTAGCCTGTGCCTAGCCTGTGCCTAGCCCTGTGCCTAGCCTGTGCCTAGCCTGTGCCTAGCCTGTGCCTAGCCTGTGCCTAGCCTGTGCCTAGCCTGTGCCTAGCCTGTGCCAAGCCTGTGCCTAGCCTGTGCCTAGCCTCTGCCAAGCCAGTGTCTAGTCTGTGTCTAGCCAGTGTCCAGCCTCTGTCTAGCATTTGTCTAGCCTGTGTGTAGCATGTGTCTAGCCTGTGTTTAGCCTGTGCCTAGCCAGTGTCTAGCCAGGGTCAAGCTTGTGCCTAACCAGTGTCTAACCTGTGTCTAGCCTGGCCTTGTCAGTGTCTAGCCTGTGACTAGCCTGTGTCTAGCCTGTGTCCAACCCGTGTCTAGCCAGTGTCCAGCCAGTGTCTAGCCTGTGTCTAGCCAGTGTCTAGCCAGTGTCTAGCCTGTGTCTAGCCAGTGTCTAGCCTGTGTCTAGCCAGTGTCTAGCCAGTGTCTAGCCAGTGTCTAGCCAGTGTCTAGCCAGTGTCTAGCCAGTGTCTAGCCAGTGTCTAGCCAGTGTCTAGCCAGTGTCTAGCCAGTGTCTAGCCAGTGTCTAGCCAGTGTCTAGCATGTGTCTAGCCTGTGTTTAGCCTGTGCCTAGCCTGTGCCTAGCCAGTGTCTAGCCAGGGTCAAGCTTGTGCCTAACCAGTGTCTAACCTGTGTCTAGTCTGGGCCTAGCCTGTGATTGGCATGTGCATAGCCTGTGCATAGCCAGAGTCTAGCCAGTGCCTAGCCAGTGTCTAGCCTGTGGCTTGTCTGTGCCTAACCTGTGCCAGCCTGTGATTGGCATGTGCATAGCCTGTGAAAAGCCAGTGTCTAGCCTGTGCCTAGGTAGTGTCTAGCCTGTGCCTAGCCAGTGTCTAGCCTGTGCCTAGCCAGTGTCTAGCCTGTGCCTAGCCAGTGTCTAGCCTGTGCCTAGCCAATGTCTAGCCAGTCTCTGGCCGGTGTCTAGCCAGTGTCTAGCCAGTGTCTAGCCAGTGTCTTGCCAGTGTTCAGCCAGTGTCTAGCCTGTGCCTAGCCAGTGTCTTGCCTGGGCTTAGCCAATGTCTAGCCTGGGCCTAACCAGTGTTTCGCCTGTGTCTAGTCAGTGTCTAGCCTGTGTCTAGCATGTGTCTAGCCTGGGCGTAGCCTGTGTCTAGCCAGTGTCTAGCCAGTATCTAGCCAGTGTCTAGCTAGGGTCTAGCCTGTGTCTAGCCTGTGTCTAGCCAGTGTCTAGCCTGTGCCTAGCCAGCGTCTGGCCAGTGCCTAGCCACTGTCTAGCCTGTGCCTGGCAAGTGTCTAGCCTGGGCGTAGCCTGTGTCTAGCCTGTGTCTAGCCAGTGTCTAGCCAGTATCTAGCCAGTGTCTAGCTATGGTCTAGCCAGTGTCTAGTCATTGTCTAGCCAGTGTCTAGCCAGTGTCTAGCCAGTATCTAGCCAGTGTCTAGCCAGTGTCTAGCCAGTGTCTAGCCAGTGTCTAGCCAGTGTCTAGCCAGTTTCTAGCCAGTGTCTAGCCAGTGTCTGGCCAGTGTCTGGCCAGTGTCAGCCAGTGTCTGGCCAGTGTCAGCCAGTGTCTAGCCAGTGTCTAGCCAGTGTCTAGCCAGTGTCTAGCCAGTGTCTAGCCAGTCTAGCCAGTGTCTAGCCAGTGTCTTGCCAGTTTTTATCCAGTGTCCATCCAGTTTCTAGCCTGTCCCTAGCCAGTGTCTAGCCTGTGCCTAGCCAGTGTCTAGCCTGGGCTTAGCCAATGTCTAGCCTGGGCCTAACCAGAGTCTAGCCTGTGCCTAGCCAGTGTCTAGTGTCTATCCGGTGCCTTGTCTGTGCCTAACCTGTGCCTAGCTTGTGATTGGCAAGTGCATAGCCTGTGCCTAGCCAGTGTCTAGCCTGTGCCTAGCCAGTGTCTAGCCAGTGTCTAGCCAGTGTCAAGCCAGTGTCTAGCCAGTGTCTTGCCAGTGTCTTGCCAGTGTCTAGCCAGTGACTTGCCAGTGTTTTTCGAGTGTCTAGCCGGTACCTAGCCAGTGTCTAGCCTGTGCCTAGCCAGTGTCTACCCTGTGCCTAGCCAGTGTCAAGCCTGTGGCTCACCAGAGTCTAGCCTGTGCCTAGCCAGTGTCTATCCTGTGCCTTGTCTGTGCCTAACCTGTGCCTAGCTTGTGATTGGCAAGTGCATAGCCTGTGCCTAGCCAGTGTCTAGCCTGTGCCTAGCCAGTGTCTAGCCTGTGCCTAGCCAGCGTCTAGCCAGTGCCTAGCCAGTGTCTAGCCTGTGCCTTGCCAGTAACTAGCCTGTGCGTAGCCAGTGTCTAGTCTATGCCTAGACAGTGTCTAGCCTAAGCCTAACTAGTGTCTAGCCTGTGTATAGCCTGTGCCTTGCCTGTGATTGGCATGTGCATAGCCTGTGCGTAGCCAGTGTCTAGCCAGTGTTAAGCCTGTGCCAAGCCTGTGCCTAGCCTGTGCCTAGCCTGTGCCTAGCCTGTGCCTAGCCTGTGCCTGTGCCTAGCCTGTGCCTAGCCTGTGCCTAGCCTGTGCCTAGCCTGTGCCTAGCCTGTGCCTAGCCTGTGCCTAGCCTGTGCCTAGCCTGTGCCTAGCCTGTGCCTAGCCTGTGCCTAGCCTGTGCCTAGCCTGTGCCTAGCCTGTGCCTAGCCTGTGCCTAGCCTGTGCCTAGCCTGTGCCTAGCCTGTGCCTAGCCTGTGCCTAGCCTGTGCCTAGCCTGTGCCTAGCCTGTGCCAAGCCTGTGCCTAGCCTGTGCCTAGCCTGTGCCTAGCCTGTGCCTAGCCTGTGCCTAGCCTGTGCCTAGCCTGTGCCTAGCCTCTGCCTAGCCAGTGTCTAGCCTGTGTCTAGCCAGTGTCCAGCCTCTGTCTAGCATTTGTCTAGCCTGTGTGTAGCATGTGTCTAGCCTGTGTTTAGCCTGTGCCTAGCCAGTGTCTAGCCAGGGTCAAGCTTGTGCCTAACCAGTGTCTAACCTGTGTCTAGCCTGGCCTTGTCAGTGTCTAGCCTGTGACTAGCCTGTGTCTAGCCTGTGTCCAACCCGTGTCTAGCCAGTGTCCAGCCAGTGTCTAGCCTGTGTCTAGCCAGTGTCTAGCCAGTGTCTAGCCAGTGTCTAGCCTGTGTCTAGCCAGTGTCTAGCCTGTGTCTAGCCAGTGTCTAGCCAGTGTCTAGCCAGTGTCTAGCCAGTGTCTAGCCAGTGTCTAGCCAGTGTCTAGCCAGTGTCTAGCCAGTGTCTAGCCAGTGTCTAGCATGTGTCTAGCCTGTGTTAAGGCTGTGCCTAGCCTGTGCCTAGCCAGTGTCTAGCCAGGGTCAAGCTTGTGCCTAACCAGTGTCTAACCTGTGTCTAGTCTGGGCCTAGCCTGTGATTGGCATGTGCATAGCCTGTGCATAGCCAGAGTCTAGCCAGTGCCTAGCCAGTGTCTAGCCTGTGGCTTGTCTGTGCCTAACCTGTGCCAGCCTGTGATTGGCATGTGCATAGCCTGTGAAAAGCCAGTGTCTAGCCTGTGCCTAGGTAGTGTCTAGCCTGTGCCTAGCCAGTGTCTAGCCTGTGCCTAGCCAGTGTCTAGCCTGTGCCTAGCCAGTGTCTAGCCTGTGCCTAGCCAATGTCTAGCCAGTCTCTAGCCGGTGTCTAGCCAGTGTCTAGCCAGTGTCTAGCCAGTGTCTTGCCAGTGTTCAGCCAGTGTCTAGCCTGTGCCTAGCCAGTGTCTTGCCTGGGCTTAGCCAATGTCTAGCCTGGGCCTAACCAGTGTTTCGCCTGTGTCTAGTCAGTGTCTAGCCTGTGTCTAGCATGTGTCTAGCCTGGGCGTAGCCTGTGTCTAGCCAGTGTCTAGCCAGTATCTAGCCAGTGTCTAGCTAGGGTCTAGCCTGTGTCTAGCCTGTGTCTAGCCAGTGTCTAGCCTGTGCCTAGCCAGCGTCTGGCCAGTGCCTAGCCACTGTCTAGCCTGTGCCTGGCAAGTGTCTAGCCTGGGCGTAGCCTGTGTCTAGCCTGTGTCTAGCCAGTGTCTAGCCAGTATCTAGCCAGTGTCTAGCTATGGTCTAGCCAGTGTCTAGTCATTGTCTAGCCAGTGTCTAGCCAGTGTCTAGCCAGTATCTTGCCAGTGTCTAGCCAGTGTCTAGCCAGTGTCTAGCCAGTATCTAGCCAGTGTCTAGCCAGTGTCTAGCCAGTGTCTAGCCAGTGTCTAGCCAGTGTCTAGCCAGTTTCTAGCCAGTGTCTAGCCAGTGTCTAGCCAGTGTCTAGCCAGTGTCTAGCCAGTGTCTAGCCAGTGTCTAGCCAGTGTCTAGCCAGTGTCTAGCCAGTCTAGCCAGTGTCTAGCCAGTGTCTTGCCAGTTTTTATCCAGTGTCCATCCAGTTTCTAGCCTGTCCCTAGCCAGTGTCTAGCCTGTGCCTAGCCAGTGTCTAGCCTGGGCTTAGCCAATGTCTAGCCTGGGCCTAACCAGAGTCTAGCCTGTGCCTAGCCAGTGTCTAGTGTCTATCCGGTGCCTTGTCTGTGCCTAACCTGTGCCTAGCTTGTGATTGGCAAGTGCATAGCCTGTGCCTAGCCAGTGTCTAGCCTGTGCCTAGCCAGTGTCTAGCCAGTGTCTAGCCAGTGTCAAGCCAGTGTCTAGCCAGTGTCTTGCCAGTGTCTTGCCAGTGTCTAGCCAGTGACTTGCCAGTGTTTTTCGAGTGTCTAGCCAGTGACTTGCCAGTGTTTTTCGAGTGTCTAGCCGGTACCTAGCCAGTGTCTAGCCTGTGCCTAGCCAGTGTCTACCCTGTGCCTAGCCAGTGTCAAGCCTGTGGCTCACCAGAGTCTAGCCTGTGCCTAGCCAGTGTCTATCCTGTGCCTTGTCTGTGCCTAACCTGTGCCTAGCTTGTGATTGGCAAGTGCATAGCCTGTGCCTAGCCAGTGTCTAGCCTGTGCCTAGCCAGTGTCTAGCTTTTGCCTAGCCAGTGTCTAGCCTGTGCCTAGCCAGCGTCTAGCCAGTGCCTAGCCAGTGTCTAGCCTGTGCCTTGCCAGTAACTAGCCTGTGCGTAGCCAGTGTCTAGTCTATGCCTAGACAGTGTCTAGCCTAAGCCTAACTAGTGTCTAGCCTGTGTATAGCCTGTGCCTTGCCTGTGATTGGCATGTGCATAGCCTGTGCGTAGCCAGTGTCTAGCCAGTGTTAAGCCTGTGCCTAGCCTGTGCCTAGCCTGTGCCTAGCCTGTGCCTAGCCTGTGCCTAGCCTGTGCCTAGCCTGTGCCTAGCCTGTGCCTAGCCTGTGCCTAGCCTGTGCCTAGCCTGTGCCTAGCCTGTGCCTAGCCTGTGCCTAGCCTGTGCCTAGCCTGTGCCTAGCCTGTGCCTAGCCTGTGCCAAGCCTGTGCCTAGCCTGTGCCTAGCCTGTGCCTAGCCTGTGCCTAGCCTGTGCCTAGCCTGTGTCTAGCCTGTGTCAAGCCAGTGTCCAGCCTCTGTCTAGCATTTGTCTAGCCTGTGTGTAGCATGTGTCTAGCCTGTGTTTAGCCTGTGCCTAGCCAGTGTCTAGCCTGTGTTTAGCCTGTGCCTAGCCAGTGTCTAGCCAGGGTCAAGCTTGTGCCTAACCAGTGTCTAACCTGTGTCTAGCCTGGCCTTGTCAGTGTCTAGCCTGTGACTAGCCTGTGTCTAGCCTGTGTCCAACCCGTGTCTAGCCAGTGTCCAGCCAGTGTCTAGCCTGTGTCTAGCCAGTGTCTAGCCAGTGTCTAGCCTGTGTCTAGCCAGTGTCTAGCCAGTGTCTAGCCAGTGTCTAGCCAGTGTCTAGCCAGTGTCTAGCCAGTGTCTAGCCAGTGTCTAGCCAGTGTCTAGCATGTGTCTAGCCTGTGTTTAGCCTGTGCCTAGCCAGTGTCTAGCCAGGGTCAAGCTTGTGCCTAACCAGTGTCTAACCTGTGTCTAGTCTGGGCCTAGCCTGTGATTGGCATGTGCGTAGCCTGTGCATAGCCAGAGTCTAGCCAGTGCCTAGCCAGTGTCTAGCCTGTGCCTTGTCTGTGCCTAACCTGTGCCAGCCTGTGATTGGCATGTGCATAGCCTGTGAAAAGCCAGTGTCTAGCCTGTGCCTAGGTAGTGTCTAGCCTGTGCCTAGCCAGTGTCTAGCCTGTGCCTAGCCAGTGTCTAGCCTGTGCCTAGCCAGTGTCTAGCCTGTGCCTAGCCAATGTCTAGCCAGTCTCTAGCCGGTGTCTAGCCAGTGTCTAGCCAGTGTCTAGCCAGTGTCTAGCCAGTGTCTAGCCAGTGTCTTGCCAGTGTTCAGCCAATGTCTAGCCTGTGCCTAGCCAGTGTCTTGCCTGGGCTTAGCCAATGTCTAGCCTGGGCCTAACCAGTGTTTCGCCTGTGCCTAGCCAGTGTCTAGCCAGTGTCTAGCCAGTGTCTAGCCAGTGTCTAGCCAGTGTCTAGCCAGTGTAAAGCCAGTGTCTAGCCAGTGTCTAGCCAGTGTCTAGCCAGTGTCTTGCCAGTTAGCCAATGTCTAGCCTGGGCCTAACCAGTGTTTCGCCTGTGCCTAGCCAGTGTCTAGCCAGTGTCTAGCCAGTGTCTAGCCAGTGTAAAGCCAGTGTCTAGCCAGTGTCTAGCCAGTGTCTAGCCAGTGTCTAGCCAGTGTCTAGCCAGTGTCTTGCCAGTGTCTAGCCAGTGACTTGCCAGCGTTTTTCGAGTGTCTAGCCCGTACCTAGCCAATGTCTAGCCTGTGCCTAGCCAGTGTCTACCCTGTTCCTAGCCAGTGTCAAGCCTGTGCCTAACCAGAGTCTAGCCTGTGCCTAGCCAATGTCTATCCTCTGCCTTGTCTGTGCCTAACCTGTGCCTAGCTTGTGATTGGCAAGTGCATAGCCTGTGCCTGGCCAGTGTCTAGCCTGTGCCTAGCCAGTGTCTAGCTTGTGCCTAGCCAGTGTCTAGCCTGTGCCTGGCAAGTGTCTAGCCTGGGCGTAGCCTGTGTCTAGCCAGTGTCCAGCCAGTGTCTAGCTAGTATCTAGCCATTGTCTAGCTAGTATCTAGCCAGTGTCTAGCTAGGGTCTAGCCAGTGTCTGGCCAGTGTCTAGCCAGTGTCTAGTCAGTGTCTAGCCAGTGTCTAGTCAGTGTCTAGTCAGTGTCTAGCCAGTGTCTAGTCAGTGTCTAGGCAGTGTCTAGCCAGTGTCTAGCCAGTGTCTAGCTAGGGTCTAGCCAGTGTCTAGCCAGTGTCTAGCTAGGGTCTAGCCAGTGTCTAGCTAGGGTCTAGCCAGTGTCTAGACAGTGTCTAGCCAGTGTCTAGCTAGTGTCTAGCCAGTGTTTAGCATGTGTCTAGCCTGTGTTTAACCTGTGCCAAGCCAGTGACTAGCCAGGGTCAAGCCTGTGCCTAACCAGTATCTAGTCTATGCCTAGACAGTGTCTAGCCTGTGCCTAACTAGTGTCTAGCCTGTGTATAGCCTGTGCCTTGCCTGTGATTGGCATGTGCATAGCCTGTGCCTAGCCAGTGTCTAGCCAGTGTCTTGCCTGGGCTTAGCCAATGTCTAGCCTGGGCCTAACCAGTGTTTCGCCTGTGCCTAGCCAGTGTCTAGCCAGTGTCTAGCCAGTGTCTAGCCAGTGTCTAGCCAGTGTCTAGCCAGTGTCTAGCCAGTGTCTTGCCAGTGTTTATCCAGTTTCTAGCCTGTCCCTAGCCAGTGTCTAGCCTGTGCCTAGCCAGTGTCTAGCCTGGGCTTAGCCAATGTCTAGCCTGGGCCTAACCAGAGTCTAGCCTGTGCCTAGCCAGTGTTTAGTGTCTATCCGGTGCCTTGTCTGTGCCTAACCTGTGCCTAGCTTGTGATTGGCAAGTACATAGCCTGTGCCTAGCCAGTGTCTAGCCTGTGCCTAGCCAGTGTCTAGCCAGTGTCTAGCCAGTGTCAAGCCAGTGTCTAGCCAGTGTCTTGCCAGTGTTCAGCCAGTGTCTTGCCAGTGTTTATCCAGTGTCTATCCAGTGTCTTGCCAGTGTTTATCCAGTGTCTAGCCTTTACCTAGCCAGTGTCTAGCCTGTGCCTAACCAGTGTCTTGCCTAGGCTTAGCCAATGTCTAGCCTGGGCCTAACCAGTGTCTAGCCTGTGCCTAGCCAGTGTCTACCCTGTGCCTAGCCAGTGTCAAGCCTGTGCCTAGCCAGTGTCTAGCTTGTGCCTAGCCAGTGTCTAGCTTGTGCCTAGCCAGTGTCTAGCCTGTGCCTAGCCAGTGTCTAGCCTGTGCCTAGCCAGTGTCTAGCCTGTGCCTAGCCAGCGTCTGGCCAGTGCCTAGCCAGTGTCTAGCCTGTGCCTGGCAAGTGTCTAGCCTGGGCGTAGCCTGTGTCTAGCCTGTGTCTAGCCAGTGTCTAGCTAGTATCTAGCCATTGTCTAGCTAGTATCTAGCCAGTGTCTAGCTAGGGTCTAGCCAGTGTCTAGCCAGTGTCTAGTCAGTGTCTAGCCAGTGTCTAGCCAGTGTCGAGCCAGTGTCTAGTCAGTGTCTAGTCAGTGTCTAGCCAGTGTCTAGTCAGTGTCTAGTCAGTGTCTAGCCAGTGTCTAGCCAGTGTCTAGCTAGGGTCTAGCCAGTGTCCAGCTAGGGTCTAGCCAGTGTCTAGCCAGTGTCTAGTTAGGGTCTAGCCAGTGTCTAGCTAGGGTCTAGCTAGGGTCTAGCCAGTGTCTAGCCAGTGTCTAGCCAGTGTCTAGCCAGTGTCTAGCCAGTGTCTAGCCAGTGTCTAGCCAGTGTCTAGCCAGTGTCTAGCCAGTGTCTAGCCAGTGTCTAGCCAGTGTCTAGCCAGTGTCTAGCTAGTGTCTAGCCAGTGTTTAGCATGTGTCTAGCCTGTGTTTAACCTGTGCCTAGCCAGGGTCAAGCCTGTGCCTAACCAGTGTCTAGTCTATGCCTAGACAGTGTCTAGCCTGTGCCTAACTAGTGTCTAGCCTGTGTATAGCCTGTGCCTTGCCTGTGATTGGCATGTGCATAGCCTGTGCCTAGCCAGTGTCTAGCCAGTGTTTAGCCTGTGCCTAGCCTGTGCCTAACCTGTGCCTAACCTGTGCCTAGCCTGTGCCTAGCCTGTGCCTAGCCTGTGCCTAGCCAGTGTCTAGCCTGTGTCTAGCCAGTGTCTAGCCTCTGTCTAGCATTTGTCGGGCCTGTGTGTAGCATGTGTCTAGCCTGTGTTTAGCCTGCGCCTAGCTAGTGTCTAGCCAGGGTCAAGCTTGTGCCTAACCAGTGTCTTACCTGTGTCTAGCCTGGCTTTGTCAGTGTCTAGCCTGTGACTAGCCTGTGTCTAGCCTGTGTCCAACCCGTGTCTAGCCAGTGTCCAGCCAGTGTCTAGCCAGTGTCCAGCCAGTGTCTAGCCTGTGTCTAGCCAGTGTCTAGCCAGTGTCTAGCCAGTGTCTAGCCAGTGTCTAGCCAGTGTCTAGCCAGTGTCTAGCCAGTGTCTAGCCAGTGTCTAGCCAGTGTCTAGCCAGTATCTAGCCTGTGTCTAGCCAGTGTCTAGCCAGTGTTCAGCCAGTGTCTTGCCAGTGTTTATCCAGTGTCTAGCCTTTACCTAGCCAGTGTCTAGCCTGTGCCTAGCCAGTGTCTTGCCTGGGCTTAGCCAATGTCTAGCCTGGGCCTAACCAGTGTTTCGCCTGTGCCTAGCCAGTGTCTAGCCAGTGTCTAGCCAGTGTCTAGCCAGTGTAAAGCCAGTGTCTAGCCAGTGTCTTGCCAGTGTCTAGCCAGTGACTTGCCAGTGTTTTTCGAGTGTCTAGCCTGTACCTAGCCAGTGTCTAGCCTGTGCCTAGCCAGTGTCTACCCTGTGCCTAGCCAGTGTCAAGCCTGTGCCTAACCAGAGTCTAGCCTGTGCTTAGCCAATGTCTATCCTGTGCCTTGTCTGTGCCTAACCTGTGCCTAGCTTGTGATTGGCAAGTGCATAGCCTGTGCCTAGCCAGTATCTAGCCTGTGCCTAGCCAGTGTCTAGCTTGTGCCTAGCCAGTGTCTAGCCTGTGCCTAGCCCGTGTCTAGCCTGTGCCTAGCCAGCGTCTGGCCAGTGCCTGGCCAGTGTCTGTTCCTGTGCCTGGCAAGTGTCGAGCCTGGGCGTAGCCTGTGTCTAGCCTGTGTCTAGCCAGTGTTTAGCTAGTATCTAGCCAGTGTCTAGCTAGTATCTAGCCAGTGTCTAGCTAGGGTCTAGCCAGTGTCTAGCCAGTGTCTAGCCAGTGTCTAGCCAGTGTCTAGTCAGTGTCTAGCCAGTGTCTAGCCAGTGTCTAGCCAGTGTCTAGCCAGTGTCTAGCCAGTGTCTAGCCAGTGTCTAGCCAGTGTCTAGCCAGTGTCTAGCCAGTGTTCAGCCAGTGTCTTGCCAGTGTTTATCCAGTGTCTAGCCTTTACCTAGCCAGTGTCTAGCCTGTGCCTAGCCAGTGTCTTGCCTGGGCTTAGCCAATGTCTAGCCTGGGCCTAACCAGTGTTTCGCCTGTGCCTAGCCAGTGTCTAGCCAGTGTCTAGCCAGTGTCTAGCCAGTGTAAAGCCAGTGTCTAGCCAGTGTCTTGCCAGTGTCTAGCCAGTGACTTGCCAGTGTTTTTCGAGTGTCTAGCCTGTACCTAGCCAGTGTCTAGCCTGTGCCTAGCCAGTGTCTAGCCAGTGTCTAGCCAGTGTCTAGCCAGTGTCTAGCCAGTATCTAGCCTGTGTCTAGCCAGTGTCTAGCCTGTGTCTAGCATGTGTCTAGCCTGTGTTTAGCCTGTGCCTAGCCTGTGTCTAGCCAGTGTCTAGCCAGTGTCTAGCCAGTGTCTAGCCAGTGTTCAGCCAGTGTCTTGCCAGTGTTTATCCAGTGTCTAGCCTTTACCTAGCCAGTGTCTAGCCTGTGCCTAGCCAGTGTCTTGCCTGGGCTTAGCCAATGTCTAGCCTGGGCCTAACCAGTGTTTCGCCTGTGCCTAGCCAGTGACTAGCCTGTGTCTAGCCTGTGTCCAACCCGTGTCTAGCCAGTGTCCAGCCAGTGTCTAGCCAGTGTCCAGCCAGTGTCTAGCCTGTGTCTAGCCAGTGTCTAGCCTGTGTCTAGCCAGTGTCTAGCCAGTGTCTAGCCAGTGTCTAGCCAGTGTCTAGCCAGTATCTAGCCTGTGTCTAGCCAGTGTCTAGCCTGTGTCTAGCATGTGTCTAGCCTGTGTTTAGCCTGTGCCTAGCCTGTGCCTAGCCAGTGTCTAGCCAGGGTCAAGCTTGTGCCTAACCAGTGTCTAACCTGTGCCTAACCTGTGCCAGCCTGTGATTGGCATGTGCATAGCCTGTGAAAAGCCAGTGTCTAGCCTGTGCCTAGGAAGTGTCTAGCCTGTGCCTAGCCAGTGTCTAGCCTGTGTCTAGCCAGTGTCTTGCCTGTGCCTAGCCAGTGTCTAGCCTGTGCCTAGCCAATGTCTAGCCAGTGTCTAGCCACTGTCTTGCCAGTGTTCAGCCAGTGTCTTGCCAGTGTTTATCCAGTGTCTATCCAGTGTCTTGCCAGTGTTTATCCAGTGTCTAGCCTTTACCTAGCCAGTGTCTAGCCTGTGCCTAGCCAGTGTCTTGCCTGGGCTTAGCCAATGTCTAGCCTGGGCCTAACCAGTGTTTCGCCTGTGCCTAGCCAGTGTCTAGCCAGTGTCTAGCCAGTGTCTAGCCAGTGTAAAGCCAGTGTCTAGCCAGTGTCTAGTTAGTGTCTAGCCAGTGTCTAGCCAGTGTCTTGCCCGTGTCTAGCCAGTGACTTGCCAGTGTTTTTCGAGTGTCTAGCCTGTACCTAGCCAGTGTCTAGCCTGTGCCTAGCCAGTGTCTACCCTGTGCCTAGCCAGTGTCAAGCCTGTGCTTAACCAGAGTCTAGCCTGTGCCTAGCCAATGTCTATCCTGTGCCTTGTCTGTGCCTAAGCTGTGCCTAGCTTGTGATTGGCAAGTGCATAGCCTGTGCCTAGCCAGTGTCTAGCCTGTGCCTAGCCTGTACCTAGCCAGTGTCTAGCTTGTGCCTAGCGAGTGTCTAGCCAGCGTCTGGCCAGTGCCTAGCCACTGTCTAGCCTGAGCCTGGCAAGTGTCTAGCCTGGGCGTAGCCTGTGTCTAGCCTGTGTCTAGCCAGTGTCTAGCCAGTGTCTAGCTAGGGTCTAGCCAGTGTCTAGCCAGTGTCTAGCCAGTGTCTAGCCAGTGTCTAGCCAGTGTCTAGCCAGTGTCTAGCCAGTGTCTAGCCAGTGTCTAGCCAGTGTCTAGCCAGTGTCTAGCCAGTGTCTAGCTAGGGTCTAGCCAGTGTCAAGCCAGTGTCTAGCCAGTGTCTAGCCTGTGTTTAACCTGTGCCTAGATTGTGCCTAGCCAGTGGCTAGCCAGGGTCAAGCCTGTGCCTAACCAGTGTCTAGTCTATGCCTAGACAAGGTCTAGCCTGTGCCTAACCAGTGTCTAGCCTGTGCCTAGCCTCTGCCTTGCCTGTGATTGGCATGTGCAAAGCCTGTGCCTAGCCAGTGTCTAGCCAGTGTTTAGCCTGTGCCTAGCCAGTGTCTAGCCTGTTCCTAGCCAGTGTCTAGCCTTTGTCTAGCCAGTGTCTAGCTTGTGTCTATCATGTGTCTAGCCTGTGTTTAGCCTGTGCCTAGCCAGTGTCTAGCCAGGGTCATACTTGTGCCTAACCAGTGTCTAACCTGTGTCTAGCCTGGCCTTGTCAGTGTCTAGCCTGCGACTAGCCTGTGTTTAGCCTGTGTCTAGCCCGTGTCTAGCCAGTGTCTAGCCAGTGTCTGGCCTGTGTCTAGCCAGTGTCTAGCCAGTGTCTAGCCAGTGTCTAGCCTGTGTCTAGCCAGTGTCTAGCCAGTGTCTTGCCAGTGTCTAGCCAGTGTCTAGCCAGTGTCTTGCCAGTGTCTAGCCTGTGTCTTGCCAGTGTCTAGCCAGTGTCTAGCTTGTGTCTATCATGTGTCTAGCCTGTGTTTAGCCTGTGCCTAGCCAGTGTCTAGCCAGGGTCATACTTGTGCCTAACCAGTGTCTAACCTGTGTCTAGCCTGGCCTTGTCAGTGTCTAGCCTGTGACTAGCCTGTGTTTAGCCTGTGTCTAGCCCGTGTCTAGCCAGTGTCTAGCCAGTGTCTGGCCTGTGTCTAGCCAGTGTCTAGCCAGTGTCTAGCCAGTGTCTAGCCTGTGTCTAGCCAGTGTCTGGCCAGTGTCTTGCCAGTGTCTAGCCAGTGTCTAGCCAGTGTCTTGCCAGTGTCTAGCCTGTGTCTTGCCAGTGTCTAGCCTATGTCTAGCATGTGTCTAGCCTGTGTTTAGCCTGTGCCTAGCCTGTGCCTAGCCAGTGTCTAGCCAGGGTCAAGCTTGTGCCTAACCAGTGTCTAACCTGTGTCTAGTCTGGGCCTAGCCTGTGATTGGCATGTGCATAGCCTGTGCATAGCCAGTGTCTAGCCTGTGCCTAGCGAGTGTCTATCCTGTGCCTTGTCTGTGCCAAACCTGTGCCAGCCTGTGATTGGCATGTGCATAGCCTGTGCCTAGCCAGTGTCTAGCCTGTGTCTATCCAGTGTCTAGCCAGTGTATTGCCAGTGTTCAGCCAGTGTCTTGCCAGTGTTTATCCAGTGTCTATCCAGTGTCTTGCCAGTGTTTATCCAGTGTCTAGCCTTTACCTAGCCAGTGTCTAGCCTGTGCCTAGCCAGTGTCTTGCCTGTGCTTAGCCAATGTCTAGCCTGGGCCTAACCAGTGTTTCGCCTGTGCCTAGCCAGTGTCTAGCCAGTGTCTAGCCAGTGTCAAGCCAGTGTAAAGCCAGTGTCTAGCCAGTGTCTAGCCAGTGTCTAGCCAGTGTCTAGCCAGTGTCTAGCCAGTGTCTAGCCAGTGTCTTGCCAGTGTCTAGCCAGTGACTTGCCAGTGTTTTTCGAGTGTCTAGCCTGTACCTAGCCAGTGTCTAGCCTGTGCCTAGCCAGTGTCTACCCTGTGCCTAGCCAGTGTCAAGCCTGTGCCTAACCAGAGTCTAGCCTGTGCCTAGCCAATGTCTATCCTGTACCTTGTCTGTGCCTAACCTGTGCCTAGCTTGTGATTAGCAAGTGCATAGCCTGTGCCTAGCCAGTGTCTAGCCTGTGCCTAGCCAGTGTCTAGCTTGTGCCTAGCCAGTGTCTAGCCTGTGCCTAGCCAGTGTCTAGCCTGTGCCTAGCCAGCGTCTGGCCAGTGTCTAGCCAGTTTCTAGCCAGTGTCTAGCCAGTGTAAAGCCAGTGTCTAGCCAGTGTAAAGCCAGTGTCTAGCCAGTGTCTAGCCAGTGTCTAGCCAGTTTCTAGCCAGTGTCTAGCCAGTGTCTAGCCAGTGTCTAGCCAGTGTCTAGCCAGTGTCTAGCCTGTGTCTAGCCAGTGTCTAGCCAGTGTCTAACCTGTGTCTAGCATGTGTCTAGCCAGTGTTTAGCCTGTGCCTAGCCTGTGCCTAGCCAGTGTCTCGCCAGGGTCATACTTGTGCCTAACCAGTGTCTAACCTGTGCCTGGCCAGTGCCTGGCCAGTGTCTGTGCCTGTGCCTGGCAAGTGTCTAGCCTGGGCGTAGCCTGTGTCTAGCCTGTGTCTAGCCAGTGTCTAGCTAGTATCTAGCCAGTGTCTAGCTAGTATCTAGCCAGTGTCTAGCTAGTATCTAGCCAGTGTCTAGCTAGGGTCTAGCCAGTGTCTAGCCAGTGTCTAGCCAGTGTCTAGTCAGTGTCTAGCCAGTGTCTAGTCAGTGTCTAGCCAGTGTCTAGCCAGTGTCTAGCTAGGGTCTAGCCAGTGTCTAGCTAGGGTCTAGCCAGTGTCTAGCCAGTGTCTAGCCAGTGTCTAGCCAGTGTCTAGCCAGTGTCTAGCTAGGGTCTAGCCAGTGTCTAGCTAGGGTCTAGCCAGTGTCTAGCCAGTGTCTAGCCAGTGTCTAGCCAGTGTCTAGCCAGTGTCTAGCCAGTGTCTAGCCAGTGTCTAGCCAGTGTCTAGCCAGTGTCTAGTCAGTGTCTAGTCAGTGTCTAGCCAGTGTCTAGCAAGTGTCTAGCCAGTGTCTAGCTAGGGTCTAGCCAGTGTCTAGCCAGTGTCTAGCTAGGGTCTAGCCAGTGTCTAGCTAGGGTCTAGCCAGTGTCTAGCCAGTGTCTAGCCAGTGTCTAGCCAGTGTCTAGCCAGTGTCTAGCCAGTGTCTAGCTAGTGTCTAGCCCAGTCAAGCATGTGTCTAGCCTGTGTTTAACCAGTGTCTAGCTAGGGTCTAGCCAGTGTCTAGCTGCTAGCCAGTGTCTAGCTAGGGTCTAGCCAGTGTCTAGCCAGTGTCTAGCCAGTGTCTACCTAGTGTCTAGCCAGTGTCTAGCATGTGTCTAGCCTGTGTTTAACCTGTGCCTAGTTTGTGCCTAGCCAGTGACTAGCCAGGGTCAAGCCTGTGCCTAACCAGTGTCTAGTCTATGCCTAGACAGTGTCTAGCCTGTGCCTAACTAGTGTCTAGCCTGCGTATAGCCTGTGCCTTGCCTGTGATTGGCATGTGCATAGCCTGTGCATAGCCAGTGTCTTGCCAGTGTTTAGCCTGTGCCTACCCAGCGTCTAGCCTGTGTCTAGCCAGTGTCTAGCCTGTGTCTAGCCAGTGTCTAGCCTGTACCTAGCCAATTTCTAGCCTGTGCCTAGCCTGTACCTAGCCTGTGTCTAGCCAGTGTCTAGCCTCTGTCTAGCATTTGTCTAGCCTGTGTGTAGCATGTGTCTAGCCTGTGTTTAGCCTGTGCCTAGCTAGTGTCTACCCAGGGTCAAGCTTGTGCCTAACCAGTGTCTAACCTGTCTCTAGCCTGGCCTTGTCAGTGTCTAGCCTGTGACTAGCCTGTGTCTAGCCTGTGTCCAACCCGTGTCTAGCCAGTGTCCAGCCAGTGTCTAGCCAGTGTCCAGCCAGTGTCTAGCCTGTGTCTAGCCAGTGTCTAGCCTGTGTCTAGCCAGTGTCTAGCCAGTGTCTAGCCAGTGTCTAGTCAGTGTCTAGCCAGTGTCTAGCCAGTGTCTAGCCAGTGTCTAGCCAGTGTCTAGCCAGTGTCTAGCCAGTGTCTAGCTAGGGTCTAGCCAGTGTCTAGCTAGGGTCTAGCCAGTGTCTAGCCAGTATCTAGCCAGTGTCTAGCCAGTGTCTAGCCAGTGTCTAGCCAGTGTCTAGCCAGTGTCTAGCCAGTGTCTAGCCAGTGTCTAGCCAGTGTCTAGCCAGTGTCTAGCCAGTGTCTAGCCAGTGTCTAGCCAGTGTCTAGCCAGTGTCTAGCCAGTGTCTAGCCAGTGTCTAGCCAGTGTCTAGCCAGTGTCTAGTCAGTGTCTAGTCAGTGTCTAGCCAGTGTCTAGCAAGTGTCTAGCCAGTGTCTAGCTAGGGTCTAGCCAGTGTCTAGCCAGTGTCTAGCTAGGGTCTAGCCAGTGTCTAGCTAGGGTCTAGCCAGTGTCTAGCTAGGGTCTAGCCAGTGTCTAGCCAGTGTCTAGCCAGTGTCTAGCCAGTGTCTAGCCAGTGTCTAGCTAGTGTCTAGCCCAGTCAAGCATGTGTCTAGCCTGTGTTTAACCAGTGTCTAGCTAGGGTCTAGCCAGTGTCTAGCTAGGGTCTAGCCAGTGTCTAGCCAGTGTCTAGCTAGGGTCTAGCCAGTGTCTAGCCAGTGTCTAGCCAGTGTCTACCTAGTGTCTAGCCAGTGTCTAGCATGTGTCTAGCCTGTGTTTAACCTGTGCCTAGTTTGTGCCTAGCCAGTGACTAGCCAGGGTCAAGCCTGTGCCTAACCAGTGTCTAGTCTATGCCTAGACAGTGTCTAGCCTGTGCCTAACTAGTGTCTAGCCTGTGTATAGCCTGTGCCTTGCCTGTGATTGGCATGTGCATAGCCTGTGCCTAGCCAGTGTCTAGCCAGTGTTTAGCCTGTGCCTAGCCTGTGCCTAGCCTGTGCCTAGCCTGTGCCTAGCCTGTGCCTAGCCTGTGTCTAGCCTCTGCCTAGCCAGTGTCTAGCCATTGTCTAGCCAGTGTCTAGCCATTGTTTAGACATTGTCTACCCAGTGTCTAGACAGTGTCTAGCCAGTGTCTAGACAGTGTCTAGCCAGTGTCTAGACAGTGTCTAGCCAGTGTCTAGGCTTTGCCTAGCCTGTGACTAGCCTGTGCCTTGCCTGTGCCTCGCCTGTGCCTAGCCAGTGTCTAGCCTGTGTCTAGCCTCTGTCTAGCATTTGTCTAGCCTGTGTTTAGCATGTGTCTAGCCTGTGTTTAGCCAGTGTCTAGCTAGGGTCTAGCCAGTGTCTAGCTAGGGTCTAGCCAGTGTCTAGCCAGTGTCTAGCTAGGGTCTAGCCAGTGTCTAGCCAGTGTCTAGCCAGTGTCTACCTAGTGTCTAGCCAGTGTCCAGCATGTGTCTAGCCTGTGTTTAACCTGTGCCTAGTTTGTGCCTAGCCAGTGACTAGCCAGGGTCAAGCCTGTGCCTAACCAGTGTCTAGTCTATGCCTAGACAGTGTCTAGCCTGTGCCTAACTAGTGTCTAGCCTGTGTATAGCCTGTGCCTTGCCTGTGATTGGCATGTGCATAGCCTGTGCATAGCCAGTGTCTTGCCAGTGTTTAGCCTGTGCCTACCCAGCGTCTAGCCTGTGTCTAGCCAGTGTCTAGCCTGTGTCTAGCCAGTGTCTAGCCTGTACCTAGCCAGTTTCTAGCCTGTGCCTAGCCTGTACCTAGCCTGTGTCTAGCCAGTGTCTAGCCTCTGTCTAGCATTTGTCTAGCCTGTGTGTAGCATGTGTCTAGCCTGTGTTTAGCCTGTGCCTAGCTAGTGTCTAGCCAGGGTCAAGCTTGTGCCTAACCAGTGTCTAACCTGTGTCTAGCCTGGCCTTGTCAGTGTCTAGCCTGTGTCTAGCCTGTGTCCAACCCGTGTCTAGCCAGTGTCCAGCCAGTGTCTAGCCAGTGTCCAGCCAGTGTCTAGCCTGTGTCTAGCCAGTGTCTAGCCAGTGTCTAGCCAGTGTCTAGCCAGTGTCTAGCCAGTGTCTAGCCAGTGTCTAGCCAGTGTCTAGCCAGTGTCTAGCCAGTGTCTAGCCAGTGTCTAGCCAGTGTCTAGCCAGTGTCTAGCCAGTATCTAGCCTGTGTCTAGCCAGTGTCTAGCCTGTGTCTAGCATGTGTCTAGCCTGTGTTTAGCCTGTGCCTAGCCTGTGCCTAGCCAGTGTCTAGCCAGGGTCAAGCTTGTGCCTAACCAGTGTCTAACCTGTGCCTAACCTGTGCCAGCCTGTGATTGGCATGTGCATAGCCTGTGAAAAGCCAGTGTCTAGCCTGTGCCTAGGAAGTGTCTAGCCTGTGCCTAGCCAGTGTCTAGCCTGTGTCTAGCCAGTGTCTTGCCTGTGCCTAGCCAGTGTCTAGCCTGTGCCTAGCCAATGTCTAGCCAGTGTCTAGCCAGTGTCTTGCCAGTGTTCAGCCAGTGTCTTGCCAGTGTTTATCCAGTGTCTATCCAGTGTCTTGCCAGTGTTTATCCAGTGTCTAGCCTTTACCTAGCCAGTGTCTAGCCTGTGCCTAGCCAGTGTCTTGCCTGGGCTTAGCCAATGTCTAGCCTGGGCCTAACCAGTGTTTCGCCTGTGCCTAGCCAGTGTCTAGCCAGTGTCTAGCCAGTGTCTAGCCAGTGTAAAGCCAGTGTCTAGCCAGTGTCTAGTTAGTGTCTAGCCAGTGTCTAGCCAGTGTCTTGCCCGTGTCTAGCCAGTGACTTGCCAGTGTTTTTCGAGTGTCTAGCCTGTACCTAGCCAGTTTCTAGCCTGTGCCTAGCCAGTGTCTACCCTGTGCCTAGCCAGTGCCAAGCCTGTGCTTAACCAGAGTCTAGCCTGTGCCTAGCCAATGTCTATCCTGTGCCTTGTCTGTGCCTAAGCTGTGACTAGCTTGTGATTGGCAAGTGCATAGCCTGTGCCTAGCCAGTGTCTAGCCTGTGCCTAGCCTGTACCTAGCCAGTGTCTAGCTTGTGCCTAGCGAGTGTCTAGCCTGTGCCTAGCCAGTGTCTAGCCTGTGCCTAGCCAGCGTCTGGCCAGTGCCTAGCCACTGTCTAGCCTGAGCCTGGCAAGTGTCTAGCCTGGGCGTAGCCTGTGTCTAGCCTGTGTCTAGCCTGTGTCTAGCCAGTATCTAGCCAGTGTCTAGCCAGTGTCTAGCCAGTGTCTAGCCAGTGTCTAGCCAGTGTCTAGCCAGTGTCTAGCTAGGGTCTAGCCAGTGTCTAGCCAGTGTCTAGCCAGTGTCTAGCCAGTGTCTAGCCAGTGTCTAGCCAGTGTCTAGCCAGTGTCTAGCCAGTGTCTAGCCAGTGTCTAGCTAGTGTCTAGCCAGTGTCTAGCCAGTGTCTAGCCAGTGTCTAGCCAGTGTCTAGCTAGGGTCTAGCCAGTGTCAAGCCAGTGTCTAGCCTGTGTTTAACCTGTGCCTAGATTGTGCCTAGCCAGTGACTAGCCAGGGTCAAGCCTGTGCCTAACCAGTGTCTAGTCTATGCCTAGACAAGGTCTAGCCTGTGCCTAACCAGTGTCTAGCCTGTGCCTAGCCTCTGCCTTGCCTGTGATTGGCATGTGCAAAGCCTGTGCCTAGCCAGTGTCTAGCCAGTGTTTAGCCTGTGCCTAGCCAGTGTCTAGCCTGTTCCTAGCCAGTGTCTAGCCTGTGTCTAGCCAGTGTCTAGCTTGTGTCTATCATGTGTCTAGCCTGTGTTTAGCCTGTGCCTAGCCAGTGTCTAGCCAGGGTCATACTTGTGCCTAACCAGTGTCTAACCTGTGTCTAGCCTGGCCTTGTCAGTGTCTAGCCTGTGACTAGCCTGTGTCTAGCCTGTGTCCAACCCGTGTCTAGCCAGTGTCCAGCCAGTGTCTGGCCTGTGTCTAGCCAGTGTCTAGCCAGTGTCTAGCCAGTGTCTAGCCTGTGTCTAGCCAGTGTCTAGCCAGTGTCTTGCCAGTGTCTAGCCTGTGTCTTGCCAGTGTCTAGCCAGTGTCTAGCTTGTGTCTATCATGTGTCTAGCCTGTGTTTAGCCTGTGCCTAGCCAGTGTCTAGCCAGGGTCATACTTGTGCCTAACCAGTGTCTAACCTGTGTCTAGCCTGGCCTTGTCAGTGTCTAGCCTGTGACTAGCCTGTGTTTAGCCTGTGTCTAGCCCGTGTCTAGCCAGTGTCTAGCCAGTGTCTGGCCTGTGTCTAGCCAGTGTCTAGCCAGTGTCTAGCCAGTGTCTAGCCTGTGTCTAGCCAGTGTCTAGCCAGTGTCTTGCCAGTGTCTAGCCAGTGTCTAGCCAGTGTCTTGCCAGTGTCTAGCCTGTGTCTTGCCAGTGTCTAGCCTATGTCTAGCATGTGTCTAGCCTGTGTTTAGCCTGTGCCTAGCCTGTGCCTAGCCAGTGTCTAGCCAGGGTCAAGCTTGTGCCTAACCAGTGTCTAACCTGTGTCTAGTCTGGGCCTAGCCTGTGATTGGCATGTGCATAGCCTGTGCATAGCCAGTGTCTAGCCTGTGCCTAGCGAGTGTCTATCCTGTGCCTTGTCTGTGCCAAACCTGTGCCAGCCTGTGATTGGCATGTGCATAGCCTGTGCCTAGCCAGTGTCTAGCCTGTGTCTATCCAGTGTCTAGCCAGTGTCTTGCCAGTGTTCAGCCAGTGTCTTGCCGTGTTTATCCAGTGTCTATCCAGTGTCTTGCCAGTTTTTATCCAGTGTCTAGCCTTTACCTAGCCAGTGTCTAGCCTGTGCCTAGCCAGTGTCTTGCCTGTGCTTAGCCAATGTCTAGCCTGGGCCTAACCAGTGTTTCGCCTGTGCCTAGCCAGTGTCTAGCCAGTGTCTAGCCAGTGTCAAGCCAGTGTAAAGCCAGTGTCTAGCCAGTGTCTAGCCAGTGTCTAGCCAGTGTCTAGCCAGTGTCTTGCCAGTGTCTAGCCAGTGACTTGCCAGTGTTTTTCGAGTGTCTAGCCTGTACCTAGCCAGTGTCTAGCCTGTGCGTAGCCAGTGTCTACCCTGAGCCTAGCCAGTGTCAAGCCTGTGCCTAACCAGAGTCTAGCCTGTGCCTAGCCAATGTCTATCCTGTGCCTTGTCTGTGCCTAACCTGTGCCTAGCTTGTGATTAGCAAGTGCATAGCCTGTGCCTAGCCAGTGTCTAGCCTGTGCCTAGCCAGTGTCTAGCTTGTCCCTAGCCAGTGTCTAGCCTGTGCCTAGCCAGTGTCTAGCCTGTGCCTAGCCAGCGTCTGGCCAGTGTCTAGCCAGTTTCTAGCCAGTGTCTAGCCAGTGTAAAGCCAGTGTCTAGCCAGTGCCTAGCCAGTGTCTAGCCAGTGTCTAGCCTGTGTCTAGCCAGTGTCTAGCCAGTGTCTAGCCAGTGTCTAGCCAGTGTCTAGCCAGTGTCTAGCCAGTGTCTAGCCTGTATCTAGCCAGTGTCTAACCTGTGTCTAGCATGTGTCTAGCCAGTGTTTAGCCTGTGCCTAGCCTGTGCCTAGCCAGTGTCTAGCCAGGGTCAAGCTTGTGGCTAACCAGTGTCTACTGTGTCTAGTCTGGGCCTAGCCTGTGATTGGCATGTGCATAGCCTGTGCATAGCCAGAGTCTAGCCAGTGCCTAGCCAGTGTCTAGCCTGTGCCTTGTCTGCGCCTAACCTGTGCCAGCCTGTGATTGGCATGTGCATAGCCTGTGAAAAGCCAGTGTCTAGCCTGTGAAAAGCCAGTGTCTAGCCTGTGCCTAGCCAGTGTCTAGCCTGTGCCTAGCCAGTGTCTAGCCTGTGCCTAGCCAGTGTCTAGCCAGGGTCAAGCTTGTGGCTAACCAGTGTCTAACCTGTGTCTAGTCTGGGCCTAGCCTGTGATTGGCATGTGCATAGCCAGAGTCTAGCCAGTGCCTAGCCAGTGTCTAGCCTGTGCCTTGTCTGCGCCTAACCTGTGCCAACCTGTGATTGGCATGTGCATAGCCTGTGAAAAGCCAGTGTCTAGCCTGTGAAAAGCCAGTGTCTAGCCTGTGCCTAGCCAGTGTCTAGCCTGTGCCTAGTCAGTGTCTTGCCTGTGCCTAGCCAGTGTCTAGCCAGTGCCTAGCCAATGTCTAGCCAGTCTCTAGCCGGTGTCAAGCCAGTGTCTAGCCAGTGTCTAGCCAGTGTCTTGCCAGTGTTCAGCCAGTGTCTTGCCAGTGTTTATCCAGTGTCTATCCAGTGTCTTGCCAGTGTTTATCCAGTGTCTAGCCTTTACCTAGCCAGTGTCTAGCCTGTGCCTAGCCAGTGTCTTGCCTGGGCTTAGCCAATGTCTAGCCTGGGCCTAACCAGTGTCTAGCCAGTGTCTAGCCAGTGTCTACCCATTGTCTAGCCAGTGTAATGCCAGTGTCTAGCCAGTGTAAAGCCAGTGTCTAGCCAGTGTCTAGCCAGTGTCTAGCCAATGTCTAGCCAGTGTCTAGCCAGTGTCTAGCTAGGGTCTAGCCAGTGTCTAGCCAGTGTCTAGCCTGTGCCTAGCCAGCGTCTAGCCAGTGCCTAGCCACTGTCTAGCCTGTGCATAACCAGTGTCTAGCCTGTGCCTGGCAAATGTCTAGCCTGGGCCTAGCCTGTGTCTAGCCTGTGTCTACATAGTATCTAGCCAGTATCTAGCCAGTGTCTAGCCAGTGTCTAGCCAGTGTCTAGCCAGTGTCTAGCCAGTGTCTAGCCAGTGTCTAGCCAGTGTCTAGCCAGTGTCTAGCCAGTATCTAGCCAGTGTCTAGCCAGTGTCTAGCCAGTGTCTAGCCAGTGCCTAGCCAGTTTCTAGCCAGTGTCTAGCCAGTGTCTAGCCAGTGTCTAGCCAGTGTAAAGCCAGTGTCTAGCCAGTGTCTAGCCAGTGTCTAGCCAGTGTCTAGCCAGTGTCTAGCCAGTGTCTAGCCAGTGTCTAGCCAGTGTCTAGCCAGTGTCTAGCCTGTATCTAGCCAGTGTCTAACCTGTGTCTAGCATGTGTCTAGCCAGTGTTTAGCCTGTGCCTAGCCTGTGCCTAGCCAGTGTCTAGCCAGGGTCAAGCTTGTGGCTAACCAGTGTCTACTGTGTCTAGTCTGGGCCTAGCCTGTGATTGGCATGTGCATAGCCTGTGCATAGCCAGAGTCTAGCCAGTGCCTAGCCAGTGTCTAGCCTGTGCCTTGTCTGCGCCTAACCTGTGCCAGCCTGTGATTGGCATGTGCATAGCCTGTGAAAAGCCAGTGTCTAGCCTGTGAAAAGCCAGTGTCTAGCCTGTGCCTAGCCAGTGTCTAGCCTGTGCCTAGCCAGTGTCTAGCCAGGGTCAAGCTTGTGGCTAACCAGTGTCTAACCTGTGTCTAGTCTGGGCCTAGCCTGTGATTGGCATGTGCATAGCCAGAGTCTAGCCAGTGCCTAGCCAGTGTCTAGCCTGTGCCTTGTCTGCGCCTAACCTGTGCCAACCTGTGATTGGCATGTGCATAGCCTGTGAAAAGCCAGTGTCTAGCCTGTGAAAAGCCAGTGTCTAGCCTGTGCCTAGCCAGTGTCTAGCCTGTGCCTAGTCAGTGTCTTGCCTGTGCCTAGCCAGTGTCTAGCCAGTGCCTAGCCAATGTCTAGCCAGTCTCTAGCCGGTGTCAAGCCAGTGTCTAGCCAGTGTCTAGCCAGTGTCTTGCCAGTGTTCAGCCAGTGTCTTGCCAGTGTTTATCCAGTGTCTTGCCAGTGTTTATCCAGTGTCTAGCCTTTACCTAGCCAGTGTCTAGCCTGTGCCTAGCCAGTGTCTTGCCTGGGCTTAGCCAATGTCTAGCCTGGGCCTAACCAGTGTCTAGCCAGTGTCTAGCCAGTGTCTACCCATTGTCTAGCCAGTGTAATGCCAGTGTCTAGCCAGTGTAAAGCCAGTGTCTAGCCAGTGTCTAGCCAGTGTCTAGCCAATGTCTAGCCAGTGTCTAGCCAGTGTCTAGCTAGGGTCTAGCCAGTGTCTAGCCAGTGTCTAGCCTGTGCCTAGCCAGCGTCTAGCCAGTGCCTAGCCACTGTCTAGCCTGTGCATAACCAGTGTCTAGCCTGTGCCTGGCAAATGTCTAGCCTGGGCCTAGCCTGTGTCTAGCCTGTGTCTACATAGTATCTAGCCAGTATCTAGCCAGTGTCTAGCCAGTGTCTAGCCAGTGTCTAGCCAGTATCTAGCCAGTGTCTAGCCAGTGTCTAGCCAGTGTCTAGCCAGTGCCTAGCCAGTTTCTAGCCAGTGTCTAGCCAGTGTCTAGCCAGTGTCTAGCCAGTGTCTAGCCAGTGTCTAGCCAGTGTCTAGCCAGTGTCTAGCCAGTGTCTAGCCAGTCTAGCCAGTGTCTAGCCAGTGTCTTGCCAGTTTTTATCCAGTGTCCATCCAGTTTCTAGCCTGTCCCTAGCCAGTGTCTAGCCTGTGCCTAGCCAGTGTCTAGCCTGGGCTTAGCCAATGTCTAGCGTGGGCCTAACCAGAGTCTAGCCTGTGCCTAGCCAGTGTCTAGTGTCTATCCGGTGCCTTGTCTGTGCCTAACCTGTGCCTAGCTTGTGATTGGCAAGTGCATAGCCTGTGCCTGGCCAGTGTCTAGCCTGTGCCTAGCCAGTGTCTAGCTTGTGTCTAGCCAGTGTCTAGCCTGTGCCTGGCAAGTGTCTAGCCTGGGCGTAGCCTGTGTCTAGCCTGTGTCTAGCCAGTGTCTAGCTAGTATCTAGCCATTGTCTAGCTAGTATCTAGCCAGTGTCTAGCTAGGGTCTAGCCAGTGTCTAGCCAGTGTCTAGCCAGTGTCTAGTCAGTGTCTAGCCAGTGTCTAGTCAGTGTCTAGTCAGTGTCTAGCCAGTGTCTAGTCAGTGTCTAGCCAGTGTCTAGCCAGTGTCTAGCCAGTGTCTAGCTAGGGTCTAGCCAGTGTCTAGCCAGTGTCTAGCTAGGGTCTAGCCAGTGTCTAGCCAGGGTCAAGCTTGTGGCTAACCAGTGTCTAACCTGTGTCTAGTCTGGGCCTAGCCTGTGATTGGCATGTGCATAGCCAGAGTCTAGCCAGTGCCTAGCCAGTGTCTAGCCTGTGCCTTGTCTGCGCCTAACCTGTGCCAACCTGTGATTGGCATGTGCATAGCCTGTGAAAAGCCAGTGTCTAGCCTGTGAAAAGCCAGTGTCTAGCCTGTGCCTAGCCAGTGTCTAGCCTGTGCCTAGTCAGTGTCTTGCCTGTGCCTAGCCAGTGTCTAGCCAGTGCCTAGCCAATGTCTAGCCAGTCTCTAGCCGGTGTCAAGCCAGTGTCTAGCCAGTGTCTAGCCAGTGTCTTGCCAGTGTTCAGCCAGTGTCTTGCCAGTGTTTATCCAGTGTCTATCCAGTGTCTTGCCAGTGTTTATCCAGTGTCTAGCCTTTACCTAGCCAGTGTCTAGCCTGTGCCTAGCCAGTGTCTTGCCTGGGCTTAGCCAATGTCTAGCCTGGGCCTAACCAGTGTCTAGCCAGTGTCTAGCCAGTGTCTACCCATTGTCTAGCCAGTGTAATGCCAGTGTCTAGCCAGTGTAAAGCCAGTGTCTAGCCAGTGTCTAGCCAGTGTCTAGCCAATGTCTAGCCAGTGTCTAGCCAGTGTCTAGCTAGGGTCTAGCCAGTGTCTAGCCAGTGTCTAGCCTGTGCCTAGCCAGCGTCTAGCCAGTGCCTAGCCACTGTCTAGCCTGTGCATAACCAGTGTCTAGCCTGTGCCTGGCAAATGTCTAGCCTGGGCCTAGCCTGTGTCTACATAGTATCTAGCCAGTATCTAGCCAGTGTCTAGCCAGTGTCTAGCCAGTGTCTAGCCAGTGTCTAGCCAGTGTCTAGCCAGTGTCTAGCCAGTGTCTAGCCAGTATCTAGCCAGTGTCTAGCCAGTGTCTAGCCAGTGTCTAGCCAGTGCCTAGCCAGTTTCTAGCCAGTGTCTAGCCAGTGTCTAGCCAGTGTCTAGCCAGTGTCTAGCCAGTGTCTAGCCAGTGTCTAGCCAGTGTCTAGCCAGTCTAGCCAGTGTCTAGCCAGTGTCTTGCCAGTTTTTATCCAGTGTCCATCCAGTTTCTAGCCTGTCCCTAGCCAGTGTCTAGCCTGTGCCTAGCCAGTGTCTAGCCTGGGCTTAGCCAATGTCTAGCGTGGGCCTAACCAGAGTCTAGCCTGTGCCTAGCCAGTGTCTAGTGTCTATCCGGTGCCTTGTCTGTGCCTAACCTGTGCCTAGCTTGTGATTGGCAAGTGCATAGCCTGTGCCTGGCCAGTGTCTAGCCTGTGCCTAGCCAGTGTCTAGCTTGTGTCTAGCCAGTGTCTAGCCTGTGCCTGGCAAGTGTCTAGCCTGGGCGTAGCCTGTGTCTAGCCTGTGTCTAGCCAGTGTCTAGCTAGTATCTAGCCATTGTCTAGCTAGTATCTAGCCAGTGTCTAGCTAGGGTCTAGCCAGTGTCTAGCCAGTGTCTAGCCAGTGTCTAGTCAGTGTCTAGCCAGTGTCTAGTCAGTGTCTAGTCAGTGTCTAGCCAGTGTCTAGTCAGTGTCTAGCCAGTGTCTAGCCAGTGTCTAGCCAGTGTCTAGCTAGGGTCTAGCCAGTGTCTAGCCAGTGTCTAGCTAGGGTCTAGCCAGTGTCTAGCTAGGGTCTAGCCAGTGTCTAGACAGTGTCTAGCCAGTGTCTAGCTAGTGTCTAGCCAGTGTTTAGCATGTGTCTAGCCAGTGTTTAACCTGTGCCAAGCCAGTGACTAGCCAGGGTCAAGCCTGTGCCTAACCAGTATCTAGTCTATGCCTAGACAGTGTCAAGCCTGTGCCTAACTAGTGTCTAGCCTGTGTATAGCCTGTGCCTTGCCTGTGATTGGCATGTGCATAGCCTGTGCCTAGCCAGTGTCTAGCCAGTGTCTTGCCTGGGCTTAGCCAATGTCTAGCCTGGGCCTAACCAGTGTTTCGCCTGTGCCTAGCCAGTGTCTAGCCAGTGTCTAGCCAGTGTCTAGCCAGTGTCTAGCCAGTGTCTAGCCAGTGTCTAGCCAGTGTCTTGCCAGTGTTTATCCAGTATCTAGCCTGTCCCTAGCCAGTGTCTAGCCTGTGCCTAGCCAGTGTCTAGCCTGGGCTTAGCCAATGTCTAGCCTGGGCCTAACCAGAGTCTAGCCTGTGCCTAGCCAGTGTTTAGTGTCTATCCGGTGCCTTGTCTGTGCCTAACCTGTGCCTAGCTTGTGATTGGCAAGTACATAGCCTGTGCCTAGCCAGTGTCTAGCCTGTGCCTAGCCAGTGTCTAGCCAGTGTCTAGCCAGTGTCAAGCCAGTGTCTAGCCAGTGTCTTGCCAGTGTCTTGCCAGTGTCTAGCCAGTGACTTGCCAGTGTTTTTCGAGTGTCTAGCCTGTACCTAGCCAGTGTCTAGCCTGTGCCTAGCCTGTGCCTAGCCAGTGTCTAGCCAGGGCCAAGCTTGTGCCTAACCAGTGTCTAACCTGTGTCTAGTCTGTGCCTAGCCTGTGATTGGCATGTGCATAGCCTGTGCATAGCCAGAGTCTAGCCAGTGCCTAGCCAGTGTCTAGCCTGTGCCTTGTCTGTGCCTAACCTGTGCCAGCCTGTGATTGGCATGTGCATAGCCTGTGAAAAGCCAGTGTCTAGCCTGTGCCTAGCCTGTGAAAAGCCAGTGTCTAGCCCGTGCCTAGGTAGTGTCTAGCCTGTGCCTAGCCAGTGTCTTGCCTGTGCCTAGCCAGTGTCTAGCCTGTGCCTAGCCAATGTCTAGCCAGTCTCTAGCCGGTGTCTAGCCAGTGTCTAGCCAGTGTCTAGCCAGTGTCTTGCCAGTGTTCAGCCAGTGTCTTGCCAGTGTTTATCCAGTGTCTATCCAGTGTCTTGCCAGTGTTTATCCAGTGTCTAGCCTTTACCTAGCCTGTGTCTAGCCTGTGCCTAACCAGTGTCTTGCCTGGGCTTAGCCAATGTCTAGCCTGGGCCTAACCAGTGTTTCGCCTGTGCCTAGCCAGTGTCTAGCCAGTGTCTAGACAGTGTCTAGCCAGTGTCTAGCCAGTGTCTAGCCAGTGTAAAGCCAGTGTCTAGCCAGTGTCTAGCCAGTGTCTAGCCAGTGTCTAGCCAGTGTCTTGCCAGTGTCTAGCCAGTGACATGCCAGCGTTTTTCGAGTGTCTAGCCTGTACCTAGCCAGTGTCTAGCCTGTGCCTAGCCAGTGTCTACCCTGTGCCTAGCCAGTGTCAAGCCTGTGCCTAGCCAGTGTCTAGCTTGTGCCTAGCCAGTGTCTAGCTTGTGCCTAGCCAGTGTCTAGCCTGTGCCTAGCCAGTGTCTAGCCTGTGCCTAGCCAGCGTCTGGCCAGTGTCTAGTTAGGGTCTAGCCAGTGTCTAGCTAGGGTCTAGCCAGTGTCTAGCCAGTGTCTAGCCAGTGTCTAGCCAGTGTCTAGCCAGTGTCTAGCCAGTGTCTAGCCAGTGTCTAGCCAGTGTCTAGCCAGTGTCTAGCCAGTGTCTAGCCAGTGTCTAGCCAGTGTCTAGCCAGTGTCTAGCCAGTGTCTAGCCAGTGTCTAGCCAGTGTCTAGCTAGTGTCTAGCCAGTGTTTAGCATGTGTCTAGCTTGTGTTTAACCTGTGCCTAGCCAGGGTCAAGCCTGTGCCTAACCAGTGTCTAGTCTATGCCTAGACAGTGTCTAGCCTGTGCCTAACTAGTGTCTAGCCTGTGTATAGCCTGTGCCTTGCCTGTGATTGGCATGTGCATAGCCTGTGCCTAGCCAGTGTCTAGCCAGTGTTTAGCCTGTGCCTAGCCTGTGCCTAACCTGTGCCTAACCTGTGCCTAGCCTGTGCCTAGCCTGTGCCTAGCCTGTGCCTAGCCAGTGTCTAGCCTGTGTCTAGCCAGTGTCTAGCCTCTGTCTAGCATTTGTCGGGCCTGTGTGTATCATGTGTCTAGCCTGTGTTTAGCCTGCGCCTAGCTAGTGTCTAGCCAGGGTCAAGCTTGTGCCTAACCAGTGTCTTACCTGTGTCTAGCCTGGCTTTGTCAGTGTCTAGCCTGTGACTAGCCTGTGTCTAGCCTGTGTCCAACCCGTGTCTAGTCAGTGTCCAGCCAGTGTCTAGCCAGTGTCCAGCCAGTGTCTAGCCTGTGTCCAGCCAGTGTCTAGCCAGTGTCTAGCCAGTGTCTAGCCAGTGTCTAGCCAGTGTCTAGCCAGTGTCTAGCCAGTGTCTAGCCAGTATCTAGCCTGTGTCTAGCCTGTGTCTAGCCAGTGTTCAGCCAGTGTCTTGCCAGTGTTTATCCAGTGTCTAGCCTTTACCTAGCCAGTGTCTAGCCTGTGCCTAGCCAGTGTCTTGCCTGGGCTTAGCCAATGTCTAGCCTGGGCCTAACCAGTGTTTCGCCTGTGCCTAGCCAGTGTCTAGCCAGTGTCTAGCCAGTGTAAAGCCAGTGTCTAGCCAGTGTCTTGCCAGTGTCTAGCCAGTGACTTGCCAGTGTTTTTCGAGTGTCTAGCCTGTACCTAGCCAGTGTCTAGCCTGTGCCTAGCCAGTGTCTACCCTGTGCCTAGCCAGTGTCAAGCCTGTGCCTAACCAGAGTCTAGCCTGTGCTTAGCCAATGTCTATCCTGTGCCTTGTCTGTGCCTAACCTGTGCCTAGCTTGTGATTGGCAAGTGCATAGCCTGTGCCTAGCCAGTATCTAGCCTGTGCCTAGCCAGTGTCTAGCTTGTGCCTAGCCAGTGTCTAGCCAGCGTCTGGCCAGTGCCTGGCCAGTGTCTGTGCCTGTGCCTGGCAAGTGTCTAGCCTGGGCGTAGCCTGTGTCTAGCCTGTGTCTAGCCAGTGTCTAGCTAGTATCTAGCCAGTGTCTAGCTAGTATCTAGCCAGTGTCTAGCTAGGGTCTAGCCAGTGTCTAGCCAGTGTCTAGCCAGTGTCTAGTCAGTGTCTAGCCAGTGTCTAGTCAGTGTCTAGCCAGTGTCTAGCCAGTGTCTAGCCAGTGTCTAGCCAGTGTCTAGCCAGTGTCTAGCCAGTGTCTAGCCAGTGTCTAGCCAGTGTCTAGTCAGTGTCTAGTCAGTGTCTAGCCAGTGTCTAGCCAGTGTCTAGCCAGTGTCTAGCTAGGGTCTAGCCAGTGTCTAGCTAGGGTCTAGCCAGTGTCTAGCTAGGGTCTAGCCAGTGTCTAGCCAGTGTCTAGCCAGTGTCTAGCCAGTGTCTAGCCAGTGTCTAGCCAGTGTCTAGCCAGTGTCTAGCCAGTGTCTAGCCAGTGTCTAGCCAGTGTCTAGTCAGTGTCTAGTCAGTGTCTAGCCAGTGTCTAGCCAGTGTCTAGCCAGTGTCTAGCCAGTGTCTAGCTAGGGTCTAGCCAGTGTCTAGCCAGTGTCTAGCTAGGGTCTAGCCAGTGTCTAGCTAGGGTCTAGCCAGTGTCTAGCCAGTGTCTAGCCAGTGTCTAGCCAGTGTCTAGCCAGTGTCTAGCCAGTGTCTAGCCAGTGTCTAGCCAGTGTCTAGCCAGTGTCTAGCCAGTGTCTAGCCAGTGTCTAGTCAGTGTCTAGCCAGTGTCTAGCCAGTGTCTAGCCAGTGTCTAGCCAGTGTCTAGCCAGTGTCTAGTCAGTGTCTAGTCAGTGTCTAGCCAGTGTCTAGCCAGTGTCTAGCCAGTGTCTAGCTAGGGTCTAGCCAGTGTCTAGCTAGGGTCTAGCCAGTGTCTAGCTAGGGTCTAGCCAGTGTCTAGCCAGTGTCTAGCCAGTGTCTAGCCAGTGTCTAGCCAGTGTCTAGCCAGTGTCTAGCCAGTGTCTAGCCAGTGTCTAGCCAGTGTCTAGTCAGTGTCTAGTCAGTGTCTAGCCAGTGTCTAGCCAGTGTCTAGCCAGTGTCTAGCCAGTGTCTAGCTAGGGTCTAGCCAGTGTCTAGCCAGTGTCTAGCTAGGGTCTAGCCAGTGTCTAGCTAGGGTCTAGCCAGTGTCTAGCCAGTGTCTAGCCAGTGTCAAGCCAGTGTCTAGCCAGTGTCTAGCTAGTGTCTAGCCAGTGTCTAGCATGTGTCTAGCCTGTGTTTAACCTGTGCCTAGTTTGTGCCTAGCCAGTGACTAGCCAGGGTCAAGCCTGTGCCTAACCAGTGTCTAGTCTATGCCTAGACAGTGTCTAGCCTGTGCCTAACTAGTGTCTAGCCTGTGTATAGCCTGTGCCTTGCCTGTGATTGGCATGTGCATAGCCTGTGCCTAGCCAGTGTCTAGCCAGTGTTTAGCCTGTGCCTAGCCTGTGCCTAGCCTGTGCCTAGCCTGTGTCTAGCCTCTGCCTAGCCAGTGTCTAGCCATTGTCTAGCCAGTGTCTAGCCATTGTTTAGACATTGTCTACCCAGTGTCTAGACAGTGTCTAGCCAGTGTCTAGACAGTGTCTAGCCAGTGTCTAGACAGTGTCTAGCCAGTGTCTAGGCTTTGCCTAGCCTGTGCCTAGCCTGTGCCTTGCCTGTGCCTAGCCTGTGCCTAGCCAGTGTCTAGCCTGTGTCTAGCCTCTGTCTAGCATTTGTCTAGCCTGTGTTTAGCATGTGTCTATCCTGTGTTTAGCCAGTGTCTAGCTAGGGTCTAGCCAGTGTCTAGCTAGGGTCTAGCCAGTGTCTAGCCAGTGTCTAGCTAGGGTCTAGCCAGTGTCTAGCCAGTGTCTAGCCAGTGTCTACCTAGTGTCTAGCCAGTGTCTACCTAGTGTCTAGCCAGTGTCTAGCATGTGTCTAGCCTGTGTTTAACCTGTGCCTAGTTTGTGCCTAGCCAGTGACTAGCCAGGGTCAAGCCTGTGCCTAACCAGTGTCTAGTCTATGCCTAGACAGTGTCTAGCCTGTGCCTAACTAGTGTCTAGCCTGTGTATAGCCTGTGCCTTGCCTGTGATTGGCATGTGCATAGCCTGTGCATAGCCAGTGTCTTGCCAGTGTTTAGCCTGTGCCTACCCAGCGTCTAGCCTGTGTCTAGCCAGTGTCTAGCCTGTCTAGCCAGTGTCTAGCCTGTACCTAGCCAGTTTCTAGCCTGTGCCTAGCCTGTACCTAGCCTGTGTCTAGCCAGTGTCTAGCCTCTGTCTAGCATTTGTCTAGCCTGTGTGTAGCATGTGTCTAGCCTGTGTTTAGCCTGTGCCTAGCTAGTGTCTAGCCAGGGTCAAGCTTGTGCCTAACCAGTGTCTAACCTGTGTCTAGCCTGGCCTTGTCAGTGTCTAGCCTGTGACTAGCCTGTGTCTAGCCTGTGTCCAACCCGTGTCTAGCCAGTGTCCAGCCAGCGTCTAGCCAGTGTCTAGCCTGTGTCTAGCCAGTGTCTAGCCTGTGTCTAGCCAGTGTCTAGCCAGTGTCTAGCCTGTGTCTAGCCAGTGTCTAGCCAGTGTCTAGCCAGTGTCTAGCCAGTGTCTAGCCAGTGTCTAGCCAGTGTCTAGCCAGTGTCTAGCCAGTGTCTAGCCAGTGTCTAGCCAGTATCTAGCCTGTGTCTAGCCAGTGTCTAGCCTGTGTCTAGCATGTGTCTAGCCTGTGTTTAGCCTGTGCCTAGCCTGTGCCTAGCCAGTGTCTAGCCAGGGTCAAGCTTGTGCCTAACCAGTGTCTAACCTGTGCCTAACCTGTGCCAGCCTGTGATTGGCATGTGCATAGCCTGTGAAAAGCCAGTGTCTAGCCTGTGCCTAGGAAGTGTCTAGCCTGTGCCTAGCCAGTGTCTAGCCTGTGTCTAGCCAGTGTCTTGCCTGTGCCTAGCCAGTGTCTAGCCAGTGTCTAGCCAGTGTCTAGCCAGTGTCTAGCCAGTGTCTAGCCAGTGTCTAGCCAGTGTCTAGCCAGTGTCTAGCTAGTGTCTAGCCAGTGTCTAGCATGTGTCTAGCCTGTGTTTAACCTGTGCCTAGTTTGTGCCTAGCCAGTGACTAGCCAGGGTCAAGCCTGTGCCTAACCAGTGTCTAGTCTATGCCTAGACAGTGTCTAGCCTGTGCCTAACTAGTGTCTAGCCTGTGTATAGCCTGTGCCTTGCCTGTGATTGGCATGTGCATAGCCTGTGCCTAGCCAGTGTCTAGCCAGTGTTTAGCCTGTGCCTAGCCTGTGCCTAGCCTGTGCCTAGCCTGTGTCTAGCCTCTGCCTAGCCAGTGTCTAGCCATTGTCTAGCCAGTGTCTAGCCATTGTTTAGACATTGTCTACCCAGTGTCTAGACAGTGTCTAGCCAGTGTCTAGACAGTGTCTAGCCAGTGTCTAGACAGTGTCTAGCCAGTGTCTAGGCTTTGCCTAGCCTGTGCCTAGCCTGTGCCTTGCCTGTGCCTAGCCTGTGCCTAGCCAGTGTCTAGCCTGTGTCTATCCTGTGTTTAGCCAGTGTCTAGCTAGGGTCTAGCCAGTGTCTAGCTAGGGTCTAGCCAGTGTCTAGCCAGTGTCTAGCTAGGGTCTAGCCAGTGTCTAGCCAGTGTCTAGCCAGTGTCTACCTAGTGTCTAGCCAGTGTCTAGCATGTGTCTAGCCTGTGTTTAACCTGTGCCTAGTTTGTGCCTAGCCAGTGACTAGCCAGGGTCAAGCCTGTGCCTAACCAGTGTCTAGTCTATGCCTAGACAGTGTCTAGCCTGTGCCTAACTAGTGTCTAGCCTGTGTATAGCCTGTGCCTTGCCTGTGATTGGCATGTGCATAGCCTGTGCATAGCCAGTGTCTTGCCAGTGTTTAGCCTGTGCCTACCCAGCGTCTAGCCTGTGTCTAGCCAGTGTCTAGCCTGTGTCTAGCCAGTGTCTTGCCTGGGCTTAGCTAATGTCTAGCCAGTCTCTAGCCGGTGTCTAGCCAGTGTCTAGCCAGTGTCTAGCCAGTGTCTTGCCAGTGTTCAGCCAGTGTCTTGCCAGTGTTTATCCAGTGTCTATCCAGTGTCTTGCCAGTGTTTATCCAGTGTCTAGCCTTTACCTAGCCAGTGTCTAGCCTGTGCCTAGCCAGTGTCTTGCCTGGGCTTAGCTAATGTCTAGCCTGGGCCTAACCAGTGTTTCGCCTGTGCCTAGCCAGTGTCTAGCCAGTGTCTAGCCAGTGTCTAGCCAGTGTAAAGCCAGTGTCTAGCTAGTGTCTAGTTAGTGTCTAGTCAGTGTCTAGCCAGTGTCTTGCCCGTGTCTAGCCAGTGACTTGCCAGTGTTTTTCGAGTGTCTAGCCTGTACCTAGCCAGTGTCTAGCCTGTGCCTAGCCAGTGTCTACCCTGTGCCTAGCCAGTGTCAAGCCTGTGCTTAACCAGAGTCTAGCCTGTGCCTAGCCAATGTCTATCCTGTGCCTTGTCTGTGCCTAAGCTGTGCCTAGCTTGTGATTGGCAAGTGCATAGCCTGTGCCTAGCCAGTGTCTAGCCTGTGCCTAGCCTGTACCTAGCCAGTGTCTAGCTTGTGCCTAGCGAGTGTCTAGCCTGTGCCTAGCCAGTGTCTAGCATGTGCCTAGCCAGCGTCTGGCCAGTGCCTAGCCACTGTCTAGCCTGAGCCTGGCAAGTGTCTAGCCTGGGCGTAGCCTGTGTCTAGCCTGTGTCTAGCCTGTGTCTAGCCAGTATCTAGCCAGTGTCTAGCCAGTGTCTAGCCAGTGTCTAGCCAGTGTCTAGCCAGTGTCTAGCCAGTGTCTAGCCAGTGTCTAGCCAGTGTCTAGTTAGGGTCTAGCCAGTGTCTAGCCAGTGTCTAGCCAGTGTCTAGCCAGTGTCTAGCCAGTGTCTAGCCAGTGTCTAGCCAGTGTCTAGCCAGTGTGTAGCTAGGGTCTAGCCAGTGTCAAGCCAGTGTCTAGCCAGTGTCTAGCCTGTGTTTAACCTGTGCCTAGATTGTGCCTAGCCAGTGACTAGCCAGGGTCAAGCCTGTGCCTAACCAGTGTCTAGTCTATGCCTAGACAAGGTCTAGCCTGTGCCTAACCAGTGTCTAGCCTGTGCCTAGCCTCTGCCTTGCCTGTGATTGGCATGTGCAAAGCCTGTGCCTAGCCAGTGTCTAGCCAGTGTTTAGCCTGTGCCTAGCCAGTGTCTAGCCTGTTCCTAGCCAGTGTCTAGCCTGTGTCTAGCCAGTGTCTAGCTTGTGTCTATCATGTGTCTAGCCTGTGTTTAGCCTGTGCCTAGCCAGTGTCTAGCCAGGGTCATACTTGTGCCTAACCAGTGTCTAACCTGTGTCTAGCCTGGCCTTGTCAGTGTCTAGCCTGTGACTAGCCTGTGTTTAGCCAGTGTCTAGCCTGTGTCTAGCCAGTGTCTAGCCAGTGTCTTGCCAGTGTCTAGCCAGTGTCTAGCCAGTGTCTTGCCAGTGTCTAGCCTATGTCTTGCCAGTGTCAACCAGTGTCTAGCTTGTGTCTATCATGTGTCTAGCCTGTGTTTAGCCTGTGCCTAGCCAGTGTCTAGCCAGGGTCATACTTGTGCCTAACCAGTGTCTAACCTGTGTCTAGCCTGGCCTTGTCAGTGTCTAGCCTGTGACTAGCCTGTGTTTAGCCTGTGTCTAGCCCGTGTCTAGCCAGTGTCTAGCCAGTGTCTGGCCTGTGTCTAGCCAGTGTCTAGCCAGTGTCTAGCCAGTGTCTAGCCTGTGTCTAGCCAGTGTCTAGCCAGTGTCTTGCCAGTGTCTAGCCTATGTCTAGCATGTGTCTAGCCTGTGTTTAGCCTGTGCCTAGCCTGTGCCTAGCCAGTGTCTAGCCAGGGTCAAGCTTGTGCCTAACCAGTGTCTAACCTGTGTCTAGTCTGGGCCTAGCCTGTGATTGGCATGTGCATAGCCTGTGCATAGCCAGTGTCTAGCCTGTGCCTAGCGAGTGTCTATCCTGTGCCTTGTCTGTGCCAAACCTGTGCCAGCCTGTGATTGTCATGTGCATAGCCTGTGCCTAGCCAGTGTCTAGCCTGTGTCTATCCAGTGTCTAGCCAGTGTCTTGCCAGTGTTCAGCCAGTGTCTTGCCAGTGTTTATCCAGTGTCTATCCAGTGTCTTGCCAGTGTTTATCCAGTGTCTAGCCTTTACCTAGCCAGTGTCTAGCCTGTGCCTAGCCAGTGTCTTGCCTGTGCTTAGCCAATGTCTAGCCTGGGCCTAACCAGTGTTTCGCCTGTGCCTAGCCAGTGTCTAGCCAGTGTCTAGCCAGTGTAAAGCCAGTGTCTAGCCAGTGTCTAGCCAGTGTCTAGCCAGTGTCTAGCCAGTGTCTAGCCAATGTCTTGCCAGTGTCTAGCCAGTGACTTGCCAGTGTTTTTCGAGTGTCTAGCCTGTACCTAGCCAGTGTCTAGCCTGTGCGTAGCCAGTGTCTACCCGGTGCCTAGCCAGTGTCAAGCCTGTGCCTAACCAGAGCCTAGCCTGTGCCTAGCCAATGTCTATCCTGTGCCTTGTCTGTGCCTAACCTGTGCCTAGCTTGTGATTAGCAAGTGCATAGCCTGTGCCTAGCCAGTGTCTAGCCTGTGCCTAGCCAGTGTCTAGCTTGTGCCTAGCCAGTGTCTAGCCTGTGCCTAGCCAGTGTCTAGCCTGTGCCTAGCCAGCGTCTGGCCAGTGTCTAGCCAGTTTCTAGCCAGTGTCTAGCCAGTGTAAAGCCAGTGTCTAGCCAGTGTCTAGCCAGTGTCTAGCCAGTGTCTAGCCAGTGTCTAGCCAGTGTCTAGCCAGTGTCTAGCCAGTGTCTAGCCAGTGTCTAGCCAGTGTCTAGCCTGTGTCTAGCCAGTGTCTAACCTGTGTCTAGCATGTGTCTAGCCAGTGTTTAGCCTGTGCCTAGCCTGTGCCTAGCCAGTGTCTAGCCAGGGTCAAGCTTGTGGCTAACCAGTGTCTAACCTGTGTCTAGTCTGGGCCTAGCCTGTGATTGGCATGTGCATAGCCTGTGCATAGCCAGAGTCTAGCCAGTGCCTAGCCAGTGTCTAGCCTGAGCCTTGTCTGCGCCTAACCTGTGCCAGCCTGTGATTGGCATGTGCATAGCCTGTGAAAAGCCAGTGTCTAGCCTGTGAAAAGCCAGTGTCTAGCCTGTGCCTAGCCAGTGTCCAGCCTGTGCCTAGCCAGTGTCTAGCCAGGGTCAAGCTTGTGGCTAACCAGTGTCTAACCTGTGTCTAGTCTGGGCCTAGCCTGTGATTGGCATGTGCATAGCCAGAGTCTAGCCAGTGCCTAGCCAGTGTCTAGCCTGTGCCTTGTCTGCGCCTAACCTGTGCCAACCTGTGATTGGCATGTGCATAGCCTGTGAAAAGCCAGTGTCTAGCCTCTGAAAAGCCAGTGTCTAGCCTGTGCCTAGCCAGTGTCTAGCCTGTGCCTAGTCAGTGTCTTGCCTGTGCCTAGCCAGTGTCTAGCCAGTGCCTAGCCAATGTCTAGCCAGTCTCTAGCCGGTGTCAAGCCAGTGTCTAGCCAGTGTCTAGCCAGTGTCTTGCCAGTGTTCAGCCAGTGTCTTGCCAGTGTTTATCCAGTGTCTATCCAGTGTCTTGCCAGTGTTTATCCAGTGTCTAGCCTTTACCTAGCCAGTGTCTAGCCTGTGCCTAGCCAGTGTCTTGCCTGGGCTTAGCCAATGTCTAGCCTGGGCCTAACCAGTGTTTCGCCTGTGCCTAGCCAGTGTCTAGCCAGTGTCTAGCCAGTGTCTAGCCATTGTCTAGCCAGTGTAATGCCAGTGTCTAGCCAGTGTAAAGCCAGTGTCTAGCCAGTGTCTAGCCAGTGTCTAGCCAATGTCTACCCAGTGTCTTGCCAGTGTCTAGCCAGTGACTTGCCAGTGTTTTTCGAGTGTCTAGCCTGTACCTAGCCAGTGTCTAGCCTGTGCCTAGCCAGTGTCTACTCTGTGCCTAGCCAGTGTCAAGCCTGTGCCTTGTCTGTGCCTAACCTGTTCCTAGCTTGTGATTGGCAAGTGCATAGCCTGTGCCTAGCCAGTGTCTAGCTTGTGCCTAGCCAGTGTCTAGCTTGTGCCTAGCCAGTGTCTAGCCTGTGCCTAGCCAGTGCCTAGCCTGTGCCTAGCCAGCGTCTGGCCAGTGCCTAGCCACTGTCTAGCCTGTGCCTGGCAAGTGTCTAGCCTGGGCGTAGCCTGTGTCTAGCCTGTGTCTAGCCAGTGTCTAGCCTGTGCCTAGCCAGCGTCTAGCCAGTGCCTAGCCACTGTCTAGCCTGTGCATAACCAGTGTCTAGCCTGTGCCTGGCAAATGTCTAGTCTGGGCCTAGCCTGTGTCTAGCCTGTGTCTACATAGTATCTAGCCAGTATCTAGCCAGTGTCTAGCCAGTGTCTAGCCAGTGTCTAGCCAGTGTCTAGCCAGTGTCTAGCCAGTGTCTAGCCAGTGTCTAGCCAGTGTCTAGCCAGTGTCTAGCCAGTGTCTAGCCAGTGTCTAGCCAGTGTCTAGCCAGTGTCTAGCCAGTGTCTAGCCAGTGTCTAGCCAGTGTCTAGCCAGTGTCTAGCCAGTGTCTAGCATGTGTCTAGCCTGTGTTTAACCTGTGCCTAGTTTGTGCCTAGCCAGTGACAAGCCAGGGTCAAGCCTGTGCCTAACCAGTGTCCAGTCTATGCCTAGACAGTGTCTAGCCTGTGCCTAACTAGTGTCTAGCCTGTGCCTAGCCTCTGCCTTGCCTGTGATTGGCATGTGCAAAGCCTGTGCCTAGCCTGTGCCTAGCCAGTGTTTAGCCTGTGCCTAGCCTGTGCCTAGCCAGTGTCTAGCCTGTTCCTAGCCAGAGTCTAGCCTGTGTCTAGCCAGTGTCTAGCTTGTGTCTATCATGCGTCTAGCCTGTGTTTAGCCTGTGCCTAGCCAGTGTCTAGCCAGGGTCAAACTTGTGCCTAACCAGTGTCTAACCTGTGTCTAGCCTGGCCTTGTCAGTGTCTAGCCTGTGACTAGCCTGTGTTTAGCCTGTGTCTAGCCCGTGTCTAGCCAGTGTCTAGCCAGTGTCTAGCCTGTGTCTAGCCAATGTCTAGACAGTGTCTAGCCAGTGTCTAGCCTGTGTCTAGCCAATGTCTAGACAGTGTCTAGCCAGTGTCTAGCCAGTGTCTAGCCAGTGTCTAGCCAGTGTCTAGCCAGTGTCTAGCCAGTGTCTAGCCTGTGTCTAGCCTGAGTCTAGCATGTGTCTAGCCTGTGTTTAGCCTGGGCCTAGCCTGTGCCTAGCCAGTGTCTAGCCAGGGTCAAGCATGGGCCTAACCAGTGTCTAACCTGTGTCTAGTCTGGGCCTAGCCTGTGATTGGCATGTGCGTAGCCTGTGCATAGCCACAGTCTAGCCAGTACCTAGCCAGTGTCTAGCCTATGCCTTGTCTGTGCCTAACCTGTGCCAGCCTGTGATTGGCATGTGCATAGCCTGTGAAAAGCCAGTGTCTAGCCTGTGAAAAGCCAGTGTCTAGCCTGTGCCTAGCCAGTGTCTAGCCTGTGCCTAGCCAGTGTCTTGCCTGTCCCTAGCCAGTGTCTAGCCTGTGCCTAGCCAATATCTAGCCAGTCTCTAGCCGGTGTCTAGCCAGTGTCTAGCCAGTGTCTAGCCAGTTTCTAGCCAGTGTCTTGCCACTGTTCAGCCAGTGTCTTGCCAGTGTTTATCCAGTGTCTATCCAGTGTCTTGCCAGTGTTTATCCAGTGTCTAGCCTTTACCTAGCCAGTGTCTAGCCTGTGCCTAGCCAGTGTCTTGCCTGGGCTTAGCCAATGTCTAGCCTGGGCCTAGCCAGTGTCCAGCCAGTGTCTAGCCAGTGTCTAGCCAGTGTCTAGCCAGTGTCTAGCCAGTGTCTAGCCAGTGTCTAGCCAGTGTCTAGCCAGTGTCTAGCCAGTGTCTTGCCAGTGTCTAGCCAGTGACTTGCCAGTGTTTTTCGAGTGTCTAGCCTGAACCTAGCCAGTGTGTAGCCTGTGCCTAGCCAGTGTCTACCCTGTGCCTAGTCAGTGTCAAGCCTGTGCCTAACCAGAGTCTAGCCTGTGCCTAGCCAATGTCTATCCTGTGCCTTGTCTGTGCCTAACCTGTGCTTAGCTTGTGATTGGCAAGTGCATAGCCTGTGCCTACTTAGTGTCTAGCCTGTGCCTAGCCAGTGTCTAGCTTGTGCCTAGCCAGTGTCTAGCCTGTGCCTAGCCAGTGTCTAGCCTGTGCCTAGCCAGCGTCTGGCCAGTGCCTAGCCACTGTCTAGCCTGTGCCTGGCAAGTGTCTAGCCTGGGCGTAGCCTGTGTCTACCCTGTGTCTAGCCTGTGTCTAGCCAGTGTCTAGCCAGTATCTAGCCAGTGTCTAGCTAGGGTCTAGCCAATGTCTAGCCAGTGTCTAGCCAGTGTCTAGCCAGTGTCTAGCCAGTGTCTAGCCAGTGTCTAGCCAGTGTCTAGCTAGTGTCTAGCCATTGTCTAGCATGTATCTAGCCTGTGTTTAACCTGTGCCTAGTTTGTGCCTAGCCAGTGACTAGCCAGGGTCAAGCCTGTGCCTAACCAGTGTCTAGTCTATGCCTAGACAGTGTCTAGCCTCTGCCCAACCAGTATCTAGCCTGTGCCTAGCCTCTGCCTTGCCTGTGATTGGCATGTGCAAAGCCTGTGCCTAGCCAGTGTCTAGCCAGTGTTTAGCCTGTGCCTAGCCTGTGCCTAGCCAGTGTCTAGCCTGTTCCTAGCTAGTGTCTAGCCTGTGTCTAGCCAGTGTCTAGCTTGGTTCTATCATGTGTCTAGCCTGTGTTTAGCCTGTGCCTAGCCAGTGTCTAGCCAGGGTCAAACTTGTGCCTAACCAGTGTCTAACCTGTGTCTAGCCTGGCCTTGTCAGTGTCTAGCCAGTGACTAGCCTGTGTTTAGCCTGTGTCTAGCCCGTGTCTAGCCAGTGTCTAGCCAGTGTCTAGCCTGTGTCTAGCCAGTGTCTAGCCAGTGTCTAGCCAGTGTCTTGCCAGTGTCTAGCCTGTGTCTTGCCAGTGTCTAGCCTGTGTCTAGCATGTGTCTAGCCTGTGTTTAGCCTGTGCCTAGCCTGTGCCTAGCCAGTGTCTCGCTAGGGTCAAGCTTGTGCCTAACCAGTGTCTAACCTGTGTCTAGTCTGGGCCTAGCCTGTGATTGGCATGTGCATAGCCTGTGCATAGCCAGTGTCTAGCCTGTGCCTAGCGAGTGTCTAGCCAGTTCCTTGTCTGTGCCTAACCTGTGCCAGCCTGTGATTGGCATGTGCATAGCCTGTGCCTAGCCAGTGTCTAGCCTGTGAAAAGCCAGTGTCTAGCCTGTGCCTAGCCAGTGTCTAGCCTGTGCCTAGCCAATGTCTAGCCAGTCTCTAGCCGGTGTCTAGCCAGTGTCTTGCCAGTGTTCAGCCAGTGTCTTGCCAGTGTTTATCCAGTGTCTATCCAGTGTCTTGCCAGTGTTTATCCAGTGTCTAGCCTTTACCTAGCCAGTGTCTAGCCAGTGTCTTGCCTGGGCTTAACTAAATGTCTTGCCTGGGCCTAACCAGTGTTTCGCCTGTGCCTAGCCAGCGTCTAGCCAGTGTCTAGCCAGTGTCTAGCCAGTGTCTAGCCAGTGTAAAGCCAGTGTCTAGCCAGTGTCTAGCCAGTGTCTTGCCAGTGTCTAGCCAGTGTAAAGCCAGTGTCTAGCCAGTGTCTAGCCAGTGTCTTGCCAGTGTCTAGCCAGTGACTTGCCAGTGTTCTTCGAGTGTCAAGCCTATACCTAGCCAGTGTCTAGCCTGTGCCTAGCCAGTGTCTACCCTGTGCCTAGCCAGTGTCAAGCCTGTGCCTAACCAGAGTCTAGCCTGTGCCTAGCCAATGTCTATCCTGTGCCTTGTCTGTGCCTCAGCTGTGCCTAGCTTGTGATTGGCAAGTGCATAGCCTGTGCCTAGCCAGTGTCTAGCCTGTGCCTAGCCAGTGTCTAGCCTGTGCCTAGCCAGTGTCTAGCTTGTGCCTAGCCAGTGTCTAGCCTGTGCCTAGCCAGTGTCTAGCCTGTGCCTAGCCAGTGTCTAGCCTGTGCCTAGCCAGCGTCTGGCCAGTGCCTAGCCACTGTCTAGCCTGTGCCTGCCAAGTGTCTAGCCTGGGCGTAGCCTGTGTCTAGCCTGTGTCTAGCCAGTGTCTAGCCTGTGTCTAGCCAGTGTCTAGCCTGTGCCTAGCCAGTGTCTAGCCTGTGCCTAGCCAGCGTCTAGCCAGTGCCCAGCCACTGTCTAGCCTGTGCATAACCAGTGTCTAGCCTGTGCCTGGCAAGTGTCTAGCCTGGGCGTAGCCTGTGTCTAGCCTGTGTCTAGCCAGTGTCTAGCCAGTGTCTAGCCTGTGTCTAGCCAGTGTCTAGCCTGTGTCTAGCCAGTGTCTAGCCAGTGTCTAGCCAGTGTCTAGCCAGTGTCTAGCCAGTGTCTAGCCAGTGTCTAGCCAGTGTCTAGCCAGTGTCTAGCCAGTGTCTAGCCAGTGTCTAGCTAGTGTCTAGCCAGTGTCTTGCATGTGTCTAGCCTGTGTTTAACCTGTGCCTAGTTTGTGCCAAGCCAGTGACTAGCCAGGGTCAAGCCTGTGCCTAACCAGTGTCTAGTCTATGCCTAGACAGTGTCTAGCTTGTGCCTAACCAGTGTCTAGTCTGTGCCTAGCCTCTGCCTTGCCTGTGATTGGCATGTGCAAAGCCTGTGCCTAGCCAGTGTCTAGCCAGTGTTTAGCCTGTGCCTAGCCTGTGCCTAGCCAGTGTCTAGCCAGGGTCAAGCTTGTGCCTAACCAGTGTCTAACCTGTGTCTAGTCTGGGCCTAGCCTGTGATTGGCATGTGCATAGCCTGTGCATAGCCAGAGTCTAGCCAGTGTCTAGCCTGTGTCTAGCCAGTGTCTAGCCAGTGTCTAGCCAGTGTCTAGCCAGTGTCTAGCCAGTGTCTAGCCTGTGGCTAGCCAGTGTCTAGCCAGTGTCTAGCTTGTGTCTATCATGTGTCTAGCCTGTGTTTAGCCTGTGCCTAGCCAGTGTCTAGCCAGGGTCAAACTTGTGCCTAACCAGTGTCTAACCTGTGTCTAGTCTGGGCCTAGCCTGTGATAGGCATGTGCATAGCCTGTGCATAGCCAGAGTCTAGCCAGTGTCTAGCCAGTGTCTAGCCGGTGTCTAGCCAGTGTCTAGCCTGTGTCTAGCCAGTGTCTAGCCAGTATCTAGCCAGTGTCTAGCCAGTGTCTAGCCAGGGTCAAGCTTGTGCCTAACCAGTGTCTAACCTGTGTCTAGTCTGGGCTTAGCCTGTGATTGGCATGTGCATAGCCTGTGCATAGCCAGTGTCTAGCCAGTGTCTAGCCAGTGTCTAGCCAGTGTCTAGCCAGTGTCTAGCCAGTGTCTAGCCAGTGTCTAGCCAGTGTCTAGCCAGTGTCTAGCCAGTGTCTAGCCACTGTCTAGCCAGCGTCTAGCCAGTGTCTAGCCAGTGTCTAGCATGTGTCTAGCCTGTGTTTAACCTGTGCCTAGTTTGTGCCTAGCCAGTGACTAGCCAGGGTCAAGCCTGTGCATATTCAGTGTCTAGTCTATGCCTAGACAGTGTCTAGCCAGTGCCTAACTAGTGTCTAGCCTGTGCCTAGCCTCTGCCTTGCTTGTGATTGGCATGTGCAAAGCCTGTGCCTAGCCAGTGTTTAGCCTGTGCCTAGCCTGTATCTAGCCTGTGTCTAGCCAGTGTCTAGCTTGTGTCTATCATGTGTCTAGCCTGTGTTAAGCCTGTGCCTAGCCAGTGTCTAGCCAGGGTCAAACTTGTGCCTAACCAGTGTCTAACCTGTGTCTAGCCTGGCCTTGTCAGTGTCTAGCCTGTGACTAGCCTGTGTTTAGCCTGTGTCTAGCCCGTGTCTAGCCAGTGTCTAGCCAGTGTCTAGCCAGTGTCTAGCCAGTGTCTAGCCTATGCACAGCCAGTGTCTAGCCAGTGTCTAGCCAGTGTCTAGCCAGTGTCTAGCCAGTGTCTAGCCAGTGTCTAGCCAGTGTCTAGCCTGTGTCTAGCCAGTGTCTAGCCTGTGTCTAGCCAGTGTCTAGCCAGTGTCTAGCCAGTGTCTAGCCAGTGTCTAGCCAGTGTCTAGCCAGTGTCTAGCCAGTGTCTAGCCAGTGTCTAGCCAGTGTCTAGCCTGTGTCTAGCCAGTGTCTAGCCTGTGTCTAGCCAGTGTCTAGCCTGTGTCTAGCCAGTGTCTAGCCTGTGTCCAGCATGTGTCTAGCCTGTGTTTAGCCTGGGCCTAGCCTGTGCCTAGCCAGTGTCTAGCCAGGGTCAAGCATGGGCCTAACCAGTGTCTAACCTGTGTCTAGTCTGGGCCTAGCCTGTGATTGGCATGTGCGTAGCCTGTGCATAGCCAGAGTCTAGCCAGTGCCTAGCCAGTGTCTAGCCTGTGCCAGCCTGTGATTGGCATGTGCATAGCCTGTGAAAAGCCAGTGTCTAGCCTGTGAAAAGCCAGTGTCTAGCCTGTGCCTTGCCAGTGTCTAGCCTGTGCCTAGCCAGTGTCTAGCCTGTGCCTAGCCAGTGTCTTGCCTGTGCCTAGCCAGTGTCTAGCCTGTGCCTAGCCAATGTCTAGCCAGTCTCTAGCCGGTGTCTAACCAGTGTCTAGCCAGTGTCTAGCAGTTTCTAGCCAGTGTCTTGCCACTGTTCAGCCAGTGTCTTGCCAGTGTTTATCCAGTGTCTATCCAGTGTCTTGCCAGTGCTAATCCAGTGTCTAGCCTTTACCTAGCCAGTGTCTAGCCTGTGCCTAGCCAGTGTCTTGCCTGGGCTTAGCCAATGTCTAGCCTGGGCCTAACCAGTGTTTCGCCTGTGCCTAGCCAGTGTCTAGCCAGTGTCTAGCCAGTGTCTAGCCAGTGTCTAGCCAGTATCTAGCCAGTGTCTAGCCAGTGTCTATCCAGTGTCTAGCCAGTGTCTAGCCAGTGTCTAGCCAGTGTCTAGCCAGTGTCTAGCCAGTGTCTAGCCAGTGTCTAGCCAGTGTAAAGCCAGTGTCTAGCCAGTGTCTAGCAAGTGTCTGGCCAGTGCCTAGCCAGTGTCTAGCCAGTGTCTTGCCAGTGTCTAGCCAGTGACTTGCCAGTGTTTTTCGAGTGTCTAGCCTGAACCTAGCCAGTGTCTAGCCTGTGCCTAGCCAGTGTCTACCCTGTGCCTAGCCAGTGTCAAGCCTGTGCCTAACCAGAGTCTAGCCTGTGCCTATCCAATGTCTATCCTGTGCCTTGTCTGTGCCTAACCTGTGCTTAGCTTGTGATTGGCAAGTGCATAGCCTGTGCCTACTTAGTGTCTAGCCTGTGCCTAGCCAGTGTCTAGCTTGTGCCTAGCCAACGTCTAGCCTGTGCCTAGCCAGTGTCTAGCCTGTGCCTAGCCAGCGTCTGGCCAGTGCCTAGCCACTGTCTAGCCTGTGCCTGGCAAGTGTCAAGCCTGGGCGTAGCCTGTGTCTACCCTGTGTCTAGCCAGTGTCTAGCCTGAGCCTAGCCAGCGTCTATCCAGTGCCTAGCCAGTATCTAGCCAGTGTCTAGCTAGGGTCTAGCCAGTGTCTAGCCAGTATCTAGCCAGTGTCTAGCTAGGGTCTAGCCAGTGTCTAGCCAGTGTCTAGCCAGTGTCTAGCCAGTGTCTAGCCAGTGTCTAGCCAGTGTCTAGCCAGTGTCTAGCTAGTGTCTAGCCAGTGTCTAGCATGTGTCTAGCCTGTGTTTAACCTGTGCCTAGTTTGTGCCTAGCCAGTGACTAGCCAGGGTCATGCCTGTGCTAACCAGTGTCTAGTCTATGCCTAGACAGTGTCAAGCCTGTGCCTAACCAGTGTCTAGCCTGTGCCTAACCTCTGCCTTGCCTGTGATTGGCATGTGCAAAGCCTGTGCCTAGCCAGTGTCTAGCCAGTGTTTAGCCTGTGCCTAGCCTGTGCCTAGCCAGTGTCTAGCCTGTTCCTAGCTAGTGTCTATCATGTGTTTAGCCTGTGTTTAGCCTGTGCCTAGCCAGTGTCTAGCCAGGGTCAAACTTGTGCCTAACCATTTTCTAACCTGTGTCTAGCCTGGCTTTGTCAGTGTCTAGCCTGTGACTAGCCTGTGTTTAGCCTGTGTCTAGCCCGTGTCTAGCCAGTGTTTAGCCAGTGTCTAGCCTGTGTCTAGCCTGTGTCTAGCCAGTGTCTAGCCAGTGTCTAGCCTGTGTCCAGCCAGTGTCTAGCCAGTGTCTAGCCAGTGTCTTGCCAGTGTCTAGCCTTTGTCTTGCCAGTGTCTAGCCTGTGTGTAGCATGTGTCTAGCCTGTGTTTAGCCTGTGCCTAGCCTGTGCCTAGCCAGTGTCTCGCTAGGGTCAAGCTTGTGCCTAACCAGTGTCTAACCTGTGTCTAGTCTGGGCCTAGCCTGTGATTGGCATGTGCATAGCCTGTGCATAGCCAGTGTCTAGCCTGTGCCTAGCGAGTGTCTAGCCTGTTCCTTGTCTGTGCCTAACCTGTGCCAGCCTGTGATTGGCATGTGCATAGCCTGTGCCTAGCCAGTGTCTAGCCTGTGCCTAGCCAATGTCTAGCCAGTCTCTAGCCGGTGTCTAGCCAGTGTCTAGCCAGTGTCTAGCCAGTGTCTTGCCAGTGTTCAGCCAGTGTCTTGCCAGTGTTTATCCAGTGTCTATCCAGTGTCTTGCCAGTGTTTATCCAGTGTCTAGCCTTTACCTAGCCAGTGTCTAGCCTGTGCCTAGCCAGTGTCTTGCCTGGGATTAACCAAATATCTTGCCTGGGCCTAACCAGTGTTTCGCCTGTGCCTAGCCAGTGTCTAGCCTGTGCCTAGCCAGCGTCTGGCCAGTGCCTAGCCACTGTCTAGCCTGTGCCTGGCAAGTGTCTAGCCTGGGCGTAGCCTGTGTCTAGCCTGTGTCTAGCCAGTGTCTAGCCTGTGCCTGGCAAGTGTCTAGCCTGGGCGTAGCCTGTGTCTAGCCTGTGTCTAGCCAGTGTCTAGCCTGTGCCTAGCCAGTGTCTAGCCTGTGCCTAGCCAGCGTCTAGCCAGTGCCTAGCCACTGTTTAGCCTGTGCATAACCAGTGTCTAGCCTGTGCCTGGCAAGTGTCTAGCCTGGGCGGAGCCTGTGTCTAGCCTGTGTCTAGCCAGTGTCTAGCCAGTGTCTAGCCAGTATCTAGCCAGTGTCTAGCCAGTGTCTAGCCAGTGTCTAGCCAGTGTCTAGCCAGTGTCTAGCCACTGTCTAGCCAGTGTCTAGCCAGTGTCTAGCTAGTGTCTAGCCAGTATCTAGCATGTGTCTAGCCTGTGTTTAACCTGTGCCTAGTTTGTGCCAAGCCAGTGACTAGCCAGGGTCAAGCCTGTGCCTAACCAGTGTCTAGTCTATGCCTAGACAGTGTCTAGCTTGTGCCTAACCAGTGTCTAGCCTGTGACTAGCCTCTGCCTTGCCTGTGATTGGAATGTGCAAAGCCTGTTCCTAGCCAGTGTCTAGCCAGTGTTTAGCCTGTGCCTAGCCTGTGCCTAGCCAGTGTCTAGCCAGGGTCAAGCTTGTGCCTAACCAGTGTCTAACCTGTGTCTAGTCTGGGCCTAGCCTGTGATTGGCATGTGCATAGCCTGTGCATAGCCTAGCCAGTGTCTAGCCTGTGTCTATCCAGTGTCTAGCCAGTGTCTAGCCAGTGTCTAGCCAGTGTCTAGCCTGTGTCTAGCCAGTGTCTAGCTTGTGTCTATCATGTATCTAGCCTGTGTTTAGCCTGTGCCTAGCCAGTGTCTAGCCAGGGTCAAACTTGTGCCTAACCAGTGTCTAACCTGTGTCTAGCCTGGCCTTGTCAGTGTCTAGCCTGTGACTAGCCTGTGTTTAGCCTGTGTCTAGCCCGTGTCTAGCCAGTGTCTAGCCTGTGTCTAGCCAGTGTCTAGCCAGTGTCTAGCCAGTGTCTTGCCAGTGTCTAGCCTGTGTCTTGCCAGGGTCTAGCCTGTGTCTAGCATGTGTCTAGCCTGTGTTTAGCCTGTGCCTAGCCTGTGCCTAGCTAGTGTCTGGCCAGGGTCAAGCTTGTGCCTGTAAATATTTAAAGTGGATTTCTTTAGATTTAATTAAATTATTTATTACGTGCATGTGCACTTCCATTCAATTTGACATTCTTAGAGCAAGTGGCATAATTATGTTATTTAACATTACATTACGTTATACGCGATCAGCTGATTCATTCTTATGCTAATTAACATTTCATATCAAGGCATACACATTTATTCCAACACGCCTCTTAAATTTGTTGTCTTGATTTTCTTTCATTACATTAACTTTACAGCATTTCTATTTCTTATAAATTTTTGTTTGTCCAACGCTTTGGTCAACATGTCTGCTATATTAAGTTTAGATTCTATCTTTACAATGTCTATAATACCTTTTTCATAATTTTCGTTAACATAATGATACTGCACTTCAATGTGCTTTGAATTTTTTGTAAAGTTACCAAATTTAGCAATCGCTACTGCGCCTGAATTATCTTCATAGATCTTAATCGCTTTTTCATTATTAATATTAAACATTTCACATAACATGTTTTTGACAAATAATATTTCTGTAACTGCTTCTGACAAGGCAATGTACTCTGCAAACGTTGAACATTTTGTTACTGCTTGTTATTTATGTGTTTTCCAATATACTGTATTTCCATACATTCTAATTATAAATCCCGTCGTGGATTTTCTATCAACATTATCTCCTGCATAATCGGAGTCTACCATACAATCTAGAAATTCATTATTTTTATTGTCTTCAAAAGTTAAATTTAGATCTCTTGTCTTATATAAATATTTTAATACTCTTAACGCGTATTTATAGTGTGTTGAATTGTAACAACTTTGATATCTGCTTAAATAATTTACGGAATATGATATATCTGGTCTTGTACCTGCGCTTATATATAATAATTCACCTATCAAATTTCTGTATTTAATATTCTCATCACATTCAGTTGCTTGATCTAATTTTAAGTTTGTTTCCATTGGAGTATCGTAAAGCTTTGCATTTTCGAGATTATACTTAATTGCTAGTGATTCAATATATGCTTTTTGATTTAACGTCATTTTCTTACTTTCAGTACTATAATTAATGTCTATTCCAATATTACTACCGATTTTTCCTAAATCTTTCATTGTGAATTTGTTCATTAAACAATCTTTTATTTCGATTATTTTTGTTTTGTTCTTACTGCATATCAAAATGTCATCTACAAATACTAAAATATATATTTCATCTTTATCGTTTCTTTTAACATACAAACAATTATCGTAATTGCTTCTTATAAAATTTAATTTGTCAAGATATTTATGCAAACATTCGTACCATGCTCTTGGGCTTTCTCTCAATCCATATAATGCCTTAATTAATTTATAAACTTTGTTTTCTCCTGTTTCGTACCCTTTCGGTTCATTTACATAAACTTCTGATTTAACATAGCCATTTAAAAAGGCTGTTTCGACATCCATTTGATTTATATACATGCCGTTTTTACAACAATATGATAGTAATATCTTTAATGTTTGCATTTTTCCTACTGGTGAATATACATTCTCTAGTCTTTCTTTTTGTTGGAAACCTCTTACTACTAGTCTGGCTTTATATGTTCCATCACTTTTCTTTTTATACACCCATTTAACATCTATAATCTTTTTGTTTATCGGTTTTTCTACAATTCGCCATGTATTATTTTTATTTAAGCATTGCATTTCTGTGTTCATTGCTTTGAGCCATTCTTTCTTTTCGTTACTATTCATCGCCTCTTCGTAAGTGTTTGGTACAATTGCATTTACATAATTGATATAAATAAAATGTGTTACTGGGTTACCATATATATTTACTGGTCTTTTATCTCTATTTGATGTTCTCTGCACTGTTAAATGTTCTTTGTTCTCCTCACTCTCGCTATCATCCCTAGCTTTTGAATTATCTTCGTACATGTCATTTAGATCGTCTGTCTTAGCGTTATCTTCATCATCTTCTTCATTTTCATTTATTTCATTTTCATTATCATCCTGCTTGTTTTTCTCTAGGCAAATTAATTTTGTTTTTTCTTCCACAACTTGAACATGTCTTGCATTTATTACTCTATTATTTACTAAAACTCTATATCCGTTTGTATTATATCCAACTAAAACTCCTAATTCCGATTTGTTATCCCATTTACTCTGTCTGCGTACTTCCGGAACTCTAACAAAAACTCTACTTCCGTATATTTTTAAATTTTCTACATTTGGTTTTATACCAAAAAATATTTCGTATGGGCTTTTATTTACTGCTGTGTTTGCGATTGTTCGATTTTTTAAATAAGCTACTGTGTTCATCACTTCTGGCCAATATCGCCTATGTATGTTTGCCTCTCTCATCAAGCACCTGCCAATATCCATTGCCGACCTATTATATCTTTCTGCTACGCCGTTTAATTCGTGTACATACGGTGGGCATGTAGTTAATTGAATTCCTTTATATTTTACAAAATTTAATATCTCTCTATTCATATATTCTTTACCGTTATCGCATTGGATTTGTTTTACTTTTTTACTGAATTGATTCTCAACATAATTTACGTATTCTTTTAAGCAGCTCGCCGTTTCAGATTTATGTTTAATACAATATATTCTCGCGCATTTACTAAAGTCGTCAACGAATGTCAAAAAATATTTTTCCCCACAATAACCTGTTGTGCTATGTGGTCCGTTTAAGTCTGTGTGTATTAACTCTAATGTTTCTTTAGTTTTCTTTCTATTGTTCTCGAATGGTTCGTTTGACATTTTACTTTGTATACAATTCGCACATTTCATTTCGGTATTCTCGATTTTATCTGGCAGACCATCTAGCATTTTATTCTTTATAATTCTATTCAAATATTGAAAATTTACGTGGCCTAGTGCCCTGTGCCATTTTTCTTTTTCAGTTAATTTAGTTACATTTGTATATATTTCATTTGTTTTATTTTTTAGCATGAAGCTTTTTACATTATACAAACTATCAATTTTATTCGCAACTGTCAACAATTCTCTTTTTTCGTTATAGATCTTTATATCATTATTTCTGGCTACGACTGTACATTTATTTTCAGTTATCTTTGATATGCTTAACAAATTTTGTTTTATTCCTTTTACAAAGTATACATTTTTAATATCGATTAAATTTTCATTGTTGTAAGTTTTAAAATATGTTTCTACATTTCCAATTTTGGTCGCTTGCAATTGTTTGCCATCGGCTACTTTAACATCAATAGGATTTTTCAAATTTACACACTTCTTAAAAAGTCTACAATCGTTTATAATGTGATCAGTGCATCCACTATCTAATAACCAATTTACTGTAGTTTCGTTGCTACTTTCGCTGTTATTACAATTTATTATTTTTTCGTTTCTTATCATTCTTATTGTCCATGACTGTACTCCGTCGCTGTTTTCTTGTTGTCTTCCTTGGTTCCCGTCTCCTGAGTAATGTCCACGTCCAGTTCCACGTCCGCGACCATTTCCATGATGTTGACCTCTGCCTCGACCGCCTCTTTGATTCGTATTCTGATATCGCCTGTTGTATTGTTGTTGTTGTTTGTTTTCGCCTCTCGCATTTTGCTCAGCATGCCAGCAGTCCCTCTGAAGATGACCTGTTTTGCCACACGCATAGCATTCTTTTTAGTTTTGGTGTTGAATGTGCTTACGTTATTTTGTCTGTCCACTGGACCTCTGTTTAGACTTTTTTCTTTAACTTTTGATTTTACGTACTCTACCGTTCGTTGTGCTTCCGGAATTACATCTAAGAAGTCTCCAATATAACTGTAGCTTGTTGGTAGCGCTTTTAACAAATACCGCATTTTTTCGTTTTCGTCTATGGTGCCTCCAGCGTTTTTAAATTTATTCACTGCTTTCTCGAATTCTATAAAAAATTCTTCCACTGTTTCGTAGTCTTTTAGTTTTATTTCGTCGATTTTTCCTCTGCACAGTATTTGCAGGGCTGTTGACTTTGTCGAATACATTTCGTTTAACTTGTTCATAATTTCTAATGTTGTTTGGCACTCACTAACATATTCTAACTGCTTGTCTGATATTGTACTGATTAAAATTGTTTTTGCTTTTAAATCTGTTTTCGTCCATGTTGTTTCATTATCTTCTGTTGTTCTTGCTCGCACTGCTGGTTCTTTGCACTCTTTGTATTCAAGTATTGTCATTAGTCTGAACTTCCAGCTTCCAAAATTTACCCCATCGAATATGGGCATAACAATGTCTTCGATTTTTGCGTTTGCACTCATTTTTCCCGCTTCACTTTTAATCTGTTTGTGCACTTCTTTTATGTCTCTTTCTATGTCATTCATTTTTTGCACATTTTCTTATAGGGTCACACTTTTCTATTTCCATGTAATTTTATAAACAGCGTGCACGTGAATTTTAAATTTTAATCTGCTTCCATCGAATCCTTTAAGTTTATGTTTTTAATGTTTTTCCGTTTAATTGTTTAGCATTTGTCAAACGTCTTTTTTCGTATTCGTATTTTTTAATAGTTTGCACTTTTAATATTGTTTTTCTCTTTTTATGTCTTATACACCTTTTCTTTGTGAAGCTTTATGTCTTATACACTTTTTCCTTTTGTCGCTTTACTTGAACAGCATTTATTTTTATACAACTTGGATTTAGTTTTACACCTTGGCTTAATTTCTTTTCAACCTTGGATTAAGTTCTTTTTAACCTTGCTCTGCTACCATGTAAATATTTAAAGTGGATTTCTTTAGATTTAATTAAATTATTTATTACGTGCATGTGCACTTCCATTCAATTTGACATTCTTAGAGCAAGTGGCATAATTATTTTATTTAACATTACATTACGTTATACGCGATCAGCTGATTCATTCTTATGCTAATTAACATTTCATATCAAGGCATACACATTTATTCCAACACGCCTCTTAAATTTGTTGTCTTGATTTTCTTTCATTACATTAACTTTACAGCATTTCTATTTCTTATAAATTTTTGTTTGTCCAACGCTTTGGTCAACATGTCTGCTATATTAAGTTTAGATTCTATCTTTACAATGTCTATAATACCTTTTTCATAATTTTCGTTAACATAATGATACTGCACTTCAATGTGCTTTGAATTTTTTGTAAAGTTACCAAATTTAGCAATCGCTACTGCGCCTGAATTATCTTCATAGATCTTAATCGCTTTTTCATTATTAATATTAAACATTTCACATAACATGTTTTTGACAAATAATATTTCTGTAACTGCTTCTGACAAGGCAATGTACTCTGCAAACGTTGAACATTTTGTTACTGCTTGTTGTTTATGTGTTTTCCAATATACTGTATTTCCATACATTCTAATTATAAATCCCGTCGTGGATTTTCTATCAACATTATCTCCTGCATAATCGGAGTCTACCATACAATCTAGAAATTCATTATTTTTATTGTCTTCAAAAGTTAAATTTAGATCTCTTGTCTTATATAAATATTTTAATACTCTTAACGCGTATTTATAGTGTGTTGAATTGTAACAACTTTGATATCTGCTTAAATAATTTACGGAATATGATATATCTGGTCTTGTACCTGCGCTTATATATAATAATTCACCTATCAAATTTCTGTATTTAATATTCTCATCACATTCAGTTGCTTGATCTAATTTTAAGTTTGTTTCCATTGGAGTATCGTAAAGCTTTGCATTTTCGAGATTATACTTAATTGCTAGTGATTCAATATATGCTTTTTGATTTAACGTCATTTTCTTACTTTCAGTACTATAATTAATGTCTATTCCAATATAACTACCGATTTTTCCTAAATCTTTCATTGTGAATTTGTTCATTAAACAATCTTTTATTTCGATTATTTTTGTTTTGTTCTTACTGCATATCAAAATGTCATCTACAAATACTAAAATATATATTTCATCTTTATCGTTTCTTTTAACATACAAACAATTATCGTAATTGCTTCTTATAAAATTTAATTTGTCAAGATATTTATGCAAACATTCGTACCATGCTCTTGGGCTTTCTCTCAATCCATATAATGCCTTAATTAATTTATAAACTTTGTTTTCTCCTGTTTCGTACCCTTTCGGTTCATTTACATAAACTTCTGATTTAACATAGCCATTTAAAAAGGCTGTTTCGACATCCATTTGATTTATATACATGCCGTTTTTACAACAATATGATAGTAATATCTTTAATGTTTGCATTTTTCCTACTGGTGAATATACATTCTCTAGTCTTTCTTTTTGTTGGAAACCTCTTACTACTAGTCTGGCTTTATATGTTCCATCACTTTTCTTTTTATACACCCATTTAACATCTATAATCTTTTTGTTTATCGGTTTTTCTACAATTCGCCATGTATTATTTTTATTTAAGCATTGCATTTCTGTGTTCATTGCTTTGAGCCATTCTTTCTTTTCGTTACTATTCATCGCCTCTTCGTAAGTGTTTGGTACAATTGCATTTACATAATTGATATAAATAAAATGTGTTACTGGGTTACCATATAGATTTACTGGTCTTTTATCTCTATTTGATGTTCTCTGCACTGTTAAATGTTCTTTGTTCTCCTCACTCTCGCTATCATCCCTAGCTTTTGAATTATCTTCGTACATGTCATTTAGATCGTCTGTCTTAGCGTTATCTTCATCATCTTCTTCATTTTCATTTATTTCATTTTCATTATCATCCTGCTTGTTTTTCTCTAGGCAAATTAATTTTGTTTTTTCTTCCACAACTTGAACATGTCTTGCATTTATTACTCTATTATTTACTAAAACTCTATATCCGTTTGTATTATATCCAACTAAAACTCCTAATTCCGATTTGTTATCCCATTTACTCTGTCTGCGTACTTCCGGAACTCTAACAAAAACTCTACTTCCGTATATTTTTAAATTTTCTACATTTGGTTTTATACCAAAAAATATTTCGTATGGGCTTTTATTTACTGCTGTGTTTGCGATTGTTCGATTTTTTAAATAAGCTACTGTGTTCATCACTTCTGGCCAATATCGCCTATGTATGTTTGCCTCTCTCATCAAGCACCTGCCAATATCCATTGCCGACCTATTATATCTTTCTGCTACGCCGTTTAATTCGTGTACATACGGTGGGCATGTAGTTAATTGAATTCCTTTATATTTTACAAAATTTAATATCTCTCTATTCATATATTCTTTACCGTTATCGCATTGGATTTGTTTTACTTTTTTACTGAATTGATTCTCAACATAATTTACGTATTCTTTTAAGCAGCTCGCCGTTTCAGATTTATGTTTAATACAATATATTCTCGCGCATTTACTAAAGTCGTCAACGAATGTCAAAAATATTTTTCCCCACAATAACCTGTTGTGCTATGTGGTCCGTTTAAGTCTGTGTGTATTAACTCTAATGTTTCTTTAGTTTTCTTTCTATTGTTCTCGAATGGTTCGTTTGACATTTTACTTTGTATACAATTCGCACATTTCATTTCGGTATTCTCGATTTTATCTGGCAGACCATCTAGCATTTTATTCTTTATAATTCTATTCAAATATTGAAAATTTACGTGGCCTAGTGCCCTGTGCCATTTTTCTTTTTCAGTTAATTTAGTTACATTTGTATATTTTTCATTTGTTTTATTTTTTAGCATGAAGCTTTTTACATTATACAAACTATCAATTTTATTCGCAACTGTCAACAATTCTCTTTTTTCGTTATAGATCTTTATATCATTATTTCTGGCTACGACTGTACATTTATTTTCAGTTATCTTTGATATGCTTAACAAATTTTGTTTTATTCCTTTTACAAAGTATACATTTTTAATATCGATTAAATTTTCATTGTTGTAAGTTTTAAAATATGTTTCTACATTTCCAATTTTGGTCGCTTGCAATTGTTTGCCATCGGCTACTTTAACATCAATAGGATTTTTCAAATTTACACACTTCTTAAAAAGTCTACAATCGTTTATAATGTGATCAGTGCATCCACTATCTAATAACCAATTTACTGTAGTTTCGTTGCTACTTTCGCTGTTATTACAATTTATTATTTTTTCGTTTCTTATCATTCTTATTGTCCATGACTGTACTCCGTCGCTGTTTTCTTGTTGTCTTCCTTGGTTCCCGTCTCCTGAGTAATGTCCACGTCCAGTTCCACGTCCGCGACCATTTCCATGATGTTGACCTCTGCCTCGACCGCCTCTTTGATTCGTATTCTGATATCGCCTGTTGTATTGTTGTTGTTGTTTGTTTTCGCCTCTCGCATTTTGCTCAGCATGCCAGCAGTCCCTCTGAAGATGACCTGTTTTGCCACACGCATAGCATTCTTTTTTAGTTTTGGTGTTGAATGTGCTTACGTTATTTTGTCTGTCCACTGGACCTCTGTTTAGACTTTTTTCTTTAACTTTTGATTTTACGTACTCTACCGTTCGTTGTGCTTCCGGAATTACATCTAAGAAGTCTCCAATATAACTGTAGCTTGTTGGTAGCGCTTTTAACAAATACCGCATTTTTTCGTTTTCGTCTATGGTGCCTCCAGTGTTTTTAAATTTATTCACTGCTTTCTCGAATTCTATAAAAAATTCTTCCACTGTTTCGTAGTCTTTTAGTTTTATTTCGTCGATTTTTCCTCTGCACAGTATTTGCAGGGCTGTTGACTTTGTCGAATACATTTCGTTTAACTTGTTCATAATTTCTAATGTTGTTTGGCACTCACTAACATATTCTAACTGCTTGTCTGATATTGTACTGATTAAAATTGTTTTTGCTTTTAAATCTGTTTTCGTCCATGTTGTTTCATTATCTTCTGTTGTTCTTGCTCGCACTGCTGGTTCTTTGCACTCTTTGTATTCAAGTATTGTCATTAGTCTGAACTTCCAGCTTCCAAAATTTACCCCATCGAATATGGGCATAACAATGTCTTCGATTTTTGCGTTTGCACTCATTTTTCCCGCTTCACTTTTAATCTGTTTGTGCACTTCTTTTATGTCTCTTTCTATGTCATTCATTTTTTGCACATTTTCTTATAGGGTCACACTTTTCTATTTCCATGTAATTTTATAAACAGCGTGCACGTGAATTTTAAATTTTAATCTGCTTCCATCGAATCCTTTAAGTTTATGTTTTTAATGTTTTTCCGTTTAATTGTTTAGCATTTGTCAAACGTCTTTTTTCGTATTCGTATTTTTTAATAGTTTGCACTTTTAATATTGTTTTTCTCTTTTTATGTCTTATACACCTTTTCTTTGTGAAGCTTTATGTCTTATACACTTTTTCCTTTTGTCGCTTTACTTGAACAGCATTTATTTTTATACAACTTGGATTTAGTTTTACACCTTGGCTTAATTTCTTTTCAACCTTGGATTAAGTTCTTTTTAACCTTGCTCTGCTACCATGTAAATATTTAAAGTGGATTTCTTTAGATTTAATTAAATTATTTATTACGTGCATGTGCACTTCCATTCAATTTGACATTCTTAGAGCAAGTGGCATAATTATGTTATTTAACATTACATTACGTTATACGCGATCAGCTGATTCATTCTTATGCTAATTAACATTTCATATCAAGGCATACACATTTATTCCAACAGTGCCTAACCAGTGTCTAACCTGTGTCTAGTCTGGGCCTAGCCTGTGATTGGCATGTGCATAGCCTGTGCATAGCCAGTGTCTAGCCTGTGCCTAGCGAGTGTCTAGCCTGTGCCTTGTCTGTGCCTAACTTGTGCCATCCTGTGATTGGCATGTGCATAGCCTGTGCCTAGCCAGTGTCTAGCCTGTGCCTAGCCAGTGTCTTGCCTGTGCCTTGCCAGTGTCTAGCCTGTACCAATGTCTAGCCAGTCTCTAGCCGGTGTCTAGCCAGTGTCTGGCCAGTGTCTAGCCAGTGTCTAGCCAGTGTTCAGCCAGTGTCTTGCCAGTGTTTATCCAGTGTCTAGCCTTTACCTAGCCAGTGTCTAGCCTGTGCCTAGCCAGTGTCTTGCCTGGGCTTAGCCAATAACTAGCCTGGGCCTAACCAGTGTTTCGCCTGTGCCTAGCCAGTGTCTAGCCAGTGTCTAGCCAGTGTAAAGCCAGTGTCTAGCCAGTGTCTAGCCAGTGTCTAGCCAGTGTCTTGCCAGTGTCTAACCAGTGACTTGCCAGTGTTTTTCGAGTGTCTAGCCTGTACCTAGCCAGTGTCTAGCCTGTGCCTAGCCAGTGTCTACCCTGTGCCTAGCCAGGGTCAAGCCTGTGCCTAACCAGAGTCTAGTCTATGCCTAGACAGTGTCTAGCTTGTGCCTAACCAGTGTCTAGCCTGGGCGTAGCCTGTGTCTAGCCTGTGTCTAGCCAGTGTCTAGCCAGTATCTAGCCAGTGTCTAGCTAGGGTCTAGCCAGTGTCTACCCAGTGTCTAGCTAGTGTCTTGCCTGTGCCTAGCCAGTGTCTAGCCAGGGTCAAGCTTGTGCCTAACCAGTGTCTAACTTGTGTCTAGTCTGGGCCTAGCCTGTGATTGGCATGTGCATAGCCTGTGCATAGCCAGTGTCTAGCCAGAGTCTAGCCAGTGTCTAGCCTGTGTCTAGCCAGTGTCTAGCCAGTTTCTAGCCAGTGTCTAGCCAGTGTCTAGCCAGTGTCTAGCCAGTGTCTAGCCAGTGTCTAGCCAGTGTCTAGCCAGTGTCTACCCTGTGTCTAGCCAGTGTCTAGCTTGTGTCTATTTTGTGTCTAGCCTGTGTTTAGCCTGTGCCTAGCCAGTGTCTAGCAAGGGTCAAACTTGTGCCTAACCAGTGTCTAACCTGTGTCTAGCCTGGCCTTGTCAGTGTCTAGCCTGTGACTAGCCAGTGTCTAGCCTGTGTCTAGCCAGTGTCTAGCCAGTGTCTAGCCTGTGTCTAGCCAGTGTCTAGCCAGTGTCTTGCCAGTGTCTAGCTAGGGTCTAGCCAGTGTCTAGCCAGTGGCTAGCCAGTGTCTAGCCAGTGTCTAGCCAGTGGCTAGCCAGTGTCTAGCCAGTGTCTAGCCAGTGTCTAGCCTGTGTCTAGCCAGTGTCTAGCCAGTGTCTAGCCTGTGTCTAGCCAGTGTCTAGCCAGTGTCTTGCCAGTGTCTAGCCTGTGTCTTGCCAGTGTCTAGCCTGTGTCTAGCGTGTGTCTAGCCTGTGTTTAGCCTGTGCCTAGCCTGTGCCTAGCCAGTGTCTAGCCAGGGTCAAGCTTGTGCCTAACCAGTGTCTAACCTGTGTCTAGTCTGGGCCTAGCTTGTGATTGGCATGTGCATAGCCTGTGCATAGCCAGTGTCTAGCCTGTGCCTAGCGAGTGTCTAGCCTGTGCCTTGTCTGTGCCTAACCTGTGCCAGCCTGTGATTGGCATGTGCATAGCCTGTGCCTAGCCAGTGTCTAGCCTGTGCCTAGCCAGTGTCTTGCCTGTGCCTAGACTGTGTCTAGCCTGTGCCTAGCCAATGTCTAGCCAGTCTCTAGCCGGTGTCTAACCAGTGTCTGGCCAGTATCTAGCCAGTGTCTTGCCAGTGTTCAGCCAGTGTCTTGCCAGTGTTTATCCAGTGTCTATCCAGTGTCTTGCCAGTGTTTATCCAGTGTCTAGCCTTTACCTAGCCAGTGTCTAGCCTGTGCCTAGCCAGTGTCTTGCCTGGGCTTAGCCAATGTCTAGCCTGGGCCTAACCAGTGTTTCGCCTGTGCCTAGCCAGTGTCTAGCCAGTGTCTAGCCAGTGTAAAGCCAGTGTCTAGCCAGTGTCTAGCCAGTGTCAAGCCAGTGTCTTGCCAGTGTCTAGCCAGTGACTTGCCAGTGTTTTTCGAGTGTCTAGCCTGTACCTAGCCAGTGTCTAGCCTGTGCCTAGCCAGTGTCTACCCTGTGCCTAGCCAGTGTCAAGCCTGTGCCTAACCAGAGACTAGCCTGTGCCTAGCCAATGTCTATCCTGTGCCTTGTCTGTGCCTAACCTGTGCCTAGCTTGTGATTGGCAAGTGCATAGCCTGTGCCTAGCCAGTGTCTAGCCTGTGCCTAGCCAGTGTCTAGCCTGTGCCTAGCCAGTGTCTAGCCTGTGCCTAGCCAGCGTCTGGCCAGTTCCTAGCCACTGTCTAGCCTGTGCCTGGCAAGTGTCTAGCCTGGGCGTAGCCTGTGTCTAGCCTGTGTCTAGCCAGTGTCTAGCCTGTGCCTAGCCAGCGTCTAGCCAGTGCCTAGCCACTGTCTAGCCAGTGCCTAGCCACTGTCTAGCCTGTGCATAACCAGTGTCTAGCCTGTGCCTGGCAAGTGTCTAGCCTGGGCGTAGCCTGTGTCTACCCTGTGTCTAGCCAGTGAGTAGCCAGTATCTAGCCAGTGTCTAGCTAGGGTCTAGCCAGTGTCTACCCAGTGTCTAGCCAGTGTTCAGCCAGTGTCTAGCCAGTGTCTTGCCAGTGTCTAGCCAGTGTCTTGCCAGTGTCTAGCCAGTGACTTGCCAGTGTTTTACGAGTGTCTAGCCTGTACCTAGCCAGTGTCTAGCCTGTGCCTAGCCAGTGTTCACCCTGTGCCTAGCCAGTGTCAAGCCTGTGCCTAACCAGAGTCTAGCCTGTGCCTAGCCAATGTCTATCCTGTGCCTTGTCTGTGCCTAACCTGTGCCTAGCTTGTGATTGGCAAGTGCATAGCCTGTGCCTAGCCAGTGTCTAGCCTGTGCCTAGCCAGTGTCTAGCCTGTGCCTAGCCAGTGTCTAGCTTGTGCCTAGCCAGTGTCTAGCCTGTGCCTAGCCAGTGTCTAGCCTGTGCCTGGCAAGTGTCTAGCCTGGGCGTAGCCTGTGTCTAACCTGTGTCTAGCCAGTGTCTAGCCAGTATCTAGCCAGTGTCTAGCTAGGGTCTAGCTAGTGTCTAGCCAGTGTCTAGCCAGTGTCTAGCCAGTGTCTAGCCAGTATCTAGCCAGTGTCTAGCTAGGGTCTAGCCAGTGTCTAGCCAGTGTCTAGCCAGTGTCTAGCCAGTGTCTAGCCAGTGTCTACCCAGTGTCTAGCCTGTGTCTAGCCAGTGTCAAGCCTGTGTCTACCATGTGTCTAGCCTGTGTTTAGCCTGTGCCTAGGCAGTGTCTAGCCAGGGTCAAGCTTGTGCCTAACCAGTGTCTAACCTGTGTCTAGTCTGGGCCTAGCCTGTGATTGGCATGTGCATAGCCTGTGCATAGCCAGAGTCTAGCCAGTGTCAAGCCTGTGTCTAGCCAGTGTCTAGCCAGTGTCTAGCCAGTGTCTAGCCAGTGTCTAGCCAGTGTCTAGCCAGTGTCTAGCCAGTGTCTAGCCAGTGTCTAGCCTGTGTCTAGCCAGTGTCTAACCTGTGTCTAGCCAGTGTCTAGCCTGTGTCTACCATGTGTCTAGCCTGTGTTTAGCCTGTGCCTAGCCTGTGTCTAGCCAGTGTCTAGCCAGTGTCTAGCTAGGGTCTAGCCAGTGTCTAGCCAGTGGCTAGCCAGTGTCTAGCCAGTGTCTAGCCAGTGTCTAGCCAGTGTCTAGCCAGTGTCTAGCCAGTGTCTAGCTAGTGTCTAGCCAGTGTTTAGCATGTGTCTAGCCTGTGCCTAGCCAGTGTCTAGCCAGGGTCAAGCTTGTGCCTAACCAGTGTCTAACCTGTGTCTAGTCTGGGCCTAGTCTGTGATTGGCATGTGCATAGCCTGTGCATAGCCAGTGTCTAGCCCGTGCCTAGCGAGTCTCTAGCCTGTACCTTGTCTGTGCCTAACCTGTGCCAGCCTGTGATTGGCATGTGCATAGCCTGTGCCTAGCCAGTGTCTAGCCTGTGCCTAGCCAGTGTCTAGCCTGTGTCTAGCCAGTCTCTAGCCGGTGTCTAGCTAGTGTCTAGCCAGTGTCTAGCCAGTGTCTAGCCAGTGTCTTGCCAGTGTCTAGCCAGTGTCTTGCCAGTGTTTATCCAGTGTCTTGCCAGTGTTTATCCAGTGTCTAGCCTGTACCTAGCCAGTGTCTAGCCTGTACCTAGCCAGTGTCTAGCCTGTACCTAGCCAGTGTCTAGCCTGTACCTAGCCAGTGTCTAGCCTGTGCCTAGCCAGTGTCTAGCCTGGGCTTAGCCAATGTCTAGCCTGGGCCGAACCAGTGTCTCGCCTGTGGCTCGCCTGTGCCTAGCCAGTGTCTAGCCAGTGTTTAGCCTGTGCCTAGCCAGTGTCTACCCTGTGCCTAGCCAGTGTCTAGCCTGTGCCTAACCAGAGTCTAGCCTGTGCCTAGCCAGTGTCTATACTGTGCCTTGTCTCTGCCTAACCTGTGCCTAGCTTGTGAATGGCAGGTGCATAGCCTGTGCCTCGCCAGTGTCTAGGCTGTGTCTAGCCAGTGTCTATCCAGTGTCTAGCCCATGTCTAGCCTATGTCTAGCCAGTGTCTAGCCTGTGTCTAGCCAGTTTCTAGCCTGTGTCTAGCATGTGTCTAGCCTGTGTTTAGCCTGTGCCTAGCCTGTGCCTAGCCTGTGCCTAGCCTGTGTCTAGCCAGTGTCTAGCCTATGTCTAGCCAGTGTCTAGCCTGTGTCTACCATGTGTCAAGCCTGTGTTTAGCCTGTGCCTAGCCTGTGCCTAGCCAGTGTCTAGCCAGGGTCAAGCTTGTGCCTAACCTGTGTCTAATCTGGGCCTAGCCTGTGATTGGCATGTGCATAGCCTGTGCATAGCCAGTGTCAAGCCTGTGCCTAGCCAGTGTCTAGGCTGTGCCTTGTCTGAGCCTAACCTGTGCCTGCCTGTGATTGGCATGTGCATAGCCTGTGAAAAGCCAGTGTCTAGCCTGTGCCTAGCAAGTGTCTAGCCTGTGCCTAGCCAGTTTCTAGCCTGTGCTTAGCCAGTGTCTAGCCTGTTCCTAGCCAGTGTCTAGCCTGTGCCTAGCCAATGTCTAGCCAGTCTCTAGCCGGTGTCTAGCCAGTGTCTAGTCAGTGTCTAGCCAGGGTCAAACTTGTGCCTAACCAGTGTCTAACCTGTGTCTAGCCTGGCCTTGTCAGTGTCGAGCCTTTGACTAGCCTGTGTCTAGCCTGTTTCTAGCCAGTGTCTAGCCAGTGTCTAACCAGTTTCTAGCCTGTGTCTAGCATGTGTCTAGCCTGTGTTTAGCCTGTGCCTAGCCTGTGCCTAGCCTGTGTCTAGCCAGTGTCTAGCCTGTGTCTAGCATGTGTCTAGCCTGTGTTTAGACTGTGCCTAGCCTGTGCCTAGCCAGTGTCTAGCCAGGGTCAAACTTGTTCCTTACCAGTGTCTAACCTGTGTCTAGTCTGGGCCTAGCCTGTGATTGGCATGTGCATAGCCTGTGCATAGCCAGTGTCTAGCCTGTGCCTAGCCAGTGTCTAGCCTGTGCCTTGTCTGTGCCTAACCTGTGCCAGCCTGTGATTGGCATGTGCATAGCCTGTGTCTAGCCTGTGCCTAGCCAGTGTCTAGCCTGTGCCTAGCCAGTGTCTAGCCTGTGCCTAGCTAGTGTCTAGCCTGGGCTTAGCCAATGTCTAGCCTGGGCCTAACCAGTATCTCGCCTGTGCCTAGCCTGTGTCTAGCCAGTCTCTAGCCAGTGTCTAGCCAGTGTCTAGCCAGTGTCTAGCCAGTGTCTAGCCAGTGTCTAGCCAGTGTCTAGCCAGTGTCTAGCCAGTGTCTAGCCAGTGTCTAGCCAGTGTCAAGCCAGTGTCTAGCCAGTGTTTAGCCTGTGTCTAGCCAGTGTCTAGCCAGTGTCTAGCCTGTGTCTAGCCAGTGTCTAGCCTGTGTTTAGCCTGTGCCTAGCCAGTGTCTAGCCAGGGTCAAACTTGTGCCTAACCAGTGTCTAACCTGTGTCTAGCCTGGCCTTGTCAGTGTCTAGCCTGTGACTAGCCTGTGTTTAGCCTGTGTCTAGCGCGTATCTAGCCAGTGTCTAGCCAGTGTCTAGCCAGTGTCTAGCCAGTGTCTAGCCAGTGTCTAGCCAGTGTCTAGCCTGTGTCTAGCATGTGTCTAGCCTGGGCGTAGCCAGTGTCTAGCCAGTGTCTAGCCTGTGACTAGCCAGTGTCTAGCCTGTGTCTAGCATGTGTCTAGCCTGTGTTTAGCCTGTGCCTAGCCTGTGCCTAGCCAGTGTCTAGCCAGGGTCAAGCTTGTTGCTAACCAGTGTCTAGTCTGGGCCTAGCCTGTGATTGGCATGTGCATAGCCTGTGCATAGCCAGTGTCTAGCCTGTGCCTAGCGAGTGTCTTGCCTGTGCCTTGTCTGTGCCTAACCTGTGCCAGCCTGTGATTGGCATGTGCATAGCCTGTGCCTAGCCAGTGTCTAGCCTGTGCCTAGCCAGTGTCTAGCCTGTGTCTAGCCAGTCTCTAGCCGGTGTCTAGCCAGTGTCTAGCCAGTGTCTAGCCAGTGTCTAGCCAGTTTGTTGCCAGTGTCTAGCCAGTGTCTTGCCAGTGTTTATCCAGTGTCTTGCCAGTGTTTATCCAGTGTCTAGCCTGTACCTAGCCAGTGTCTAACCTGTGCCTAGCCAGTGTCTAGCCTGGGCTTAGGCAATGTCTAGCCTGGGCCGAACCAGTGTCTCGCCTGTGCCTAGCCAGTGTCTAGCCAGTGTGTAGCCAGTGTCTAGCCTGTTCCTAGCCAGTGTCTACCCTGTGCCTAGCCAGTGTCAAGCCTGTGCCTAACCAGAGTCTAGCCTTCGCCTAGCCAGTGTCTATCCTGTGCCTTGTCTCTGCCTAACCTGTGCCTAGCTTGTGATTGGCAGGTGCATAGCCTGTGCCTAGCCAGTGTCTAGGCTGTGCCTAGCCAGTGTCTAGCCAGTGTCTAGCTTATGTCTAGCCAGTGTTTAGCCTGTGTCTAGCATGTGTCTAGCCTGTGTTTAGCCTGTGCCTTGCCTGTGCCTAGCCAGTGTCTAGCCAGTGTCTAGCCTATGTCTAGCCAGTGTCTAGCCTGTGTCTAGCCTGTGTCTAGCCTGTGTTTAGCCTGTGCCTAGCCTGTGCCTAGCCAGTGTCTAGCCAGGGTCAAGCTTGTGCCTAACCTGTGTCTAGTCTGGGCCTAGCCTGTGATTGGCATGTGCATAGCCTGTGCATAGCCAGTGTCTAGCCTGTGCCTAGCCAGTGTCTAGGCTGTACCTTGTCTGTGCCTAACCTGTGCCAGCCTGTGATTGGCATGTGCATAGCCTGTGAAAAGCCAGTGTCTAGCCTGTGCCTAGCAAGTGTCTAGCCTGTGCCTAGCCAGTTTCTAGCCTGTGCCTAGCCAGTGTCTAGCCTGTGCCTAGCCAGTGTCTAGCCTGTGCCTAGCCAGTGTCTAGCCTGTGCCTAGCCAGTGTCTAGCCTGTGCCTAGCCAGTGTCTAGCCTGTGCCTAGCCAGTGTCTAGCCTGTGCCTAGCCAATGTCTAGCCAGTCTCTAGCCGGTGTCTAGCTAGTGTCTAGCCAGTGTCTAGCCAGTGTCTAGCCTGTGTCTAGCCAGTGTAGAGCCAGTGTCTATCCTGTGTCTAGCTAGTGTCTAGCCAGTGTCTAGCCAGTGTTTAGCCAGTGTCTAGCCAGTGTCTAGCCTGCGGCTATCCAGTGTCTAGCCTGTGTCTAGCATGTGTCTAGCCTGTGTTTAGCCTGTGCCTAGCCTGTGCCTAACCAGAGTCTAGCCAGGGTCAAGCTTGTGCCTAACCAGTGTCTATCCTGTGTCTAACCTGGCCTTGTCAGTGTCTGGCCAGTGTCTAGCCTGTGACTAGCCAGTGTCTAGCCAGTGTCTAGCCTGTGCCTAGCCAATGTCTAGCCAGTCTCTAGCCGGTGTCTAGCCAGTGTCTAGCCAGTGCCTAGCCAGTGTGTAGCCTGTGCCTAGCCTGCGCCAGGCCTCTGGCTAACCAGTGTCTAGCCTGTGCTTAGGAAGAATCCAGCCTGTGCCTAGCCAGAGTCTAGCCTGTGTCTAGCATGTGTCTAGCCTGTGCCTAGGAAGAATCTAGCCTGTGCCTAGCCAGAGTCTAGCCTGTGTCTAGCATGTGTCTAGCCTGTGCCTAGCATGTGTCTAGCCTGTGCCTAGCCAGTGTCCAGCCTGTGCCTAGCCAGTGTCCAGCCTGTGCCTAGCCAGTTTCCAGCCTGTGCCTAGCCAGTGTCCAGCCTGTGCCTAGCCAGTGTCTAGCCTGTGCCTAGCCAGTGTCTAGCCTGTGCCTAGCCAGTGTCTAGCCTGTGCCTAGCCAGTGTCTAGCCTGGGCTTAGCCAATGTCTAGCCTGGGCCTAACCAGTGTCTCGCCTGTGCCTAGCCAGTGTCTAGCCTGGGCCTAACCAGTGTCTCGCCTGTGCCTAGCCAGTGTCTAGCCAGTGTCTAGCCAGTGTCTAGCCAGTGTCTAGCCAGTGTCTACCCAGTGTCTAGCCAGTGTCTAGCCAGTGTCTAGCCAGTGTCCAGCCTGTGCCTAGCCAGTGTCCAGCCTGTGCCTAGCCAGTGTCCAGCCTGTGCCTAGCCAGTGTCTAGCCTGTGCCTAGCAAGTGTCTAGCCTGTGCCTAGCCAGTTTCTAGCCTGTGCTTCGCCAGTGTTTTAGCCTGTTCCTAGCCAGTGTCTAGCCTGTGCCTAGCCAATGTCTAGCCAGTCTCTAGCCGGTCTCTAGCCAGTGTCTAGCCAGTGTCTAGCCATTGTCTAGCCAGTGTCTAGCCATTGTCTAGCCAGTGTCTAGCCAGTGTCTAGCCAGTGTCTAGCCAGTGTCTAGCCTGTGCCTAGCCAGTGTCTAGGCTGTGCCTTGTCTGTGCCTAACCTGTGCCAGCCTGTGATTGGCATGTGCATAGCCTGTGAAAAGCCTGTGTCTAGCCTGTGCCTAGCAAGTGTCTAGCCTGTGCCTAGCCAGTTTCTAGCCTGTGCTTAGCCAGTGTCTAGCCTGTTCCTAGCCAGTGTCTAGCATGTGCCTAGCCAATGTCTAGCCAGTCTCTAGCCGGTGTCTAGCCAGTGTCTAGTCAGTGTCTAGCCAGGGTCAAACTTGTGCCTAACCAGTGTCTAACCTGTGTCTAGCCTGGCCTTGTCAGTGTCGAGCCTTTGACTAGCCTGTGTTTAGCCTGTTTCTAGCCCGTGTCTAGCCAGTGTCTAGCCTGTGTCTAGCAAGTGTCTAGCCAGTGTATAGCCAGTGTCTAGCCAGTGTCTAGCCTGTGTCTATCCAGTGTCTAGCCTGTGTCTAGCATGTGTCTAGCCTGTGTTTAGACTGTGCCGAGCCTTTGCCTAGCCAGTGTCTAGCCAGGGTCAAACTTGTGCCTAACCAGTGTCCAACCTGTGTCTAGTCTGGGCCTAGCCTGTGATTGGCATGTGCATAGCCTGTGCATAGCCAGTGTCTAGCCTGTGCCTAGCCAGTGTCTAGCCTGTGCCTTGTCTGTGCCTAACCTGTGCCAGCCTGTGATTGGCATGTGCATAGCCTGTGCCTAGCCAGTGTCTAGCCTGTGCCTAGCCAGTTTCTAGCCTGTGCCTAGCCAGTGTCTAGCCTGTGCCTAGCCAGTGTCTAGCCTGTGCCTAGCCAGTGTCTAGCCTGTGCCTAGCCAGTGTCTAGCCTGTGCCTAGCCAGTGTCTAGCCTGTGCCTAGCTAGTGTCTAGCCTGGGCTTGGCCAATGTCTAGCCTGGGCCTATCCAGTATCTCGCCTGTGCCTAGCCGGTGTCTAGCCAGTCTCTAGCCAGTGTCTAGCCAGTGTCTAGCCAGTGTCTAGCCAGTCTCTAGCCAGTGTCTAGCCAGTCTCTAGCCAGTGTCTAGCCAGTCTCTAGCCAGTGTCTAGCCAGTGTCTAGCCAGTGTCTAGCCAGTGTCTAGCCAGTGTCTAGCCAGTGTCTAGCCAGTGTCTAGCCAGTGTCTAGCCTATGTCTAGCCAGTGTTTAGCCTGTGTCTAGCATGTGTCTAGCCTGTGTTTAGCCTGTGCCTTGCCTGTGCCTAGCCAGTGTCTAGCCAGTGTCTAGCCTATGTCTAGCCAGTGTCTAGCCTGTGTCTAGCCTGTGTTTAGCCTGTGCCTAGCCTGTGCCTAGCCTGTGCCTAGCCAGTGTCTAGCCAGGGTCAAGCTTGTGCCTAACCTGTGTCTAGTCTGGGCCTAGCCTGTGATTGGCATGTGCATAGCCTGTGCATAGCCAGTGTCTAGCCTGTGCCTAGCCAGTGTCTAGGCTGTACCTTGTCTGTGCCTAACCTCTGCCAGCCTGTGATTGGCATGTGCATAGCCTGTGAAAAGCCAGTGTCTAGCCTGTGCCTAGCAAGTGTCTAGCCTGTGCCTAGCCAGTTTCTAGCCTGTGCCTAGCCAGTGTCTAGCCTGTGCCTAGCCAGTGTCTAGCCTGTGCCTAGCCAGTGTCTAGCCTGTGCCTAGCCAGTGTCTAGCCTGTGCCTAGCCAATGTCTAGCCAGTCTCTAGCCGGTGTCTAGCTAGTGTCTAGCCAGTGTCTAGCCAGTGTCTAGCCTGTGTCTAGCCAGTGTAGAGCCAGTGTCTAGCCTGTGTCTAGCTAGTGTCTAGCCAATGTCTAGCCAGTGTCTAGCCAGTGTCTAGCCTGTGGCTATCCAGTGTCTAGCCTGTGTCTAGCATGTGTCTAGCCTGTGTTTAGCCTGTGCCTAGCCTGTGCTTAACCAGAGTCTAGCCAGGGTCAAGCTTGTGCCTAACCAGTGTGTATCCTGTGTCTAACCTGGCCTTGTCAGTGTCTAGCCAGTGTCTGGCCTGTGCCTAGCCAATGTCTAGCCAGTCTCTAGCCGGTGTCTAGCCAGTGTCTAGGCAGTGCCTAGCCAGTGTGTAGCCTGTGCCTAGCCTGCGCCAGGCCTCTGGCTAACCAGTGTCCAGCCTGTGCCTAGCATGTGTCTAGCCTGTGCCTAGCCAGTGTCCAGCCTGTGCCTAGCCAGTGTCCAGCCTGTGTCTAGCCAGTGTCCAGCCTGTGCCTAGCCAGTGTCCAGCCTGTGCCTAGCCAGTGTCTAGCCTGTGCCTAGCCAGTGTCTAGCCTGGGCTTAGCCAATGTCTAGCCTGTGTCCAGCATGTGTCTAGCCTGTGTTTAGCCTGTGCCTAGCCTGTGCCTAACCAGAGTCTAGCCAGGGTCAAGCTTGTGCCTAACCAGTGTCTATCCTGTGTCTAACCTGGCCTTGTCAGTGTCTAGCCAGTGTCTAGCCTGTGTCTAGCCAGTGTCTAGCCAGTGTCTAGCCTGTGCCTAGCCAATGTCTAGCCAGTCTCTAGCCGGTGTCTAGCCAGTGTCTAGCCAGTGCCTAGCCAGTGTGTAGCCTGTGCCTAGCCTGCGCCAGGCCTCTGGCTAACCAGTGTCTAGCCTGTGCTTAGGAAGAATCTAGCCTGTGCCTAGCCAGAGTCTAGCCTGTGTCTAGCATGTGTCTAGCCTGTGCCTAGCATGTGTCTAGCCTGTGCCTAGCCAGTGTCCAGCCTGTGCCTAGCCAGTGTCCAGCCTGTTCCTAGCCAGTGTCTAGCCTGTGCCTAGCCAGTGTCTAGCCTGTGCCTAGCCAGTGTCTAGCCTGTGCCTAGCCAGTGTCTAGCCTGTGCCTAGCCAGTGTCTAGCCTGGGCTTAGCCAATGTCTAGCCTGGGCCTAACCAGTGTCTCGCCTGTGCCTAGCCAGTGTCTAGCCTGGGCCTAACCAGTGTCTCGCCTGTGCCTAGCCAGTGTCTAGCCAGTGTCTAGCCAGTGTCTAGCTAGTGTCTAGCCAGTGTCTAGCCAGTGTCTAGCCAGTGTCTAGCCTGTGCCTAGCCAGTGTCTAGCCTGTGCCTAGCCAGTGTCTAACCTGTGTCTAGCCTGGCCTTGTCAGTGTGTAGCCTGTGACTAGCCTGTGTTTAGCCTGTGTCAAGCCCGTGTCTAGCCAGTGTCTAGCCAGTGTCTAGCCAGTATCTAGCCAGTGTCTAGCCTGTGCCTAGCCAGTGTCTAGCCTGTGTCTAGCATGTGTCTAGCCTGTGTTTAGCCTGTGCCTAGCCTGTGCCTAGCCAGTGTCTAGCCAGGGTCAAGCTTGTGCCTAACCAGTGTCTAACCTGTGTCTAGTCTGGGCCTAGCCTGTGATTGGCATGTGCATAGCCAGTGCATAGCCAGTGTCTAGCCTGTGCCTAGCCAGTGTCTAGCCTGTGCCTAGCCAGTGTCTAGCCTGTGCTTTGTCTGTGCCTAACCTGTGCCAGCCTGTTATTGGCATGTGCATAGCCTGTGCCTAGCCAGTGTATGGCCTGTGCCTAGCCAGTGTCTAGCCTGTGCCTATCCAGTGTCTAGCCTGTGTCTATCCAGTGTCTAGCCAGTGTCTAGCCAGTTTCTTGCCAGTGTCTTCGCCTGTGCCTAGCCATTGTCTAGCCAGTGTCTAGCCAGTGTCTAGCCAGTGTAAAACCAGTGTCTACCCAGTGTCTTGCCAGTGTCTTGCCAGTGTCTAGCCAGTGACTAGCCAGTCTCTAGCAAGTGTCTAGCCAGTGTCTAGCCAGTGCCTAGCCAGTGTGTAGCCTGTGCCTAGCCTGCGCCGAGCCTCTGGCTAACCAGCGTCTAGCCTGTGTCTAGCCTGCGCCTAGCAAGAATCTAGCGTGTGCCTAGCAAGAATCTAGCCTGTGCCTTGCCAGAGTCTAGCCTGTGCCTTGCCAGAGTCTAGCCTGTGTCTAGCATGTGTCTAGCCTGTGCCTAGCCAGTGTCCAGCCTGTGCCTAGCCAGTGTCTAGCCTGTGCCTAGCCAGCGTCTAGCCTGTACCTAGCCAGCGTCTAGCCTGTACCTAGCCAGTGTCTAGCCAGTGTCTAGCCAGTGTCTAGCCAGTGTCTAGCCAGTGTCTAGCCAGTGTCTAGCCAGTGCCTAACCAGTGTCTAGCCAGTGTCTAGCTAGTGTCTAGCCTGTGTCTAGCATGTGTCTAGCCTGTGTTTAGCCTGTGCCTAGCCTGTGCCTAGCCAGTGTCTAGCCAGGGTCAAGCTTGTGCCTAACAAGTGTCTAACCTGTGTATAGTCTGGGCCTAGCCTGTGATTGGCATGTGCATAGCCAGTGCATAGCCAGTGTCTAGCCTGTGCCTAGCCAGTGTCTAGCCTGTGCTTTGTCTGTGCCTAACCTGTGCCATTCTGTGATTGGCATGTGCATAGCCTGTGCCTAGCCAGTGTATAGCCTGTGCCTAGCCAGAGTCTAGCCTGTGCCTAGCCAGTGAATAGCCTGTGCCTAGCCAGAGTCTAGCCTGTGCCTAGCCAGTGTCTAGCCTGTGCCTAGCCAGTGTCTAGCCTGGGCTTAGCCAATGTCTAGCCTGGGCCTTACCAGTGTCTCGCCTGTGCCTAGCCAGTGTCTAGCCAGTGTCTAGCCAGTGTCTAGCCAGTGTCTAGCCAGTGTAAAGCCAGTGTCTAGCCAGTGTCTTGCCAGTGTCTTGCCAGTGTCTAGCCAGTGACTAGCCAGTGTCTAGCAAGTGTCTAGCCAGTGTCTAGCAAGTGTCTAGCCAGTGTCTAGCAAGTGTCTAGCCAGTGTCTAGCAAGTGCCTAGCCAGTGTCTAGTCAGTGTCTAGCCAGTGTCTGGCCTGTGCCTAGCCAATGTCTAGCCAGTCTCTAGCCGGTGTCTAGCCAGTGTCTAGGCAGTGCCTAGCCAGTCTGTAGCCTGTGCCTAGCCTGCGCCAGGCCTCTGGCTAACCAGTGTCCAGCCTGTGCCTAGCCAGAGTCTAGCCTGTGTCTAGCATGTGTCTAGCCTGTGCCTAGCATGTGTCTAGCCTGTGCCTAGCCAGTGTCCAGCCTGTGCCTAGCCAGTGTCCAGCCTGTGCCTAGCCAGTGTCCAGCCTGTGCCTAGCCAGTGTCCAGCTAGACACTGGCTAGGCACAGGCTAGGCACAGACTAGACACTGGCTAGGCACCGGCTAGACACTGGCTAGACACTGGCTAGACACTGGCTAGACACTGGCTAGACACTGGCTAGACACTGGCTAGACACTGGCTAGACACTGGCTAGACACTGGCTAGACACTTGCTAGACACTTGCTAGACACTGGCTAGACACTTGCTAGACACTGGCTAGTCACTGGCTAGAGACAGGCTAGACATAGGCTAGACACAGGCTAGACACAGGCTAGACACAAGCTAGACACAGGCTAAACACAGGCTAGACACAACCTAGACACAGGCTAGACACAATCTAGATACAGGCTATACACAGGCTAGAGACAGGCCACTCACAGGCTAGACACAGACTCGAAACAGTCTAGATAACGGCTAGACACAAGCTAGACTAAGGGTTGTTACAGGCTAAAAACAGGCTAAACACATGCTAGACACAGGCTAGACACAGGCTAGACACTGGCAAGACACTGGCTACACACTGGCTAGACACTGGCTAGACACTGGCTAGGCACTGGCTAGACTCTGGCTAGGCACATGCTAGATTCTTGTAAGGCACAGGCTAGACACAGGCTAGACACTGGCTAGCCCAAGGCTAGGCACTGGCTAGGTACAGGCTAGACACTGGCTAGGTACAGGGTAGACTCTGGCAAGACATTGGCTAGACACTGGCAATACACTGGCTAGGCACAGACCATGCACATGCCAATCACAGGCAAGGCACAGGCAAGACACAGGCTAAACACTGGTTAGGCACAACCTAGACACAGGCTACACACAATCTAGACACAGGATAGACAAAGGCTATACACAGGCTAGACACAGGCAAGACACAGACTAGGCACAGGCTAGGTACCGGCTACACACCAGCTAGACTAAGGCTTGTTACAGGCTAGGCACAGGCTAAACACATGCTAGACACAGGCTAGATACCGGTTAGACACAAGCTAGACCCAGGCTATACACAGGCTCGATATAGGCTCGATACAGGCAAGACACAAGCTAGACACAGACTTGACACAAGATAAACAAAGTCTAGACATATGATAGACACAGACCAGACACAGGCTAAAGACAGGCTAGTCACAGACTTAGCACATGCTAGACACAGACCGGACATTCAATCTGTTCGGGCTTAGCACAGCCTTAAAACTAGCTAGACAAAAGCTAGATACCGGCTAGACGCAAACTAGATACAGGCTAGACACAGGCTCGATACAGGCCAGACTTAGGCTAGACACTGGCTAGACACAGGCTAGACACAGGCAAAGTACAGGCTAGACACAGGCTAGACTCAGGATAGACACAGGCAAGTCACCGGCTTGACGCATCCTAAGCACAGGTTATACCCAGGCTGGAGCTACGTTAGACATAGGCTAGACACAGGCTAGACACAGACTAGACACAATCTGGACATAGGCTAGAGACTGACCAGACTTACAGTCTTCACAGTCTTTACTGCTAGGTACAGGCTAGACACAGGTTAGACACAGGCTAAACACAGGCTAGACACTGACTTGACACAAGCTAAACAAAGTCTAGACACATGCTAGACACAGACCCGACACATGCTAGAGGCAGGCTAGACACAGACTTAGCACATGCTAGACAAAGACCAGACATACAGTCTGTACAGGCTTTACGCAGGATAGGCACCGGCTCGACACAGGCTTTACACAGGCTAGACACAGGCTTTACACATTCTAGACACAGGCTAGGCACAGACTAGACACAGACTAGACAGAGGCTACACAAAGGATGGAAACAGGCTAGACATAGGCTTGTCACAGACTACACATAGGCTAGAAATAAGCTAGATGCAGACTAGACACAGGCTAGATAGATGCAAGACACAGGCTAGACACAGGCTAGACACAGACTAGAAACAGGCTAGATACCGGCTAGACACAAGCTAGACTAAGGCTTGTTACATGCTAGACACAAGCTAAACACATGTTAGACACAGGCTAGACACTAGCCAGACGCAGGCTAGGCACAGGCTGGACACAGGCTAGAGGCAGGCTAGATGCAGGCTAAGCACAGGTTATACACAGGCTAGACACAGGCTAGACACAGGTTAGATATACGATAGACACAGGATAGATACTGGCTAGACACAGACTGGACACAATCTGGACACAGGCTAGACACCGGCTAGACACAGGCTAGGCACAGGCTAGACACAGGCTAGACATAGGCTAGACACAGGCTAGACACAGGCTAGACACAAGCTAGACACAGGCTAAACACAGGCTAGACACAACCTAGACACAGGCTACACACAATCTAGACACAGGATAGACACAGGCTATACACAGGCTATACACAGGCTAGACACAGGCAAGACACAGACTAGGCACAGGCTAGGTACCGGCTACACACAAGCTAGACTAAGGCTTGTTACAGGCTTGACACAGGCTAAACACATGCTAGACACAGGCTAGACACTAGCCAGATACAGGCTAGACACCGGCTAGACACAAGCTAGACACGGGCTGTACACAGGCTCGATACAGGCTCAATACAGGCTAGACACAGGCTAGACACAGACTTGAATCAAGCTTAGCAAAGTCTAGACACATGCTAGACACAGACCATACACAGGCTAGACAATGACTTGACACAAGATAAACAAAGTCTAGACATATGCCAGCCACAGACCAAACACAGGCTAGAGACAGGCTAGACACAGACTTTGCACATGCTAGACACAGACCAGACATACAGTCTGTACAGGCTTAACGCAGGCTAGATACAGGCTAGACACAGGATTTACACATTCTAGACACAGAGCAGACATACAGTCAGTACAGGCTTAACGCAGGAAAAGCACCGGCTAGACACAGGCTAGACACAGGCTAGACAAGGGCTGGAAACAGGCTAGGCACAACCTAGAAACAGGCTAGACACAGGCTAGACACAGGATAGACACAGGCTAGACACAGGCTAGGCACAGGCTAGAAACAGGCTAGATGCAGACTAGACACAGGCTTAACACATGCTAGACACAGGCTAGACACTAGCCAGATACAGGCTAGACACCGGCTAGACACAGGATAGACACAGGCTAAGTACAGGCTAGACTCAGGGTAGACACAGGCAAGACACCGGCTTGACGCATCCTAAGCATTAAGGTTATACACAGGCTCAAGCTACGTTAGACATAGGCTTGACACAGGCTAGACACAGGCTAGAGACAGGTTAGACACAGATTTAGCACATGCTAGACACAGACCGGACATACAGTCTGTACAGGCTTAACGCAGGATAGGCACCGGCTAGACACAGGCTTTACACAGGCTAGACACAGGCTAAAGACATGTTAGACACAGGCTAAACACATGTAAGACACAGGCAAGACACAGGCTAGACAATAGCAAGACACAGGGTATACACAGGCTCGATATAGGCTCGATACAGGCTAGACAAAGGCTAGACACAGGCTAGACACAGGCTAGACACAGGTTAGACACAGGCTAGACACAGGCTAGACACAGGCTAGGCACAGGCTAGAAACAGTCTAGATGCAGACTAGACACAGGCTTAACACATGCTATACACAGGCTAGACACTAGCCAGATACAGGCTAGACACCGGCTAGACACAAGCTAGACACGGGCTATACACAGGCTCGATACAGGCTCGATACAGGCTCGATACAGGCTAGACACAGGCTCGACACAGACTTGACACAAGCTTAGCAAAGTCTAGACATATGCCAGCCAAAGACCAGACACAGGCTAGAGACAGGCTAGACACAGACTTAGCACATGCTAGACACAGACCAGACATACAGTCTGTACAGGCTTAACGCAGGCTAGATACAGGCTAGACACAGGATTTACACATTCTAGACACAGAGCAGACATACAGTCAGTACAGGCTTAACGCAGGATAGGCACCGGCTAGACACAGGCTACACAAGGGCTGGAAACAGGCTAGACATAGGCTTGTCACAGGCTACACATAGGCTAGATGCAGGCTTAACACAGGCTAGACACATGCAAGACACAGGCTAGACAGAGACTAGAAACAGGCTAGACACAGGCTAGACACAGGATAGACACAGGCTAAGTACAGGCTAGACTCAGGGTAGACACAGGCAAGACACCGGCTTGACGCATCCTAAGCATTAAGGTTATACACAGGCTCAAGCTACGTTAGACATAGGCTTGACACAGGCTAGACACAGGCTAGAGACAGACTAGACACAGATTAAGCACATGCTAGACCCAGACCAGACATACAGTCTGTACAGGCTTAACGCTAACGATAGGCTTTACACAGGCTAGACACAGGCTAGATACCGGCTAGACACAAGCTAGACTAAGGCTTTTTACAGGCTAGACACAGGCTAAACACATGTTAGACACAGGCAAGACACAGGCTAGACACTAGCCAAACACAGGCTGAACACCGGCTAGACACAAACTAGACACAGGCTATACACAGGCTCGGTATAGGCTCGATACAGGCTAGACAAAGGCTAGACAGAGGCTAGACACAGGCTAGAAACAGGCTAGATGCAGACTAGAAGCAGGCTAGATACCGGCTTCACACAAGCTAGAATAAGGCTAAACACAGGCTCGATATAGGCTCGATACAGGCTAGACAAAGGCTAGACACAGGCTAGGCACAGGCTAGACACAGGCTAGGCACAGGCTGGACACAGGCTAGACACAAGCTGAACTAAGGCTAGACACAAGCTGAACTAAGGCTTGTTACAGGCTTGACACAGGCTAAACACATGCTATACACAGGCTAGACACATGCTAGACACTAACCAGATACAGGCTAGACACCGGCTAGACAAAAGCTAGACACGGGCTGTACACAGGCTCGATACAGGCTCGACACAGGCTAGACACAGGCTAGACACTGACTTGACACACAAGCTTAGCAAAGTCTAGACACATGCTAGACACAGACCATACACAGGCTAGACAATGACTTGACACAAGATAAACAAAGTCCAGACATATGCCAGCCACAGACCAGACACAGGCTAGAGACAGTCTAGACACAGACTTAGCACATGCTAGACACAGACCAGATCTACATTCTGTACAGGCTTAACGCACGCTAGATACAATCTAGACACAGGATTTACACATTCTAGACACAGAGCAGACATACAGCCAGTACAGGCTTAACGCAGGATAGGCACCGGCTAGACACAGGCTAGACACAGGCTACACAAGGGCTGGAAACAGGCTAGACATAGGCTTGTCACAGACTACACATAGGCTAGAAACAGGCTTGATGCAGGCTTAACACAGGCTAGACACATGCAAGACACAGGCTAGACACAGACTAGAAACAGGCTACACACTAGCCAGACACAGACAGACACCGGCTAGACACAAGCTAGACACAGGCTAGACACAGGCTAGACACCGGCTTGACACAGGCTAGACACAGACCAGACACAGTCTAGAGACAGGTAAAAAACAGACTTAACACATACTTGACACAGAGCAGACAGTCAGCCTGTACAGGCTTAGCACAGGCTAGGCACAGGCTAGACACAGGCTAGACACAGGCTAGACACAGGCTGGACACAGACTAGATACAGACTAGACACAGGCAATACATATACCAAAAGGACAGCGTGGACAAGCTAAACACACGCTTAACAAAGGCTAGTCAGAGGCTAGACACAGGCTGGGCAGAGGCTAGCCACTGGCTGGGCAAAGGCTGGACATAGTCTTGCATATCTTGCATCTCTTCCCCGTGAATGGTTGTGTTTTTTTCCTGCGCTTCGATTTTTTCGCGTTTTTTATTAAAAAAAACCGGTGTTTTATAAAGCTTTTCTTTTAATTTCGATTTTCTTTTGATAGCCCGTTCACGACACGTGTGCATGCCTTTCAAATTAGTCAAACTAATCTTTGTTTGCTAATTTTAAATTTTTTTGTGCATTGGTTCTGCTCCTCTGGTACTTTGTTTACATCATTACTCTTTTCGGTAAGCAACGTTGTTGTTAGTAGCTCACCGCTATTACTCTCATTCTTATCTATCCTAATTCTTTGAGCGCGCCTAAGCATCTCTCACGCTTTGCCGCTCTCTCTACTGCACTTTTTTGAGCGCGCCTAAGCATCTCTCACGCTTTGCCGCTCTCTACTGCACTGTTGTTGCTTGATCGTTTTTGCTCTCTCTGCTTTCAGCCTTTTGCGCGCGCTAATTTCTTTTTCTTGCGCACATACCTCTTTTTTTGTTTTTGTTTTGTTTTCTATGCGGATGTTTTTATTTGTTACAGTAGGTGTCCCCTATAATGGACGCATTGATTTGTTTTAAAAAATCCTGCCTTAAGGAGGTGACGGCTGCCCAGCCAAGCATTTCGTGTTGGCTATGTGATAACGTAGTACACGCGAAGTGTGCCGGTTTTTCTGGCCCGACGGCTGATGCCGTAGCCAAGCGCACTGGTTTGCGTTATTGCTGCGATACGTGTAGTGAAGTGGCGGGCGAAATTTGTTCGCTTATGCGGCAAACTAAGATTGGATTTAGGGAACTACTTGCAAGTTTTCGCACACTATCCGACCAGTTCTCAGTGCTCGATTCATCTTTCAATAACCTTAAGTTATTGAACGAATCCCCAAAGCGAAAAAAATCCACCCGCATAGAGGAACCTATTATCGCCACCCAGCTCCCTATAATTGACCAGCCAGGTACGCCAATGACACAGCCGTTAATTACGTTCACCAATCCCCCGATGGTAACGAGATCAGCGGCTAAATCAATTTTGATTCCCGAAAATGTCATTGAGTGTATGCAACCAGTGACGCCAAAATGTTCCGTTCTGTCCGCTGTGGTCTCGTTGCCCGTGCCACAGAAAATAGTGTTACCTAAGGCGTGTTCTGGTTTACCAGAAGAGAACCTCTAGAATTATACCTGAGGCGCCTAAAAAGATTGTAGGTGTTCCACAAAAGAAACAGATTTTTGTTTCTAGGCTTGCCCCTGAACTCACAGCAAATGATGTTAAAGCTTATATTCAAGCTAAAACCCAAGCCGTCGATGTAAAACTGGAAAAGTTTAAGTTTTCTTATGAGAGGGACATATCTTCCTTCAAAATAAGTGCCCCAAACGAACTCTTAGGCATTATATGTTCGGCTCAATTTTGGCCAGAACATGTAATGGTTAAAGAGTTTGAAGCAAGGAAAAAGAAAAATCGCCCACCGATTAAACTTCCTTTGCCTCCTCTAGCAGCAGCCCAAATAAAATCAAGCAAAAAAAACTAACAAGCTTCTTAACTCTTTCATATCAAAATGTTAGAGGTCTCTGTACTAAACTTTCAACTTTATACTTAAACAATCTTTCTTTTTCTTCCCAAATTGTTGTGTTTACTGAGACTTGGTTAAAGCCGGAGATCCTGAACTCCGAAGTCTTTCCAAATAAGTACACAACCTACAGGTGTGATCGACCTGACCGACGTGGTGGTGGATTTCTAATTGCAGTTGATTCCACCATCAACTCGGAACTCTTAGAACCGGAGATTCAATTTGGCATTGAATTACTCTGTGTAAAATTACACATTCCCGGTTTTTTTCATTATATAACCTGTTCCCATATTCCGCCGTCGTCGGAATTATCAGTCTATTTGCAACATTTGTCTGCAATACAGACCATATTTAATCTGTTATCAGACAGAAATCAATTTTTAGTCCTGGGTGACTTCAATATCCCCGATTGTAATTGGACAACAAGTGCTGATTCAAACTCTCTTCTGCCCTCACGGCAACACGACCTTTTTGACGGTCTGTTTGACATGTCATTGTTTCAGGTCAATCATGTCTTAAACAGTAGTAACAGATCGTTAGACTTATGCTTTGTCTAAACAAGACAAAACCACTTTCTCTTCCTGAAGATCCTTACCATCCCACTCTTGAAGTTACTTTTGATTTTGGTGCATGTACGGATATGGACACAGGCTAGACACAAGCTAGACACAGGTTAGGCACAGGCTAGACACAGACTAGACACAATCTGGACACAGGCAAGAGAGAGACTAGAAACAGACTAGTTACCGGCTAGACACAAGCTAGACAATGGCTTGTTAGAGGCTAGACACAGGCTAAACACATGCTAGACACAGGCTAGACACTAGCCAGATACAGGCTAGACACTAGCCAGATACAGGCTAGACACCGGCTAGACACAAGCTAGACACGGGCTATACACAGGCTCGATACAGGCTAGACACAGGATAGAGACAGGCTAGTCACAGACTTAGCACATGCTAGACACAGACCGGACATCCAGTCTCTTCAGGCTTAGCACAGGCTAGGCAAAGGCTAAAAACTTGTTAGACAAAAGCTATATACCGGCTAGACGCAAACTAGATACAGGCTATACACAGGCTCGATACAGGCTAGACTTAGGCTAGACATAGGGTAGACACAGGCTAGACACAGGTTAGACACAGGCTAGATACGGGCTAGACACAGGCATGGCACAGGCATGACACAGGCTAGACATAGGCTAGACACAGGCTAGACACCGGCTTGACACAGACTAGACTCAGGCTAGACACAGACCAGACACAGTCTAGAGACAGGTAAAAAACAGACTTAACACATGCTAGACACAGACCAGACAGTCAGCCTGTACAGGCTTAGCACAGGCTAGGCACAGGCAAGACACAGGCTAGACACAGGCTAGACACAGGCTAGACACAGGATAGACAGAGGCTAGACACTGACTTGACACAAGCTAAACAAAGTCTAGACACATGCTAGACACAGACCAGACACAGGCTAGAGACAGGCTAGGCACAGGCTAGGCACAGGCTAGGCACAGGCTAGGCACAGGCTTGATGCAGGCTAGACACAGACTTAACTTGGGCTTATCACAGACTAGACATGGGCTAAAAACAGCCTAGATACAGGCTAAACACATGCTAGACACAAGCTAGATGCAGACTAGAAAAAGGCTAGATGCAGGCTAGACACAAGCTACACTTAGGCTTCACGCAGTCTAGATATAGGCTAGAAACAGGTTAGACACAGGCTAGGCACAGGATAGACTTCGGCTTGTCGGAGGCCAGACATGGGCTAGAAACAGTCTAACCACAGGCTAAACACATGATAGACACAGGCTAGATACAGACTAGACACAGGAAATACACAGACCCGACAGACAGCCTGGACAGGCTAAACACACGCCTAACACAGGCTAGAGAGATGCTAGACACAGGATAGACACGGGCTAGACACTGACCTGACACAAGCTAAACAAAGTGTAGACACATGCTAGACACAGACCAGACACAGGCTAGAGACAGGCTAGACACAGACTTAGCACATGCTAGACGCAGACCAGACATACAGTCTGTTCAGGCTTAACGCAGGATAGGCACCGGCTCGACACAGGCTTTACACAGGCTAGACACAGGCTTTACACATTCTAGACACAGGCTAGACACAGGCTAGACAGAGGCTACACAAGGGCTGGAAACAGGCTAGACATAGACTTGTCACTGACTACACATAGGCTAGAAACAGGCTAGATGCAGGCTAGACACAGGCTAGACACCTGCAAGACACAGGCTAGACATAGACTAGAATCAGGCTAGATCCCGGCTAGACACAAGATAGACTAAGGCTTGTAACAGGCTAGACATAGGCTAAACACATGCTAGATAGAGGCAAGACACAGGCTAGATACTAGACAGACCCAGGCTAGACACCGGCTAGACACAAGCTAGACACAGGCTAGACACAGGCTTGGCACAGGCTAGACACAGGCTAGAGACAGGCTAGATGCAGGATAAGCACATGTTATATACAGGCTAGACACAGACTAGACACAGGCTAGATACGGGCTAGACACAAGCAAGACACAGGCATGACACATGCTAGACACAGGCTAGACACAGGCTAGACACGGGCTAGACACAGGCTAGACACGGGCTAGACACAGGCTAGACACCGGCTAGACACAGGCTAGACACAGGCTAGACACAGGCTAGACACAGGCTAGACACAAGCTAGACACAGGCTAAACACAGGCTAGACACAATCTAGACACAGGCTAGACACAATATAGACACAGGCTAGGCACAGGCTAGACACAGGCTAGACACAGGCTAGACACAGGCTAGACACAGGCTAGACACAGGCTAGACACAGGCTAGACACAGGCTAGACACAGGCTAGACACAGGCTAGACACAGGCTGGACACAGGCTAGACACAGGCCTGACACAGGCTAGACATAGGCCTGACACAGGCTAGATACAGGCCTGACACAGGGTAGACACAGGCTAGACACAGGCTAGACAGAGGCTAGACACAGGCTAGACACAGGCTAGACACAGGCTAGACTCAGGCTTGACACAGGTTTGACACAGACTAGGCACTGGATAGACACTGCCTAGAAACAGGCTGAACACAGGCTGGAAACAGGCTGGAAACAGTCTAGATACAGGATAGACACTGCGTTGAAACAGGCTAGAAACAGGCTATACACAATCTAGACACAGGCTAGACACATGCTATTCACAGGATAGACACAAGCTAGACGCAGGCTAGACACAGGGTAGACACAGACTAGACGCAGGCTAGACGAAGGCTAGACACAGGCTTCACATAGGCTAGACACAGGCTTGACACAGGCTAGACACAGCTTAGACACAGACCAGACACATGCTATACACAATCTAGACACAGGCTTGTCACATGCTAGACATAGGCTTGAAACAGGCTAGATACTGTCGAGACACAGGCTAGACACATTCTAGACACAGACTAGTCCCAGGCTAGACACAGGCAAGACGCAGCGTAAGCACAGGTTATATACAGGAAAGACACATGCTAGACACAGGTAAGGCATGGGCTAGACACAGACTAGACACAATCTGGACACAGGCTAGATACGGACCAGACTGACAGTCTGGACAGGCTAGGCACAGGCTAGACACAGGTTAGATACAGGCTAGAAACAGTCTAGACACAGGCTAGAAAAATGCTATAGACAGGCCTGACACAGGCTAGACACAAGCTGTGCACAGTCTAGACACATGGTAGACACAGGCTCGATAAAGGCTAGACACAGGCTAGACACAGGCAAAACGCAGCCTAGAAAGAGGCTAGACACAGGCTAGACACAGGCTAGATACAGGCTATACACAGGCTAGACACAGGGTAGACACAGACTAGACGCAGGCTAGACACAGGCTAGGCACAGGCTAGACACAGGTTCGACACAGGATAGACACAGGCTAGACACAGACCAGACACAGACCAGACTCAGGGTAGACACAGGAAAGATGGAAGCTAAGACAGGTTGTACAGAGGCTAGACACGGCCTAGACACAGGTTAGACATAGGCTTAATACGGGCAAGAAACAGGTTAGACATAAGCTAGACACAGGCTAGAGACAGGCTAGACACAGGCTAGACAACGGCTGCACGCAGGCTAGAAACAGGCTAGACACAGGCTAGATACAGGCTAGTTACAGGCTTGACACAGGCTAGACAGAGGCTAGACACAGGCTACACACAGGCTGGACACAGAACAGACAGACAGTCTGGACGGGCTAGGCACAGGCTCGACACAAGTTAGACATAGACAAGACACAGGTTGGACGCAGCCCATACACAGGCAAGATACAAACCAGACAGACAGTCTGCACAGGCCAGACACAGACTAAACACAGGCTAGACACAAACCAGAAAATTAGTCTAGGCTAGACACAGGCTAAACATGCTTGACAAAGGCATGACACAGGCAAGACACAGACAAGACACAGACTAGACACAGTAAAGGTGCAGGCTAGACACAGACTAGACAGAGGCTAGACACAGGCTAGACACGGGCTAGACACAGGCTAGACACGGGCTAGACAAAGGCTAGACACCGGCTAGACACAGGCTAGAAACAGGCTAGACACAGGCTAGACACAGGCTAGACACAAGCTAGACACAGGCTAGACACCGGCTAGACACAGGCTAGACACAGGCTAGACACAGGCTAGACACAGGCTAGACACAAGCTAGACACAGGCTAAACACAGGCTAGACACAATCTAGACACAGGCTAGACACAATATAGACACAGGCTAGGCACAGGCTAGACACAGGCTAGACACAGGCTAGACACAGGCTAGACACAGGCTAGACACAGGCTAGACACAGGCTAGACACAGGCTAGACACAAGCTAGACACAGGCTAGACACAGGCTAGACACAGGCTGGACACAGGCTAGACACAGGCCTGACACAGGCTAGACATAGGCCTGACACAGGCTAGATACAGGCCTGACACAGGGTAGACACAGGCTAGACACAGGCTAGACACAGGCTAGGCACAGGCTAGAAACAGTCTAGATGCAGACTAGACACAGGCTTAACACATGCTAGACACAGGCTAGACACTAGCCAGATACAGGCTAGACACCGGCTAGACACAAGCTAGACACGGGCTATACACAGGCTCGATACAGGCTCGATACAGGCTAGACACAGGCTCGACACAGACTTGACACAAGCTTAGCAAAGTCTAGACATATGCCAGCCAAAGACCAGACACAGGCTAGAGACAGGCTAGACACAGACTTAGCACATGCTAGACACAGACCAGACATACAGTCTGTACAGGCTTAACGCAGGCTAGATACAGGCTAGACACAGGATTTACACATTCTAGACACAGAGCAGACACAGGCTAGACACGGGCTAGACACAGGCTAGACACGGGCTAGACACAGGCTAGACACCGGCTAGACACAGGCTAGACACAGGCTAGACACAGGCTAGACACAGGCTAGACACAGGCTAGACACAAGCTAGACACAGGCTAAACACAGGCTAGACACAATCTAGACACAGGCTAGACACAATATAGACACAGGCTAGGCACAGGCTAGACACAGGCTAGACACAGGCTAGACACAGGCTAGACACAGGCTAGACACAGGCTAGACACAGGCTAGACACAGGCTGGACACAGGCTAGACACAGGCCTGACACAGGCTAGACATAGGCCTGACACAGGCTAGATACAGGCCTGACACAGGGTAGACACAGGCTAGACACAGGCTAGACAGAGGCTAGACACAGGCTAGACACAGGCTAGACACAGGCTAGACACAGGCTAGACTCAGGCTTGACACAGGTTTGACACAGACTAGGCACTGGATAGACACTGCCTAGAAACAGGCTGAACACAGGCTGGAAACAGGCTGGAAACAGTCTAGATACAGGATAGACACTGCGTTGAAACAGGCTAGAAACAGGCTATACACAATCTAGACACAGGCTAGACACATGCTATTCACAGGATAGACACAAGCTAGACGCAGGCTAGACACAGGGTAGACACAGACTAGACGCAGGCTAGACGAAGGCTAGACACAGGCTTCACATAGGCTAGACACAGGCTTGACACAGGCTAGACACAGGTTAGACACAGACCAGACACATGCTATACACAATCTAGACACAGGCTTGTCACATGCTAGACATAGGCTTGAAACAGGCTAGATACTGTCGAGACACAGGCTAGACACATTCTAGACACAGACTAGTCCCAGGCTAGACACAGGCAAGACGCAGCGTAAGCACAGGTTATATACAGGAAAGACACATGCTAGACACAGGTAAGGCATGGGCTAGACACAGACTAGACACAATCTGGACACAGGCTAGATACGGACCAGACTGACAGTCTGGACAGGCTAGGCACAGGCTAGACACAGGTTAGATACAGGCTAGAAACAGTCTAGACACAGGCTAGAAAAATGCTATAGACAGGCCTGACACAGGCTAGATACAAGCTGTGCACAGTCTAGACACATGGTAGACACAGGCTCGATAAAGGCTAGACACAGGCTAGACACAGGCAAAACGCAGCCTAGAAAGAGGCTAGACACAGGCTAGACACAGGCTAGATACAGGCTATACACAGGCTAGACACAGGGTAGACACAGACTAGACGCAGGCTAGACACAGGCTAGGCACAGGCTAGACACAGGTTCGACACAGGATAGACACAGGCTAGACACAGACCAGACACAGACCAGACTCAGGGTAGACACAGGAAAGATGGAAGCTAAGACAGGTTATACATAGGCTAGACACGGCCTAGACACAGGTTAGACATAGGCTTAATACGGGCAAGAAACAGGTTAGACATAAGCTAGACACAGGCTAGAGACAGGCTAGACACAGGCTAGACAACGGCTGCACGCAGGCTAGAAACAGGCTAGACACAGGCTAGACACAGGCTAGATACAGGCTATACACAGGCTAGACACAGGGTAGACACAGACTAGACGCAGGCTAGACACAGGCTAGGCACAGGCTAGACACAGGATCGACACAGGATAGACACAGGCTAGACACAGACCAGACACAGACCAGACTCAGGGTAGACACAGGAAAGATGGAAGCTAAGACAGGTTATACATAGGCTAGACACGGCCTAGACACAGGTTAGACATAGGCTTAATACGGGCAAGAAACAGGTTAGACATAAGCTAGACACAGGCTAGAGACAGGCTAGACACAGGCTAGACAACGGCTGCACGCAGGCTAGAAACAGGCTAGACACAGGCTAGATACAGGCTAGTTACAGGCTTGACACAGGCTAGACAGAGGCTAGACACAGGCTACACACAGGCTGGACACAGAACAGACAGACAGTCTGGACGGGCTAGGCACAGGCTCGACACAAGTTAGACATAGACAAGACACAGGTTGGACGCAGCCCATACACAGGCAAGATACAAACCAGACAGACAGTCTGCACAGGCCAGACACAGACTAAACACAGGCTAGACACAAACCAGAAAATTAGTCTAGGCTAGACACAGGCTAAACATGCTTGAGAAAGGCATGACACAGGCAAGACACAGACAAGACACAGACTAGACACAGTAAAGGTGCAGGCTAGACACAGACTAGACAGAGGCTAGACACAGGCTAGACACGGGCTAGACACAGGCTAGACACCGGCTAGACACAGGCTAGACACAGGCTAGACACAGGCTAGACACAGGCTAGACACAAGCAAGACACAGGCTAGACACCGGCTAGACACAGGCTAGACACAGGCTAGACACAGGCTAGACACAGGCTAGACACAGGCTAGACACAAGCTAGACACAGGCTAAACACAGGCTAGACACAATCTAGACACAGGCTAGACACAATATAGACACAGGCTAGACACAATCTAGACACAGGCTAGACACAATATAGACACAGGCTAGACACAGGCTAGACTTAGGCTAGACATAGGGTAGACACAGGCTAGACACAGGCTAGACACAGGTTAGACACAGGCTAGATATTGGCTAGACACAGGCATGGCACAGGCATGACACAGGCTAGACACAGGCTAGACACCGGCTTGACACAGACTAGACACAGGCTAGACACAGACCAGACACAGTCTAGAGACAGGTAAAAAACAGACTTAACACATGCTAGACACAGACCAGACAGTCAGCCTGTACAGGCTTAGCACAGGCTAGGCACAGGCAAGACACAGGATAGACAGAGGCTAGACACTGACTTGACACAAGCTAAACAAAGTCTAGACACATGCTAGACACAGACCAGACACAGGCTAGAGACAGGCTAGGCAAAGGCTAGGCACAGGCTAGGTACAGGCTAGGCACAGGCTTGATGCAGGCTAGACACAGACTTAACTTGGGCTTATCACAGACTAGACATGGGCTAAAAACAGCCTAGATACAGGCTAAACACATGCTAGACACAAGCTAGATGCAGACTAGAAAAAGGCTAGATGCAGGCTAGACACAAGCTACACTTAGGCTTCACGCAGTCTAGATATAGGCTAGAAACAGGTTAGACACAGGCTAGGCACAGGATAGACTTCGGCTTGTCGGAGGCCAGACATGGGCTAGAAACAGTCTAACCACAGGCTAAACACATGATAGACACAGGCTAGATACAGACTAGACACAGGAAATACACAGACCAGACAGACAGCCTGGACAGGCTAAACACACGCCTAACACAGGCTAGAGAGATGATAGACACAGGATAGACACGGGCTAGACACTGACCTGACACAAGCTAAACAAAGTGTAGACACATGCTAGACACAGACCAGACACAGGCTAGAGACAGGCTAGACACAGACTTAGCACATGCTAGACGCAGACCAGACATACAGTCTGTTCAGGCTTAACGCAGGATAGGCACCGGCTCGACACAGGCTTTACACAGGCTAGACACAGGCTTTACACATTCTAGACACAGGCTAGACACAGGCTAGACAGAGGCTACACAAGGGCTGGAAACAGGCTAGACATAGACTTGTCACTGACTACACATAGGCTAGAAACAGGCTAGATGCAGGCTAGATGCAGGCTAGACACAGGCTAGACACCTGCAAGACACAGGCTAGACATAGACTAGAATCAGGCTAGATCCCGGCTAGACACAAGATAGACTAAGGCTTGTAACAGGCTAGACATAGGCTAAACACATGCTAGATAGAGGCAAGACACAGGCTAGATACTAGACAGACCCAGGCTAGACACCGGCTAGACACAGGCTTGGCACAGGCTAGACACAGGCTAGAGACAGGCTAGATGCAGGATAAGCACATGTTATATACAGGCTAGACACAGGCTAGACACAGGCTAGACACAGGCTAGACACAGACTAGACACAATCTGGACACAGGCTAGACACAGACCAGACAGACAGTCTTGACAGGCTAGACACAGGTTAGACACAGGCTAGATACGGGCTAGACACAAGCATGACACAGGCATGACACATGCTAGACACAGGCTAGACACAGGCTAGACACGGGCTAGACACAGGCTAGACACGGGCTAGACACAGGCTAGACACCGGCTAGACACAGGCTAGACGAAAGGCTAGACACAAGCTAGACACAGGCTAAACACAGGCTAGACACAATCTAGACACAGGCTAGACACAATATAGACACAGGCTAGACACAGGCTAGACACAGGCTAGACACAGGCTAGACACAGGCTAGACACAGGCTAGACACAGGCTAGACACAGGCTAGACACAGGCTAGACACAGGCTAGACACAGGCTAGACACAGGCTAGACACAGGCTAGACACAGGCTAGACACAGGCTGGACACAGACTAGACACAGGCCTGACACAGGCTAGACATAGGCCTGACACAGGCTAGATACAGGCCTGACACAGGGTAGACACAGGCTAGACACAGGCTAGACAGAGGCTAGACACAGGCTAGACACAGGCTAGACACAGGCTAGACACAATCTAGACTCAGGCTTGACACAGGTTTGACACAGACTAGGCACTGGATAGACACTGCCTAGAAACAGGCTGAACACAGGCTGGAATCAGGCTGGAAACAGTCTAGATACAGGATAGACACTGCGTTGAAACAGGCTAGAAACAGGCTATACACAATCTAGACACAGGCTAGACACATGCTATTCACAGGATAGACACAAGCTAGACGCAGGCTAGACACAGGGTAGACACAGACTAGACGCAGGCTAGACGAAGGCTAGACGAAGGCTAGACACAGGCTTCACATAGGCTAGACACAGGCTTGACACAGGCTAGACACAGGTTAGACACAGACCAGACACATGCCATACACAATCTAGACACAGGTCTGTCAGATGATAGACTTAGGCTTGAAACAGGTTAGACTCTATCTAGACACAGGCTAAATACATGTTAGACACAGACTAGACACAGGCTAGACACAGGCTAGATACAAGCTAGACACAGGCTAAAGACAGGCTAGACACAATCTAGACACAGGCTAGACACAATATAGACACAGGCTAGACACAGGCTGGAAACAGGCTGGAAACAGGCTGGAAACAGGCTAGATACAGGCTAGACACAGTCTAGACATAGGCTAGACAAGCTAGACACAGACTAGATTTAGGCTAGACAAAGGCTAGACACATGCTAGACACAGACCAGACACATGCTAAACACAATCTAGACACAGGCTTGTCACATGCTATACATAGGCTTGAAACAGGTTAGACACTATCTAGACACAGGCCAGATACATGTTAGACACAGACTGGACACAGACAATACACAAGCTAGGCACAGGCTAGACACAGGTTAGACACAGGCTAGACACAGACCAGACACATGCTATACACAATCTAGACAGAGGCTAGACACAGGCTAGACACATGCTAGACACAGACCAGACACATGCTATACACAATCTAGACAGAGGCTAGACACAGGGTAGACACATGCTCGATACAGGGAAGACACAGGCTACACAAAGGCTATAAACAAGCTAGACGCAGACAAGACAAATTCTGGACACAGGCCAGACGCAGACCAGACAGACAGTCTGGACAGGCTATGAACAAGCTAGACACAGGCTACATTTAGGCTAGACAGAGGCTAGACACATGCTAGACACAGACCAGACACATGCTATACACAATCTAGACACAGGCTTGTCACATGCTAGACATAGGCTTGAAACAGGCTAGATACTGTCGAGACACAGGCTAGACACATCCTAGACACAGACTAGTCCCAGGCTAGACACAGGCAAGACGCAGCGTAAGCACAGGTTATATACAGGAAAGACACATGCTAGACACAGGTAAGGCATGGGCTAGACACAGACTAGACACAATCTGGACACAGGCTAGATACGGACCAGACTGACAGTCTGGACAGGCTAGGCACAGGCTAGACACAGGTTAGATACAGGCTAGAAACAGTCTAGACACAGGCTTGAAAAATGCTATAGACAGGCCTGACACAGGCTAGACACAAGCTGTGCACAGTCTAGACACATGGTAGACACAGGCTCGATAAAGGCTAGACACAGGCTAGACACAGGCAAAACGCAGCCTAGAAAGAGGCTAGACACAGGCTAGACACAGGCTAGACACAGGGTAGACACAGACTAGACGCAGGCTAGACACAGGCTAGGGACAGGCTAGACACAGGTTCGACACAGGATAGACACAGGCTAGACACAGACCAGACACAGACCAGACTCAGGGTAGACACAGGAAAGATGGAAGCTAAGACAGGTTATACATAGGCTAGACACGGCCTAGACACAGGTTAGACATAGGCTTAATGCGGGCAAGAAACAAGTTAGACATAAGCTAGACACAGGCTAGAGACAGGCTAGACACAGGCTAGACAACGGCTGCACGCAGGCTAGAAACAGGCTAGACACAGGCTAGATACAGGCTAGTTACAGGCTTGACACAGGCTAGACAGAGGCTAGACACAGGCTACACACAGGCTGGACACAGAACAGACAGACAGTCTGGACGGGCTAGGCACAGGCTCGACACAAGTTAGACATAGACAAGACACAGGCAAGATACAAACCAGACAGACAGTCTGCACAGGCCAGACACAGACTAAACACAGGCTAGACACAAACCAGAAAATTAGTCTAGGCTAGACACAGGCTAAACATGCTTGACAAAGGCATGACACAGGCAAGACACAGACAAGACACAGACTAGACACAGTAAAGGTGCAGGCTAGACACAGACTAGACAGAGGCTAGACAGACAGTCTGGACAGGCTAGACACAGACTAAACACAGGCTAAACACAAACTAGAAAATTAGTCTAGGCTAGACACAGGCTAAACATGCTTGACAAAGGCATGACACAGGCAAGACACAGACAAGACACAGACAAGACACAGTAAAGGTGCAGGCTAGACACAGGCTAGACAGACAGTCCGGACAGACTAGACACAGACTAAACACAGGCTAAACACAAACCAGAAAATTAGTCTAGGCTAGACACAGGCTAAACATGCTTGACAAAGGCATGACACAGGCAGACTAAACACAGACTAGACACAGGCTCGACAGAGAGTCTGGCAGGCTAGAAACAGGCTAGACACAGGCAAGACACAAGCTAAAAAAGGCTAGAAAAAGGTTTAACAATGGCTAGGCACAGGATTTACTTAGGCTTGAGATAGGCTAGACACAGACCAGACAGACAGTCTGGACATGCTAGACGTAGGCTAGACAAAGGCTGGACACAGAAAAAACACAGGCTAGACACAGGGTAGACACCATATATACACCATATAGACACAGACTAGACACAAGCAAGATAAACGCAAGCTAGAAAGAAACTAAACAATACCTAGACATAGGCTTGACATAGGCCAGACAGACAGTCTGGACAGACTACACTCAGGCTAAAAACAGGCAAGACACAGACCAGACAGACAGTCTGGACAGGACAGAGATAAGCTAGACACTGGCTAAACATGCTTGACAAAGGCAAGACACAGGCTTGACACAGGCTAGATACAGGCTAGACACAGGCTAGACACAGGATTGACACAGGCTAGACACAGGCTAGACACAGGTTGGACACAGGCTAGACACAGGCTAGACACAGGCTAGACACAGGCTAGATACAATCTAGACACAGGCTAGACGCAGGCTTGAAACAGGTTTGACACAGACTAGGCACAGGATAGACACTGCCTAGACAGGCTAGACACAGGCTGGACACAGGCTTGCCACAGGCCAGACAGACAGTCTGGTTAGACTACACACAGCCTAGACACAGGTAAGACACAGACCACACACAGGCTAGACACAGGCTGGACACAGGCTAGACATAGGCTATACACAGGCTAGACACAATCTAGTCACAGGCTCGATACAGGCTAGACACAGACTAGACACAGACTAGACACATGCAAGACACAGGCTAGACACAGGCTAGACACAGGCTAAGCACAGGTTATACATAGGTTAGACACAGGCTAGTCACACACTAGACAAATTCTTGAAACAAGCTAGACACAGACCAGATACACAGTCTGAACAGGCAAGGCACTAGATAAATACAGGCTAGACACAGGGTTGACACCTGCACGACACAGGTTAGACATAGACTAGAATCAGGCTAGATCCCGGCTAGACACAAGATAGACTAAGGCTTGTAACAGGCTAGACACAGCCTAGACACAGGCTAGACACAGGCTAGACACAGTCTAGACACAGGCTAGACACAGGCTAGACACAGGCTAGACACTAGCTAGACACAGGCTAGACACAGGCTAGACACAGGCTAGACATAGGCTAGACACAAGCTAGACGCTGGCAAGACACAGGCTAGAACAAGGAAAAACACAGGTTAGAAAGAAGCTCTACACCGCCTAGACATAGGCTTGACACAGGCCAGACAGACAGTCTGGACAGACTAGACACAGGCTACACACAGGAAAGACACAGACCAGACACAAGCTAGACGCTGGCTAGACACAGCCTAGAAACAGGCTAGACACAGGCAAGACACAAGCTAGAAAAAGGCTAGAAAAAGGCTTAACAAAGGCTAGATACAGGAGAGACACAGGCTTGACATAGGGTACACACAGGCCAGACAGACAGTCTGGACAGGCTAGACACAGGCTACACACAGACAAGACACCAGTTATACACAGGCTAGACACCAGCTAGACACCAGCTAGACACCAGCTAGCTGCAGACAAGACACATGGTAGACACAGACAAGACACATGCTAGACGCAGGCTGGAAACAGGCTAGACACAGGTTAGACTCAGGCAAGACACAGGCTAGATACAGGCTAGACACAGGCTAGACACAGGCTAGACACAATCTAGACACAGGCTAGACGCAGGCTTGACACAGGTTTGACACAGACTAGGCACAGGATAGTCACTGCCTAGACACAGGCTAGACACAGGCTGGACACAGGCTTGACACATGCCAGAAAGAAGGTCTGGAGAGACTACACACAGCCTAGACACAGGTAAGACACAGACCACACACAGGCTAGACACAGTCTGGACACAGGCTAGACATAGGCTAAACACAATCTAGACACAGGCTAGACACAGGCTAGACACAGGCTAGACACAGGCTAGACATAGGCTAGACACAGGCTAGACATAGGCTAGACACAATCTAGACACAGGCTAGACACAGGCTAGACACAGACTAGACACAGGCTAGACACAGGCTAGACACAGGCTAGACACAGGCTAGACACAGGCTAGACACAATCTAGACACAGGCTAGACACAGGCTGGAAACAGGCTAGATACAGGCTAGACACAGGCTAGACACAGGCTAGACACAGACTAGACACAGGCTAGACGCAGGCTTGACACAGGTTTGACACAGACTAGGCACAGGATAGTCACTGCCTAGACACAGGCTAGACACAGGCTGGACACAGGCTTGACACATGCCAGAAAGACAGTCTGGAGAGACTACACACAGCCTAGACACAGGTAAGACACAGACCACACACAGGCTAGACACAGTCTGGACACAGGCTAGACATAGGCTAGACACAATCTAGACACAGGCTAGACACAGGCTAGACACAGGCTAGACACAGGCTAGACATAGGCTAGACACAGGCTAGACATAGGCTAGACACAATCTAGACACAGGCTAGACACAGGCTAGACACAGGCTAGACACAGGCTAGACACAGGCTAGACACAGGCTAGACACAGGCTAGACACAATCTAGACACAGGCTAGACACAGGCTGGAAACAGGCTAGATACAGGCTAGACACAGGCTAGACACAGGCTAGACACAGACTAGACACATGCAAGACACAGGCTAGACACAGGCTAGACACAGGCTAGGCACAGGCTAGACACAGGCTAGACACAGGCTAGACACAGGCTAAGCACAGGTTATACATAGGTTAGACACAGGCTCGACACCCACTAGACAAACTCTTGAAACAAGCTAGACACAGACCAGATACACAGTCTGAACAGGCAAGGCACTAGATAAATACAGGCTAGAGACAGGGTTGACACCTGAAAGACACAGGCTAGACATAGACTAGAATCAGGCTAGATCCCGGCTAGACACAAGATAGACTGAGGCTAGACACAGGCTAGACACAGGCTAGACACAGGCTAGACACAGGCTAGGCACTGGCTAGACACAGGCTAGAACAAGGAAAAACACAGGGTAGAAAGAGGCTTAACACCGCCTAGACATAGGCTTGACACAGGCCAGACAGACAGTCTGGACAGACTACATACAGGGTAGACACAGGTAAGACACTGACTACACACAGGCTAGACAAAGGTTAGACGCAGCTCATACACAGGCAAGACACAGACCAGACAGACAGTCTGGACAGGCTAGGCACAAAATAGAAACAGGTTAAACACAGTCTAGAAACTGACTAAACTCAGGCTAGACACATGCTATACACAGGAAAGACACAGGCTAGACACAGGTAAGAAACTAGCTAGACACAAGCTAGACACAGACTAGGCACAAGATAGACAAAAGCTAGATACGGGTAAGACACAGGTTCGATGCAAGCTAGACACAGGCTAGAAACAGGCTAGACACAGGCTAGACACAGGCTAGACACATGCAAGACACAGACTAGACAAATTCTGGAAATGAGCTAGAGACAAAAAAGACAGACAGTCTGGACAGGCTAGGCACAAAATAGACACAGGCTAGACACAGGGTCGATATAGGCTAGACACAGGCAAAACGCAGCCTAGAAAGAGGCTAGACACAGGCTAGACACAGGCTAGATACAGGCTATACACAGGCTAGATACAGGGTAGACACAGACTAGACGCAGGCTAGACACAGGCTAGGCACAGGCTAGACACAGGTTCGACACAGGATAGACACAGGCTAGACACAGACCAGACACAGACCAGACTCAGGGTAGACACAGGAAAGATGGAAGCTAAGACAGGTTATACATAGGCTAGACACGGCCTAGACACAGGTTAGACATAGGCTTAATACGGGCAAGAAACAGGTTAGACATAAGCTAGACACAGGCTAGAGACAGGCTAGACACAGGCTAGACAACGGCTGCACGCAGGCTAGAAACAGGCTAGACACAGGCTAGATACAGGCTAGTTACAGGCTTGACACAGGCTAGACAGAGGCTAAACACAGGCTACACACAGGCTGGACACAGAACAGAAAGACAGTCTGGACGGGCTAGGCATTGGCTCGACACAAGTTAGACATAGACAAGACACAGGTTGGACGCAGCCCATACACAGGCAAGATACAAACCAGACAGACAGTCTGCACAGGCCAGACACAGACTAAACACAGGCTAGACACAAACCAGAAAATTAGTCTAGGCTAGACACAGGCTAAACATGCTTGACAAAGGCATGACACAGGCAAGACACAGACAAGACACAGACTAGACACAGTAAAGGTGCAGGCTAGACACAGACTAGACAGAGGCTAGACAGACAGTCTGGACAGGCTAGACACAGACTAAACACAGGCTAAACACAAACTAGAAAATTAGTCTAGGCTAGACACAGGCTAAACATGCTTGACAAAGGCATGACACAGGCAAGACACAGACAAGACACAGACAAGACACAGTAAAGGTGCAGGCTAGACACAGGCTAGACAGACAGTCCGGACAGGCTAGACACAGACTAAACACAGGCTAAACACAAACCAGAAAATTAGTCTAGGCTAGACACAGGCTAAACATGCTTGACAAAGGCATGACACAGGCAGACTAAACACAGACTAGACACAGGCTCGACAGAGAGTCTGGCAGGCTAGAAACAGGCTAGACACAGGCAAGACACAAGCTAAAAAAGGCTAGAAAAAGGTTTAACAATGGCTAGGCACAGGATTTACTTAGGCTTGAGATAGGCTAGACACAGACCAGACAGACAGTCTGGACATGCTAGACGTAGGCTAGACAAAGGCTGGACACAGAAAAAACACAGGCTAGACACAGGGTAGACACCATATATACACCATATAGACACAGACTAGACACAAGCAAGCTAAACGCAAGCTAGAAAGAAACTAAACAATACCTAGACATTGGCTTGACATAGGCCAGACAGACAGTCTGGACAGACTACACTCAGGCTAAAAACAGGCAAGACACAGACCAGACAGACAGTCTGGACAGGACAGAGATAAGCTAGACACTGGCTAAACATGCTTGACAAAGGCAAGACACAGGCTTGACACAGGCTAGATACAGGCTAGACACAGGCTAGACACAGGATTGACACAGGCTAGACACAGGCTAGACACAGGTTGGACACAGGCTAGATACAGGCTAGACACAGGCTAGACACAGGCTAGACACAGGCTAGACACAGGCTAGACACAGGCTAGACACAGGCTAGACACAGGCTAGACACAATCTAGACACAGGCTAGACGCAGGCTTGACACAGGTTTGACACAGACTAGGCACAGGATAGACACTGCCTAGACAGGCTAGACACAGGCTGGACACAGGCTTGACACAGGCCAGACAGACAGTCTGGACAGACTACACACAGCCTAGACACAGGTAAGACACAGACCACACACAGGCTAGACACAGGCTGGACACAGGCTAGACATAGGCTATACACAGGCTAGACACAATCTAGTCACAGGCTCGATACAGGCTAGACACAGACTAGACACAGACTAGACACATGCAAGACACAGGCTAGACACAGGCTAGACACAGGCTAAGCACAGGTTATACATAGGTTAGACACAGGCTAGACACACACTAGACAAATTCTTGAAACAAGCTAGACACAGACCAGATACACAGTCTGAACAGGCAAGGCACTAGATAAATACAGGCTAGACACAGGGTTGACACCTGCACGACACAGGTTAGACATAGACTAGAATCAGGCTAGATCCCGGCTAGACACAAGATAGACTAAGGCTTGTAACAGGCTAGACACAGCCTAGACACAGGCTAGACACAGGCTAGACACTAGCTAGACACAGGCTAGACACAGGCTAGACATAGGCTAGACACAAGCTAGACGCTGGCAAGACACAGGCTAGTACAAAGAAAAACACAGGTTAGAAAGAAGCTCTACACCGCCTAGACATAGGCTTGACACAGGCCAGACAGACAGTCTGGACAGACTAGACACAGGCTACACACAGGAAAGACACAGACCAGACACAAGCTAGACGCTGGCTAGACACAGCCTAGAAACAGGCTAGACACAGGCAAGACACAAGCTAGAAAAAGGCTAGAAAAAGGCTTAACAAAGGCTAGATACAGGAGAGACACAGGCTTGACATAGGGTACACACAGGCCAGACAGACAGTCTGGACAGGCTAGACACAGGCTACACACAGACAAGACACCAGTTATACACAGGCTAGACACCAGCTAGACACCAGCTAGCTGCAGACAAGACACATGGTAGACACAGACAAGACACATGCTAGACGCAGGCTGGAAACAGGCTAGACACAGGTTAGACTCAGGCAAGACACAGGCTAGATACAGGCTAGACACAGGCTAGACACAGGCTAGACACAATCTAGACACAGGCTAGACGCAGGCTTGACACAGGTTTGACACAGACTAGGCACAGGATAGACACTGCCTAGACACAGGCTAGACACAGGCTGGACACAGGCTTGACACAGGCCAGACAGACAGTCTGGACAGACTACACACAGCCTAGACACAGGTAAGACACAGACCACACACAGGCTAGACACAGTCTGGACACAGGCTAGACATAGGCTAGACACAATCTAGACACAGACTATACACAGGCTAGACATAGGCTAGACATAGGCTAGACACAATCTAGACACAGGCTAGACACAGGCTGGACACAGGCTAGACACAGGCTAGACACAGGCTAGACACAGGCTAGACACAATCTAGACACAGGCTAGACACAGGCTGGAAACAGGCTGGAAACAGGCTAGATACAGGTTAGACACAGGCTAGACACAGGCTAGACACAGACTAGACACATGCAAGACACAGGCTAGACACAGGCTAGACACAGGCTAGACACAGGCTAGACACAGGCTAGACACAGGCTAGACACAGGCTAGACACAGGCTAAGCACAGGTTATACATAGGTTAGACACAGGCTAGACACCCACTAGACAAACTCTTGAATCAAGCTAGACACAGACCAGATACACAGTCTGAACAGGCAAGGCACTAGATAAATACAGGCTAGAGACAGGGTTGACACCTGAAAGACACAGGCTAGACATAGACTAGAATCAGGCTAGATCCCGGCTAGACACAAGATAGACTAAGGCTAGACACAGGCTAGACACAGGCTAGACACAGGCTAGACACTGGCTAGACACAGGCTAGACACAGGCTAGACATAGGCTAGACACAAGCTAGACGCTGGCAAGACACAGGCTAGAACAAGGAAAAACACAGGGTAGAAAGAGGCTTAACACCGCCTAGACATAGGCTTGACACAGGCCAGACAGACAGTCTGGACAGACTACACACAGGGTAGACACAGGTAAGACACTGACTACACACAGGCTAGACAAAGGTTAGACGCAGCTCATACACAGACAAGACACAGACCAGACAGACAGTCTGGACAGGCTAGGCACAAAATAGAAACAGGTTAAACACAGTCTAGAAACTGACTAAACTCGGGCTAGACACATGCTATACACAGGAAAGACACAGGCTAGACACAGGTTAGAAACAAGCTAGACACAAGCTAGACACAGACTAGGCACAAGATAGACAAAAGCTAGATACGGGTAAGACACAGGTTCGATGCAAGCTAGACACAGGCTAGAAACAGGCTAGACACAGGCTAGACACAGGCTAGACACAGGCTAAGCACAGGTTATACATAGGCTAGACACATGCAAGACACAGACTAGACAAATTCTGGAAATGAGCTAGAGACAAAAAAGACAGACAGTCTGGACAGGCTAGGCACAAAATAGACACAGGCTAGACACAGGGTCGATATAGGCTAGACACAGGCTAGACACAGGCTTGACACAGGTTTGACACAGACTAGGCACTGGATAAACACTGCCTAGAAACAGGCTAGACACAGGCTGGAAACAGGCTGGAAACAGGCTAGATACAGGCTAGACACAGGCTAGACACAGGCTAGACACAGGCTAGACACAGGCTAGACACAGGCTAGACACAGGCTAGACACAGGTTAGTCACAGGCTAGACACAGGCTAGACGCAGGCTTGACACAGGTTTGACACAGACTAGACACAGGCTAGAAACTGCCGAGAAACAGGCTAGACACAGGCTAGACGCAGGCTTGACACAGGTTTGACACAGACTGGGCACAGGATAGACACTGCCTAGACACAGGCTAGACACATGCTAGACACAGGCTAGACACAGGCTGGACACAGGCTTGACACAAGCTAGACGCTGGCAAGACAAAGGCTAGAACAAGGAAAAACACAGGGTGGAAAGAGGCTCTACACCGCCTAGACATAGGCTTGACACAGGCCAGACAGACAGTCTGGACAGACTAGACACAGGCTACACACAGGAAAGACACAGACCAGACACAGGCTAGACGCTGGCTAGACACAGGCTAGAAACAGGCTAGACACAGGCAAGACACAAGCTAGACACAGGCTAGACACAGGTTGGACACAGGCTAGACACAGGCTAGACACAAGCTAGACACAGGCTAGACACAGGCTAGACACAGACTAGACACAGGCTAGACACAGGCTAGACACAATCTAGACACAGGCTAGACACAATCTAGACACAGGCTAGACGCAGGCTTGACACAGACTAGGCACAGGCCAGACAGACAGTCTGGACAGACTACACACAGCCTAGATACAGGCAAGACACAGACCACACACAGGCTAGACACAGGCTGGAAACAGGCTAGATACAGGCTAGACACAGGCTAGACACAGGCTAGACACAGGGTAGACACAGGCTCGATACAGGCTAGACACAGACTAGACACATGCAAGACATAGGCTAGACACAAGCTAGACACAGGCTAGACACAGGCTAAGCACAGGTTATACATAAGTTAGACACAGGCTAGACACACACTAGACAAACTCTTGAAACAAGCTAGACACAGAGCAGATACGCAGTCTGAACAGGCAAGGCACTAGATAAATACAGGCTAGACACAGGGTTGACATAGGCTCGATACAGGCTAAACTCAGGCTAGACACAGACCAGCCAAAGACCGGACACAGGCTAAACACAGGCAAGACGCAGGCTAAGAACAGATTAAACAAAAGATAGGCATAGGGTAGACACATGCTAAACACAGACTAATCACAGGTTTAACACAGACCAGATAGACAGTTTAGAGAGGCTAGGCACAGGATAGGCACAGGATAGACACAGGTTAGACACATGCTAGATACAGGCTAGACAGAGGTCGGACACACTCTAGATACAGGAAAGAAACAGGCAGGACACAGGCTAGACATAGGCTTGTCACAGGATAGACAGCGGCTAAATAAAGGCTAACCACAGGTTAGAAATAGGCAAGAAACGGGCTAAAAACAAGCAAGATAAGGCTAGAAACATGATAGACGCAGGCTAGAAACAGGCAAGACACAAGCTGGACACAGGCTACACACAGACTAGACACTGGCAAGATACAGACTTGACACAGGCTATACACAGGCAAGACGCAAGCTTACCACAGGATATACACAGGCTCGATGCAAGCTAGACACAGGCTAGACACAGGTTAAACACAGACGTATCACAAACAGGGTCTAGACACTGACAAGACAAGCAGTCTGGATAGGCAAGACACAAGATACACACATACCTTACAGACTGTCTGGACAAAGATCACACAGAGACCAGACACAGACCAGACACAGACCAAACACAGACCAGACACAGACCAGACACAGACCAAACATTGGCTAGACTCAGGCAAGACACAGTCTAGGCAAATTCTAGACACAGGGTTGACACAGGCTACACACAGGCTAGACACAGACTTGACACAGACCAGACATAGGCAAGACATAGGCAAGACGCAGGCTAAGCACAGGTAAGACATTGGCTATACATAAGATAGACACAGACTAGATACAAGATACACACAAGTTAGACACAGGTAAGACACAGGCTTGATGCAGGCTAGACACAGGCTAGAAACAGGCTAGACACAGGCTAGACACAGGCTAGACACAGGGTTGATACAGGCTACACACAGGCTAGACACAGACGTGACACAGACCTGACACAGACCAGACACAGGCTAGACATAGGCAAGACGCACGATAAGCACAGGTTATACACAGTCTAGAAACAGGCTAGACTCAGGCTAGACTCGGGCTAGCCACAGGCTTGAAACAAGCCACACACATGCTAGACACACACCAAACACAGGCTAGAAAGAGGCTAGACACAGACTAAACACATGATAGACACAGACCAGACAGACAGTCTGGACAGGCTAGACACAGGTAAAACAAAGGCTAGAAACTGTCAAAACACAAGCTATACACATGCTATACACAGGCTAGACACATGCTAGAAACAGGCTGGACACAGGCTAGACACAAGCTAAGCACAGGCTATAGATAGGATAGACACAGGCAAGACACAAACTAGACAAATTCTGGAAACAAGCTAGAGACAAAGAAGACAGACAGTCTGGACAGGCTAGGCACAAAATAGACACAGGCTAGACACAGGTTCGATATAGGCTAGACTCAGGCTAGACACAGGCTAGACACAGGCTAGACACAGGCTAGACACAGGCTAGACACAGGCTAGACACAGGCTAGACACAGGCTAGACACAGGCTAGACACATGCTGGATACAGTCAAACACAGGCTAGAAACAGGCTAGACACAGACTAAACAGATGAAAGACATAGACCAGAGAGACAGTCTGGATAGGCTAGACACAGGTAAAACACAGGCTAGAAACTGTCTAAACACAGGCTAGACACATGCTATACACAGGCTAGACACAGGCTAGACCCAGGATAGACACAGGCTAGACACAGGCTAAGCACAGGTTATACATAGGCTAGGCACAGGCAAGACACAGACTAGACAAATTCTGTGAACAAGCTAGAGACAAAAAAGACAGACAGTGTGGACAGGCTAGGCACAAAATAGACACAGGCTCGATATAGGCTAGACTCAGGCTAGACACTGGCTAGATACAGGATAGACACAAGCTAGACATAGCTTAGAAACAGGCCGGCCACAGGCTACACACTGGCTAGAAACATGTTACACACAGGCTCGACACAGGCTAGAGACAAGCTAGACACAGGGTAAACACAGGCTTAACACACGCTAGACTCAAACAGGCTAGACACAGGCTAGATACAGACTGGACACAAGCTAAACAAAGACTAGATATAGGCAAGACACAGGCTAGGCACAGGCTAGAAACAGGGTAGACACAGGCTTAGCGCAGAATTGACACATGCTAAATACAGACGGGCTGGACACAGGCAAGATCTAGGCTTAAAACAGGTTAAACACAAACTAGATACAGAATAGACACAGGCTAAACACAGGCTAGATACAGGTGAGACACATGCTATACATAGGATATACACAGTCTAGACAAACGCTAGACATTGGCTAGACACAGGCTACACACAGGCTTAACACAGACTAGACACATGCCAGGTACAGGATGGACACAGGCAAGATACAGGCTAGACACAGGCTAAACACAGACTAGACACAGACTAGACACAGACTAGACACAGACGAAACACTGGCTAGACTAAGGCTAGACACAGTTTAGACTCAGGCAAAACATAGCCTAGGCTAAGGCTAGACACTGGCCAAACACAGACTAGACACAGGCTAGATACTGGCTAGACACAGGCTAGACACAGGCTTGATACAGACTAGATACAAGCTAAACAAATACTAAACACAGGCTAGACACACAGTCTTGATACAGGCTAGACACAAACAGACTAGACACAGGCTTGATACAGTCTAGACACAAGCTAAACAAAGACTAGACACAGGCTGACACAGGCTAGCCATAGGCTAGACACAAACTAGACATGCTATTCATGCTAGACACAGGCGAGATGCAGTCTAGACACAAGTTAAACACAGGCTAGACACAGACAGGCTTTACACAGGCTACACCCAGGCTAGACACAGGCTAAACACAGGCTTAACACGCGCTAGACACAAACAGGCTAGACACAGGCTAGATACAGGCTGGACACAAGCTAAATAAAAACAAGACACAGGCTAGAAACTGGCGTAACACAGGCACAGACAGGCTAGAAACAGGTTTGACACAGTCTAGACAGGCAGACATAGGCTAAAAACAAGCTAGACACAGTCTAGACACAATCTAAACACAGTCTAGACACATACTAGACACATGATAGGCACAGGCTAGACAGAGGCTAGACGCAGGCTAGTCACAGGCTAGACAAATGCTAGACACAGATATGCACGACGCAGGCTAGACACAGGATAGACTCAGGCTAAACACAGGCTTTACACAGACAGCCTGGACACAGGCTTGACCCAGAGTCTTTACACAGGCCAGAAACAGGCTAAACATAGGCTCGTCAATGGGTATACAGAGGCTAGGCAGGCTAGATACAGACTAGTCACAGGATAGACACAGGCTAGTTACAAATTAGACAGGTTAGACACAGGCTAAACACCGGCTAGACACAGGCTGGACACTTGCAAAACACAGGCTAGACACAGGCTAAACACAGGGAAGATACAGTCTAAACACAGACCAGCTGGACACAGGCTAGACCATGCTTAACTCAGGCAAAACACAGAGAAGAAACAGGCTAGATACAGGTATAACAGAGGCTATACACACGCTAGTGTAGCATATCTACCCTACCTATCAAATAAAGAATGGCTAGGCACAGGCTAGGCACAGGCTAGGCCCAGGCTAGGCACAGGCTAAGCACAGGCTAAGCACAGGCTAAGCACAGGCTAGACACCGGCTAGACACCGGCTAGACACCGGCTAGACACCGCCAAGACACAGACTAGACACAGGCTAGATAGAGGCTATACACTGGCTAGGCACAGGCTAGACTCTGGCTATGCACAGGCTAGACAAAGGCTAGACACTGGCTAGGCACAGGCTAGGCACTGGCTAGACACTGGCTAGGCACAAAACTTTGCATAAATACATTGTTACACATTGTCATAGTAAACGTATATATACAAATACCCAAAAGACCACCAATAACTACATAAGCATTCCAGCGTCCGAGTAATACGATCTAACGCTGATACATAAGCCGATCGCGGAGCGTGGGAATGCTGAGCATGCACTTTGCAGCTCAAGTCGTCAAGCTACACATAACATATGCATGCCTTCTGCATACATATGTATATGTATATATGTAATTAAGAATAGATATAAGCATTGTATGCGCGGGTTAGCTAAACCCAAGAGAACACACTTTGAACAGTTGAATAAAGAACCTTATAAAGAGCAGAAGCTCTTCTCTTGTCATTTAAAGTGTCTATTGGATAAAATACTAATATCTCCTAAATACCAAACATTACATGGCGACCGTGACAGTACTGTAAAGTGCTCGAATATTGCTCAGTAAGTTACACTTTAAAAAGCCATTTACTATCGGGTGTTACGTGCTGTTTTTAGGTTCTTTATTAATGTTATTTATTTAACTTGGCAGAAACGGTCATGCCAGTTCAACTCATTACAAGTGTCTGAAACTAAGCCGCGTAGCTGCGCTGCCGGGTACGCCAGCAGCGGAGCGGCTGTCTTATGTATATCTTATATATCTATGCTTATCGAGAGAGCGAGTTATGCACTTATGTATTATGCATTTGGTCAGCGTGGGAATGCTGACCTTGCACTTATACTTCGTAGCCTGCAAGTGGACGATCATGTTACATCCGCCTTGGGCCTTATAGGTTGCATAAACATAGCAACAAAGTTCTGCTATGTGTTTGTATGCTTGTAAATAGCATTGTACTTAAATGTTCTTAATAATACATAGGCGCATACTACATCTCCCTCCTTTTGAAAAATAACGTAACCTAGTGAAGTTATTTTAATTCATGAATGCAAATTATTATTTTTTTTTTATATTTCATCTCCGAAAGGAACTGATGTGTCATTTTTTGTCAGCTTGAACAATATAAAAGTGAATTTTGCAATAAAAAGTAAAAATATACGTAGTACACGAAAGAAATTTTTTTTTATAAACGATTAAGAAAAATATAAGTGTAAAATCAATTATGAATGAAATTTCTTTAATCTATCTTTATGAACTATTTGTTTCTTGTTTTTATTATTAAGTAACGTAATATTATTATTATCTCCTATTTTATAGGGCCCTGTGTATTTAAAGTCTAATTTATTACCTACCTCATTTCTTAATAAAACTTTATCTCCTACTCCAAACTTCTAACTCTATGTTATTTACTTTTAAGTCGTAATTTTTCTTATTTTTCTCTTTATGTGCTTCAAGCAGTTTTCTTGCTCGAGCATATGCTACTTCTAACCTATATTTACTTTCCTTAGCGTAATCATCTATATTATATATTGGTTCTATGCTATGTAACTTATTAAAATGTTTTGGTAAATTACTTGTTCTACCGAAAACTAATTCGTATGGACAGTAATTATGTACCATAGATGGGGTCGTGTTGAAGCAGTATACGAAATATTGAAGCCATACTTCCCAATCGGTTTTGTCCGCCGATATGTAGGATCGTATACCATATACTGATATACTCGTTTAAAGTTCTATGACTTCTTTCGACCACTCCAACTGTCTGGTGGTGATGAGCTGTTGATGTTATATTTTTGATTTTCAAATATTTACATAGGTCAGTAATTATTGAATTCTTATACTCTGTTTCCATGTCCGTTATGAACGTCTTCATTGGACCGTACTTTAGAATAAAAGGTTCAAATATAGCTTTAGCGACTGTTTTTGCGCTTTTATTTGCTATTGGAATGGCAACTAAGTACTTGGTTAAATCACATATGAGAGTGACTGCGTACTCGTTACCATTTTCTGACTTAGGTAATGGACCAATTGTTTCCACAACAACTCTATCGAAAGCATGTTCTGTTGTGTCAGTTATAATCATTGGGGTCTTTGTATGCTTTGTTGTTTTAGCTTTTTGGCATTTTTGACATTTTCTTACGTAATCTTTTATGTAGTTACTCATATTTAGGCCATGGATTTTAAAAAAATTCATGGTCTACTGTGTTTGTCGGAACGAGTTTGTGCGTAACAGGCAGAAGGAGGCATCTCCGACCCCATAAACTATATATATTCTGAATCAGTATCAACAGCCGAGTCGATTGATGTCTGTCTGTCTGTCCGTCTGTCCGTCCGTCCGTCTGTCCGTCTGTCCGTCTGTATGAACGCCTGGATCTCAGCAACTATAAGAGCTAGAGCAATAAAATTTTGTGACAACATTCGTGTATATCCGGGTGTCTCAAAGTTTTTTTGAAATTTGGCCACGCCCCTTCTCGCCTCTGTAAATCAGTAATTACAGTTTAATATACACAATATACACCCAACAACAAACGTTGTACATCTCACATGACAAATACCTTGCCACGGATGTTTTCTGAAAATTTCATAGAAATCGGAGTAAAAATAACTCAGATATGATCCGAATTAAACTCAATTTGAACGTATACTTATGCCCATATTAAGACCTAATTTACGCATCATACCGAAGTTCGAATCGTCGGACACACAGCATTTTACAAAACTTTTTATTTGCATAGAATGGTAACATAATTAGCTCAGAATGCAACTTTGCCGATCAATCAGTAAATGAGGCGGTGGCTTAGTGGTTAGAGTGGCGGACAGCGGTCCTACATGCGTGAGTTCTCGAATCCCATGCGCGGCCGGCTGGTGAAACATTTTATTTTTATTACTTTTTTTTGGTTATTTTTTATTCTTATAAGCTTAAATGAAAAATACAGTTATTTAATTAAATATCAATAAAAATAGTTTTCAAAAATTAAATCTCATGTTTTTTTTTGCAATATTTAAGACAATCAATTAGTTACGAATGTTAGAGCGGGACGCCGATACATGCATGTCTGCATATGCACATTTACGTTTCGGCGTCCCGCTCTAACACACATAAATTGCCGTATTCGGCACACACACGCAACTGTCAGATTTGTGCAACATTCGGCAAAGTTTATAAACTCTAAATTCTAATTAAATATGTTGCGTACCAAAAAATTTAAAAGGTATTGTTTGTTAAGCTTTAAAATTATTTAATAGAAAAGAAAGAAAAAAGGGAAACATATCCGACATTGATCGCGGCAGGATTCGAACTCGAACACTGTCAACCTCATTGGCCTTCGAATCCGGCACACACTCCACTAAGCTACTATACAACTTATGCGGCCGCCACTACTGTTTGACAAAAGCAAAAATGCATACATAAACTTAATGCTCTCTTGCCCTACCTAATGCTTATAATTCTTGTCTATTCGGTTTTGCATTGTTTATGCGTTCTTCTTCTTCTATCCGTCAATTAAATTTGTGCGTGTCGTTCGAATAGAATAATAAGAATATAAAGTTTATATTTTTAAATGCTTAATAATAATCCAAATAATGCAAAATTTTCATTATAAATAGCGGAAAATAAATAATACACGGTACTCTATAATAATCCATGGCCTTCTACAGTCAGCACCTGACTGTAGCGTTCGACTGGTTTTCCAGTAATAATGTCTTTTGACCTTGGCCAAGGTTTTCATAATGCCTGTATGACCTCCTTGTATTGGATCATCATGTAGTGTAGACAATATAGCTTCTTTTTCATTATTTATTTGGGTCACCGGGATAAGTAGCGCTACTTTTAAATTTTTTAATATTTTATTGCCCATATTTTTAAATTCATCTATTGAAACGTGTTCAAAGATTTTTTTCCACGGTGTCATTTTAAGTTGGCTGATATCGTATATACCGGCTTGCGATTCAAGCCTTTGGAAAAATTGGTCTAGATCAAGAACTCCCTTAGTATAAAGATCACCAACATCATATCTTGCAATGATTTTCTTTCCATGTTTAAATAAACATATCGTATCATTCAATTGCAATGTCACTACTTTGCGTACTTCGTCATTTGTTATGACTACATATACGTTGGGCTCTGAAGCTTTTTCTTTGGTTTGCTCATGCAAATCCAATTGTTCTTTTCCTGCGCAGGATTTTTGTCTACTTTGAAATCTGGTAGTGACTTTTATTATATTTCCAGTAATTTCCCTTAGCTCTTTGATGGTTATTCTTGATAACGCATCAGCTACATGATTATCTTTGCCTTTTAAATACTCTACCGTAAAATTAAATTCCTCTAATTCAAGCCTTATTCTTGTTAATTTAGATCTGGGGTTGACCATTGAGAATAAATATGTCAATGGTCTATGATCTGTTTTCACAGTGAAGTGTTTTCCGTAAATGTACGGTCTAAAATGTACTATTGCCCAATGAATTGCTGTTAACTCTTGTTCTGTTGATGCATAAGCAACTGGGAGTTGGTGCCCATTATAGTTTTAAGTTAAAACTGCGCCACACGCTTGCTTGCTTGCATCTGTTACTATGCAAAATTCTTTGCTGAAGTCTGGGTACTGCAAGAGTGTTGGGTTTATTAGCTGCGATTTTAAATGTATGAATGCATTTTGGCATTCATCTGTCCACTCGAATGGAACATTCTTTTAACATAATCATGTTATGTGCCGCGAATAGTCGGCGAAATTTTTGATAAAACGTCTGTAGTAATTGCAAAATGCTACAAAACGTCTAGTGCTGTCCGCATCATGTGGAACTGGGTAGTTCTGAATGACATCATATTTTTTGTCATCTGGCAAAATTCCTTTATCTGTGCATTTATGTCCTAAAAATGTGACTTCATGCATGAAAAATGAACATTTTTCAGGATGTTACTTTAGGTTGTATTCCCTGCATTTATCAAAAACTTCAGTGAGGTTTTTAAACATATGCTTTTCGGAACAACCGATGACTATTAAGTCATCCATATAAAGGAATGCCTGAGACGGTTCTATTCCGGAGAATGCTATAGTCATCATTCTGTGGAATGAATTAGGCGCTATTTTTAAACCAAATGGCAATCGCGTGAAACGGTATGAGCCATTGTTGGTTGAGAAAGAAGTTATATCTCTTGAGTCTTCATCCAGCTCGATTTGATGAAAACCTGACATTAAGTCAAGGCAAGAAAAATATTTTGCTTGACCAGGTTGGTCCAAAATATCATCTATTCTCGGAAGTGGAAATTTGTCAGCTAAAAGTTTCTTATTAATTTGGCGATAGTCTATTACTAATCTTCATTTCTTTTTATCTGAATCTGGGCTTGACTTTTTAGGTACTAATAGCAAAGGGCTATTGTACTCTGAAATTGATGGTTCGACTATTTTATCTTTTATTAATTTCTGTACCTGGGCTTGTATTTCTTCTACTTGACTATGAGGACTTCTATAATTTTTTATGTATACGGGCTCATCATCTTTTAATCTCAACTGTTGTTTATAAAAGTTATTTACCGTTATTGGTTCTGATTCTAATGCAAATATATCTGTATATTTGCTGCATAAAGATTCTAATTGTAATTTAAACAATTTTGGGAAATTTTTCTTCAATTGAGATAAGACAGTTTTATTTCTATCTCCGCCATTTGCCTGAACTACATTGTAGTTAGAAAGTGGATCATATATCAAATTGTTCATATTGACCAATTGGTCAGAATCTGTTGTATTCAAAATTCTGACAAATGTATTACTAGATGTTGCAATTGTATTTGCAACATACTCGTAGATACCAGTTTGAATTTCCTGGTTTGGAATTAAAATGTTATCATCTTTTAATGATACTATTAATCTTCGGACAACTTGGGATCTTGTTGGTTATAGAGTTGTGTTATTACCAGAGCTGTATGTTATTGGAACATAAATTGGAAATTTCAAATTGTTGGGTCTAATTATAAACCAATCTTCAAGTTGGCAATTATATTTTTTTATGAAATCTATTCCTATTATTCTATCACACGGTATGGGAAAATATATTGAGATTACAATTGATGGCGTATACTTTATGATCTTCTACCACTGAGTACCTAAAGGCTGTTGCGAGTTTCCCTGATCTTGGGTTACTCGTACATTGGCATTATTTCCGTTATTATTATTCTGGTTGTTGGTACGGCCTCTGTTTCCTTTATTACGGCCTCTATTGTTGCCATTATAGCGGTTATTATTTCCATTATTGCGGTTTTGATAACCGTTATTCTGGTAACCGTTATTTTGGTAACCGTTATTATAGTTGCCTCTATAACCATTGTTATTGAAGCCTCTACCTCGGTTCTTATGTATGCGCTTATCGCTGCATCCATAGTGGTGCTAGTCCCTGCTTCCAGTACTGTTTTGATACTTTCGTGCTCAGCACGATTTATCATGGTGTCAATTGCCTCTTTAGTACTTAGACTAGTGGCATGTTCTAGAGGTATACCCCCATCGATAAAGGAAGCTTCTAAAAGCTTTCTCAGTCTTTCAACTTCAGCGGTAAATTGCGTTGCAGTTTTACCTCTTTGCTGAACTGTTGATAGCTTTGCTTTGACATTACCGGATGTCTCACCGACAACTACTTTCTGCAATTTGTTTATAATTGCTGGAATTGTCGTTTCATCTTCAACTGAGTTCAAAATTGTGCCAACTATTTTTGACTCTATGACCTCAACTGCAATGTCTTCATATGGTCCCTTAGCTAAGTCAACCAATTTGATTGCCTTAATGAATCGTTGTAAATGGATCTTTTGTCCATCAAATTCTGGTATTGCGCAAGAGACTTCCTTAATGTAAGACCTGCCATGGTTAAGGTATTTTCTGAGTCAGCTGCGTTATTTGTAGTATTTTCTTCCTTCAGCACTAGTGTTGCTGGTATAGTTAGATCGTTAAGATCTTCCTTTTTAATGTCTTCCTCGACTACAGTTGTATTTTCTTCGTCTGAGACAGTGCTTTCTTCGTTAAAATGTATTTTTAATGGAGTGTTTACTATAGTCGGAATTTCTATCTGGAGGCTGAATTTTTTTTTTATGAATATTAATTTTTCCCTTAATGTCACCAGTAGTTCCGAAACTTTAGCACACTGTTTACTGTTGTAGCGGCGCCTGAATCGTATAACAGATATTTATGAATGGTGCCTGAAAGTAGGCAATAAAAAAATTTGTTTGTGCTTTTGTGGATCGCAAGCCTGGCTTCGGATAGAAGGTTCCGAGATCCGATAATATCCAAAGCTGAGCTTTAGGATAAAGCCATAAAATGATCAGCTGGTTCATGGTTGCAGTTTTTCGATTATCGGCGTGAAAAGCACACTCCTCATGGTTTAGCGTAGCTTTTTTTTCACACAGCGAGCTTTTCTAAACTGTTCGTCAAAGAGATAAGACGTCTCTAGTCTTGAAAAAATTTTTAAATCCACGTGTTGAAAATTTCATAACCCCAAGTGCAGTGAAAAATTTTGCAATAATTAATTAAAGCAAATAAAGTGCAAATAAAAACAAAATTAATAGGAAATCATAATATTTCTGGCCCTGCTTCTTTTGCCCACAATACCTATCGGTTGCGGCTCGAACAGGAGTTGGCCGTCCAGCTAACATAACAGCAGAGCTGCGTTTGCAGTTAGCAGCATCGGCGCCTTAAACTGTTCCCCCTCACCCTAAGAGTAGGCAAGCCAAGCACGTCAGTAGAAGCCCATAGGAGCACCCCTTGCTTCTCCGGCCAAAGGAGTACCTTTGCCGCCCCTTTTCGGCGGTGGTACTTGTGCTCTTGCCCATTGGAGCACCGCTCCACACTTCGTGCTCGTGGGAGCACTGCGGTGTAAATATCGCCATAGGAGTAGCTTTGGCTAAAGTGCCCAAGTGCTCCTAGTCACCGCTCGAAATTGACCTAACCTACAAGGAAAAATTTAATTGACGCACGTGGAGGAAGCCACCTAGGCACACGTGGGACTCATCTTCAACTCTTAAACATCATCCATCTCTAAAAGATCAAATCATCTTTAAATCAAATAATGCAACATTAATCCTGTCCACCAACCGCTAAATTTCATTTTTTTATGAGCTGCGCCTAAAAGCCTGCCCAATGTTCCTGCATGTGCAGAAGGGAGCTTAAATAAAAAAATATGTTTTGTAAAAAGAGCTTTTAGGGCAGAGCAAGAGCAGATATTCTTGTCCAGACATTTCTTTTTAAATTTTTGTAATTAGATTATAATGAAATAAAGTAAGAAATAGTTAGTTAGGGAAAGGTGCTCAGCTCATGTATATAAAAGAAAAATGAAATATTATAAAGTCAGCAGCAGCAAACTACACGCATCAACATCGCAACACTCCAGGATCCGGAAGATCGATCTTTCGTCGATGGAAATATAACGCGGTGAGTTCGTTCCATTTATAAGCATTATATAAAAATATTATTATTTGGTTTCGGTGGCTGCACATTATTTTTGAATATTTATTTTTTTTTTTTATAATATGAGCAGCCATTCCCTCCCTACGTTATTAGGAAATCAAAATTTGGCGTGAAATAACGAAAAAAAATAGAAAAAGCCATCCATGAAAAATAGAAAGTTCAAATAGTTTTACAAAGGCAAAAGTTTTGTTTTATATTAGTTTATATCAGTTAACAAAAAATTAGAATTTATCGGAAGTTTACCAACATTGAAAAAAAAAATGAAACTTTACAATAAGTAGCTCATATTAGGGATCAAAGTTCTTGAAATAATCAATTATAGAAATAGTGCGAATGTTTGCTCAGAATTAAAGCTCACTAATTCGTTTAAGCGAATATAAATTATTTTTATCTAAAATTAAATATCTTAATACCCTCTACGTCACGCAATGAATTGAAATTACTACATACGAGGGTCGTTTGATAAGTCCGTGACTTTTTGTATTTGCCGCGCACCTGCTCTAAATACAACACTGCTCCTGGCATGTTCTAGAGGTATACCCCCATCGATAAAGGAAGCTTCTAAAAGCTTTCTCAGTCTTTCAACTTCAGCGGTAAATTGCGTTGCAGTTTTACCTCTTTGCTGAACTGTTGATAGCTTTGCTTTGACATTACCGGATGTCTCACCGACAACTACTTTCTGCAATTTGTTTATAATTGCTGGAATTGTCGTTTCATCTTCAACTGAGTTCAAAATTGTGCCAACTATTTTTGACTCTATGACCTCAACTGCAATGTCTTCATATGGTCCCTTAGCTAAGTCAACCAATTTGATTGCCTTAATGAATCGTTGTAAATGGATCTTTTGTCCATCAAATTCTGGTATTGCGCAAGAGACTTCCTTAATGTAAGACCTGCCATGGTTAAGGTATTTTCTGAGTCAGCTGCGTTATTTGTAGTATTTTCTTCCTTCAGCACTAGTGTTGCTGGTATAGTTAGATCGTTAAGATCTTCCTTTTTAATGTCTTCCTCGACTACAGTTGTATTTTCTTCGTCTGAGACAGTGCTTTCTTCGTTAAAATGTATTTTTAATGGAGTGTTTACTATAGTCGGAATTTCTATCTGGAGGCTGAATTTTTTTTTATGAATATTAATTTTTCCCTTAATGTCACCAGTAGTTCCGAAACTTTAGCACACTGTTTACTGTTGTAGCGGCGCCTGAATCGTATAACAGATATTTATGAATGGTGCCTGAAAGTAGGCAATAAAAAAATTTGTTTGTGCTTTTGTGGATCGCAAGCCTGGCTTCGGATAGAAGGTTCCGAGATCCGATAATATCCAAAGCTGAGCTTTAGGATAAAGCCATAAAATGATCAGCTGGTTCATGGTTGCAGTTTTTCGATTATCGGCGTGAAAAGCACACTCCTCATGGTTTAGCGTAGCTTTTTTTTCACACAGCGAGCTTTTCTAAACTGTTCGTCAAAGAGATAAGACGTCTCTAGTCTTGAAAAAATTTTTAAATCCACGTGTTGAAAATTTCATAACCCCAAGTGCAGTGAAAAATTTTGCAATAATTAATTAAAGCAAATAAAGTGCAAATAAAAACAAAATTAATAGGAAATCATAATATTTCTGGCCCTGCTTCTTTTGCCCACAATACCTATCGGTTGCGGCTCGAACAGGAGTTGGCCGTCCAGCTAACATAACAGCAGAGCTGCGTTTGCAGTTAGCAGCATCGGCGCCTTAAACTGTTCCCCCCTCACCCTAAGAGTAGGCAAGCCAAGCACGTCAGTAGAAGCCCATAGGAGCACCCCTTGCTTCTCCGGCCAAAGGAGTACCTTTGCCGCCCCTTTTCGGCGGTGGTACTTGTGCTCTTGCCCATTGGAGCACCGCTCCACACTTCGTGCTCGTGGGAGCACTGCGGTGTAAATATCGCCATAGGAGTAGCTTTGGCTAAAGTGCCCAAGTGCTCCTAGTCACCGCTCGAAATTGACCTAACCTACAAGGAAAAATTTAATTGACGCACGTGGAGGAAGCCACCTAGGCACACGTGGGACTCATCTTCAACTCTTAAACATCATCCATCTCTAAAAGATCAAATCATCTTTAAATCAAATAATGCAACATTAATCCTGTCCACCAACCGCTAAATTTCATTTTTTTATGAGCTACGCCTAAAAGCCTGCCCAATGTTCCTGCATGTGCAGAAGGGAGCTTAAATAAAAAAATATGTTTTGTAAAAAGAGCTTTTAGGGCAGAGCAAGAGCAGATATTCTTGTCCAGACATTTCTTTTTAAATTTTTGTAATTAGATTATAATGAAATAAAGTAAGAAATAGTTAGTTAGGGAAAGGTGCTCAGCTCATGTATATAAAAGAAAAATGAAATATTATAAAGTCAGCAGCAGCAAACTACACGCATCAACATCGCAACACTCCAGGATCCGGAAGATCGATCTTTCGTCGATGGAAATATAACGCGGTGAGTTCGTTCCATTTATAAGCATTATATAAAAATATTATTATTTGGTTTCGGTGCCTGCACATTATTTTTGAATATTTATTTTTTTTTTTTATAATATGAGCAGCCATTCCCTCCCTACGTTATTAGGAAATCAAAATTTGGCGTGAAATAACGAAAAAAATAGAAAAAGCCATCCATGAAAAATAGAAAGTTCAAATAGTTTTACAAAGGCAAAAGTTTTGTTTTATATTAGTTTATATCAGTTAACAAAAAATTAGAATTTATCGGAAGTTTACCAACATTGAAAAAAAAAATGAAACTTTACAATAAGTAGCTCATATTAGGGCTCAAAGTTCTTGAAATAATCAATTATAGAAATAGTGCGAATGTTTGCTCAGAATTAAAGCTCACTAATTCGTTTAAGCGAATATAAATTATTTTTATCTAAAATTAAATATCTTAATACCCTCTACGTCACGCAATGAATTGAAATTACTACATACGAGTATAATCTATACATTTTATGCTTTACTTTTAAACATAAATTTTGTTTCATACTTTAATATATACTAAATGCGATTTGAAAAGATACCAGAACTCCGTTATGAATGACTGATACTCTATCCAAGTAATACTTTCTCACATTTTCTTTATTGTAGACTTGTCCGAATATTCGTTCGTTTTACATGTACCCCCTGATGGATGACTGCCGATGCTTCCCTTACGCCGCTCGGAATCTATGATGAGATGATGTTCGGTTAATTAACTTTAACTTGAGCTCATGCTGATGATTCCGCGGTTGTAGGGGGCAAAGGGGTCACCAGAGCCATGCTCTCAGGTGGGTGACCGTAGGTAGGGTGGGCACTCGCGACCACAACAACACCTGTGGCTGCACTTTTACCAGTTTTCCAGTCCGTTTTGTTTTACGATCTTCTACTTTCCCCTTCTCTTTCCTCTTCTTTTATTTTTGGATCGTTTAATATCTCTTTGGTTCTTTAAACTAGTTTTTTTATTTGTCGCAGCACGTTTTTTTTTAGTCTTACTAATAATAATTAAGTGTACCCGGTATAGGATCTGTCCAAGCAAGACCTCCACCCCCAAAGCCGACGAGCTAGTGCCGGAAAATTAAAACGTGCCCCGCAAGCACAGATCATCCGAAACAAATATACCGTTGCACGTTACAGTTAGTAGTTATTATTATTAATAAGCAAAAGTGGCGCCCAACGTTGGGCCTCATTGAATAAAGAACTTATTCATTGAGACTCATTATTAAAAGATTCAAAAATATTCTTTCGTATAATTTTTTCTTTTTTCAAATTCTTTCAAGTTTTCCATTCCCGATTTAGATCTTTTGTTTTATTATTTTCTTTTGCGTTGGAATACATTAAGAGCAACATTTAGTTGTATTAAGTCCACAATAAACAGTTTAAGGCAAAAAAATCTCCTATACTATGCTTTGGTGATCAGGTATCATTCAGTTAGTGGAAATACAATAGAAAGTCAAACTCAGGTTGACCTTTTGTCCCAATTGAGATACCACACCATTTGCTAGCGAATCTGTCCCTTACTTGAAATTAAAGATTGAAGATGCGAGCGCTGGAAAATAATTGTGCTGCTTCCGAGCATTGCTCTATCCGCGTTCGAAAATTCAATTTTTTTTAAGCCTGTCTTTGTTATGTAGCAAGCTGGAATACAGATGCGTACGTTCACGAAAGTCCACTGTCCGCGCGCATTCATAACTATTTCCCTAATTCGATCAAAGAAATATAACTTAGGTCGAAGTCTTTGATCCTTTCTACAAAACTTCTCGGAAAACAAAATATATGGTAATTAAAATTAGTCCTCCTACATCGCGCGAAAAGTCATGCATAGAGCTCAAAATTTGTTTATGAGATTTTATCGTTAATTATTAACTGCATTAAATAAAACGTTAAATTACTTTTGATAGTAATTTGCTTTTTGGAAAATACTTCTGTTAATTTTTTTTATTTTTAGGCCATGGATTTTAAAAAAATTCATGGTCTACTGTGTTTGTCGGAACGAGTTTGTGCGTAACAGGCAGAAGGAGGCATCTCCGACGCCATAAACTATATATATTCTGAATCAGTATCAACAGCCGAGTCGATTGAGCCATGTCTGTCTGTCCGTCTGTCCGTCTGTCCGTCCGTCCGTCTGTCCGTCTGTATGAACGCCTGGATCTCGGTAACTATAAGAGCTAGAGCCATAAAAATTTGTGACAACATTCGTGTATATCCAGGTGTTTCAAAGTTTTTTTGAAATTTGGCCAAGCCCTTTTCCGCCTCTGTAAATTAGTAATAACGATTTAATATACACAATATATACCCAAGAGCAAAAGTTGTACATCTCACTTGACAAATACCTTTCCACGGGTGTTTTCTGAAAATTTTATTTAAATCGGACTAAAAATAAGGGGATATGATCCGAACTAAACTCAATTTAAACGTATACTTATGCGCATATTAAGACGCAATTTACGCATCATACCGCAGTTCGAATCTAGCGTCGGGCACATTTAACAAAACTTTTTATTTGCATAGAATGGTAACAGAATTAGCTCAGAAGGCAACTTTGCCGATCGATCAATAAATGAGGCGGTGGCTTAGTGGTTAGAGTAGCGGACGGCGGTCCTGCGTGCGTGGGTTCGAATCCCGTGTGCGGCCGGCTGGTGAAACTTTTTATTTTTATTACTTTTTTTTTTGGTTATTTTTTTATTCTTATAAGCTTAAATGAAAACTACAGTTATTTAATTAAATATCAATAAAAACAGTTTTCAAAAATTAAATCTCATGTTTTTTTTTTGCAATTTTTAAGACAATCAATAAGTTACGAATGTTAGAGCGGGACGCCGATACATGCATGTCTGCATTTGCACATTTATGTTTTGGCGTCCCGCTCTAACACACATCAATTGCCGTATTCGGCGTATGTACGCAACTGTCAGATTTGTGCAACATTCGGCAAAGTTTATAAAAGTGTTCTAATTAAATATGTATGTTGCCTACCAAAAAATTAAAAAATTATTGTTAAGCTTTTAAATTATTGAAAGGAAAAGAAAGACGAAAAAAACATGGTCTTTGAATCCGGCACACACTCCACTAGGCTACTGTGCAACTTCCGCGGCCGCCAATACTGTTTGACATAAGCAAAAATGTATACATAAACTTATTGCCCTCTCGCCCTACCTAATGCTTAAAATTCTTGTTTATTTGCTTTTGTATTGTTTATGCGTTCATCTTCTTCTGCCTGCAATTGAATTTGTGCGTGTCGTTCGAATAAAATAATAAGGATATAAAATTTATATTTTTAAATGCTTAATAATAATCCAAATAATGCAAAATTTTCATATAACAGAAAATAAATGATATAATGTATACCATGATAATCCATGGCCTTCTACAGTCAGCACATGACTGTAGCGTTCGACTGGTTTTACATTCCTTTTGATTGCTTAGTCTGTTTGGAGTTAGTTGGTTTTAGTAGTAACAGTTACAAATCGTGTACAGTATGGGGATCGACCGATCTCCCGAGAAAACAGGTGCTGACGCACAGTCAAAGTAAGTGTCTTCAATTTGTGAAACACATATCAATTCAGTTGCTGAGATTTATAAAACATCGTGCAATCACGATTTTCATAGGAAATGTATTGCAGCGCATTTCAAGAGTGACAATAAATGTCCAAGATGTAATGCCGTCAGTTTGCCTGAAGCTTTAGGTGTAACTACCCGTGGAAAATCCAAAAGTCGATTGCCTACAGATAATCCCGGTGATTCTTCAGATTACGATAGAGCATCTACTTCAGCGAACGCTGCAAAAACAATTGAAACTGCCAGCGATAGATTAAACCCTGGTGAGGCTATGAATGCTATCGCTTTAATTACAATGGAGCGCAGGCTTCTAACAAGTCTGTCTGAGAAAATGAGTGAAATTATACAGAATTCAGTCGTGGAAACAGTTCAAAGACTCATGATAACACCTCCTCAGTCGACTTCAAATAATACCCGAGCACAAACCCCAATAGAAAACTCGTCACATGAAGTAGGTTCCGTATCAGGAATAGAACATCGACGATCCGAAAACGCGGGATCCCCCTTTTCGAATAGATCCCACAATACTGATCTACTTAATCGTCCCGACAAAGTTGTCCATATCTTAAAACAGGCTTCTTAACAGTAGCTAATTTTATCTACAGAGTAGAAGCACTTACCGTACAGACATTGGAGTGAAATTTTTCGGTGTTATGCAAAAATGCCAGTGTTCTCTTCGAAGGCAAAGCCAATGAATTCTATTGGCGGTATCACAAGTCGGTAAACGAGGTTCAATGGAATCAGTTGTGTGTAGCTCTGAGATTGCAATTTCGTCAAGAAAGAGATGATGCAGACATTGAAGAGCTTATTAGAAGTAGTAAACAGAAGAATAGCGAAAACTTTGACTGCTTCTTTGACAGCATATCTACGCTGTTAGACCAACTGCAGCATCCTTTGTCACCGCAGAAAATAGTACGTCTTCTCAGAAACAATCTGCGACCCGAGATAAGGCATGAATTATTGAACATTGAGATAAAAACGGTATCAGAATTGAGAGACATTTGTCGAAGACGAGAGAACTTTTTAGAAGATGTGAAGCGTTCGCAAGGATATGTTAAAGGGACACCTTATCGACGAGAAGTTTCTGAACTCATCAAAGAAAACACAGAAGAAGAACAATCGGATTCAGATTCACATGTAATCGAAGTCGAAGCGTTTACTTTAATTTGTTGGAACTGCAACCAAGAGGGACATAGGTATCAAGATTGTATAGCTGAAAGACGAGTCTTTTGTTACGGTTGTGGTGCACCCAACACCTACAAGCCAGATTGCAGAAGATGCTCAAAAAACTCGAAAGGCCGCACGCCGAAGTCGCCACCCAAACCGAAGGCTTCGAGTGCGCAGCGCAATCAGGGAACGATGACAGATTAAGGATTGATGTACTTATAGATACATCAGCAAAACCACCGGACTTACTCATAAACCCTGACTTAACTCTCCTTCATAGGAAAATTCACCATTTACCGGCAAATTCTTCCCTCGAAAGTATTTCTACTTCCTTATTACGGCGTTCGCCGTCTAGAAGTTCCATTAGGATAAAAAGCTTTTACAAACGCGTTAAAGAGTGTCAGATTGCATTAAGCCACATTTGCGCAATACCCGCCAAACCTACAGATCCTCGTCCTTATTTGCCAATTCGGCTGCTGAATCGAACGGTGTATGGACTGCTAGATTCAGGAGCGTCCATAAGCTGCATAGGAGGTACTTTGGCCGCGGAAGTCCTTAACGGAGACGTAGTTTATAAACCTATAAAAGCAACTGCTTCTACGGCTGATGGCAGTTCACAGCGTATAATAGGAAAATTTAAATTAAATGTAGAATATAGAAGCGAAGAAAAGTCTCTGGATTTATACATAGTTCCTTCGTTGCAATAAGAACTGTATCTTGGCATGGACTTTTGGAGGCTTTTTGGCATATTCCCCAAAGAACTAGAAATAGCCGAGTTAAATTCCAAAGAGAAAGACAGTCAAAATCCTGAGGTTGAACAACACGCCTTAACACAAGATCAACGGTCGAAATTAAATCTTGTGATCAGGTGTTTTCCCTCATTTGCTGAGGAAGGGTTAGGAAAAACTGACCTGATAACGCATTCAATTGATATAGGCAACGCTAAACCTGTAAAGCAAAGACATTTTCCGGTTTCTCCAGCTGTAGAAAAGGAAATGTACGCCGAAATTGACAGGATGTTGAGCCTTGACGTAATAGAAGAGTCTGATAGCGCATGGTCTTCACCAATAGTTATGGTGACAAAACCAGGAAAGGTTCGAATTTGTTTGGACTGCCGAAAGATCAATTCTTTTACGGAAAAGGACGCTTACCCACTGCCTCAAATAAGCGGTATATTAAGCCGTCTGCCAAAGGCTGAATATATCACTAGCCTAGATCTGAAAGACGCTTATTGGCAAGTGCCCTTAGCACCGCAATCACGTGATAAGACAGCATTCACTGTACCTGGTAGGCCGCTTTACCAATTCAAGGTTATGCCTTTTGGTTTGTGCAACGCCACCAGTACCATGTCGCGATTAATGGATAAAGTAGTTCCATTTAGCCTCAGAAATGAGGTCTTTATTTATTTAGATGATTTGCTCGTAGTATCTTGCAGTTTTGAGAGGCATATTGAAGTCCTCAGAGAGATTGCGCTTCACATAAAACGCGCAGGACTGACAATCAATATTGGCAAAAGTCATTTCTGCATGCGTCGCGTGAGGTATTTAGGCCACATTATTGGAGAGGGTGGAATTCGTACAGATCCTGAGAAGGTGTCGGCAATCACGCAATTTCCTATTCCCAAAACTCTTCGCAGTTTAAGAAGATTCATGGGAATGTGTGGGTGGTACCGCAAGTTTGTACCCAACTTTGCAACTATGGCTTCCCCTTTAACCGATCTCATGACCACCAAAAGAAGATTTTCTCTTACTGAGGCTGCTATAAAAGCATTCGAAGAATTAAAATCTTGCCTCACTAAGGCTCCCGTATTGCGCAGCCCCGATTTCACCAACCCCTTTGCCATACATTGCGACGCAAGCAAAACTGGAGTAGGAGCAGTGTTAGTTCAAACTTCGGAAGAGGGAGATGAACGACCAGTAGCCTTTATTTCAAAGAAGCTCAACAAATCGCAGCGAAATTATACTGTTACTGAGCAGGAATGTCTAGCAGCAATTGTAGCTCTAAAACATTTCAGAGCTTACGTGGAAGGGCATGAATTCACAATCATAACCGATCACGCATCTCTAAAATGGTTGATGTCCAACCACGACCTCAATTCTCGTTTGGCTCGGTGGGCTTTAGCTCTGCAAAGATTTAAGTTTGAAATTAAGCACAGGAAAGATTCGCTTAACGTTGTGCCCGACTTCTTGTCGCGATTAAATGAAGACGAAGTGGCAGCAATTGATATTGAAGAAGGTTTGCTTATTGACCTTAATTCTGAGCACTTTAAATCCACCGAATATAAGGAGTGGGTCTGTGAAGTGCAAGCCAACAACGCCAACTTTCCCGACTTAAAGACCGAAGGAGGATATGTCTATAGACGCGCAGAACATCTAACCGGCGAGCGAACACACGATGAATATGCGTGGAAGCTTTGGGTCCCCAAAGAATTGGTATCACTAGTAATTTCACGAGCGCATAACAGTCCTATGGCATCTCACGGAGGCATACACAAGACTATTGAGCGAGTGAGACGATATTACTTTTGGCCCAACTTAGTTTACGACATTAAGGCATATATCAATGCTTGTCAGGTCTGCAAATCAACCAAAGCTCCCAATCATGTATTGCGACCACCCATGGGAAAAGCTGTTGAAACTCATCGAGTTTTTCAGCGCCTATTCGTTGACTTTCTCGGCCCATATCCGCGCTCAAGAAGTGGGAATATCGGCATTTTTTGAAAAGCGCTACAATTTTAGATCCCGGGAAATAACCTTCAACGAGGGTCAAGAAGTGTTCAGACGCAATTTTAAGCAAAGTTGCTTTGCGACCGGTTACAGCGCTAAATTTGGTCCGTCCTTTGTAAAGGCTCGAGTGAGAAAGAAGATTGGAAATGCTTACTACGAGTTAGAAGACATGCAAGGCCGACCGCTGGGTAATTATCACGCCAAGGATATTCGGCAGTGATAGCGTTTCAGGCGGTATCTGTCTAGGGTATCTTGGAGAAAATACCCTAGTCAGATTCTACCGGGGGGGCTTTGTAGCGGCGCCTGAATCGTATAACAGATATTTATGAATGGTGCCTGAAAGTAGGCAATAAAAAAATTTGTTTGTGCTTTTGTGGATCGCAAGCCTGGCTTCGGATAGAAGGTTCCGAGATCCGATAATATCCAAAGCTGGGCTTTAGGATAAAGCCATAAAATGATCAGCTGGTTCATGGTTGCAGTTTTTCGATTATCGGCGTGAAAAGCACACTCCTCATGGTTTAGCGTAGCTTTTTTTCACACAGCGAGCTTTTCTAAACTGTTCGTCAAAGAGATAAGACGTCTCTAGTCTTGAAAAAATTTTTAAATCCACGTGTTGAAAATTTCATAACCCCAAGTGCAGTGAAAAATTTTTGCAATAATTAATTAAAGCAAATAAAGTGCAAATAAAAACAAAATTAATAGGAAATCATAATATTTCTGGCCCTGCTTCTTTTGCCCACAATACCTATCGGTTGCGGCCCGAACAGGAGTTGGCCGTCCAGCTAACATAACAGCAGAGCTGCGTTTGCAGTTAGCAGCATCGGCGCCTTAAACTGTTCCCCCCTCACCCTAAGAGTAGGCAAGCCAAGCACGTCAGTGGAAGCCCATAGGAGCACCCCTTGCTTCTCCGGCCAAAGGAGTACCTTTGCCGCCCCTTTTCGGCGGTGGTACTTGTGCTCTTGCCCATTGGAGCACCGCTCCACACTTCGTGCTCGTGGGAGCACTGCGGTGTAAATATCGCAATAGGAGTAGCTTTGGCTAAAGTGCCCAAGTGCTCCTAGTCACCGCTCGAAATTGACCTAACCTACAAGGAAAAATTTAATTGACGCACGTGGAGGAAGCCACCTAGGCACACGTGGGACTCATCTTCAACTCTTAAACATCATTCATCTCTAAAAGATCAAATCATCTTTAAATCAAATAATGCAACATTAATCCTGTCCACCAACCGCTAAATTTAATTTTTTTATGAGCTGCGCCTAAAAGCCTGCCCAATGTTCCTGCATGTGCAGAAGGGAGCTTAAATAAAACCAGTCGAACGCTACAGTCATGTGCTGACTGTAGAAGGCCATGGATTATCATGGTATACCTTATATCATTTATTTTCTGTTATATGAAAATTTTGCATTATTTGGATTATTATTAAGCATTTAAAAATATAAATTTTATATCCTTATTATTTTATTCGAACGACACGCACAAATTCAATTGCAGGCAGAAGAAGATGAACGCATAAACAATACAAAAGCAAATAAACAAGAATTTTAAGCATTAGGTAGGGCGAGAGGGCAATAAGTTTATGTATACATTTTTGCTTATGTCAAACAGTATTGGCGGCCGCGGAAGTTGCACAGTAGCCTAGTGGAGTGTGTGCCGGATTCAAAGACCATGTTTTTTTCGTCTTTCTTTTCCTTTCAATAATTTAAAAGCTTAACAATAATTTTTTAATTTTTTGGTAGGCAACATACATATTTAATTAGAACACTTTTATAAACTTTGCCGAATGTTGCACAAATCTGACAGTTGCGTACATACGCCGAATACGGCAATTGATGTGTGTTAGAGCGGGACGCCAAAACATAAATGTGCAAATGCAGACATGCATGTATCGGCGTCCCGCTCTAACATTCGTAACTTATTGATTGTCTTAAGAATTGCAAAAAAAAAACATGAGATTTAATTTTTGAAAACTGTTTTTATTGATATTTAATTAAATAACTGTAGTTTTCATTTAAGCTTATAAGAATAAAAAAATAACCAAAAAAAAAAGTAATAAAAATAAAAAGTTTCACCAGCCGGCCGCACACGGGATTCGAACCCACGCACGCAGGACCGCCGTCCGCTACTCTAACCACTAAGACACCACCCCATTCATTGATCGATCGGCAAAGTTGCCTTCTGAGCTAATTCTGTTACCATTCTATGCAAATAAAAAGTTTTGTTAAATGTGCCCGACGCTAGATTCGAACTGCGGTATGATGCGTAAATTGCGTCTTAATATGCGCATAAGTATACGTTTAAATTGAGTTTAGTTCGGATCATATCCCCTTATTTTTAGTCCGATTTAAATAAAATTTTCAGAAAACACCCGTGGAAAGGTATTTGTCAAGTGAGATGTACAACTTTTGCTGTTGGGTATATATTGTGTATATTAAATCGTTATTACTGATTTACAGAGGCGGAAAAGGGCTTGGCCAAATTTCAAAAAAACTTTGAAACACCTGGATATACACGAATGTTGTCACAAATTTTTATGGCTCTAGCTCTTATAGTTACCGAGATCCAGGCGTTCATACAGACGGACAGACGGACAGACGGACGGACGGACAGACGGACAGACGGACAGACAGACATGGCTCAATCGACTCGGCTGTTGATACTGATTCAGAATATATATAGTTTATGGCGTCGGAGATGCCTCCTTCTGCCTGTTACGCACAAACTCGTTCCGACAAACACAGTAGACCATGAATTTTTTTAAAATCCATGGCCTAAAAATATGTTTTGTAAAAAGAGCTTTTAGGGCAGAGCAAGAGCAGATATTCTTGTCCAGACATTTCTTTTTAAATTTTTGTAATTATATTATAATGAAATAAAGTAAGAAATAGTTAGTTAGGGAAAGGTGCTCAGCTCATGTATATAAAAGAAAAATGAAATATTATAAAGTCAGCAGCAGCAAACTACACGCATCAACATCGCAACACTCCAGGATCCGGAAGATCGATCTTTCGTCGATGGAAATATAACGCGGTGAGTTCGTTCCATTTATAAGCATTTTATAAAAATATTATTATTTGGTTTCGGTGCCTGCACATTATTTTTGAATATTTATTTTTTTTTTTTATAATATGAGCAGCCATTCCCTCCCTACGTTATTAGGAAATCAAAATTTGGCGTGAAATAACGAAAAAAAATAGAAAAAGCCATCCATGAAAAATAGAAAGTTCAAATAGTTTTACAAAGGCAAAAGTTTTGTTTTATATTAGTTTATATCAGTTAACAAAAAATTAGAATTTATCGGAAGTTTACCAACATTGAAAAAAAAAATGAAACTTTACAATAAGTAGCTCATATTAGGGATCAAAGTTCTTGAAATAATCAATTATAGAAATAGTGCGAATGTTTGCTCAGAATTAAAGCTCACTAATTCGTTTAAGCGAATATAAATTATTTTTATCTAAAATTAAATATCTTAATACCCTCTACGTCACGCAATGAATTGAAATTACTACATATAATCTATACATTTTATGCTTTACTTTTAAACATAAATTTTGTTTCATACTTTAATATATACTAAATGCGATTTGAAAAGATACCAGAACTCCGTTATGAATGACTGATACTCTATCCAAGTAATACTTTCTCACATTTTCTTTTTTGTAGACTTGTCCGAATATTCGTTCGTTTTACAGGTACCCCCTGATGGATGACTGCCGATGCTTCCCTTACGCCGCTCGGAATCTATGATGAGATGATGTTCGGTTAATTAACTTTAACTTGAGCTCATGCTGATGATTCCGCGGTTGTAGGGGGCAAAGGGGTCACCAGAGCCATGCTCTCAGGTGGGTGACCGTAGGTAGGGTGGGCACTCGCGACCACAACAACACCTGTGGCTGCACTTTTACCAGTTTTCCAGTCCGTTTTGTTTTACGATCTTCTACTTTCCCCTTCTCTTTCCTCTTCTTTTATTTTTGGATCGTTTAATATCTCTTTGGTTCTTTAAACTAGTTTTTTTATTTGTCGCAGCACGTTTTTTTTTTAGTCTTACTAATAATAATTAAGTGTACCCGGTATAGGATCTGTCCAAGCAAGACCTCCACCCCCAAAGCCGACGAGCTAGTGCCGGAAAATTAAAACGTGCCCCGCAAGCACAGATCATCCGAAACAAATATACCGTTGCACGTTACACTGTCTAAATTCTTTCTATTCTGTTGTATCAGTTCTCTGACTTTATTGTAACTATTTACCAAAATTTGAGCATTCTTATTTATCGTTACAGCTTGTATTGATCTATTTTGCGTTAAGCATTTATAAGATTTCTTGAAATTTTCTTTTGATCTTATATATATATTTATATTTATGGTTAGTTAGTTGCTGCTGCTGATGTTCATCTGGTGTCAGCTGGGCGTCGCCGGGGGTGGCACGCTGACACTCCCTCGCTGCTGTCTATTTTTCGGCTGCTGATGAACTCCCTCGCTGCTCACAAATCCCCAGGCAGTGAGGACTCCAGACTCCTCCGCAGTCCGGTGGGCAGGTCTTTTGTGGCTTCGTAAGTGCCGGTGCTGGTGCTGGATATGCTATTTTTCTTTTTAACTTCATTAATTACTGTTATATTGGTTATATTTTCTGAGTGAGTTTTATCGAAGTTCTGGGTTTTTAATTGTTGCTGATATTCCAGCAAGTGGTCTAGCTCAGCGTGTAGCTTTACGGCTTTCGACCAAACGCCACCGTTTGCTGACCGTATATTAGCCACCTTACGTGGGCTACACGTTTATTCAGCTTTGTTTTAAGCCCGCCACGGTGTTTTCCCATTCCTCGATACAACTCTACTCACTCAGATTTTCGTTCAGTTTTGCAATTGGTGCTCCTTAGCATTCCAGTCCAGATTTCCTCCGTGAAGTTTTCTTTGTGAAGTCAATTTGTCCAACGTTGGACGACTGTCCCGGTCGCCATGTAAAGAGCTCGAATATTGCTCAGTAAGTTACACTTTTAAAAAGCCAATTACTATCGGGTGTAAAGTGCTGTTTTTTGGGTTCTTTATTAATGTTATTTATTTAACTTGGCAGAAACGGTAATGCCAGTTCAACTCATTACAAGTGTCTGAAACTAAGCCGCGTAGCTGCGCTGCCGGGTACGCCAGCAGCGGAGCGGCTGTCTTATGTATATCTTATATATCTATGCTTATCGAGAGAGCGAGTTATGCACTTATGTATTATGCATTTGGTCAGCGTGGGAATGCTGACCTTGCACTTATACTTCGTAGCCTGCAAGTGGACGATCATGTTACATCCGCCTTGGGCCTTATAGGTTGCATAAACATAGCAACAAAGTTCTGCTATGTGTTTGTATGCCTGTAAATAGCATTGTACTTAAATGTTCTTAATAATACATAGGCGCATACTACAGTACTTCACGTGTGCATGAAGTTAATGACTTTAATAAAAGCATGAAGTGGCCGTGGCCAAAGAAACAAAATGAATAAATTCAAACATTACAAAAGCATGAAGTGTTCGTGGCCAAAGAAATAAAAACAATAAATTCAAAAATTACATGGATAAATGCATTACATACATGAAAATGCAGAAAGGACAAATCTTCTAAAAAAGCTTTTGAACATAAATATAACAATTGATGGCAGAGGAGCCACAATTCTCGAAGGCAGTACCCACTAAGCAAAGGGACTTGCCAACGCTGAAAGAGGCCCTACAGAAGAATCCAGCTAATGGACCACGCTCACTCACGATAAATGAGTACCGGGCCAGGCAGCAGAAAAAAACCGTAAAATAAACATAAAAGAAGCGGGCAAAGAATTAAGCTACTTCAGCAACGGCGACTGGTCAAGGACATGACCAAGTCGGCAAAAGACGAGGAATCCCGACAACGCTACATAGAGCGTCTTCAAGAAATAGAGGCAAAGCTTCGCAAAGGTGCGAAAAAACTAAAATTTGTTAGGCTTTTTCACTAACAATCTGGTTGGAGAATTTTTTTTTTTTATTATTGTAAACGACTATGTGAGCCAACCGAATATATTAACCATTAATATTTCCACGTCTCTGGCACTGAGTATACAAGTTATATCAAAGTCTTCAGCTTGGTCCCTCGTTGGCTGCGGCAGGGTGGCTGCGGGCAGCTTAGAAAGAATATGCGGCTTGTGTGTGGCAGGTATGCGCCAACGCACAATTCTGCGACGGTAGTGTCAACAGACGCTGGGAACTCCCTCGAAGGTACCTCCACTTGACGGGGGCGTCAGGAGTGGATTCCAATCACGGCGAACAGTCCGTGATGGACGAAGCACTGGTATCGATCTCCGCGGCAGGTATCCGCCCACGCTAGGAGAGTTCAATGTGGTTTCGATCGTGAGTCATTACCGGAATTTGCCGACAACGGGTGCACTACAAAAAGAGTCGGGTCTGGTTGTTACTGGGACTACGCGGCATGGACTTGCCCACGTACCGAACCGAATAATAAAACGATGGAATTGCTTTACAATGTTAATTAGCGACCGAAAGTGTCCGTAGAGTTTGAGCTGGATTTTAGAACTGAATGCAGAATACCTTGCAGAAAAACTTAAACTTCTTGGTTTCTCGCCTAAACTTCTTAGTTGGATTGTTAGTTATCTGACTGACAGAACCCCAATGGCACTTTTTAAAGATTGCCTTTCAAACCCACTTCATGCCACCTCTGGTGTTCCTCAAGGGAGTCATTTAGGTCCCCTTCTATTCACTCTTTTCATCAATGACCTTCCGCTTGTCATACGATCTGCTCGCACTCTTATGTATGCAGATGATGTAAAGCTGTGTTTCCAACTTAAAGATGCCTTCTGTCACTCTTACTTACAAGCTGACCTAGATAGTTTTCAATCATGGTGCCGTCCAAATTTATTAATTCTGAATAGTTCTAAATCCAAGCTGATGACATTCTACCGAACCAGCCCTGAGTTGGTATCATATACACTTTGTGGTTGTGCCTTAGAAAGAATTGCCTTAGTTGACGATCTTGGTATCCGTCTGGACCGTGAACTTAATACTTGGTTTTATTAAGCGATGGTCTAAAGAGTTTGACGATCCTTATCTAACAAAGACCCTTTATACCTCACTTGTTCGTCCAATTTTGGAGTACGGATCATGCGTTTGGTGTCCTCAGTACTCGATTCACAGGGACCGTATTGAATCCGTACAAAAGAACTTTTTAATTTTCGCCTTGCGAGGTCTCAACTGGGATGTAGATATATAAGACTTCCTCCTTATACAAATAGACTTAGATTACTTAGTTTACCGTCCTTAGCTAACCGTAGAACTATGCTTGGTGTAGTTTTTATTAATAACCTTATCCAAGGGAACGTTGAGAGTGTTGATCTGGTTAGCCAGTTAAACTTCGCCGTCCCATGTAGAATTACCCGTAATTACTTACCACTAACTCTTCCTAATTGTAGATCGAACTATGCCCTGCATGAACCATTCAGGGTATTATGTTCTGATTTTAATAAGTACTCCTTCATATTAACAAATACAGACTCTGTAACAGCCTTAAAATTGAAACTTTTGTCCTACCTAGGTAGAAGTTAAATTTTCCTCGAAACGCCTGTCTATTTTTTCTTAGCTTCTATTTCTGCATGCTCGCGTTTATGACACTGCCCCTCGGTCGGTTGGGCATATACTAACTTTTTACTAATACTATTAACTCTTCTGATCTGATTGGGTTTTTCTGGGTTTTCCCCAATTCTTTGCAACAAATGTTGGATCGGTTATATCTTTGTCTATCCCAAATTAAATTAAATTAAATTTAATAAAATTAAAATATTCTTAGATCTTTAAAACCTTTATTTATACCTTATGCTTAAATTTTTTATAAATTTTGCACTTTTTAATTATGCTTTTGTCAATTCAGTCGACTGCATTAAGTTGACTTTAAATTAATTAAATAAGTAAAAAATGTACTTAAGAAGTAAATGCTAAAGCCGCGGCAATCGTTACGTAAAGTTCGCCGACTCCACGTTTCTGCACAGTCGCCGGTCCCACGGTATGTTCCGCTGACTGTGCGCCTCGTGCAAGATCTCCGGTTACACGGAGTCAAGGGACTCAGAACGCAAGCTATGCAGATCTTGGTGACTAGCTGGCGGGTGTCCTTTCGAAACATGGTCGTCCCTGGCTATGCCCACATTCTCCAGCGCTTGCTGTACAACTTCCAGTGTCCTCTTCCCACGTCATAGTCTCCGGATGGCGAGGATGCAGATTGCGACAACGCCAACAATGGAGCAGGGTGCCACCGCTGCAACTGGGTTGACAACCACCTGAGTGCGCAACTCTGTTATTCGCTGCAGATTTTCTTCACTCAACCTATGTAGGAAGGGCAGGCTCAAAAGTGAATGATGGTACGTCACGTTGAGTCGGGCAGAAGCGGCTGTTAGAGGGACCCTCTTCTGGTAGCTGCTGAGGTTGACGTATTTTGTGTTGTTGACATACGCCATCCGCTCGAAGTTCACCAGGTAGGTTTCGTTGACTGATACCTCGAGCTCATCATCCAGACTGACCCTGACCAGGGCATCATTTACTACCAGTATGCCCTCGTCGATGATAGACACGGGGGGCAAGTCACTTTCTTTAGTGCCAAAATGCGCCTCGGTTCCAGCGTGAAGCCCTTGCGCACAAGTCCTGTCTAGGGTCTCGCGGCAGAACGTCGTCGTGGGAGTCCTTACGCAAGAGGAAACAGCAGTGACGCCATTCGGGCATTCAGCGACAACATCTTCTGTTAGGTGGAGTACTCGGCCAGCATGTGCGACGGGGAAGATTACAATTTTCTTACAAGTTATCTTAGGTCTTGGAAAACTAATAACAAAGCTTTAGACTTCGTCATCCGTTAATACCTTTACTCTAGCTCAAAATCGCCTCTAGGTCATCTGAATCTATTATCGCGGGATTTACTACATTAACTTTAGCTAAAGTGATTGCAATCATTAGGTTCTGTATTTCTAATGTGAGGATTCTATTCCTGGTTAAAAGTGTGTCGTACAAGTGAGCCGTATCTATTTCTTCCCTTTTCTTTACATTTAAAATCTGATTAACAGTGGAGGTGAGAGAGTTGATTTGTTCCTGAGTTCTGGAGTTGATTTCAATCTGCCTATTGTTTGCCCTAATGAGTTCCTGTTTCGTCAATCGAGTCTGCAATAAGTCGTCTGCGTCCTGTGTACCTGTTATAACCTTAAGGGCTGACCCCAGAAAGTTAATGTTTCTGGCATATGTGGCAGAAGTGTCTGGAATTTGAATGAAGAGCTATCAAGCTTGCCTGGTACCACTAAGCGTGAGGCCCTAACGGAGATTGTCCTTATGGACCACCTTCCCTTTAATGAGAACAATTGTTCCCAAGTCTGCCTCTACCTCTTGTTCTACGTATAGTGGTGTAACCTTGTCTCCCAGCCTCTTGTTGGATTTCACTAATAACTTTTCCCCGTCGAATATTCTGTTCTGGCGAGAGGGATTGTTCCTATCTAACTGCTCTTGCTAGGCCCTCTCGAGCCTCGCGAAGATTGCTGGAGCAAGTTTAGAGGTAGTATGGACAATCTCGATTGGTCTCGGCCTAGTTACAGAGTAGAATGTCCTGTTATATTCGACAGTTGCCTGAAGAAAAAGCTCTACGACGTCATCTGTTGACCTTTGCAGTTTCAGACATCTACCGATCTCCGTTAGCGTGCTGTGGAATCTTTCCACCTGGCCATTAGAAGTGCTATGTAGGGGTGGAGCATTTACTACGTCAATGTCGTACTGGTTTTTCAGCATTGATCGAATCGTGTCTGAGTTAAAAGAGGGTTCATTGTCACAATACACAACTTTTATTTCGGGAAAGATATTCACCAATTGAAGTATGGGTATCTTCACATCTACAATAGTTCGCGAAGCTACTGGCTGAACCAACGCGAATTTTAAAAATTTATCAACCGCTGTTAGAAAATGTTTTCCTGGAGTTGAAAAAATATCTATGTGAATTATTTCCCCCACGCGTGTAGAGATGGGCGTGACTCCTAGCTCCTGTCTTTTCGGATGCCTGTCGTACTTCGCCTTGTCGCATACCTTGCAATTTGCAACCACTTCAGTCGCAATTTTGCCCATCTTCGGAAAATAGTAATTAAGCAGAATTTGCTTGACATTCTCCTGGGCGGCCCTGTGCGCTCTGTTATGTTCTGAGACTACAATCTCCCTTTGCTCGTCTTTGTTGGTAACGTCCGTCACCCGTTTTTTACAGTACCAGAACCTTGTCGCAGGAAAGAGTTTAAGCAATTCATCTTGAATATGCGCTAAGACAGGCAGTTCGCAATGAATGGCGTTCACAACGTCTGGTTTCACCGTGTCGAAAAGTGTTTCCCAGCGGCTAAAGGTGATCTGGTGACGGGTTTTGGTGCCAAACAGAATGAATGCACGTTTTGAATCTGCGGATGACTCTTCAAGAATCACTTGGTTCCTGAAGCAGTTCAACGGTTTGTCAGTGGCCTCAATCACATCGGTTACAGAGATCTCACTGTGAGCCGTGGCCGCAGTAGATTGGCTTGAGTCCTGCAGTGCATTAACGTTTTGCCGAGAAAAAGCGTCCGCTACAAAATTCTCCTTGCCTGGCTTGTATAGGACCTTAGCCCCGCTTTCCTCTATACGTGCTTTCCATCTCTTGATTTTGGGATTGGGATTTCGATCGGACACTGCATATATGTATCAGAGGCTGGTGATCAGTATAAATGTTAATATCGCTTTTACCATATAGGTAATGGCGAAGAGTGTCCAAAGACCAAACAATTGCCAGCAACTCCCTTACGTTCGTGGCATAGTTGACCTCTCTGTCCTTTAGGATCCGAGAGATCATTGCCATGGGTCTGTTGCCTTGGGATAGGACTGCGCCTATACCAGATGACGAAGCATCGGTGGTAAGGTGGAACGGTTTTGAAAAGTCTGGATATTGGAGGACCACGTCCTCGGATGCAAGCACACTTCTGAGTTTGTCGAGTTTTGCGTTTAACTGAGTCTCATCAAAGACCACAGGAATGTTCTTCGATCGGTATTTGCTCACCTTTCCGCCTTCGCCTTTTAGAATGGCAGTTAGGGGCCTCGCTATTGCCGCGAAGTCCTTAATAAAACACCTGTAGTAGCTGGCGAGACCCAAAAAGGATCTGATTGCCCTCATTTTTTCTGCTCTTGTTTTGGTGCCTTCCTTTGTTACGACAAAGCCGAGAAACTCAACTTCTTCTTTAAAAAATTGGGACTTCTGCTTGGACACCCTCATGTTCGCGTCATAGAGGCTCTTTAGAACTTGGCCGACGTGGGAGACGTGTTCTATTTCATCTTTGGAGAAAACAATTACGTCGTCAACGTAGACGTAGCAAGTCTTTCCAATGTAGTCCCGTAAGACATCGTCAATGGCCCTCTGAAAAATGCTCGAAGCATTTCTGAGGCCAAAAGGTAGACGGCAAAACTCATATTTGCCACCGTTTACCGAAAAGGATGTCTTTTCCCGATCCTGCTCTGCTAACATGATCTGGTGATAGCCAGATTTTAAGTCCAAAGTCGTGCAATATTTTGCCTTCCCTAAATTTGATAGAATCATGCTGATGCTTGACATCGGGTATCTGTCTGCTATGGTCATCGAGTTAAGTTTCCTAAAGTCGATGACCAAGCGCTTGTTAGGCGAGCCCGAAAGATCGGAGCCTTTCTTTCCAACAACACATATGGGGTTGTTGTAAGGGGACCTGGAAGGTCGAATAATGCCGTTGCTTAACAGATCTTCAATTTCTTGGTTAACGAAGTCAGCTGCACCCATGGGGAACGGATACATTTTTGAATAAACCGGCTCATCATCCTCAGTTCGAATCGTTGCAACGACATTGGTGTTGAAGGGAAGTTTCCTACTCGGGTCCGCAAAGGCCTTTTTCGCTAGTGGACATCATTTGAAGGAAACTCTCACGAACTTTGGGAGGGACTTCAATATCATCTATCTTAGTGAAATTAACTTGGGCACATCTTATGAACCTTAAAGGTTCAGATCCGCCTTTAAATCGAATAAGGTTATCTTTAAAATCGAGGGTCGCATCAACTTGTGAAAGCTGATCAAACCCAATTATTCCATCGAAAGTGGTAAGTCCGGGTACATGAAAGAATGGGCTGGTGACACCGAATATATTGAGGAAGCTCTTGTGACTGATGTTGTTGAAGCCATGGATGGACTTCACTACGAATGGGGTCTTCACTGGAATGGGGAGAGCTATGTTTAAGTCTGGTCTTATGTAGCTTTTTGAAGCCCCAGTGTCAATCAGAAATTTTAACGTTTTCCCTGCTACTGTCCGTTGGACGAACGGAAGCAGGGATGCTCCGCTAAAAAATTGAGAGCATCAGTCTCATATTCCGACTCGTTGTCTGCCTCTAATTCTTCAGCGGCCTGAGTATATTGCTGTTCATACTCGGCCTCCTCCTGATCCTCTTGACGCAGATGGCTTACCCTCTGTCGCCTACAGTCGGATACTCTCTGAGAACTTGCTGGTCTTTTCTGATTACCCTGCTGTTGGTTACCGCCGAAAGCCGGTGACGGTGTTTGGTTCGGCCCTGAGGCAGTTTGCCGTTGGAAGTTAGTCGGTTGTCGGAATCTGGATGACGAATCGACCTCCATTTTCTCGACCTGATCTTGCTTCCTGTCATTTGGACGGACTCCCTGTTCCCTAGAAAAGTAAGGGTTCTTTCCAGACTCCACCTGTCGCTGATTGGAGCGGCCTTGAAGCTGTCTGGAGGCCTTGTCCTCTAATGATCTAGCGTATTGAGCTGCAAACGCATGCCTTTCATGGTTTGACTCTATTTCCTGGGCCATGGCTAAGGCCGAGGGTAGGTCTCTTGGCTGAGCAGCGAAAAGCACGTTAGTGAGATTGCGTCGTAAACCTGACACGAACACTCGAAGTGCGTCAGCCCTGTGCTTTTCGTTCATGTAGCGTGCCTGGCCCGCTTCATGAGTCATTGTCGTCTTATTTGTTAGGAGTGTGAGCTTCTTCTCGACCTCCTCATAGAATTGAATAATGGACAATAGACCCTGCCTAAGTGTTGCGAGCTCTTGCTCAAGCAAATGAAGTGGGCGTTTGTCAGAGTACGTGAAGTCAAGTCGGGCTATGATAGCGTCAAAGTTCAAAACAGTGTTGAACGAAGCTAGAACCGCATCGGCAGATCCTCTTATTCGGTTCCGAATTATAAGAACAGTCTGGTAATGTCTAGAGCTGCCCTCGTGAGGTTTGAAAAGGGTTTGAAAAGGGCGGCCACCGCCGCTTGCCTCCATGAGACATACTGTTCCTGCGACCCATTGAACTCTGGAAGTGACTTCACTGCACCCAGGCATTCATTGCATTCCCTGCCCTGCACAACTTGAATCGGCTCATAGACTTTAACCTCAGGTGCGGACACAGTTGAGGCCCGAAGCTGATTAGTTATTTCCTGTAGCTTGTCTTCAAAGCCTATCCTTTGCTGCTCTAAAGCAGCTGATACAGCTACTGTAATAATTCGTTGAACGTCTTCTACATTCATGTCTCGACTCTGTCCCGCTAGCTTCCTCTTCAATATTTCGTTATTTAGACGATCTAGCAGTTCGTCGTTTTTCCACTCACTCATACACCCAAAGCTAATCAGATCTGAGTTGTGAGTCTAAACGAAATTAACGATAGGGTAGGAGACAAAAACGAAATAGCGGCTGGTTGTACCAAACAAGAACAACAATAAAAATACAAGCTAAGCCAACGAACAGACCCCGCCGTGGAGTCGGCGAACTTTACGTAACGATTGCCGCGGGTTTAGCATTTACTTCTTAAGTTCATTTTGTCTTTGTATTCAGTTCTAAAATCCAGCTCAAACTCTACGGACACTTTCGGTCCCTGTCGACACTACCGTCGCAGAATTGTGTGTTGGCGCATACCTGCCACACACAAGCCGCATATTCTTTCTAAGCTGCCCGCAGCCAACGAGGGACCAAGCTGAAGACTTTGATATAACTGGCGCCCAACGTTGTGAAGATTTCAACGCTCCGAGATTAGGATAAAAGCTCAAAATGTTTATGTAAGTGGAAAACTTATTCATAATCGCCTCAGAATAGGGAGTTAAAATTGTTAAATACAATACGTAGGAAAGTAATTAAGTGTTTGCAATCTTAGTGCAGTTCAAACTCTTGCAAATTAAAAACCAAATTTAAAAGAAAGAAAAAAGAGCAAATTAAGTAATATAAATAAAATAAATTTCAATTTCATTTTGTGAAGATAGTCAGTCCAGCCAAAAGAGCTGTGTCATTCGTATTCACACACTGCGCTTCTCTGTGGAGCTGCATTGGTTTCGAGTGTCACACAACTGAAAGTTGACGCGCAATCAGACAACCCGACTGCGCCTCGTGCAAGATCTCCGGTTACACGGAGTCAAGGGACTCAGAACGCAAGCTATGCAGATCTTGGTGACTAGCTGGCGGGTGTCGTTAACTATTGTTAACTTACATATATACTCAGCTGCAAAATTTTATTTGTGTAAAATGACAACAATGAAAAAGTTCTTATTTTGACTAAATATAAAACAAAAATTTATTAATCAAATTTTTTTTGATTTTCAAGATGAAAATATTTCTTTCCTTCTTTTAAGCTCCAAATAGAATATCTGATTTTTTCCTTTTATAAAGATCCGTTTCATTGAATATAGATAAAATGGGATGGTTTAGTGATTCTAGTGAGGCAAAGGACAATACTACCAATGTAGTAAATAATGTTAGAATAATTGATCACACAGACGATATAAATGCGTTGTGGATCCTACTATTGATACGAGGGTCGTTTGATAAGTCCGTGACTTTTTGTATTTGCCGCGCACCTGCTCTAAATACAACACTGCTCCTGTCAGCAGTTATCGATTAACAGCTGACTGTAAAATTTTGAGAAAGCTGCGTTTTTTGGTTTGCGTTTTATAGGCATTGAAAGCAGACGATCTCGTGAATTTTAACGAAAATGGAAAAAAGTGAATTTCGTGTCAGCATGGCAAAATTTCATAAATTGGGCTACGAACTGCTACCCCATCCAGCATATTCTCCAGATTTAGCCCCCTGTGACTATTTTTTGTTTCCAAACATGAAGAAATGGCTCGGCGGTAAGAGATTCGGGTCATCACAGAAACAAACGACTATTTTGAGGGCCTTGAGAAAACCTATTATTTGGAAGGAATAAAAAAATTGGAAAAACGCTGGACTAAATGTATAGAGCTAAAAGGAGATTATGTTGAGAAACAAAACGCTTCTTTGACGAAAAAAATATATTTTATTCAAAAAGTCACGGACTTATCAAACGACCCTCGTAATAACAATAGTATTAGTCTTGCAATTCTTGCTTACTATTTATGTAAAACATAATAAAATCATTAAGAAGAGATACATGAGCAGGGCGAATCATTTAGATCGGATTTAAAGAAAAAAAACAATGAATAACAAATTCCATTGCAAGAATGGAATGGAGAGAAATAGCGAAATGTATAAACGAATTTCGACATAAATTTGCCAAATCTTAGAAATGCAGTAATACAAGAAGAAACGTTGAAAAACCATACAGAGATAATAGTAAGAGAATACAATAATATAGTCACCTTAGTAAACAAGTATACAAATAGATTCACATCTGAGCACCTTAACAAATGTATAAGCGTAATAAAATCCCTAAACACAAGATTAATTAATATCAGAAAAAGAAGACATATTCTGATTAACGTGCCAGAAAGTCTAAGTCAATTGGTGCACTTCGATCCCGACCAGTTTAAAGGACTGGACGAATCTATTCAGTCATGCGACGCTGAATCCGATAGTGACATTGAAACACTAGAAGGAAGCGATCGAATTGAAAATAAGCCAGAAACAATAACAATTTCTGAAATGGCACAGACATTGAAAGAATTTATCAAGCTAGCCACATCTCTGATACCAGAGTTTGATGGTAGGCACGAAAATTTACAAAGTTTTATAGATGCTCTAGGTCTATTAGACACCCTAAAAGGCACGCATGAGACAACAGCGATAAGCCTTATAAAAACTAATCTTAAATGCCATCCAAGGAATCTTATAAGTAATGGGCAGACAATTGCTGCAATCATTACCCAACTGTCAAGTGCAGTAAGAGGAGAATCGGTAAAAGTTATATCTGCCAAACTTCTCAATCTGCAACAGAAAAATAAGACGGCCAACCAATACACCCAAGAGGTGGAGAAACTGACAAAGGCCCTTGAAGGCGCCTATATCATTGAAGGTCTCAGCCAATCCCTTGCAAATGCATGCCTTCTGCATACATCTGTATATGTATATATGTAATTAAGCATACATAGATATAAGCATTGTATGCGCGGGCAAGCTAAACTCAACAGAACACACTTTGAACAGTTGAATAAAGAACCTCATTAAGAGCAGAAGCTCTTCTCTTGTCATTTAAAGTGTCCATTGGATAAAATACTAATATCTCCCAAATACCAAACATTACACTAGACACAGGTTAGAAACAAGTTTGAAACAGGCTAGACACAGACACACGATAGACCCAGGCTAGGAACAAGATGAACTCAGGTTAGCCACAGACTAGAAACATAGTAGGCACAGACTAAACACTGGCTTTTCACAGACAGGCTGGACACAGGCTAGACACAGTCTTGACACAGGCAAGACACAGCCCAGACACAAAGAGGCTAGACACAGGGTAGCTACAGGCTAGACACAGGCTATACACATGATACACATGTGTTGTTTTAAGGTTCTTTATTAATGATCATGCCAGTTTACCTCTTTACAAGTGTCTGAAACTAAGCCACGTAGCTGCGCTGCCGGATTCGCCAGCAGCGGAGCGGCTGTCTTATGTATATCTTATATATCTATGCTTATCGAGAGAGCGAGTTATGCACTTATGTATTATGCATTTGGTCAGCGTGGGAATGCTGACCTTGCACTTATACTTCGTAGCCTGCAAGTGGACGATCATGTTACATCCGCCTTGGGCTTTATTGGTTGCATAAACATAGCAACAAAGTTTATGAATGCAAATTATTATTTTTTTTATTATTATTACTATTATTTTTTCTATATTTCACCTCCGAAAGGAACTGATGTGGATGTGTCATTTTTTCTCAGCTTGAACAATATAAAAGTGAATTTTGCAAAAAGAAATAAAAATATTTTTATAAATGATTAAGAACAAGAGCAACAGTCGAGCGGCACGCGACAGTGGGATACCCTTCGACCTTTTTGAAACGTAAAGAGTCAATAATTGTACAATACTTCTACTTAATAGAAATATCGTAACGTAAGCCTTTGTATGCGTCTGCGTATGAATACATGTACATGCGTGTATCATTTTATTGGTCAAGCACAAATGTATGTATGTGTGTGTGCGTTTGAATGTAAAAAATGAGAAGAACAAGAGATGGCGCTACGCGCTCGCATTCTCTTTCCTTTTCTTTCCTACATGAGCATTGCAATGACGTCACAGCATCCTGGTCTGTATATAAAATCAAAGCAAACAAGGTTTTTGTTTAATAGCATCTGTGTTTGTTGTCCGATCGGATTGAAATTTTGACTTTATGTTGGTAAAATAATTAGCTTAGTATAGTCTTACTCAGAATGTATCTTTTATATGTCGCTCGCAAATTTGCTAAAAAGATGAAATTATTGATTTGCGTGGGCGGGGGGCGTGGCACCCAACATTTGAAATAAACTTCACCTGTCCCGGATAAACAGAAACCTTCATGTCAAATTTGGTGTCTCTAGCTTTTATAATAGCTGCGATCTGTGTGTTCATCTGGACATCCAGACATCCGGACAGACAGACAGACATGGCTTGTTATCCTGAGCAAGAATATATATACTTTGTAGGGTCTCCGACGCCTCCTTCTGCCTGTTACATACATTTGCACAAAGTTAGTATACCCTTTTTTGACAATTTTCAATGGTCGAAGGTGTAGCATTATATCTATATTATTGTATTTCTATTATATAAGCTTTATCGGATTTAACGATTAATCGATGTTAAAGACAAATTAAGAAGTTCCGATAGTTGTTAATCTATTTTGAATCATCGAATTAAATCGATAGAATTAGAGTTAAGACGATGGTTATCGAAGATCGGCATTCAATAAGAGAAGCGCAAGTGCTAAACGACGCATTAAGAAATAAAAGTGTAATTAAATAATCAAAATAAAGTTAAACTACTAAAAATAAAATAAGAACTTCATGCAACAACTTCAGAAGTGGGATTGCCAGCCTACATATATAAAAAAAAAACATTTTTTTATCAATATTGAAAATTGACGCGGAAAGTGACGCCGAAAGTGACGCCAAAAGTGACGCCAAAACGACGCCATCATTTTTTTTCCGTTACTATGACGAAAAAAGAGCTGACGAAATTACTTACTGCGAGTAAAATAGACTTTCCGACCAAAGCAACCTTCAGGCAATTATCAGTAATTGCATCAAAACATAATCTGCATAATCTTATGGATACTTCTGAATCAGATTTGGACGCAACAGTGGTGGACAATTGCAAAGAAGAAATTACGTCGCAGGTTTTTGATAAGGAAGAAGAAGAACTAGACGCCGCTATAAGAATTGCTCAGAAGAAGAAATTGTTGGCCGAGCTTTCACAAAGTCTTGGCAGTGCTGGTGGTGATACGCGGGATATTGTACGCAGTGTTGTTCCATTTGATGCAAGAAAATGGTTAACGGATTTTGAACGTGCTTGTGACGCAGTAAATGATACCGACGCTTTTAAACTTCGCTGCATACGACTTTTAATGAAACCAGCATCAGAGGGAGAACTTTTCTTACGTGTTGACCGTTCTGCAAACTATGCCGAATTCAGAGACAATTTTTTGAAAACCTTCGGATATGACTACACTATGGCAGAAATAATATCTCAATTGAAGGCAAATGTGTATGTACCAGGCAAAATCTCCATAATTGGCTACATACTACAGATGCAAGAAAAAGCTGCACGTGCTGAAGTTGATGAAGCGCAAACAGTGAAACTTATAATAGATGGCTTTCAGGATAGTTCTTCAAGTATTGCCATATTGTATCATGCTCAGACGATTGAACAACTTAAGCAACTATCACGTCGATATGCTGAATTGCGCGCAAAGTCTTCAGCAGTCACTAAATCTTCTGCAACTTCACGAGTGTCAGCAGCTGAGGCTGACAAGATTGGTATCCGGTGCTTCAATTGTTCAAAGTATGGACATTACGCATCATCTTGCACTGCTCAAAAACGTGCAAAGGGTTCCTGCTTCCGATGTGGATCACTTCAGCATGTGTTAAAGGATTGTACGCAACAACCAGTGACGTCTTCAGAGCTTGTTGGAACGACTGATCATAAAGTTGAACCGGAAAATAATAATCATTGCTTCCTCCCAATATTTAATAAGGTAGGAGTATATTTTTATACTGAAAAAACGCATAAGTCTAATTTCATTTTTCTTTCTGCCATGTTCGACACCGGAAGCAAAATTAATTTAATCAAAAGGTCAAAGGTGCCATATAGTAGTATAAGTGAGAAACTATATTCGACAAATTTTCGTGGTATCAATGGAGCTCAAATATTTTCATTTGGAAAAGTTTACTTATATATTAAGTTTAATGAAATTATCAATAATACAGAATTTTATGTTATCCCAGACTGTTATTTTGAAACGGATATATTAATTGGTAGCCAGTTCATGAAAACATTTGGAGTTGAATTAATTTGTGTTAATGAAATTGAAAAGAAAATAAAAATTGAAGTACAAAGACAATTATAGAACAATTTAAATCAATTTTCTTCAGAAATATCTTCAGAAATTAGTAATTCTAGTGATAGTGACCTTTCAGATATAGTGAACTTTAGTGAAAACAAGCATTTGACAGAAGTGAAAACCTTAAGCTCTTCAGAAATTAGAAATTCTAGTGATAGTGATCGATTAGCAACAGTGAAATTAAGTAACAATATATTTGATTTGGATACGGAAATTTTAGGAAAAGATACAGCGGAAGATTGCATATTAGCTATTGAGCTGGATGATTCAGAGTCGTTAAATATTGATTTAAAATTGGATAAGATCGAACGCAGTAGGGTTTTAGAAATAATTAAAATTAACTATTCAGATGTCGAAAATATTGACCCTGTTGATCATAATTATGAAATGAATATTAAACTTCAGACAGACGGCTCAGTTTATTTAACACCGCGAAGACTTTCATATCAAGACAGACAGACAGTTGATAACACTATAGAAGACTTATTGAGGAAAGGATTTATTAGACCTAGCGAATCTCCTTACACATCAGCAATAGTTCTGGTTAAGAAGAAGTCAGGTGAAAAACGTATGTGTGTAGATTACAGACAACTTAACAAAATGACAATAAGAGATGGATACCCTTTACCACATATCAATGATTGTTTAGAAAAAATGGAAGGAAATCAATATTTCTCTCTTTTAGATTTAAAGTCTGGGTTTCATCAAGTTAAAATGGCAGAAAGTTCGATTCAATATACTTCTTTTGTTACACCTAATGGACAATACGAATATCTTAAGATGCCTTTTGGGTTACGAAATGCCCCTTCCGTATTTCAGAGGTTTATAAACTTTATTTTTAAACCATTAATGCGAGAACATAGTATTATTGTTTACATAGATGATATAGCTATTGGAACAAAAACAATTGAAGAACACTTTGTAGTCTTAGGTAAAGTTTTGAAAGTATTGGCTCAACATAGATTAGAACTAAAATTAAGCAAGTGCCAATTTTGTTTCACAAAAATTGAGTTTCTTGGTTATTCAGTTAGCAAGAATGGCATTAGTCCTAATAGTGAACATATTGAAGCCATTAAACACCTTCCGATTCCAAGAAGTGCAGTTGAAATGCAAAAATGTTTAGGATTGTTTTCATATTTTAGACGATTTATTCCTAGTTATTCAAAAGTTGTAAGACCATTAAACGAACTAGTTAAACAGGACTCTAAGTTTAAAATGGATGATAGATGTTCTGAAATTTTTGAGTATTTACGAGAAAAACTTATTTCTTCACCTTTGTTAGCCCTTTACAATCCTAAGAAAGAAACAGAATTGCATTGTGACGCAAGTGCCGAAGGATTTGGAGGAATATTAGTGCAAAAACAAGAAGACAATAAATTCCATCCAGTTTGTTATTTTTCTCAGACAACAACAGCAGCCGAAAAGAGATATCACAGTTTTGAATTAGAGACGTTAGCCATTATTTATTCACTCAACAAATTTAGAATATATTTAGAAGGAATTCCATTTAAAATCATAACAGATTGTAATTCATTGACTCTGACTTTATATCGCAAAAGTGTAAATGCCAGAATAGCTCGATGGGCCTTACAACTAGAGAACTACAACTATACCATTGAACATAGAAGTGCCAAATATATGACAAATGTTGATGCCCTTAGTCGCTATACTAGATCATTGAGTGAAGAATTTAAATATGAGCCAATAGTGACAATAGATGAAGATGAACAAAGAAACCAATTAGTTGCAGTGATTGACAGTGGTGATATTAATTTTCAACTTCAGATTACACAAAATAGAGATGACAGAATAGTAAAATTAAAAAAAAAATTAGAAAATGGACCCGTAAAAGATTTTATACTTGATGATGGTATTGTTTATAGACAGTTAAAAGATATGGAACTTTTATATGTTCCTGAAGAAATGGAAACTAATTTAATTAGAACAGTACATGAAAAGTTATGTCATTTAGAAACTGAAAAATGCGTAAATGAAATTCTAAACCATTATTGGTTTCCGAATATGACAACCAAAGTGAAATCACTTATTGATAATTGTTTTAAGTGTATTATGTTTACAATTCCTCCACACGCAAACAATAGAACTCTTCATAACATCCCTAAGAAACCAATTCCCTTTGACACACTACATATAGACCATTTTGGACCCCTGCCTTCAATTATTTCTAAAAAGAAGCATATTTTAGTTGTTATTGATAGCTTCACTAAATTCGTAAAGCTATTTTCAGCTAACACTACAAGCACAAAGGAAGTGTGTATGTGTTTATTAAAGTATTTTGAAAACTATAGCCGACCTCGTAGAATCATCAGTGATAGAGGATCCTGCTTCACATCTTCAGAATTTAGTGAATTCCTTTTAGAAAATAATATTGAACATGTCAGAGTAGTGACCGCATCACCTCAAGCGAATGGACAAGTAGAACGCGTAAATAAAACACTTAAGACCATGTTAGCTAAAATCACAGAGCCAGTGCAACATTCAGATTGGTGTAAGTTATTAAATAAAGCTGAATTTGCTATTAATAACTCAGTACACTCCAGTACTGGAGAAATACCATCAGTTCTGCTTTTCGGAATACAACAAAGAGGAAGTGACGTTGATGCTCTGACTGAATATTTAGAAAATATAAGCAATTTAAATAAAAGTCGTGATCTTGATAATTGTCGCAAAAAAGCTTCTGAGAATATTGAAAATAACCAGAGGAAAAGTTCAGAGTACTATCAAAAGGATCATAAGAATCATGAGACGTTTTCAGTAGGCGACTTTGTAGTAATGAGAAACATTGATACCACGATAGGCACAAATAAAAAATTTCTCCCCAAATATAAAGGCCCATATTGCATAAAAAAAGTTTTACCTAATGACCGATACGTTTTAGAAGATATTGAAAATGGGCAAATTACGCAATTACCTTATGAAGGTATTGTAGAAGCTTCTCGATTACGAAACTGGGCAGACTGGCGTGATCAGTGTAAAAATTACTCCCCGTTAGACTAACATTTTAAACTATTGAATATTCTATACTATTAAGATTTGTATATACATTTGTACATATTAACTAACAATTTAATTTAATTTAATTACTATGCAAATATTTGAATATCATATAGATCGAGGACGATCTTAATTGTCAGAATGGCCGAGCTGTAGCATTATATCTATATTATTGTATTTCTATTATATAAGCTTTATCGGATTTAACGATTAATCGATGTTAAAGACAAATTAAGAAGTTCCGATAGTTGTTAATCTATTTTGAATCATCGTGTAATTAAATCGATAGAATTAGAGTTAAGACGATGGTTATCGAAGATCGGCATTCAATAAGAGAAGCGCAAGTGCTAAACGACGCATTAAGAAATAAAAGTGTAATTAAATAAACAAAATAAAGTTAAACTACTAAAAATAAAATAAGAACTTCATGCAACAAAGGGTATAAAAATATAAGTGTAAAATCAATTATGAATGAAATTTCTTTAATCTATCTTTATGAACTATTTGTTTCTTGTTTTTATTATTAAGTAACGTAATATTATTATTATCTCCTATGCTTTCTATTTTATAGGGCCCTGTGTATTTATACCTCATTTCTTAATAAAACTTTATGTCCTACTTCTAACTATATGTTATTTACTTTTAAGTCGTAATTTTCCTTATTTTTCTCTTTATGTGCTTCAAACAGTTTTCTTGCTCGAGAATATGCTACTTCTAACTTATATTTACTTTCCTTAGCGTAATCATCTATATTATATATTGGTTCTATGCTATGTAACTTATTAAAATGTTTTGGTAAATTACTTTTTCTACCAAAAACTAATTCGTATGGACAGTAATTATGTACCATAGATGGGGTCGTGTTGAAGCAGTATACGAAATATTTATTTATTTATTTATTTTTTTTATTTATTTATTTATTTAATTAATTTAAAGTCAACTAAATGCAGTCGACTGAATTGACAAAAGAACAATTAATAAGTGAAAAATTTATAAAAATGTCAGCATAAAGTATATATAAAGCATATATAAAGGTTTTAAAAGATCTAAGATTATTTTAATTTTATTAAATTTAATTTTAATTTAATTTAATTTAATTTAATTTAATCTGGGATAGACAAAGATATAACCGATCCAACATTTGTTGCAAAGAATTGGGGAAAACCCAGAAAAACCCAATCAGATCAGAAGAGTTAATAGTATTAGTAAAAAGTTAGTATATGCCCAACCGACCGAGGGGCAGTGTCATAAACGCGAGCATGCAGAAATAGAAGCTAAGAAAAAATAGACAGGCGTTTCGAGGAAAATTTAACTTCTACCTAGGTAGGACAAAAGTTTCAATTTTAAGGCTGGTACAGAGTCTGTATTTGTTAATATGAAGGAGTACTTATTAAAATCAGAACATAATACCCTGAATGGTTCATGCAGGGCATAGTTCGATCTACAATTAGGAAGAGTTAGTGGTAAGTAATTACGGGTAATTCTACATGGGACGGCGAAGTTTAACTGGCTAACCAGATCAACACTCTCAACGTTCCCTTGGATAAGGTTATTAATAAAAACTACACCAAGCATAGTTCTACGGTTAGCTAAGGACGGTAAATTAAGTAATCTAAGTCTATTTGTATAAGGAGGAAGTCTTATATATCTACATCCCAGTTGAGACCTCGCAAGGCGAAAATTAAAAAGTTCTTTTGTACGGATTCAATACGGTCCCTGTGAATCGAGTACTGAGGACACCAAACGCATGATCCGTACTCCAAAATTGGACGAACAAGTGAGGTATAAAGGGTCTTTGTTAGATAAGGATCGTCAAACTCCTTAGACCATCGCTTAATAAAGCCAAGTATTCCCATAGCCTTATTGACCATTGTAGAAATATGTTCCGAAAACTTGAGTTTACGGTCCAGACGGATACCAAGATCGTCAACTAAGGCAATTCTTTCTAAGGCACAACCACAAAGTTTATAGATTACCAACTCAGGGCTGGTTCGGTAGAATGTCATCAGCTTGCATTTAGAACTATTCAGAATTAATAAATTTGCACGGCACCATGATTGAAAACTATCTAGGTCAGCTTGTAAGTAAGAGTGACAGAAGGCATCTTTAAGTTGAAAACACAGCTTTACATCATCTGCATACATAAGAGTGCGAGCAGATCGTATGACAAGCGGAAGGTCATTGATGAAAAGAGTGAATAGAAGGGGACCTAAATGACTCCCTTGAGGAACACCAGAGGTGGCATGAAGTGGGTTTGAAAGGCAATCTTTAAAAAGTGCCATTGGGGTTCTGTCAGTCAGATAACTAACAATCCAACTAAGAAGTTTAGGCGAGAAACCAAGAAGTTTAAGCTTTTCTGCTAGGAAGGAATGATTTACTGAGTCAAAAGCTTTACTGAAATCAGTATAAATGACATCAGTTTGAAGATTTTGCTGAAATCCCTGTACTACAAAGGATGTCAGCTCAAGTAAATTTGTCGTAGTGGAACGACGTTTGATGAATCCGTGTTGACAAGGGGAAATGATGGATCTACAAAAGTGTTGCAAGTGAGGGGTTAAGACATTCTCGAAGAATTTAGGTATTGCCGATAGCTTAGAGATGCCTCTATAGTTAGTTGCATCCGACTTGCTGCCCTTTTTGAGTAAGGGAATAATGAATGATTCCTTCCAGATGGAAGGAAAAAAAGAAGTTTCTAAGGACAGCGAGAATAGTTTTAGCAATGACTTACTCAGCCGTCAGAGAGAGCAAGGGGAATTAAATTTAACCACAGCTCTGGCTGGGGTAAGTGCCGTCCTTGCTCCTACTGACGGAAGTGCGGCTATACTCTCCACGTGAGGGCGGCTGGAAGCAGGCCCCTAGCACGGTCATGTCTCTGCTAGGGGTGCTGACTAATTGTAGTCGGGCGAAGATCGTGAATCTATAAATCACCCCAATCCAAGGCGGAACAGCATACGCTAATGGATGCATGGCCGGGGGGTAGCCCGGTCTCTAGTATGCGGACTCTGGATACCTGTCGCCCTCCAGTTTCATTTAGACTTCCCACGGCAAGCGGGCTATGTCGTGGGTGACCTTCTCTTCCCGCCTACTCGTGGGATCAATTTTATGGATCTTTATAACTTAAAAAACAAGCCTGATGCGGCTTTGAACGCATCAACCCAGGGCGAAGCCTTCACGGCCGACCCCAATACCAGCACTGCAGCTGTTGGGCTGCTGGCATCCACCCCCAATACCACGGGTCTCGACCCTGGTACTCCGGGGGACTCGGACAGGCCACGAACTCCCTTGGACACTGAGTTCGCTAGTGCTGCCTTCTCGTCCAACAACTGCTCAGTCACGCAGCAGACCGTCGAGGTGATGTCCTCCGACGCCGAAGCTGAGGGTGACCTGATCAGCTTTGCTGACGACGCTTCCGTGGCCTCTCAGAGGTCAGGTCTCACGGAAGCTGGCTCCCAAATCCAGACTCTGCGACTGGACTCGGGGAACGCCTTCGTCAAACTGAAGACCCGCGAGAAGAAGCTCTTCAAAGCTGCACTCGCAAAGGGTTCGAGCAGAGCAGAGGCTCTGGCTATCGCCACTGCGCCCCCCGTGGAAACCAAGGCTAAGCGGATGCGCGGTGACGATACCATCCCCGAACCCCAAGGGTCCTCAAAGAAGCCCAAAAAGACTCATGTGGAGTCCACAAAGCCACTCTTCAGCCAAGTGGCAAGCAGGGTGAAATTGGGCTTCACTTCGGCTGACCCCACCAAACCTCTTACACCGGAGCATATGGCCACGGTGCAAGAGAGCATCCTAAAGGCGATGCGGCTGCCTTTCACATCAGAAGTCGGCCCAGGTTTCGAGGGTTGTATACCCCGAAACGAGTGGCTGCTCCTGGTGTGCGAGAACAGCAGCACTGCCGATTGGGTCAAGGAAGCTTTTGGACATATCAAGTCCATCAGCGGCCTTGATTTAAAGTTGTTGGAGGAAGCAGAGTTCCCAAGAGCTCACCTCATTAGAGGTTACTTCCCCAACAGCGCGCAATACACACCCGCCGAGATTGTAGAATACTTGGGTATCCAAAATCGAGAGCTCTCTACGGAGCTGTGGCGGGTGGTGCAACACAGCCTCAACGGCAATACGACACACCTCGCGATGATGGTCGACGAGAAGTCGTATAAGGCTCTGACGGACATTAAGGGTAATGTGAAATTCCGCTTTGGCAGGATCAAGCTTATCCTTAAGAACTCCGCCGTCAGGGCCTCCCCCGCTCCTGCTCCCCCCCCCCTCCCCATCTCCAACCCCCCTCCCGTCAGCGATCCTCCAGCGGCGGCGACGGTGGGCCCTACCGGCGTGACAGCTGTGGCTAACGCTCCGGTGGCGTCCACCAGCGCCGCGGCTGCAGTGGCGCTGACAAAACCCATCCCCAAACCCCCAGTCATAGTGGTGACTGCCCCCAAGCCCACAGCGGACCGTACTAAGCCGGTGGTTGGCAGCGGACGCCCCGTCGTCCATACCAGGCCCTCCACTGGCATAGTGCGGAGACCCCCCGCAAGGGCCCCTCCGGCGACCGTGGTCGCAAGGCGACCTCCCCCGAGTGGTTCCTCCAGATTGCCGAAGGGCATCCGAGGCAACGACTCTCGGGGGGGCAAGGCAGGTGGCCTTGTCAAAAAGGCCCTGAAGGAGGATGCCGAGCGCCATTAAGGTGCTCCAGGCGAACCTGCACCACGCCAGAGGAGCGTCTGCCACCCTGTGCAGGGTCGTCTGCGAAGAGGAAATCAACCTGGCTCTCGTCCAGGAGCCATGGTTGATCGGTGGCCACATCCGGGGACTATCATGCGGATCATGTAAGTTGATATATGACCGCACGGGAGGTGCCCTCGCACTGCTATTATTGTTAATAGCAATGTGAGACACTTCCCTTTAACAAATTTCATCCACAGAGACCTGGTGGCAACGGCTATTGAGGTAGCCACGGCTGAGGGCGTCCGGGAGGTTGTGATCGCCTCTGCCTACTTCCCGGGCGACGTGGATGACGTTCCCCCCACAGAGGTTCAGCGGCTGGTGGAGTTCTGCCGCTTAAACAACAAGCCGCTCGTGATCGGCTGTGATGCCAACGCGCATCACACGATCTGGGGAAGCAGTGACGTCAACAAACGTGGTGAGTCCCTTTTAGAATATCTATTGTGTTGTCAATTAGATGTTGCTAACATAGGGTGTAAGCCAACATTCATTAATGCCATTAGGGAAGAGGTTCTGGATCTTACCCTAGTCAGTAACTCTATTGGGAGTTCACTGGTGAACTGGCGGGTCACAGACGAAGCCACGTTGTCGGACCATCAGCACATCAGGTTCGACCTACCTGGCCAAGTCGAGATCCGTCAGAACTCCTTCTGCCCCAAAAAGACCAAGTGGGATCTTTTTAAAGCCTCTGTGGCTTTTAAAGCAGATTTGTTGATCAGCAACCCAAGTTCTATTAGTGAGATAGATCTTGCTGCCAACCTGCTTCAAGATGTGCTCATCACATCCTTCGAGGACAGCTCTGTTCGGAAGACCCTAGAGGTCAACCGTAAAGTTCCTTGGTGGAACGAGGAACTATCCGCACAACGAAGGAAGGTTAGAAGCCTTTTCAATAGGGCCAAAGCTAATCGTGTCAGCTGGGACGTCTATAGGGACGCCCTAACTAATTATAATAAAAACATTAGACGTGCCAAACGCGATACGTGGCGCAGCTACTGTGGTAGCATTGAATCGCTACCGGAGGCAGCGAGACTCCACAAAGTATTAGCTAAAGGGTCGTCTAATGGTATAGGGCTTCTTAAAAGAGCAGACGGCTCTTTCACCCAAGATCGCAGGGAGGCACTTGATCTTCTGCTTCAAGTCCACTTCCCAGGTTCGGTGGCGAACCCAGATCCATCCAGTCAAGATGACGTCATCACGTCACCGGACTCACGTGGCTCCAGTTTATCTGGAACCATCTTCGACCCTGAAAAGGTCAAATGGGCTGTAGATTCCTTCGCTCCCTTCAAAGCCCCAGGGGGCGATCAAATCTTCCCAGCCCTTTTACAAAACAGCCTGGATCATATTCTCGATCCGCTGGTCGGCCTGTTTAGAGCTAGTCTCACTTGGGGATACATACCCGTCTCTTGGAGGAGAGTCAATGTGGTATTCATTCCCAAACAGGGGAATCGTCCCCAGGACCAGCCCAAATCCTATCGGCCGATCAGTCTCACCTCCTTCCTGCTCAAGACAGCGGAAAGGCTCATAGACCTGCACATACGGTGCTCTCTGCAGGAAACTTATCCTCTGCATCCCACGCAGTTTGCGTATATAGCCGGAAGGTCGACGGAGGTCGCCCTCCACAAATTAGTAGGTAAAATCGAAGAAGCCCTCGCATGCAAGAACATTGCTTTGTGCTCTTTTCTTGATATAGAGGGTGCCTTCGATAATACCGGCTACGGCTCTATTTCTGCTGCGCTAGAGCGCAGAAATATTGCCCGTCCCCTAATCCGGTGGATTGAGGCTATGCTCAAACACCGGATCATTTCCTCTACCTTGGACACCACGACTGCCTTTATCAGTGCGGTTAAAGGATGTCCCCAGGGAGGGGTCTTATCCCCCCTACTCTGGTCTTTAGTAGTTGATGAACTACTAAGCATTCTCGCAGACCAGGGCGTGCAAGCAATCGGCTACGCGGACGACCTGGCTCTAATAGTGAACGGGAAATTTGCCAACACCGTGACAGAGCTAATGCAATCTGCTCTGAACACGGTTGGCAGATGGTGCGAAGATGTAGGTCTCAGCATCAATCCCCAAAAGGCAATTATTGTTCCCTTCACTAAGCGCTATTCTATTGACATAGGTCAATTGAACATAGGCGGCTCCCCCTGTGGGTCTTTCCAGCGAAGTCAAGTATCTAGGGGTGACCCTTGACAAAAGACTAAACTGGAATTCCCACCTAAATAACACTCTATCAAAGGCAACTCATGCCATGTGGGCATGCAGAAGATTCTTTGGTAGAACCTGGGGTCTCAAATCCTGCAACATCCGGTTGCTATTTGAGATGATGGTAAGACCCATCGTCACCTACGCTGCAATTGTGTGGTGGCCAAAGGTGACGCAGGTCACTGCCATCAACAAATGCAATAAATTGCATAGGCTACTTTGCCTTTCTCTGACGGGTGCACTCCGCACCTGTCCCACAGCAGCAATGGAGTCAATCCTCAACTTGACTCCGCTGCATATCAAAATAAAAGAAGTCGCTGCAATGAGTCTTCTTAGAATCAAGCTCCAATCTGGGCTTCTAGCTACCGAATCAGGGCATGCTAGACTTATCAAAGATATTCCTGGCCTAGAGATCTGCACTAGATCAGATTCTATGACCAAGGAACTCCTCTTTGGTGCAAAGTTCAGGACTCTCATCCCAGACCGGAAGGACTGGGATGCTGGCAACCCATCAGCGACCCTCACGGCATACACTGGTATACCGACGGGTCTAAAACTGATCAGGGGTTGGAGCTGGGATACATGGTCCCAACTCCAAAACCTCGATTGCCATGGGCAAGTGGCCCACGGTCTTTCAATCCGAGGTTCATGCCATTGAGTTCTGCTGCCGTCTTATCCTTGAGAAGGGGATGAGAGGAGCGAACATTTACATCTTCTCGGACAGCCAAGCTGCCATACTAGCCCTCTCCTCAAAGAGAGTAAGCTCACGTATGGTGGCTGACTGCTGGAACTGCCTCCAGAGGCTGTCCAAAAGAAACAAAGTTACCCTCCTTTGGGTACCTGGACACTCTGGGTTCCAGGGCAACGAGCTAGCAGATGAACTAGCGAGGGCGGGGTCATCAGCCTCTATGGTTGGCCCCGAACCCTTCTGCGGCGTGGGGTGGTCAACCATCTCATCCCTTGTGAAAACTTGGGCAGATAGGTTGACCGAACGCTATTGGTTCTTCCAACCAGGGATGAGGCAGGCTAGAGAGCTTACAAATCCCTCGGTTAAACGCAGAACAGACTTACTCTCCAGGAGAGATCTCTATCTCCTTGTTGGCTATCTCAGTGGCCACCATCTGGTGAACTATCACCTAACGAAAATGCGTCTATCCTCTGATGCAGAGTGCAGGCTCTGTAAAGAGGACGATGAATCCACCAAACACATACTGTGTGACTGTCCAGCCTTGGTTTGGAGTAGGAGGAAACATTTGCACGTGGAAATCGCAGTTCCCGAGCAAATTGTCCGTTCCTCGACGAAAGACCTGCTTGGCTTCATCAGGGAAGCAGAGCGGCTTTTGTCAAGATAGGGAGAGCATTTAGGCACAAAAGACCATTCTGGTCGCAGTGCCTCGCGCCTTCTCTGCTGGGAGACTCCCTCGTTCAAATAATAATAATAATACTCAGGGAATTAGCACAGAACCGTAGTACGCACGCGGGAATTCCGTCGGGGCCTGGCGAGTAAAGTGGTGTAACCAAGTGAAGATCCCTAGCAATTGAACTTTCATTCAAAAGTGGAATGAAGATACCATTCGAACATGGGATATTATAAGGATATGACTGAGTATTATGGGTGGCAGGTAAATAAGTAGTTTGAAAAAACCTTGCAAACATATCGGCCATGGCCTGATCCGTGTCTGCAATAGCATTTTCAAATTCCAATTTACATGGAAAAGCCGCTGATTTATGCTTCATGTTAACAAAATTATAAAACTGTTTGTGGTTTTGAAAAAACTGAGCCCTACAACGGTTTAAATAATTTTTATAACACTTGGCGTTAAGCACGGTAAAGTTCGACCGAGCAGTTAAATAGCGAGAAAAGATTAAAGAAGAGTGTTTAAGTTAAAATTTTTTAAATAAGGCGTTTTTTAAATTCTTTAGGCGTGACAGCTCTTTTGTAAACCACAGGGGCTTACTTGAGGCTGTCGGATAGAATCTCGGAACACATATATCAAAGAATGAATTAATGGTGCTATAAAAGACTTTTATGGCTACTGCCATATCAGTGCACAGGTGAAGATTAGACCAGTCAAAGTTAGAAATAAGGTTATTTAATAATAGGAAGTCTGCTTTTCTGAAACAGCGCACACGCTTACTATTAGTGTTACTCTTAGTCAAAGAATAATATCCCAAATCGAAATTGACTTCGAGGGTGGGATGGTATGGATCTTCAGGTACAGAGAGGGGTTGGGCCCTATTTAAAATTACCTTAGATGGATCAGAAACGAAACATAGATCCAGCGATCTTTTCATGGAGTTAAGAACATGATTGACCTGCGACAATGACATGTCAAACAGTCCATCGAAAAGATCGTGCTGCTGGGAAGGCAATAGAGAATATTCCTCAGGACTAGGTGTCCAATTGCAGTCAGGAATATTAAAGTCCCCAAGGACTATGAACTGATCTCTGTCTGATAACAGGTTAAATACAGTCTTAATTGCAGACAAATGCTGCGAATAGACTGATGGTTCCGATGACGACGGAATATATGAGCAGGTATATAAGAAAAAGGCGGGAAGGTGTAGTTTTACACAAATAAATTCAATATCATATTGAACCTCCGGCTGTATAAAATCTGATGGAATGGTTGAGTCTACTGCAACAAGAACGCCACCACCACGTCGATCAGTTCTATCACGCCTGTAAATAGTGTATTTACTTGGTAAAACCTCGGAGCTTAGGATTTCCGGTTTTAACCAAGTCTCTGTTAACACTAAAAACTGAGAAGTAAATGAAAGACTATTCAGAAAGAAAGTTGAAAGCTTGCTACGAAGGCCTCTTACATTTTGAAAGGAGAAAGAAAGATAAGAGTTTAGTTTTTTGTCATCTTATTGGGCGCAGTGGTCTGGTTTGGCAAAGTAAGTCTAATCGGGGGCCGATTCTTTTTTTTCTTTGCTTCGAATTCTTTAACCACGATATGAGCTGGCCAAAAATCAGGCGTGCATATGTGGTTAAAGCAATCTTTAGGGACACAAAGTTTAAAGGATGATACGTCCCGTTCATAAGAGAACTTAAATTTTTCCACCTTAATCTCAGCGGCTTGTATTTTGGCTTGAATTAAAGCAGTAACATCATCAGATGTGAGATCAGGGGCAAGCCTGGAAACAAAGATTTGTTTCCTCGGGAGAATCCCTACAAGAGGCTTGGGCACCACTGATAAAGAAGCAGTGGTTGTTGCCCTGGGTGAAGCAGACACAGGTATTGAGGCAGGTGCTAAAATGGTAGGGATTTTTGGCGTCACTGGCTGCAAGACTCACTGTTGACACATTCGGAAACCGAATTTTTCTGAGCCGCCGATCTCGTTACCACCGATGTGGTGACCGGTATCGACGGCTGTGTCAACGGAGTACTAGGCTGAGCTACGTTTGGTGGCGGAACTGCAGCAGACATGGTCTCTTCTTTGCGCGTTGATTTTTTGCGCTTCGGGGACTCATTTAACAGCTGAAGGCCATTAAAGTCCGAGTCCAGCTTAGAGAACTGTTTAGATAGCGTACGAAAACCACTAAACAATTCCTTAAAGCCTTTCCGTGTCTGCCGCATGAAGGCTCTCATTTCATTCTGCACCTCACGACACTCCTCGCAACAATAGTGCAGCCCAATGCGCTTAGCCAAAGCATCAGCAGTTGAACCAGTGTTCCCAATCGGTTTCGTCCGCCGATATGTAGGATCGTATATACTCGTTTAAAGTTCTATGACTTCATTCGACCATTCCAACTGTCTGGTGGTGATGAGTTGTTGATGTTATATTTTTAATTTTCAAATATTTACATAGGTCAGTAATTATTGAATTCTTATACTCTGTTCCCATGTCCGTTATGAACGTCTTCATTGGACCGTACTTTAGAATAAAAGATTCAAATATAGCTTTAGCGACTGTTTTTGCTCTTTTATTTGCTTTGGGTCACCGGGATAAGTAGCGCTACTTTTAAATTTTTTAATATTTTATTGCCCATATTTTTAAATTCATCTATTGAAACGTGTTCAAAGATTTTTTTCCACGGTGTCATTTTAAGTTGGCTGATATCGTATATACCGGCTTGCGATTCAAGCCTTTGGAAAAATTGATCTAGATCAAGAACTCCCTTAGTATAAAGATGACCAACATCATATCTTGCAATGATTTTCTTTCCATGTTTAAATAAACATATCGTATCATTCAATTGAAATGTCACTACTTTGCGTACTTCGTCATTTGTTATGACTACATATACGTTGGGCTCTGAAGCTTTTTCTTTGGTTTGCTCATGGAAATCCAATTGTTCTTTTCCTGCGCAGGATTTTTGTCTACTTTGAAATCTGGTAGTGACTTTTATTATATTTCCAGTAATTTCCCTTAGCTCTTTGATGGTTATTCTTGATAACGCATCAGCTACATGATTATCTTTGCCTTTTAAATACTCTTCCGTAAAATTAAATTCCTCTAATTCAAGCCTTATTCTTGTTAATTTAGATCTGGGGTTGTCCATTGAGAATAAATATGTCAATGGTCTGTGATCTGTTTTCACAGTGAAGTGTTTTCCGTAAATGTACGGTCTAAAATGTACTATTGCCCAATGAATTGCTGTTAACTCTTGTTCTGTTGATGCATAAGCAACTGGGAGTTGGTGCCCATTATAGTTTTGAGTTAAAACTGCGCCACACGCTTGCTTGCTTGCATCTGTTACTATGCAAAATTCTTTGCTGAAGTCTGGGTACTGCAAGAGTGTTGGGTTTATTAGCTGCGATTTGAAATGTATGAATGCATTTTGGCATTCATCTGTCCACTCGAATGGAACATTCTTTTTACATAATCATGTTATGTGCCGCGAATAGTCGGCGAAATTTTTGATAAAACGTCTGTAGTAATTGCAAAATGCTACAAAACGTCTAGTGCTGTCCGCATCATGTGGAACTGGGTAGTTCTGAATGACATCATATTTTTTGTCATCTGGCAAAATTCCTTTATCTGTGCATTTATGTCCTAAAAATGTGACTTCATGCATGAAAAATGAACATTTTTCAGGATGTTACTTTAGGTTGTATTCCCTGCATTTATCAAAAACTTCAGTGAGGTTTTTAAACATATGCTTTTCGGAACAACCGATGACTATTAAGTCATCCATATAAAGGAATGCCTGAGACGGTTCTATTCCGGAGAATGCTATAGTCATCATTCTGTGGAATGAATTAGGCGCTATTTTTTAAACCAAATGGCAATCGCGTGAAACGGTATGAGCCATTGTTGGTTGAGAAAGAAGTTATATCTCTTGAGTCTTCATCCAGCTCGATTTGATGAAAACCTGACATTAAGTCAAGGCAAGAAAAATATTTTGCTTGACCAGGTTGGTCCAAAATATCATCTATTCTCGGAAGTGGAAATTTGTCAGCTAAAAGTTTCTTATTAATTTGGCGATAGTCTATTACTAATCTTCATTTCTTTTTATCTGAATCTGGGCTTGACTTTTTAGGTACTAATAGCAAAGGGCTATTGTACTCTGAAATTGATGGTTCGACTATTTTATCTTTTATTAATTTCTGTACCTGGGCTTGTATTTCTTCTACTTGACTATGAGGACTTCTATAATTTTTTATGTATACGGGCTCATCATCTTTTAATCTCAACTGTTGTTTATAAAAGTTATTTACCGTTATTGGTTCTGATTCTAATGCAAATATATCTGTATATTTGCTGCATAAAGATTCTAATTGTAATTTAAACAATTTTGGGAAATTTTTCTTCAATTGAGATAAGACAGTTTTATTTCTATCTCCGCCATTTGCCTGAACTACATTGTAGTTAGAAAGTGGATCATATATCAAATTGTTCATATTGACCAATTGGTCAGAATCTGTTGTATTCAAAATTCTGACAAATGTATTACTAGATGTTGCAATTGTATTTGCAACATACTCGTAGATACCAGTTTGAATTTCCTGGTTTGGAATTAAAATGTTATCATCTTTTAATGATACTATTAATCTTCGGACAACTTGGGATCTTGTTGGTTATAGAGTTGTGTTATTACCAGAGCTGTATGTTATTGGAACATAAATTGGAAATTTCAAATTGTTGGGTCTAATTATAAACCAATCTTCTGCTGGTTTGAAATCAAGTTGGTAATTATATTTTTTAATGAAATCTATTCCTATTGTTCCATCACACGGTATGGGAAAATTTTTATCTACTAAATGAAAGTCGTGTGAGATGATGTATTTACCTGTCTGTATCTCAATAAAAGTATGTCCTTGAGACTGAATTGTCTGTTGGTTTATGCCTTGAATATTTATTTTGTTAGTTATTTGAATATTAGAAAATTTGTCAGAGTTCTCTTTGAGAATAGAGATATCTGCACCTGTATCAAGAAGGAAAACAAGTTTTACACCTGTTTCGACATGAATGAATGTGGTAAATATATTGAGATTATAATTGATGGCGTATACTCTATGATCTTCTTCTAACCATTGTTATTGAAGCCAGCACGATTTATCATGGTGTCAATTGCCTCTTTAGTACTTAGACTAGTGGCATGTTCTAGAGGTATGCCCTCATCGATAAAGGAAGCTTCTAAAAGCGTTCTCAGTCTTTCAACTTCAGCGGTAAATTGCGTTGCAGTTTTACCTCTTTGCTGAACTGTTGATAGCTTTGCTTTGACATTACCGGATGTCTCACCGACAACTACTTTCTGCAATTTGTTTATAATTGCTGGAATTGTCGTTTCATCTTCAACTGAGTTCAAAATTGTGCCAACTATTTTTGACTTAATGACCTCAACTGCAATGTCTTCATATGGTCCCTTAGCTAAGTCAACCAATTTGATTGCCTTAATGAATCGTTGTAAATGGATCTTTTGTCCATCAAATTCTGGTATTGCGCAAGAGACTTCCTTAATGTAAGACCTGCCATGGTTAAGGTATTTTCTGAGTCAGCTGCGTTATTTGTAGTATTTTCTTCCTTCAGCACTAGTGTTGCTGGTATAGTTAGATCGTTAAGATCTTCCTTTTTAATGTCTTCCTCGACTACAGTTGTATTTTCTTCGTCTGAGACAGTGCTTTCTTCGTTAAAATGTATTTTTAATGGAGTGTTTACTATAGCCGGAATTTCTATCTGGAGGCTGAATTTTTTTTTTATGAATATTAATTTTTCCCTTAATGTCACCAGTAGTTCCGAAACTTTAGCACACTGTTTACTGTCTAAATTCTTTCTATTCTGTTGTTCTCTGACTTTATTGTAACTATTTACCAATATTTGAGCATTCTTATTTATCGTTACAGCTTGTATTGATCTATTTTGCGTTAAGCATTTATAAGATTTCTTGAAATTTTGATTCTTTTATCTGATCAATAAGCTTTTCCCAGTCCATGCTGTGGTACTAGTTTCTACTTAGTTTTCGAAATCATATATAGACATTTGAATATTACTTATTATGTTCAATGCTTTATTCTTAAAATCGGGGTCATATTCATAAACTTTATCTATAGCGCGCTGTATTTAAGCTACACTCATGGTTGGCTATTGCTATATATTTTTGTATTCCTATGTTGATAAAGTCGTTACGTTACGTTACGTTTTTATATTTTAAATTTTTTTCAACTTTTATATTTTCATATCATATTATATCATATCATTCATAACTGAGTTCGCTCACATATTCCTTAAATATTATCTAAACCGTTACCAGTGCTACGGTATTGTTTTCTGAGACACTTGTTATGTACTTTGTATATTTTTATTAATGCATATGATATCATAATTAGAGCAATTACAATTGGTAGTATGGTTATCCAGAACAAGTCTGCATTTTGGACTTCCACTTTATTTATAACATTTGCTGTGGAGTCAACAGTTTTAGTGTCTATCAGACCCATTTTGGGTATACTAATTTTATAGTTCTGTAAAAAATCTTTTCTATTTTTATATATGTTTTCAGTTTTGCTTATTTTATTTGTCTCTATGGACATCTATATTGGGAATTATTTCTTTCTTAAATTTTGTCAATGTTAGTTAGTAGAGAGGAAAAAAATTGTGTTTTACATTATTGCCTGCCTGATTCTAGCTATAGCTTCACGGGCCATATTGGGTTAACAGGGCATAGTAGTAAATGCTCCATTTTCCAATATTTCTTACAAAATTTTTAGGCCATGGATTTTAAAAAAATTCATGGTCTACTGTGTTTGTCGGAACGAGTTTGTGCGTAACAGGCAGAAGGAGGCATCTCCGACCCCATAAACTATATATATTCTGAATCAGTATCAACAGCCGAGTCGATTGATGTCTGTCTGTCTGTCCGTCTGTCCGTCTGTCCGTCCGTCCGTCTGTCCGTCTGTCCGTCTGTATGAACGCCTGGATCTCAGCAACTATAAGAGCTAGAGCAATAAAATTTTGTGACAACATTCGTGTATATCCGGGTGTCTCAAAGTTTTTTTGAAATTTGGCCACGCCCCTTCTCGCCTCTGTAAATCAGTAATTACAGTTTAATATACACAATATACACCCAACAACAAACGTTGTACATCTCACATGACAAATACCTTGCCACGGATGTTTTCTGAAAATTTCATAGAAATCGGAGTAAAAATAACTCAGATATGATCCGAATTAAACTCAATTTGAACGTATACTTATGCCCATATTAAGACCTAATTTACGCATCATACCGAAGTTCGAATCGTCGGACACACAGCATCTTACAAAACTTTTTATTTGCATAGAATGGTAACATAATTAGCTCAGAATGCAACTTTGCCGATCAATCAGTAAATGAGGCGGTGGCTTAGTGGTTAGAGTGGCGGACAGCGGTCCTACATGCGTGAGTTCTCGAATCCCATGCGCGGCCGGCTGGTGAAACATTTTATTTTTATTACTTTCTTTTTTGGTTATTTTTTATTCTTATAAGCTTAAATGAAAAATACAGTTATTTAATTAAATATCAATAAAAATAGTTTTCAAAAATTAAATCTCATGTTTTTTTTTGCAATATTTAAGACAATCAATTAGTTACGAATGTTAGAGCGGGACGCCGATACATGCATGTCTGCATTTGCACATTTACGTTTCGGCGTCCCGCTCTAACACACATAAATTGCCGTATTCGGCACACACACGCAACTGTCAGATTTGTGCAACATTCGGCAAAGTTTATAAATTCTAAATTCTAATTAAATATGTTGCGTACCAAAAAATTTAAAAGGTATTGTTTGTTAAGCTTTAAAATTATTTAATAGAAAAGAAAGAAAAAAGGGAAACATATCCGACATTGATCGCGGCAGGATTCGAACTCGAACACTGTCAACCTCATTGGCCTTCGAATCCGGCACACACTCCACTAAGCTACTATACAACTTATGCGGCCGCCACTACTGTTTGACAAAAGCAAAAATGCATACATAAACTTAATGCTCTCTTGCCCTACCTAATGCTTATAATTCTTGTCTATTTGGTTTTGCATTGTTTATGCGTTCTTCTTCTTCTATCCGTCAATTAAATTTGTGCGTGTCGTTCGAATAGAATAATAAGAATATAAAGTTTATATTTTTAAATGCTTAATAATAATCCAAATAATGCAAAATTTTCATTATAAATAGCGGAAAATAAATAATACACGGTACTCTATAATAATCCATGGCCTTCTACAGTCAGCACCTGACTGTAGCGTTCGACTGGTTTCTTATATATATTTATATATATGGTAAGTTTGTTGCTGCTGCTGATGTTCATCTGCTGGTGTTCATCTGCTGGTGTCAGCTAGGCGTCGCCGGGGGTGGCACGCTGACACTCCCTCGCTGCTGTCTATTTCTCGGCTGCTGATGAACTCCCTCGCTGCTCACAAGTCCCCAGGCAGTGAGGACTCCAGACTCCTCCGTGCCGGTGCTGGTGCTGGATATGCTATTGTTTTTGGAACTTCATTAATTACTGTTATATTGTTAATATTTTCTGAGTGAGTTTTCTTGAGGTTCTAGGTTTTTAATTGTTGCTGATATTGCAGCAAGTGGTCTAGCTCTGCATGTAGCTTTACGGCTTTCGACCAAACCGGTGGCGTTTGCTGACCGTATATTAGCCACCTTACGTGGGCTATACGTTTATTCCGCTTTGTTTTTAGCCCGCCACGGTGTTTTCCCATACCTCGATACGACTCTACTCACTCAGATTTTCTTACAGTTTTGCAATTGTAGTTCCTTAGCATTGCAGTCCAGTCCTTAGCATTCCAGTTTTCCTCCGAATTGAATTTCTTTGTGACGTCAATTTGTCCAACGTTGGACGACTGTCACGGTCGCCATGTAATGTGTTGTTTTAAGGTTCTTTATTAATGATATTTTATGCTAGTTCAACTCTTTACAAGTGTCTGAAACTAAGCCACGTAGCTGCGCAGCCGGATACGCCAGCAGAGGAGCGGCTGTCTTATGTATATCTTATATATCTATGCTTATCGAGATAGCGAGTTATGCACTTATGTATTATGCATTTGGTCAGCGTGGGGATGCTGACCTTGCACTTATACTTCGTAGCCTGCAAGTGGACGATCATGTTACATCCGCCTTGGGCTTTGTTGGTTGCATAAACATAGCAACAAAGTTTAGCTATGTGTTTGTATGCTTGTATTATTAATATTACATAGGCGCACACTACACTAGATATAGACAAGACAGAGGAAAGCCAGGGGCTAGACAGGGTAGACAAAGGCTAAACACAGGCTAGACTCAGGGTAGATACAGGCTAGACATAGGCTAGACACAGGCTGGACACCGGCTAAACACAGTCTTGACGCAGGCTAGACACAGGCTTCACACAGGCTTCACACAGGTTTCACGCAGGCTAGACAAAGGTATAACAGAGGCTAGACACTGGCTAGACACAGGCTTGAGACAAGGTAGACCAAAGCAAGTTGCAGGTGAAACACAGGCTAGACACAGGCCAATCAAAGGCTAGACACTGGAACGACACAGGCTGGCTAGACACAGGCTGGCTAGACATAGACTAGAGACAAGCTAGACCAAGGCTAGACACAGGTGAAACACTGGCTAGAAACTGGATAGAGACAGGCTAAACATAGACTAGTCATAGGCTAGATACAGGCTTGAGGCAGGCTAGTCACAGGGTAGACACAGGCTTAACACAGGGATAACAACAGGCTCCACACAGACAGGCTTAACACAGATTGCACCCTGGCTTGACACAGGCTAAACACGGACAGGCTGGACACAGGATAGACACAGAGTCGTTGCTAGACGCAGGCTAAACATAGGCGAGTCACGGTCTAGATACACACTTGACAGTAAGTCTGGGCAGACTAGACACAGGCTTAGACACAGGCTACACGCAGGCTAGACATGAGCTTGTCACAGGGTAGACATAGGCTAGACACAAGTTTGACGCAGGCTAAACACAGGCTAAACACTTGCTTGGCCCAGGCAAGACACAGGCTAAGCACAGGCTATACACAAGTTAGACACAGGCTAGAAAAAGGCTAGAGCAAGGCTGGAGAAGGGATAGAAAAAAGTTTGACACAGTCTAGACAGAGACTACACACAGACCAGACAGGCAGCCTGGACAGGCTAGATACAGGCTTGACACAGGATTTAAAAAGGCTATAAGAAGGCTTGGAAAAGGCTATAAAAATGCTAGAGAAAGGCTTAACACAGGCAAGGCACAGGCTAGACAGATAACAGACAGACAGTTTGGAGCGGCTACACATAGGCTAGACATAGACTAGACACAGACCAGGCAGACTGTCTGGACGGGCTAGACACAGACTAGATTCAATTCATACAGACAGTACGGACTGACTAGCTTAAGACCAGACACAGGCAATAAAATGGTTAGACCAGAGAGACAGCCTGGAGGGGCTAGACACAGACAAGACACAGACAAGGCAGACAGTCTGGAAAGGCTAGACACACGCTAGACACAGACAGAACCCACAGTCTGGACTGGCTTGACACAGGCTTGACACAGGCTGGACATTGACTAGACACAGCCCAGACAGACAGTCGGACAAGCTAGACACTGGCTATAAAAAGGGTAGAAAAAGGCTTGAAAAAGGTAAGAGCAAGGCTTAACACAGGCTAGATAAATACTAGACAGACGGTGTGAACAGGCTAGCCACCGGCTACACACAGACCTGACAGTCAGTCTGGGCAGGCTAGACACACGCTAGACACAGATAAGACACAGGCTAGACACATACTGAACACAGGCTAGGCACTGGCTTGACGTAGGCTAGAGACAAGCAAGACACAGGCTAAGCACAGGCTAGTCACAGGCTATACACAGGTTAGACACAGACTAGACACAGGCTAGACACAGGCTAGACACAGGCTGAACACAGGGTAGACACAAGCTAGAGACAGCCTAGAAAAAGGCTGGAGAAAGGATATAACATGGTTTGACACAGGCTAGACACAGGCTAGACAGAGACTAGACACAGACCAGACAGATAGTCTGGACAGGCTAGATCAAGGCCAAACACAGGCAATATAAAGGGGCTAGACACAGACAAGTTACAGACTAGACAGACAGTCTGGAAAGGCTAGACACAGACAGAACAGACAGTCTGGACCGGCTTGACACAGGCTGGACACTGACTAGACACAGCCCAGATAGATAGTCGGAGAAGCTAGACACAGGCTATAAAAAGGGTAGCAAAAGGGTTGAAAAAGACTAGAGCAAGGCTTAACACAGGCTTGATTGATGTAGTTCTTTGTTTATATTGTTTTATTAAACAAGTAATAGAGCTTATATGAGTAACAACTTATTTATATTCTTCAAGATTTCACATTTAAGTATTTAGACTTATGACGTTATTTAGGAACAACCGCTCTAGGCAACTTTTGCACTCGACTGCACTTCACTCTACACTCGCTCTCTTTCTATCGATAGCTTTCTCTTGTCTAGAGTTGCATTTTAATCAGGGCTGCAATGTAGAAGTATCGAAAGATCTAATACCGATTACCACTACGAGTATTCTTACTCGAACCAATTCCCAGAATCGGCCCTCCTAACAATACATTCGCCTTGAATGGATCAAGCCATGCTTTTATTTACTCAGCAACTGTAATTGTTTTTATAAGACCTTCATTGACTCCTATCTTTTCAACCTCCCATGATCTTTGATCTCAACCACTTTATATGGGCCTAAATATTTAATTTTCAGCTTTAGCCCTACTCCGTACTGAGTCCTTTTTATGGCTACCAAATCATTAATATTATACTGTTTCTGTTGCTTTCTTTTTATGTCAAATGCTTTTTTATTTTCTTCCTGTATATCCCTAATGTTTTCACGAGCTTCTTGCCGCAAATTTTCATGCTATTTTTCTAACTCTCTAATCATGAATTTGCTTACTTAATCTATTAGCTCCTTATTATCAGAAACGCGCATATCTACTCCAGTCATTAACTTAAAATGTGATTTTTTCGTGCTTCTTGGCTCTGTATTATTTATTATTTGCTGAACTTGTCCTAAATTCTTATACCATAATACTGGATTGTCGTTACTTAACTTAGGCAACATTGGAACTACAAGCTTGTGCATCCCTTCCACATGGTCAATATTGTATGTACGGTATATTACCCTTATTGATTGCTGTCAAAAACCCTTCCTTTTTTCCAGATTACGCGTTAACTATTATGCAACGCAAGTTTCTACAACACGAGCAACTTTGCCTTTCAATTTCGAAATGTAGTACGATTTTTCTACTAAATCTTGCGTTTTTGCAGCCGTGAAATGGCCTTGGTTGTGAGCAGTAACAATTATCTCGTTTTCCATCTGACCAAGGACTACTATGAGTTCTGTTTTTGGGTCATTAAATAGAACCTGATTTTGAATATAAAAATCTTCATATGAATCTTAAGCGACCAATTCTCTAACCCCTCTTATGCACTCATCTTGCAGAGAGAGGCCCAGTCTCTGAAACGATGGATCAAAGTATCTGTTATAAAAAAGCATGACAATCGGGTCAAAGCATCAGCATGCTTTAACTTAGACCCTGAACGATGTTCTATTTTATAATCAAAATCTTGCAAATATAATGCCCAAGATGATACTCTTAATGGAACTTGCAATCAGTTACTATGGTAAAAGATATACCAAGAACATAAACACGCCATTTCATTAGAGCTGCTATTATTGCTAAAACCTCTAGCTCATACGAACTGTAATTTACCTCACATGGCTTAGTTTTCCGACTCATAAATTGAACAGGGTGAAACATATTATCCTCTGGATCTTTTTGTAATAATACTGCCCCATACCTGTACTTCGAAGCATCTATGTGAATCTCTGTTCGCAACTTCGGGCTATACAGCTTTAATACTGGCTCACTAACTAAAGCTAATTAGGCCATGGATTTTAAAAAAATTCATGGTCTACTGTGTTTGTCGGAACGAGTTTGTGCGTAACAGGCAGAAGGAGGCATCTCCGACCCCATAAACTATATATATTCTGAATCAGTATCAACAGCCGAGTCGATTGATGTCTGTCCGTCTGTCCGTCTGTCCGTCCGTCCGTCTGTCCGTCTGTCCGTCTGTATGAACGCCTGGATCTCAGCAACTATAAGAGCTAGAGCAATAAAATTTTGTGACAACATTCGTGTATATCCGGGTGTCTCAAAGTTTTTTTGAAATTTGGCCACGCCCCTTCTCGCCTCTGTAAATCAGTAATTACAGTTTAATATACACAATATACACCCAACAACAAACGTTGTACATCTCACATGACAAATACCTTGCCACGGATGTTTTCTGAAAATTTCATAGAAATCGGAGTAAAAATAACTCAGATATGATCCGAATTAAACTCAATTTGAACGTATACTTATGCCCATATTAAGACCTAATTTACGCATCATACCGAAGTTCGAATCGTCGGACACACAGCATTTTACAAAACTTTTTATTTGCATAGAATGGTAACATGCTCAGAATGCAACTTTGCCGATCAATCAATAAATGAGGCGGTGGCTTAGTGGTTAGAGTGGCGGACAGCGGTCCTACATGCGTGAGTTCTCGAATCCCATGCGCGGCCGGCTGGTGAAACATTTTATTTTTATTACTTTTTTTTTGGTTATTTTTTATTCTTATAAGCTTAAATGAAAAATACAGTTATTTAATTAAATATCAATAAAAATAGTTTTCAAAAATTAAATCTCATGTTTTTTTTGCAATATTTAAGACAATCAATTAGTTACGAATGTTAGAGCGGGACGCCGATACATGCATGTCTGCATTTGCACATTTACGTTTCGGCGTCCCGCTCTAACACACATAAATTGCCGTATTCGGCACACACACGCAACTGTCAGATTTGTGCAACATTCGGCAAAGTTTATAAATTCTAAATTCTAATTAAATATGTTGCGTACCAAAAAATTTAAAAGGTATTGTTTGTTAAGCTTTAAAATTATTTAATAGAAAAGAAAGAAAAAAGGGAAACATATCCGACATTGATCGCGGCAGGATTCGAACTCGAACACTGTCAACCTCATTGGCCTTCGAATCCGGCACACACTCCACTAAGCTACTATACAACTTATGCGGCCGCCACTACTGTTTGACAAAAGCAAAAATGCATACATAAACTTAATGCTCTCTTGCCCTACCTAATGCTTATAATGCTTGTCTATTCGGTTTTGCATTGTTTATGCGTTCTTCTTCTTCTATCCGTCAATTAAATTTGTGCGTGTCGTTCGAATAGAATAATAAGAATATAAAGTTTATATTTTTAAATGCTTAATAATAATCCAAATAATGCAAAATTTTCATTATAAATAGCGGAAAATAAATAATACACGGTACTCTATAATAATCCATGGCCTTCTACAGTCAGCACCTGACTGTAGCGTTCGACTGGTTTTAATTCTTCAAACGCCTTCCGCTGAACTTCTGTGAGTCCGCATCATGCCTTAAAACAACTGATAATGGCTTAGCAATAGCTGCATATCCATTTATGAATTTTCTAAAGTGAGATGTTAACCGTAAGAAACGTTGTATACCCTTTTTAGGCCATGGATTTAAAAAAAATGCATGGTCAACTGTATTTGTCGGAACGAGCCTGTGCGTTACAGGCAGAAGGAGGCTTCTTTCACGCCATAAACAATATATATTCTGAATCACTATCAACACCCGTGTCGATTGAGCCATGTCTGTATGTCCGTCTGTATGAACGCCTGGATCTCAGAAACTATAAGAAACTATAGAGCCATAAAATTTTGTGACAACATACATGTGTATTCAGGTGGCTCAAAACTTTTTGAAATTTGGCCACGCCCCTTCCCGCCTCTGTAAATCAGTAATATTTTTTTAATATAGACAATATACACCCAACAACAAAAGTTGTACATCTCACATGACAAATACCTTCCCACGGGTGTTTTCTGAAAATTTCATTTAAATCGGACTAAAACTAAGTGAGATATGATCCGAATCGAACATCATTTGAACTTATACTTATGCGTATATTAAGACCTAATTTACGTAAGCATACCGAGGTTCAAATCTAGCGTCGGACACTCAGCATTTAACAAAACTTTTTATTTGCATAGAATGGTAACAGAATTAGCTCCGAATGCAACTTTGTCGATCGAATATCAAATGAGGCAATGGCTTAGTGGTAAGAATGGCGGACGGCAATCCTTAGAGAATTCGTGTGTGCGTGCGTGAGTTCAAGTCCTATGCGCGGCTGATGCGACCTTTTTTTATATTAATTTTTTTTCGTTTTTTTTTTATTTCCAAAAACTAATTCTTAATTATTTAATTAAATATCAATAAAAACAGTTTTCAAAAATTAAACTCATGTTTTTATGCAATATTTAAGACAATCAAACGCCGATACATGCATGTCTGCATTTGCACATTTATGTTTCGGCATCCCGCTCTAACACACATCAATTGCCGTATTCGGCACACATAGCCCATTCTGAGAAGATATTTCTAACACTTGCTCCAATTTTCTTATCCACTCATCAACATCGTTACTAGGCACAATAACATCATCTATGTAAATTATTACAATTCCACTAGCGAGCAACTACCGTATAACAGACATTATAAACCTAGTAAAAACTGCAGGCGAATTCGAAATACCAAACTGTACAAACAAAAATTCGTACTGCCCACTTTGAGTCACAAGCGAAATGTATTTTCTTGAACCTGCTTCAACGGCCACATGGAGAAACTTATTGGTAAAATCCAATGTTGTATATATCTTCGCATTCCGAAGTTTGTCTAAGACATTGTCATGTGTGCCATCGGAAAATTATCTCGTATAATTTTCTCATTTAATTTGCGATAGTCCCAGCATAGACGCTTTTTCCCATTTTTCTTAGCCACCAGGACTACGGGCGAAGCATACTCGGATGTACTTGGCTGTATTATACCTTCTTTTAACCATTCCCGCACTTGCTCATCTTTCAAAACAATTTTCATCTCGACAGGGGCTTTTGTGTTACGGATTGGACAATATTGTTTGATCATTTCCAATACCGTTTTAGCTTCAGGCTGACTAAGATGAGATAAATCTACCTTATGTTTCGAAATTCATCATTCACCTGACGATCAAATATCTGCGTATCCCTAATTTTACCTCCATCTTCAGTTTTTATCCTGATATTAAAGTGAGTACCAATTTTGGTAACCTTCATATCGACAGTGTCCAAAATTGTCCTTCCTAAAATAGCATCGAAACCTTTATTCTGATCTTGAACCACATGAAATTCTACTTCCATTGGAATATCATCTATTAGAACAGATATAATAATACTTCCAAATGTTAAAATACGACTTTTTCCAATTCCCGTCAAACACTTTCCTTTACCAGTTTTTTCTGTTGCTCCTAGACTCATGAAAACTTGTCTGCGCATTAAGCACAAATCAGCGCCCGTGTCAACCAAACCTTTAATTATAATTTTTTTGTAAACAACGCTCTTCAAATCAAGACCTGAAAGAGTAAATTCACTGCCGAACGACACTCCTACTTTATCCTCTTGAACTACATTAGCATTTGTTTCTTTCTTGACATCTCTTTTTGCTGTACATTGTGCTGCTCGGTGTCCTGCCTGACCACATTTAAAGCAAACAAAATCTGTTTTCCTGCAGTCTTTCATTACGTGGGAACTATCGCCGCATTTGAAACATTTCCTGGATGTGCCAGATTTAACCTTTGCCTTTATCTCGCTTTTGCCCCTGACGTTCCCCAGCTGATTGATTCGATTTGCCAGATCTAGCTTTATAATATATCTCGATTTGATGTTTCAGTTCGTGTATATTTCTGGCCTGGTATAACATAATCTTATTCCCTTTCGAATCTGGAATATCCCTTATTTAATAGTCAATTAAACTTGGCTCATCAATATTAACTGGCTTTGCGATTTCTTTTAGAGCATACAAATATTCAAATAATGATTCGTCTTTTCCCTGCTGAGGCTGATCCAATTTTCTATGAGCCTCAGCTGATGACACTTTGATTGAAAACTCTTCTCTCAACTTAGCCTTCAAAACATTCCAACTACGCCGCTCCTGTAAGCATCTGTTTCGAATAGATAAAAAGTTGCAAATCACTCCACTGGACAGTAGTTGAACAACTTTCTAACTCATCGATCCATTGTTCTACATCAGAGAAACTAGATACGCTGCCTTCTATATCTTTGAGAGTGAACCATGACCTGCCACTGTCTACTCTTTGATCTTCAAGTAAATTTCGCTCTGTTACCACGGATTGAACTTCATCTAAATCGCTTTCCTCTTCATCCTGAATTCCAAAATGTGTAAGCAATCTATTCTGCAACTCTAGTTTCCTCCCACTTCTTGGTAGCGCCAACTCTGCTAACTTTAACATCAAACCTGCTACGCGAAGTGCCAAGATCTCGTCAAGTTGCATTTTGAAATGGTTAAAAAAAAAAATCAAAATTAGTAAAAGCATACAACACAATACTACTGTTAGTTAACGGAACCTGACATTAGTATTGGCTCTGTTGATGCTCGCGCCAGCTCTGCCTCTGTTGACGCATATACCAGCTCTGCCTCTGAAGTTTCACGCAACAGCGCCGCCTCTGCCGACGATCGTATCAAGCTCTGCCTCTGTCGAAGTTCGCACCAAGTCCTGCCTCTGCCTACTCACACAGAAACGCTGCTTCTGCCGACGCAAACAGCAACTCTGCCTCTGTCGTCTGTACGCACCAGTTCTGCCTCGATTTAATGCAACAATTCGGCTGACGTTCGCTCCAAGCTCTGCCTCTGACGACGCAAACAGCAGCTCTGCTTCTGTCGCTGCCAACAACAACTCCGCCTCTGCCGACGTATATGCACCAGTTCTGCTTCTGTCAACCTAAGCAGCAACCTTGGTTTGCCGACTCTGGAAACTTCTTCGAGAATTCTGTGTTCTGTTGCTTGCGTTTGTTCCAGCGTCGATCATGCAAAGGTTCTATTTACTGTTCACTGGCTGCTACCAAAACGAACTGCGTCGTATGCACAAACTGCATCATATGCACAACCTGCGTCTTTACATTTAAGTTCATCCCGGACGAGCCGCCAATTTGTAGTTCTTTGTTTATATGGTTTTATTAAACAAGTAATAGAGCTTATAAGTGTAACAAATTATTTATGTTTTTCAAGATTTCACATTTAAGTATTTAGACTTATGACGTAATTTATTATTTAGATTTAGGATTTGCTCTTGGCAAATTTTGCACTCGACTGCACTTCACTCTACACTCGCTCCCTTTCTATCGATAGCTTCCTCTTGTCTAATGTTACATTTTAATAAGGGCTGCAATGTAGAAGTATCGAAAGATCTAATACCGATTACCACTACGAGTATTCTTACTCGAACCAATTGCCACATAGATATCAGACAGACAGGCTAGACACAGGATAGACACAGGCTAGACGAAAACTCGCTACAGACTTGACACGTTCTACACATAGGCTAGACCCAGGCTAGACACAAGTTATACACAGGCTAAACACAGGCTAGACACAGGTTAGACACAGGCTTAACACATGCAAGACACAGGCTAGATATAGGCTAGGCATAGGTTAGACACAGAATAGACACATACAAGACACAGGTTAGACACAGGCTAGACACAGGCTAGACACAAGCTAAACACAGGGTAGACACAGGCTAGATACAGGCTACACACAGACTAGACACACACTAGACACAGGCTTGACACAGGCTAGATACAGGCTAGACACAGGCTAGACACACGCTTAGCACAGGTTAAACATAGGCTAGACACAGGCTAGACAGAGACCAGACAAATTCTGGAAACAAGCTAGAGACAGACAGTCTGGACAGGCTAGGCACAAGATAGACACAGGCTAGACACAGAGTTGACACAGGCTCGATACAGGCTAGATTTGGGCTAGACACAGGCTGAAACAGGGTAGAAACAGGGTAGAAACAGGCTAAACACAGGCAAGACACGAAACGAGCACAGGTTTTACACAGGATAGACACAGACTAGACACAGGTTAGACATAGGCTAGACTCAGGCAAAACACAGGCTAGACACAGACCAGACACAGACCAGACACAGGCTGGACTCAGGCAAGACACTGGCTAGACACAGGCTAGACACAGACTAGGCGCAGGGTTGACACAGGCTACACACAGTCTAGACACAGACGTGAAAAAGACCAAACACAGGCTAGACATAGGCAAGTCGCAGGCTAAGCACAGATTATACACAGGCTAGACACAGGCTAGACACAGACTAGACACGAAATAGACACAAGCTAGAAACAGCGTAGACACAGGCTCGATGCAGGCTAGACACAGGCTAGACACAGGCAAGACACAGACTAGACAAATTCTGGACACGGGCTAGAGACAGACCAGACAGACAGTCTGGACAGGCTAGACAAAGGCTAGACACAGGTTAAACACAGGCTAGAAACTGTCTTAACACAGGACATATGCTATACAAAGGCTTGACACAGGTTAGACACAGGCGAGACAGAAGCTTAACACAGGGTAGACACAGGCTCGATACAGGCTACACGCAGACTTGACACAGGCTAGACACAAATTAGACATAAGCTAGACACAGGCTAAACACAGGCTAAACACAGGTTAGACACAGGCTAGACACAGACTTAAACCAGTCGAACGCTACAGTCAGGTGTTGACTGTAGAAGACCATGATTTATTATAGGATACCGTGTATTATTATTAAAAAAAATGCATGGTCAACTGTATTTGTCGGAACGAGCCTGTGCGTTACAGGCAGAAGGAGGCTTCTTTCACGCCATAAACAATATATATTCTGAATCACTATCAACACCCGTGTCGATTGAGCCATGTCTGTATGTCCGTCTGTATGAACGCTTGGATCTCAGAAACTATAAGAGCTAGAGCCATAAAATTTTGTGACAACATACATGTGTATTCAGGTGGCTCAAAGCTTTTTGAAATTTGGCCACGCCCCTTCCCGCCTCTGTAAATCAGTAATATTTTTTTAATATAGACAATATACACCCAACAACAAAAGTTGTACATCTCACATGACAAATACCTTCCCACGGGTGTATGAACGCCTGGATCTCAGAAACTATAAGAGCTAGAGCCATAAAATTTTGTGACAACATACATGTGTATTCAGGTGGCTCAAAGCTTTTTGAAATTTGGCCACGCCCCTTCCCGCCTCTGTAAATCAGTAATAACTTTTTAATATAGACAATATACACCCAACAACAAAAGTTGTACATCTCACATGACAAATACCTTCCCACGGGTGTTTTCTGAAAATTTCATTTAAATCGGACTAAAACTAAGTGAGATATGATCCGAATCGAACATCATTTGAACTTATACTTATGCGTATATTAAGACCTAATTTACGTAAGCATACCGAGGTTCAAATCTAGCGTCGGACACTCAGCATTTAACAAAACTTTTTATTTGCATAGAATGGTAACAGAATTAGCTCCGAATGCAACTTTGTCGATCGAATATCAAATGAGGCAATGGCTTAGTGGTAAGAATGGCGGACGGCAATCCTTAGAGAATTCGTGTGTGCGTGCGTGAGTTCAAGTCCTATGCGCGGCTGATGCGACCTTTTTTTATATTAATTTTTTTTTTTTTTTTTTTTTATTTCCAAAAACTAATTCTTAATTATTTAATTAAATATCAATAAAAACTGTTTTTAAAAATTAAACTCATGTTTTTATGCAATATTTAAGACAATCAATAAGTTACGAATGTAAGAGCGGGCCGCCGATACATGCATGTCTGCATTTGCACATTTATGTTTCGGCATCCCGCTCTAACACACATCAATTGCCGTATTCGGCACACATAGCCCATTCTGAGAAGATATTTCTAACACTTGCTCCAATTTTCTTATCCACTCATCAACATCGTTACTAGGCACAATAACATCATCTATGTAAATTATTACAATTCCACTAGCGAGCAACTACCGTATAACAGACATTATAAACCTAGTAAAAACTGCAGGCGAATTCGAAATACCAAACTGTACAAGCAAAAATTCGTACTGCCCACTTTGAGTCACAAGCGAAATGTATTTTCTTGAACCTGCTTCAACGGCCACATGGAGAAACTTATTGGTAAAATCCAATGTTGTATATATCTTCGCATTCCGAAGTTTGTCTAAGACATTGTCATGTGTGCCATCGGAAAATTATCTCGTATAATTTTCTCATTTAATTTGCGATAGTCCCAGCATAGACGCTTTTTCCCATTTTTCTTAGCCACCAGGACTACGGGCGAAGCATACTCGGATGTACTTGGCTGTATTATACCTTCTTTTAACCATTCCCGCACTTGCTCATCTTTCAAAACAATTTTCATCTCGACAGGGGCTTTTGTGTTACGGATTGGACAATATTGTTTGATCATTTCCAATACCGTTTTAGCTTCAGGCTGACTAAGATGAGATAAATCTACCTTATGTTTCGAAATTCATCATTCACCTGACGATCAAATATCTGCGTATCCCCAATTTTACCTCCATCTTCAGTTTTTATCCTGATATTAAAGTGAGTACCAATTTTGGTAACCTTCATATCGACAGTGTCCAAAATTGTCCTTCCTAAAATAGCATCGAAACCTTTATTCTGATCTTGAACCACATGAAATTCTACTTCCATTGGAATATCATCTATTAGAACAGATATAATAATACTTCCAAATGTTAAAATACGACTTTTTCCAATTCCCGTCAAACACTTTCCTTTACCAGTTTTTTCTGTTGCTCCTAGACTCATGAAAACTTGTCTGCGCATTAAGCACAAATCAGCGCCCGTGTCAACCAAACCTTTAATTATAATTTTTTTGTAAACAACGCTCTTCAAATCAAGACCTGAAAGAGTAAATTCACTGCCGAACGACACTCCTACTTTATCCTCTTGAACTACATTAGCATTTGTTTCTTTCTTGACATCTCTTTTTGCTGTACATTGTGCTGCTCGGTGTCCTGCCTGACCACATTTAAAGCAAACAAAATCTGTTTTCCTGCAGTCTTTCATTACGTGGGAACTATCGCCGCATTTGAAACATTTCCTGGATGTGCCAGATTTAACCTTTGCCTTTATCTCGCTTTTGCCCCTGACGTTCCCCAGCTGATTGATTCGATTTGCCAGATCTAGCTTTATAATATATCTCGATTTGATGTTTCAGTTCGTGTATATTTCTGGCCTGGTATAACATAATCTTATTCCCTTTCGAATCTGGAATATCCCTTATTTAATAGTCAATTAAACTTGGCTCATCAATATTAACTGGCTTTGCGATTTCTTTTAGAGCATACAAATATTCAAATAATGATTCGTCTTTTCCCTGCTGAGGCTGATCCAATTTTCTATGAGCCTCAGCTGATGACACTTTGATTGAAAACTCTTCTCTCAACTTAGCCTTCAAAACATTCCAACTACGCCGCTCCTGTAAGCATCTGTTTCGAATAGATAAAAAGTTGCAAATCACTCCACTGGACAGTAGTTGAACAACTTTCTAACTCATCGATCCATTGTTCTACATCAGAGAAACTAGATACGCTGCCTTCTATATCTTTGAGAGTGAACCATGACCTGCCACTGTCTACTCTTTGATCTTCAAGTAAATTTCGCTCTGTTACCACGGATTGAACTTCATCTAAATCGCTTTCCTCTTCATCCTGAATTCCAAAATGTGTAAGCAATCTATTCTGCAACTCTAGTTTCCTCCCACTTCTTGGTAGCGCCAACTCTGCTAACTTTAACATCAAACCTGCTACGCGAAGTGCCAAGATCTCGTCAAGTTGCATTTTGAAATGGTTAAAAAAAAAAATCAAAATTAGTAAAAGCATACAACACAATACTACTGTTAGTTAACGGAACCTGACATTAGTATTGGCTCTGTTGATGCTCGCGCCAGCTCTGCCTCTGTTGACGCATATACCAGCTCTGCCTCTGAAGTTTCACGCAACAGCGCCGCCTCTGCCGACGATCGTATCAAGCTCTGCCTCTGTCGAAGTTCGCACCAAGTCCTGCCTCTGCCTACTCACACAGAAACGCTGCTTCTGCCGACGCAAACAGCAACTCTGCCTCTGTCGTCTGTACGCACCAGTTCTGCCTCGATTTAATGCAACAATTCGGCTGACGTTCGCTCCAAGCTCTGCCTCTGACGACGCAAACAGCAGCTCTGCTTCTGTCGCTGCCAACAACAACTCCGCCTCTGCCGACGTATATGCACCAGTTCCGCTTCTGTCAACCTAAGCAGCAACCTTGGTTTGCCGACTCTGGAAACTTCTTCGAGAATTCTGTGTTCTGTTGCTTGCGTTTGTTCCAGCGTCGATCATGCAAAGGTTCTATTTACTGTTCACTGGCTGCTACCAAAACGAACTGCGTCGTATGCACAAACTGCATCATATGCACAACCTGCGTCTTTACATTTAAGTTCATCCCGGACGAGCCGCCAATTTGTAGTTCTTTGTTTATATGGTTTTATTAAACAAGTAATAGAGCTTATAAGTGTAACAAATTATTTATGTTTTTCAAGATTTCACATTTAAGTATTTAGACTTATGACGTAATTTATTATTTAGATTTAGGATTTGCTCTTGGCAAATTTTGCACTCGACTGCACTTCACTCTACACTCGCTCCCTTTCTATCGATAGCTTCCTCTTGTCTAATGTTACATTTTAATAAGGGCTGCAATGTAGAAGTATCGAAAGATCTAATACCGATTACCACTACGAGTATTCTTACTCGAACCAATTGCCACATAGATATCAGACAGACAGGCTAGACACAGGATAGACACAGGCTAGACGAAAACTCGCTACAGACTTGACACGTTCTACACATAGGCTAGACCCAGGCTAGACACAAGTTATACACAGGCTAAACACAGGCTAGACACAGGTTAGACACAGGCTTAACACATGCAAGACACAGGCTAGATATAGGCTAGGCATAGGTTAGACACAGAATAGACACATACAAGACACAGGTTAGACACAGGCTAGACACAGGCTAGACACAGGCTAGACACAGGCTAGACACAAGCTAAACACAGGGTAGACACAGGCTAGATACAGGCTACACACAGACTAGACACACACTAGACACAGGTTTGACACAGGCAAGAAACAGGCTAGACACAGGCTAGACACAGGCTTAGCACAGGTTAAACATAGGCTAGACACAGGCTAGACAGAGACCAGACAAATTCTGGAAACAAGCTAGAGACAGACCAGACAGACAGTCTGGACAGGCTAGGCACAAGATAGACACAGGCTAGACACAGAGTTGACACAGGCTCGATACAGGCTAGATTTGGGCTAGACACAGGCTGAAACAGGGTAGAAACAGGGTAGAAACAGGCTAAACACAGGCAAGACACGAAACGAGCACAGGTTTTACACAGGATAGACACAGACTAGACACAGGTTAGACATAGGCTAGACTCAGGCAAAACACAGGCTAGACACAGACCAGACACAGACCAGACAGAGACCAGACACAGGCTGGACTCAGGCAAGACACTGGCTAGACACAGGCTAGACACAGACTAGGCGCAGGGTTGACACAGGCTACACACAGTCTAGACACAGACGTGAAAAAGACCAAACACAGGCTAGACATAGGCAAGTCGCAGGCTAAGCACAGATTATACACAGGCTAGACACAGGCTAGACACAGACTAGACACAAAATAGACACAAGCTAGAAACAGCGTAGACACAGGCTCGATGCAGGCTAGACACAGGCTAGAAACAGGCTAGACACAGGCAAGACACAGACTAGACAAATTCTGGACACGGGCTAGAGACAGACCAGACAGACAGTCTGGACAGGCTAGACAAAGGCTAGACACAGGTTAAACACAGGCTAGAAACTGTCTTAACACAGGACATATGCTATACAAAGGCTTGACACAGGTTAGACACAGGCGAGACAGAAGCTTAACACAGGGTAGACACAGGCTCGATACAGGCTACACGCAGACTTGACACAGGCTAGACACAAATTAGACATAAGCTAGACACAGGCTAAACACAGGCTAAACACAGGTTAGACACAGACTTAAACCAGTCGAACGCTACAGTCAGGTGTTGACTGTAGAAGACCATGATTTATTATAGGATACCGTGTATTATTTTCTGTTATTTATAATGAAAATTTTGCTTTATTTGAAAAAATTTAAAAATATGAATTTTATATTCGTATTATTTAATTTGAACGACACGTACAAATTTAAATGACAAACAGAATAAGAAGAATACATAAACAATGCAAAATGGAATAGACAAAAAGTATAACCATTAGAAAGAGGGAGACGGTTCGATTGCTGCCGCGATTAATGTGTGACATGTTTTTCATTTTTCTTTTCAATTAAATAATTTAATAGCTTAACAAACAATAATTTTTACATTTTTTTGGTAGGCAACATATTTTATTAGAACAATTTTTTAAACCTTGCCGAATGTTGCACAAATCTGACAGTTGCGTATGTGTGCCGAATACGGCAATTGATGTGGGTTAGAGTGGGATGCCGAAACATAAATGTGCAAATGCAGACATGCATATATCGGCGTCCCGCTCTAACATTCGTAACTTATTGATTGTCTTTAATATTGCATAAAAACATGAAATTTAATTTTTGAAAACTGTTTTTATTGATATTTAATTAAATAATTAAGAATTAGTTTTTAAAAATAAAAAAATAAAAACGAAAAAAAGTAATTACAATAAAAACGTCGCATCAGCCGCGCATAGGACTTGAACTCACGCACGCACCCACGAATTCTCTAAGGACTGCCGTCTGCCACTCTTACCACTAAGCCATTGCCTCATTTGATATTCGATCGACAAAGTTGCATTCGGAGCTAATTCTGTTACCATTCTATGCAAAAAAAAAGTTTTGTTAAATGCTAAGTGTCCGACGCTAGATTTGAACTTCGGTATGCTTGCGTAAATTAGGTCTTAATATACGCATAAGTATAAGTTCAAATTATGTTCGATTCGGATCATATCTCACTTATTTTTAGTCCGATTTAAATGAAATTTTCAGAAAACACCCGTGGGAAGGTATTTGTCATGTGAGATGTACAACTTTTGTTGTTGGGTGTATATTGTCTATATTAAAAAGTTATTACTGATTTACAGAGGCGGGAAGGGGCGTGACCACATTTCAAAAAAAATTTGAGACACCTGAATATACATGTATGTTGTCACAAAATTGTATGGCTCTAGCTCTTATAGTTTCTGAGATCCAGGCGTTCATACACCCGTGGGAAGGTATTTGTCATGTGAGATGTACAACTTTTGTTGTTGGGTGTATATTGTCTATATTAAAAAAATATTACTGATTTACAGAGGCGGGAAGGGGCGTGGCCAAATTTCAAAAAGCTTTGAGCCACCTGAATACACATGTATGTTGTCACAAAATTTTATGGCTCTAGCTCTTATAGTTTCTGAGATCCAGGCGTTCATACACCCGTGGGAAGGTATTTGTCATGTGAGATGTACAACTTTTGTTGTTGGGTGTATATTGTCTATATTAAAAAAATATTACTGATTTACAGAGGCGGGAAGGGGCGTGGCCAAATTTCAAAAAGCTTTGAGCCACCTGAATACACATGTATGTTGTCACAAAATTTTATGGCTCTAGCTCTTATAGTTTCTGAGATCCAGGCGTTCATACAGACGGACAGACAGACATGGCTCAATCGACACGGGTGTTGATACTGATTCAGAATATATATAGTTTATGGGGTGAAAGAAGCCTCCTTCTGCCTGTTACGCACAGGCTCGTTCCGACAAACACAGTAGACCATGCATTTTTTTAAAATCTATGGCCTAAAATGGCTAGAATGAGGCTAAACACAGGCTAGACACAGGCAAAACACAGACCAGACACTGGCTTGGCCTAGACAGGCCAGACACAGGCTAGACGCAGGCTCGACACAGTCTGGACAGGCTAGACACAGATCAGGCAGTCAGTCTTAACAGGCTGGACACACGCTGGACAGAGACCAGACACAGGCTAGAAAGAGACTAGATACAGGCTAGGTACAGGCTAGACACAGGCTAGAAACAGTCTAGACACAGGTAAACACAGGCTAGACACAGGTTAGACACAGGCTAGACACAGACTAGACACAGGTAAACACAGGCTAGACACTGGCTAGACACAGGCTAGACACAGGTGCGGTTTTCGCTACCTTCCAACAACCAAATCTACATACTTTTTAAATTTTTTTAGGATTCCTACTGAAACTACTAGTGAAGATGAACTTAACGAAACTTGCACAAAAAAATAGTTATCCAGGAAATCCAATTTAATTTAGCACATCATTGTGTTTATACTTTAATTCATAACTTATTCCTCTTCGAAAGGAGCTTGAATTCTACAAACATCTTAATTTTACTTGATATAATTGTTGAATTTAATTTTGGCGTATCAGATATTTTGTTTCCTTTATAATTATTTCATATCTTTTTTTGTCTAAATTGACCTATTAGTTTGCCTTACATTGTATAAAATTGGAGCTTTTACATTTGTTTGGGTTTTTCTAATTTGTTGTTTTTGATACGGCTACACATGCTATTTAACTTGAATTTTCAAATTTTGCATTCAGCAAGGCTAACAGTTTGTAAGTTAGATTTCATTTCGAATTAAGTTCAAATTGGCTTAAATTTAATATGTAAAATTATTTACATTTTTTTGTTTGTTTTGCTGTTCTTTTTTTAGTTTTCTTTAATGGGTTTTTTAATTTTGCCTACAATTTGTATTTAAATTTGTAAGAAAATGTGTTGTTAATATTCATTTTCGTTGAGTTGTTGTATGAATGTGCAAAAGCTTTGTATTCAGCGTTTCATTTGAATTGGATACTAACACTGTTTGAAATCTTATTCAACATTTCTTTATCTACATGTGTGTAATGAAATCTTCCGTGGAAGGCTCATTAATATTGTATGCCATTTTACAGACGATATAATTGTTGTTGAGTATTCTTTAAAGTTTTTAAAGTGTATGAATAGTTTTAAATGGCTTAGACACTTTTAATTGAATTATGATTTGAATTTTTTTGCATAATTTAGTTTGTTTTCTTTGTTTCCTGTTGTGCATAATAATTTGTTTGCTTAATCAGAAAATCAGTAATTAAGAGAATGAAAAAATAGCATAATTATATCGGCTAGGGACAAGCATGATATTTGGAAGTACCCACTTATTTTCAAAAGCGTTGAAAGGCCTTCCAGCGTGGTGCTGACGATGCAGATCAGTTTTAAGGAACAAAAGCTAAATACATGTATTATTTTAAAATATCTTATACAATTTTTAAATGTTTTAACAATTGTATGTAACTTTTGTATATACACATTTTCTTGTCCTATAGCACACTCAAAAATTTGATTATATATCAATGGCTGTTTGAATTCGTCAGTTGAATCAATTAAAATAAATTTTGTTTTGTTTCATTTATGCAGGACAACAAAAACAAGCTCATTCCTCGATCTATGCAGCTCCTAGCTCCAAGTGGCAAAGTGGCCGTTGAAATTGTTGAAGGCGGCGCAGCGGTTGCACACGCGGACGTAAAATGAAAGAAATTATCTCAAAGAAAGAAATTCCAAATACAGGGCAAGACTGCAATATCCAAAGGCGCAGTGCAGCACAAGGCGAAAGAATAGAAGCTTGCGCAGGTTGCTCCAGTGCAGTTCACAGCAGCCCAAATATATGGCAGGTTGCGAGGAGGTTATGCCACGTCGTGCGAGATTATGCCACGTCGTGCTAGGTTATGCCACGTCGTGCTAGGTTATGCCACGAAGGAGCGCCCTGAGCGCTGTTCCGGTCAGACAAAGTTGCTGCACGGTCTTGGCAGAGCCCAGGGATCGCTGTTCTTAAGCCATACAATTTATGACGACCAATAAGACAGTGATGCAGTCTTTGGGCTTTGGGTGCGCAACGCACAAACAGGGGCGACCAGAGCAAGGGTCAAAAGGTTTTCTTAGTTTGATATTTTCCCTCCAGCAGAATTCTTGCCAATTCGGGTGCACTTCTCTGACATTCAATAAGTACGATGACAACTCGTGTGCGAACTCGCACTGGTTCCTTATTAGTTTTTTTTCTTTTCGAATTCACTTTTAAGAACCTTTAACAGAAGAACGTCAGTTCGACTTTAACTATAACCAAAAGGTCGACTGTAGCTCCGTGATGATCTTAAATAGTGAAAAATTCCAGAGACATAGAGCTTTTTTTCTTGGAATGTGTTAGGAGTAGGTGAATTACTACAGCGATTAAACTATTTTCAAAGAGCCTTGACATTAGTAGACAATTTGCACTGCTTTACCTTTGGCTACCATAAAACCGAAGGTTTTATCGATATTAATTAAAAAAAACAATAATGGAACGCATTGATAAGCGCGGGCCATTACAATACCCGATAATATTCCTTCGTTGGATGTAATATTAGACGGAAAAAGCTGCGTATATCCTAAGCACGAAACGTACCAATTTCCCTTCCTTGTACTGCTTGTAATAACAATTTCCTAACGTTGTTCGAATGCGACACTTTACAAATTGAGGACCTAGTTTGGCATTAAAATTTTGCGAAAATTTGTTTTGCGCAGAGCTACGACAATAAACTTTGTGTCCTTCTTTGAAAGAGACCGGCTTCGTTCTCAGATTATACTGAGCTACAGTAACAGTGCTAAATTATCTGATCTGAATATGGGTACGGTTCGCTCCTCAAGCAGCGACCGTTCTTTTGGCAGCTTGTAGTCGGATCCGTGAGTAATCATATCCAGACCAAACAAAGCCCGATAAAGAGAACATCCTAGAGATTGATGTAGTGCTGATCTCAGAGAGCATGAAATACTAGTGAGATACCTATCCCATTCGCATTGATCATGTTTTAAATATGATCGCACAGAAGCTAATAGAGAGCGTTTGACACGCTCTGCGGCATTACTCTGCGGGGAGTAGAGGGCTGTATAAACATGAATGATAAAAGAGCTAGCTCTGTCAAAAACGAGTTGAATTCTACAGCTTTGAACTGGCTACCATTATCGATAATCATTTTTTCGGGTACTCCAAAGCGTAACAGACAGAAGGACGCATCTCCGACCCCATAAACTATATTTATTCTGAATCAGTATCAACAGCCGAGTCGATTGAGCCGTGTCTGTCTGTCCGTCTGTATGAACGCCTGGATCTCAGCAACTATAAGAGCTAGAGCAATAAAATTTTGTGACAACATTCGTGTATATCCGGGTGTCTCAAAGATTTTTTTGAAATTTGGCCACGCCCCTTCTCGCCTCTGTAAATCAGTAATTACAGTTTAATATACACAATATACACCCAACAACAAAAGTTGTACATCTCACATGACAAATACCTTGCCACGGATGTTTTCTGAAAATTTCATTTAAATCGGACTAAAAATAAGTGAGATACGATCCGAATTAAACTCAATTTGAACGTATACTTATGCCCATATTAAGACCTAATTTACGCATCATACCGAAGTTCGAATCGTCGGACACACAGCATTTTACAAAACTTTTTATTTGCATAGAATGGTAACATAATTAGCTCAGAATGCAACTTTGCCGATCAATCAATAAATGAGGCGGTGGCTTAGTGGTTAGAGTGGCGGACAGCGGTCCTGCATGCGTGAGTTCGAATCCCATGCGCGGCCGGCTGGTGAAACATTTTATTTTTATTACTTTCTTTTTGGTTATTTTTTATTCTTATAAGCTTAAATGAAAAATACAGTTATTTAATTAAATATCAATAAAAATAGTTTTCAAAAATTAAATCTCATGTTTTTTTTTGCAATATTTAAGACAATCAATTAGTTACGAATGTTAGAGCGGGACGCCGATACATGCATGTCTGCATTTGCACATTTACGTTTCGGCGTCCCGCTCTAACACACATAAATTGCCGTATTCGGCACACACACGCAACTGTCAGATTTGTGCAACATTCGGCAAAGTTTATAAATTCTAAATTCTAATTAAATATGTTGCGTACCAAAAAATTTAAAAGGTATTGTTTGTTAAGCTTTAAAATTATTTAATAGAAAAGAAAGAAAAAGGGAAACATATCCGACATTGATCGCGGCAGGATTCGAACTCGAACACTGTCAACCTCATTGGCCTTCGAATCCGGCACACACTCCACTAAGCTACTATACAACTTATGCGGCCGCCACTACTGTTTGACAAAAGCAAAAATGCATACATAAACTTAATGCTCTCTTGCCCTACCTAATGCTTATAATTCTTGTCTATTCGGTTTTGCATTGTTTATGCGTTCTTCTTCTTCTATCCGTCAATTAAATTTGTGCGTGTCGTTCGAATAGAATAATAAGAATATAAAGTTTATATTTTTAAATGCTTAATAATAATCCAAATAATGCAAAATTTTCATTATAAATAGCGGAAAATAAATAATACACGGTACTCTATAATAATCCATGGCCTTCTACAGTCAGCACCTGACTGTAGCGTTCGACTGGTTAATATAGACAATATACACCCAACAACAAAAGTTGTATGTCTGCATTTGCACATTTATGTTTTGGCATCCCGCTCTAACACAAATCAATTGCCGTATTCGGCACTCACACGCAACTGTAAGATTTGTGCAACAGTCGGCAAAGTTTATAAAAGTGTTCTAATTACATATGTTGCGTACCAAAAAATTAAAAAATTATTATTTGGTAAGCTTTTAAATTTTTTTATAGAAAAGAAAGACAAACAAGAGGAACAGTCGAGCGGCACGCGTGGGATACCCTTCGACCTTTTTGAAACGTAAAGAGTCAATAATTGTACAATACTTCTACTTAATAGAAATATCGTAACGTAAGCCTTTGTATGCGTCTGCGTATGAATACATGTATATGCGTGTATCATTTTATTGGTCAAGCACAAATGTATGTATGTGTGTGTGTGCGTTTGAATGCACAATTGTGTGTACATAGAAAAGAAGAGAATAACAACAGATGGCGCTACGCGCTCGAATTCTCTTTCCTTTTCTTTCCTACATAAGAATTGCAATGACGTCACAGCTTGCTGGTCTGTATACAAAATCAAAGCAAACAAGGTTTTTGTTTAAGAACGTCTGTATTTGTTGTCCGATCGGATTGAAATTTTGACTTTATGTTGGTAAAATAATTAGCTTAGTAGTCTTAGTCAGAATGTTGTATCTTTTAAATGTCGCTCGCAAATCAGTCTAAAAGATGAAATTATTGATTTGCGTGGGCGGGGGGCGTGGCACCCAACATTTGAAATAAACTTCACCTGTCCCGGATAAACAGAAACCTTCATGCCAAATTTGGTGTTTCTAGCTTTTATAATAGCTGAGATCTGTGTGTTCATCTGGACATCCAGACAGCCAGACATCCAGACATCCGGACAGACAGACAGAAATGGCTTAATCGACTTGGCTAGTGATCCTGAGCAAGAATATATATACTTTGTGGGGTCTCCCACGCCTCCTTCTGCCTGTTACATACATTTGCACAAAGTTAGTATACCCTTTTTTGACCATTTTCAACGGTCGAAGGGTATAAAAATTCAAATCATAATTCAATTAAAAGTGTCTAAGCCATTTAAAACTATTCATACACTTTAAAAACTTTAAAGAATACTCAACAACAATTAAATCGTCTCTAAAATATCATACAATATTAATGAGCCTTCCACGGAAGATTTCCTTACACACATGTATATAAAGAAATGTTGAATAAGATTTCAAACAGTGTTAGTATCCAATTCAAATGAAACGCTGAATACAAAGCTTTTGCACATTCATACAACAACTCAACGAAAATAACAACACATTTTCTTACAAATTTAAATACAAATTGTAGGCAAAATCAAAAAACCCATTAAAGAAAACTAAAAAAAGAACAACAAAACAAACAAAAAAATGTAAATAATTTTACATATTAAATTTAAGCCAATTTGAACTTAATTCGAAATGAAATCTAACTTACAAACTGTTAGCCTTGCTGAATGCAAAATTTGAAAATTCAAGTTAAATAGCATGTGTAGCCGTATCAAAAACAACAAATTAGAAAAACCCAAACAAATGTAAAAGCTCCAATTTTATACAATGTAAGGCAAACTAATAGGTCAATTTAGACAAAAAAAGATATGAAATAATTATAAAGGAAACAAAATATCTGATACGCCAAAATTAAATTCAACAATTATATCAAGTAAAATTAAGATGTTTGTAGAATTCAAGCTCCTTTCGAAGAGGAATAAGTTATGAATTAAAGTATAAACACAATGATGTGCTAAATTAAATTGGATTTCCTGGATAGACATGGCAACATAAATTAATAGTCGTCCGTTTTTGGGTATCTTCAGATACATCATTTTTTTTATGAGGATTATGGTTGGGTGGGTGGCGACCAAAATATTTATGTCGAAGCAGTCCGGTTAACTTTTTGTCTCCTTTACATTTTTTTTTGTGTTATAGACCCAACTATTTTTTTGTGCAAGTTTCGTTAAGTTCATCTTCACTAGTAGTTTCAGTAGGAATCCTAAAAAAAATTTAAAAAGTATGTAGATTTGGTTGTTGGAAAAAACCCATGTCTAGCCTGTGTCTTGCCAGTGTCTTGCCTGAGTCCAGCCTGTGTCTAGCCTGTGTCTAGTCTGTGTCTAGCCTGTGTCTAACCTGTGTTTAGCCTGTGTTTACCTGTGTCTAGACTGTTTCTAGCCTGTGTTTAGCCTGTATCTAGCCTGTATCTAGTCTTTTTCTAGCCTGTGTCTGGTTTCTGTCCAGCGTGTGTCCAGCCTGTTAAGACTGACTGCCTGATCTGTGTCTAGCCTGTCCAGACTGTGTCAAGCCTGCGTCTAGCCTGTGTCTGGCCTGTGTCCAACCTGGGCCAAGTCTAGGCCAAGCCAGTGTCTGGTCTGTGTCTTGCCTGTGTCTAGCCTGTGTTTAGCCTCATTCTAGCCATTTTAGGCCATAGATTTAAAAAAAATGCATGGTCTACTGTGTTTGTCGGAACGAGCCTGTGCGTAACAGGCAGAAGGAGGCTTCTTTCACCCCATAAACTATATATATTCTGAATCAGTATCAACACCCGTGTCGATTGAGCCATGTCTGTCTGTCCGTCTGCATGAACGCCTGGATCTCAGAAACTATAAGAGCTAGAGCCATACAATTTTGTGACAACATACATGTATATTCAGGTGTCTCAAATTTTTTTTGAAATGTGGTCACGCCCCTTCCCGCCTCTGTAAATCAGTAATAACTTTTTAATATAGACAATATACACCCAACAACAAAAGTTGTACATCTCACATGACAAATACCTTCCCACGGGTGTTTTCTGAAAATTTCATTTAAATCGGACTAAAAATAAGTGAGATATGATCCGAATCGAACATAATTTGAACTTATACTTATGCGTATATTAAGACCTAATTTACGCAAGCATACCGAAGTTCAAATCTAGCGTCGGACCCTTAGCATTTAACAAAACTTTTTTTTTGCATAGAATGGTAACAGAATTAGCTCCGAATGCAACTTTGTCGATCGAATATCAAATGAGGCAATGGCTTAGTGGTAAGAGTGGCGGACGGCAACCCTTAGAGAATTCGTGTGTGCGTGCGTGAGTGTGAGTTCAAGTCCTATGCGCGGCTGATGCGACGTTTTTATTTTAATTACTTTTTTTTCGTTTTCATTTTTTTATTTTTAAAAACTAATTCTTAATTATTTGATTAAATATCAATAAAAACCGTTTTCAAAAATTAAATTTCATGTTTTTATGCAATACTAGACAATCAATAAGTTACGAATGTTAGAGCGGGACGCCGATATATGCATGTCCGCATTTGCACATTTATGTTTCGGCATCCGACTCTAACCCACATCAATTGCCGTATTCGGCACACATACGCAACTGTCAGATTTGTGCAACATTCGGCAAGGTTTAAAAAATTGTTCTAATTAAATATGTTGCATACCAAAAAAATTTAAAAATTATTGTTTGTTAAGCTTTTAAATTATTTAATTGAAAAGAAAGAAGAAAAACATGTCACACATTAATCGCGGCAGCAATCGAACCCGAACACTGTCAACATCATTGGCCTTCGAATCCGGAACACACTCCACAAAGCTACTGTACAACTCCCGCGTCCGCCACTACTGTTTGGCATTACCAAAAAATGCATACATCAACTTATTGCCCTCTCGCTCTTTCTAATGGTTATACTTTTTGTCTATTCCATTTTGCATTGTTTATGTAACATATTCTTCTTCTTCTGTTTGCCATTTAAATTTGTACGTGTCGTTCGAATTAAATCATAAGAATATAAAATTCATATTTTTAAATTTTTTCAAATAAAGCAAAATTTTTATTATAAATAACGGAAAATAATACACGGTATCCTATAATAAATCATGTCCTTCTACAGTCAGCACCTGACTGTAGCGTTCGACTGGTTTTAGTCTGTGTCTACCCTGTGACTAGCTTGTGTCTTCCCTGTGACTAGAATGTGCCTAGCCAGTGTCTAACCTGAATCTAGCCTATGTCCAGCCCGTGTTTCGTCTATATCTAGCTACCTTGTGTCTAGGTTCTGTCTAGCCTGTGTTCAGACTGTGTCTAGCCTACCCAGACCGACTGTCAGGTCTATGTGCAGCCCATTTCTAGCCTGTCCAGTCTGTCCGTGTGGTCTGTGTTTAACCTGTGTATTGCCTATGTCGAGTCTAGCCTGTGTCTAGCTTGTGTCTAGCTTATGTCTTGCATGTGTCCAGCCTGTGTCTAACCTGTGTAAAGACTGTATCTAGCCTTTTTAAAGCCTGTGTCTGGTTTCTGTCTTGCGTGTGTCTAGCCTGTTTAGACTGACTGATCTGTGTCTAGCCTGTGTCCAAACTGTGTCCAGACTGTGTCTAGCCTGCATCAAGCCAGTGTCTAGCCTGTTTCTAACCTATGTCTAGCCTGTGACTTACATATATCTAACCTGTGTTTATCCTTCGTCTAGCCTGTGTCGAGACTGTATCTAGCCTGTGTCTAGCCTGTGACTAGCCTATGTCTAGGCTGTCCAGACTGTCTCTCTGGTCTTTGTTTTACCTATGTCTAGCCTGTGTCTAGTCTGTGTCTAGCCAGTGTCTTGTCGGTGTCTAGCCTGTTTTTTGAAGATGTCTTACCTTTGACTAGCCTAAGTCCAACCGCTTTCTAGCCTGTCCAGACTGTCTGTCTGGTCTGTGTTAAGCCTGTGTCTTGTCTGGGTCTAGCCTGTATCCAGCCTGAAACTAGCCTGTCCAGACTTTCTGTCTGGTCTGTGTTTAGTCTGACCACCCTGTCTGTCTGGTATCTATCTAGCCTGTGTTAAACCTTGCTCACGCATTTTTGCCATTTTTAACCTTTTTATAACTTTTTTGTAGCCTGTGTCTAGCCTGTACAAACTGCCTGTCTGGGCTGTGTCTAGTCTGTGTTTAGCCTGTGTCTTGCTTGTGTTAAGCCTTGCTCTAGCTTTTTTCAAACATTTTGCTAGCCTTTTTTTTGCCTGTTTCTCGCTTGTCCGACTGTCTGTGTGGGCTTTGTCTAGCCTGTGTTAAGCCTGTGTGTAGCTTGTCCAGACTGTCTGTTCTGTCTGTGTTTAGCCTGTGTCTAGCCTTTTCAGAATGACTGACAGACTATGTCTTGTCTGTGTCTATCCCCTCTAGACTGTTTGCCTATCCTGTGGCAAGCCTGTGTCTAGCCTGTGTCTAGCGTGTGTCTAACCTGTTTCTAGCTTGTGTCTAACCTGTGTCTAGCCTATGTCAAGCCTATGTCCAGCCAGCGTCTAGCCTGTGTGTAGCCTGTGTCTAGCCTGTGTCTAGCCTGTGTCTAGGCTGTGTCGAGACTGTGTCTAGCCCGTGTCTAGCCATCGTGTAGCCTGTGTCTAGCCTGTCCAGACTGTCTGTCTGGTCTGTGCTTAGCCTGTGTCTAGCCTATGTATAACCTGTTTCTAGCCTGTGTCTAGCCCGTGTTTAGCCTGTGTCTAGCCTGTGTCTAGCCTGTGTCTAGCGTGTGTCTAACCTGTGTCTAGCTTGTTTCTAGCCTGTGTCGAGCCTGTGTATGGCATGTGTCCAGCCTGTGTCTAGACTTTTCTAGCCTGTGTTTAATATGTGTCTAGCCTGTGCCAAGCCTGTTCAGACTGTCTCTCTGGTCTGTGTCTAGCATCTGTTTAGTCTGTGTCAAGCCTGTTTCAAGCCTATGTTTGGTCTGTGTCTAGCCTGTGTCCAGCCTGTGTCTAGCCTGTGTCTAGCCTGTGTCTAGCCTGTGTCTAGCCTGTGTCTAGCCTGTGTTAAGCTTGTGTCTAGCCTGGATCTATCTTGTTCCTAGCCTGTCCAGACTGTCTGTCTGGTCTGTCTCTAGGTTGTTTCCGGAATTTGTCTAGTCTGTGTCTAGCAAGTGTCTAGCCTTTGTATAACCTAAGCTTAGCCTGTGTCTAGCCTGTGTCTAGCCTGTGTCTAGCCTGTATCTAGCCTCTGTCAAGCCTGTGTCTAGCGTGTGTCTAGTCTGTGTGTAGCCTGTATGTAAGGTGCCTCGCTGTTATATTATCGATTGAAAAATTTCGTTGCTATTTAGAATTGCATGAATTCCAAGTTGTGACGGATCATTCCAGTCTGCTTTGGCTCATGCGCCAACAAAACGTTTCTGGTAGACTTGCACTTTGGATTTTCTTACAACAATTTAAATTTTCGTTTGCACACAGAAAAGGGAAAGACCATATTGTCCCAGATGCTTTGTCTAGACTTCACGAGGCCGAAGTTGCCGAATTGAACATGAGTCCTGTGAGTGATCTACAGTCACCTACGTTTGTAGCGTGTAACTCGTTTGTATGTTGTGGGGAGTGTCACTCGTGGGCTTTGGGGGTGGAGGTCTTTTCCACACAACATAGCCCTATGAACAAAAGGGAAACCGGAAGATAAAGCATACTGTTTTGATCAACAGGACACGACAAAGACAACTAAAATGGTACGTAGCAAAATTAGGTGTTAAGGACGTTTGATATTGCCGACCCAACCATGATCACCCCCTTTGAAATCAATCAGCTGACCCCTTTAATCCTGTGGTAGCGAGCTATTTAGCTTCGAGACCAAAAAGCTTAATTAACCTTCTAAAATATAACATACTAGTTAAGTGGCTAAAGTTAACCATTAAAACTAAAAAAACAAGAGCAACAGTCGAGCGGCACGCGACAGTGGGATACCCTTCGACCTTTTTGAAACGTAAAGAGTCAATAATTGTACAATACTTCTACTTAATAGAAATATCGTAACGTAAGCCTTTGTATGCGTCTGCGTATGAATACATGTATATGCGTGTATCATTTTATTGGTCAAGCACAAATGTATGTATGTGTGTGTGCGTTTGAATGCAAAAAATGCGTGTGCATGAGAAGAACAACAGATGGCGCTACGCGCTCGCATTCTCTTTCCTTTTTTTCCTACATGAGCATTGCAATGACGTCACAGCATACTGGTCTGTATATAAAATCAAAGCGAACAAGGTTTTTGTTTAATAGCATCTGTGTTTGTTGTCCGATCGGATTGAAATTTTGACTTTATGTTGGTAAAATAATTAGCTTAGTATAGTCTTACTCAGAATGTTGTATCTTTTATATGTCGCTCGCAAATCAGCTAAAAAGATGAAATTATTGATTTGCGTGGGCGGGGGGCGTGGCACCCAACATTTGAAATAAACTTCACCTGTCCCGGATAAACAGAAACCTTCATGCCAAATTTAGTGTCTCTAGCTTTTATAATAGCTGAGATCTGTGTGTTCATCTGGACATCCAGACATCCGGTCAGACAGACAGACATGGCTCGACTTGGCTAGTGATCCTGAGCAAGAATATATATACTTTGTGGGGTCTCCCACGCCTCCTTCTGCCTGTTACATACATTTGCACAAAGTTAGTATACTCTTTTTTGACCATTTTCAATGGTCGAAGGGTATAAAAAGGAAAACATGTCACACATGTCACATTGATCGCGGCAGCAATCGAACCCGAACACTATGAAGATCAGTTGATTGGCACTACCGAAAAATATATACACCAACTTATGCTCTCTCGCTCTATCTAATGCTTATACAACTTGTCTATTCGTCTTTGCATTGTTTATGTGTTCTTCTTCTTGTGTCTGTCAATTGAATTTTTGCGTGTCCTTCGAATTGAATAATAATAATATAAAATCTATATTTTTAAATGCTTAATAATAATTCAAACAAACGAAAATTGTTGTTATAAATAAGGGAAAATAAATTATACACGATATACCATGATAATCCATGGCCTTCTACAGTCAGCACCTGACTGTAGCGTTCGACTGGTTTTTATATTATTACGTAACTTCTTAGATATATTTAAGAAAAGTGGGCGTGGCCCTATCCTTTCTATTTAAACCAAAACCTGTCATTTGACAATAAATTTGTATGGCAGCTACACTTTATAGTAGTCCGATTTTTAAATTTTGAGATCATATTTTAGATTATTGAAAAGTAAGATGGTATAAGTTTGAAAGCCATATCTTGAAATATAACACAAATGGGCCGATAGATTGTATGCAGCTATATGATATATCGGCCCGATCAGCCTCGTTCCAACTTATTTATACTTAGAAAATTATAAAAAGTTTGTATTCAAAGTTTCATTTTGATATCTCACTAATTAAAGTGAATATTAGAATTTATTTCTTACAACCACACCATTGCTTGCGCCACAATTATGCATTTTTATCGAGATATTGTTTGCTAAAAAATTAATTTTCTCAAAAAACCGCAAAAAACGCAGTTAGAGACTAGATGATCTGAATAGGGAATTGATGCCTCTACAATATGCATATAAACATTTACTGAACAAATTTGAACATTTTCTTGTAGATCCTTTTAAAGTTAAAATTTATCTTTTTAAACTACACGTAAACACTACTCGATAAATGTACAAATTTGTAGAAAAACGCGCACTAAATAATCAAACTAGTTATAACAACGCATAGTTAAAACCCTAAAAATAAATATCCATTTCAATTTTGAGCATTTAAGATTGGCACTTTGAAAAATTAAAAATTAAAATTTCCACTTCAAAATAGAGCGCAATGAGGGCAAGTTCTGTTCGCTTGCAATTGCTGACTTTAACAGCTGATATTTTAACATAGGACTGTTAAGTTAACATTTGCATGGTGGAGTATGATTGATTCCTTATACGTTAATGCTACAATACTGCAAAACTGCATACTTCTGAAAAACACATTTTTGTAAAAATTCACCATAGTGCATAGCTTCCAAGAAAGCTTTTCTTGAGTCTCGTTTCCCTCTGCATAATCGGTTCGGCAGTATAGATATTTATTAATTAATCTTATGTCCTGAAATCTTAACTGGTTTTGACGATACTTTTCTGTTAGTCTAATATATGAATCTTCCACAAACCTGTAGCAGCGACTCAGCGAAAATAAATTTAGATGCCCAAAAGTAGGCAACATAATTTTGGGACTATATTATTTACTGAAAAATGTTGACTACCCTGACGACCTTTAATGCCAGTTATACAATAGTTTAGGAGAAAAATACCGAAACTCCTCCAAATCGGGATGTAAGAAGTAGAGCGGATTATTATAGTATACCGTGTATCATTTATTTTCCGTTATTTATAATGAAAATTTTGCATTAATTGGATTATTATTAAGCATTTAATAATATGAACTTTATATTCTTATTATTCTATTCGAACGACACGCACAAATTTAATTGACAAACATATTTAATTAGAACACTTTTATAAACTTTGCCGAATGTTGCACAAATCTGACAGTTGCGTACATACGCCGAATACGGCAATTGATGTGTGTTAGAGCGGGACGCCAAAACATAAATGTGCAAATGCAGACATGCATGTATCGGCGTCCCGTTCTAACATTCGTAACTTATTGATTGTCTTAAATATTGCAAAAAAAAACATGAGATTTAATTTTTGAAAACTATTTTTATTGATATTTAATTAAATAACTGTAGTTTTCATTTAAGCTTATAAGAATAAAAAAATAACCAAAAAAAAAGTAATAAAAATAAAAAGTTTCACCAGCCGGCCGCGCATAGCATTCGAACTCACGCACGCACGACCGCTGTCCACCACTCTAACCACTAAGCCACCGCCTCATTTACTGATTGATCGGCAAAGTTGCATTCTGAGCTAATTATGTTACCATTCTATGCAAATAAAAAGTTTTGTAAAATGCTGTGTGTCCGACGATTCGAACTTCGGTATGATGCGTAAATTAGGTCTTAATATGGGCATAAGTATACGTTCAAATTGAGTTTAATTCGGATCATATCTGAGTTATTTTTACTCCGATTTCTATGAAATTTTCAGAAAACACCCGTGGCAAGGTATTTGTCATGTGAGATGTACAACTTTTGTTGTTGGATGTATATTGTGTATATTAAATCGTTATTACTGATTTACAGAGGCGGGAAGGGGCGTGGCCAAATTTCAAAAAAACTTTGAGACACCCGGATATACACGAATGTTGTCACAAAATTTTATTACTCTAGCTCTTATAGTTGCTGAGATCCAGGCGTTCATACAGACGGACAGACGGACAGACAGACAGACATCAATCGACTCGGCTGTTGACACTGATTCAGAATATATATAGTTTATGGGGTCGGAGATGCCTCCTTCTGCCTGTTACGCACAAACTCGTTCCGACAAACACAGTAGACCATGAATTTTTTTTAAATCCATGGCCTAAAAATCAATTTTCAATTTTTCCCAGTATCTTACCAGAAGGGATAGTCACAAAGACCGTTCTTCGACAATTACCCTTAAGGAACAGGAATCGGCCATCGAGGACTGGCAATCTACATCACGGAATCGCGGTTTGCTAGAAAATAAGGCAAACAAAACTTAAAACGTTCTAAGCCGAAGTCCCAAATCATCCCCTGCGGCTCCGCTAGCCGCTAGCCGGAGTCGCAATTTAAGAAAGCGCCAAAACGGCGGCAGTATGAGTCTCAAATCCTTAAATCTAAGTTAGTCAATTTCGACTGAGGTGACCATCGAAAAAATAGCTAAAAAAAAAGCTACAAAAATAAATACGATGGTTTACTAAGTACACTTCTACCATTTTCGAAAAAAAGGAAAGCAGAAGTAGACATAAAAGAGAAATAAGATAAATGAAAAAAATTGAAGATTTAGTCTGATGGCAACCAGGAAGCCCTTGCCTACTTTAGGAAGCGAGCCAGAATATACATATATAGCGAATCAATTATGTTACCTCTAGTTTAAGTAAGCTTATATTGTCAATCGGGAGTTATCACGAGTTTTGTTACTCTATATATATAGTTAAGTAATATTAAGATTAGTTTAATTATTTTCTTTGTTAATGCGTTCCTTTTATCAGACATATTTTTTAAAGCGGAATTTGAGATTATGTTAAAATTTATATGTTAGCACTATTTTTATTTTTCTTTATTAATTCTAACCGAGGCCATTAATGGCTATTAATGAAACTTTGCTTGAAGCATAACGATAGGTATAAATATAATTTTTATACCCTTCCACCATTGAAAATGGTCAAAAAAGGGTATACTAACTTTGTGCAAATGTATGTAACAGGCAAAAGGAGGCGTGGGAGACCCCACAAAGTATATATATTCTTGCTCAGGATCACTAGCCAAGTCGATTAAGCCATGTCTGTCTGTCTGTCCGGATGTGTGGATGTCTGGATGTCCAGATGAACACACAGATCTCAGCTATTATAAAAGCTAGAGACACCAAATTTGACATGAAGGTTTCTGTTTATCCGGGACAGGTGAAGTTTATTTCAAATGTTGGGTGCCACGCCCCCCGCCCACGCAAATCAATAATTTCATCTTTTAGACTGATTTGCGAGCGACATTTAAAAGATACAACATTCTGAGTAAGACTATACTAAGCTAATTATTTTACCAACATAAAGTCAAAATTTCAATCCGATCGGACAACAAACACAGATGCTACTAAACAAAAACCTTGTTCGCTTTGATTTTGTATACAGACCAGTATGCTATGACGTCATTGCAATGCTCATGTAGGAAAGAAAAGGAAAGAGAATGCGATACTTTTCTGTTAGTCTAATATATGAATCTTCCACAAACCTGTAGCAGCGACTCAGCGAAAATAAATTTAGATGCCCAAAAGTAGGCAACATAATTTTGGGACTATATTATTTACTGAAAAATGTTGACTACCCTGACGACCTTTAATGCCAGTTATACAATAGTTTAGGAGAAAAATACCGAAACTCCTCCAAATCGGGATGTAAGAAGTAGAGCGGAAGGGAAAGTGCAAGTCAGGGCACAGAGAAAGTTGATACCAAAAGGAGGAAACGTCTCGAAGCTAGATATATTTCCCTACTGCAATTAAAGGAAGTTGAAAAACAAAAAAAACAAAATATATAAAATTTAAAAATTTTTGAAAATTTTAAATAGAAAACAAGAATAGAAGATATTAAAGCCAGCCAGGTTAATAAAATAAAGTTGGCATTAATAGGTATTTCCTTGTAAAAGAAAAACCAGTCGAACGCTACAGTCAGGTGCTGACTGTAGAAGGCCATGGATTATTATAGTATACCGTGTATCATTTATTTTCCGTTATTTATAATGAAAATTTTGCATTAATTGGATTATTATTAAGCATTTAATAATATGAACTTTATATTCTTATTATTCTATTCGAACGACACGCACAAATTTAATTGACAAACATATTTAATTAGAACACTTTTATAAACTTTGCCGAATGTTGCACAAATCTGACAGTTGCGTACATACGCCGAATACGGCAATTGATGTGTGTTAGAGCGGGACGCCAAAACATAAATGTGCAAATGCAGACATGCATGTATCGGCGTCCCGTTCTAACATTCGTAACTTATTGATTGTCTTAAATATTGCAAAAAAAACATGAGATTTAATTTTTGAAAACTATTTTTATTGATATTTAATTAAATAACTGTAGTTTTCATTTAAGCTTATAAGAATAAAAAAATAACCAAAAAAAAGTAATAAAAATAAAAAGTTTCACCAGCCGGCCGCGCATAGCATTCGAACTCACGCACGCACGACCGCTGTCCACCACTCTAACCACTAAGCCACCGCCTCATTTACTGATTGATCGGCAAAGTTGCATTCTGAGCTAATTATGTTACCATTCTATGCAAATAACCAGTCGAACGCTACAGTCAGGTGCTGACTGTAGAAGGCCATGGATTATTATAGAGTACCGTGTATTATTTATTTTCCGCTATTTATAATGAAAATTTTGCATTATTTGGATTATTATTAAGCATTTAAAAATATAAACTTTATATTCTTATTATTCTATTCGAACGACACGCACAAATTTAATTGACGGATAGAAGAAGAAGAACGCATAAACAATGCAAAACCGAATAGACAAGAATTATAAGCATTAGGTAGGGCAAGAGAGCATTAAGTTTATGTATGCATTTTTGCTTTTGTCAAACAGTAGTGGCGGCCGCATAAGTTGTATAGTAGCTTAGTGGAGTGTGTGCCGGATTCGAAGGCCAATGAGGTTGACAGTGTTCGAGTTCGAATCCTGCCGCGATCAATGTCGGATATGTTTCCCTTTTTTCTTTCTTTTCTATTAAATAATTTTAAAGCTTAACAAACAATACCTTTTAAATTTTTTGGTACGCAACATATTTAATTAGAATTTAGAATTTATAAACTTTGCCGAATGTTGCACAAATCTGACAGTTGCGTGTGTGTGCCGAATACGGCAATTTATGTGTGTTAGAGCGGGACGCCGAAACGTAAATGTGCAAATGCAGACATGCATGTATCGGCGTCCCGCTCTAACATTCGTAACTAATTGATTGTCTTAAATATTGCAAAAAAAACATGAGATTTAATTTTTGAAAACTATTTTTATTGATATTTAATTAAATAACTGTATTTTTCATTTAAGCTTATAAGAATAAAAAATAACCAAAAAAAAGTAATAAAAATAAAATGTTTCACCAGCCGGCCGCGCATGGGATTCGAGAACTCACGCATGTAGGACCGCTGTCCGCCACTCTAACCACTAAGCCACCGCCTCATTTATTGATTGATCGGCAAAGTTGCATTCTGAGCTAATTATGTTACCATTCTATGCAAATAAAAAGTTTTGTAAAATGCTGTGTGTCCGACGATTCGAACTTCGGTATGATGCGTAAATTAGGTCTTAATATGGGCATAAGTATACGTTCAAATTGAGTTTAATTCGGATCATATCTGAGTTATTTTTACTCCGATTTCTATGAAATTTTCAGAAAACATCCGTGGCAAGGTATTTGTCATGTGAGATGTACAACGTTTGTTGTTTGGTGTATATTGTGTATATTAAACTGTAATTACTGATTTACAGAGGCGAGAAGGGGCGTGGCCAAATTTCAAAAAAACTTTGAGACACCCGGATATACACGAATGTTGTCACAAAATTTTATTGCTCTAGCTCTTATAGTTGCTGAGATCCAGGCGTTCATACAGACGGACAGACGGACAGACGGACGGACGGACAGACGGACAGACGGACAGACGGACAGACAGACAGACATCAATCGACTCGGCTGTTGATACTGATTCAGAATATATATAGTTTATGGGGTCGGAGATGCCTCCTTCTGCCTGTTACGCACAAACTCGTTCCGACAAACACAGTAGACCATGAATTTTTTTAAAATCCATGGCCTAAAAAGTTTTGTAAAATGCTGTGTGTCCGACGATTCGAACTTCGGTATGATGCGTAAATTAGGTCTTAATATGGGCATAAGTATACGTTCAAATTGAGTTTAATTCGGATCATATCTGAGTTATTTTTACTCCGATTTCTATGAAATTTTCAGAAAACACCCGTGGCAAGGTATTTGTCATGTGAGATGTACAACTTTTGTTGTTGGATGTATATTGTGTATATTAAATCGTTATTACTGATTTACAGAGGCGGGAAGGGGCGTGGCCAAATTTCAAAAAAACTTTGAGACACCCGGATATACACGAATGTTGTCACAAAATTTTATTACTCTAGCTCTTATACGATAGTTGCTGAGATCCAGGCGTTCATACAGACGGACAGACGGACAGACAGACAGACATCAATCGACTCGGCTGTTGACACTGATTCAGAATATATATAGTTTATGGGGTCGGAGATGCCTCCTTCTGCCTGTTACGCACAAACTCGTTCCGACAAACACAGTAGACCATGAATTTTTTTTAAATCCATGGCCTAAAAATCAATTTTCAATTTTTCCCAGTATCTTACCAGAAGGGATAGTCACAAAGACCGTTCTTCGACAATTACCCTTAAGGAACAGGAATCGGCCATCGAGGACTGGCAATCTACATCACGGAATCGCGGTTTGCTAGAAAATAAGGCAAACAAAACTTAAAACGTTCTAAGCCGAAGTCCCAAATCATCCCCTGCGGCTCCGCTAGCCGCTAGCCGGAGTCGCAATTTAAGAAAGCGCCTAAACGGCGGCAGTATGAGTCTCAAATTCTTAAATCTAAGTTAGTCAATTTCGACTGAGGTGACCATCGAAAAAATAGCTAAAAAAAAAGCTACAAAAATAAATACGATGGTTTACTAAGTACACCATTTTCGAAAAAAAGGAAAGCAGAAGTAGACATAAAAGAGAAATAAGATAAATGAAAAAAATTGAAGATTTAGTCTGATGGCAACCAGGAAGCCCTTGCCTACTTTAGGAAGCGAGCCAGAATATACATATATAGCGAATCAATTATGTTACCTCTAGTTTAAGTAAGCTTATATTGTCAATCGGGAGTTATCACGAGTTTTGTTACTCTATATATATAGTTAAGTAATATTAAGATTAGTTTAATTATTTTCTTTGTTAATGCGTTCCTTTTATCAGACATATTTTTTAAAGCGGAATTTGAGATTATGTTAAAATTTATATGTTAGCACTATTTTTATTTTTCTTTATTAATTCTAACCGAGGCCATTAATGGCTATTAATGAAACTTTGCTTGAAGCATAACGATAGGTATAAATATAATTTTTATACCCTTCCACCATTGAAAATGGTCAAAAAAGGGTATACTAACTTTGTGCAAATGTATGTAACAGGCAAAAGGAGGCGTGGGAGACCCCACAAAGTATATATATTCTTGCTCAGGATCACTAGCCAAGTCGATTAAGCCATGTCTGTCTGTCTGTCCGGATGTCTGGATGTCTGGATGTCCAGATGAACACACAGATCTCAGCTATTAAAAAAGCTAGAGACACCAAATTTGACATGAAGGTTTCTGTTTATCCGGGACAGGTGAAGTTTATTTCAAATGTTGGGTGCCACGCCCCCCGCCCACGCAAATCAATAATTTCATCTTTTAGACTGATTTGCGAGCGACATTTAAAAGATACAACATTCTGAGTAAGACTATACTAAGCTAATTATTTTACCAACATAAAGTCAAAATTTCAATCCGATCGGACAACAAACACAGATGCTACTAAACAAAAACCTTGTTCGCTTTGATTTTGTATACAGACCAGTATGCTATGACGTCATTGCAATGCTCATGTAGGAAAGAAAAGGAAAGAGAATGCGAGCGCGTAGCGCCATCTGTTGTTCTTCTCATGCACACACAATTTTGCATTCAAACGCACACACACACATACATACATTTGTGCTTGACCAATAAAATGATACACGCATATACATGTATTCATACGCAGACGCATACAAAGGCTTACGTTACGATATTTCTATTAAGTAGAAGTATTGTACAATTATTGACTCTTTACGTTTCAAAAAGGTCGAAGGGTATCCCACTGTCGCGTGCCGCTCGACTGTTGCTCTTGTTAGGCCATGGATTTTAAAAAAATTCATGGTCTACTGTGTTTGTCGGAACGAGTTTGTGCGTAACAGGCAGAAGGAGGCATCTCCGACCCCATAAACTTTATATATTCTGAATCAGTGTCAACAGCCGAGTCGATTGATGTCTGTCTGTCTGTCCGTCTGTCCGTCTGTCCGTCTGTATGAACGCCTGGATCTCAGCAACTATAAGAGCTAGAGTAATAAAATTTTGTGACAACATTCGTGTATATCCGGGTGTCTCAAAGTTTTTTTGAAATTTGGCACGCCCCTTCCCGCCTCTGTAAATCAGTAATAACGATTTAATATACACAATATACACCCAACAACAAAAGTTGTACATCTCACATGACAAATACCTTGCCACGGGTGTTTTCTGAAAATTTCATAGAAATCGGAGTAAAAATAACTCAGATATGATCCGAATTAAACTCAATTTGAACGTATACTTATGCCCGTATTAAGACCTAATTTACGCATCATACCGAAGTTCGAATCGTCGGACACACAGCATTTTACAAAACTTTTTATTTGCATAGAATGGTAACATAATTAGCTCAGAATGCAACTTTGCCGATCAATCAGTAAATGAGGCGGTGGCTTAGTGGTTAGAGTGGTGGACAGCGGTGCGGTCCTGCGTGCGTGAGTTCGAATGCCATGCGCGGCCGGCTGGTGAAACATTTTATTTTTATTACTTTTTTTTGGTTATTTTTTTATTCTTATAAGCTTAAATGAAAACTACAGTTATTTAATTAAATATCAATAAAAATAGTTTTCAAAAATTAAATCTCATGTTTTTTTTGCAATATTTAAGACAATCAATAAGATACGAATGTTAGAGCGGGACGCCGATACATGCATGTCTGCATTTGCACATTTATGTTTTGGCGTCCCGCTCTAACACACATCAATTGCCGTATTCGGCGTATGTACGCAACTGTCAGATTTGTGCAACATTCGGCAAAGTTTATAAAAGTGTTCTAATTAAATATGTTGCGTACCAAAAAATTTAAAAGGTATTGTTTGTTAAGCTTTTAAATTATTTAATAGAAAAGAAAGAAAAAATGGAAAATATATCCGACATTGATCTCGGCAGGATTCGAACTCGAACCGGCATACACCCCACTAAGCTACTATACAACTTCTGCGGCCGCCACTACTGTTTGTCAATTAAATTTGTGCGTGTCGTTCGAATAGAATAATATGAATATAAAGTTCATATTATTAAATGCTTAATAATAATCCAATTAATGTAAAATTTTCATTATAAATAACGGAAAATAAATGATACACGGTATACTATAATAATCCATGGCCTTCTACAGTCAGCACCTGACTGTAGCGTTCGACTGGTTTTTTTTTTAGTTTTAATGGTTAACATTAGCCACTTAACTAGTATGTTATATTTTAGAAGGTTAATTAAGCTTATAACGAAGTAAGAATTTCGTTTTTTGATCTCGAAGCTAAATAGCTCGCTACCACAGGATTAAAGGGGTCACCTGAATGAATTCAAAGGGGGTGATCATGGTTGGGTGGGCAATATCAAACGTCCTTAACACCTAATTTTGCTACGTACCATTTTAGTTGTCTTTGTCGTGTCCTGTTGATCAAAACAGTATGCTTTATCTTCCGGTTTCCCTTTTGTTCATAGGGCTATGTTGTGTGGAAAAGACCTCCACCCCCAAAGCCCACGAGTTACACTCCCCACAACATACAAACGAGTTACACGCTACAAACGCAGGTGACTGTAGATCACTCACAGGACTCATGTTCAATTCGGCAACTTCGGCCTCGTGAAGTCTAGACAAAGCATCTGGGACAATATGGTCTTTCCCTTTTCTGTGTGCAAACGAAAATTTAAATTGTTGTAAGAAAATCCAACGTGCAAGTCTACCAGAAACGCTTTGTTGGCGCATGAGCCAAAGCAGACTGGAATGATCCATCACAACTTCGAATTCATGCAATTCTAAATAGCAACGAAATTTTTCAATCGCTAATATAGCAGCGAGGCACTCTCGTACAGTCACGCTGTAATCTGAGCTCGACTTAGACTTTTCGACATAAACGTAATAGGTGGTTTGCATTGGTCGTCTGACAGCTGCACTAACACGGCCCCGATGCCAAAGTCACTTGCATCGCGATGATGATAAAACTTCTTACTCAAATCGGGATCGATAAGGATGGGAGCCGAGGTCAACATTTGTTTTAGTTTGTCCATGGCCACTTGAGCATCCGCCGTCCATTCAAACTTCTTCTACTTTGATAACAAGTCCGTAATCGGACACGTCAAGTCCGAAAAGTTTGGAATGAAACGACAGTACCACCCACAAACGCCTAAGAATCCTCGAATTTGTTTTAAAGTTTTTGGCGGCGGCCAATTCACAATACAAGAAACCTTAGCGGTATCCGTTCAGATGCCACCGCTACCAATAACGTAACCTAAATACTTTATGCTGGTTACACTGAATTCACTTTTAGCTACGTCAAGAGTTAAATTAGCTTTTCGAAACTCATCTGCTAGTCTAATTAGAATTGCCAGATGCGTTGTAAAATTATCCGACACAACACACAGATCGTCTAGATCGCTCAGATTAATTTGCCAGTAAGCGTTGTAGCATTTAACGTAGAAATATCTAGGTATTTCATTACCAGCGGATGGTCATTACATAGCAGCACTGCACGCAATAAAACCAGCTAGGCTTCGGGTGAGAGAAGTGGGGGGTCATCTGATTTGGTGTGCTATATGTATATGCTGACTGAGCTTGTTAGGGAATGATAAGCTTAAATGCACCTGAGTCGAAAGTATAAGAAGACAGTAATAGAGAAGAAGTATAGAAGAGGGAAAGGGAAAGAACATAAACATAGCTAAGCGTCTTCGGCTCGATCGTGCTTGCTTGCTGGTGGTGTTTTCCAGCTGATTAGCTTGCCCGCCCTACCTTGACCATGTCATCCGTTTTTTGTTTTGTTTAGAGTCTCAAATGGTCCCTACGATCGAGTCGATGGATTAGTACCCTACCTTGTTTTCACGGAGCATGACCCTATTATAAAAAGACTCTAGCACGAGTTTATTTCACTAATTGACATTTATTAAAAATAATTATTATACCTATACCTAGCAAAATTCATTTTTATACAATTAAAAATTATTATTAAAGTAGTGGGAGAATGAGACTGTGGAGGAATAATATGGCATTTATAAAATCATTAGCAATATAATACTATTATTTAAAAGTTTAAAACTTATATAAAAAAATATACATAATGTTATAGTTAAAAACTTAGGTTGTATTAATTATATATTTAAGTTAGTGTATTCAGTATTCTCATATTGTATTAGAGTAACAAATCAGCAACCAAAGATAAAATTGCGAACACACAGACGAAAAAAAAGAAAGAATAACTACACGCAAAAAGAACTGGAGACTCACTCAAGAGAGCATTTCGTATTCTTTCTTTTATTTCTCTGTCTTAGAGCACGCCGTTCAAGAAAACGATCGAAGTGCGAGTAGCTTCGCTCGTGCTTTATGCGTTAGCTTCGTCTGCTCGGTGTTAGTTTGTAACAGTAATATCGCGTAGTCACTTACCCCGTTTGCCGCTGTCCATCGACGAAAGCGCTTTCGGCGAAGATGCTGCGAAAGAGATTTTTTTGACTCTGCAACGGTTGGACAATGGGTCAAACCATGCCGTTTCTGTACATTATAGATTTATATTTCACTTTTGCTGCTCATTTATTTAGTTTCAGATTATGTTTTATTGCATTATGTCGCAAAAACTTTTAATATGTGTAATTTTGTATATTTAGTTGGTTTTTCGGTTTAAGGTTAATTTTTGTTGTTGTCACCATGAGTAAAATTATAATTTTTTTTTTTCTAAGTTAACTATAGTTTAACTTGGCAGACAATTAAATTAACATAATAAACAAAAATAACACATAAAAAAATACAAATTTGGCAGCTGGGAATGGCAAAGATAGCGGGGAGCAAAGATCGCTTATCTTTTTGTTGCCTTGCACCTTGCGCTTCACGCACTTTCTGCTTATAATACCGACATCCCTTTGTACATATGTATAAGGCAAGTCACTGCACTCCACTTAAACTTTATTAGCGTTGGCGATCATTGGCGATTAGCCAGCTTAGCTCCACATAAAAAAATACGATTCTCCTGTAGCCCGGGACAGCTGGGCTTCTGCCCGCTCCGCGTATCTCGAAACCACTGAGGTATTGTTGCTCGAAGCGGAGAGCGGTGTAATGCAAAATTTTGAAGAGAACAGCTGTTTGCAAGCCAACCTTGCAAACTCAGCAACTGGCGCTAGGTATAAAGAAAAGAGGGGAAAAATGAGGTAACCTGGTATTGCTTGCCACGATTGGAAACAGGAAAAACTCCTATATCGCATTACCTGATATACGAGGGTCGTTTGATAAGTCCGTGACTTTTTGTATTTGCCGCGCACCTGCTCTAAATACAACACTGCTCCTGTCAGCAGTTATCGATTAACAGCTGACTGTAAAATTTTGAGAAAGCTGCGTTTTTTGGTTTGCGTTTTATAGGCATTGAAAGCAGACGATCTCGTGAATTTTAACGAAAATGGAAAAAAGTGAATTTCGTGTCAGCATGGCAAAATTTCATAAATTGGGCTACGAACTGCTACCCCATCCAGCATATTCTCCAGATTTAGCCCCCTGTGACTATTTTTTGTTTCCAAACATGAAGAAATGGCTCGGCGGTAAGAGATTCGGGTCATCACAGAAACAAACGACTATTTTGAGGGCCTTGAGAAAACCTATTATTTGGAAGGAATAAAAAAATTGGAAAAACGCTGGACTAAATGTATAGAGCTAAAAGGAGATTATGTTGAGAAATAAAACGCTTCTTTGACGAAAAAAATATATTTTATTCAAAAAGTCACGGACTTATCAAACGACCCTCGTATATATATGAAAATATATATAGTAAATTTTTTTGTAGATGAAAATATATGTATGAAGGCTTCTCAGGCTGGCTCGTACTTTTTTTCCCGCAAAAATTATCGGTCCGGTATGAGAGTTGAGTGGCTAATAAGCAGAGCCAAGGCTTGACCTATCCATGAAAGCTTTTTGGCGCCTTTTTCCCCTAAGCCCAAAATGACGCGGTAATTTTGCTTAGTCATTTTTCCACGGGAAAGCAATCCACCCCTGCTATGTTGGCAATGAAACAATTCTTTATCGATACCAAATAACTTGCAAATCAATTCCTTTTTATTTTATTTTTATTTTTGTCAATCGCTAAAACAACCAGGAGCAAGGCGTCTTTTTATTTTAGTTTTATATATTTATATTTCAGCTATTTTTTGAAAGGCTGTAACTTGCTACTATTTCAAATCGTCACAGTCTACTACTAAAACTAAAATGAAAGTATTGCTGTATTACTGTTGCATACTCTTAGGTGTAGCTCAGAATTATTTGGAGCGACAAGCGCTTCTACAAACCCTCCCACCAAGATCACGCTTTAGAGGGGAATCCTTTAAATGCGGGATCCACGCTTGGAGCGAAGTGAAAAATAATTTGTTTTGCCTATTGTTTCAGATCTTTAGCATGGAATTTTCCTATGTAATGGCCATTCAAGTCTTCTACGTCGTAATAGCTGTTCCCCAATTTACGCTTTATTCGACATTTTATGAAATTGGGTGCAAGTTTCGCGTTATATCCCTTTGCAAAGTTACTTTGCGTGAAGTTTCTCCGATATACTTCCTGACCTACGTTGAATGAAACTTCACGGGCTCGCAAATTGTAAGCATTTTCATTTCTTTGGTGTTGCTTCCGCATTGATGTTATTGCTTTGTCTCGTTCTATGTCAAAACTATCATCCCTATCAAAACACACCCAGCGATCCTCTAACATGTTCAACCTTTTCAACAGTTTGTATGTTAATCCGTTTGTGATCATGTTCTGACCAAAGGTTAGTCGATACGGTGTGGCGTTAATTGCTGTGTGCCAGCTCGAGTGAAGAGAACAACATATTTTACTAAGCTGCTCATCCCAATTGTTTTGGCTCGGATGTATGTAGGCTTTGATCGCTGCTATGGCTGTTCTATTAACTCTTTCTGACGCGTTGCCTTGAGGAGAATATACGAGGGTCGTTTGATAAGTCCGTGACTTTTTGTATTTGCCGCGCACCTGCTCTAAATACAACACTGCTCCTGTCAGCAGTTATCGATTAACAGCTGACTGTAAAATTTTGAGAAAGCTGCGTTTTTTGGTTTGCGTTTTATAGGCATTGAAAGCAGACGATCTCGTGAATTTTAACGAAAATGGAAAAAAGTGAATTTCGTGTCAGCATGGCAAAATTTCATAAATTGGGCTACGAACTGCTACCCCATCCAGCATATTCTCCAGATTTAGCCCCCTGTGACTATTTTTTGTTTCCAAACATGAAGAAATGGCTCGGCGGTAAGAGATTCGGGTCATCACAGAAACAAACGACTATTTTGAGGGCCTTGAGAAAACCTATTATTTGGAAGGAATAAAAAAATTGGAAAAACGCTGGACTAAATGTATAGAGCTAAAAGGAGATTATGTTGAGAAATAAAACGCTTCTTTGACGAAAACAATATATTTTATTCAAAAAGTCACGGACTTATCAAACGACCCTCGTATGGCTGTGTACGAGTGAGCTATTTTGTATTTTTCTAATAAGTTATTGAAGGCATGGGATTTGAACTGCACGCCATTATCAGATACTATGACCTCAGGTACGCCAAAGCAATGTATCAATTCCTCTTCCAGGTATTTTAAAATGGCTTCAGCAGTAAATTTTTTCACTGGCTTTAAGAACGGAAATTTAGAAAAATGGTCTAGTACTATAAAAATCCCTACATTTCCAGACTGAGAACGTGGGTATGGACCTAAAAAATCCACATATAGTTTCTGAAAGAACCGTCTCGTCTCGCCTGTCTGGCCAAGTGTTGGTTTTAGGCTATAATTTGGGTGCTTTGTGGTTTTTGCATATTTCGCAGTTATTGACATATTTTCTAACGTCAGCCACCAGATTTGGCCAGAAGTAGTATCTCCGAATTCTCTCTAGGGTTTTGTTGATTCCACAATGCGAGGCCAAAGGGTGATCATGCGCTAATGTTAAGGCAATCGGTATTACCTCGTTCGGTAACCAAATTTTCCACGCCATATCATCAGCAATACGGTCGCCTGCTGCATGTTCCATTCTACGATATAATATCCCGTCTACAATTTTTATATCTGGGAGTTTGACTGGACTTTGTTCAATTTGTTTCACCAAAGTCTGGTATTCTTTGCTTTTAAAGCTATCGGAGTCAATATCGATGAACTGGTTTATATCGACCGATGCCAAATCTTCACTAAACGTTCGAGAAAGTGCATCGGGAACGATATTTTGGCTACCCTTACGATGCTTAATTTCAAAGCTGAAGCCTTGAAGCTTAAGGGCCCATCTGGCCAGCCTACTGCTTAGGTCTGATTGAGACATCAGCCATTTAAGCGACGCATGGTCGGGGACGACTGTAAATTTTTGCCCCTCAACATAGGCTCTAAATTTCTTGATTGCCAGGATAGCTGCCAAACACTCTTTTTCAGCCACTGAATAGTTCCTTTGGCTTTGGTTCAGCTTTCTTGACATGAATGCTATGGGAACTTCGTCACCTGCAGCATTTAGTTGTACCAAAACGCCTCCAACACCTGTGTGACTAGCATCACAATGCAGGAAAAATTCCGCATCGAAGTTTGGGCTGTGCAGCACTGGCGCTTAACACATTTGCTGTTTTAACTGTTCAAAAGCTTTTTGTGCTTCTTCGGACCAGTCGAACTTTCTCTTTTGCTTAAGAGCATCCGTAAGAGGAGAAGCAATTCAAGAATAGTTTTTGATGAATTTGTGGTACCATCCTGTCATTCCTAAAAATCTACGGAGTTGTTTGACGGACCGTGGTACCGGAAAGTTAACTATGGCCGAAAGTTTTTCTGGATCAGTGGCGATAGTGCCATGACCTACTATATGGCCAAGATATTGTATTTCTTTAAGGCAAAATTTACTTTTTTCAACATTTATAGTCAAGCCCGATCTATTTAAATGAGATGCCAATTCACCAAGAGTTGCTATATGCCGTTCGAATGTGTCAGATACCACTAATAAGTCATCCAGATAAATTAATACTTCGTTTCGTAAGTGCGTTGGTATAATTCGATCCATTAATTTGAACATAGTTTACGGTGCATTGCCAAGCCCAAATGGCATTACAGTGAACTGATATAGTGGTCGGCCTGGCACAGTAAATGCAGTTTTATCCCTAGATTTGGGTTCCAGTGGAATTTGCCAAAAAGCATCCTTTAAATCAATACTCGATATATATTCTGCTTTAGGAAGTCTGCTCAAAATTCCGTCTATAAACGACATAGGATATGAATCTTTGACTGTGACTGCGTTTACTTTTCTGCTGTCTGAAGAAAGTCTGACTTTTCCTGGCTTGCGGACCAAAACAACAGGAGAAGACCACGCACTGTACGACTCTTCAATCACCCCTAAATCTAGCATTCGGTCTAGTTCCTCGTACATTAGCTTTTCGGTGGCTGGTGATACTGGAAAATGCCTTTGCTTAATTGGGCTTGCATCAGAGACATTGATGCTGTGAGAAAGTACAGAGGTACGCCCTAACCCTTTTTTTGTAAATGACGGAAATAAATTTATAGCAGATGCCAATTGGTGTCGCTGTTGGTCCGATAATGATCGTACCATGGGATCATCTAACGTTGACAATTCAGCTTGCCGAAAACAGAAAGGGAGTAAGTCAAATGTTTTCCAAAAATCTATACCTAAGTAGAGAGTTTGCGATAGCGAAGGTACTATATAAAAGGATAATTCTTTGAGTTTTGTTTTAAAGCCTACTTTAGTAGTGAGTCTGCCAATTATTTTCTGTGACTTGCCATCGGCCGTTTTCACTGCACATGATAATGGCTTATAAGAATTGTGCCCGTTTATAAATTCGTTACCTAAGGTACCACCTATACAACTAATGGAGGCGCCTGTATCCAACAATCCGGTATATTTATTTCCAAAATAGTCACCTCGGCATATGGTCTGACGTCTAACGGATTTTCTACTATGGCAGACAGTAATTTAGAACGCTCGTTCCGGCACATTCGGACATGTTGCCTGCGGCGGATACGTGAACGATTTGCCTTGCTATTTTTAGTTAAAAAGTCTGGGTTCTGGATACTATTCTCTTGAGAGGATATATTTGGAAAATCTGGTAAATTAAAGTCCTTTTGTTTATTTATATTTAATTCGATGGAATGCTCTTCTGGAGTATCCATCAGGGCTACGTGATTGCTGTGTTCCGTGCATGCTAATGCTTGTTTCGAGCACTGTTGAATTGTGCTTGAGCTACTAAGTTTTTTGACTGGCATTTTGTGCAATTTGGCCTATAGGTGTCAGGCTTTCCACAACCATAGCAAAAAACTCACCTCTCTGCCGTGCAATCGTGATATCTATGTCCCTTCTTCAGGCAGTTCCAGCGTTCGATCTCAATAGCAGCGACATCCTCTGCCTCAGCGGCTTCATTCTCTGATTCGCTTCCTGCCTGTTCAGCTAATTCATTTACCAACTTTTTTTGAATGGGTCTTGTGCTAAAAGTTGGTATCCTGGCCATTTGTTGCTTGAATATTTCGTGCCTACGAACGGTTTGGCGCAACTCGGCCACACTATGTATTGGGACGTGGAGCAATTCGTGCTGAATTTCCGGCAAAAGATTTGCTCGAAGAACCCCCATCATGTAAGAATCCGTTAACGGTACAGACAGGTGATCAGCCATAGCTGCTATCGATTGCGAAAATTCATCGAAACTTTCATGCAACTTTTGCTTACGCCGATCAATACTGGCTTGTATACCACGATCTGTGCGAGCATCTTTAAATTGAATTCGAAGTGCTTCGCAAAGATCTGGCCATCTCAATTCACTAACACCTTTGTGGTACCTCCAAAAGCACTCAGCTGCGCTCCCCACGAACAAATTGCAAGAATATCGTGCCAGTAAATCAAAATTGCCTTCTAATGTTTGTCTGGTCAGAGCTTCAGCTCTTTAGATGAAATCATCTACTGACAGATATCCTTTGCCAGTAAATCGCAATTTCCAGTTTGTCATTATTTGGGTAATACGATCTGGCCTTAGATCTGTTATGTCACTTGGAGTGACACTGGGATGGCTATTGTGTTGACTCGCGGGAGTCAAAACGGCTGGTATTGTTTCAGTTTGCACCGGTGTTTGATTAAACATTCGCTGAAATCCAATTTCAATACTGTTTAACAGCTGAGTTTGCCTAATAGAAAACTCGGCTGAGGGTTCGGTTTGACTTCGAGTGGCGTCTCCCAAAGCTTGTGTGATGAGTACCGCTAGGTTATTATTATCAGCGCCGGTATCTTGTCTACCAATACGGGACTCAGCAGATGACTGCTGCCTATTAGCATTCTTCTCGGCTTCTCCCTTATCCGCCATTGCTCTACCCCTGGTTGTAATTCCACTTTGGCGAAAAGAAGAGGGTCTAGAGCCTGAAGGCAGATCGTCGTTGGCTTCTTCCCTAGGATTTTCTCCTGGACTACGACTGACTGGCATATTTTAAGATTTTATTACCAGTAACTAAAGAAAAAGTTTTATTCAAAATATATCTAAAAAAAAAGTCGTATCTCAATTCATAAAAATATAAGGGTCATGCTACGTTTCAGTTTCCCGGTAGGTACAATTGTGTTTAGCCTACATTTAATGTGGACAGAATTGTTGTGAAATTGATTGTATGGCTGTAGTTTGCAAAATTTGATCACAAAATATTCACGCCACACATTCACAACTACAAGATAGAGAAAGAAAAGAATAAGAAAAAAAAGACTTCTCAACTGATCTCCCATACTCTAGCTGGCATCGGACGTATCTTGAACGAACCGTGATCCAAAGCCTAGAGATTATATTTATGTTCAAGACTTACACCGGAGAGAGACTCTATACGCTTTGTGTATTGCTCTGTCTCAACGATGTAGGTGTCTATCAACAACAAAGAGAACAGAAGAGGTTTTGTAAGAACAAAAATTCGGAGCATATGTATCTCAAACATATCGGCTATCCAGAATCTTTAAAATACAAAAGTGAGAGAAATAAAGAGAACCACAAAAAGAGCTTTCGTTGTCTAATTTAGGTCGGAGCGCAGTTAACAGAAACTTTTATGGTATCCAAACGCATAAACAAGAAGACTCAAAAAAAAGAGAGAAAAGAGAGAGTAGAAACGAAAGAGAGGAGGGACAGAAAATAGCTTTCTTATCATGTTAAGGTCGGAGCATCGTTCTTAACAGCTGACTTGCTATCCAGACGCAATGATAAAAAAATAAAAGAAGGAGAGATGCACTTAAGTAAGTCATACGATGGAGTTGACTAATATTCTTTGAATGCTTTTGAAAATCGGCTTGCCGGTTTCTGGCCGACATGCTGGGCGCCACAAATAATATTCTGTAGCATTTAACGTAGAAATATCTAGGTATTTCATTACCAGCGGATGGTCATTACATAGCAGCACTGCACGCAATAAAACCGGCTAGGCTTCGGGTGAGAGAAGTGGGGGGTCATCTGATTTGGTGTGCTATATGTATATGCTGACTGAGTCTACAGAGAATGTATTTGACTTCGCGTGCTTGTTAGGGATTGATAAGCTTAAATGCACCTGAGTCGAAAGTATAAGAAGACAGTAATAGAGAAGAAGTATAGAAGAGGGAAAGGGAAAGAACATAAACATAGCTAAGCGTCTTCGGCTCGATCGTGCTTGCTTGCTGGTGGTGTTTTCCAGCTGATTAGCTTGCCCGCCCTGCCTTGACCATGTCATCCGTTTTTTGTTTTGTTTAGAGTCTCAAATGGTCCCTACGATCGAGTCGATGGATTAGTACCCTACCTTGTTTTCACGGAGCATGACCCTATTATAAAAAGACTCTAGCACGAGTTCATTTCACTAATTGACATTTATTAAAAATAATTATTATACCTATACCTAGCAAAATTCATTTTTATACAATTAAAAATTATTATTAAAGTAGTGGGAGAATGAGACTGTGGAGGAATAATATGGCATTTATAAAATTATTAGCAATATAATACTATTATTTAAAAGTTTAAAACTTATATAAAAAAATATACATAATGTTATAGTTAAAAACTTAGGTTGTATTAATTATATATTTAAGTTAGTGTATTCAGTATTCTCATATTGTATTAGAGTAACAAATCAGCAACCAAAGATAAAATTGCGAACAGACAGACGAAAAAAAAAGAAAGAATAACTACACGCAAAAAGAACTGGAGACTCACTCAAGAGAGCATTTCGTATTCTTTCTTTTATTTCTCTGTCTTAGAGCACGCCGTTCAAGAAAACGATCGAAGTGCGAGTAGCTTCGCTCGTGCTTTATGCGTTAGCTTCGTCTGCTCGGTGTTAGTTTGTAACAGTAATATCGCGTAGTCACTTACCCCGTTTGCCGCTGTCCATCGACGAAAGCGCTTTCGGCGAAGATGCTGCGAAAGAGATTTTTTTGACTCTGCAACGGTTGGACAATGGGTCAAACCATGCCGTTTCTGCACATTATAGATTTATATTTCACTTTTGCTGCTCATTTGTTTAGTTTCAGATTAGTTTATGTTTTGTTGCATTATTTCGCAAAAACTTTTAATATGTGTAATTTTGTATATTTAGTTGGTTTTTCGGTTTAAGGTTAATTTTTGTTGTTGTACTTTGCCTGTTTTCACTCCAGTCTCATTCTCTCACCATGAGTAAAATTATAATTTTTCTTTTTCTAAGTTACCTATAGTTTAACTTGGCAGACAATTAAATTAACATAATAAACAAAAATAACACATAAAAAAATACAAATTTGGCAGCTGGGAATGGCAAAGATAGCGGGGAGCAAAGGTCGCTTATCTTTTTGTTGCCTTGCACCTTGCGCTTCACGCACATTCTGCTTATAATACCGACATCCCTTTGTACATATGTATAAGGCAAGGCACTGCACTCCACTTAAACTTTATTAGCGTTGGCGATCATTGGCGATTAGCCAGCTTAGCTCCACATAAAAAAATACGATTCTCCTGTAGCCCGGGACAGCTGGGCTTCTGCCCGCTCCGCGTATCTCGAAACCACTGAGGTATTGTTGCTCGAAGCGGAGAGCGGTGTAGTGCAAAATTTTGAAGAGAACAGCTGTTTGCAAGCCAACCTTGCAAACTCAGCAACTGGCGCTAGGTATAAAGAAAAGAGGGGAAAAATGAGGTAACCTGGTATTGCTTGCCACGATTGGAAACAGGAAAAACTCCTATATCGCATTACCTGATATATATATATGAAAATATATATAGTAAATTTTTTTGTAGATGAAAATATATGTATGAAGGCTTCTCAGGCTTGCTCGTACTTTTTTTCCCGCAAAAATGATCGGTCCGGTATGAGAGTTGAGTGGCTAAAAAGCAGAGCCAAGGCTTGACCTATCCATGAAAGCTTTTTCCGACACAACACACAAATCGTCTAGATCGCTTAGCTTAATTTGCTAGTAAGCGTGTTTGAGGTCTAGTTTTGTAATAGTGTTGACCTTCGGAAGTCGAGAAAATATACCTTCGATGCTTGGTAAAGGATATGCATCCTTTTTTAGTGGCGTCATTAAGCTTACGCGCATATAAGCAAAGCCGAACTTTATTCGGTTTTACAACCAATCTCATGGGACTCGAAGAAGGCGCAATGTCATCCAACTCAAGCATACGATCAATTTCTTCATAGAGTTTCGTAGTTTCGTAGTTTTTGTACTGCCAGACTAACTGGATGAAAACGCTGTTTACAAGGTTTCGCGTTTCCATCGTTGGTTCTTATGTCACCTTGCATGACTCTAGTGAACTAACTATATTGGGAGCTTTCCAGAAGTCATGGCCTGAGGTCAAATTTTTGTATACTAGGATTTATATATAATTTAATACCCCTAGTTTCATTTTTATAACGCATTTCAATGTTAAGCAAACCGATTATGGGCTGAGTTTCGCCACCCGTTGCTTTCGCACTGGATTTCAGGGATTTGTATTGAGGATGTTTTGAAAAATCTAGCAAGGCCAGATCTGATACTTTTGCAAAACTGCGCAGATCATTTCCACAATTAAAGATAGAAGACAACTGTAAATTTATTATTTATATTAAGTTCAGCGTAAACATTTTTTAGTCTTAAAGTATGTTTACCTGTCGCCCTCCAGTTTCATTTAGACTTCCCACGGCAAGCGGGCTATGTCGTGGGTGACCTTCCCTTCCCGCCTACTCGTGGGATCAATTTATGGATCTAAATAACCTTCTTAACTAGCCTGATGCGGCTTTGAACGCATCAACCCTGGGCGAAGCCTTCACGGCCGATCACAACACCAGCACTGCAGCTATTGGGCTGCTGGCTTCCACCCCCCATTACTACGGGTCTCGACCCTAGTACTCCGGGTGACTCGGACAGGCCACGAACTCCCTTGGACTCCAACAACTGCTCAGTCATGCAGCAGACCGTCGAGGTGATGTCCTCCGACGCCGAAGCTGAAGGTGACCTGATCAGCTTTGCTGACGACGCTTCCGTGGCCTCTCAGAGGTCAGGCCTCACGGAAGCAGGCTCCCAAATCAAGATTCTGCGACTGGACTCGGGGAACGCCATCGTCAAACTGAAGACCTGCGAGAAGAAGAAGAGGCTCTTGCTATCGCCACTGCGCCCCCCGCGGAAACCAAGGCTTAGCGAATGCGCGGTGACGACACCATCCCCGAACCCCAAGGGTCCTCAAAGAAGCCCAAAAAGACTAATGTGGAGTCCACAAAGCCACTCTTCAGCCAAGTGGCAAGCAGGGTGAAATTGGGCTTCATTTCGGCTGACCCCACTAAACCTCTTTCACCGGATCATATGGCCACGGTGCAAGAGAGTATCCTTAAGGCGATGCGGCTGCCTTTCACATCGGAAGTCGGCCCAGGTTTCGAGGGTTGTATACCCCGAAATGAGTGGCTGCTCCTGGTGTGCGAGAACAGCAGCACTGCCGATTGGGTCAAGGAAGCTTTTGGACATATCAAGTCCATCAGCGGCCTTGATTTAAAGTTACTGGAGGAAGCAGAGTTCCCAAGAGCTCACCTCATTAGAGGTTACTTCCCTAACAGTGCGCAATACACACCCGCCGAGATTGTGGAATACTTGGATATCAAAAATCGTAAGCTCTCTACGGAGCTGTGGCGGGTTGTGCAACATAGCCTTAACGGCAATACGACACACCTCGCGATGATGGTCGACGAGAGTTCGTATAAGGCTCTGACGGAACTTAAGGGTAACGTGAAATTCCGCTTTGGCAGAGTTAAGCTTATCCTTAAGCACTCCGCCTTCAGGCGACCTCACCCGAGTGGTTCCTCCAGACTGCCTAAGGACACCCGAGGCAACGACTCTCGGGGGGGGCAAGGCAGGTGGCCTTGAAGGAGGATGCCGAGCGCCATTAAGGTGCTCCAGGCGAACCTGCACCACGCCAGAGGAGCGTCTGCCACCCTGTGCAGGGTCGTCTGCGAAGAAGCAATCAACCTGGCTCTCGTCCAGTGGTGCCCCTCGCACTGCTGTTGTTGTTAATAACAATGTGAGACACTTCCCTTTATCAAATTTCATCCACAGAGACCTGGTGGCAACGGCTATTGGGTAGCCACGGCTGAGGGTGTCCGGGAGGTTGTAATCGCCTCTGCCTACTTCCCGGGCGACGGGGATGATGTTCCCCCCACAGAGGTTCAGCGGCTGGTGGAGTTCTGCCGCTTACACAACAAGCCGCTCGTGATCGGCTGTGATGCCAACGCTCATCACACGATCTGGGGAAGCAGCGATGTCAAAAAACGTGGTGAGTCTCTTCTAGAGTATCTATTGTGTTGTCAATTAGATGTTGCTAACATAGGGTGTAAGCCAACCTTTATTAACGCCATTTGGGAAGAGGTCTTGGACCTTACCCTAGCCAGTAACTCTATTAGGAGTTCACTGGTGAACTGGCGGGTCACAGACGAAGCCGCCTTGTCGGACCATTAGCACATCAGGTTCGACCTACTTGGCCAAGTCGAGATCCGTCAGAACTCCTTCTGTCCCAAAAAGACCAATTGGGATCTTTTTAAAGCCTCTGTGGCTTTTAAAGCAGATTTGTTGATCAGCAACCCAAATTCTATCAGTAAGATAGAACTTGCTGCCAACCTGCTTCAAGATGTGCTTATCACATCCTTCGAGGACAGCTCTGTTCGGAAGACCCTAAAGGTCAACCGTAAAGTTCCATGGTGGAACGAGGAGCTATCCGTACAAAGAGGGAAGGTTAGAAGTCTTTTCAATAGGGCCAAATCTAAACGTGTCAGTTGGGACGTCTATAGGGACGCCCTAAATAATTATAATAAAAACATTAGACGTGCCAAACGCGATACGTGGCGCAGCTACTGTGGTAGCATTGAATCGCTACCGGAGGCAGCGAGACTGCACAAAGTATTAGCTAAAGCGTCGTCTAATGGTATAGGGCTTCTTAAAAGAGCAGACGGCTTTTTCACCCAAGATCGCAGGGAAGCACTTGATCTTCTGCTTCAAGTCCACTTCCCAGGTTCGGTGGCGAACCCAGATCTATCTAGTCAAGATGACGTCACCACGTCACCGGACTCACGTGGCTCCAGTTTATCGGGAACCATCTTCGACCCTGAAAAGGTCAAATGGGCTGTAGATTCCTTCGCTCCCTTCAAAGCCCCAGGGGGCGATCAAATTTTCCCAGCCCTTCTACAAAACAGCCTGGATCACATTCTCGATCCGCTGGTCGGCCTTTTTAAAGCTAGTCTCACTTGGGGGTACATACCCATCTCTTGGAGGAGAGTCAATGTGGTATTCATTCCCAAACAAGGGAATCGTCCCCAGGACCAGCCTAAATCTTATCGGCCAATCAGTCTCACCTCCTTCCTGCTTAAGACAGCGGAAAGGCTCACAGACCTGCACATACGGTGCTCTCTGCAGAAAACTTATCCTCTGCATCCCACGCAGTTTGCGTATATAGCCGGAAGGTCGACGGAGGTCGCCCTCCACAAATTAGTTGGTAAAATCGAAGAAGCCCTCGCATCGAAGAACATTGCTCTGTGCTCTTTTCTTGATATAGAAGGTGCTTTTGATAATACCGGCTACGGCTCTATTTCTGCTGCGCTAGAGCGCAGAAATATTGTCCGTTCCCTAATCCCAATCCATCGGATTAGGGGACGGACAATATGCTCAAACACCGGATAATTTCCTCTACCTTGGCCACCAGGACTGCTTTTATCAGTGCGGTTAAAGGCGGTCCCTAGGGAGGGGTCCTATCCCCCCTACTCTGGTCTCTAGTAGTTGATGAACTACTAAGCATTCTCGCAGACCAGGGCGTGCAAGCAATCGGCTACGCGGACGAGCTGGCTCTAATAGTGAACGGGAAATTTGCCAACAGCGTGACAGAGCTAATGCAATCTGCTCTGAACACGGTTGGCAGATGGCGCGAAGATGTAGGTCTCAGCATCAATCCCCAAAAGGCAATTATTGTTCCCTTCACTACGCGCTATTCTGTTGACATAGGTCAACTCAACATTGGCGGCTCCCCTGTGGGTCTTTCCAGCGAGGTTAAATATCTAGGGGTAACTCTTGATAAAAGACTAAACTGGAATTCCCACCTAAACAATACTCTATCAAAGGCAACTCATGCCATGTGGGCCTGCAGAAGATTCTTTGGTAGAACCTAGGGTCTCAAATCTTGTAACATCCGGTTGCTATTTGAGATGATGGTAAGACCCATCGTCACCTACGCTGCAATTGTGTGGTGGCCAAAGGTGACGCAGGTCACTGCCATCAACAAATGCAATAATTTGCATAGGCTACTTTGCCTTTCTCTGACGGGTGCACTTCGCACCTGTCCCACAGCAGCAATGTAATCAATCCTTAACCTGACTCCGCTGCATATCAAAATAAAAGAAGTCGCTGCAATGAGTCTTTTTAGAATCAAGCTCCAATCTGGGCTTCTGGCTACCGAATCTGGGCATGCTAGACTTATCAAAGATATTCCTGGCTTAGAGATCTGCACAAGATCAGATTCTACGACCAAGGAACTCCTCTTTGGTGCAAAATTCAGAACTCTCATCCCAGACCGGAAGGACTGGGATGCTGGCAACTGCTGACTGCTGGAAGTGCCTCCAGAGGCTGTCCAACAGAAATAAAGTTACCCTCCTTTGGGTACTTGGACACTCTGGGTTCCAGGGCAACGAGCTAGCGGATGAACTAGCGAGGGCGGGGTCATCAGCCCCTCTGCATGGCCCTGAACCCTTCTGCGGCGTGGGGTGGTCAACCATCTCATCCCTTGTGAAAACATGGGCAGATAGGTTGACCGAACGCTATTGGTTCTTCCAACCAGGGATGAGGCAGGCTAGAGAGCTTACAAATCCCTCGGTTAAACGCAGAACAGACTCACTCTCCAGAAGAGATCTCTATCTCCTTGTTGGCTACCTTAGTGGCCACCATCTGGTGAACTATCACCTAACAAAAATGCGTCTATCCTCTGATGCAGAATGCAGGCTCTGCAAAGATGATGACGTAACTACCAAACATATACTGTGTGATTGTCCAGCCTTGGTTTTGAGTAGGAGGAAACATTTGCACGTGGAAATCGCAGTTCCCAAGCAAATTGTCCGTTCCTCGACGAAAGACCTGCTAGGCTTCATCAGGGAAGCAGAGCGGCTTTTGTCAAGATAGGGAGAGCCTTATAGGCACAAACGATCATTCTGGCCGCAGTGCCTCGCGCCTTCTCTGCTGGGAGACTCCCTCTGTCAAAAATAAAAAAAAAATAAAATGACGTCTTACGTTATTATTATTTCTTAATCGTTCTACGTATGAACGTTCATACAAGGGACGTTCGACGCAGGTTCTTCTGGATGGGAAGATAACTTAGATGTGGAGACATTTTCATCCACTTTTACTAATCTAAATGTGCTGTTGTCGGGGGGATTCTGTTGTTGTTTAAAGCCCCCGCCCGTCGATTTTCCGATTTCTTCGCAATACAATGGTGGCATTGTGGTTTATAAATGTATGGTTTTCCAGAGCCATAACAATTTGAGGGGATTCTGATCTGCCATGGTGCCTTCGTCTTCGATTATACAAACTTGTCGACGACCTACTGCTGCGTTTTGCTTGGAGGAGGAAGCATATCTACAATTGATTTCTAAAGATAGATGTTCACTCATCTGCACGAGCCGACGCAAATGACCTACCGAATGTACAGGCTAATATAATAACTTCTGTCTTGATTCAGATAGAAGATTGCTTTTTAAAATTTCCAAAAGTTCTTCTTCTTCTACTCGTATAGACGCTTTAACAATAAGAGCTTTTTTCTCATAAAAGGATGAGAATGACTCTCTTTGCTTCTGCTTACGAGCCCTGAGTCTGAGTCCACCCAATTTGCGACACCTGCTTATGGTATCTCCAATACCACGATCGCGCTTTTCGGGTGAAAAGAACATGAATGTACCTGCACATAATTGCAAAATCACTGTCCAGGGTCTCATTAGTAAGGACAGTAACCCAATAAATGAATTCCTCTGCTCTCCTCTCTGTCAAGACTGCAAAAGAGAGCACGTTGGAAGCTGAAGATTCCTGTAAACCAGATGCAACTGGAGGGTCACGTTGCTGGGGTTGGCCCTGCATTGCCAAAGATGACATGACCCTGGTGATCGTCGGCTCGATCATACCCTGGATAACGGTATAAATTACTGGCTGGCTACGACGACTATTTGTGGCACGAGCTAGTCTGATTACTCGTGGTCTACCTTTAGCCGGTATTGGGGCTGCCACATCACCCTGATTGGTGCTATGACTAGCATCTAGAGCCGACGAATTGGCTCCAGTTGGGTTTTCTACTGGCTCTGGGTGAGCGACTGGATTTGATTGTACCGCACCGGCGGAACCGTTTTAGATGGTGCTGGCTGAGGTTCTGAGGTTCCTACTGCAACTCGCAGTTCATCCTTATTTATTGCGACGCCGCATGTATAACATACTGAATTTTCACTCAACCACGCATCTAAGCAATTATTGTGAAACACATGTCTACACGACAGTAAATAACATGGATACGTATTATCCATAACAGTGGCACATAGAGAACAAAGTTTTTCGGATCGTTCCGAGGGAGCATGGGGCGGTGTATTGATTACTGGCATTGTAAAGCATAGAATTTCCATAGAAATTATTCCTGGAATCGACAATTTGGCAACAACAAAAAATTAGTCGGTATTATTTATAAAGCTTTCAGTCATTAAAAGAAAATTTTAAACTATCCGGTATATTGAAACTTAACATAAAATGATGTTTGAACAAGAGCAACATTCGAGCGGCACGCGACAGTGGGATACCCTTCGACCTTTTTGAAACGTAAAGAGTCAATAATTGTACAATACTTCTACTTAATAGAAATATCGTAACGTAAGCCTTTGTATGCGTCTGCGTATGAATACATGTACATGCGTGTATCATTTTATTGGTCAAGCACAAATGTATGTATGTGTGTGTGCGTTTGAATGCAAAAAATGGGTGTGCATGAGAAGAACAAGAGATGGCGCTACGCGCTCGCATTCTCTTTCCTTTTCTTTCCTACATGAGCATTGCAATGACGTCATAGCATACTGGTCTGTATACAAAATCAAAGCGAACAAGGTTTTTGTTTAGTAGCATCTGTGTTTGTTGTCCGATCGGATTGAAATTTTGACTTTATGTTGGTAAAATAATTAGCTTAGTATAGTCTTACTCAGAATGTTGTATCTTTTATATGTCGCTCGCAAATCAGCTAAAAAGATGAAATTATTGATTTGCGTGGGCGGGGGGCGTGGCACCCAACATTTGAAATAAACTTCACCTGTCCCTGATAAACAGAAACCTTCATGCCAAATTTGGTGTCTCTAGCTTTTATAATAGCTGAGATCTGTGTGTTCATCCGGACATCCAGACATCCAGACATCCGGACAGACAGACAGACAGACATGGCTTAATCGACTTGCCTAGTGATCCTGAGCGAGAATATATATACTTTGTGGGGTCTCCCACGCCTCCTTCTGCCTGTTACATACATTTGCACAAAGTTAGTATACCCTTTTTTGACCATTTTCAATGGTCGAAGGGTATAAAAATCTCTAAGATTTTTAAGAGAACAAAAACTACGGAAATAAAAAGGACGCGGTGGCTCGGATAAAGGATTAAAAAATTTGACAATTTATTGTTGCTGCTCGCTTCTACGATTGCTTTACAACGAATGGAAATTTAATTAGGGAGAGTGGGCCACAATCCGACCACACTTCCCGAATTCGCCGTCGGGATTTGCCGATCGTCAAACCAAGAGAGTAACTTAAACTTAACGACACTTCTTGTGTTCTCTTAATTACTAGCTTAGTTACATTTATAACTATTTATAATGCTGTTGTACCTTAACAATGTTAATAACGCAGATTCTTAATATTCGAGCAGTTGTTTTGTGAACTAAGAATCTAATTCTTATTTTAATCGTCTATTCAAGTTCTCGTTTGTTATCTGATACAGAATAATTCAGAATCGTAAGCCTGATATAAATAATTTGTTGATAATGTCATATACTGCGGTAGTCAGACCTTGTCAGTTTAGATGACATCAACAGGTATGAGTCTAAAAGTGCTGAGAAAGTATATTCGCTATCTTACAACAACCACATCTACATACCTTTTACATTTTTAGGATTCCTTGTGAAGACGAACGTCACGAAACTTGCACAAATAAATAGTTGGGTCTATAACACTAAAAAATATGTAAAGGAGACAAAAAGTTAACCGGACTGCTGCGATATAAATATTTTGCGAGGTCTAAGATGCTAATCGACGCTCGCGGTCTCCAACCACTCAACCATAATCTTCATAAAAAACAGGTGCTGACTGTAGATAGCCATGGATTACACAGACCCACAAAAAAAAGTGTCATGATCTGGGTATGCAGTTATATGTATTTTGGGTCGCTGATTCCGAATCCGTCAGAAATTCTCCATCACGTTTGGATTTCGACAGATTTGGATTTGGAAAGTCAAAAAACATATATAAACATATATCGCACTACCCGATCATGACCACCCATTAATTATGATTCTCCATAAATTTTTGGAGTTTTTTGAGGTTAAATCGAAACTTAGACGTCTGGTGTAAATTTTGACTTCGGATTCGGACTAAGAAGGTTAAAATACATATTAAAGCATATATCGCACGCCCAAATCAGGATTCTATATCTTATGGGAGATATTTAAAGGTTTTTCAGTTTTTTGAGGTTATGTTGAAATCCAGACGTTATGGAGCATTTCTCACGCCGGATTCGGAATCAGCGACCCAAAATACATATAACTGCATTTGCCGCATACCCAGATCACTTTTTTTTTGTGGGCCTGTGTTATCATAGTAATGATACACGGTATCATTTATTTTCCGTTATTTTTAATGAAAATTTTGCTTTATTTGAAAAAATTTAAAAAATAAAAATGTTATATTCTTATTATATAGTTCGAACGACACGCACAAATTCAATTGACAAACAGAAGAAGAATAACAGAAAAACAATGCAAAAGGGAATCGACAATCAGTATAAGCATTAGATAGAGCGAGAGAGCAATAAGTATGTTTGCATATTTACGTAATGCCAAAAAGTTGTGGCGGCCGCAGGAGATATATAGTAGCTTAGTGGAGTGTGTACCGGATTTGTAGGCCAATGATGTTGATAGTCTTCGAGCTCGATTGCTGCCGTGATCAATATGTGAAATGTTGCTTTTTCTTTCTTTTCTATTAAATAATTTAAATGCTTAACAAACAATAATTTTTAAATTTTTTGGTACGCAACATATGTAATGCTGAATACAGCAATTGATGTGTGTTAGGGCGGGACGCTAAAACAAAAACATGCAAATGCAGACATGTATCGGAGTCTCGCTCTAACATTCGTAACTTATTGGTTGTCTTAAATATTGCATAAAAACATGAAATTTAATTTTTGAAAACGGTTTTTATTGATATTTAATTAAATAATTAAGAGATAGTTTTTAAAAATAAAAAAATAAAAACGAAAAAAGTAATTACAATAAAAACGTCGCATCAGCCGCGCATAGGACTTGCACTCACGCACGCACCCACAAATTTTCTAAGGATTGCCGTCCGCCACTCTTACCACTAAGCCGTTGCCTCATTTGATATTCGATCGACAAAGTTGCATTCGGAGCTAATTCTGTTACCATTCTATGCAAAAAAAAAGTTTTGTTAAATGCTAAGTGTCCGACGCTAGATTTGAACTTCGGTATGCTTGCGTAAATTAGGTCTTAATATACGCATAAGTATAAGTTCAAATTATGTTCGATTCGGATCATATCTCACTTATTTTTAGTCCGATTTAAATGAAATTTTCAGAAAACACCCGTGGAAAGGTATTTGTCATGTGAGATGTACAACTTTTGTTGTTGGGTATATATTGTGTATATTAAATCGTTATTACTGATTTACAGAGGCGGGAAGGGGCGTGACCACATTTCAAAAAAACTTTGAGACACCTGAATATACATGTATGTTGTCACAAAATTTTATGGCTCTAGCTCTTATAGTTTCTGAGATCCAGGCGTTCATACAGACGGACAGACAGACATGGCTCAATCGACACGGGTGTTGATACTGATTCAGAATATATATAGTTTATGGGGTGAAAGAAGCCTCCTTCTGCCTGTTACGCACAGGCTCGTTCCGACAAACACAGTAGACCATGCATTTTTTTTTAAATCTATGGCCTAAAATGGCTAGAATGAGGCTAAACACAGGCTAGACACAGGCAAAACACAGACCAGACACTGGCTTGGCCTAGACAGGCCAGACACAGGCTAGACGCAGGCTCGACACAGTCTGGACAGGCTAGACACAGATCAGGCAGTCAGTCTTAACAGGCTGGACACACGCTGGACAGAGACCAGACACAGGCTAGAAAGAGACTAGATACAGGCTAGGTACAGGCTAGACACAGGCTAGAAACAGTCTAGACACAGGTAAACACAGGCTAGACACAGGTTAGACACAGGCTAGACACAGACTAGACACAGGTAAACACAGGCTAGACACTGGCTAGACACAGGCTAGACACAGGTGCGGTTTTCGCTACCTTCCAACAACCAAATCTACATACTTTTTAAATTTTTTTAGGATTCCTACTGAAACTACTAGTGAAGATGAACTTAACGAAACTTGCACAAAAAAATAGTTATCCAGGAAATCCAATTTAATTTAACACATCATTGTGTTTATACTTTAATTCATAACTTATTCCTCTTCGAAAGGAGCTTGAATTCTACAAACATCTTAATTTTACTTGATATAATTGTTGAATTTAATTTTGGCGTATCAGATATTTTGTTTCCTTTATAATTATTTCATATATTTTTTTGTCTAAATTGACCTATTAGTTTGCCTTACATTGTATAAAATTGGAGCTTTTACATTTGTTTGGGTTTTTCTAATTTGTTGTTTTTGATACGGCTACACATGCTATTTAACTTGAATTTTCAAATTTTGCATTCAGCAAGGCTAACAGTTTGTAAGTTAGATTTCATTTCGAATTCAGTTCAAATTGGCTTAAATTTAATATGTAACATTATTTACTTTTTATTTTGTTTGTTTTGTTGTTCTTTGATTGGTTTCTTAATTTTGCCTACCATTTGTATATAAATTTATTAATATTCATTTTCGTTGAGTTGTTGTATGAATGTGCAAAAGCTTTGTATTCAGCGTTTCATTTGAATTGGATACTAACACTGTTTGAAATCTTATTCAACATTTCTTTATATACATGTGTGTAAGGAAATCTTCCGTGGAAGGCTCATTAATATTGTATGCTCATTATATGTATTGCATTTTACAGACGATATAATTGTATGAATAGTTTTAAATGGCTCAGACACTTTTAATTGAATTATGATTTGAATTTTTTTGCATGATTTAGTTTGTTTCCTTTGTTTCCTGTTGTGCATAATAATTTGTTTGCTTAATCAGAAAATCAGTAATAAAGAGAATGAAAAAATAGCACAATTATTTCGGATAGGGACAAGCATGATGTTTGGAAGTACCCACTTATTTTCAAAAGCGTTGAAAGGCCTTCCAGCGTGGTGCTGACGATGCAGATCGGTTTTAAGAAACAAAAGCTAAATACATGTATTATTTTAAATTATCTTATACAATTTTTAAATGTTTTAACAATTGTATGTAACTTTTGTATATACACATTTTCTTGTCCTATAGCACACTCAAAAATTTGATTATATATCAATGGCTGTTTGAATTCGTCAGTTGAATCAATTAAAATAAATTTTGTTTTGTTTCATTTATGCAAGACAACAAAAACAAGCTCATTCCTCGATCTATGCAGCTCCTAGCTCCAAGTGGCAAAGTGGCCGTTGAAATTGTTGAAGGCGGCGCAGCGGTTGCACACGCGGACGTAAAGTGAAAGAAATTATCTCAAAGAAAGAAATTCCAAATACAGGGCAAGACTGCAATATCCAAAGGCACAGTGCAGCACAAGGCGAAAGAAAAGAAGCTTGCGCAGGTTGCTCCAGTGCAGTTCACAGCAGCCCAAATATATGGCAGGTTGCGAGGAGGTTATGCCACGTCGTGCGAGATTATGCCACGTCGTGCTAGGTTATGCCACGTCGTGCTAGGTTATGCCACGAAGGAGCGCCCTGAGCGCTGTTCCGGTCAGACAAAGTTGCTGCACGATCTTGGCAGAGCCCAGGGATCGCTGTTCTTACGACCAATATGACAATGATGCCGTCTTTGGGCTTTGGGTGCGCAACGCACAAACAGGGGCGACCAGAGCAAGGGCCAAAAGGTTTTCTTAGTTTGATATTTTCCCTCCAGCAGAATTCTTGCCAATTCGGGTGCACTTCTCTGACATTCAATAAGTACGATGACAACTCGTGTGCGAACTCGCACTGGTACTTTACTAGTTTTTTTTTTTTCGAATTCACTTTTAAGAACCTTTAACAGAACAACGCCAGTTCGACTTTAACTATAACCAAAAGGTCGACTGTAGCTCCGTGTTGATCTTAAATAGTGAAAAATTCCAGCGACATTGTAAGGTAGCGTTCTATGGCTTGGGTCGGCTCAATCGCGCCAGGGCTACCTTTACAAGAATATTTGTATTGGTGCTGAGACCCTGGACGAGGGGGTGAAATATTTGGGTCGCCGGGAGGGGGGAAGGCAAAGGCTTTCAAGCGGCTAGGCCGACTTGTGTGGTGAGGGGCAGAGCGGGGTGATCTGTAGGGCGGGGTGATCTGTAGGTGGCCGAAGGCAGAGAAAGTAATGCTTACATGGTGTCCCCTCTGCAGGTGAGTCTCAGGGAACCGGGATTTGACCGTCAGTTCCTGAGACCTGCGTGACTGTACCAGGAGCTTCACTGTATCCGACGGGATTTGACCGTCATCGCACCAGTTAGGTTCCGGTACCGTGGGAGCACCCTGTAAACACTACTCTTCCGCCTGGCTATAACAAACTTCAGTACAGTCGGCACACCACTGTACACACCCACACGCACACCTACACACATACACACACATATGCATACACATACACAAATATACGCACGGAGTTACTACGAAAACAACACATTCCAACTGACATAAATTTCCCTACGATACCATAGCGATTGGCCCACGGTAAAACCCCTTAAAAAGACACCCTGTTTGCGAGCGCCGCTAGTTTTGAGTGACTTTGGCCTCTCTCCGCTAACGGCTCTCGCATTAAGCACCGTGGGCCTCGCACTATTTTCGCACTTTATTTCTCTGGTTTTCTTTACCTCTTTTCGACATTTTTTACAATTTCTCACTTAACTATTTTCTATGTCCTTAGCTAGCACCGAGCACTGTTTTACCCAATTTCTAAGGGGCCTACGATGTCTCTGCTTTTAGGCCGCAGTGTGGCTCGCTCACCTCGCTTTTGTGGTTCTGCGTCCGCTCTGGCACACTGATCCTGACTGCCTCTGTCTTCTGTTCTCGTCCTTCCTTCTGTCCTTTCGACGACCTCTGTCTGTTCTTGGCGTGTCTTGGCTGTTTTTCGGCATCCCGTTGAACTTCACTCCCGTTCTTACTTTCGGGCGCTTTGACACAAGTGCCACGTATGCCACTCGGAGGGTCACTGTCCGGTCTCAATTTCCCCTCCATTCGCTCGGCGGTGCTCATGTAAATACTGAGACTACCAAGACTTTTAGTAAGGGGTGTTACTAGCAGGTCATGCCCTGCTGAGATATGTACAGGGTATACGAGGTGCACGTGGTCCACGTCGTGTACACATACTTGCTGGCCACGTGGTCCTACCACCACGTGGTTTACCTGGAACGCACTTGTGTGTGGCGCGTGTCACGCGTGCCTGGCCGGCGACTTGTCGCGGGGGAGCGTCCGCGGCCGCAGGCGCTTTCGCTAGCACTCCCACAAGCCGCTTCGTGGTGTATTCCACCACCGCAACTTGGTAAAGTGCCCGCTCATGCACCCGGCTCGCCAGCTATCGTCCGCTCACGATGCCGCTCACGGTCGATCGTTGGCCGTGCGGATCGCCCGTGGCCGCAGGTACCTGCGCCTGTGCTCCCACAAGTCGCTCAAATGGTGTATTCCACCAACGCAACCCGTTAAAGCACACGCTCACGCACCCAATTGCCAACTAGCGCTCCTTCACGGCACTCCTTGCGATCGGCCGTTGGTCGTGCAGAACGCCCGTGGCCGCAGATGCTTGCGCCTATGCCCCCACCAGTCGCTCAATTGGTGTATTCCACCACCGCAACCTATTAGGCCACACGCTCACGCAGCCACTTGCCAACTAGCGCTCACTCACGGCACGGGCGGCGAGTGTGTATGCCCAGAGTCGCCCACTGATCAGCGGAACACCGGCATGCCAGAAGTACGGCTCTGTATATACACACACGCCCGGCACACACGCACACGACACACTGACACACTGGGGAAGAATTTGTTTTAGAATAATTCACTGCGGGTCTTTTTATCACGTTTGCGTTTAATTATACACGTTTTATTTTATTTCGCTTTCTTTTCCTATGCTTTGCTCACACCTTTTTCCATAATTTATAACTGTCCCTGCCTGACTGCCTACTTCGCACCATACGCAGCGCATAACTGCGCTCTCAATATCCCTTTTACAGCTCACCTGCTATGTCCTGTGACAGGATCCATGGCTATTTAGAGAGGGACGGGGGTCCTTGCTGGTCCTTGCTGGCACTTGCACACAAACTTTTGTTTTTCACTTGTTTTATTTCCCGGGAGCTTTTCAGCCCAACTTCAATTGCTGCTCACGAAAGACTGTCCTGTGCCCTAGTTACGCAGCTCGCACTTTGCTTCGCTGCCTTTGCTTTGTCGCCGCTGCGTAAGTGTCGCTTGCATGGCGCCGATGCGTTCGACCGATCGTGCCTTGCTGTTGTCGCTCTCTTCGCACTTCTTTACTTGCATGGCTCGGGCGCTTGCCTAGAGTCGCTGCCTAACTGGCGCCGTCGCTTCAAAATTTGTCGCGATCCCGTTGCCTGTGTGCAGCTGGAGTCTATGCTCGCGCTCTGGGTACCGAAGCACCGTTACTTGTGCGTGTGTTATGCTTGAGCCTATGCACAAGCTCTGGGTGCCGAGGCACCGTTACTTGTGTGCGTGCTATTTTTGTGTGTTACGCCGGGCGCCGATTGCTAGAGGGTTTGCGTATCTTGCGTGCCCTTTTCGTCGTCTCTGCCCCCGCCCCTGTTTCTGTCTCGCTGCCTATGATTTTCTGCCTGTGCTTCTATGTTTTGCCTGTGCTTCTTATGTTCTCTGCCTGTGCTTCTGCTTATGCTTATGTTATAATAAGAAGACTGTGGGGTATATACGACTTAAGAGTAGCTTATATTTATTTATAAAAATAAGGTTTTTAATAATGTGAGCTGCTTCATGCGGCGTCACACCCCCCTTTACTTCGCCGGGGTTAGGTGAAAAAAAAAATGTTAAAAATTAATAAAACAGTAAGCGTTACTGGGGCGCTTCTTCATCTTGTCCCCCCTTGGTCTTATCCTTAATTGGCGGTGACGCCGTGGTCCTAATATGGTGCGAAGCTTGAAAACCCTGACTGGCTTATGTCTTATGCTTAAATACAAAAGTTACAATAGAATACATGGTATGAATGGTTAACGTGGTTAGTGGGAGCCTGTCGCCCCCGATACCTGTCGATCCTCGCTGGTCGAGTCTTCCTCGTGGAATGCCTTAAGGTCGGCTAGTCCTGCGCTGCGTCGCTGCTTCGTCCCAACATTTTGGAGTCGAAGGATCGTGGGCGAGATGTATTTTATGACCCGGTAGGGGCCGTCGTAGCGAGGTGCCAGTTTGGCAGCAAATCCGTCGGCTGCTTTCGATAAGTGATGCTGCTTCAGGAGTACGAGGTCGCCGATGGTCGGCTTCCATTCTCGGCGGCGTAAATTGTAATATTTTCCCTGGTCTGCGCTGGCTTGTTGTGCGTTTTCAGCGACGGTCTTGAACACGTCCTGCAGGTGTCGTTCCTTCTCCTCTGGTGTCCTTGGTTCCACTCGTATGACCGGGGTTACCTCTTCATACAAGGCTCCCGGCAAACGAGGCTCGCGTCCTTGTATAAGATACGCGGGGCTAAATCCGGTGGTGTCCGAGGCGCTCGTATTGATCGCCAGGCTGATCTCTGGGAGGCGCTCGTCCCATGTCCGCTGCTGGTCGTCCAGATACTGTGCCACCATTGTCTTCACAGTCCGGTTGACCCTCTCCGTGGGGTTCTGCTGCGGGGTGTACGGCGCGGTGTGTTGCAGAGACATGCCCAGTTGTCCACAGAATGCGGCGAAAGCTCGGCTCGTGAACTGCGTCCCATTGTCGCAGACCAGCATCTTCGGTACTCCAAACCTGGCCAGGATTCGCTCGCGGAACGAGCGCATCAGGTGAGCGGCCGTTGCCTTGCGCAAAGGCACCAACTCTACCCACTTTGAGAAGGCGTCGAAGAATACCAGTAGCATGGTATTCCCGTGAGTGGAGCGTGGGAGTGGTCCAACGAAGTCCGCACAGAGTACGTCGAATGGGGCGTGTACTTGCCTCGTGTGCATCCGTCCCGGTGGCTTGAGTTGGCTGACCTTAAATTTCTGGCAGGTCTCGCACTTCCGTACGTATCGTGCTACGTCCCGGAAAAGACCCGGCCCGAAATACCGCTGACGAATCCGGTTGAGTGTTTTCCGCACTCCCTGGTGTCCGGCTGTGGGCTGGTCGTGACACTCGTCGAGTACACGTTGGCGTTGTGGCTTCGGCACACACAATTTCCAAGGTGTGTAGTCCTCGTCGTCTGGTCTGAATCCTCCCCGTCGGTAAAGTTGGTCGTTCTCTCGCAGATATTCCGGGTATTTCTCGGGTTCCCTCTTGATAAGGTCCAGCATCCGAGTTGTCCACGTACAGGGTGGTCTCTCCTGGGTGACTTGTTGTAGCGTTTCCAGAGGCTGTCTGGACAAAGCGTCGGCCACGATGTTCTGGTCTCCGCGGCGGTAATGCACGTTGAAGCGGAACTGTTGAAGCTCTAACGCCCAGCGCGCAATCCTTCCCGTCGGGTTCTCGATGCTATTTAGCCACTTCAACGCTAAGTGATCCGTGACTACGTCGAACTCGTAGCCCTCGAGGTAACATCGCAGCTTTCTTATCGCCCACACAATGGCCAGGCACTCCTTCTCCGTAGTCGAATAACGGCTTTCGGCTACTGAGAGGCGTCGGCTTGCGTACGCGATGACTCGCTCGGTTCCCTGGATCTGTTGTGTCAGCACGGCTCCCAGTCCAATGTCGCTCGCATCCGTCTGGAGGGTGAAGCGCTCGGCAAAGTCTGGGCAGGCTAGGACTGGCGCTTGCGTGAGACTCGTCTTCAACGCCTCGAACGCTCGCTGCTGGTCCTCGCTCCACACCCATTTGCGGCCCTTCTTCAGCAATGTTGACATGGGTTGTACCAGGGTGGCGAAATTTGGCACAAAACGCCGGTACCAGGACGCGATACCTAGACATCTCCGTAGTTCTCTGACGGTTGTTGGTGGCTGGAGCTCCTTGATCGCGGCGATCTTGCCAGGATCGGTGTGTATGCCACCTTCACTGACCTGATGCCCGAGGTAGATGATACTTTTCTTGAAGAAGCTGCATTTGGCCTTATTCAGGCGCAAGTTCGCGTTTCGGAGCCGCCGGAACACCTCTCGAAGGTTGTCCATATGCTCCTGCAGGGAACGCCCCACCACGATGATATCATCGAGATATGCGAACGCGTGTGGTTCCATATCCGGCCCGATGACTCCATCCAGTGCGCGTTGAAAAGTAGCCGGGGCCGAGTGCAATCCAAATGGCATCACCTTCCAGTGAAAAAGGCCTCTGCCAGGCACCGTAAACGCAGTATACTCTCTGCTGCTCCGGGCCATAGGTATTTGCCAATACCCGCTCTTCAAATCCAGTGTGGATATGTATTTCGCGTCCTTGAGTTTCTCCAAGATGTGGTTGATCCGTGGTAACGGGTAGGCGTCTGGGATGGATTTCGCATTGAGCTGGCGTTAATCCACACACATGTGCATCTCTCCCGTCTTTTTCCCAACAAGTACAATGAGTGCACTGTATGGGCTCCTGGATGGCTCGATTCTCCCATCTCGCAGAAGTTCATCAACTTGCTCATTGATGATTTTCTGCATGGCCGGATTTTTCGGGTAGTACCTCAGCTTGATAGGGTACTCATCCCGCATGGTGATGGTGTGCTCCGCGATGGATGACACCCCCATCAAACCGTCGAACTGGGCTAGCTCAGACTGTAGAAAGGCCTCCACCTGTTCTTCGTCTGTAGCCGTACTTCCTCCTTGTGTCACGACGCCCCGCAAGGCGGCGTGGCTAGTTGTGGGCCGTCTCCTACGGCGTCGCCGCTTAGTCGGGCCTCCCACGTCGACTTGATCGTCTGCACTGCTTCGTTGTTCCGGTTGTTCCGATGATCCTTGATGGTGCACCTCACCTCGTTCGCTCGGTGACCCCGTAGATCCTTGCTGACTCACCCCGCCTCGTTCGCTCGGTGGTCCTGTTGATTCCTGCTGACACACCTCGCCTCGTTTGCTTGGTGGTCCCTTTGACTCGTGTTGACGCACCTCGCCTCGTTCGCTCGGTGGTCCCTTTGACTCGTGTTGACGCACCTCGCCTCGTTTGCTCGGTGGTCCTGATTCCTGCTGTTGTGTTCTTCGTGTCCTGGTTAGTTGCTCTGGTTCCTGCTGGTATGCCTCTCGTGTCCTGGGTAGTTTCTCGGGCCTTTCTCGTGCTGCTCCTTGCTGCTGGTCAACCTCGCCTCGCTCGACTGATCGTGTCTCCGTGCCCTGTGTGTGTGCATCGTCCTGGGTCCCGGATCGCTTGAAGGGGTTCTTCCGACGTGCCATGGGGCAAGTCGGTGGTAAGATTGCGCTCTTGTGGTTGTCCTGGGCCACTGGGTCCTCTGCTGCTCGTCGGGTTGTCCCGGGCGTCGGTGCTGCCTCCTCCAGTGTGGTCTGCAAGCGTAGCTTTGCTTGGCCACACTCCAGGGTCGCTTCGATGCCGCACAGGAAATCCATTCCTAGGATTACTTCGTCCAGAATGACGGGCAGTACCAACATTGGCACTGTCGTCTCCTTCTGACCAAGCTGAATCCTCACTCGTAGGGCTCGTGTCACGTCTCTCGATTTTCCGTCCGCTAATTTGATACGGATCAGGGCTGCTCGCTCGTTCTCCGGTGTACTCAGCCTTGCGGCCATACGCTCGCTGATGAAGCTGCGGGTGGCCCCCGTGTCGAACGGGGCATCCGTCATCAGGTCCTCGATCCTGACATGTGCGACGACACGACCGTTGCTGCACCTGAGGGGTGTTATTCCTGGGAACTGCGGTGCGGCGTCTCCAAACTGTTCCCTCTCGGCTGAAGACGCGCAGCATTTGCCGAAGTAGTCCGTCGACAGCAGTCCACTGTGCGCACACCTTGTCGTCCGCAATCCCAGCAGAATAGTACGCGGTTATTTCGGCAGTCCGCTTGCATGTGCCCGAGTTGCGCGCAGTTATGACACACTCGCTGAGCGTCGCTCCTGGTGGCTCCTAGTGGTGTCGTTGGTGGGGGAGCTGCCATTGTTGCCGGTGTTGTCGTCGTTGTGTTCCGTGTTGTTGGCGGATTCGGGGACTTCGGTTCTTCTCTTCGTTGGGCCGGATGGTTTGTCCCTTGTCGCTGCAACTCCTTTGTCGTCTCGTAGGTGATCACGAGTTTGTCCAGCTGCGCCAGCAATCCAAACTCGTGACGACGTGTGAACAGCTGGTACTCCGGCATCATGTTGTCCTGTCCAGCTCCTGCTCCTTGGTGTACTTCGCGCGTCGCATCATCAGCCGCAGTGCCAGCGCGTAGTCGCGGAAGCGTTCACCTCGGCGTTGGGTTCGGCTTCTGATGTCGTCTTCGAGTCGTTGAAAATAGCGCGGGGGGAGAAAGAAGTCCATGAATTCCTGTTTGAATTCTTCCCAGGTGACTTGGTAGAGAGTGTTGACTCTAAACCAATCCTCGGCCTGGCCCGTCAGCACGTTTGCAACTGCCTGTGGTAGTTGTTGCACGTCGATGCTGTACAGCGCCGCATTCTCCTCTAGCTGCTCGATGAATCCCCAAAGATCGGTCGCGTCGCCATTAAAGGCTACGCCCCATTTCCGGACACGGTCGGCCAACTCGTACGGGGCTACCCATTTGTGGCCCGGTCCGCTGCTTCCAACGTTGACCGAAAACGTGGCATTTGGCGCCGGGACGGGTAATGTGTGTCGACTGATAGCGCTCCTCGCAGGACTCGCTGCTCGTCGGGCCTCGAGACTCGGGATAGGGATAACACCCTCGGAGTCATCTTCCATCGGTGCCGGCGATGCGTCACTTGAGCGCGTCTCAGTTTGTTTGGGATCCGGCGTGACCGCGTTTCCCAGACTTGTCTCAAGTTCCAGCAGTCGCTGCAACTGGTCCTTGGACAAGTCTCCTTGGCCGGCAAATGCTACCAGACGACTCCGCATTTCCTCCACTGTGCCGTTGGTGTCCAGTCCGAACTCCTTCAGGATGAACTGCAGTTCGTTCTTCCGACGGAAAGCGATCCAGCGTGTTCCCATGCCTTTTGTTAAATTTGATGCGCGGTTAAACTCGTTGAGTAGAGTAGACGTGGCGACGGTGAATTCCTGTTGAGCGTTGATCTTTCTATTGAATTGCTTAAAATCTCCGGCGAGATTTTATGGCCACGTGTTTCTTGCACTGGTTAAAAATGAGTCTGAAATCTCCGACGAGATTTTATTGGCACGTGGGTTTGCGGGAATAATTTAAATCTCCGGCGAGATTTCTTGACTCGTAGACGAGAAAGATATTTCAAATCTCCGGCGAGATTTCTTGTTACGTGGACTAGTTTAAAAAAAGTTTAAATCTCTGGCGTGGTCTAATACTTGAGGAGTGTCACGATGTTCACTCTTTGCCTGCCCGATCTCAATTGCTCGTTTTAATATTTGACACCGAGTCTTGTATTTGTTACCGATGTTGTCAGTTCGCATGCCCGATCACGACTGACTCCCTCGGTATTCGATACCGAGTCTTATAGATAGTCTGCGCCGGCTGTGCCGACGCCAGGACAAGGTAAAGCAATATAAAATAGACCAGAAAGGTCAAAGTTCGCGCATACGTCAGTATGCGCAGTAGTCGTAGACACGTGGACAAAGTTTCCTATGAATTTTCTATGTTTCTTTTCTCTAGCTACAAGAATTCTATGCTTTTTTCATGTCTGCGTTGCTATATGTTTGAACTATGATACTGGGGAACTAGCTTGTGTTGTGTGTCTTGTGCTTCCCTACTATACCCTGTAAAATTTGTATTGTGGGTCTTTAATCCACTAAAAGGTGGTAAATTCCTCAAACTAAATGTCTAGCCTTAGTAGTCCCTGCTCGGGCGCCATCTGTAAGGACGTTTTCTTAGGCTGGGGTACATATCTCAGTCTCGCCAGGGTCTTTACAGAAAATTTGTAAATACTGAGACTACCAAGACTTTTAGTAAGGGGTGTTACTAGCAGGTCATGCCCTGCTGAGATATGTACAGGGTATACGAGGTGCACGTGGTCCACGTCGTGGACACATACTTGCTGGCCACGTGGTCCTACCACCACGTGGTTTACCTGGAACGCACTTGTGTGTGTGTCGCGTGTCACGCGTGCCTGGCCGGCGACTTGTCGCGGGGGAGCGTCCGCGGCCGCAGGCGCTTTCGCTAGCACTCCCACAAGCCGCTTCGTGGTGTATTCCACCACCGCAACTTGGTAAAGTGCCCGCTCACGCACCCGGCTCGCCAGCTATCGTCCGCTCACGATGCCGCTCACGGTCGATCGTTGGCCGTGCGGATCGCCCGTGGCCGCAGGTACCTGCGCCTGTGCTCCCACAAGTCGCTCAAATGGTGTATTCCACCAACGCAACCCGTTAAAGCACACGCTCACGCACCCAATTGCCAACTAGCGCTCCTTCACGGCACTCCTTGCGATCAGCCGTTGGTCGTGCAGCATGCCCGTGGCCGCAGATGCTTGCGCCTATGCCCCCACCAGTCGCTCAATTGGTGTATTCCACCACCGCAACCTATTAGGCCCCACGCTCACGCAGCCACTTGCCAACTAGCGCTCACTCACGGCACGGGCGGCGAGTGTGTATGCCCAGAGTCGCCCACTGATCAGCGGAACACCGGCATGCCAGAAGTACGGCTCTGTATATACACACACGCCCGGCACACCCGCACACGACACACTGACACCTTGGGGAAGAATTTGCTTTAGAATAATTCACTGCGGGTCATTTTTATCACGTTTGCGTTTAATTATACACGTTTTATTTAATTTCGTTTTCTTTTCCTATGCTTTGCTCACACTTGTTGTCTTAATTTATAACTGTCCCTGCCTGACTGCCTACTTCGCACCATACGCAGCGCATAACTGCGCTCTCAATATCCCTTTTACAGCTCACCTGCTATGTCCTGCGACAGGATCCATGTCTACTAATAGGGAGGGATGGGGTCCTGATTGGTCCTTGCTGGCACTTGCACACAAACTTTTTAATGTTCACTTGTTATTTATTTTGCGGGAGCTTTTCTGCCCGACTTCTATTGCTGCTCACGAAAGACTGTCCTGTGCCCTAGTTTCGCAGCTCGCACTTTGCTTCGTTGCCTTTGCTTGTGTCACCGCTGCGTAAGTGTCGCCTGCATGGCGTCGCTGCGTTCGAACGATCGTGCCTTGCTGTTTTCGCTCTCTTCGCACTTCTTTGCTTGCATGGCTCGGCCACTTGCCTAGCGTCGCTGCCTAACTGGCGCCGTCGCTTCAAAATTTGTCGCGATCCCGTTGCCTGTGTGCAGCTGCAGTCTATGCTCGTGCTCTGGGTACCGAAGCACCGTTACTTGTGCGCGTGTTATGCTCGAGCCTATGCACAAGCTCTGGGTGCCGAGGCACCGTTACTTGTGTGCGTGCTATTTTGTGTGTTACGCCGGGCGCCGATTGCTGGAGGGTTTGCGTATCTTGCGTGCCCTTTTCGTCGTCTCTGCCCCCGCCCCTGTCTGTCTCGCTGCCTATGATTTTCTGCCTGTGCTTCTACTTATGTTCTCTGCCTGTGCTTCTGCTTATGCTTATGTTATAATAAGAAGACTGTAGGGTATATACGACTTAAGAGTAGCTTATATTTATTTATAAAAATAAGGTTTTTAATAATGTGAGCTGCTTCATGCGGCGTCACAATCAATATTGATTAAAAAAAACAATAATGGAACGCATTGATAAGCGCGGGCCATTACACCACCCGATAATATTCCTTTGTTGGTTGTAATATTAGAGGGAAAAAGCTGCGTATATCCTAAGCATGAAACGTACCAATTTCTTTTCTTTGTACTGCTTGTAATAACAATTTCCTAACTTTGTTCGAATGCGACACTTTACAAATTGAGGACCTAGTTTGGCATTAAAATTTTGCGAAAATTTGCTTTGCGCAGAGCTACGACAATAAACTTCCTGTCCTTCTTTGAAATAGACCGGCTTAGCTCTCAGATTATACTGAGCTACATCGCAGTCATATGCACGACGGATATTTGCGTTTATGTCCTTTCGTAACAGTGCTAAATTATCTGATCTGAATATGGGTACGGTTCGCTCCTCAAGCAGCGACCGTTCTTTTGGCAGCTTGTAGTCGGATCCGTGAGCAATCATATCCAGACCAAACAGTGCCCGATAAAGAGAACATCCTAGAGATTGATGTAGTGCTGATCTCAGAGAGCATGAAATACTAGTGAGATACCTATCCCATTCGCATTGATCATGTTTTAAATATGATCGCACAGAAGCTAATAGAGAGCGTTTGACACGCTCTGCGGCATTACTCTGCGGGGAGTAGAGGGCTGTATAAACATGAGTAATAAAAGAGCTAGCTCTGTCAAAAACGAGTTAAATTCTACAGCTTTGAACTGGCTACCATTATCGATAATCATTTTTTCGGGTACTCCAAAGCAGTGAAATATGTGTTTTAGCAAGAAGTCCTGTATGGCCAATGATATACACTTTTATAGTGGATGCAGCCAATGAAATTTACTGAAATGGTCAAGCACAATTAGTAACCCTACATGACCTTGTTTGCTTCGCGGATATGGCCCTAATAAATCAATATTTAAACGTTGAAAGGGCGACAAGAGGATATAGTGCGGTGATTTGCTTTTTTGAAATCCTCGCACGCACGTACATAGTCTCGTACATCCTTGGATAGCCCAGGCCAGAGACTCAGCGCGCAGACTTTCGGGAACCCATAGCACTATGGGGAATTTGGCCTGTTTTTTCATTAATTAATAACTTCTGATCTAAGTCAAATTTTGGGATGGAGTTTTTAGGCCATGGATTTTAAAAAAATTCATGGTGTATTGTGTTTGTCGGAACGAGCCTATGCGTAACAGACAGAAGGAGGCATCTCCGACCCCATAAAGTATATTTATTCTGAATCAGTATCAACAGCCGAGTCGATTGAGCCGTGTCTGTCTGTCCGTCTGTATGAACGCCTGTATCTCACCAACTATATGGTATAAGAGCTAGACCCATAAAATTTTGTGACAACATACGTGTATATCCACGTGTTTCAAATTTTTTTTGAAATTTGGCCACACCCCTTCCCGCCTCTGTAAATCAGTAATAACGATTTAATATACACAATATACACCCAACAACAAAAGTTGTATGTCTGCATTTGCACATTTATGTTTTGGCATCCCGCTCTAGCACAAATCAATTGCCGTATTCGGCACTCACACGCAACTGTAAAATTTGTGCAACAGTCGGCAAAGTTTATAAAAGTGTTCTAATTACATATGTTGCGTACCAAAAAATTAAAAAATTATTATTTGGTAAGCTTTTAAATTATTTTATAGAAAAGAAAGACAAGAAAGGAAAACATGTCACACACATTGATCGCGGCAGCAATCGAACCCGAACACTATCAACAACATTTGTTTGGCACTACCGAAAAATATATACACCAACTTATGCTCTCTCGCTCTATCTAATGCTTATACTTCATGTCTATTCGTCTTTGCATTGTTTATGTGTTCTTCTTCTTGTGTCTGTCAATTGAATTTGTGCGTGTCGTTCGAATTGAATAATAATAATATAAAATCTATATTTTTAAATGCTTAATAATAATTCAAACAAACGAAAATTGTTGTTATAAATAAGGGAAAATAAATTATACACGATATACCATGATAATCCATGGCCTTCTACAGTCAGCACCTGACTGTAGCGTTCGACTGGTTTTTATATTATTACGTAACTTCTTAGATATATTTAAGAAAAGTGGGCGTGGCCCTATCCTTTCTATTTAAACCAAAACCTGTCATTTGACAATAAATTTGTATGGCAGCTACACTTTATAGTAGTCCGATTTTTAAATTTTGGGATCATATTTTAGATTATTGAAAAGTAAGATGGTATAAGTTTGAAAGCCATATCTTGAAATATAACACAAATGGGCCGATAGATTGTATGCAGCTATATGATATATCGGCCCGATCAGCCTCGTTCCAACTTATTTATACTTAGAAAATTATAAAAAGTTTGTATTCAAAGTTTCATTTTGATATCTCACTAATTAAAGTGAATATTAGAATTTATTTCTTACAACCACACCATTGCTTGCGCCACAATTATGCATTTTTATCGAGATATTGTTTGCTAAAAAATTAATTTTCTCAAAAAACCGCAAAAAACGCAGTTAGAGACTAGATGATCTGAATAGGGAATTGATGCCTCTACAATATGCATATAAACATTTACTGAACAAATTTGAACATTTTCTTGTAGATCCTTTTAAAGTTAAAATTTATCTTTTTAAACTACACGTAAACACTACTCGATAAATGTACAAATTTGTAGAAAAACGCGCACTAAATAATCAAACTAGTTATAACAACGCATAGTTAAAACCCTAAAAATAAATATCCATTTCAATTTTGAGCATTTAAGATTGGCACTTTGAAAAATTAAAAATTAAAATTTCCACTTCAAAATAGAGCGCAATGAGGGCAAGTTCTGTTCGCTTGCAATTGCTGACTTTAACAGCTGATATTTTAACATAGGACTGTTAAGTTAACATTTGCATGGTGGAGTATGATTGATTCCTTATACGTTAATGCTACAATACTGCAAAACTGCATACTTCTGAAAAACACATTTTTGTAAAAATTCACCATAGTGCATAGCTTCCAAGAAAGCTTTTCTTGAGTCTCGTTTCCCTCTGCATAATCGGTTCGGCAGTATAGATATTTATTAATTAATCTTATGTCCTGAAATCTTAACTGGTTTTGACGATACTTTTCTGTTAGTCTAATATATGAATCTTCCACAAACCTGTAGCAGCGACTCAGCGAAAATAAATTTAGATGCCCAAAAGTAGGCAACATAATTTTGGGACCTTTAATGCCAGTTATACAATAGTTTTGGAGAAAAATACCGAAACTCCTCCAAATCGGGATGTAAGAAGTAGAGCGGAAGGGAAAGTGCAAGTCAGGGCACAGAGAAAGTTGATACCAAAAGGAGGAAACGTCTCGAAGCTAGATATATTTCCCTACTGCAATTAAAGGAAGTTGAAAAACAAAAAAAAAATATATATAAAATTTAAAAATTTGTGAAAATTTTAAATAGAAAACAAAAATAGAAGATATTAAAGCCAGCCAGGTTAATAAAATAAAGTTGGCATTAATAGAAGTAGGTATTTACTTGTAAAAGAAAAAAAATCAATTTTAAATTTTTCCCAGAATCTTACCAGAAGGGATAGTCACAAAGACCATTCTTCGACAATTACCCTTGTGGAACAAGAATCGGCCAGCGAGGACCGGCAATCTACATAACGGAATCTCGATTTGCTAGAAAATAAGGCAAACAAAACTTAAAACGTTCTAAGCCGAAGTCCCAAATCATCCCCTGCGGCTCCGCTAGCCGCTAGCCGGAGTCGCAATTTAAGAAAGCGCGTAAACGGCGGCAGTATGAGTCTCAAATCCTTAAATCTAAATAAGTCATTTTCGACTGAGGTGACCATCGAAAAATAAAAACTAAAAAATAAATACGATGGTTCACTAAGTACACTTCTACCATTTTCGAAAAAAAAAGGAAAGCAGAAGTAGACATAAAAGAGAAATAAGATAGATGAAAAAAATTGAAGATTTAGTCTGATGGCAACCAGGAAGCCCTTGCCTACTTTAGGGAGCGAGCCAGAATATACATATATAGCGAATCAATTATGTTCACTCTAGTTTAAGTAAGCTTATATTGTCAATCGGGAGTTATCACGAGTTTTGTTACTCTATATATATAGTTAAGTAATGAAAGCGGAATTTAAGATTATGTTAAACTTTATATGTTAGCACTATTTTTATTTTTCCGCCAGCATTTACCTCACACGGATCCGAGCAGAGATCGATCTTCGCCACCGGAAACCGTGAGTAAAACCGCCAAAGGCACATTTCGTAAATAATAATCTAGTGTAAAGTTTCCATCCCTCATTTCTACTTTTACTAACAAAAATATGTTACACAAACAATTATTAATTCTAACCGAGGCCATTAATGGCTATTAATGAAACTTTGCTTGAAGCAAAATAGCTCGCTACCACAGGATTAAAGAGGTCACCTGAATGAATTCAAAGGGGGTGATCATGGTTGGGTGGGCAATACGAGGGTCGTTTGATAAGTCCGTGACTTTTTGTATTTGCCGCGCACCTGCTCTAAATACAACACTGCTCCTGTCAGCAGTTATCGATTAACAGCTGACTGTAAAATTTTGAGAAAGCTGCGTTTTTTGGTTTGCGTTTTATAGGCATTGAAAGCAGACGATCTCGTGAATTTTAACGAAAATGGAAAAAAGTGAATTTCGTGTGCTAATTAAGCATTATTTTTTGCGTAAAAAATCCATCACCGAAACCAAGGAAAGACTTGATAAATATTATGGGGACTCTGCACCATCAATTTCAATGGTTAAGAAATGGTTTACTGAGTTCCGTTGTGGTCGTACCAGTACAAGTGATGCCGAACGTTCAGGTCGCCCAAAAGAGGTCGTCATGCCAGAAATCGTCGACAAAATCCATGGAATGATATTGGATGATCGGAGAATGAAAGTGCGTGAGGTAGCTGAGGCTGTAGGCATCTCAACTGAACGGGTACATCACATTTTACATGAATATTTGGACATGAAAAAGCTTTCCGCGCGATGGGTGCCGCGACCATAAGCGCAACCGTGTGACCATTTCAAAGGAGTGTTTGGCGATGTTCAACCGCAATCCAAACGAATTTTTGCGCCGTTTCGTTACCGTAGACGAAACATGGATCCACCACACCACACCAGAGACCAAAGAACAATCAAGACAGTGGGTTTCTCCGGGTGAACGTGCACCAAAGAAGGCCAAGGTGGGTCTGTCGGCCAACAAGGTCATGGCCACAGTTTTTTGGGATGCACAAGGTATCATTCACATCGATTACCTTGAAAAGGGTAAAACGATCACCGGCGAATATTATTCAGAGCTTTTGGACAGATTCGATATTGATTTGAAGCAGAAACGACCGCATTTGGCGAAAAAAAGTGCTGTTCCATCAGGACAATGCACGGGTGCACACGTGTGTAGTCAGCATGGCAAAATTTCATAAATTGGGCTACGAACTGCTACCCCATCCAGCATATTCTCCAGATTTAGCCCCCTGTGACTATTTTTTGTTTCCAAACATGAAGAAATGGCTCGGCGGTAAGAGATTCGGGTCAAATGAAGAGGTCATCACAGAAACAAACGACTATTTTGAGGGCCTTGAGAAAACCTATTATTTGGAAAAAAAAATAAAAAAATTGGAAAAACGCTGGACTAAATGTATAGAGCTAAAAGGAGATTATGTTGAGGAATAAAACGCTTCTTTGACGAAAAAAAATATATTTTATTCAAAAAGTCACGGACTTATCAAACGACCCTCGTAGCAAACGTCCTTAACACCTAAGTTTGTTACGTACCATTTTAGTTGTCTTTGTCATGTCCTGTTGATCAAAACAGTATGCTTTATCTTCCGGTTTCCCTTTTGTCGCAGCACGCAGCCTTGACACAGGCTAGACACAAATTAGATATAAGCTAGGCACAGGCCAGATACAGGCTAGACGCAGGCTCGACACAGTCTGGACAGGCTAGACACAGATCAGGCAGTCAGTCTTAACAGGCTGGACACTCGCTGGACAGAGACCGAACACAGGCTAGAAAAAGACTAGATACAGGCTAGATACAGGCTAGACACAGGCTAGAAACAGTCTAGACACAGGTAAACACAGGCTAGACACAGGTTAGACACAGGCTAGACACAGGCTAGACACAGACTAGACACAGGCTAAACACAGGCTGGACTCAGGCAAGACACTGGTAAGACACAGGCTAGGCACAGGCTAGACACAGACTAAAACCAGTCGAACGCTACAGTCAGGTGCTGACTGTAGAAGGCCATGATTTATTATAGGATACCGTGTATTATTTTCCGTTATTTATAATGAAAATTTTGCTTTATTTAAAAAAATTTAAAAATATGAATTTTATATTCTTGTTATTTAATTCGAACGACACGTACAAATTTAAATGACAAACAGAAGAAGAAGAATACATAAACAATGCAAAATGGAATAGACAAAAAGTATAACCATTAGAAAGAGCGAGAGGGAAATAAGTTGATGTATGCATTTTTTGGTAATGCCAAACAGTAGTGGCGGACGCGGGAGTTGTACAGTAGCTTTGTGGAGTGTGTTCCGGATTCGAAGGCCAATGATGTTGACAGTGTTCGGGTTCGATTGCTGTCGCGATTAATGTGTGACATGTTTTTCATCTTTCTTTTCAATTAAATAATTTAAAAGCTTAACAAACAATAATTTTTAAATTTTTTTGGTACGCAACATATTTTATTAGAACAATTTTTTAAACCTTGCCGAATGTTGCACAAATCTGACAGTTGCGTATGTGTGCCGAATACGGCAATTGATGTGGGTTAGAGTGGGATGCCGAAACATAAATGTGCAAATGCAGACATGCATATATCGCCGTCCCGCTCTAACATTCGTAACTTATTGATTGTCTTTAATATTGCATAAAAACATGAAATTTAATTTTTAAAAACTGTTTTTATTGATATTTAATTAAATAATTAAGAATTAGTTTTTAAAAATAAAAAAATGAAAACGAAAAAAAAATTAATGTAAAAAAAGGTCGCATCAGCCGTGCATAGGACTTGAACTCACGCACGCACCCACAAATTCTCTAAGGATTGCCGTCCGCCACTCTTACCACTAAGCCATTGCCTCATTTGATATTCGATCGGCAAAGTTGCATTCGGAGCTAATTCTGTTACCATTCTATGCAAAAAAAAAGTTTTGTTAAATGCTAAGTGTCCGACGCTAGATTTGAACTTCGGTATGCTTGCGTAAATTAGGTCTTAATATACGCATAAGTATAAGTTCAAATTATGTTCGATTCGGATCATATCTCACTTATTTTTAGTCCGATTTAAATGAAATTTTCAGAAAACACCCGTGGAAAGGTATTTGTCATGTGAGATGTACAACTTTTGTTGTTGGGTATATATTGTGTATATTAAATCGTTATTACTGATTTACAGAGGCGGGAAGGGGCGTGACCACATTTCAAAAAAACTTTGAGACACTTGAATATACATGTATGTTGTCACAAAATTTTATGGCTCTAGCTCTTATAGTTTCTGAGATCCAGGCGTTCATACAGACGGACAGACAGACATGGCTCAATCGACACGGGTGTTGATACTGATTCAGAATATATATAGTTTATGGGGTGAAAGAAGCCTCCTTCTGCCTGTTACGCACAGGCTCGTTCCGACAAACACAGTAGACCATGCATTTTTTTTAAATCTATGGCCTAAAATGGCTAGAATGAGGCTAAACACAGGCTAGACACAGGCAAAACACAGACCAGACACTGGCTTGGCCTAGACAGGCCAGACACAGGCTAGACGCAGGCTCGACACAGTCTGGACAGGCTAGACACAGATCAGGCAGTCAGTCTTAACAGGCTGGACACACGCTGGACAGAGACCAGACACAGGGTAGAAAGAGACTAGATACAGGCTAGGTACAGGCTAGACACAGGCTAGAAACAGTCTAGACACAGGTAAACACAGGCTAGACACAGGTTAGACACAGGCTAGACACAGACTAGACACAGGTAAACACAGGCTAGACACTGGCTAGACACAGGCTAGACACAGGTGCGGTTTTCGCTACCTTCCAACAACCAAATCTACATACTTTTTAAATTTTTTTAGGATTCCTACTGAAACTACTAGTGAAGATGAACTTAACGAAACTTGCACAAAAAAATAGTTATCCAGGAAATCCAATTTAATTTAGCACATCATTGTGTTTATACTTTAATTCATAACTTATTCCTCTTCGAAAGGAGCTTGAATTCTACAAACATCTTAATTTTACTTGATATAATTGTTGAATTTAATTTTGGCGTATCAGATATTTTGTTTCCTTTATAATTATTTCATATCTTTTTTTGTCTAAATTGACCTATTAGTTTGCCTTACATTGTATAAAATTGGAGCTTTTACATTTGTTTGGGTTTTTCTTATTTGTTGTTTTTGATTCGGCTACACATGCTATTTAACTTGAATTTTCAAATTTTGCATTCAGCAAGGCTAACAGTTTGTAAGTTAGATTTCATTTCGAGCTAAGTTTAAATTGGCTTAAATTTAATATGTAACATTATTTACTTTTACTTTTTTTGGTCAGATTCGAGAAGTGCCAGTATTTAATGGTACAACATCTGAATTGAGCTCATTCATACGGAGAATCGAGTTCATTCAAAGCCTCTACCCGACAACCGACGCCCGGCAAGCACACATCATGTTTAGTGCAATCGAGATGCAGATTGGAGGTGATGCCCAGCGTGTGACCCAGTTAAGTTCAGCCAACACCTGGATTGATCTCAAGGAAGCCCTTATCGCGGAATTCAAAACACAAACCCCATTCGAGGAACTCCTGAGAAGACTATACAACACGCCGTTCAATGGATCAGTGCGTAAGTTTATCGAAGAGCTAGAAGAAAAATGTTTCATAATAACAAATAATTTAGATTTAAAAAACAACCCGTTTAATAACCACATATATACAAATGGAATGAATAATACTGTCAAAGACGTAATTATAAGAAAACTCCCTGATAGACTATATATGCAATTAGCTAGATTCGACATAACAACTGTAAGCAAGTTGAAGCAAATCGCTCAACTAGAGGGTTGCTATGATAGTATATGGTCCGATCGTTCGAAATCACAAAATAGTCAGAACAAAAATAATGATCAAAGCAAAAATTCTAAAAGTAAGAATTACAGTCCAAATTATAACCAAGTGTCAAGTTCCACCAGCCAAAACCAAAATTATAACAATACTAACGATAACAAGAAAAATAATAATAATAGCCAGAACATTGAGCAGTTATACCAAGAATTTAAACAGAAGCTAGAACAGGCACAATTACAAAATACAACAAATTATCAAACAAAGCTAGCCTCTTCAAGTGATCCTAACCCAGCCCATTAAAGGCAAAGACCAAGTTCTAGTGGCCAATCAAGAATGGACACGTCCGAAAATTTTCATCCAAATGCCTCGGACGACGAACAAGAACAAACCCATTCATAAATATTGTTATGAACAATTAATCCGTTGTATTATTGATACCGGATCTACAATTAATATTATAAAATCCAATTTCTTCAATTTCCCCGTTAAAACAAATAAGTTGAAAGTTCATACCATTAACGGTATAATTACATTGAAAGATAGTATTAGTTTGAAACCCAGTAAGCTTTGCCCCACTAAGCAAGTTTTTCATATCCATAATTTTTCGGAAAATTATGATGTGCTACTTGGTAGAGACTTCTTAGAAGACACCAACGCTCAAATCAATCTTAGTGAACGAAGTGTTAATTTTAACAATTACAACTTCTTAAAGCACTATGAGAACGAGCAAAAGGTAAATTCAGAAGACGATACCGACTGCATGAACTGTTTAGAGCCACCATCAACTGATGATGAAGCAATAAGCTATGCAGTACAAAACGAGCTGAAAGAATCAATTGAATTCAGACTCGATCACTTAAACAAGGAAGAGCGAAATGCTCTGACTAAAATACTTCATGAATTCAAAGACATTCAGTACAGAGAAGGTGAAAATTTGACCTTCACAAGCACTGTCAAACATGTCATTAATACCAAGCATGAAGATCCTATTTATAAGAAACCTTATAAATATCCCCAAGCTCACGACAGAGAAGTCGAAGTCCAAATCAAAGAAATGATTGATGAAGGCATTATTCGAATATCGAACTCGCCTTATTGCTCACCTATTTGGATAGTATCAAAGAAGAGTGATACATCCGGTAAACAAAAGTTTAGGATAGTAATTGACTATCGCAAACTAAACGAAATTACCGTGGACGACAAATACCCAATTCCTGTTATGGATGAAATATTAGATAAACTCGGTAGATCTCAATATTTCACTACCATAGATTTAGCAAAAGGTTTTCATCAAATTCAAATGGATGAAAACTCAATACACTCGAATGCCATTCGGATTGAAAAATGCACCCGCAACCTTTCAACGTTGCGTAAAAAAACTATTGGAAGATCTTATCTATAAAGATTGATTGGTATTCATGGATGACACTTTATTGGAAGAACATTTAATGTCTCTGCGTAAGGTTTTTGCTAAATTAAAGGAAGCTAATCTGAAATTGCAGTTAGACAAATGTGAATTTCTCAAAAAAAAAAAAAAACAGAGTTTCAAGGGCACATCATAGCAACTGAAGGTATAAAACCTAACCAAACAAAAATAAATGCAATTAAGAATTTTCCCATCCCCAAAACGCCTAAGTAAATAAAGTCGTGTCTTGGCTTTTGCGGGTTTTACAGAAAGTTTATCCCCAATTTCGCAAATATTGCAAAACCAATGACCCAAAATTTAAAGAAAGGCCCCAAGATAAACGCCAATGATATAAACTACATATCCGCTTTCGAGAAGTTAAAATTTCTCCGATCCACTCTTAATCTACCCTAACTTTGAGAAACCATTCTCACTGACTACAGATGCCAGCAATATTGCTCTAGGTGCTGTACTCTCAAAGGATCATAAACCTGTTTGTTACGCTAGTCGTACACTTAATGATTATTCGGCAATAGAGAAAGAACTTTTAGCTATTGTCTGGGCCACCAATTACTTCAGGTTCTATCTTTTCGGTCGAAAATTTCAAATTCTAAGTGACCACCGCCCCTTAGTTTGGCTTGAAAATATCAAGGAACCAAACATGAAACTTCAAAGATGGAAAATCAGAATAAATGAGTTTGACTACCAAATAAAATATGTACCAGGTAAAGAAAACCATGTTGAAGATGCACTTTCGCGTGTAAAAATTGAGAACTTCCTCGGTGAAACTTCTATCACCGCTGCTACCATACAGAGTAGTAACGAGGACAGTCAAAATTACATACCCATTACAGAAAGACCCATTAATTAATTTACCCATCAGATAGAATTCACTAAGGGTCAAACAAATGAAGTAAAGTTAACAAAATATTTCCATAAAACAATAATAAACGTAACTTATAAAGAAATGACTTTCGATTGTGCAAAAGAGCTTTTCAAAGAATACATTTGCATTAAAAACACTGTAATTTATTTCAACAATGATGAAGACTTTACAACATTCCAAAACGCCTACGTAAATATTATTTGCCCAAATAATATTACAAAATTAATGAGATCTACTTCAAAACTTACCAATATTCACACATATGCTCAATTTAAAGAAATTATACTTCAAAAACACAAAGAACTTTTACATTCTGGTATTGAAAAAACCATTGCCCTTTTCAAAGAAAACTTCTACTACCCTGATTATCAAAAATTAATTCAAAACATCATAAACGAATGTGATGTTTGCAATGTAGCAAAAACTGAGCATAGAGATACAAAATTAAAATTCGAAACAACTCCTGAAGTCTTTAATCCAAGAGATAAATATGTAATGGACTTTTATATGGTCAATAATAAACAATTTCTATCGTGCATCGATATTTATTCAAAGTTCGCCTCTTTAACTGAAATAAAATTCAGAGATTGGCTCGAAGCTAAACGAGCAATACTCAGTTTTTACCAATATGGGTAAGCCAATAGAAATCAAAGCAGATAAAGATTCAGCATTTATGTGCGCAGCTTTACAGCATTGGTTACAAACAGAAGGTGTAAAAATAGAGATCACAACCAGTAAAAATGGAATTTATGATGTTGAGAGATTTCATAAAACTATTAATGAAAAATTAAGAATAATTAATACTGAACAAACCCTGAAAACAAATTAACTAGTTTTGAAACAATCCTTTACATTTAAAGTCATAAAACTAAGCACAATACGACTGGAAGAACCCCAGCCGATATTTTCATTTATGCAGGAACCCCTGCTTATAACACAAAAACAAATAAAAGTAACAAAATAGAGAAATAAAACGAAACACGTGAAGATTATGAAATAGATACTAGATATAGGCAAGCAGCATTAGTTAAATCTAAAACAACAAATCCCTTTAAGAAAACAGGAGAGATCACTCAATTAGATGATAAACATTATGAAGAGAAAAACAGAGTTAGAAAAATTACCCACTATAAATCAAAATATAAAAAGAAAAAGAAAATTAACAGAACTAAATACGATAATTCCGGCACACCCCCAAGTGACCAAAGGAGTCCGCCATAATCACGCAGTTTTGATGTATTATTACTTAACGAATATAAACTCTGAAAATTTATAAATATTAAAACTTCAACTTGGCTAAAAACTGACACGAATGAAATTCTTTCATTTCCCATATCCCAAAAAATATTATGAAAATCCCAATTTTTACAATAATACCGTACCCCGATAGCAATAAAAATATATTGATCGAAAATATAAACGATAAATATTATGTTCAAGACAATAAAACTTTCTTAGTTTCTTCAAAAAAATTATTATCTGACAAATGCATAACAGGTATTCTAAGCCAAGCAAATACAGAATGTAGATACACGAAAACCCATAAAAATATAGAAATTAGTTATGTCGAACATTATATTACGTTATTAACATGGAAATTACCAAAAACCACACTCAACCAGAATTACAAAAATCAAGAAATAAAAATAGACGGAGATAATTTAATTAAAGCTCTTAACAGCTCCATTCAGATAGACGATATATTTATTTATTTATTTAATTAATTTAAAGTCAACTAAATGCAGTCGACTGAATTGACAAAAGAACAATTAATAAGTGAAAAATTTATAAAAAATTTTTAAGCATAAAGTATATATAAAGCATATATAAAGGTTTTAAAAGATCTAAGATTATTTTAATTTTATTAAATTTAATTTTAATTTAATTTAATTTAATCTGGGATAGACAAAGATATAACCGATCCAACATTTGTTGCAAATAATTGGGGAAAACCCAGAAAAACCCAATCAGATCAGAAGAGTTAATAGTATTAGTAAAAAGTTAGTATAAGCCCAACCGACCGAGGGGCAGTGTCATAAGCGCGAGCATGCAGAAATAGAAGCTAAGAAAAAATAGACAGGCGTTTCGAGGAAAATTTAACTTTTACCAAGGTAGGACAAAAGTTTCAATTTTAAGGCTGGTACAGAGTCTGTATTTGTTAATATGAAGGAGTACTTATTAAAATCAGAACATAATATCCTGAATGGTTCATGCAGGGCATAGTTCGATCTACAATTAGGAAGAGTTAGTGGTAAGTAATTACGGGTAATTCTACATGGGACGGCGAAGTTTAACTGGCTAACCAGATCAACACTCTCAACGTCCCCTTGGATAAGGTTATTCATGAAAACTACACCAAGCATAGTTCTACGGTTAGCTAAGGACGGTAAATAAAGTAATCTAAGTCTATTTGTATAAGGAGGAAGTCTTATATATCTACATCCCAGTTGAGACCTCGCAAGGCGAAAATTAAAAAGTTCTTTTGTACGGATTCAATACGGTCCCTGTGAATCGAGTACTGAGGAGACCAAACGCATGATCCGTACTCCAAAATTGGACGAACAAGTGAGGTATAAAGGGTCTTTGTTAGATAAGGATCGTCAAACTCCTTAGACCATCGCTTAATAAAGCCAAGTATTCCCATAGCCTTATTGACCATTGTAGAAATATGTTCCGAAAACTTGAGTTTACGGTCCAGACGGATACCAAGATCGTCAACTAAGGCAATTCTTTCTAAGGCACAACCACAAAGTTTATAGATTACCAACTCAGGGCTGGTTCGGTAGAATGTCATCAGCTTGCATTTAGAACTATTCAGAATTAATAAATTTGCACGGCACCATGATTGAAAACTATCTAGGTCAGCTTGTAAGTAAGAGTGACAGAAGGCATCTTCAAGTTGAAAACACAGCTTTACATCATCTGCATACATAAGAGTGCGAGCAGATCGTATGACAAGCGGAAGCTCATTGATGAAAAGAGTGAATAGAAGGGGACCTAAATGACTCCCTTGAGGAACACCAGAGGTGGAATGAAGTGGGTTTGAAAGGCAATCTTTAAAAAGTACCATTTGGGTTCTGTCAGTCAGATAACTAACAATCCAACTAAGAAGTTTAGGCGAGAAACCAAGAAGTTTAAGCTTTTCTGCTAGGAAGGAATGATTTACTGAGTCAAAAGCTTTACTGAAATCAGTATAAATGACGACATCAGTTTGAAGATTTTGCTGAAATCCCTGTACTACAAAGGATGTCAGCTCAAGTAAATTTGTCGTAGTGGAACGACGTTTGATGAATCCGTGTTGACAAGGGGAAATGATGGATCTACAAAAGTGTTGCAAGTGAGGGGTTAAGACATTCTCGAAGAATTTAGGTATTGCCGATAGCTTAGAGATGCCTCTATAGTTAGTTGCATCCGACTTGCTGCCCTTTTTGAGTAAGGGAATAATGAATGATTCCTTCCAGATGGAAGGAAAAAAAGAAGTTTCTAAGGACAGCGAGAATAGTTTTAGCAATGACTTACTCAGGGAATTAGCACAGAACCGTAGTACGCACGCGGGAATTCCGTCGGGGCCTGGCGAGTAAAGTGGTGTAACCAAGTGAAGATCCCTAGCAATTGAACTTTCATTCAAAAGTGGAGTGAAGATACCATTCGAACATGGGATATTATGTTATAAGGATATGACTGAGTATTATGGGTGGCAGGTAAATAAGTAGTTTAAAAAAACCTTGCAAACATATCGGCCATGGCCTGATCCGTGTCTGCAATAGCATATTCAAAATCCAATTTACATGGAAAAGCCGCTGATTTATGCTTCATGTTAACAAAATTATAAAACTGTTTGGGGTTTTGAAAAAACTGAGCCCTACAACGGTTTAAATAATTTTTATAACACTTGGCGTGAAGCACGGTGAAGTTTGACCGAGCAGTTAAATAGCGAGAAAAGAATAAAGAAGAGTGTTTAAGTTTATATTTTTTAAATAAGGCGTTTTTTAAATTCTTTAGGCGTGACAGCTCTTTTGTAAACCACGGGGGCTTACTTGAGGCTGTCGGATAGAATCTCGGAACACATATATCAAAAAATTAATTAATCGTGCTATAAAAGACTTTTATGGCTACTGCCATATCAGTGCACAGGTGAAGATTAGACCAGTCAAAGTTAGAAATAAGGTTATTTAATAATAGGAAGTCTGCTTTTCTGAAACAGCGCACACGCTTACTATTAGTGTTACTCTTAGTCAAAGAATAATATCCCAAGTCGAAATTGACTTCGAGGGTGGGATGGTATGGATCTTCAGGTACAGAGAGGGGTTGGGCCCTATTTAAAATTACCATCATATCAATCTCAAATACATTACTTGACTACACACAAACAGTATATGTAAATAATAACGTAACAAAACTAGAAACATTAGCATATATTGAAGCAAAAGAAATTTTTAATATAAAAACAAAATTTCTTTTGTTTTCAAAATGTATTAATAACGTCAGTAATTGTATTAATTATAATTATTATGTTATATTTTGTCTACAAATATAAGAGTATACCTAAGAAAATCATTGTTAAATTTAAAAAACCAGTTCCCACTCCCATAGAACCACCAAATATTGTAAACAATCAAGTAATTGAAAATGATAATAACATATACCCTTTATTGTATCCTAACTTATCCGCCTGAAGGCAGGCCAATTTTTTAAGGATGGGGAAGTAGCATATGTACCATAGTGCACCAGTTGTCCACACATACACACCCACAAACACTTCCACTTCAAAACACACACTTCCACTTCAAAACACACACTTGACCATTGTACTTAGCATATAAGACATTTGATACCCATCCGCCTGCTTAGACATAAACATTTGTATCCCCCAATTCGGCGACAACTCCGCCTGCTTAGATATAAAGATTTTCCCCCAATTCGGCGACAATAACAAGTCAGCCTACTTCGATCATTTATAAACATTCCCACGAAACGGTCAAAACTGCTTACGCAGCGCAAATCTCGGCTGATCCGTTCCCATGCACAATCCACTCAAGAGAGTGTCCAATATCATGTAAACATAAAAGAGAGCCTTATGTACGCTCAATATAGAAGTAAAGCCAAAGGTTTGCTAACCGTCCAGTTTGTAGATTGAAGTCAGATTTAATTCAAACTTCTTCATAGAACGACGCGAATTGTCTCCGGGTTTCGCTTAAGTGTTTATTACAAAAAAAATTATGTTTTTTTTATAAACACCAACCGCGAACTTGTTATTATATGTATGTAATATATATACAATTTGGAGGTATATACATAACTTATATATATATATAACATTGGAGGACGGACTGGAGGCGTTGAAAACAACGCTAACTTTCGTAGTGGTGCTCTCAGGTTTGAAAACAGCATGATGAGGGAGATAAAAATTGTTGCAGTCGTTACTTGGGGAGACTGGCCTCATGTGACCCAAATCTTAATACTCCTGAATAATGGAGTCGTACTGCTCTTTTAAAGGAAAGTTTCTCTTTAAACGACATTCGTTTCTGAGAAACTGAGCGAGTGCGATGGACCTTGAATGTCGTAGTTCGAAAGTTTCAGGATATTTAAAGGGGAGTGTAACGACATATCTGCGTTCTTTGGTTCTGGAAGTGGTGCGAAGAAAGTTGTTTTCACACGCTGAATCAGAAACTTTTACCAGCTTAGCTGGTAGATCTTCCACAACCGGAAACTTGGTGAGAAGATCATCAAGCCATTGTTCTGTGCTGATCTTGATCCTCGTCGTAAAGGACGAGACGGTTGAAGGATTCGACTTGGCTACTGGTCCAGTGAGGATCCAGCCGAATATGGTCTCTTGACCGAGCAGAGTTCTACATATTTTGGATACAGAGCCACTCTTTATAATAGATGGAAGAATGTCGGCACCTAAGAGCAAGTCTATTTGAGAGCTCTGGTGGAAATGCAGATCAGCGAGTTGGAGGTTTGGCAGGTCCTTCAGATGATCCTCGGAAATCGAGTAGGATGGAAGGTTGCCTGCCAATTGAGGGAGAACAAATGCTTCAGTTTCTAGCTGCAACCTGGGAATGATCGGGGAACCAATCTGAAAGTGGCACAACTTTTGTGGATGTAGTGGCCGTTGTCTAGCTTGCACTCATTAAACTCTCTTAAACTTAAATTGTCAAAAGGCGCTCAACTAATTCGCCGCACTCAAGTGACAATTCCCAATTCGCCGTCGTCTCATTTCAATGCTCTCGCATAATGCAGATAGAAAAAGGGAACATAAAGAAATAAGACGATCAACCGTTACTTTTGGCAACAACCGTTCAAATACCGCGTGCATTGGAACGGCAAATGTTCTCTGTCATTGTTTATAAAAGGGGGCGAATTCAATTTTTAATCAGATCACAGCGAGACTTGTACCGAAGCGTCTGTATAAACGTTCAAAAATCAAAACCTTTGGCAAAGAATATATTTAAATAATATATAATATATTCATAAAAAACTTTAAAGAAGAGTTATTAATTTATATAAAAACAAAAGCCAAGTTCTGGAACATTTTAAAATAGCAGCGCTAATTGCTGCGTAATTTTGCCAGCAGAGAGACTGCACAGTTTGAAATGAATTGTGTATACATACAAAAAGGTGATATTGAGTGAAATTTAAACAAATAGTCAATGCCAATTATATATTTATTCATAGCTACGACATTTGATTTTAACCCGGCCGGCCTTGAAAACCGTTTTTACGCTGTCAGCTACAAGCCAGGCCTTGTCGTGTCCATAGGAGCCCCCAGTGGCTGCAAAACTGTACACTGGGCGGCGAATCACTCAGACACTGCAAAACTGTGCACTGGGTGGCGAAACAGTGGAATCACTCAGACACTGCAATATATTAGTGTCGCGGGAACGCGCCAAAATTATATATCGGTTGACCACGGATGCGACTTCCTAATTCGACGTGACTCCAACGTAATTTAGATGACCACAACGCCACTATAGTTTGAGAGCTACAAGTATCGGGATTTATATAGTTGCAGACCGGAGTCATAACAGCAACGGTCGCTCATAGCGACGCGGATATGTCCAGCCTGGCATAGGTTTTTCAAACCCCAGCAGCAAAGAGAAGCGCTGAGGCGTTCTTTCTTTGTCGGCAGCCCGAAGGCGGCATGCCAACAAAAGTATCGCAGTAGTATAAATACATCTTATTTCAAATCTTTTCAATTAAACTCTAGCTAATAACGTCTTTCGTACACTTGTATTCCTAAGGCAATTTGAAACATGTACAACTCGCAGTAGCACCTGAATACAGGCATACAGTTATGGACAAATATATATATACGAGGGTCGTTTGATAAGTCCGTGACTTTTTGAATATATATATATATTTTTTTCGTCAAAGAAGCGTTTTATTTCTCAACATAATCTCCTTTTAGCTCTATACATTTAGTCCAGCGTTTTTCCAATTTTTTTATTCCTTCCAAATAATAGGTTTTCTCAAGGCCCTCAAAATAGTCGTTTGTTTCTGTGTTTCTCTTCATTTGACCCGAATCTCTTACCGCCGAGCCATTTCTTCATGTTTGGAAACAAAAAATAGTCACAGGGGGCTAAATCTGGAGAATATGCTGGATGGGGTAGCAGTTCGTAGCCCAATTTATGAAATTTTGCCATGCTGACACGAAATTCACTTTTTTCCATTTTTGTTAAAATTCACGAGATCGTCTGCTTTCAATGCCTATAAAACGCAAACCAAAAAACGCAGCTTTCTCAAAATTTTACAGTCAGCTGTTAATCGATAACTGCTGACAGGAGCAGTGTTGTATTTAGAGCAGGTGCGCGGCAAATACAAAAAGTCACGGACTTATCAAACGACCCTCGTAACTACATTGACATTCTTCCAAAACAGCACAGCAGCTACATCGACGGGCCCATCGATCAAGCGGATATTTTCTGTGAGTAACCAAATATATATAAATTGATATCGTCTACGGTATGCCATCTGCATTGCCAATGTAGTTATGTTGTTTAGTAGTGGTCCATATAAATATATCTATATGAAATTATTATATATCTATATTGAATATGAAATCTCTAAATACATTCGCGTTAGAATGGCTTAAGCTTAATGAATAAAAACTTGAATTATAATGTTCATCTAATCATGCCAGTTTAATAATTTAATGAGGTTCATCGCCGACCAAATGAACGCCCATAATAGTGAAATATAAAACTTATACATAGTGTTGAACAAGGGATAGCCGAGAAGTCCGCGAGCTGTCATGGTAGGGAGGGTAAAGAGCGGGATACGATCAACATCTTAGTATCCTAGCACAATATGACCAGCATACAGCATCCGTAAACAGTGTGGTTTATTTAATTACAATTTAGTTGTCGATTTTCATTTCCGTAGTGCACTTAATCATTATTTTCCCCTTAGCGCGTATATGTTTAGGCAAGAAAAGAACCCACGCCCCCATCCGACGAGCTTAGACCAGAGAGAAGCCAGAAGTGCACGAACCTTCTTAGCCTATCATATAGTCAATACTAGTGGTATATACAAAACAGCAATTCCACACGCTACGTGGATTGGCTGAGATGGCTTGATTTAAGCCAGCTACTTGGACTTGTACGGCTTAATAGGAGGGCTTTATCATGTTAAACATCCGTTCGGAGATGAACGTAGCCTCTGATCCTGGATCGATCAGTGCACGTGCCTTACAAGTCATGCCCGCATGGCAAACAAGAATAAGAACAGTGCCGAGAAGAACACCTTGTGTGTTCGCCGTGAAGTAATTTTGAATATGAGTCGTTGAAGGAGTAGACTGTATATTCGAATTTTGGGGAGTTGGAGCAGAATCTGCTGAAGAGGGCGCAGTAGGAGGGGTGCCACGATGCAGGAGTGTATTGTGGCGACCCTTGCACGTAAAACAATTATGTTGACTCGTGCAATCTTTAAGGATGTGTCCTCTTCCGAAGCAGTTTAGAGACAACTTCTGCTGTTTGATGAAATTGGACCTTTCATCAACAGCCATTTGGAGAAAGCGCGGACACAGACGTATAGGGTGGTTCTCCATTGAGCAAAGTTTGCAGGTTTGCGGTTTGGCTATAGTGATCGTCAGGCTCTTTTCGAGCAGGTTTGGTCTGCGCGCTTGTACTGGGCTGTACGTCCTCTATCGCTTCCAATGTGCGATAGCGCTCAGAAAGGAAATTTGACACTTCCTTTCACGACAGAATTTCAGCCTTATTGTGTACGGATTGCTCCCAAAGTGATAACGTCAGCCTTGGGAGTTTCGACGAGCATGGAAAAGTTAAAGGCAATCCCAGTTCTCAGTGACACTTTCTCTTCCCCGTGAATGGACGTGTTTTTTCTGCGCTTCGATATTTTCGCGTTTTTATTAAAAACAACCGATGTTTTATAAATGTTTTATTTTAAAACCGATCTTCTTTTGATAACACGTTCACGACGCGTGTGCATGCCTTTCAAATTAGTCAAACTAATCTTTGTTTTCAAATTTTATATTTTTTGTGCATTGGTTCTGCTCCTCTGGTGCTTTGTTTACATCTTTACTCTTTTCGGTAAGCAACGTCTTTGTTGGTAGCTCACCGCTGTTACTCTCTTTCTTATCTATCCAAATTCTTTGAGCGCTCTTAAGCATCTCTAACGCTTTGCCGCTCTCTCTACTGCACTGTTGTTGCTTGATCGTTTTTGCTCTCTCTGCTTTCAGCCTTTTGCGCGCGCTAATTTCTTTTTCTTGCGCACATACCTCTTTTTCTTGTTTTTGTTTTGTGTTCTCTGCGGCTGTTTTTATTTGTTACAGTAGGTGTCCCCTATAATGGACGCATTGATTTGTTTTAAAAAATCCTGCCTTAAGAAGGTGACGGCTGCCCAGCCAAGCATTTCGTGTTGGCTATGTGATAACGTAGTACACGCGAAGTGTGCCGGTTTTTCTGGCCCGACGGCTGATGCCGTAGCCAAGCGCACTGGGTTGCGTTATTGCTGCGATATGTGTAGGGAAGTGGAGGGCGAAATTTGCTCGTTTATGCGGCAAACAAAGAATGCATTTAGGGAACTGCTGGGAAGTTTTCGCACACTATCCGACCAGTTCTCAGCGCTCGCTTCATCTTTCAATAACCTTAAGTTATTGAACGAATCCTCAGAGCGAAAAAAATCCTTTTGCATAACCGCAGAAACATGCTAGGGGTCTTATTTATTAACAACCTTATGCAAGGAGACATTGACAGTGATGCCTTGGTAAGGCAGCTACACTTCTCTGTTCCTTGCAGAAGTACTCGCTATTTCCTTCCATTAACACTTCCTTATTGTAGATCGAACTATGCACTGCATGATCCTTTCAGGGTATTATGTTCGGACTACAATAAGCTTGAACACGTCAAAGCTAGCACTAACTCTATCGCTGCTATGAAGTTCTTAATTCTTGCCTATCTAGCACGTAATTAGTATTTTCCTCGATGGTCTATTCTATGTTTTTTCTTTTTTCCCATATTTGCATGCCGCGTTCTATCGCCTCTTCTTTTTTTATTTTTTTTCTGCATCGCGTTAATTTCTACTCGCGTTTCTATTCGCGTTTCTACCGCGTTTCCGTGTCGTCCGTTATGCGACGGTGCCTCTCGGTCGGTTAGGCGGGAGGTGGACTTCGTTTGGGTTCCGCGCGCAACAAGCATCGGCTTGGTGTCGTTGGACCACTTGATAATACAGTCATTGTATTCAACGTCCAATAATAAAAAAAAAATTTGGGAGTGGTCTAGAGCCGTTAAGCAACTTTGTATTGTGCTTTGAAGTATTTGGATGGCGGCTCCAGACTCCTGAGAGACTGACGATCACTATGGCTGAAATAAAATAAAAAATGATATAAAAAAAAGGTGGAAGGCGAGTGTTATCTTTTTTTATTAAATTGGGACGTAAAATTGGCGCTTGAGGTTGGGACCTTGGCAATGTACGAGGGTCGTTTGATAAGTCCGTGACTTTTTGTATTTGCCGCGCACCTGCTCTAAATACAACACTGCTCCTGTCAGCAGTTATCGATTAACAGCTGACTGTAAAATTTTGAGAAAGCTGCGTTTTTTGGTTTGCGTTTTATAGGCATTGAAAGCAGACGATCTCGTGAATTTTAACGAAAATGGAAAAAAGTGAATTTCGTGTCAGCATGGCAAAATTTCATAAATTGGGCTACGAACTGCTACCCCATCCAGCATATTCTCCAGATTTAGCCCCCTGTGACTATTTTTTGTTTCCAAACATGAAGAAATGGCTCGGCGGTAAGAGATTCGGGTCATCACAGAAACAAACGACTATTTTGAGGGCCTTGAGAAAACCTATTATTTGGAAGGAATAAAAAAATTGGAAAAACGCTGGACTAAATGTATAGAGCTAAAAGGAGATTATGTTGAGAAATAAAACGCTTCTTTGACGAAAAAAATATATTTTATTCAAAAAGTCACGGACTTATCAAACGACCCTCGTATTTTAATGGGCAACGTAAGTATGTGACAAAAAATATATATATATGTATGTAAATTACACATACATATATTAACACACGACTTTTATTTGATTAGAGGAGATTGTATGTACCTTTGTTCAAAAAAGAGGTAGGAGAAGGTACATACATATATGTAGCAGAGGCTTGTAAATACAAGTATAATGGATAAAACTGTGTGTAATTTGTCTTTTCATACATATATATGTATGGCCAATTTTGGAAGATGGCAGTCGTCTGTAAGTAGGTATGTGCTTACAGATGCAGCATATATGTATATACAGAGATGCCGGTCGCAAATTGCGAGGTTAGAAAAAAAAGGAGAAGAGATCTCTCTTTTCGCACAGGAAAAATTACACATAGCCCTCTGCCGTATAAGAAAAGTAAAAAAAGTGTAGTACTTATCTGTGTGGGATCCTGACAAGATGCCGTCTTCCTTTGGTTCGAGCGGAGTGGGGGGATGATAATCCAGCGACGTAAGTCCAAAATGTAGAAATAAAATCCGGCTCGAAGGACCAATGTCTGTAGTGGCGGCTCTGTAGAAAATCTTCCTTCGTTCGTTGGTGGGTATGAAGTCCTGCTTTTGGATGAATAACCGTCGCGAAAACAAATCGAAAAAAAAGATAATGCGGGGCGCGTGACATTCACTTCACTTTTATTTTCAAATTCCATTTTAAAGACGATATAATTGTTGTTAAGTGTTCTAAAAAGTGTTTAAAGTGTATGAATAGTTTTTAATGGCCACTTTAAATTATGATTTGAATTATTTTGTATTTGTATTTGGCTTGTTTTCTTTCTTTCAGGTTGTTCATAATCAGCAAAGAATGAAAAAAAAAAATCACATTTATGACGAGACTTGGGACAAGCACGATGTTTGGAAGTACTCACTTTCAAATTTCCAACGTTGAAAGGCCTTCCAGTGGTGGTGATGATGCAGTTCGCTTTTTAGGAACAAAAGCTAAATACATGTGTTATTTTAAATTCTCATTTTTAATTTTTAAATGATTTAGCAAATTTCAAATTAACAATTGCGTATAACTTAGAGTGAATTAGAGTGAATTCGTTGTAGCGAAGAACACCATTCTAAATACATGGTAAGACTGCAATATCCAAATGCGCAGTTCAGCACAAGGCGAAAGAAAAGAAGCCTGCGCAGGTTGCTCCAGTGCAGTTCACAGCAGCCCAAATATATGGTAGGTTGCGAGGAGGTTATGCCACGTCGTGCGAGGTTATGCCACGTCGTGCTAGGTTATACCACTTCGTGCTAGGTTATGAAGGAGCGCCGTGAGCGCTGTTCCGGTCAGACAAAGTGTCTGCACGGTCTTGGCAGAGCCCACGGATCGCTGATCTTAAGCCATACAATTTATGACGACCAATAAGACAGTGATGCCGTCTTTGAGCTTTGGGTGCGCAACGCACAAACAGGGGCAATTCTTAAGAGATGACCCTTGACCAGAGCAAGGGTCAAAATGTTTTCTTACTTTGAAGTTTTCCAGCAGAATTCTTGCCAATTCGGGTGCACTTCTCTGACATTCAATAAGTACGATGACAACTCGTGTGCGAACTCGCACTGGTTCCTTATTAGTTTTTTTCTTTTCGAATTCACTTTTAAGAACCTTTAACAGAAGAACGTCAGTTCGACTTTAACTATAACCAAAAGGTCGACTGTAGCTCCGTGATGATCTTAAATAGTGAAAAATTCCAGAGACATAGAGCTTTTTTTCTTGGAATGTGTTAGGAGTAGGTGAATTTGGCTGTGCTAGAAACTCCAGCTGATAAATCAGCGCTTAAACTATTTTCAAAAGAGCCTCGAAGTAGGCACTTATAAGACAGTTAAGTGCACTGCTTGCAAGGACAACTAAATAAAGTGACATTAGTAGACAATTTGCACTGCTTTACCTTTGGCTACCATAAAGCCGAAGGTATTTTCGATATTGATTAAAAAAAACAATAATGAAACGCATTGTACGTATTATGAGCGGAGTCATAACAGCGGATTAATATTCTATGTGTCGATGCATAATTGAACTCAGCTGTATTCTTCCTAAAGCTCTCTCGTAACATTGCGGTCATAGCGATAAAACGTAGGTTTAAAGTAAAGTAAAAAAATGAATTTAAATTGAGAAATAAACCGAACCCCATTACCATGATGCCAAAGCAATGAGGCATCACAACTATTCATTGGTGGCCCATGAGGGGAATCTTGCTTATAAGCATCATATTTAATAATTGCTAAAAGTTGTTGTTATGCAATTTTATCTTCGTTGTTGGCTTCATCCTGATAAATCAACGTTCAACGTGCCTACGTTTTTTATCGCGCTCGCTCTCATCACGACAGAGCAGTATACGCAAACATTTGCGCTCGCTCTTATCACGACAGAGCAGTATACGCAAACATTCGCGCTCGCTCTCATCACGACAGAGCTAAGTCCCGTTGCCCTTCGATTCCGTTAGAATTGCCGAAATCTCTTTCAACTTAAATCATGTCGAAGTTTGATCAACTGGTGGAAGTTCAAGCTGACCGCATTGAGTTTTTGAAGCGCTTGTTCAGTAATGTGAAAAAAGACTCGAGTGTGCGGAAAACGGAAATATATTTCGAAACGACGAGCATACCAAAGCATTTTATCAGGCGCATCACACACTTATATGCATGGCAGACTACGAAGAAAGTGTGTATAACCAACAAAATACAATCAGCCAATTCGAAGACCAAGGCATGGAAGTTTACTGTTTTGTGGCAGAAGAAAAGAAATGAATCTATCCAGTTACAGTGACGCACAACGAATCGACTAACTCTACAATAACAACACATGTAGAGAAAGTACGGATACCATTGCCAAAATTACCAGTTCCGAAATTCTCTGGCAACTGAGCGGACTGGCCAAGTTTTCATGATGCATTTTTACGCTTGATTCACAATAATGAACGTCTGGATAAAATTCAAAAGTTCCATTTTTTAAAGGAAGCATTACCAGTAGGCCTGGACAACGACATTCGCCAAATCGTTTTAACTGAAGCAAACTATGAAGTCGCTTGGACACTCCTACAACGGTATACCAACCCACTCATTGTGTTCGCCATCCACATGAACATGCTCTACAACTTACCGAATCTTTCTAAAGAAAAATCTGCTGAAATACGGTCTATGGTTAGTACAGTCAACGTCTGCATTGCCGCTTGCAATACCGTCAAGGTGCCGCTACAGGGAGGAGATTTTTGGCTGACTCATTATCTAACAACCAAACTACCTAAAGACACTCACACAGCGTGGGAGCATCATCTGGGCAGCAAGATTGACGTTCCTTCATACAAAGATCTGCAGTTACGTTAGACGCTATTGAAAGCCGTAACGCGTGCAGCGGCTTGAAACAGTCAAATGAACCTTCAGACGGCACTAAACGCGTGCGTGTGCACAGCGCCCACACCAGGTCGGGTGCTTCCGCGTCCGCTTGCTATCATTGTGGCAATTTACACATCCTTCGGAGATGTCCGCAATTTCTTTCAATGGATTGATACCAACGGAAAAAGCCAGCAAGGGAAAATTATGTCTAAATTGCCTGGGAAAATCGCACACACAAGCAAGCTGCCCCAGCAATAAGAATTGTCTTCATTGTGGTCAACGTCATCACACGAAGTTACATTTTCCAGTAACACAGTCAACGCTGATAGCCTCCTCGACATCATGCCAAAGTTCGGCAGCCAGTTCAGATGCCAAGCCGACTCTACAGTGCATGTCAACTACAACTTCACCTATGATTCATCGAAAGGTACTACTAGCAACAGCTCAGGTTGTACTCAGAAACACACATACAGGATGCCAGGCCACGGTAAACGCGCTTCTTGACCAAGGATCAGAAGCAACTTTCATTTCGGAGTATGCTGTGCAGTCTCTCCAGTTCTTCCGAAGCACAACTCGCATTTCAATCTCCGGAGTCGGTCAAGATTCAGGTCGACGATGCTTATGTTTAAAACACGTTGATATCACACATGCCAAGTCAAAGTTTTCCAGCAGGAAACTGGAGTCATATCCATGGTCTCATGCTCGCAGACCCCTATTATTATAGATCCAAGCGAATCGGTATCATTTTTGGAGCCGACCTTATGGCACAACTCTTGTTACCTGGAACAAAGATTGGCTTGCCAAACGAACCCATAGCGGAGAATACTCAACTCGGATAGGTTCTGTTAGGCAATGTTGGCAACACGCATATTACACGCCACATTTGTTGTAATCATGCCATAAAAAACTCCGTAGAGCTGCTTAAAGTATTCTGCGAGGTGGAATCAGTTCCAGTACGCCCAAAGCTATACAAAGAAGATCAATGGTGCGAGTATTTCTTTAAACAGACCCATCAACGTCAACCAGACGGCAGTTATCAAGTCCGTTTGCCATTCAAGAGGAACTTTGATCCCAGTATGACGCTCAAAGGGAGCCAGACAAATGGAGCAGATATACAACGAATGTATCGCTGTATCAATGTCCACGCTGATGACACGCAGTACCAGAGGATTTTATGGCGGGCGGCGGATGGAGTCATCAAACAGCATTGCTTTACTACCGTCACGTTTGGAACAGCGTCTGCACCTTATACAGCTATAAGAGTCTTCTATCAAATAGCTGAAGACACACAGACAAAATATCCTATGGCATCCAACGTTCTCAAAAATGAGATATATGTCGAGGACATTCTCTTAGGCGATCATTCACACGAGGCAGCAATACGGAAAAGTTTGCAAACTATGCTAGCTTTAAAGTCCTCTGGTATAGAGCTACGAAAATGGGCTAGCAATGACCAGGATCTGATGGCAACGATACCTCTCGAGCATCGATGCAAGCAGACATCCCTCAGTGGGGACAATGCGGACACCATCAAAACACTGGGTATGTACTGGTTGCCCAAGCAAGATTGCTTCGGTTATAAAGTACAAGCAAATACTCCAGCCGGTATAACAAAACGGGAAATCCTATCGACCATAGCACCTATATTTGATCCTCTTGGATTAATCGCTCCAGTTGTAATTTTAGCAAAGATTATATTGAAAGAAATTACACTAGCGAAGCAATATCACTAGGACGGATCGACTACATCATTGGATTGGGATGAGCCAGTTCCCAACACCATTGCCGGCAAATGGCAACAATTTCGACAGCAGCTAATGAATTTTAACACGATCAAGATACCACGCAGCGTCAAATTTATACCACAATTTAGTGCTGGAGGATAACCGATGGTCAAATGCACACATATCTACCTTTTACCGGACCGATGCTACCATTGTTCTGCGCTGTATTAAAGGAGACATTACTAGGTGGAAAACGTTTGTAGCCAACCGAGCGTCTTACATTCTCGACCACACCTCAGCGGCTCAGTGGCACCACATAGACACATCGGAAAACCCAGCAGATTGCGCAACCAGAGGCCTACCACCGAGCCGAATACCATTTGGTGGCATGGCCCAACTTGCCTATGCAAACCCCACAATATTTGACCAAATACGCAGTCACAATTGCTCAATCCAGAAGAAACGGATCTGGAGGCCAAATCCATAAAAATTAGAGCCTTCACTACCTTGTCAGACACAAAGGATTCTATTATTGACCGATTCTCGTCGTATACAAAACTGCTACGTGTCACGGCATACATGTTACGATTCTGCCACAATGCTCATGTACGATCACAACGAAGTCACGGATCACTCTCTCCTGACGCCCTGGATGAGGCCCTGTGCTGCATAGCTCGCCTTGCACAATCCGATACATTTCACGCCGACATCCAAGCGCTTAAAAGGAACAAGCCGTTACCACCCCGTAGCACACTTTCAAATCTTACACCGTTTCTTGACAACAATATCTTGAGGATTTGTGGTCGTCTCAAGCATTCAAATCTCTCTTTTTCTCGAAGACATCCAATTATATTACCTCATTGTCACCTACATACAGACTTGGTAATTCAACACTCTCATCAGCTCACTCTACATAGCGGCGCTCAATTAACAGTGGCTCACATACGATACAAATTCTGGATTCCCAGTGGCAGACAAGCAGTCAGGCGAATCATCCGGAAATGCGTCACATGTTTTAAGGTAGCTCTAGTCGTAGCGAAGCAATTAGTGGGTGTCTTGCCATTACATCGAGTCAACCCACCAACTCGTCCGTTCATTACAACAGGAGTTGACTACACCGGTGCGATTGAAATTCAAGCCGCGCGCGTACGAGGATCTACTACATACTTGTACATAGGCTATGTAGCCATTTTTATATGCTTAGCAACCAAGGCAGTCCACTTGGAAGCCGTCACTGGACTTTCAACAGAGCACTTTCTGCAAGCATTCACGCGATTCACCGGACGTCGAGGACAAGTTCAACATATGTATAGTGATAACGGCACAAATTTTGTTGGTGCCAGTACAGCGCTGAACCAGCCCATCACTTGCTCATCAGACCTAAATTAATCGACATGCCAACATGGGACAAGGTGGCATTTCAGACCTCCATATTTTCTAAATTTTGTTAGAATCTGGGAGGCAAATGTGAAAGCAATAAAGCATCATCTTAAACGGATCGTCGGCAGCCACAAGCAGACGTATGAGGAACTTACTACAGTTCTGATCAGCATTGAAGCATGTTTGAACTCACGTCCACTTTGCCCGCTAACCGCCGACCCTGACGATTTAGAAGTGCTCACCCCAGCACATTTCTTAATTGGTGACGCACTACTGGCTCCGCCACAAGGTCGGTCGAACAATAAGCCTTTGCGTGAACTATTTCTTGCACAACAACTGTAGTATGCACGTTGAAAAATCTTTGATCGAGTATTTCTACGTAATACTCTGGCTATAAGTCGAAAAGAAATTCAACTTGTGTATGACTGACTAGACTTCGTTCACTTCTTGCTCCGAGCTTTCTGCTCGCCGGATGGGGCGGGGTTCTTTCCTAATCTCGGGTTAAAAAGTTTGTGTAAGTCGGTTTGATCAATGGACTGGGTTATGGACAACTGCTTTCGGAATGACGCCATTGTATAGCTTGGGTCACCCCTAGTATAATCTACATATTATTTACTGTGGCTGCTGAACTACTGCATACCTATTGTTCCGGCGATGAACGATAAGAGACGATTAGACGTGAGTTGTATGATTCATGATGTTTACAGAATTCATTTATTGTAAAGGTTAAATTCGATGTCAAAATTAAAGATGGTTTAGGTTTCACTAAGTATTTCTAGGAGCTTTAAGATATAAGGAAGATTTTTATGCGCAAGGGGAACTGAATCAGATCATTTTATTAATGACAATGTTGTCGTGAAAATCTACGCTCTTTTACATAACTGCACGTGGACGTCACTGACCTTCCGTAATCATTTTTATTTTATATATACATACTCAGAAAATCCGCATCATGCTGTCGTACGGCCCTTCGATGCAGGAGCTGTTGAGCTGTCGGTCCAAAAAATATTTAAATGGTTACGGTAGATTCATGCGTGATGTGTAAGGAAAATTATAGATGACTGGGATAAACGAAAGATACGGTATTTTATGGCGGTGCCATGTCACCTGGGCGTGCGTTGTACGTCGATCGAAGTCTTCGTTTAGCGCTATAACGCTACACGCAAAAAGGTAAGGTGCAGTCACACGGTGCGAAACAGTCTAGCGCCGTGATCCAAGGCAAGAATTAAGCGCAGTCTCAATGTGCAAAGACTTTAAGCGCAATCAAGATTGGGTAAACGAGAAGATGCAGCGGTATTTCGGAAAACGTTCTTGCGTCCGACAAGTTGCAGACCCACGCTTATTGGGCTCCAAGTTGACCAATGTCACGAGTATCTGACCACGAGTCGTGTCGATCGAACGAAATGGTTGTCACTGTAGAATTCGCAACAATTAGTTTATAAAATGACATGTGAACAGACACAAGTATTACTGTTTTCCTTTTTCTTTCTTTTTGTGTTGTATTTTGCACACTGGCTATTATATGGATATGATTCAAATTCCAGGGAGCCTTTGGCATATATTATTATACGAGGGTCGTTTGATAAGTCCGTGACTTTTTGTATTTGCCGCGCACCTGCTCTAAATACAACACTGCTCCTGTCAGCAGTTATCGATTAACAGCTGACTGTAAAATTTTGAGAAAGCTGCGTTTTTTGGTTTGCGTTTTATAGGCATTGAAAGCAGACGATCTCGTGAATTTTAACGAAAATGGAAAAAAGTGAATTTCGTGTGCTAATTAAGCATTATTTTTTGCGTAAAAAATCCATCACCGAAACCAAGGAAAGACTTGATAAATATTATGGGGACTCTGCACCATCAATTTCAATGGTTAAGAAATGGTTTACTGAGTTCCGTTGTGGTCGTACCAGTACAAGTGATGCCGAACGTTCAGGTCGCCCAAAAGAGGTCGTCATGCCAGAAATCGTCGACAAAATCCATGGAATGATATTGGATGATCGGAGAATGAAAGTGCGTGAGGTAGCTGAGGCTGTAGGCATCTCAACTGAACGGGTACATCACATTTTACATGAATATTTGGACATGAAAAAGCTTTCCGCGCGATGGGTGCCGCGACCATAAGCGCAACCGTGTGACCATTTCAAAGGAGTGTTTGGCGATGTTCAACCGCAATCCAAACGAATTTTTGCGCCGTTTCGTTACCGTAGACGAAACATGGATCCACCACACCACACCAGAGACCAAAGAACAATCAAGACAGTGGGTTTCTCCGGGTGAACGTGCACCAAAGAAGGCCAAGGTGGGTCTGTCGGCCAACAAGGTCATGGCCACAGTTTTTTGGGATGCACAAGGTATCATTCACATCGATTACCTTGAAAAGGGTAAAACGATCACCGGCGAATATTATTCAGAGCTTTTGGACAGATTCGATATTGATTTGAAGCAGAAACGACCGCATTTGGCGAAAAAAAAGTGCTGTTCCATCAGGACAATGCACGGGTGCACACGTGTGTAGTCAGCATGGCAAAATTTCATAAATTGGGCTACGAACTGCTACCCCATCCAGCATATTCTCCAGATTTAGCCCCCTGTGACTATTTTTTGTTTCCAAACATGAAGAAATGGCTCGGCGGTAAGAGATTCGGGTCAAATGAAGAGGTCATCACAGAAACAAACGACTATTTTGAGGGCCTTGAGAAAACCTATTATTTGGAAGGAATAAAAAAATTGGAAAAACGCTGGACTAAATGTATAGAGCTAAAAGGAGATTATGTTGAGAAATAAAACGCTTCTTTGACGAAAAAAATATATTTTATTCAAAAAGTCACGGACTTATCAAACGACCCTCGTATTGCCGGCGTGAGTATGATTAAATTAATGAGAATTTGTGGACTTACAATTTATTTTGCCACTTGTATTTTGTTTTTCGGTAATTTTAATTATTTTCGCTGTGTAAGCGTCACTTCGGAGCCAGTTACTGTACACAAAAAAATTCTCGAAGCAACTCTAACTGCATTAGTTAACTGTTTAATGGTGTAATATTTTTGATTCTCTTTTGGGACCATTTTTCCACGATAGAAATTGAGAGCGCTGTTTCACCTAACAGCTATTTTGAATTCGCTCTCGGTTAACTCTTAACAGAAAGTGTGCGAAAGAGTTCCAACTGCTGACAATCAACTTTGGCGCACTACACCCATCTGTTCATGATTCGAGGGTCTTACACATGAATTCATTAACTGAAAAAAGGGGAACCTGAAGTTGATTTTCAGAGTTTGATATCTTTTAAATGATATACTCCGATTGATTTACCTTGATCGTTTTGTAGTTCATAATATATGTTACTATGCTTTCGCATCACATTGGCTTGCGAAAAGACAGGTGCTAACTTATGATTAAATCTCTTTCCAGCGTTACTTTGTGCAAAATTTCTGGCGTAAACAGAATCACCAGGTTTGAGCTGAACTGATCTGCTGCGTAGATTATATCTTCGCGCGTTATCATTATGTGTGTCTGCTACTTTATCTTTTGCTTTGGCGCGTGCCAACTGCAATACATCGGCCCGTGTCAAATGCACATCGTCAGCCAATGCGTTCAGTTTACGTAAAAAGTCATAGTCTTTACCATTATACAAGTATATCATGTTTTGACCGAAACAGAGGTAATAGGGAGAGAATCCTGTACTGCGATGGATAGTAGATCTAAATGAACCACTGATTTCATTCAGATGCATATCCCATTGGGTATGATCTTTTCCTAAATATGCTCGAATTGCAGCTAGTACTGAGCGATTGAGACGCTCGCTGGCGTTCGCCTGCGGAGAATAGATTGCAGTGCAAATTTGCGTAATGCCAAAACGTGAAAGAAATTATTTAAATTCTCCTGATTTGAATTGGGAACCATTGTCAGACAGAATTACTTCTGAAACTCCAAATGTATAGAAGACTGAAGTTTCCAAGAATTCACATATCTTGAAGGCTGTAAATTTATTTAAAGGTTGTAGAAAATGAAATTTGCTGAAGTGGTCAACTATTATAAGTAAGCCTATGTTTCCTTTCTTGGACCTTGGGTATGGGCCTATTAAGTCAATACACAAATTTTGGAACGGTCTATCCGACGTCATGGGTTTTCCCATAAGCGGTCTTGAATTGTATTGGGGCTCTTGGTCATTCGGCAGGATGTACACTGTGCAACTTAATGTCGAATCGCTGTTACCATGCCAGGCCAAAATATATGTCTTTTTAATTTTTCTATCATCTTGCTGGAACCACAATGTGCGGCATCTGGCGGGTCGTGTGCTCGACTCAACACTTCTGCCTGTAGTCCTTTCGGTATCCAGAGTTTCCATGATTCGGATTCTTGTACTAAGTCTCCTGTTGAATACTCGGTGCGTTTATAGATAAGGTCATCTACAATTTTTAGATCTGGAAGTCTCGCGATATTTTCTATCATTCGGTTTTTCAGTTCTACGTATTCTGTAGAGGTGAACTCCTTTGATGACAAATCAACGATTGGGCCAAAACTCGAGAATTCACTTGCTTCTTCTTCATCATGACGGGATAATGCATCAGCTACCATATTTTGTAAACCTCAACGATGCTGAATCGTAAATTTGAATCCTTGCAGCTTAAGTGACCAGCGCGCCAATCGACCTAACAGATCTTTCTGGTTCATCAACCATTTAAGCGCGGAGTGGTCAGTAAGTCCCGTAAATTCTTGTCCTTCAATATAGGAACGAAATTTGTAAATACCTTGGATAACTGCTAAGCATTCTAATTCTGTGACGGAGTAGTTGCACTGAGCTTTAGTGAGTTTAGTGGACATGTATTCTATCGGCATTTCTGCTCCGTTATCATTGGTTTGTGCCAGGACACAACCAAGTCCATATTGACTCGCGTCGCATAGTAATAATAATGGTTTAGAAAAATCAGGTGTACTTAAAATAGGTGCTGTAGTTAGCTTTTCTTTGAGATTTGAAAACGCGATGTCAGCTTCATCGCTCCAACAGTACTTTTTGTTTTTTCTTAACAAATCGGTAAGAGGCATTGAGAGTGTGGCGTATCCGTCGACGAATCGGCGACACCAACCGCACAGTCCACTGCAGATGGTATCGGAAACTGTTTGATTGCAATTACCTTGCCTGGGTCAGTTTTAATTTGCCCATCGCCAATTAAAAAACCTAAATACTTAATTTCGTTCATACAGAACTCCGATTTAGCGATATTTATAGTAAGATTGGCTTGTCGAAGATAGGTTGCTATTTCGTTTAAAAGTGATATATGTGAATTAAAATCATCTGACAGGATTAACAAGTCATCTAGGTATACAAATACTCTAGTACGAAGATAAGCTGGTATAACTTGATGCATTAAACGGCAAAGAGTCTGTGCCGCATTACAAAGTCCGAAAGGCATAACCTTGTATTGATAAAGTGGGCGATTCGGTACAGTAAATGCCGTATACTGCCATGATGTTCTTCTAATGGTATCTGACAAAAAGCGTGCTTCATGTCCAATCCTGTAATATAGCGGGCTGGAGGAAGACAACTCAAGATACCATCCAAATGAGTGTGTGCTTGTTCAACTCCCGTGAATCGAGACACAATCGAGTTTTGCTTCCTTTTTGTACTAAAACACAATTGCTGCTCCATGGACTTTTTGATAGTTTGATGACATCCATGGCCAACATATTATCCACCTCAGCGAACATGAGTTTTTCCTTAACCGGTGAAACGGGCCAGTGTCGTTGTTTTATGGGCTTGGATTCCCCCACATCGATAGTGTGTTCGATAACCTGTGTTCGCCCTAGTCCTACTTTCTCATAGGAGGGATGTTTTTGAATGACTAAGTCTTATTCTCGATGCTGTTGTTCGGAAAGAATATGCATTTTCGGTGGATCATCTAAATTGTTATCTTTTCCGACATCTAGTTCTGATATACTGTTAGAAGTTCTCATGATATTCTTAAGGAGGCCGAAATTGCGCCAAAAATCAATTCCAAGATAGACATCTTGTTTTAGGTCGGGAATAATATAAAATTCGATTGTCTTGCTCCTGTATTGATATTTGACATTAGTTGGTAGCTTATCTAGGACTGGACATTCTGCGTTGTTGCCTGTTCTAATACGACCGGAGCATCTTTTTGTTTTCGGGTGCATTAATAGTTGAGTGGCAGCTTTGCCTCCGAAACAGCAATGGGTTGCACCTGAATCAAGAAGAGCTATGTATTCCTTAACTTCTATATTTATTTCAGTGTACAAACGGTTGTTTGAATTGGTAAATATAGACGCTTCTAGCATTTTACGTCACGAGCGAATTTTCTTCCAAAATTCTCGCATGCGTAATGTGGAACGACTGGTTTTAGGTTTTCTGTCTAAGCTGTTAATTTTACCAAATATACGTTGTCGTGCTGACAAATAATTTGCGTATCGAACATGAAAAGGTAGACGTCTGTATGATGGTGTTTCATCTTTATTATCAGAATATTTTTGGGGGGTCAGACTTTGTGATGGAGTTTCAGTCTGAATTACGTTATTAAGTTCTAATTGGCCGGATGCGCCGGAATCTTCCGCGCATCCGGCAGATTGCATACTAGGCAGTTTGGCTTGTAAGTGTCTTTCTTACCACAGCCGTAACAAAAAATAGAACGTGGCTCGAAAACATGTCATAACGATGCCCAGATTTGCCACAATTCCAACATTTGATGCTTTTGTGCAGCATGGCTGCTATTTCCGAAGTGTCATCTAGCTAACAAATGGTCTATTAAACCTAGGTGGTTTGTAATTCAAAAATTTATATATTGAGAATTTAAATAAATTTAAATACTCATCATCAGGTCAATGTATATATGTATATAATATAGTATAACATAGATGAAACACAACCTACTCACATATACACTTCATCATCAGATGAAATACAAATCCGAGAGAGAACATACATATATGACCTTAAAGCGACATACACTTGTCTGCTAAACAAGGATACATAACCTATAGGCACGATTTATATATAGTGGCATATGCCCATACATAATGACATATGCACATCATACAAGTTAACACCAGCTAACCGCTTCCCTTGCCCCTCACACCGCACAACTGGTGTCCGGGCTGAACGGGTCATTGATCTGCGCGTTGCGCGTTTCCTGCCTCGTCGCCGCTGCTGCGTCAGCGCATCAGCGTCAGCACAGCTACTCCACGATGTCAGCCAAAAGCCGATAACCGCCGCATCAGCCGAATATGGACAACAATGTTGACCGAACGCGGCAGCGGAGTCACGTTGCGCTTGGTCAGCACTTATGCGGCTGGCTGAGGCCTCAACGGCTCACAACCGAGGAGCGGACGGGCACTCTTTGGAGACCAGCAGAATCAACCACAAGCAATTCTTATATTTGTTAGAATAAGTCAAGAATAATAAATTGTTCAAATCTACATTCGTCGTGTGTTCTACTTTGATGGAATTGATAACTAGGTAATATCGCACCTAGTGGCGGCCTCGGGGTTGTCCCCCTGTGCCGGCACTTAACTGGCGCCCGAGCAGGGACCGGCGATGTCCGGTTGAATAACTACGGTCGAAATTACTGTGCATTAAAATAAAAACGATAATGAAAAAAATTGAAAATTGAAAAAATTGTGAAAAATTTAAAAAAAAAAAAAAAAATAAAACACATGAAGTGGAGATGACAATAAATTAGATCAATGTTCAAAAAAAAGAAAATAAGTGCTGCGTTGCTGCGTGAACCGCGAATGAAGTGATCAACAAATAAGAAAGCAATTACCCGCTGCCGGGGGAACTACGCCAATCCCGGGGCGCATAATATTGCATAAACTTGTGAAAAAACAGAAGGTGTGCAACCTGTGTTGTGTGCACTAAAGTATGATGTAAAATAGTAAAACAACGACCCGCCACCGGAGGACGCCTCGTCGTCCATGCCGAGCGCAAACGTTGTACGACACCTATAACTTAACAAACACAATCGACCCACTGCGGCGGTACGGCACACTTGCTAATTCGCGGGTGCAAAAGATTGTGTGCAGTCAACCAATAATATGCAAAACCACTGCGGCAGTCGATCTGCGAGTGGGAAATGAAAGTAATATGAGCGCCCAGCGCGATAAGGTGGTGAGTGGCAGCCTGTTGGATACGTTAAGTGGTGTGGAATGCACCCAAAAAAACCGCCCAACAAGTTGTGTGGCGACCGTACCTTAGTAGGCAAACAGCCAAAAGGGATACTACGGAACCACCGCGCCCAGTGCCGAAATAAATTGAGGTGATCAATAAGATGCACGCACGCAACAGTAAATTATTACAAAATGAACAGCTCATAGAATAAGTAAAACACACGTGATCGAAAAAAAACACTGTAAAATACAATATAAACACACGCACAGCTGATTTTGACCGCAATTGAAAAAATTATAATACCATTTTCTTTGTACAACCAACTAAATCACCTTTTTCTGTTTATAACTAGAATCCTCTTATTGTAAGGGTGCATCTCATAACAATAACCCCAGGTATTAAAATCCCTCTTTTGGCCAGAGCTTCATTAAACGTTAACTCGTTGCTCGCCGCCGAACACCCAGACGGCACGCAAGAAACCTTGAATTCTCTTCTCGAAGAGTTCTACCACATTTTTGAGCCCCCTTCACCTGGAATGTCCGTGGAGACGGCCGTCAAAGCTGAAATCCGCAACCAACACGCAAGACCCGATCTATACCAAAAGTTACCCATACCCAGTCAACATGCGCGGCGAGGTCGAACGCCAAATTGACGAATTATTGCAGAGCGGTATAATTCGACCTTCCAATAGCCCTTACAATTCCCCTATCTGGGTAGTTCCAAAAAAACCTAAACCAAACGGGGAAAAACAATATCGCATGGTGGTCGATTTCAAACGGTTAAACGCCGTCACCATATCCGATACCTACCCCATCCCAGACATAAACGCCACGCTAGCCAGTCTGGGCAATGCCAAATATTTCACCACCTTGGATTTGACTTCTGGTTTCCACCAAATCCATATGAAGGATAGCGACATCCCCAAAACAGCTTTCTCCACTTTGAATGGAAAGTACGAGTTCCTCCGTCTACCGTTCGGTTTGAAGAATGCACCTGCAATCTTCCAAAGAATGATAGACGATGTTTTGCGTGAACATATTGGCAAGGTGTGCTATGTTTATATTGACGACATCATCGTCTTCAGTGGAGACTATGATACACACTGGAAGAATCTCCGATTAATATTTGCAAGCTTGTCAAAAGCAAACCTCCAGGTAAACCTCGAAAAGTCGCATTTCCTGGACACGCAAGTAGAATTTTTGGGATACGTCGTCACGGCTGATGGCATTAAGGCAGATCCGAAGAAAGTCAAAGCGATCGGCGAAATGCCACCACCAACTTCTGTTAAAGAATTAAAGAGATTTCTCGGCATGACCTCATACTACAGGAAGTTCATCCAGGACTACGCGAAAGTAGCGAAGCCTCTCACGAACTTGACGCGCGGACTGTATGCTAATATTAAATCCTCGCAATCAAGCAAGGTTCCAATTACGCTGGACGAAACGGCTATGCAATCCTTTAAGGATCTAAAGTCAATCTTATCCTCTTCTGAGATACTGGCGTTTCCATGTTTCACTAAGCCATTCCACTTGACGACAGACGCTTCTAACTATGCCATCGGAGCTGTCCTTTCACAAGACGACCATGGTAAAGATAGGCCGTTAGCGTACATTTCCCGATCACTAAACAAAACAGAGGAAAATTACGCTACTGTTGAAAAAGAAATGCTCGCTATAGTTTGGGCATTGGACAACCTTCGGGCTTACCTATATGGTGCCGGTATCATTAGGGTATACACTGACCACCAACCCCTCACATTTGCTTTGGGCAACAGAAATTTCAATGTAAAACTGAAACGCTGGAAAGCTCGTATAGAAGAATATAACTGTGAACTCATTTACAAACCTGGGAAATCTAATGTTGTGGCTGATGCGCTTTCACGCATTCCGCCTCAGATTAACCAGTTGGGTACTGATTCGAAGGCAAACCCAGACGATGATATGCAGTCTTTGGATACTGCCCATAGCGCTTCTCATGACAGTTCAAAATTGATTCCCCACGCATAACGCAGCGTCTGGTGGCGGACGTGGCCGACGCAGAAGAAATCTGCGAAATAATCGAGAAAGAACACCGAAGAGCACACAGGGGCCCTTCGGAGATTCGCCTCCAACTTTTGGAAAGATATTATTTCCCGCGGATGTCCAGTACGATCCGCCTGCAAACTTCCTCTTGCCACTGTTGCAAACTCTTCAAATATGACAGACATCCTAATAGGCCTAACTTACAACCCACACCTATCCCGAACTATCCGTGTGAAATACTTCACATCGATATTTTCATGCTCGAAAAAAGGCTATATCTAAGCTGCATTGATAAATTCAGCAAGTTTGCCAAACTTTTCCATCTGCAGTCGAAAGCATCCGTGCATCTGCGGGAAACCCTGGTGGAAGCTCTCCATTACTTCACTGCCCCTAAAGTTTTGGTTTCAGATAACGAGCGAGGGCTACTGTGCCCAACAGTGCTCAATTATCTCCGGTCTCTGGACATTAACCTTTATTATGCTCCAACCCAGAAGAGTGAAGTAAATGGACAAGTCGAGCGATTCCACTCTACGTTCCTAGAGATTTATCGTTGCCTTAAAACTGAGCTCCCCACCTTCAAACCCGTCGAACTGGTTCCGATAGCGGTGGACCGTTATAACACCTCCGTCCATTCAGTAACGAATCGGAAACCAGCTGATATTTTCTTCGACCGCTCGTCGAGAATAAACTATCAGGGTTTGACAGATTTCCGGCAACAGACCTTAGAGGATATAAGGGGTTTGATCGAACACAAACAAACTAGGACCAACATGGCTCGAAATAAAGCCAGAGATGAGCCCAAATCCTATGAACCGGGGGACGAAGTTTTTGTTGCTAATAAGCAAATAAAAACGAAGGAAAAACCGAGGTTCAGAGCCGAAAGAGTACAGGAGGATAACAAGGTAACGATTAGAACCAGATCAGGGAAAACTTTCCACAAAACTGATCTGAGGAATTGAGGCATGGCTTGGGCTGATAAGAATATAAAGCAAAATTAACTTCAAAATAAATTTATTAAACAGGCGATGGCAATTTGATGAGATATTCCACCCATCATAAAAACTATCAAATACAAAACACCCATAAAAATAAATTAAGAATACAAAAAAACAAAAAAACACAAAAAATAATAAAAAATTACAAACATATAGAAATAAAATACAAATAAATACACAAAATGTACCCTTTACCCATTTACACACACAATATGTAGCCTAAGACCAACTTGAGAACGATCAATTATTTACAAATTGTCTTTTTGTAAGCTTGATTCCTGCGTGCGTTGTGAGTCCCGCCCACGTATATAAGTATGAGGGACCGGTGATCCCCTTGCAACACGGCGAAGTATGGAGGACCAACGGCGTCTTCAAACTAGCGCATCTCGTCGATCTTACAAAGATGAACAGATTGGCCGAAGAGATCGCACAGGAAACAGCTGCCTTGGCGGACAGAAGAGCCGAAGCTTTGGTCAACTACTACCTCAACACGGCCATAGAGGGAATCAACAGGCTTTCCGGACGAGCGGGGCGCAAATCCCGTTCATTGGATTGGCTGGGGTCGGCTTGGAAATGGATAGCCGGATCCCCAGATGCTGCGGACTGGAACGCTGTTTTAGCTGCGCAAGGGAGGGCATCGAGGAACAATGACCAGCAGCTGAGAATAAATGCACGTCTGTTTGACGCGACTCACGAATCCATCGAACAATTAAACAACGTCATAGCAAAAGTGAATGCGGTGGACAGCGATTTGTACACCACTACGACGGTGTTACACAAATCGATGATCTTGTCCAACCAGATTTCCGAGGTCGTCAGAGCTTGCCAGCTGGCGAAAAATAGCATAGTCGACTCAAATTTGCTGGACCATGGCGAGATTGAAACCATACTGAGGGAAGTGGATAACTTGCCATACAGGAATGCGATCGAGGCCATTGAATTTTCTCGGCCAACTATCGTAACAAATGGAACGCTATTACTTTACATACTGGCGTTTCCAAAGGTAGCGGCTGAAAAGTACCGCCTTATGCACCTATATGCGACGATACGCGAGGGAAGGCAGATCATACTGGACCACCATAAGTTAGCTGCTAGCTCGAGCGAAACTTATGCGGTCCTGGGTGATTGCCTTTCCATGGACAATACCTCTGTTTGCCGGGAAGAGGAGCTTCAGAAATTAAAAGAGGATAGTTGCATCCCCCGACTGCTGAAGGGCGGTCAGGCCAAGTGCTCTTATCAAAGGAGCAATCAACGAGTGGTCCAACAAGTCGACGATGGAATACTGTACCTAACCAACTTCAACGGAACTCTGGAGACGACTACGAAAAACTACAATCTGATCGGCTCCTTCATCATCCAATTCGACAACGAGACGATAACGGTCGACGGCCAAAATTATTCCAGTTACTCGATCAGTCATCTAATGGCGATGCCGGCCGTATTGAGCCACATAACGGCCAACAACCTTCAACTTTTCCTGGAATATGTCCACGACGTGAGCATACGAAATCTGGAGAGGATGTCCAACGTGACCGGAGAACTACTAGCTTCTTTCCTCACCGAGGCGGCACTCGCTATCTGTATACTATCCGGATTTTATTTTCTATGGAAGAAGCTGACGTCCCCCAAGGGCATGCCCAATGTCCGCGACATCGCCGCGAACTTAGAGGCGTTGGGCCAAGCCGAACAGGGCAAGGTCCATTGATCTGCGGGACGCAGATCTTGAGGCGGGGAGGAGTTAACACCCTTGCCCCTCACACCGCACAACTGGTGTCCGGGCTGAACGGGTCATTGATCTGCGCGTTGCGCGTTTCCTGCCTCGTCGCCGCTGCTGCGTCAGCGCATCAGCGTCAGCACAGCTACTCCACGATGTCAGCCAAAAGCCGATAACCGCCGCATCAGCCGAATATGGACAACAATGTTGACCGAACGCGGCAGCGGAGTCACGTTGCGCTTGGTCAGCACTTATGCGGCTGGCTGAGGCCTCAACGGCTCACAACCGAGGAGCGGACGGGCACTCTTTGGAGACCAGCAGAATCAACCACAAGCAATTCTTATATTTGTTAGAATAAGTCAAGAATAATAAATTGTTCAAATCTACATTCGTCGTGTGTTCTACTTTGATGGAATTGATAACTAGGTAATATCGCACCTAGTGGCGGCCTCGGGGTTGTCCCCCTGTGCCGGCACTTAACTTACATATGTACATAGTAATAAACTTACACGACACTATACAAACTCCACTCAAATTACAACGCCTTATGCAAAAGAATTGTCGTAAAGATCTTACTCAAAATATCCGCGCGCATGCAGTCGCTTAGCGATTCTACATGTTATACACACAAACATAAATAATAAACATATCTACAGTTTAAAGCTTACAGCGAAATATTCTTATAATGAATTGTTAGTCTTAAGCTGAATGCCAATTTAAATAAACGAAACCCTCTCAAGTTTATGAGTTTTATTTCGGTTTGGAATATTTCAGCGTTGGTCTCTGGACCATTAGACTCAACACAAGATATTTTGATATCTCACGTCCGTATATATATGTTATGCGATTAAGATGGTGTATCGTACGACTTGTACTTTAAGGTGATAGTGTACAAGATAGCTTCGAGATTCATTCGGATAAATACAGTCATAGGGACCCGTGTGACGGGTAGCTGATGTCGGATGGGGAGGTTCGACGACTATAAACCGAAAGATGAAGTTTAATTGGCGAAAAACGAAGTGTTTTTATAAATTACAATATTATTTAGTCCCTGTGCCGTGTTATTAAAGATATAAAGGTGCAGAAAAGTTCTGCATTACATAAGTAATGAGAGAAGTAAAAAAAAATGAAAAGACACCGAGGGTGATGGCTGGTTATGATCAAAGAAAAATATATTATTGTTGAGACTGCTAGATGTAATCGCAGCTCGTTCTATACCCGCCCTACCTAGATTCCATAAGATGTTGTTAAAGGATTTCCAAATTTAAAGTTTATCTCATCATATATTTACACTATTCCGCCTCAAGGAAAATTTCGTTTAGGTACACATTATAAATTCAAATTTATTCATGAAAAAAATAGAAAGAGTACGTAGCTATTAAGCTGTAGAATATAAAAATAATTCATGTTTGTTCCATTATTCAAATAAAATTATTAACAAAATGTATCATAATTAAATGTTTATTTGTTTTATGTTTGGTTTATGTTCCCTTAATTTCTAATCTTTAAACTAATTTTTTTACAATATATACATTTTTATGCTTAGTCATTATTTGTTTAGCTTTAGTAGTTTGAATTCATTTTATTGTTTTTTTTTTTGTTGCTAATTTGTTTAATTATATGTGTTGTTAAAAAAATGTTCAATTTTTATTGTTGTTTTTCATTATAGTTAACTTTGTATTGTAATTTTAATATGCCTTTGAAATAACTTTAGGATTTTATAAGAATATTTAATAAGAAATGCGTATGCATATTAAGCAGTTAGCATTGCATATAGGTAGTTGCAAGTATATTTGTGTGCAGGGATATATTATATATAAATAATGTGGTGAATATATGTACACAAATTTTTAGAACTTACCCCCAATCCATCCTTTGGGCCCAAATGATGTGGAGTTGTTGTTGCATTTTTGCTGTTAAAGAGTTTTTAAGTTGCACATATACACATTATAAAATATATCAGAGCTGCACACACATGACTAATATTTAAAGATATAATTCAACACATCAAGCCAAGTAAAGGTGACAAGTTATATAAACACACTTTTTTATCAACACAGGTCAAAAAGGTGTTATAAGAAATTGAACAAGCGAAAAGCAAAAACAGAAATAATATTTAGGTTAATTTTACATTTGTAAAGATTTTAGCTTAGCTAACTATTGTTTTCTATTGGTTTTTGTTGTTGTTGAAAGTAGTAAGAATTTTAATTATTAACTTTAATATTTTTAATCAGCTATTATATCATTCTGGCTTTAATAATAAGTTTTATTTTGTTTGTTTGAATATTTTAATAATAGTATTTTTATTTATTTATTTTTATGTTCTATTTTGTTTTTATTTTGTTTCTTTCAGTGCAATAATAAAGTTTACACAAGTGTGAATGTGCGTGTGTGTGTGTGTGAATGAAGATGAATGTATATGTATATGACACTGCACTGCACTGTGTGTGTGTGTTGTGAGATTTGCTTTTAACAAACCTGAAATTGTCACTATATGTTTAATTGTTTTTATCACTGTTTTTAATTTAATTGTATATGTGTGCTTGATTGTGTGTTTGCAGGTTTGAATGTGTATTTTTCACTAGTTTGGTATTTGTTTTTGTCCCTATTTAATGCACTATAGCCCCGGGCACTAATCCTCTATGTAAGTGTGTAGAACTTGCATGATGAGGGTTACAGATGCGTGGCCTGCTATCATTCACAAAGTCGTAGATATATAGAATTTAGTTCCGCATAAGGGACACAACGATTGATCAATCAACGCTGCTGACCAGGGTCTCCTGAGGTTATGTATGTATATATATGTGGATCGCGCAACGCTTGCAGCGAGACCGTATGTCACAAAGTCTCTCCGACTAATAGGTCAGGATCATATATAATTTCCGGCTGATAGGCCGAGGTGCACAAGCCGTACTCAACCACGTGGGGTCTTGGGTCAGTGGCTGTCATTATAGGCGGTCAGAGAGCCGCTAGGGGTGCTTCGCAGGTTATTTGAACCGATGCCTAAAGAAAACACGGAAATTAATAGGGCTTGCCCAGAAATTTATTATATGCTGTTGACAAGGTACTTACTTTGTACTAAAACAGCAATAATTAATAATTTTCCGTATGTGATGGCTTATACAAATCTCAATAAGATTTTTGCCAATTGTTTGCGCAGGTCAGTTCGGTTTGGGTGACCCAACAGAGAGATGGACCACGCGCTTTCGCTATGTTTAAAAGCTCACTTTTCGATTGGTAGTATTGATCGATAATTTGTTGCTAGCAAACTAGATTTGTCACAGGTGATTACCAACACTTATCTAGATATATAACCGATAAGCCAGGGATGTACACTACAACCACAAGTCATTTTAGAGCTTCCTTGAAGCCAGGGAAATGACTTGAAAAAGTACCAAAGGGTACATCCCATCATGTTTATTGCTTAAAGTCCTTGGCGTAGGTACCTAGCTCTCTTACCTGCAGATCTTCCAACAAATAATAAGCTGAACCCAATTTCGATTTTATTCTGGATTTAATCCATTGAGGATTCAGCTTTGCATTAATTTGTTTAGCGAAGTTGCTTTGCGCGAAATTTCTTCGAAAGATTTCTTGTCCCACACGGTAAGATACTTCTCTCTCTCTTTCATAAGCTTTAGATACGTTGTCCTTTAACTGTTTCCTTACTGCAGCAAGCTGATCTTCGCGCGCCAGTATGTCCTCGGGCTCTCCCAAAAGTTAAAACTTGTGAAGAAGTCTATAGGAGCTACCATGCGTTGCCATGTTAAAGCCATAAAGCGCGAAGTACGGAGAGCAACCTCTGCTTTGGTGGAGCGCATTTCTCAGCGCGCAACTAATCGCATGGATATGTCTATCCCACTCATTGTGATTATCCTGTAGGAACGCACGAATCCCAGCAATCAAAGAGCGATTGACGCGCTCGGACACGTTCGATTGCGGTGAATACACAGCGATGTACATGTGACGAACACCCAATGATGTTATCCAAGCATTAAAGTCTTTGCTTTTGAACTGAACGCGGTTCCACTAACTACGCATGACGGAACGCCATAAGTCAAAAAGATTTGATTCTGGAGAAACTCCTGTATCGGTAGTAAACTTTTTAAGCGGACACAGCCAATGGAACTTGGAAAAATGGTCCAGGACTATAAGGAGTCCTGTTTCCATTTTTACTGCGCGGATATGGACCGAGGATGTCGATGTATAATCGCTCGAAAGGTCTATCCGTCGTGGCAGATTTACCCATCGGGGGTCTCAAAGTGACGTTTAGAGCTTTGGTGGCCTTGCATACGTCGCAATGGCGCACGTAATCCCTCACCTGCGCAACCATTCCGGGCCAGAAGAAACTACGCCTAATGAGCTCCAGAGTTTTTGCCTTGCCACCATGAGCACTAGTCACCGTGTCATGCAAGTTTTTGATAACAGACTCGGTTAACCCATGCGGAACCCAAAGTTTCCATACAAGCTGCTCCCCAACAGCTGTACCGTCAGTGTGTTGGGTACGTATGTACAAGTGTTTGTCCTTAACTTTCAAGTCAGGATAATTTCCATCTGGGCTTGACGCCTCTTCGCATAGTTTGCGATACTCTGAATTTTCAAAATGGGGAAAATCTAAGTCGATGACTGGCTTGAGCACTTCTAATGCTTCTACCTCATCCTGGTAAATTCGAGATAGTGCATCAGGTACTACGTTATCCTTCCCTCTACGATGACTAATACTGAATTTATAACCTTGCATACGCATGGCCCACCTGGCTAATCTACCCTTGAGATTTGGTTGACGCATCAGCCAGAGGAGACTTGCGTGATCTGTAATTATCTCAAACTCCTGCAATTCGAGATAACAACGAAACTTTTCGATGGCCAGCATCGCAGCCAAGCATTCACGTTCAGTGACGCTGTAGTTGCGTTGAGCCGAGTTGAGCTTTTTCGACATGAAGGCGACAGGATGCTCTTCATTGTCCTCTGACAACTGTATTAACGCGGCTCCTACGCCATAATCACTAGCGTCGCAATGGACATACAATTTCTTTTCAAAGTCAGGATTCTGTAGGACGGGTGCTGACGTAATAACTCCCTTCAAGTTTGTAAAAGCGACTTAAGCTGCATCTGTCCATACAAATTTCCGCTTTGTAGAAAGAAGTTCTGTTATAGGGAATACCAGCTCAGAAAAGTTCTTGATAAATCGCCTATACCAGCCTACGAGACATAAAAAACACCGCGCTTGTTTCAACGTCTTTGGGGATGGCCAAGAGTTGATGCCCTCCACTTTATTTGGATCTGTAGCGATACTGCCATTGCCAATTAAATAGCCGAGGTATCCCACTTGGATACGTTCAATGTAAGATTAGCTCTACGAAATTCAGCAGCCAAGCGCATTAAGACGGTCAAATGCTTGTCAAAATCCTCCGACACAATGCATACATCGTCTAGATAACCAAATACACATGTTTTAAGATCAGGTGGTATCAATTGATCAACCAGTCTACAAATGGTCTGAGGCGCATTGCACAAGCCAAAAGGCATGACTGTGAATTGATACAACGGCCTTCCTGGTACCGTAAACGCCGTGATGGCTTTAGCTTTGTCCGAAAGAGGTATTTGCCAGGAAGCGTCCTTAAGATCTAACTTAGTAATCAAATTAGCCTTAGGTAGCCTAGAAAATATGCCATCGATATTAGCCAGAGGATACGCGTCCTTTTTTGTCCAGTCGTTAATACGACGTGCATCCAGGCACAGGCGTACTTTTCCTGGTTTTACTACTAATCTTACTGGTGAACTCCAGAGGCTTTGAGAAGCTTCAATTACTCCCTCGTTCAAAATTCTATCCAATTCCTGATACATTAGTTTCTCCACCGCGGGGGAAACCGAATAAAACCGTTGTTTGATCGGTTTGGAATCTCCGACTTCAATGTCATGAGTCAGAAGAGAAGTTTTCCCAAGCGCTTGCTCGGTATAATTTGAGAACAAATCAATGACAAAGGATATTTGTTTTCCTCCTCTTGATTTGTATTGAGTAATGAGCTAGGAGAATCTATGGCTGAGATAAGTCCTGTATCTAAGCTAAAAATTCGCCAAAAGTTAATGCCCAATATTACACGCTTATTCAGTGACGGGATAATATAGAAGTCAATTTCCTTGGTTGAACCATTATAATTTACATCAACACGAAGGATACCTATGACTGGGTGTCTCTTGCCATCGGCAGTTTTGACCTCAGATACTATTTGTTTAAAGTTTGGACAGTCTAAACAATTTTTAGTTGCTAAATCTGAGCCTATACAGCTAATACTGGCTCCGGTGTAAAGGACTCCAACTTCGTTGTATCATAAAAATGATATTGAAGCGTACAAACGCCCATCAGATTGGTCATTAACGATTGCAGATACTAATAATGGACGAGACTGTTTAACTTTCATCCAATAATTACGCATACTTAGCGTATTTCTCTTTATCTTGCGTGTGGTTATGGCTACATCGCCGAAAATTCTTGATCGAACCCGCTCATAATGAGCTAGCCGTTCGTGGTACGGTCGAAATGGGTTCATTGTTTGTACGTCAGGTATTTTAAAAGCAGCTGCCTGTTTTAAAAGTGCAGGCGAGCGCTGAGAATAGTCTGTTCTGATTGAATGAGAAGCGGGATCTACTGGTGGGCCCTTCGTCTCCTGTCGACAAAGGTGCCCGCCTTCGAGTTTTCCGCTCGTTTGAGGCAGGTAATAAAATACGCAGCGTTCTGCCAAGCACATATCCCACGCGTGGCCGGGTTTATTGCATTTCCAACAAATTAACGATATTTTTGTTAATTGGAATGCGTCTTCTGTCTCAGATTGAGACAAATCTTCCTCGGCTTCCACTGCCGCTAGAGCTCTTCTAAAAACTTTAGGACCAGCTGTGATTTTAGAAAATCGACGGGATTCTACGTCTCCCAAAAGGTTTTCGCGTTTATGAATCAACTGTCTGAGATGAGCGACGGATGATACTGACACAAAAAGTAATGCTTGCCGAATATCCGGCAATAAGTTGCGCAGCAATTGCTGTGTTTGTCGGTATTCATCTAGCGGTTCTGCTAGACGAGAAGCGACTTTCATAATGGATTCGTAATACAGATCGAAGGACTCTCCTTCTTTCTGTTTACGCGAACGAATTTCTTCCATTAGGATGTCATCATCCTTGAAATCTTGATATTGGCTCTTCAAGGACAAGCAAAAATCTTCCCCAAGTGATCAAACTATTTTCTTTACGAAAACGCCAGTACCATTCTCTGGCCTTTCCTGTGAGAAGAACGTGCAAATTTTTGCAAAGCATCGGAAAATCTCCGTTAAGACAATCTTCAGTGAGAGCACTAACTCGATAAAGAAACTCTTGAACTGACGGACCAGTGAGTTCACCATCATATTTCACGCCCCACCCTTGGATAATTTGTGTTATCTTTTCCGGATTCAGCGTCGTGATAGAACGCGTTACGCTTCGCGAAACTGAGTTTGCATGAGACGAGCTAGTTTGAACGTTATCGTTCGAAACTTTGGGTGGTGTTATATTAGCATGAAGCTACACATCAGATAATTTCGATTGAATGATGCTCTCCATTCTTTCGAAAATTCTATCATAATCGATTTCTACTTGTGACATTACTTGAGCGTCTGGCACCTGAGAATGTTGTACATCATTTTTACTGAACCTCCTCAGGATTGGATAAATACCTCGTATTATGAACTCTCACGTCTTCAGCTGCGACTGTTATTGAAGGACCTGGCATTGGGGTTTCTCTTAGATAATTTTGAATACAATCAATATGAAACACGTGACCACAATCAGTGGTTACAACGCATAACATACAGCTGCCTATTGATTCTGGTGAATCTTGCAACGATAAACCGTTTTGAGGGCTGTGTGCAAGTGGCATGTTTAGATCAAAAATAAGTCAGTTACACAAGAAACTCAAATAACTATACACAGCAAAATTCACAAAGTGATTTTTATTTAAATTTTCAGTGATTGATTTGGTTTTGGGTTAATTTGTTTATCATAAGTTATATATTTTCCTTGAGGTTAATTTAGGCAAATTAATGATGACGAGATAAATTGCCTCAAAGATCATAATCAGACTGGTTCATATTATTGTATTTCGTGCAGATAAAAATCCGAAGGATAAGTAGCTGTTCCGGATAACTGAAACACACTATTCCTTGTTCCATTGTTTTATTCTAACACGATGAACAACAACGTTAGAGGTTAAGGAATTCCAGACCTTTGAATTGGCGTATATTTCCAGAGCTCCTGTGATATACACACAGCGTTGTAACTCGGTACCCATAAGATTTTTTTGAAATTATATTGCTATCGGATATGGCATCATATATCCTGTCTTAAATAACCGTTTATCCTGGCTCTATATTTAATGAAAAATATAATGATTTCCTAGGTAAAGACTATAATAAGTAAGGGTTATATGGTAGAAAATTACTTTACGTTGTACTACCCTTGTTTCTAGGCTTAATAGAGCTAATGCCTGCTATCAAGATTTATTTGATGGATGAATGATGGCATTATATATCCTTCATTCATTTTACGATCAGAAGTACTTAAAGCACCATTAGCTTGCTACTATTGTTTGACATATGGCATAATGGGATGTTTGGGGCTAAGAGCCTTACGTTATTCCAGATGTTCAAATTTTACCTTGAAAAGTCATACTATTCATCAAAAAAATTATCTACAATTATTCTTTACTGGACCCTGATCAGAGCCAACTTATTAGGTGATGAATATATACCTCTTCAGAATAAATAAAAGCAAAGATCGTATTATGCTTTTCACATAAGCCCTTGCTGGGCGTCAAAAATATATCTAACATTCCAAATTAACGTTTTGAAATGTTTTTATTTCTTTAACGCGCAGCAGGCCCCACGTTGGGCTCCATTTTTGTAATTCATAAATTTATATATTGAGAATTTAAATTAATTTAAATACTCATCAGCAGGTCAATGTATATATATAATATAGTATAACATAGATAAAACACAACCTACTCACATATACACTTCATCATCAGATGAAATACAAATGCGAGAGAGAACATACATATATGACCTTAAAGCGACATACACTTGTCTGCTAAACAAGGATACATAACCTATAGGCACGATATATATATAGTGACATATGCACATACATAATGACATACTTGTATGCACATCATACATATGTACATAGTAATAAACTTACACGACACTATACAAACTCCACTCAAATTACAACGCCTAATGCAAAAGAATTGTCGTAAAGATCTTACTCAAAATATCCGCGCGCATGCAGTCGCTTAGCGATTCTACATGTTATACACACAAACATAAATAATAAACATATCTACAGTTTAAAGCTTACAGCGAAATATTCTTATAATGAATTGTTAGTCTTAAGCTGAATGCCAATTTAAATAAACGAAACCCTCTCAAGTTTATGAGTTTTATTTCGGTTTGGAATATTTCAGCGTTGGTCTCTGGACCATTAGACTCAACACAAGATATTTTGATATCTCACGTCCGTATATATATGTTATGCGATTAAGATGGTGTATCGTACGACTTGTACTTTAAGGTGATAGTGTACAAGATAGCTTCGAGATTCATTCGGATAAATACAGTCATAGGGACCCGTGTGACGGGTAGCTGATGTCGGATGGGGAGGTTCGACGACTATAAACCGAAAGATGAAGTTTAATTGGCGAAAAACGAAGTGTTTTTATAAATTACAATATTATTTAGTCCCTGTGCCGTGTTATTAAAGATATAAAGGTGCAGAAAAGTTCTGCATTACATAAGTAATGAGAGAAGTAAAAAAAAAAATGAAAAGACACCGAGGGTGATGGCTGGTTATGATCAAAGAAAAATATATTATTGTTGAGACTGCTAGATGTAATCGCAGCTCGTTCTATACCCGCCCTACCTAGATTCCATAAGATGTTGTTAAAGGATTTCCAAATTTAAAGTTTATCTCATCATATATTTACACTATTCCGCCTCAAGGAAAATTTCGTTTAGGTACACATTATAAATTCAAATTTATTCATGAAAAAAATAGAAAGAGTACGTAGCTATTAAGCTGTAGAATATAAAAATAATTCATGTTTGTTCCATTATTCAAATAAAATTATTAACAAAATGTATCATAATTAAATGTTTATTTGTTTTATGTTTGGTTTATGTTCCCTTAATTTCTAATCTTTAAACTAATTTTTTTACAATATATACATTTTTATGCTTAGTCATTATTTGTTTAGCTTTAGTAGTTTGAATTCATTTTATTGTTTTTTTTTTGTTGCTAATTTGTTTAATTATATGTGTTGTTAAAAAAATGTTCAATTTTTATTGTTGTTTTTCATTATAGTTAACTTTGTATTGTAATTTTAATACGGCTTTGAAATAACTTTAGGATTTTATAAGAATATTTAATAAGAAATGCGTATGCATATTAAGCAGTTAGCATTGCATATAGGTAGTTGCAAGTAAGTATATTTGTGTGCAGGGATATATTATATAGTGACATTCATTCTCAATATGAATTACTTCAACTTCATTCTCCATATGAATTACTTAAACCAATCTTTTGAAAAGCTTTACTCTTCAAAAGCCTCACAGTTCATTCTCCATATGAAAACTTAAACCGATCTTTTGGAAAGCTTCCCTTTTTAAAAGCCTCATCATAAAAGTTCTCCCAAGACACCAAAGGATAAGAAGCTTAAGTCACTGTTAAACAAAGATGTAAAGCTCTGTAGAACTTTAAGGTTTATGAGTAAAAATGGCATTATCAAATGATAATCTATCCCAACTGCTACGACAAATACGTCAAGTGCCGCTGTTCTGTGGAGAGCCAAACAGCCTCAGTTCGTTTATTAGACCAATTGAATACCTGCTCAACCTATGCCCGACGAACGACCCTCTTCAGAAAGCCATCATATATGGAGCCATCGAACTACAGGTCATCGGAGATGCTGAGAAGGTCTGCCAACTCGGATTTCACAACGAATGGTCAACCCTAAAGGAAGCTCAGATCGTCGAATTTAAAACTCAAACCCCCCTGGACGAACTTTTGCGACGTTTGTATTGCACGCCCTACAAAGGTAATTTACGACAATTTTGTGAAGAATTAGAAAATAAGTCAACTATTATTATTAATAAGTAAGCCTTAGAAAACAACCAAAATAACACATTAGTTTATTCAGAAGCAATGGCATCTACAATAAAAAATACTATTCAACGCTCACTCCCTGATAGGCTGTTCATGACCCTAGTGAGGCATGACATTTCAACTGTCCAAAAGTTAAGACAAATTGCCCAACAAGAAGGTCTTTACGAAGACCCAATTTCTAAGAAATCAGATTACTGTCCAAAACTTAATACAAACTCACTAAATTTAAACACTAATACCAACACAAATAAAAACAAAAACTCTCATATCAATCAACAATTCGCAACCCCCTTCAACCCATTAATAAATCCCACGCAGATCCAAAACCCAAATGTAAACAACCAAACCCCTCATAAACAAGCTTTTCCGTCTAGACAACAACAATTCGATCAGAACAGACCATTGTTTAATGAACTCAGAGCAGACTTAATTCGCGACCGACAGAACGACACCCGAAACTATTATCAGCCCCCCCAACAACCAAGAGTGCCGAATAAGCGTTTTAGAGAAGGCAGCGGACAATCACGTATGGAGACAGATGAAAGTCACCATCAATACGTGTTAGATTACAATAACATTGCTGACCAAGATAATAACAACGACGAACAGTGCCACGACGATCAATTACAAGACACACAAAACGTACGTCTCGTACAAATCAGCAAATTCAACAAGCCGAAAATTTTCCAATACCAGCCTGGGAACCCACCAATACATAGAGATCATGTTTAATAATCATAGATACCGATGCATAGTCGACACTGGTTCATCAATAAACATGTGTTATATCCACCCTCGGAATGGAATTTATATTTCCTAGATGTGTTAAATCTGGATATTGTTCCTATCTTTGGTTAGGCCGCCCTCCCCTTTGATTCTTTTGCGGCTAGCAAAAACAGCCTGTGGGGGGTTCTTTTGGAGAACTTCCTAGCCCTTTTTTAAGGGAAGACACACAAAATAGAAATAAAAAGAATCTTTACCACTATGTCTCGTGTCAGAAAATAGACATGAGAAAAGATACGTAAAAGAACAAGCAAAAAAAAGAAGTGATAGAATTTACGAGAGGAAAAAGCAAGAAAAGAACCATTACCCTTCTACGGGGCGAACTTCGGGGACACTACTGGTGTTGGTGTAGGTCCCGCGTCTTAAACCACCCTACCTAGGTATTAGTTCTTTTCGCCTTAATTTGAAGAACTCCCTGGCCTAACATTACCCTTTCATCAACCTTCAGAAATCATTAATAATTCTTTAGCATTCCATTTTAAAATTCATTATAATTATTCATGAGTTTCTTAAAATATACATAAATATAATATAAATTAAAGGTCGCATTTTTATACACCTGACTCTTTAAATGTTAAGAGTATTTTATAAAATAAACAAATAAAATTTGATATAAAAATGTGAGTGAATCTTATATATTATTAATAATAAAAAATTATCTTATAAATACTTTTTTATTATTCCTGCCAATTTCGAATATCACCGATTCGATTTATTGCCAAAAAAAAACCTATCGAGCAACTCCCCTCTCATACATGTTATGATTTTATTGTGATAACATTCCCACAAATATATGTATATATTTTTTTCTTATTTGCGCGGCGCGAGTGTTTTCGTTTATATTATTTTAATGTGCAAGTGACAGCAACAAAAAAACAGTGTCTACAAGTATGGATCAGGTAAGTAAGTAAATCGAATCAATGCAGCAAAGGGAAATATCTTGGTCTGCCATGATCTCTGTGACATACGATCAGCTGTTTCGTGTTCACACTTTTCTGATAGGAATACATCTTTATTGCTTGCCTCCTTTATCTTTTGTAATAGTTAAATTTCCTCTTTACTGGTGTAGCCATAAACACAAAATAAATAAGAGTGCACTTACCCCCTTTTCCGTTGGGCCCAATGGATCATTGGTTAGCTAAATGTTGAATTAAAATTTATTTTATATCTATGTAAATTAACAGACAACAATTATGCGACTATGCGCGTTTCGATGAGTTTTTAAACTAAAGACAGAAGACTTAAGCCTAATATGAAGTAGCCCGTCTTCTGAAGCAGCGCTCACGGCAGAATGCTGACATTGCGCTTCACACGCTCCGGGCAGTAGAATGTTGACATAGCGCTTCACACGCTCCGGGCAGTGACCATTTGGCTGGTGCTGGAATGCAGGAGTCATATTTCGCTAGCGACTTAGTTGCAGTCGCGCTGACGGTACTGCGGCCGCACCGGTCTTATCGTGGAGTTAGCAATTTTGGCCCTGCGCGTGTTAACTCCTCCCCGCGTTAGGTTAAAGTCGTCCTCGGCTTTTCGGGAAGGTATCGTCATCTCGATGCTGGAGTCGGGGTGTCGTCTTTTGACTCGACAGTAACGGATGCTTTGGATGATCCCATAAACAACTAGGACCACGGCGATGGTGACGCCGCTGCTTAAAATGGGTCTCGAAATGATGTCAGATTTCAGACTACCAATATGTTGGAGGCTCTGCAGCGACAGCTCATGCAAGAACGACAAGCTTAGTTGATCTCGATGGCTAGTCACATTGATCTGGGAGGCCACTGCCGCAGCGGGTTTCTTCTTTAGGACGCCCTGGTGGTTTTCGTAGTGAGTGCCGTTTAGAGATATGCGATCGTCATATATGGCTAAGTAGGTTCCCGAGATCAGCTTACTGCTGCCTAGGCTATCTTCGACCCTGAAGGTTGCGTCGTTGATAATCAGGACACCTTCTTCAACAAGTGTCACCGGATCCAGAGGGCCAAGGAGAGTGGTGCACTGTGCAACGGATCCAGACACCAATTGTTGAGCGCAAGTCGGGTTTTGCAATCTCTTGCAGAAGGTGGTACTCATGGCTGCGTTACATTCCTTGACGGCGTAGATTCGTGCACCGCATTCGGCTACTACATTATTATTCTCAAAGTCTAATATTGTCTTATTATGTTGAACTGGGAAAACGTTAATTTTTTTACAAACTGTTTCTGGCTTAGGATATTTGATTAAGAAATACAATAAATCGTTGTTCTGAAAGGCTTGAAAGGCTAAATATCTGCTATGCTAGTATTTGTGAGATGTTCATTGGCCAGCTCATGAATGTCAACACTATCCAAAATAAGGGGGCTCAAGTCTTCTAGGTTTGTAATAATTATTCTATTTTTAGCAAGTATACTTTCTAATAGGTGTTCTGAGTCCGCGTTGTCTGTTTTACTTATTGCATTCATTGACCTTGTAATTTCGTTTAGTCGAGATTGAAGTTTCGTATTTATTTCGAACTGTCTATTCGCTGAATCTATTAATTGCCCTTGTTTAAATTTAATCTGTTCCCAGTCGTCGAAGTCTGGGGTTCCGGCTATTACCTTGAGTGCTGTACCTAGTAGATTTATATTGCGAGCATGTCTATGGTATACCCTAATCGTAGCTATTAGTGATTCTATGTGCCCCAAGTCAATAGTTATTAAATTTCGCATATAGTCTTTTCCAAGATAGTTCAGTTGCCGTCTGGTATCTTCAACATAAGTTTCATATGAAGTTATGTTAGAAGTGTGTCCGAGATATCCGTATCTGTCCCATATCGTTAAGTCACCGTCTATTATAGGTATGTAGTCTGCGTGTGAATAGTCATTAAGTTTCATAGTCGTTATTGTCAAGGTGATTGCGGAAGCCAGCACACACAAATAACTTAACCTAACCTAACCTGTAATAAAAATATTAAAAGTTCTATGAGCGATGAAATTTTCTATTTATTTATTTATTTATTTTTTTTTTTTTGGGGTTTACTTAAGGTTGTCCTTATGGACCACCCTCCCTTTTATTAGAACCGTCGTACCTAAGTCAGCTTCAATGGCTTCTTCCGTGCACAGTGGTGACAGTTTATTACCCAATCGTTTGTTCGATTTTAGCCATACTTTTTCGACTACTTTATACTTTTTATGGGTTCTATCTCGGTTCATATACCCAAGTTGTTTTTATTGCGCAAGTACAAGTTTATCCCTAGTTTCTCTTAATAAATCCGAAGGGGCGGAATAAACTAATTCTGTCGGTTTTCTGTTTATTACTGAGTGAATTGACCTATTATACTCAATGGTCGCCAAAAGGATTATGTCCCTGGTTTCGTTAAGGTGTTTATCTATTTTTAGACAACAGGCTATTTCTGTAAGGGTACTGTGGAATCTTTCCACTTGACCATTAGAGGTGTTGTGGAGTGGTGGGGCATTACAAATCTGAATATCAAAATTGTTTAGTATATTTTTTATTGTTTCGGAATTTAAAGATTTTTCGTTGTCGCAATAAATGATCCTTACTTTGGGAAACAGGTTTACCAGCTGTAAAATCGGTGCCTTTACGTCCACAATTGCGCATGAAGTAATATATTGGACGACCGCAAACTTTGAGAGTTTATCGACGCATGTTAAAAAAAATGTTTTGTCAGTACTAAAAATGTCAACATGCAATATTTCCCCAACATATGATGGGATTGGGGTCTCACCCATCGCTTGCTTGACCGGATGTCGATTATATTTACCCATTGAACAAACCTTACAGTTTACGACAATCTCTGTTGCCAGCGAATTCATCTTCGGGAAAAAATAGTCCCGGAGAATTTGTTTCACAGTTTCCTGCGCTGCTCGGTACGCTCGGTTATGCTCTACAATAATTATTTCTCTCTGTATCACGATATTTTTGGAGTGTCGGAATGTGGTTGACGGAAACGCTTCTTCTAAACTGTGTTGTTTGAATGCCAGAATGGGTAGGTCGCAATGTATTGCGTTTACTACTTTGGCATTTACGACGTCTTGTACTGTTTGCAAAAGTGTGTTACGGTCGACAAATCTTATAACGTGCCTGGTTTTTTCCCTGAACAAAATAGTAGATCTAACTGATAGGGCGTTAGCTTCTTCAATTACGATCTGGTTCCTAAAGCAATTTACAGGCTTTTCGGTCGTTTCGATAGTATAGGTAAGAGACTCTTCGCTATGTATTGTGGCAATATCAGAGCTTGGGCAATCTTCGAGTACATTTACATTCTGGTGAGATAGGGCGTCTGCCACGAAATTCTCTTTGCCAGGCTTGTAAAAAATATTTGCGTTGTGTTCGTCGATAAAAGCTTTCCAGCGTTTTATCTTCGCATTTGGGTTCCTATCCGACACGGCAAAAGTCAACGGTTGATGGTCCGTGAAGATATTTAAATTCTTTACGCAATATAAATAATTTCGAAGATTTTTTAGGGCCCAAACAATGGCCAAGAGTTCCCTCTCATTTGTTTCAAAGTTTACTTCGTTGTCTCGTAATGTTCGACAAATCAGGGTGATTGGACGTCCGTCCTGAGACAACACAGCTCCAAGACCGTGCCCTGAGGCATCCGTAGTTAAATCGAATGGTTTTTTAAAGTTTGGGTTTGCTAAAATAACGTCCTCAGAGGCTAATGCGTCTTTTAGTCTATTAAAAGCCTTTAGTTGATCTTGTGTTAATTCAAGGTTTACTTTCCTTGAATTGTTGGCACTTATTTTACCATTTTCGCCTTTGAAGACGTCCGTTAGGGGTCGTGCGATGTTGGCAAAGCCTTTTATAAAGCACCTATAATAGCTTGCTAGCCCCAAAAATGATCTGAGACTAAACAAGGTGTTTGGCGGTTTAAAGTCTTTTATGGCCTGAACCTTACTTGGCGAAGTTTGAATCCCGCCGCGAGATACCATGAATCCCAGATATTCCACGCTCTTTTTGAAGAACTTGGATTTTTCTTGAGACACCCTCAAGCCAGCTGTCTGAAGACTGTTTAACACCCAATCGATGTGTTTAACGTGGTCTTCTTTGTTGTTAGAGAAGATAATTACGTCGTCGACGTAAACATAGCAGGTTTTCCCTATCTGCTCTCTTAAGACATCATCAATGGCTCTTTGGAATATGCTTGGCGCATTTTTCAAACCAAAGGGGAGTCTACAGAATTCATATTTTCCGTTGTTTACGGAGAAAGCGGTTTTTTCCCGGTCCCCTTCCGCTAATTCGATTTGATGAAATCCCGATTTGAGGTCAAGAGTAGTAAAGTACTGTGCCTCGCCCATATTTGATAATATTTTATTTATTTATTCAATTAATTTAAAGTCAACTAAATGCAGTCGACTGAATTGACAAAAGAACAATTAAAAAGTGAAAAATTTATAAAAAATGTAAGCATAAAGTATATATAAAGGTTTTAAAAGATCTAAGATTATTTTAATTTTATTAAATTTAATTTTAATTTAATTTAATTCGGTTGAAATACTTGGGATGGGGTACTTATCATCAGTCGTTTTTTGGTTAAGTTTACGAAAATCGATGACAATACGCGTTAGCTTGTGGCCCGATTGGTCTACCCCCTTTTTATCGACAACCCAGACCGGGGTGGTGTAAGGTGATTTGGACGATCTTATTATGCCATTCGCTAGAACTTGTTTAACCTCTTCGTTGAAAAACTCGGATACGCCCATTAGGTAAGGGTACAGTTTAGTATTGTGGCAACTGTATTGATAGGGGAGTCCCTGCCCCTGCAAATGACCCTGTTCTTTTATTAATCATTTTGTTAAAGTCATCTTTAATGACTTCAGGAACATCGCCATCGTCTATTTTAATGAAGTTTACGTTCTGGCATTTTGTAAACCTGATTGGTTCTGAACCGCGGTCATACGTGATACAATTTTTTTCGAAATCAACATTGGCGTTAATCTTTTTTAGTAAGTCTAGGCCAATAATGCCGTGAAAATCAGTTAGATTTTCTAAAATAAAAAAAATATGTTTTAGTTTTAAAAAGTTGAATTTGGCACTTCCGTTTAATTCTTGTATGACCATGTAGTGATTTTACCTGGAATGGCTTGTCGACTGGCACGAAGTGTGGCAGCCCTAGAAGTGACTTAATGTAATTTTTCGAAGTCCCTGTATCGATAAGAAGTTTTATGGTCTGCCCTGGTACTGTACGTGTGATGTACGGAAGCAGGGAGTGACCCCTAAAAAATTACAGCTTTCGACCTCAGACAAATCGTCTTCAGCCGCATTTGCCTCGGATTCTGCCTGTTCCTCGTATTCGGTTTCTTGGTCTTGGGGCATGTGGTTCAATGATTGGCGACTTTTCGCTGAATGACCACCTTTAAAATTTGTTGCTTGAAGGGCTGTCTAAAGCGTAATGACTTCTTGTGGCTTCTGGTTAAATCTCTGTCTAGCACTACCTGAAGTGTTCGGCTTTTGACCGTTACCTTTCTGGTAATGGGGATTTTTATAAAGACAGTGGGAGCGTCGCTCTCTTCTGGGGGTTTTCACGCGAACCTTGGGGCCTCTGATTCCCAGATTTTTGCGCTTTTTTCTCTATGTGCCGAGTAAAGTTTGCGGCAAAAATGCTTCTCTCGTAACTTGATTCTGACTCTTGTGCTAATTCCAGGGCAGTCTGTAAGTCTCGAGGTTGGGCTGGAAAAACTGCCCATTTTAGAGATTTCTTCAGGCCTGAGGTAAATGTGTGAAGTGCATCGTTTCTAATTTATCATTTAACACAGCTGCCGAAGCTGCGTCGTGGGTCATGAGAGTTTTGTTAGTTAAAAGCGTCAGCTTTCTTTCTATCTCATCGTAATATTTCAAAAGGGGCTGGTCACCCCGCCTTAAAGTACTTAAATCTTGTTGAATTACGTGAACCGGTGTTTTATCTGAATATGTGAAATCCAATCTAGCAATTATCGCGTGAAAATTTAAAACGGTATTAAATAATGCTAAGGTCGCATCTGCAGATCCCCTAACCTTATTGCATATTATGGCAACAGCCTGATAATGCCTAGAACTTCCGTCATAAGCTTCGAAGACTTTATAGGCGGCGTTGGCCGCTTGGCGCCAAGAAATATAATGTTCTTGTTTGCCGTCGAACTCAGGAATAGATTTAACTATCTCTAGGGGCTCTTCACATCTAACTTCTGGTATGATATCTATAGGCTTATAAGCTGTCACCTCTGGCGCAGTAACCTTTAAAGCGTTCAGTTGTTTTGTTAAAGTTGCTATTTTTTGGTCAAATATTTGTGCTTGCTCTGCCAGACAATTTCGTATGTGAAGGTCAATCTGTACTGACTCTTGTTGCGTCATTGTGCGGTTTTTGTATTCTTCGTAAGAGGGGATATAGTCTTCTAAACTACTGTCGCTAAATCTTTTCTGCATTTATAATGGCACAATGAACGAATCACTTACATGCATTTCATTTCTGGGTAACTCCTTAAACTACCGATGCGTGCACTTGTTGATTTGTTGTTTTTTTTCTTTACTCTCTCAACACTTCGTGTTGGGGTTCTATTTTTTTAACTTATATGTTGTTTTAACCGTTTTTATTTTAGCTTTTTTATTTTTATTTTTATTTTCACTTCGTTTGTGGTTTGTTGTTTTCGTTTATTTGTCACAGCTTTGGCTGGTGAACAAATATTGTGAGTTCTATAAGAGTGCCGTGGGCGCCAATTAACAGACAACAATTTGCGTATTGTTTTTTATTATGCGACTATGCGCGTTCCGATGAGTCTTTAAACTAAAGACAGAAGACTTAAGCCTAATATGAAGTAGCCCGTCTTCTGAAGCAGTGCTCACGGCAGAATGCGCTTCACACGCTCCGGGCAGTAGAATGTTGACATTGCGCATCACACGCTCCGGGCAGTGACAATTTGGCTGGTGCTGAAATCCAGGAGTCATATTTCACTAGCGACTTAGTTGCAGTCGCGCTGACGTTACTGCGGCCGCGTCCGGTCTTATCGTGGAGTTAGCAATTTTGGCCCTGCGCATGTTAACTTGTACATACAGCAGAGGCCAAAAAAAAACAAACATCGTATGCTACCGCACCATGACAAATTGGACAGTTTTCCTTGCTCCATTAGGTACAGTATTAGCGTGTATATGTTACTATTTCTAATTTTCTCTTTACTTTAACTATTCTGCTGTCTTTTTAGAGTACTTTAATTAATAGCCGCTATTTCTTGCCGCCAAGCGGCCGCAGCTGCTAGCGATGACTTTTGAACTGTGGGTCCAATTAATTTTGGTTTTCGGTTTTTCTTAAGTGCTTCTTAATTTTTAAAACTGATTTTCTTTGCCTGTGCCTTCGGTGTATGTAGATATTTATTTGTCTTTTGGAGTTATATGAAGCGAAACTTCACAAGTTTTTTTTTTTCTCTTTTATGGTGAATTTATCTCCTTATCACTTTTTCCAGTGTCCTGCAAGGCTACTCCCGGATATAGGAACTCCGATCCTAACTAGTGTTAGGAGAGCTAGCGGCGCCACCCTTCTTTGCCCCAGATGCTGCTACAGTTAAGGAGACTGCGACTACAGGCCAGTATACAAATCCTGACCGGACAGGTAATTTAATATGTGTATATATAAAAAGTGAGTAGTTCTTTTTTTCTACTTACTTTAAGATTTTTTTTCTTTTGTAACTAACACTTTCTTTTCCTTTTTTTTATTTTTTCAGACTTCTAACCGTCTCGGAGGAGGATTTAAGAATGCGATGATGTAGCAAAATCTAGGGAATCGCCATTCTTATTCTCCTCCTTGCTTCCTCTTAAATTTTTTGTTTTTGCCAGGTTTCAACCCTGGGTGGCCAAAAGAAGGATGACACCTTCTATATTTTCTTCGGAATTCACCTCATCTAAAAATCCCCGTAAGTATGCAAAGTTTCACTGACCATATTATTAATTTATTTATTTTCTTCTTACAGATTCCTGCTGCACTAGTTTTATCTTAGTTTTATGTAATTTTAAGAAACTTTAATTTAATTAATTTATAAGTTTAATGTGTTAGTTATAAGACTCTGTCCGTGCCACCCTCTATTTCGTTCGTAGGCCTCTATAGGGAAATGGCTAAAATTGTAAAGGTGATAATTTGTCTCTGTTTGTCCGTTCATCACAACCACTGTTTAGTTCGTAGGCGTCCGTAGGGAACTAAACAGAAGTGTGTAGGTTCTCATTTTATTATGGCCGTATGTCCTTCGCGTGATATGTTCCCACTAATTTTCCCTGTAGGTCCTCTAGAATGTAGTAGGAATTTCCTTGCTTTTCTCGAACTCTTGATTTTATGAACATATATGCTCAGCTTGGCATGAGCTCGCTTTATTACAGAGCTGGTCAAACTTTGGGGAATCCAGAGTTTCCAACCATTTCTGCTGCCTTCCGAGTCTCCATTGTCATGCTCCGTTCTAATATATAAGTGTTTGCCTATAATATTGAGATCTGGGAATGCTTCGGGATCCTCTCCTATTTTCTCCTTTACAACCCTATATGCTTCTTCATCAAAGCTTGGGGATTCCAGGTCAAACTCTGGCCCATAGTTTTCGATGGCTGCCAATTCATCATTAAACATACGTGACAGCGCATCTGGAACAACATGTTCCTTGCCTTTTCGGTGGCTAATGTTAAATTAATGCCCCTATAAATTCATCGCTCACCTCGCTAGGCGCCCTTTTAGGTTTGATTGCGTCATCAGCCACGACAATCTAGAGTGGTCAGCCACTACTTTGAATTCCTGTAATTCAAGGTACGAGTAACATCGGAATCGTTCAATGCCCAGGATGACTCCCAAACACTCTCTTTCTGGCACGCTGTAATTTCCTTGTGCCGAATTAAGTTTTTTCGACATATACGCTACCTGTCTCTCTTCGTTTAGGTCATTCATTTGCACCAGCACCGCGACCACTCCATAGTCGCTGGCATCGCAATGCAAGTAAAATTTCCGATTAAAATCGGAATTTTGCAAGACAGGGGCCGAAGTAAGAGCGGCTTTGAGCTGATCAAACGCAGTTTGTGCTTCTTCAGTCCAGCAAAACAAAAAACAAATTTGTAATCGGAGTGGTTAATTCGGCGAAGTTAGCTATAAATCGTCTATACCAACTCGCTAGGCCCAAAAATCCTTTAACTTGTTTTATAGATTTCGGCGCAAGCCAATTGACTATCGATTAAATTTTTCCAGGGTCTGTTGCAATGCCTTCTTTTCCGATAATGAACCCTAGATATTTCACTTCGGTCACACAAAAACTGCTCTTTTCAATATTCAATGTTAAATTAGCTTTTCTAAATTGATCAGCCAGGCGCAGCAGTACGTTAAGATGTGCGTCGAAATCTGCCGATACGACACAGAGATCGTCTAAGTATCCAAAGCAACAGTATTTCAATTCGAGAGGAATCACTTCGTCCATGAGACGTCTCATAGTTTGGTGAGCGTTGCACAGCCCGAAAGGTATTACCCGAATTTGGTATAATCGCCTCCCGGGTACTGTGAACGCTGTTATCGGTCAAGATGCGTCCGATAATGGCAGTTGCCAATAGGCATCTTTCAGATCAATTTTGGTAATCAGATTTGCTTGCGGTAATCATAATATGCCTTCGATGCTCGGTAAAGGATATGCATCCTTTTTGGTGAAATCATTCACCTTACGAGCATCCAGACATAAACGTACTTTCCCTGGCTTCACTACCAGACGCATTGGAGACCTCCATGCGCTACTAGATTTTTCGATTACCTCTAATTCGATCATACGATCAATCTCCTCAAACATCAGCTTCTCGACAGCCGGAGATACCGGATAAAATCGTTGTTTTATTGGAGTGGCGTCTCCAACCTCGATTTTGTGTTCAAGAAGTGATGTTTTCCCTAGACCCTGCTTAGCAAATGACGGAAATAAAGATTTCACGGCTTCTAATTGCTGTTTTTGTCGCGTATCTAGTGGGTAAGCGTTTGAATCTGCTTCTTCCTCTTTAGAATCCTCCAACTCTAACGAGGAGATCAATCCTGGGGCCGAATTGAATTCTCTCCAAAAATCGATGCCTAGAATGAGATTTTTCTCAATTGACGGAATTACAAAAAGTTTTAAAAGAGTCTCTTTGTCCTTATATGTCAAAAGCGCTTAGAGAAAACCTACCACTTCGTGCGTTCTGCCGTCTAACGTTTTTACTTTCGAATTTTTATTTTTGAATTTTGCCCTTTTTTCCCAATCGTTTTGCGCCAAAGTCGACCCCACACAACTAATATTTGCCCCTGTGTCCAATAACCCTTCTTCGGTTACTCCTAAAAAGGAAACCTTAGCGTAAAAACGCCCATCGCTTTCTTTATTTATTATTGAAGACACCAGTAATCGTTTAGTTAACCTTACGGCTTTCCAAAATTTTCGCAAGCGGTCCGTAGATCGTTTTGGCTTATTACCCGCATGATTTCCGAATATTCTTTCCCTAACTTTTTTATAATTTGCCAGCCTTTCTTCATAGGGTTGTGTATGAAGGCTGTTTGTATTTTTATTTTGGGCACATTTTCCTATTGACATGTCCGGTAAAAGCATAGCTCTGGTCAGATTTTCTGAGCTAGCCGGTAAATCAGCTAAATTTGTATTTAGTGTTGCTTCGGGGCCGTTCGTGTCTGACTCACGAATGGTCCCTTGGCTTTTTCCGCTCTCTTTGCCAAACAGTTGGGACATTGCGGCTTGTAGATGTTCTTTGCCCCGCAACCATAGCAGAAAACTGAGCGATTTTCAAGACACATATCCCAACCATGACCCTCCCCGACATCGATAAATTTTTATCGGTGCTTGAATTGCGTCGACATCGCCAAATTAGGATCTGTGTCTTGAATACCATTGCCATCTTCTAAAGCTGCCACGTTTCTTCGGCTGAACACCGGGTTAGGTGCTGGCTTTGGGAACCGCCGAGTCCGGACTTCACCCAGCAAATTTTCGCGCATTTGCACCAGCTTTCGCAAGTGTGCAATCGAACGAATTTGCATACAAAGCAATTCGTGTCGTATCTCGGGCAGTAAATTCCTTGTCAACATCTCAATGAGCTGCTGCTCTGGAATAGATGTTGACATTCGAGAAGCTAAGAGCATGACATCGTCATAAAATACCTCAAATGTCTCGCCCTGTTTTTGTTTGCGTGCTCTAATCTCTTCTAATATGTCGGTGTCGTTCCGGTAGTCTGTATATTGTTCTTTTGAAGCCGCTCCAAACTCCCTCCAATTTATTTGAGGCTTTTCTTTCCGATACCTCCAATACCACTCTCTAGCTTTCCCTACTAGTAGAATATTTAAATTTTTGCAGACTGAATCTATATCATTGTTTAGACAGTCTTTGGTTAACGTGGCTACTCCTTGTGCCGACCCATCAAACTTGAGATTCCAGCTATGGATGATCTGAGTAATCTTCTCCGGGTTTATTGCCGTGCTGTACCGAGAGCTACTTGACTGCTGACTCAACTCGTTAAGAACCAGATTTTGTCGGCTCACTTCGGGCAAAACTTGCCTGAAACTGAGGTTGGCTAATTGTCTGGCCCCAATACTTTCCAGTTGCACCCCCAAACGCTCATAATCGATGTTTGGAGAAGATGTTCGATTTGCTCTAGTATTTGAGCTTCCCCCCGCCGTGTTTGCCTAACTTCTGAGTTTACTGCGCGCCGTTTCGGTCTTTCGGGGCCTTTAACATTTCTGGATTGTTGGTTACCCTCTACCGATTCTCCCACTTGAGGGATTTTTTTATACCTCGTGTTGTGAGGATGCGTTTTGGGCACAGCCCCCGCGTTTGGAGCCTCTAGCGCCATTTGTTGTTGCCTCGCAGCTGCCGAAGTCGATGGTTCTTACCCCAAATTAATATCTATCGTTTGTGATAAATCTGACCTAGGCAGCTCTTTTCAATCCGTTAATTGCAGCGTCTTCTGACACGTTTGACAGACTTTAAACTGTCTTACCCAGTCAGAAACGCAAGCTTCATGGAAGCTGTGCTGACATGGTGTTATTAACACTTGTTCTGCTGAGCCGGATTCCCATAATGGCTCTACGCAAATTTCGCATTTTATTACTTGACGGTTTGCATTTTCTGCGGCCAAGTTTTCTGTGCTACGCATTGTTGACATTTTTAGTCTTTTTGTTGATTCGTTTTTTTTTTTCCCAAATTTATTTATTTATTTATTTTTTTAATTGTTTAAGTTCTAATTTATTTTTTTTTTTTTTTCATTAAATTGATTTCTTCCAGTTGACTCTAGGGTAACGAAGGTTGTGCGCTTTACCCCGCAGTTGAGATAGTGTTGAAGAAGTTAAGAAAGAGAAAAAAATATAGTGAAAAGAAAAAAACAGTCAAGTCTCAAGAGTCGCTCATATACTCGAGCATAATATTTTGCTATGCCAAATATTATACGAGGGTCGTTTGATAAGTCCGTGACTTTTTGAATAAAATATATTTTTTTCGTCAAAGAAGCGTTTTATTTCTCAACATAATCTCCTTTTAGCTCTATACATTTAGTCCAGCGTTTTTCCAATTTTTTTATTCCTTCCAAATAATAGGTTTTCTCAAGGCCCTCAAAATAGTCGTTTGTTTCTGTGATGACCCGAATCTCTTACCGCCGAGCCATTTCTTCATGTTTGGAAACAAAAAATAGTCACAGGGGGCTAAATCTGGAGAATATGCTGGATGGGGTAGCAGTTCGTAGCCCAATTTATGAAATTTTGCCATGCTGACACGAAATTCACTTTTTTCCATTTTCGTTAAAATTCACGAGATCGTCTGCTTTCAATGCCTATAAAACGCAAACCAAAAAACGCAGCTTTCTCAAAATTTTACAGTCAGCTGTTAATCGATAACTGCTGACAGGAGCAGTGTTGTATTTAGAGCAGGTGCGCGGCAAATACAAAAAGTCACGGACTTATCAAACGACCCTCGTACTTCCAAGAGTACATTTTTCTTCAACGCTCTTTCCCTTGCCTTGCTGTATTTGGTTACTATCATTACTTTATGCCGAGTCTTAGATTCAGTGGTCGATATTTAGGACTTGCCTAAATTCGATTTCCAGCTGCTATTACTCGCTATATTACTTGTATTTTCTATCTAGAGGCTTTCAGTAGCTTTTACGCATTTTACCCTTTATAATTTTTGACACTTTTCTTCGCATCATGCGTTCTTAAGCTGCCTTCGCCCCACGTTGGGCGCCAATTTGTTATATCCACCCTCGGAACGGAATTTATATTTCCTAAATGTGTTAAATCTGGATATTGTTCCTATCTTTGGCTAGGCCGCCCTCCCGTTTGATTCTTTTGCGGGTAGCAAAAACAGCCTGTGGGGGGTTCTTTTGGAAAACTTCCTAGCCCTTTTTTAAGGGAAGACACACAAAATAGAAATAAAAAGAATCTTTACCACTATGTCTCGTGTCAGAAAATAGACATGAGAAAAGATACGTAAAAGAACAAGCAAAAAAAGAAGTGATAGAATTTACGAGAGGAGAAAGCAAGAAAAGAACCACTACCCTTCTACGGGGCGCACTTCGGGGACACTACTGGTGTTGGTGTAGGTCCCGCGTCTTAACCCATCCTACCTATAAGTCCTTTTTCGTCTTAATTTGAAGAACTCCCTGGCCTAACATTACCCTTTCATCAACCTTCAGAAATCATTAATAATTCTTTAGCATTCCATTTTAAAATTCATTATAATTATTCATGAGTTTCTTAAAATATACATAAATATAATATAAATTAAAGGTCGCATTTTTATACGACTGACTCTTTAAATGTTAAGAGTATTTTATAAAATAAACAAATAAAATTTGATATAAAAATGTGAGTGAATCTTATATATTATTAATAATAAAAATTATCTTATAAATACTTTTTTATTATTCCTGCCAATTTCGAGTAACACCGCCAATTACTATTCGATTAATTGCCAAGAAAAAAAAAACATATCGAGCAACTCCCCTCTCATACATGTTATGATTTTATTGTGATAACATTCCCACAAATGTATGTATATATTTTTTTTCTTATTTGCGCGGCGCGAGTGTTTTCGTTTATATTATTTTAATGTGCAAGTGACAGCAACAAAAAAACAGTGTCTACAGTGTCAGGTAAGTAAGTAAATCGAATCAATGCAGCAAAGGGAAATATCTTGGTCTGCCATGATCTCTGTGACATACGATCAGCTGTTTCGTGTTCACACTTTTCTGATAGGAATACATCTTTATTGCTTGCCTCCTTTATCTTTTGTAATAGTTAAATTTCCTCTTTACTGAGAGTGCACTTACCCCCTTTTCCGTTGGGCCCAATGGATCGTTGGTTGGCTAAATGTTGAATTTATAATTTCTTTAATTTTATTCTCTTTTTAAGCCATGGATTTTAAAAAAATTCATGGTCTACTGTGTTTGTCGGAACGAGTTTGTGAGTAACAGGCAGAAGGAGGCATCTCCGACCCCATAAACTATATATATTCTGAATCAGTGTCAACAGCCGAGTCGATTGATGTCTGTCTGTCTGTCCGTCTGTCCGTCTGTATGAACGCCTGGATCTCAGCAACTATAAGAGCTAGAGTAATAAAATTTTGTGACAACATTCGTGTATATCCGGGTGTCTCAAAGTTTTTTTGAAATTTGGCCACGCCCCTTCCCGCCTCTGTAAATCAGTAATAACGATTTAATATACACAATATACACCCAACAACAAAAGTTGTACATCTCACATGACAAATACCTTGCCACGGGTGTTTTCTGAAAATTTCATAGAAATCGGAGTAAAAATAACTCAGATATGATCCGAATTAAACTCAATTTGAACGTATACTTATGCCCATATTAAGACCTAATTTACGCATCATACCAAAGTTCGAATCGTCGGACACACAGCATTTTACAAAACTTTTTATTTGCATAGAATGGTAACATAATTAGCTCAGAATGCAACTTTGCCGATCAATCAGTAAATGAGGCGGTGTCTTAGTGGTTAGAGTGGTGGACAGCGGTGCGGTCCTGCGTGCGTGAGTTCGAATGCCATGCGCAGCCGGCTGGTGAAACTTTTTATATTTATTACTTTTTTTTGGTTATTTTTTTATTCTTATAAGCTTAAATGAAAACTACAGTTATTTAATTAAATATCAATAAAAACAGTTTTCAAAAATTAAATCTCATGTTTTTTTTTTGCAATATTTAAGACAATCAATAAGTTACGAATGTTAGAGCGGGACGCCGATACATGCATGTCTGCATTTGCACATTTATGTTTTGGCGTCCCGCTCTAACACACATCAATTGCCGTATTCGGCGTATGTACGCAACTGTCAGATTTGTGCAACATTCGGCAAAGTTTATAAAAGTGTTCTAATTAAATATGTTGCGTACCAAAAAATTTAAAAGGTATTGTTTGTTAAGCTTTTAAATTATTTAATAGAAAAGAAAGAAAAAATGGAAAATATATCCGACATTGATCTTGGCAGGATTCGGACTCGAACCGGCATACACCCCACTAAGCTACTATACAACTTCTGCGGCCGCCACTACTGTTTGTCAATTAAATTTGTGCGTGTCGTTCGAATAGAATAATAAGAATATAAAGTTCATATTATTAAATGCTTAATAATAATCCAATTAATGCAAAATTTTCATTATAAATAACGGAAAATAAATGATACACGGTATACTATAATAATCCATGGCCTTCTACAGTCAGCACCTGACTGTAGCGTTCGACTGGTTTTATTTCACCACGCCACAATTCACGTGTCCCTCTTTCTTTTTCTCTTTTTACAATGTGCCCAACTTATGCTATTTTTAAAATACTAGACATTGTTATCGATATGTACTTATTATTATCGCTTTTAAATTGGTATTTACATTCGGCCAATCCTGACAATAGATCGGCCTCGATCTTATTTTTATTCCCTAACAAGACTTTATTATTTTATTACACACTTGTATCCTCGGTTTTAGCCTAGCTGGTTCCAGAATGCCCTTGTATGGCAACTGTGTAAGTTGACAGTTGTCAACATCTACTATTTCATATCTGTCATTAGGCAGAATTCGACTAATCTTATAGGGCCCACGATATTTTGGCGCGAACTTTTTACATACACCAGAAGTTACATCTACATTCCGGATGGCAACAAAATCACCTAACGCATACTTCAGAGGTGCCTTGTGTTTCAGGGAATATTGCGCTTCATTATACTCCTGGGGCTTCCGGATATTATCTCCTGCCTGACACCTAATGGTTTCTAAAACTACCGGTTGATCAGGTCCTAACTTCTCCTCAAGATATTCGGTCAATTCATCAACTACGGTTCCTCTCTGCTCACATCCAAACAGCAAAATTGATGGTGTTTTTTTTGTACTACACTGGATCGAATTATTTAGGGCAAACTCTACTCGGGAAACTAACTTATACCAATCTGCCTGATTTAAAGGCTCAGATAATTTACCTAACATCGGAGTTAACACACGGTTTACCATCTCAACTTGTCCATTGGCCTGGGGTGCTGCCGTTGCCACCTTTATATGTTCGATATTGCGGCTCTCTAGGAAATTACTGAACTCGAGAGACGTAAAACACGTTCCCCGATCGGAAACGATTCTACGCGGTCGGCTATAATACTCAAAGTACTTCTCTAAGGCGGCATTCACCTCTCTCGTGCTAGTGGAATTCACAGGGTACAACTTAACAAACTTGGTAAAGGCATCTATTGTCACTAGCAAATGTTTTCTCTTCGAATTTATACCCGGCAATGGTCCTAGGTGATCTATATGAACCATATCAAATGGAGTTGGGTTTTTTGGTATACTATGTAGTGTCCTGTTGTGTATTGCCCTCGGAACGGAATGAAGGATACACGGCAAGCAGTTGCGAATATATTTCTCGACTTTACTTCTCATAAGAGGAAACCAATAACTTTGTTTCAACTTTCCAATACACTTATCTGCAGCAAGGTGGCCTAACTTTTCATGACATTTTCTTATGACCTCCTCCTGCATGCAACTAGGGGCGTATAAGTACAAATTCCTATCAAGATCGCTCCTATAAACAATTCCATCTACTAGCTCAAATCCGGGGACTTCTTTTTTCTCTAAGTTTTTTCTCAACGCACGTAATTCGGGATCTCTTGACTGCTCGGTCTGCAATAACAAATCAATATCTCCAGGGGTAGCTCCTACAACTCCAACCATTGATTCGGGCATGGCTATAGTAGAAGGCGACGGAACTCGGTTTGTGCCATCACACGGTACTACAGAGGCGTTCAACAACAAGGGTTCATCTAAATTTTCTATCGTTCTACACGGTAACGGTTCACTATAGGGTCTAACGGGTCTATAAAGGGTCGCACTGTCACATAGTTTTTCAACACGATCTACTTCTTTTTCTGTACGAAAATCGCACGGATCATCTGTTTTGCCAGTAAGATCTTCTAACAACTCGGTCTGTCTACTAAGGGCATCTACATGATACATACTCGAACCGGGTCTATGGGCAATAGTAAAATTGTAACTTTCCAATTCTAGGGACCAACGGGCTATACGAGGATTGATTGCTTTCTTGTTCAGAGTCTGCACTAAAGAATTACAGTCGGTTACAATAAGGAAAGGACGGTGCTCCAGGTAAACACGAAATCGGCGCAACGCGTAAATAATGGCCAGGGTTTCTAGCTCAAAACTATGGTATCGGGACTCGGCACCTGTCGCTTTACGAGAATAATAGAATACGGGGTGGAGTTTATTGTCAGACTGTCGCTGCATCAATACAGCGCCAAATCCATGTGAACTAGCATCGGTATGCAGCTCCGTTTCAGAGCTAGGATTATAGGTAGCCAATACAGGGGCGGACGATTGGGCTTCTTTCAGCGTGTTGAAAGCGTATTTTTCTTGTTCGGACAAAGGAAACGGACCACCCTTTTTTAACAACTCAGTTAATGGCTTCGCAATACGTGAAAAGTTTTTAACGAACTTCCGGAAATACGAAAACAATCCAAAACACGAATGCAAAGTCTTACAATTATACGGCTCTGGGTAGTTTTTTATAACTCTTAAGTGTTGATCACTCGGAGAAATACCTTGACTGCTAACATCATACCCTAAATACTCGATGCTCCTTTGCATAAATTCACTCTTTTTGAAATTGACCTCAAGATTATACTCAACCAGTCTGTCTAACAACTTTGCTAAAATATTATAATGTTCCTACTCTAAACAATCTTCAATTAATGGCAACGGAAAGTTATCACGGATTGTCATCTTATTAAGACCACGATAATCTACACACATTCGCACCTTTCCATCCTTCTTCTTTACTAGAACTACTGTTGTTAATATCAGTGCATCCTGTCTCACAAGGTACTCTTATACTCACTACTTCAACAAAGAACTCCTCGTTTTCTGGGCTCAACGGATCCCCAATACCGCCAACTCCCGGTTTGCCCCTGTTCGGGCACTTTCTATATTGGTGTCCCGTTTGAAAACAATTGAAGCACCCTCCTTCTGGGCGTTTGGGGCGCTGACAGTCCTTCCCGATGTGTCCCATACGGCGACAGTTAAAACATCTGATTTCGCTAAGCGGCGTCCTCTTAGCTGCATCTGTCGAACGGGGTGCAGCCTCATGAATCTTGTCGGCACGCTCCATATTCCTCTTAATCATTACCGCCTGATACCTCATCATCTTCACACGCAATTCGCTCAAGGAAGTACAGTAGTATAGCGGAGCTGCATTCCCCGAGCGGTCATCCAGGCCATCCACTATGTACTTAATTATGTCTGTCTCCTTAAAATTTCCTTGCTGCGCCAGATTCCGCATAGCAATGAAATAAGTCAGCACCGATTCTCCTTGCAGGATTCTGCGACCCTCCAAATGCTTGGCCACTTCATGGTTCGATGTTTCGACACCGAAAACCTTGACCAACGTATCCTTTAGTTGCTCCCACGTGGTAGTCATTTCGTACATTATATACTCCTTTGCTGAACCAGAGAGCACACGGTTAGCAAGACTCCAGCGCTGAACACCATTCAGTCCGTACATCAGGGCAGCCCTTTCCAACTCCCTGATCCAGACATGGACTGACAAGCAATCGTCTCCCGAGAACTTAGGAATGCTTCCCTCGATGTCGGCGATACTCAGCTGACTGCGTTCCTCTATTGCAGCCCGCTCCGCACCCCTCTCCATCTCAGAAACCTTCAGTTTCAGTGCAGCGACTTCTCTACGGGCATTGATCAAGTCCGCTTCGAGCTGTAGGGTTTCCGGCTCTGCCATCATATTTGGCACCGTTACCACCAGACGTGGCCACGACGCAAGTTCACTGCTTCCATCAGGTTTTGATCCAACACTTCGGTTTTGAAAAGCGCGTCAGCACGGTCAGCCATTACTGTTTTCATCAAATTGCGCAGTTGGTAAATCGAGACGCCCTCGGGCACAGGCACTTTGTTTTTAGCAAGCAACTCCAAAAGCTCTGGCTTTGTCAGTTTCACGATATCAATGTAACTCATATGTTCCATAATTGTCTTTTTTTGGGCAAACCCCACACGTGATTTATAATTTCTTTAATTTTATTCTCTTTTTTTATTTCACCACGCCACAATTCACGTGTTCCTCTTTCTTTTTCTCTTTTTACAATGTGCCCAACTTATGCTATTTTTAAAATACTAGACATTGTTATCGATATGTACTTATTATTATCGCTTTTAAATTGGTATTTACAAATTAAAATTAATTTTATATCTATGTACATACACCAGAGGCCAAAAAAAAACAAACATTGTATGCTATCAAACCATGACAAATTAGACAGTTTTCCTTGCTCCATTAGGTACAGTATTACCGTGTATATGTTACTATTTCTAATTTTCTCTTTACTTTTTAACTATTCTGCTGTCTTTTTAGAGTACTTTAATTAATAGCCGCTATTTCTTGCCGCCAAGCGGCCGCAGCTGCTAGCGATGACTTTTGAACTGTGGCTCCAATTAATTTTGGTTTTCGGTTTTTCTTAAGTGCTTCTTAATTTTTAAAACTGATTTTCTTTGCCTGTGCCTTCGGTGTATGTAGATATTTATTTGTCTTTTGGAGTTATATGAAGCGAGACTTCACAAGTTTTTTTTTTTCTCTTTTATGGTGAATTTATCTCCTTATCACTTTTTCCAGTGTCCTGCAAGGCTACTCCCGGATATAGGAACTCCGATCCTAACTAGTGTTAGGAGAGCTAGCGGCGCCACCCTTCTTTGCCCCAGATGCTGCTACAGTTAAGGAGACTGCGACTACAGGCCAGTATACAAATCGTGACCGGACAGGTAATTTAATATGTGTATATATATAAAGTAAGTAGTTCTTTTTTTCTACTTACTTTAAGATTTTTTTTTCTTTTGTAACTAACATTTTCTTTTCCTTTTTTTTTTTTTCTTTTTTTTCAGACTGCTAACCGTCTCGGAGGAGGATTTAAGAATGCGATGATGTAGCAAAATCTAGGGAATCGCCATTCTTATTCTCCTCCTTGCTTCCTCTTAAATTTTTTGTTTTTGCCAGGTTTCAACCCTGGGTGGCCAAAAGAAGGATGACACCTTCTATATTTTCTTCGGAATTCACCACATCTAAAAATCCCCGTAAGTATGCAAAGTTGCACTGACCATATTATTAATTTATTTATTTTCTTCTTACAGATTGCTGCTGCACTAGTTTTATCTTAGTTTTATGTAATTTTAAGAAACTTTATTTTAATTAATTTATAAGTTTAATGTATTAGTTATAAGACTCTGTCCGTGCCACCCTCTATTTCGTTCGTAGGCCTCTATAGGGAAATGGCTAAAATTGTAAAGGTGATAATTTGTCTCTGTTTGTCCGTTCATCACACATGATGAACTCAGACTTTTTCAATCTTCAAGTTCATGATAAACAAATAGTTGTCAGAAGTATGACAGGCTATTCAAAACTAAATAGATTCGTAAATCTTCCGGCCAGTGGGCTTTTTCAGCAATCGCAGAAATTGTACATCCAATCATCGGACTCATAATTATAATAATGACTTTTATGATGGCACAAACTACAGCAGGAACAATCGAAGTAAACCCTATTGAAAACAATTCATTCTATTTGAATCAGGAACGATACAACTCCCTATTACATTCATGCACCACTGTCTTACAGTTAACATAACACAAATTGAAGAAACATATAGCACTCTTATTAAAGAGAGCCAGAAATTTAATAACATAACACAAATAAATTACCTAATTAAAAAAATGAAAAGGGAAATGAACGGAATACGTATAACAAAACGCAATAAACGAGGACTGTTCAATGTTGTAGGCTCTACTTACAAATACCTTTGCGGTACACTAGACGAAGACGACAGACAAAATTTTGAACACCAAATTTCATCCCTATCCCAAACCACCGTTCAGATTAGTATTCTAAATCACGTTATTGACAACCTCAATAACGGTATTCAAATGATAAACACCCACTCAGAATGTATAAAAAAAGAACAAAAAATCTCCCTTTTAATATTTAATATCGATCACTTTACTGAGTACATTGAAGACATCGAAATGGGTTCCAACTAACCCGATTAGGAATATTCAATCCAAAACTTCTTAAGCACGGCAACCTTGGTAACGTTAACTACAAAAATTTAATGGACATAAAAACTTCTGCCTGGTATAATACAGGTACTAGTATAATCAAACACGAAACACCAACGTGTACTTTCCAAAAATACCGTAAGCCATTTTTCATCCAACACATTAAGCCAAACATACTAATTACATGGAACATGACCAGAGAAAAACTTAACCAAAATTGTAACAATCAAGAAATTTATATTGAAAATAACAAAATTATAAAAATATTTAATTGTACAGCAGAGTTAAAAGAATTTTCAATATCAAATAATATGCATCAATATACAAATCTAATATTCACTGAGCATAATTTCACCAAAGTTGAACCTATGTCACATATTGAAATAAAAGAAATGATCATGCTAAACAATAAGAATTATACAATCTACAAAAATATATTAATAATCCTCATGTTTGTATTAGCTATAATATCTATATTTTACCTATACATGAAATGTAAAACAGCACCTCATAACATTGTAATATCTAAAACCTAAAGCAAACAAATCAGTTGGCAAAAATATTGAAACAGTAAAAGAAAATAATACTGAAAGGCTTGAGGACAAGCTAAAATCTAAAAGGTGGGGAGTGACATATTCATTCTCCATATGAATTACTTAAACTTTATTCTCCATATGAATTACTTAAACCAATCTTTTGAAACCCTTCACTCTTCAAAAGCCTCACAGCTCATTCTCCATATGAAAACTTAAACCGATCTTTTGGAAAGCTTCACTCTTCAAAAGCCTCATCATAAAAGATCTCCCAAGACACCAAACGATAAGAAGCTTAAGTCACTGATAAACAAAGATGTAAAGCTCTGTAGAACTTTAAGGTTTGCTGGTCCATAAAAATAAATCTGTCAGTTAGTTTATGAGTTACTCTGGTGTAATAAGTAAAAATAACTCCATCAAATAAAAATAATTTTGATGAACACCTAAATACTTCATTATATATACATAATGTGGTGAATATATGTACAAAAATTTTTAGAACTTACCCCCAATCCATCCTTTGGGCCCAAATGATGTGCAGTTGTTGTTGCATTTTTGCTGTTAAAGAGTTTTTTAGTTGCACATATACACATTATAAAATATATCAGAGCTGCACACACATGACTAATATTTAAAGATATAATTCAACACATCAAGCCAAGTAAAGGTGACAGGTTATATAAACACACTTTTTTATCAACACAGGTCAAAAAGGTGTTATTAGAAATTGAACAAGCAAAAAGCAAAAACAGAAATAATATTTAGGTTAATTTCACATTTGTATAGATTTTAGCTTAGCTAACTATTGTTTTCTATTGGGTTTTGTTGTTGTTGAAAGTAGTAAGAATTTTAATTATGAACTTTAATATTTTTAATCAGCTATTATATCATTCTGGCTTTAATAATAAGTTTTATTTTGTTTGTTTGAATATTTTAATAATACTTTTCTTTCAGTGCAATAATAAAGTTTACACAAGTGTGAATGTGCATGTGTGTGTGTGAATGAAGATGAATGTATAACTTATTTTCCGTTTTAATTAAAACTCAGAAACTTATATCGTTGTGGTTTTATTCAACTCCAAATTGTGACTGAACAGAGAAGATCTTAAAATACCCTAAGCTAGCTGTGGGTGTTAGGCAGCGATGCGGCAGAGCTCTGCAGATCTGGTTTGAACTGAACATGATCTGCAATGTCAGCAATTTGTCGCCAAGGGCCGAAAGTGCGCACGCAAGACAAACTGTGAAGGCGGTTGGTGGAATTAGCGACATTTTGAGCGGATGTTTAGATTATTGAACTCAACAATGTAGCAGTATTTTGTTATTAATTAATTTAGGCAATTCTTGTTAAATGTTGTTTTGTATTTTTTATGTTATTATTTATTGATTCGTTGGCTGTTTATATAATTTTATATTAACTATAGTTAACTCTCCCTCCTCAAAATCCTGCTAGTCCTCGAGCAGTTTTTTATCTTTAGAAGTATGGAATATTATTAAATTCCGGATAAATCTTTTTGGGCTGTGATATTGTATTCATTTGAATTGTATTACTTAATTTTTGGGGAGCTTTTTCTTGTATTTGTAGAATTACTTTTTCTTTTGGTCGACAAAAGAAATTAGCAGTAGAAATAATGATGATTATGATGCAAATAAGGGTGAGTATGGCTATGCGATTAGCCGAAGAGTGCGTTGCCAATTCGTTTAGACGCTTTGTATTCTTAATATGGAGAGTTTTTAATGCTTTTAAGGATAGGACTTGTAGTCGCTCGGCTAATTTTGGAGTCATTTGTATTAGTGGTATTCCCGGTTTCATAATTGTTTCTTTATTATTATACTCTTTGCCTTTTATGTAAATTTTGTCATCCCAAAAGTGCACTATGTATGTGCCCATTAGATGTTGGGTTATATTATTATTGGTTATATTGCCATTAAAATTATTAAATAGAATTATGCTCTTATCGATCTCTTATATTTCTTCAATATGTTCCGCGTTACTAAAGTCACACAGCGATTCCTTTCCCTGAACTAGCTTAAAAATACATTTTGTTTTATATAGGTTTACAATTTTGTCCTTATTACAAATTTTTAGATTATTAGATAATATACAATTTGTTGGTATTTTTAACATTTGTTCTTTATGTTGGAATATTTCGTTAGTTTCTAGGTGTACAATGTAATGATTTTTAATTGCAGGCTTGATTAAAAGGTTTTGATATGTTGTTGTTTCTAGTATTGGGATTTTGACAATATAATTAATTGATGTTTTATTGTGGAGTACCGAGACATCGACAAATTCTAACATTTCTTCAACGGACAAGGAAGTTAAGTTGCCTTTATGGAATATATTACGGACTTCTGCAATTTCTATTTCATTTAAAAGTAATGTGTTTATAATATTTAATTTTGCCCATTGAATGGCGTTTTAAACATTTACTATTTCTTCTTTCATTAATCTAAACTGATTTTGTAAACTAGTCGCTATTTCATTATTAAAAGAATCGTCACGTTTTATTGAATTTACCAATCAATTTGAAACTTTCGTTAAATTGTTTATCCTGTTCTGTAGTTCGTTATTTATAATTATTTGATCGTTATTATTTGAAATAAGGTCGTTTAGATTATTTTCGATCATTACTAAGTCGGCATGATCAGGGTTTGCTGCAATATATTTCCAGGCTGATCCAATCCAATTGATTGATCTGGCCTGTCTATTTTTAAATGCTGAGAGTGTTTGGTATAAGTAGCTATTTCTAAGGTCATTGACTGTGTGCTCGCGTATTTTCAGAAGATCGTTTTCGATTTGTTGTATGTTTATAATATAAATAAGGTTAATGGATGATATTTTTATTTTTCCTTCTCCTTTATAAATTGTAATAGTATAAGCGTCAGTGTAATTTGTGAGGGCAAAACCATTAAAATTAAAAGATACCTATGAAAGAAAAATTTGTTTTATTAAACAACCAAGTTTTTGCCGGGTATGGGCCGATCCTTTCATGATCGGATTGATACCCGCAGTCGGACGACAGCTGGTAAATGTGATTGGATTTTATATTTATATTTTTTTTGTATTATTTTTATTTATATTATTTTTTTCAGACTGAACGGACTTTGGTTTAATTTCTAGGAGTTTTACGGACCTTTTTTTTTTTAGTATTATAAAAAAAAAATTTTGCTAGTTGATTTTGATATTACTTTTATGAACAACTCGTCTAGCATCGGTGACAATAGTTGTATTTCAGTTTTCTTTCACTATTTCTTTCTTAAATCGGGGTTGTTTATACCAACGTGGCAACAAAGGGTTAATATAAAGTTGCGAGCATCTCGCTTAAGCGGAGCTTTCACTCAATGAGAGCTTTCTCCGCTGAGATCCTCTCTCCACATAGGTTTAAGAAATCTCTTATCTTCTTGTAATTTTTAGTCTTAAAAAATCTTTTGAAGTGCGCGCACGCGAATAAACAATTTGCAAACTATTTGCAAAGTGAACCAGTCGAACGCTACAGTCAGGTGCTGACTGTAGAAGGCCATGGATTATTATAGTATACCGTGTATCATTTATTCTCCGTTATTTATAATGAAAATTTTGCATTAATTGGATTATTATTAAGCATTTAATAATATGAACTTTATATTCTTATTATTCTATTCGAACGACACGCACAAATTTAATTGACAAACAGTAGTGGCGGCCGCAGAAGTTGTATAGTAGCTTAGTGGGGTGTATGCCGGTTCGAGTCCGAATCCTGCCAAGATCAATGTCGGATATATTTTCCATTTTTTCTTTCTTTTCTATTAAATAATTTAAAAGCTTAACAAACAATACCTTTTAAATTTTTTGGTACGCAACATATTTAATTAGAACACTTTTATAAACTTTGCCGAATGTTGCACAAATCTGACAGTTGCGTACATACGCCGAATACGGCAATTGATGTGTGATAGAGCGGGACGCCAAAACATAAATGTGCAAATGCAGACATGCATGTATCGGCGTCCCGCTCTAACATTCGTAACTTATTGATTGTCTTAAATATTGCAAAAAAAAACATGAGATTTAATTTTTGAAAACTATTTTTATTGATATTTAATTAAATAACTGTAGTTTTCATTTAAGCTTATAAGAATAAAAAAATAACCAAAAAAAAAGTAATAAAAATAAAATGTTTCACCAGCCGGCCGCGCATGGCATTCGAACTCACGCACGCAGGACCGCACCGCTGTCCACCACTCTAACCACTAAGCCACCGCCTCATTTACTGATTGATCGGCAAAGTTGCATTCTGAGCTAATTATGTTACCATTCTATGCAAATAAAAAGTTTTGTAAAATGCTGTGTGTCCGACGATTCGAACTTCGGTATGATGCGTAAATTAGGTCTTAATATGGGCATAAGTATACGTTCAAATTGAGTTTAATTCGGATCATATCTGAGTTATTTTTACTCCGATTTCTATGAAATTTTCAGAAAACACCCGTGGCAAGGTATTTGTCATGTGAGATGTACAACTTTTGTTGTTGGATGTATATTGTGTATATTAAATCGTTATTACTGATTTACAGAGGCGGGAAGGGGCGTGGCCAAATTTCAAAAAAACTTTGAGACACCCGGATATACACGAATGTTGTCACAAAATTTTATTACTCTAGCTCTTATAGTTGCTGAGATCCAGGCGTTCATACAGACGGACAGACGGACAGACAGACAGACATCAATCGACTCGGCTGTTGACACTGATTCAGAATATATATAGTTTATGGGGTCGGAGATGCCTCCTTCTGCCTGTTACGCACAAACTCGTTCCGACAAACACAGTAGACCATGAATTTTTTTAAAATCCATGGCCTAAAAAACAAAAAAAGTGAATTTGTTTAATCTGCCCTCCTACGTTCGTGAAGAACATTTTGGTCCTTCGAGCCGGATAAAATTCTCCAAAATTCGCATTGGAAAATTATCCAGATAAGTGCTTATTTTGCCCTTCCTATTTTTCCAATGTTCAAAGGTGTATAAATATACACACACATATGTATATATTTTTCCTACACACACATATACAACATATATATATCTAGTTAACTGCAAGTGCTTGTTTTAGAGTATAATATAATAAAAATAAATCTTATAAAACATTTACATTACACAAAAGCAAACTTGCACTTACAGTTATGTATGTATGTATATACGTATGCGCAGCCAACGTACATATATAAAAGTACTTACTGAGACACCAAAGCTGCATATGCACAGTGGTCCATATCTTATAAAACTACTATCAAAAAGTTAATAACAAAAACATACATAGAAAAATATAATATTTAAATCCTCATCTACTCATATATTTTCTACCATCCATACACATACATACATTTTTTCCAAATATACATATATTAATATACTCGTAGTAACATATCCATTCTACACTACACCCACACTACACCTACACTACACAAAACTCAAGCTGAAAACACAACTCCCCTTCCACACACATAATTGTAAACAAAACTCCCCCAATTACTCTAAGCACAAACATGTAAAATTATACCACTGTACCACAGAATAATTACCCTAAGCATAAACATGTAAAACTATACCATTGTACAACAGAACAAAAGCCCTTCGATTAACCTCGGTCGTCGTTCACATAAAAGTCCGTTCTCACAAATATCATAAAATCTGCGACATAAACAATTGTCCCCCAAAGTCCGCGACATAAACAATTGTCCCCCAAAAATTCGGAGACAAAAACAATCGTCCCCTAGGCTACTCGAATTCGATCTTCGATCATTCAGCGTCGACCACTTGGCGCGCCAAATAATAAAAACAAATTATCCGAATCGCCTCTCACGCACTCGTCTCAGGATTCTCCAGTTACCACTATTTTTCGAGAATCTCTCTCTCCTCACGAGAATAAGAGTTTACAAACTCAAACTCTCTTAAATCTTCGCTTTTTGGCTAGGCAAATTGCCTATAAAAACTCAAACGCGCCTCCAGGCGCCAGTTCAATACTGAGTACGCTATCAACCGCGATAGCACTGCCTAACTTCGATATTAGAGGTATATTATCCCAACCCCGAGATAATCTAAAGGCTTCAGTTCTTTTTGATAGAATTGAATAAAAAGTGTTAATTAATATTACAAAAACCAACTTGTGTTTTTTTTAATTAACCCTCGGTCTGAATTCGTAATTGGCGCAGCCGGTAGGATTCTCAAGTAAAATTCGTGCGACTCGTTCCAAAAAACTAATCTAGTGACTAAGGAGTCTTGTACGACAAAGACTTATCCTTTAAAGAGATTAGACCACGCGAGTCGGCGCTATAGTGAACGCGAATCGTAATATGACGAAGACTTAGAATCCGCCAAAGAACCACGTGAGTCGGTAGTTGACATATACGAGTCAACTCACTGCAAACGAACCATAAAAGTGTAAAAACAAAAAACCCTATCACTAACTCTATCACTACAACAAAAGCGCAAAAAATCAAAAAACTCTATCACTGCAACAAACTTCAAAAAATAAAAAAATATAACATTTAATGATGACGATGTCAACGGAACAAGTTAAACTACTGTCGGAAACACACTTGAGTCAGGCCTTGGGTCAAATAAGACAAGTGCCTACATTCAGTGGCAGTACCCAGGAGCTGAGTGCCTTCATCCGAAGGATTGAATTCATACTACAATTATACCCAACGACGGACACCAGGCAACAACATGTGTGCTTCAGCGCAATCGAAATGCAGTTGGCAGGAGACGCTCAGAGAGTATCGCAATTATCTGGAGCTAGGACTTGGCCGGACCTTATGAATGCTCTTATCAGCGAGTATAAGACGCAAACACCATGTGAGGAACTACTTCGCCGCCTTTATAATACCTCTTTCGCTGGAAGTATCCGTAAGTTCGTAGAAGACCTAGAGACTAAGTCATTCATTATATCCAATAAGTTAATGTTAGAAAACAATGTTAGTAACACGATATTATACACAAATGCCTTGAATAACACGGTCAAAGACGTTAAAATAAGGAAATTACCCGATAGACTGTTTATGACCCTAGCTAGGCACGATATAACAACTGTGTCCAAACTTAAACAGGTAGCACAGCAAGAAGGCGTTTACGAAACGGTCTTCAATGATAAAACAAAACCACAGAATAATTCTAACTCAAATACAAATTCACCACAAAATTCAAAGAATAAGGGAAACTATCAAAATTTCTCAAACAATGCCATGCATAATGCAAGCAAACCGAACCAAAACACCCATTCTAAGCCTGCTGAAGCTAATTCGCAAGTTATGAACGAGTTCAAACAGAAATTAAGCCATGGTAGAGCCCAGAACCCCTCAAATCATCAACAGCAAAATAATAGTGCACCAAACCCTCCAGTTAAACGGCAAAGAGAAAGTACCAGTGGCCAGTACAAAGTGGACACAGGTAAAAATTTTCTTCAACCAGCCTCGGAGTCGGAAAGCGACTCAGAGGAAGAGGAAGCCCGTTCTTAAAAATTAAATTAAATAACATCACCCTCAAATGTTTAATAGACACCGGTTCGTCTATTAACATCATGAAGCAAAACTTCTTTAACTTTCCTATTAAAACCTCCAAAGTAAAAGTCCATACTATAAATGGCATCATAGTTTTGAACCAAAATGTTTCATTTCACTTAAGTAAACTTTGCCCCAACAAGCAAACTTTCTATATTCATAACTTTTCTGAGAAATATGATTTGCTATTAGGAAGAAATTATTTAGAGTCAACTAATGCTCAAATCGATTATTCAACTCAAACAGTCTTTTTAAATGGCTACCCTTTCAAAATGTGGTACGACCACATCCAAACAGATGAATCAAAGGCTACCAATGAGTGCCCTAAATCATCTAAAGCAGAGGAAACCCCTCTAAACACCTCAACTTCAACTAAGACCCCACTTAAAATTAGATAAGTCCAAGGTTACCAATGAGTGCCCCAAGTTATCTAAATTAGAAGAGTCCAAGACCACCAATGAGTGTCCCAAGTCTTCTAAAAATGAGGAAAACCCTCAAAACACCCCTTACATAGAAGAAGCCCTTCTATCAACCTCCTCTAACTACGCCTTAGACGACGAGTTAAGAGAGTCCAATGTATTTAGATTAGAACATTTAAATGCAGAGGAAAGGGAGCAACTTTCGCATGTCTTGCTTGAATATAGTGATATTCAGTACAAAGAAGGTGAAGATTTGACCTTTACGAGTACGATTAAACACTCTATTCACACAAAACACGAAGACCCTATCTACAAAAAACCTTACAAGTATCCCCAAGCTTTCGACCTAGAAGTCAACAGACAAATTAACGAAATGATTGAACAAAAGATAATTAGAAAATCTAAGTCTCCTTATTGTTCTCCGATTTGGATTGTTCCAAAAAAAGGTGACGCTTCTGGCAAAGCAAAATTTCGATTAGTCATAGACTATCGTAGTCTCAATGAAATAACCATTGATGACAAATTCCCCATTCCACTAATGGATGAAATATTAGACAAACTCGGACGTTGTCAATATTTCACAACTATCGATCTAGATAAGGGTTTCCATCAAATCCCAATGGACCCACAATCAATTCCTAAGACAGCATTTTCGACAAAACATGGACATTACGAATATACTCGTATACCATTTGGTCTAAAAAATGCACCAACAACCTTTCAACGTTGCATGAACAATCTCTTAGAAGATTTGATCTACAAGGATTGTTTAGTCTATTTAGATGATATTATTATTTACTCCACTTCATTGGAAGAATATATAACATCACTAAAAAGGGTATTTGATAAGCTTCGATCAGCCAATCTAAAGTTGCAACTTGATAAATGTGAATTTCTGAAGAAAGTAACAGAATTTCTCGGTCACATTATCATAACAGATGGCATCAAACCAAACCCCAATAAGATAAAAGCAATTGTCAACTTTCCTATTCCTTAAACCACAAAAGGAATAAAGTCTTTTCTTGGACTCTGCGGATTTTACCGTAAGTTCATCCCTAATTTTGCAAAGATAGCAAAACCCATGACAATAAGGCTGAAGAAAGGAGCAACAATCAATATAAACGATAGTGATTACGTGTCCGCTTTTGAGAAACTTAAGGTACTCATCACGTCCGATCCCAATTTGATATACCTCTCACTAACCACAGATGCGAGTAATATAGCTATAGGTGCTGTATTATCCCAAGAACATAGACCTATTTGTTACGCAAGCAGAACTCTAAACGAGCATGAACTCAACTATTCGGCAATAGAAAAGGAACTATTAGCCATAGTTTGGGCAACAAAATATTTTAGGTCCTACTTATTCGGAAGGAAATTCGATATATTAAGCGATCATAGGCCACTTGTCTGGTTAAACAATATGAAAGATCCTAATATGAAACTGCAAAGATGGAAGATAAAACTCAATGAATATGATTACAACATTCAGTATCTACCTGGTAAAGAAAATCACGTAGCTGATGCCCTATCCAGAGTTCAGATCCAAGAAAACTTCCTAGGTGAGGAAAATACAGTTTCCCTTTCCACAGCAGCCACTGTGCATAGTGCACAAGAAGACAGCCAAAGTCACATCCCCATAAATGAAAGACCTCTTAATTATTACAACAGACAGCTAGAATTTATAAGAGATAAAAAAATTGTTATCTATTTCCCCAACGAAGCCGATTTCCAAATCTTACAAAATGCTTATGTCCAAATAATAAGTCCAGATAACCTCACTAAAACAATGAGAACCAGCGGTAAATTGATAGATCTTCAAACATACGCCCAGTTTAAAGAGATCATTCTTAAAACGCATAAGGAATTATTACACCCTGGAATAGAGAAACTTATTCTCCAGTTCAAAGAACACTATTACTATCCCGACTATCAGAAACTTATTCAAAACATTATAAATGAATGCGAAATCTGTAATATAGCCAAAAACGAACATAGAAATACTAAACTAACCTTCGAAACAACTCCAGAAACCTTCAACCCCAGAGACAAATACGTCATGGATTTATATTTAATAAATAATAAACAGTTTCTATCATGTATTGACATTAATTCTAAATACGCCTCCCTGATAGAAGTAAACAGTAGAGATTGGCTTGAAACCAAAAGAGCTATTTTACGCATATTTAACTATATGGGCAAACCCATAGAGATAAAAGCCGACAAAGACTCCGCTTTCATGTGCACTGCACTCAAACTCTGGCTAGATTCAGAGGGAGTAACTCTCAACATAACGACAAAAATGGAAATGGCAAAAATGGAATTTCTGACATTGAGAGATTTCATAAAACTGTCAACGAAAAACTAAGAATTAGAATGAGTGAAAACGAACCCGAAAATCAATTTACAAAATTCGAGACAATACTTTACGTATATAATCATAAAACAAAACATAATACAACGGGTCGAACACCAGCAGATATCTTTATTTTCGCAGGAACACCTGCCTATAACACTCAACAGAACAAAATAGATAAAATCGACAAGCTAAATGAAAATAGAACAGACTTCGGTATTGTTGGTGAATGAGGCAAAAGAGTGGACTGTAATTATCTTTTTTCTAGGTTGCACTCTTTATTTCTTAATGTTTCCATAAAATGTTGGCGCGTTCAATCTCGCGTAGCTTTCTTAGCATCTTCACAAAAAACACTGACTTTTTCTAGCAATCACAGTTTTCGGTAACAAACTTATCGATATCAATTATATTCTAATGCAGAAGCAGAGTTGCATTGCTCTGTTAACAAACATATGTTTCTAGGAAGTTTAACATAACAATTTAAATTCAATAAGTAAACTTTCTTATTTCTAACCATACCGGCCCCCCTGAACTCTGCGTTCAGTCAATTGGGAGCGGTGCAATCTTTGTAATAGACCGCTTATATATTCCATGTGACGTCTTTATCGTGACAACTCTGATCTTGTGGTCGGTTCCTGGATGAACCTCAATGATGCGCCCCAGTAGCCATTTGGATGGAGGTAGATTAGGCTCCTTTAGAACCACAAGTGTATCCACGCGTAGATTGGGGGTTTTCATCTGCCATTTGTTGCGCTCCTGCAGACTCGTCAAGTACTCCATATGCCAGCGCTTCCAGAATCCCTGTACCATAGCCTGAAGCTGAGTCCAACGCTGTAATTTGTTAATGTTTGTGCTCAAAAGCGACGGTTCTGGCAAAGCTGTGTATGGTTGTCCCACTAGAAAGTGTGCCGGTGTCAGTGGATCAAGGCTGTCATCACCAGATTGTGACAAAGGTCGTGAATTCAGAAGAGCTTCGATTTGTGTCAATACGGTACACAACTCTTCAAAGGTGAGAGCGGCTGCTCCTACTACTCGGCGCAAATGAAGTTTGATTGACCGCACGCCCGATTCCCACAACCCACCAAAATGTGGTGCGGACGGGGGAATGAAATGCAAAGTGAGTCCTACCGTGGCAATGAAGTTAGCTAGCTGTTCATCCTTAGCATGTGCTGTAGCTACTTCTCGCATAGTATTCAGCTCCCGTTTGGCTCCGTGAAATGTAGTTCCGTTGTCGGAGTAAAGATCCGTCGGAGTCTTCCTTCGTGCACAAAATCGCTTGAACGCGGCTATAAATGCATTCGTAGTCAGATCGCTGACTACCTCAATATGGATGGCCTTAGTTGCGCACACAAAGATGGCAAACCATGCCTTGCCAATCCTCGGAGTTCGACCCTTAGATTCTTTTATAGCAATAGGTCCCGCGTAGTCGAGACCAGTGTGTTGAAAACATGGACTTTGATGAACTCTAGGTACAGGTAGATCTGCCAGTACCTGCTGTGCTGTGTTACGGCGTTGCATAAAACATTGCTTGCAACGAAAGACCTCTTTCCGGATTAAGTTACGTGCTCCCAATATCCAAAATTGTTGTCGAATGATATGGAAAGTAGCCTCCACACCGGAATGAAGATGAGTTCTGTGAAAATAACGAATTAATAGCGATGCAATTGCCGAAGACTTAGCTACGAGAAGGGATGTTTTGCATTGAAGTTCAGTTCGGATTTCACAATCCGTCCTCCGACTCGCAGTAATCCAATTGGGTCACAAAATGGTGCGAGCTTTATTAAATTCGATTTTGTTTGTAGAAGGTTGCTTTTCGAGAGTACTTCATAATCCCGAGTAAACTCAGTACGTTGCATATGCAGCAAAAGTCTGTTGCGAGCATAATGTAATTCAGTTGCCGTTAAGAATTTGCCTCGTGTCCAATCCTGACATGGATACTTCAAATTGTCGTCGTTGTCTAATTTACAAAGTTTTCCTTTGCGGCAATGCTGGTGCAAGAATCGAAAGACATAGCAAGTAACCCGCAGGAGATGGCTCCATGATGACAGCTTGTTGCTCAACAGATTGAGCACGTCTATATTCAATTCAGGATTGTGTGCTATAACAAAGGTTTGTTGTGGTTTTTCTTCAACTGCAGCGAGGGGAAGTACGTCAAATTCAGATCCTTTCCTTTCAGATGGCCATTCTGGACGAGGTTGTGAGAGCCATGGTGGACCTGTCCACCATAAACTGTGTTCAAGTAGTTGGGAAGGCAGTAATCCTCGCGATGCACAATCAGCTGGATTGTCTTCTGATTTTACATGATGCCAACAGCTTCTTGGATAATCCTGTAAGATTTCTGCTGTCCTGTTGCACACGTATGTATTCCATTTACGCGGTGGTTCTGATAACCAATGCAGTACAATTTCCGAATCGCTCCAGCAGTCGATGCTAGCGACTGGAATGGTCAAAGAGTCCTTGATGAGCGTTAATAGCTTCGATAATAGATGAGCAGCATTTAGTTCGAGTCGAGGGATTGAAATAGGTTTGATCGGGGCAACCCGAGTTTTGGCAGCGATCAAAGTAACCACGATTTCAGTTTCCATTGCGACACGACTGTAAACAACAGCTCCAAATGCTGGGCGATGAAGCATCTGCGTATCCATGTATTTCAATGGCGTTTGCTGGCCTAGCAATGTGTCGAGGAATCCGACACTTCGATAATAAATCAAGTTCATTTGCCAAAATAAGCCAACGCCGCAATATAGTTCCGGTGAGCACATCCTCCCAGCCGAGGGAAGTCAGCCAACATTCTTGGAAGAGTATTTTCAGCATTACAGTTGTTGGTGCCACAAATCCCAACGGATCGTAGATCTTTGACAGTTCAGACAAAAGAGTGCGCTTAGTTGGCTCGCGATCAGTGTCAAAAGTATTAAGCTTTATGCCGACCTTATCGGATCTTGGACTCCACAGCAATCCCAATATTTTGACTAAGTGAGATACATGCTGGTCTTCATCCGCATTAGGCTTGTATTCACAGTCTTGCAAAGGTAACATTCTCATAAGCTCTTCACAATTAGAGCTCCACTTCCGAAGATTGAATTTCGCTTTGGCTAGCAAGCAAACAAGTTCGTCCTTTAGTTTGAGTAGACCCTCTACAGAATCGGCTCCCGAAGATATATCGTCCACATACGTATCATGTTATAGAGCGTGTGCAGCCAAGGGATGTTCCTGTCGATAATCTTCAGCGAGTTGCTTTAGTACTCTAACCGCTAAAAAGGGTGACGGCGCTAATCCATATGTGACCGTCAACAAACGATAGTGTCGAAGAGGAGATCTTTCGTCTTCACGCCACACTATGCGTTGCAAATCCGTATGTGACTTTGATACTTGAATGCCTCGAAACATCTTTTCTATATCAGCACACACAACGTAGTAATATTGCCGAAATCTCAGGCAAACTCCAAACAGGTCTCGTTGAATTGGTGGGCCGATGTGTAACCGATCGTTGAGTGAGAAGCCAGTGTCATCCTTAACCGAGCCGTCGAAGACCACTCGGCACTTGGTAGTCGTGCTTTCTGGTTTCATGACAGCATGGTGAGCCAGGTAAACGCACTTGTCAAGACTCTTGCTTTCCTGGTCCAAATGAATCTCTTTCATGTGTCCCCGCTCAAGATAATTCTTCATAAAATCAATATACTGGTTGCGCAGATCTGGATAACGCCTAAACTTGCCTTCTTGTGATGCAAATCGGTTAATTGCCTGTGTCAACATTGAATTATGAATAGGTGGCGCATCAGCCTTGAAGGGGTACTCCACTATGTACACACCCTCGCTATTGCGTTTATGAGAGGCCACAAAATGCTGTTCGGTTGGGTCACATGCATCGATCGTCGATTTGCTTGGATTAATGTTGTCCATTTCCATAAATGATCGAACCAATGAATCCAAGTCCAATTGAGCATGCAGTGCTTGATGAGTCATCGTCGTGTCCTGAACGTTGTCACAAGAGCCGACAACGACCCAACCAAAAAGGGTGTTAAGTGCTTGAAGGCCATTGTTTCCTATGGGGATTCGCTCGCCTGTGTAAATGCTCCATAGTTGATCAGAGCCAATAATAACGTCAATCTGACCAGGTGTATGAAAAGTCGGGTCTGCCAATGCCAATCCTGCAAGGGCCTCCCAAGTACTTGTGTTGACCTCATGAGAAGGAACAGATGATGTTAATGAATTCATAATAAAGGTGGTTATATGAACAGCATCATTAGTTATACGAGATCGTAGATGCAACTTGGTGCATCCTCGAGTGGTACCTGCGTGATTGGCCGAGAGCCCAACCACCGAGATTCGGGCCTGTGATTGACTTGCTCCGACGCGTTGCACAAACGCTTCGCTGGCTAACGTTATAGTAGATCCAGAGTCCAAAAGTAGGCGACAAGTTGTAAGTTTGCCCCACTTGTTGATCACATGTGCAAGTATTGTTGGCATTAATATCTGCGCCCTCTGCAGAAGCATCGTACCTGCCGAGAAATGTGACATATCGGCTGTGGTATGTTGTGTGTCCGTTGGAGTGCTTGTAGTAATTGGTCGAAGATCCAGTTCCACTTGCGGCGTATAGTGAACAAGCGTATGATGCATGCCTTGACAGTGGCGACACCGATATTTTGAAGTACATTGTTTTGCTGTATGGTTCTGAGCTAAGCAATTGAAACAAAGCTTGTTGTCCTTTATAAATGACCTGCGTGTCAGCAGTTCCATGGCCTTAAATTGAGCACAAGATGAGATTGTGTGAGATTGCTTGCATACTACACAAAGCTTTCCACTGGTGTTCTGGTCTCCGTTAGCTAGATGCACAGTTGCTGTACGCTTTCCCGATGTTTGGCGAACAGGTTGGCATGATTCCAATGCGTCACAACGGTGAAATATGAATTTCAAAAAAGTATCGATGCTCACGTTGTTTTCGGTAGACTCTTCGCGCTCTGCCCACGATTGTCTTGTATCAATGTCCAGTTTGTTTAGCAAAATATTGATGACCCATAGATCACGCCCATTACAATTGAGAGCTTTCAGTCCTCGGATTGCTTCATCTGCTCCGTCGGCAAGTTTCCGAAGAGAAGCAGCACCAGATCCAGAGACACTCGGCATAGACAAGAAACTATTAACAAGGGATCTGGCAATTAATTGTTTCTTGTCATATCTTGTAACCAATCGTTCCCATGCTCCTGTATAGTTCTCCTCTGTCACTGCAATGTGTTTTACCAAGCTAAGTGCGTCTCTGGCCAAATAAGATTTCAAATAGTGAAACTTCTGGCAGCTCGTGAAATTGCTACGATTCCCGATTGATCCAAGAAATAAATCACAAAATTGCGGCCAGTCCTCATAGTTGCCGCTGAAAGTAGGGATCTTGATTTTCTCACATCGAAAATCACTGTTGTTTGAATTGCGCATGTGTTCTAAAAACTCCGCTTGCGATGTAGCGAGCCGTTCCAGGTGATCTGCAGTTGCGTTTGATGTCGAAGAGTGAATCTGAGCTGCTGTAACATCAGCCAAAGCACCAGCTAATTTGGAATGTGTCTCGTAGAACTTCCTTTCATATTCATGCAAGTCGTCTGGTTCAACCCAATTGTCTTCATGTGAATAATTGTAATATTCCGCAGTTAATCTCGTCAAGTCTTCAAACGTTTCAGTCAAACGTCGAATGCGATATTCCAAAGTCGCCAAAGAAGTTGTGGTCAAATCCAACGTCGAAGTATAAGCGCGTGTTATTTGCGATTTGCAAAAACCACGTTGTTGAACAATTGCCTGCATTGTGAGGTTAGAAACGTATTTTCACTCAAGTGTGAAAAGTCCAAATTCAATAAGGAAGAAAGAGTGCCAAATTCCAAGCAAGCCGTGATGATCCCGCGACCATCCGGCTCGAAGGACCAAAATGTTGGTGAATGAGGCAAAAGAGTGGACTGTAATTATCTTTTTTCTAGGTTGCACTCTTTATTTCTTAATGTTTCAATAAAATGTTGGCGCGTTCAATCTCGCGTAGTTTTCTTAGCATCTTCACAAAAAACACTGACTTTTTCTAGCATTCACAGTTTTCGGTAACAAACTTATCGATATCAATTATATTCTAATGCAGAAGCAGAGTTGCATTGCTCTGTTAACAAACATATGTTTCTAGGAAGTTTAACATAACAATTTAAATTCAATAAGTAAACTTTCTTATTTCTAACCAGGTATAGACACCAACTTCAGAGAAGCCCCTCTGGTCAAATCAAAGACAACCAACCCTTTTAGAAAAACAGGAAATATAAGGCAGATAGATAACAAGCATTTCGAGGAAACAAACAGAGGCAGAAAAATAATCCACTATAAGTCTAAATTCAAAAAGAAAAAGAAAACTAACAAAAGTAAATACGATAATAATAATTCCAGGCTTACTCCCGAGCATGATCTTCACGATATACCTCCTAACAACGGTTAACGCACAGAACTTAGAAGTAACTCCTATCCAGGCTAAAAATGGTTATTTAATATTTCAAACCGGATCAATAGACCTACCTATAAATTATGAATACCATTATCTATCCGTTAATCTAACCAAGACCGAAATTATTTACGAGGAACTAATTAAGCAAGCTCAATTTTTTGAGAATTTACAGCAAATTAAGTATCTTATAGAAAAACTCAATAGGGAAATGAATGGTGTAAGAATCGCAAAACGCAGCAAACTTGGTCTTGCTAATTTTATGGGAACAATTTATAAGTATTTGTTTGGCACCTTAGACCAAGAAGATAAAGAAGAGTTGCAACAACAAATAGGCGATATTTCCAAAAACAACATACAGATAAGTGAGCTTAATCATGTAATAGACGCAATCAATAAAGGAATAGAAGTGACAAATCATCTAAATCACCTCCGTGAACAAGAGCAAATGTTGGCTTTAGTAATTTTCAACCTGCAGCAATTCACAGAATATATAGAAGACATAGAGCTTGGTCTACAACTAACACGTTTAGGTATCTTCAACCCCAAACTCCTAAGACACGATTCATTAACTCACGTAAATTCAGAAAAACTCCTTAGTATCAAAACTTCTGCATGGCTCAAGTCTGACACTAATGAAATCTTGATAATCTCCCAAATTCCAAGAGAAATAATTAAACTCCCAATCTTTGAAATAGTACCATATCCAGACAAACAAAACATCATACTAACAGAAACTATTCATGATAAATACTTTTTACATAATAACCAGACCTATACGGCAGGCTCCCAAATCTTAGTCATAAACAAATGTATAAGGGGTATATTAAATCAAATAGCAACGCAATGTAGATATAGCAAAACACACTCTGACTTTGAAATCAAGTACGAACCAAATATAATTACAACTTGGAACCTTCCCAAGACAATCTTAAACCAGAATTGTATTAATAGAGAAATCACAATAGAAGGCAACAATATGATTAAAGCGTCCAATTGCTCTGTTCAATTAGAAGAAATATTAATCACTAATACAACGCTAGAATACACTCAGACCATTTATGTAAACAACAACGTAACTAAGTTAGAACCACTAGAGTATATCCAAGCAAAAGAAATAATCGAACAGCACGCTCAGACAAATAATATTTTTCAAATAATAATAATCACAGCACTAGCCATAATAATTGTACTTGCCCTAATGTATTTCATTTACAAATATAAAACCATACCCCAGAGGCTAATTGTAAAATTTAGAAATTCAAATCCAGAGAATGAAACTATTGTAAAACCAGAAATTGAAAACGTTATACCAACAGTAGATACCCCCAACAGTAGATAACCCTAGAATAAGCGCCTGAGGGCAAGCTTTTTTCTTAAGGATGGAGAAGTAACATATCCATTTTATACTACACCCACACTACACCTACACCACACAAAACTCAAGCTGTAAACACAACTCCCCTTCCACACACATAATTGTAAACAAAACTCCCCCAATTACTCTAAGCACAAACATGTAAAATTATACCACTGTACCACAGAATAATTACCCTAAGCATAAACATGTAAAACTATACCACTGTACCACAGAACAAAGGCCTTCGATTAACCTCGGTCGTCGTTCACATAAAAGTCCGTTCTCACAAATATCATAAAATCTGCGACATAAACAATTGTCCCCCAAAGTCCGCGACATAAACAATTGTCCCCCAAAAATTCGGAGACAAAAACAATCGTCCCCTAGGATACTCGAATTCGATCTTCGATCATTTAGCGTCGACCACTTGGCGCGCCAAATAATAAAAACAAATTATCCGAATCGCCTCTCACGCACTCGTCTCAGGATTCTCCAGTTACCACTATTTTTCGAGAATCTCTCTCTCCTCACGAGAATAAGAGTTTACAAACTCAAACTCTCTTAAATCTTCGCTCTTTGGCTAGGCAAATTGCCTATAAAAACTCAAACGCGCCTCCAGGCGCCAGTTCAATACTGAGTACGCTATCAACCGCGATAGCACTGCCTAACTTCGATATTAGAGGTATATTATCCCAACCCCGAGATAATCTAAAGGCTTCAGTTCTTTTTGATAGAATTGAATAAAAAGTGTTAATTGATATTACAAAAACCAACTTGTGTTTTTTTTAATTAACCCTCGGTCTGAATTCGTAATTATATATAAAGTCTTAAAACGCAAATATACACACACACATATATTTTTTCAATGTCCATGAACACATAATATAAAAGTACATTGCTGAGACACCACAGCTGCATATGTACAGTGGTCCATATCCAATATATACAAAATTCATCAAAAAGAAAAAAGAATAATTACATATTAAACGTGACATTATCATATTTTTCATATTGCATACTCGTATATAAATATACATACATATATTGTGCTATGCACATACATATATACCTAAGTACATACATGTGTGTATGTACGTGATCTTTTGCAAAGGTTAAAGACTCGCTATTAACATAAGTACCGCATACCCAAGTACCGCAAACTCTATTAAATACATACATCCCGCTAGTTCAGTACCGCTTTGCGAGTTCAGCGGCACCTGCGCTAGAAGTGCGCTCAGCATCAAGGGTATTTAATACCCTTTAAATCTTTCTACTTATTATTGGGGTATATCCGACTTGTAATATCCTTTACAATATATCAACTGATTTTCGGGGTATATCCGATTTGTAATATCCTTTACAATATTTCTACTTAGGTTTGGGGTGGATCCGACTTGTAATATCTTTTACAATATATCAACTGATTTTTGGTGGCATGGTCCAAAATGGCTAAGGACACCACAGGATCAGTGGAGAATGTCAAATCAACCACTCCAAAATATAATTCCAGAACAAAGATCCATCAAAGCACACATTGCTTCTACGACTCCACATATCGATCTTCTTGAACGTTTTTCCGACCTAGGACGAGCGTTGCGGGTACTATCCTACGTATTGCGCTTCGGTAGAAAATTCAAAAATTTGCATCCATCGACTTCAAAGCAGCTGAGTGCATATGAAATCGATAGTACTCTTCAACTTCTTATCAAATCCACTCAACGCATCCATTATTCGAATGAGTACGAATGCCTCTCTCGAGAGAAATCTATTCCTCCTTCCAGTTCCTTACTCAATTTAAATCCATTTGTCGATAGCAATGGAATCCTGAGAGCATGTGGTCGTGTTCACTCCTCACCCGACTTGAGTTATGATGAGCGACATCCTATACTCCTACCATATTCTAGCCACTTTTCCAGGCTTCTAGTTCGTTTCACTCATCGCATAGCACTGCACGGAGGGAATCTACTCTTAGTGCGCCTTATAAGGTCCAAATATTGGATTCCAAAACTCCGTAATTTGGTAAAAGGTATAATTAACTCCTGTAAGGTTTGTGCGATTCATAAAAGGAGGCTACAATCACAGCTTATGGGTAATTTACCCGTTCATCGAACAACTTTTCCCGACCATTTTCTTACACAGGTATGGATTTTGCCGGTCCATTTGAAATAAAAAGTTTTACAGGACGTGCATGCCGCATTTCCAAAGGATATGTTTGCGTATTCGTCTGTTTCTGCACCAAAGCCATCCACTTGGAACCGACAACTGATTTAACAACTGACGCGTTCCTTGCAGCCTTTTCTCGTTTTGTATCCAGACGTGGATGTCCTCTAAAAGTGTTCTCCGATAACGGATAGAATTTTGTTGGAGCTTCGAAAGCTCTTAATGATGATTTTCTTCTCGCTACGTAAGATAGTATAACTTCTAATTTCATCCATCAAAATCTGACTTGGCATTTCATACCCCCAGGTGCTCTTCACATGGGAGGACTCTGGGAAGCAGGAGTCAAAAGTTTTAAAGCCTTAGTCCATAAATCTACATCCTTTGTAAAATATACCTTCGAAGAGTTTGCTACACTACTTTCCAAAATTGAAGCGTGCCTCAATGCCTCAAAATGTTCTTCACGAACGTAGGAGGGCAGATTAAACAAATTCATATTTTTTTTTTTTTTCTCCTTTGTTTTGTTTTCATTCCATTCACTCGAATACAGTCCACACTCATACACATCACTGATTCATAACTAAGATGGCACCTCGCACTAACATTCGTGAAGAGCGCAGATGTACTCGAGGAACTGAGTGCTTCCGTTGCCGAGTCTGCCGCGGTATTCACCCGCTGCGAAGATGCAGACGTCTTTTGCGACTTAATGCCGAAAAACGACTAAGAGCTGTGCTAATAAATAAATATTGTGCCAATTGCTTAGCTCATGAGCATTCGCAGGGGAAGTGCCGAAGCAAGGACAAATGCCGCATCTGCAATCGTGCCCATCACACTCTTCTTCATTTTCATGAACACCGTCTTCGACGCTCTCCTAGCGTACAACCGGCAACCCAGGTCCAATCGCCGTCTCTGACCACGCTGCTGCACCACCGCAATCCCAAACTACTACCCTCCGCAACCATCTTGATCGATAATGGAAGCAAGGTTTTCGAGGCACGTGCATTGATTGATGCATGCACTTCGGTATCCAGGATCGATGCATCCTTTGCGTCTGCTACGCGCTTGGCTAGCGTCAATGTTGGACGGGAAGCAGCGTGTGCGGCAGTCATCCGGGCCAAGGATTCCGATGGGTTCCGGTTGGACGTGGTGCTACAGCTCGAGCATCCACTGCAATTCCGTACACCATTAATTGACATCAATCCCTCTGTCAGGGAGCGTTTTGAAGGCCTAATCCTGGCTGACAGCAACTTCGACAAGCCTTCCACCGTATCCATCGTCCTTGGAGCCGATGTATATTCAGACATCGTTCGAGAAGGCTTCCACTCAAGCAAGTCTGGCGGACCTGTGGCCTTACGCACAGTTTTTGGATGGACGTTGTCGGGCGCTTGAAACTAATTAAGCTAATCTTTTATATATCACTAAATTACATTTTGAAGTTGCATACAATGCAAGGGCGGCGGGATGTTTATACCAACGTGGCAACAAAGGGTTAATCTAAAGTTGCGAGCATCTCGCTTAAGCGGAGCTTTCACTCAATGAGAGCTTTCCCCGCTGAGATCCTCTCTCCACATAGGTTTAAGAAATCTCTTATCTTCTTGTAATTTTTAGTCTTTAAAAATCTTTTGAAGTGCACGCACGCGAATAAACAATTTGCAAACTATTTGCAAAGTGAAAAAACAAAAAAGTGAATTTGTTTAATCTGCCCTCCTACGTTCGTGAAGAACAGGGGTGTTAATTTTGAGCCTAGTCTAGTATTTTGTTTGACAAATATTACTTGCCCTGGTTGGTAAGTTATTATTTTTTTTCGTTCTTTATTATGATATTGTAAATCTGTCATTTGTTTCTGTTTAAGTTTTTCTATGTTATTTTGTCTGCTTTTTTCATATTTCTCGGGGTCAGTGGTCAAGTGTCTGCCAAAAAACACATCAAGTGGTCGTTGTTTTGTTACGGAGTGTATCGAGTAATTATACTCATAAACGGATCTGTCTAATAGTTCAAATGTTCGGTGAACCTGTTTTGCTTTTAAACATCTCATGGTTTCGGCAAGGGTGGAATGGAATCTTTCTATTTGTCTGTTAACTGAACTTTTATAGGGAGGAGCTTTGTAAATTTCGATGCCTTATTGATCTTTTAACATGAAAGTAATGCTAGCTGAGTTAAATGATTTTTCATTATCCATTACTATAAATTTGGGTACGCCGTAGTAAAACAAAATGTCGTGCAAGGGTTTTTTTATATCTTCTATTGATTTTGAATTTATGATTTTTGCACAAGCTAATTTGGAAAATTTATCGATTGCTGTCAGGACTAATTTTCTTTCTGTCGAGAATATGTCAATAGGAATTGTGTGACCTGGATATTCTGGAATTGGCGTTTCTGCTATTTCTGGATAAGGTGGGTGCCTATCATTTTTCACTTCTTTGCATACTTGACATTGTTTAACGAGAGTAGCTATTTTTTGTTTCATTTTAGGGAAATAATATTTTTGGGCCATTTGAATTTTATTCTCCTGAGCGTTTCTGTGAGCTCTATTATGGGTTTGTAGTATTTTTTCGTCTTGTTCGGCTTCTGAATTCAGGTCAATTACTTTGGTTTGTGTGAATCTAACTCTAAAGGATTGGAAATATTGTGAATATAGTTTTTGAATCTGTCCCATTATGTCTTCTGTCGCATAAATTCCATATATAACTGTTGGGTTTAAGTATTTTTGCAGTAATTTTAGTAGGTCGTCGTCAGAAAATGTTTGTTGTGAAATTATGTGTCTGTGGAATGGGAGTATCAACTTGTAGGTGGATGTTCTTTATGAATGAATATTTGGTTTTTAAATGCGTTAATCGGGACCTCGATACTAGGGATGAGATTATGGCTTGAGCTTTGAGCGCTATGTTGTGTTGAGGTGATTGAATTTATTTGATTTCTATTAGGAGCCCTGGAGAGAGCATCTACATTTTCCTTTCATGGTTTATAAAGAATTTGTTTGTTATATTCATCAAGGTATGTCTTCCATCTCCTAATTGCTATACCTCCTTTGCAATTACAGTCGTGCGTAAGCGGTTCATGGTCTGTATAGATTTTCACCTTTGATCCTCCATACAAATAGCCTTTGAATGCTTTTACTGCCCAACATATGGCTAACATTTCTTTTTTGGCTGTTTCATAATTTTCTTCTGTTTCGGATAGGATTCTAGATATGAATGATATTGGTCTGTCGTTTTGGGAAAGTACTGCTCCTATTGCATAGTCTGAGGCATCTGTAGTTAGGACAAATTCTTTATTAAAGTCGGAATATTGTAAAATGACATCATCGGGTATTAAGGTACTTTTTATTTTTTCGAAGGGCTCTATGGCTTCACTGTTGAGTTGGATTTGTTTTTTAGCTGAAGCTGATTTGGAAATACGGCCGTCTTCTCCTCTGAGCAATGTTGTGAGCGGTCTAGCAAGCGATGCGTAACCCATTATGAATCTTCTATAGTAACTCGATAATCCAAGAAATGCACTTAGTTCTTTAACTGTTTTTGGTTGGGGATAGTTGGCTATTGCTGCTACCTTTGTTGGATTTGTTTCTATTCCTTTATCGGATATAACAAATCCCAGAAACTCTACTCTATTTTTAAAAAATTCGTATTTATCTAGTTGACATTTCATTTTGGCGGCATTTAAAGTATCAAAAATGAAGTCAAGATTTTTACAGTGTGTTTCTTCGTCCTGGCTAAAAACTATTTTGTCATCAATGTAAATGTAACAGATTTTACCAATGTGTTCTCTAAGGATATCGTCGAGGGCGCATTGGAATATAGAGGGTGCGTTTTTTAGTCCAAAAGGTAGTCAATTACCATTCCATATTTTTTTATATTTGAGGCGTCTAGCTTTTTTGGTACAATCCACACTGGTGAATTGTAGGGGAAACGGGACGGACGAATTATTTCATTTTCTAAAAGTTCATTGATTTGTTTGTTGACCTCGTCTTTTAAAGCAAATGGGAATGGGTAAAATTTCGAATAAACCGGAGTATCTGTGTTTGTGCGGATTTCTGCTTTGACTCTATTGGTGTAGGTCAGTTTTTCGTCTGGCTCAACAAAAAGGTTTCGGTATTTTTTTACAAGTTGGCTTGAGTTTGTTTTTTGAGATTCTGTCAGGTGTTCTGTTCTTGGGATTATTACGTTCACGAATTCAAATTTCTTTTCTTGTATTGGGACACTCATGCCATTTTTTAGTAACATTAGTTTATTTTTGATGTCGATTACAGCACCTAATTCTTTTAGGCTGTCGCTTCCCAGTATAGCGTCAAACGTCTTTAGCGTAGGTAGCAGGAAAAACTTAACTATAGTATTTGGGTCGTTGAATAAGTTTGCCATCTTGGAATGGGTTATTTTAATGTTGCCTTCTACAGAGACTGCTTGAAATGGATTTTTGTTTTGTAATGGATTTGGGACGAATTTGGGCTGGATATAATTTCTATTTGAACCGGTGTCTATTAATATATTAAGAACTTTGCCACTCCTCACTTTACACTGGAAATATCGTAATGAGGAGTCGGTTACTCTAAAAAATTAACATAAGTGTAGTCGTATTGATATTCTTGGTCATTTTCCTCAACACGTTCAGTATAGTCTGACAAACTTTCATCTTGGTCTTGTTGTTCATCCTGGCTTGCAATTAACTGTTCATATTCGTCAAGTGTGCTATTAGAATAGTCAGTGTCTGTTTGTTCGTCTGTGCTTGTTTGATTGTTAAAATTTCTTTGCCTTTTGTTAGCGTCGTTTTGTGTTGTATTTAGTGTCGGCGGTCTTTTTCCTGCTTCTATCTGAGGGGGCCTATTCATATAATTTATTTGTCTTGTTTGAATACTTCTGTCAATGTCCATAGGATCTGGTTTTGGTTGTGGCTTGGCAGCCAATGGCCGTGGTAATGGTTGTGATATTGGTTGGTACCTTAAAAATTGTGGGTTAGTATTTTGTGCGGTCTGGGGGAAGAATGGTCTTGTTGGTGGTTGTCCAAAGTTATTATTAGGTCTGATCATGGCATGAGGATTTTATGGTGGGACCATTGGTCTTTGTTGGAAATTTTGGTTTTGATGAAGATGTGGTGGAACTGGAGTAGGCTTTGGTGGTAAATTTCTATGTGCAATAGGCTGTCCCTTAATCGTCGCGTGATTAGTTCGACATGCTTGATTTTCTAAATTCAAGCACAAAAATGGAGGGCTGAAGGTAGGTCAGTGGTCTCTTTGATGCCCAGAAGTCGTGGCAAGTCTCCACGAAGTCCTCGAACAAAGGTGTCTTGTGCTTTATCCCTATACAACTTGGTCATAAGTTGTTCTGATTCGGCGCATAATTCCATGCATCCAATTTTATTTAAAATCAGGGATAAATGTTTGTATACTGTTTGGTGGAATTCTTCAACAGTTTGATTTGCAGTTTGGGTTATTGTTGTCATTTGGTATTCAAGTGTATCCAAATCTCTCTTGTCGGCGTAGTGTAGTGTAAGACATTTGGAAATAGTATTCCAATTAAGGGGAACATTGTATGATTCGAGGGCTGTGTCTGCGTTACCGGTTATTTTATTCCTAATAGTATGTAAAATTCCAAAATATTTTGGGGTACCTACGGTGTGTTCATACGTTTTTAGTATTCGATCAATGCCCTTCTTCCATGAACTTAATTCGGACGGATTGCCGGAAAATTCGCGAAGACTTTTTACTATGTCAGGAATCTTATCAAGATCAGCTAAATTTGCTCGGAATTGTGGTAAAATTTCTTGGTTTTCTGAAGTTGTAAAGTCATGTGTTGGATTCTGGGCTTTAAGTAGTAAAGTTGGAAATTTTTCGGCTAAAACTTGACGAATGGTAGTTTGTAATTGTTCTTGCTCCATGTTTCTATTTTGTTGAAATACTCGTAATTCTTGTCTTTGTCTATGGCGTGAATTTTCTTCGATTAGCTGCTGTTCTATGTTCCCTATTGATGGTATAACTGGCTGTTCTAAGTTGAGAACGAGTGGCCTGATAAGATTATTTTGATTAGCCATACGAGTGAAATTTGTCAGGGAATTTGTCGATGTTGGGGAATTTGCTTTAGTTTGATATTTGATTTCACATTAACTAATACGTTTATCGAAAAAAAATATAAAATTTGAATGAGTGTTTAAATTTGTTTAAAATTAGAGTATGTTTTCGGGTTATTGGTTTATATTTGACTTAAAGTTATTGTGAAAGTTTAGTGCAAAAAGGAATTTTTATCAAAAAAAATTTTTTTCTTTTAATATTTTGTTCAATGGTAAGGTTTGTTGAAATATTTTGTATTTAAGTTATTGAGAATACAATGAAAACCAGCAGCTGGTTTCACCCTTCTACCTTGGAGGGTCCTTTGTTTAGGATTCGCAAGATTGGGTTTTGTTATACCACTCGTTAAACGATTTTCTTTGTTTATTTAGTTGTAGACTGACTGGTGGAGTTTATTTTGTTATCGCTTTACGCCTTTTTATTTTCTTATAGTAGAAAATTTTGTATTAATTTTGTTATAAATTTTTTAGAAAGATTTTTTATATAGTCATTGTTTCCCTTTAACACTCACTTTCACTTTGTTTTTACTTAAACTATATTTTGGTTTGTTTTCACTTAAAACTTTCAATTTGGTTAGTGTGTTTTTTATCTTATTCACTAGCTTACATAATTTGAATGATACGGCTACTCCTCCTGATGGTCCGGATGTTGTCCTGTTCGCTTCCTACTTGGGATCAAATAGAGGATGTCCTGCGGGCATACCTGACAGGACTTGTAGACCGCCGATAAATTAGCAAAATTTTATTTGCCAATCCTGTGTTGCTTTCCGATTTCCAATTTAATGGAAAGAGTCACTTCGGATTACAACTGGGTTCATTTTTGCATTAAACTAAACTTAATCACTTTTTCCTTTTATTTTCCGTTTTATTAAAAATCAGAAACTTATATCGTTGTGGTTTTATTCAACTCCAAATTGTGACTGAACAGAGAAGATCTTAAAATACCCTAAGCTAGCTGTGGGTGTTAGCCAGCGACACGGCAGAGCTCTGCAGATCTGGTTTGAACTGACCATGATCTGCAATGTCAGCAATTTGTCGCCAAGGGCCGAAAGTGCGCACGCAAGACAAACTGTGAAGGCGGTTGGTGGCATTAGCGACATTTTGAGCGGATGTTTAGATTGTTGAACTCAACAATGTTGCAGTTCTGCAGTTGGATCGGCGATTGTTTAGTCTATTGAACTGAACAGAGTATTACAATGTTGCAGTTTTTCAGTTGGATCGGCGGATGTTTAGTTTATTGAACTGAACAATGTAGCAGTATTTTGTTATTAATTATTTTAGGTAATTCTTGTTAAATGTTGTTTTGTATTTTTTATGTTTTTATTTATTGATTCGTTGGCTGTTTATATAATTTTGCATTAACTATAGTTAACTTTTATGTATATGACACTGCACTGCACTGTACTGTACCGCGCAATGAGACGTGTGTGTGTGTGTTGTGAGATTTGCTTTTAACAAATGTGAAATTGTCACTTTATGTTTAATTGTTTTTATCACTGTTTTTAATTTAATTGTATATGTGTGCTTGATTGTGTGTTTGACTGTGTTTGCAGGTTTGAATGTGTATTTTTCACTAGTTTGGTATTTGTTTTTGTCCTTATTTAATGCACTATAACCCCGGGCAATAATCCTCTATGTAAGTGTGTAGAACTTGCATGATGATGGTTACAGATGCGTGGCCTGCTATCATTCACAAAGTCGTAGATATATAGAATTTAGTTCTGCATAAGGGACACAACGATTGATCAATCAACGCTGCTGACCAGGGTCTCCTGAGGTTATGTATGTATATATATGTGGATCGCGCAACGCTTGCAGCGAGACCGTATGTCACAAAGTCTCTCCGACTAATAGGTCAGGATCATATATAATTTCCGGCTGATAGGCCGAGGTGCACAAGCCGTACTCAACCACGTGGGGTCTTGGGTCAGTGGCTGTCATTATAGGCGGTCAGAGAGCCGCTAGGGGTGCTTCGCAGGTTATTTGAACCGATGCCTAAAGAAAACACGGAAATTAATAGGGCTTGCCCAGAAATTTATTTTATGCTGTTGACAAGGTACTTACTCTGTACTAAAACAGCAATAATTAATAATTTTCCGTATGTGATGGCTTATACAAATCTCAATAAGATTTTTGCCAATTGTTTGCGCAGGTCAGTTCGGTTTGGGTGACCCAACAGAGAGATGGACCACGCGCTTTCGCTATGTTTAAAAGCTCACTTTTCGATTGGTAGTATTGATCGATAATTTGTTGCTAGCAAACTAGATTTGTCACAGGTGATTACCAACACTTATCTAGATATATAACCGATAAGCCAGGGATGTACACTACAGGTTGTGTTCTGTTCTGTTAACAGAATTGCTCATGTGTACGAATTTCTTCTCGTAGTCTAGCTAAAGTGAGTATATTCAAGTGCATTAGCTCGTAGCGAAGAGATGGTTTGGAATGCCGAATTAAGAGTCGCACTAGAGATTCTTTTTGTATGGGATTTCTTAAACGAGCAACAATTTTCTCGACTTCAAATTGAAATTCTTCAAAAGACTCTTTATCACCTTTTCGCCCAAATATCCATATCTGTTTCTATGTCCTCAAATTTCTTCCTAAATTCTACGCAAAATGTATCCCAAGTAAAATATGGATATGCTTTGTGGAATTTCCAACACATGACGCGACAATTCTGGTCCCAATGGTCTCGTGATTGTTTGTCACACTTGGAAACTCGGCCTAAGTGGTGCCAAATTAAAGAGAATCTTAACATCAACGACTTAGTCATTATAAAGGATGATAATCTACCACCAGCTAAATGGACTGTAGGCCGAGTCGTCGAACTGCACCCTGGATCGGACTCGCTAGTCAAGTGGTTGCATTAATGACGATATCTGGTATTCAAAAGAGTTCAATCACAAAGCTTTGTCCACTTCCTATTCCGACATAATTATGATCACACACGGATCAAGAATAACAAGGAGCCTTCATGCTGGACGATGCATTGGCGGGCGGCATGTACGGATTATGAGCGGAGTCACCCGGTGCTACAGCTGTCATAACAGCGAATTAATATTCTATGTGTCGATGCATAATTGAACTCAGCTGTATTCTTCCTAAAGCTCTCTTGTAACTTTGTGGTCATAGCGATAAGTCGTTGTTTTTAGGTATACTTAAAAAAATGAATTTAAATGGAGAAATAAACTATGTCCTCTAATTTCTTCCTAAATTCTACGCAAAATGTATCCCAAGTAAAATATGGATATGATTTGTGGAATTTCTAGAACCATTCGTTAGCCTTACCTACCAAAAGTAGATGTAAGTGGTCACACAGTAGGCTGTGATTACCGTATAAATTCTGGTTTGATATAGAGCGTACTCTGTATAGAAAATCTTCCGTAGCCAATCCACTTTTGGAACCATCAAACTTTATATGCCAGTTCTGGATAATGTTCGACACCTTTTCTGGTGGTATTAAAGTACTGTTATTCAGGGATCGGTTACTACTATCATTTTGACTCTGATTCATGTTGATGTTACGAGGGAGATCAATGCTCGCAATGAGGGGAGTTGAGATGTGTTGCTTCTTTTGTATATGAATATTCGCTAATTCGTTTTGTATTAACGCTGTGACATTTTGCATTATCTGCTGCTGTTGATTATGCAGAGCGTTTCGTAATAAGGAATCAAAATGAACCGTACTAATAGTCTGGTGGGGTACTGCATTCAAACGTTTTTGAGTGTTACTGTTATTGATGGTGCAATGTTGGTTTTGAATATTTCTATTGGTGGACCTGGTTGACATTCCACGTCGAGGAGTAGCTCCCTTACGGTTTCTACCTACTGATCGGTTTTCTATGGAAGTATTAACGTTGCCTTGGTTATCATTCAGGCCAAGCGATATTAATTTAGGTGCTTGTTCAGCTGCATCTAATTCAGCAGCCGAATTGTTATTCGATAGCGACAATTGTCTAATTGTACACGGATGCTTACAAACGGGACAGCTTCTATTGTTCTGGAGGGATCGTAATATGCATTGATTGTGAAATTTATGTTTGCATGGTGAAACTGTTATTAATTCTTGAGAATTCAAAGGTTCGTGACAACTGCCACAAAATGGGTCTTGCTGTTGTAAGGCGTCGCTTAAATTTTCGTGGCTGTGTCTAACAGACATTTTGCTTAGTTTGTAATTTTATATGGTTTATAACAATTTCATTAAATCTATAGTTCGTCGCTTTCCTAAAAAAATATTTTCGTTCAGGCCAGTAAATAATCCTATTTCTCGAAAGTTATTAGCTGTATGCTTAAAAGAATACTATAGCACTGAAATTGATTTCTTTGAATCGTAAAGGTCGAGCTTCCAATGAATATTCTATAGTCACTCGCGATTCCATTTCCGATTCTAGGGAAATCAATTGGCAGTTTTTATTTGCGGACCGTTAAATTAATCAAAACAAGTATGGCAGCTGAGAATGGGTTTGATTCGGTCGACCGCTAGTTGATTACCAGCTACTATTCGCTATTCTAGAAATCAAAGTTCCATTTGCAGTCTCATATATTGGTAAATTGCAGCATCCGTTTCACAAAATCGAGAATTGAAGATTTAAGCTACTCGTGCTCATGCAGGTCTACGTAGGTCGATCAATCCGTTTTGCAGAATTGTGATCGCTGTTCCATATTATGGATACACCTAATCTGTCAGCTTTAACACTCGTTTTGGTTTGTTGTTTCAAAATGAAATCTATAGTGGGTGGATTAATATTGTACGTGAATACAAGTATGAATATGAAGCTTTCTTGCAACAGAGTTTTATTATTATATAGTATTGTTATGTTTGCTTCTTTTTAAATGTTTGATACTAATTGCTTTTGTTGGCTATTTGTTCTGGGTGCCAATGATATACATGCAATATGTATTGGAGCCTTCGCATTGATATTTACAATAATTATTAATATAATAATTGAACAATGAAAATGTTGCGTCATCGAGCCTTTACGGTTAGATGCCAATTATTGTCATACCTAAGAAAAGAGAACATCTTTCATGGTGATAATATCTCAGTCGGGACTTCCTAGTGCACGTTGAAACATCTTTGATCGAGTATTTCTACGTAATATTCGGGCTATAAGTCGATAGGGAATTCAACTTGTGTATGACTGACTAGGCTTCGTGCACTTCTTGCTCCGAGCTTTCTGCTCGCCGGATGGGGCGGGGTTCTTTCCTAATCTCGTCTTACGGTGTCATAAAAATCGAACTAAATTATATAAAAAGGTTTGTGTAAGTCGGTTTGATCAATGGACTGGGTGATGGACAACTGCTTTCGGAATAGGGTTATTGGGATGCACCAGATGTTGCATGTGCTCCCTTCTTTACCCACCCTGCCTTGGTGACGCCATTGTATAGCTTGGGTCACCCCTAGTATAACCTACATATTATTTACTGTGGCTGCTGAACTACTGCATACCTATTGTTCCGGTGACGAACCATAAGAGACGATTAGACGTGAGTTGTGTGGTTCATGATGCTTACAGAATTCATTTATTGTAAAAGTTAAATTCGATCCCAAAATTAAACATTATTTAGGTTTCACTAAGTATTTCTAGGAGCTTGCTCTGCATCTCTTCCCCGTGAACGGACGTGTTTTTTTTCTGCGCTTCGATATTTTTGCGTTTTTATTAAAAACAACCGGTGTTTTATAAAGCTTTTATTTTAAAACCGATCTTCTTTTGATAACCCGTTCACGACGCGTGTGCATGCCTTTCAAATTAGTCAAACTAATCTTTGTTTGCTAATTTTATATTTTTTTTGCATTGGTTCTGCTCCTCTGGTACTTTGTTTACATCTTTACTCTTTTCGGTAAGCAACGTTGTTGTTAGTGGCTCACCGCTATTACTCTTTTTCTTATCTATCCTAATTCTTTGAGCGCGCCTAAGCATCTCTCACGCTTTGCCGCTCTTTCTACTGCACTTTTTTGAGCGCGCCTAAGCATCTCTCACGCTTTGCCGCTCTCTACTGCACTGTTGTTGCTTGATCGTTTTTGCTCTCTCTGCTTTCAGCCTTTTGCGCGCGCTAATTTCTTTTTCTTGCGCACATACCTCTTTTTCTTGTTTTTGTTTTTTTTTCTGTGCGGATGTTTTAATTTGTTACAGTAGGTGTCCCCAATAATGAACGCTTTGATTTGTTTTAAAAAATCCTGTCTTAAGGAGGTGACGGCTGCCCAGCCAAGCATTTCGTGTTGGCTATGTGATAACGTAGTACACGCGAAGTGTGCCGGTTTTTCTGGCCCGACGGCTGATGCCGTAGCCAAGCGCACTGGGTTGCGTTATTGCTGCGATTTGTGTAGGGAAGAGGCGGGCGAAATTTGTTCGCTTTTGCGGCAAACTAAGATTGGATTTAGGGAACTACTTGCAACTTTTCGCACACTATCCGACCAGTTCTCAGTGCTCGATTCATCTTTCAATAACCTTAAGTTATTGAACGAATCCCCAAAACGAAAACAATCCACCCGCATAGAGGATCCTATTATCGCCACCTATAATTGACCAGCCAGGTACGCCAATGACACAGCCGTTAATGTCGTTCACCAATCCCCCGATGGTAACGAGATCAGCGGCTAAATCAATTTTGATTCCCTAAAATGTCATTGAGTGTATGCAACCAGTGATGCCAAAATGTTCCGTTATGTCCGCTGTGGTCTCGTTGCCCGTGCCACAGAAAATAGTGTTACCTAAGGCGTGTTCAAGTTCTGGTTTACCAGAAGAGAACCTCTGCTCTGGAATTAAAGATTGTAGGTGTTCCACAAAAGACACAGATTTTTGTTTTTAGGCTTGCCCCTGAACTCACATCAAATGATGTTAAAGCTTATATTCAAGCTAAAACCCAAGCCGTCGATGTAAAAGTGGAAAAGTTTAAGTTTTCTTATGAGAGGGACATATCTTCCTTCAAAATAAGTGCCCCAAACGAATTCTTAGGCATTATATGTTCGGCTCAATTTTGGACGGAACATGTAATGGTTAAAGAGTTTGAAGCAAGGAAAAAGAAAAATCGCCCACCGATTAAACTTCCTTTGCCTCCTCTAGCAGCAGCCCAAATAAAATTAAGCAAAAAAAACTAACAAGCTTCTTAACTCTTTCATATCAAAATGTTAGAGGTCTCTGTACTAAACTTTCAACTTTATACTTAAACAGTCCTTCTTTTTCTTCCCAAATTGTTGTGTTTACTGAGACTTGGTTAAAGCCGGAGATCCTGAACTCCGAAGTCTTTCCAAATAAGTACACAACCTACAGGTGTGATCGACCTGACCGACGTGGTGGTGGAGTTCTAATTGCAGTTGATTTCCCCATCAACTCGGAACTTTTAGAACCGGAGATTCAATTTGGCATTGAATTACTCTGTGTAAAATTACACTTTCCCGGTTTTTTTCACTATATAACCTGTTCCTATAGTCCGCCGTCGTCGGAATCATCAGTCTATTTGCAACATTTGTCTGCAATCTGCAGAGATCAATTTTTAGTCCTGGGTGACTTTAATATCCCCGATTGTAATTGGACAACAAGTGCTGATTCAAACTCTCTTCTGCCCTCACGGCAACAACGACCTTTTTGACAGTCTGTTTGACATGTCATTGTCTCAGGTCAATCATGTCTTAAACAGTAGTAACAGATCGTTAGACTTATGCTTGGTCTCGGATCCATCTAGAGTGAGTCTAAACAAGACACAACCACTTTCTCTTCCTGAAGATCCTTACCATCCCACTCTTGAAGTTACTTTTGATTTTGGTGCATGTATGGATAATGATGAAAAACTGTGTAGTCGTGTACGCTGCTTTAGAAAAGCAGATTTTAACTTATTGAATGGGATGATTTCCCAATTTGATTGGTCAGAATTGTATTCGTCTACTGATATTTTAGTAGCAATTAACTACTTTTTAGATATTTGTGTTCCGTGTTTTTATCCAACTTCCTCGAGTAAGCCGCCATGGTTTACAAGAGAGTTGTCACGGTTAAAAAATTTAAAGTCAAACTTATTTAAAAAATATAAAAGTGATAGCTCATCTTCAGCCTTTTCCCGCTACTTAAGCGCGCGGTCAGATTTTACTGTCTTGAACGCGAAATGTTATAAGAACTATTTAACTCGTTGTAAGGCTCAGTTTATTCAGAACCCCAAACAGTTTTATAGTCTCGTTAACACGAAGCGTAAGTCTACCGCATTTTCAACAAAATTAACGTTTGAAATTGCTAGTGCAGATACCGACCAACCCATGGCCGATATGTTTGCAAAGTTTTTTCAAACGACTTATTCTCCCTCTACACAGAAAACTCACTTTTATCCATACAACATTCCAAGTTCAAATGGTATCTTCTCTCCCTTTTTAAACGAAAGCTCACTGGTCAAGGATCTTTCTGTAGTTAAGCCAGTTTTCTCACCAGGCCCTGACGGTATTCCCGCCTGTATACCTCGATTCTGTGCTATCTCGCTAAGTAAGCCATTGCTCAAACTATTTTCGCTGTCTTTAGAAACTTCAGTCTTTCCTTCCATTTGGAAGGAATCTTTTATTATTCCCTTGCTTAAAAAGGGCAGCAAGTCTGATGCAAGCAATTCTGGAGGTATCTCTAAATTGTCGGCTATACCCAAACTTTTCGAGAATCTTATAACTCTTCACTTGAAACATTTCTGTAGATCCGTTATCTCACCTTTTCAACACGGATTCATTAAAAATCGTTCTACTACGACAAACTTGCTTGAGCTGACATCCTTCGTGGTGAAAGGATTTCAGGAAAATCTTCAAACTGGATTGTGAGTTATCTGGCTGATAGAACTCAAAGAGTCCTCTTTAAAACCACCCTTTCAAACCCACTTCATGCCACACCTGGTGTTCCTCAGGAGAGTCATCTCGGTCCCCTACTTTTTACGCTTTTCATTAATGACCTTCCTTTGGTCATATGTAACCCCCGTACTCTTATGTATGCGGATGATGTAAAGCTTTGCTACCAATTTAAAGACGACCACTGTCACTCAAACTTACAAACCGACCTAAATAGTTTCAATTCTTGGTGCTGTGCCAATTTTTTAAACCTGAACAGCTCTAAATGCAAGCTGATGACATTCTCTCGAGCCAGTCCGAAGTTTGCTTCTTATACTCTTTGTGGTTGTGCCTTGGAAAGAATCGCCCTAGTTGATGATCTGGGGGTCCGTTTGGACCGAAAACTAAAGTTCACAAGTCATATTACTAATATGGTCAATAAAACCATGGGTGTCCTAGGCTTTATCAAAAGATGGTCTAAGGAATTCGACGATCCTTATATTACAAAGAACCTTTACGTTTCACTTGTTCGTCCCATTCTCGAATACGGTTCATGCGTATGGTGTCCCCAGTACACTATTCATAAGGAACGCATCGAATCTGTACAGAAGAACTTCTTACTTTTTGCCTTACGCGGCCTTAACTGGGATGAAAATTTGAGAATGCCTTCCTATAATAGTAGACTTCTGTTCCTAAATCTGCCTTCCCTAACTAACCGCAGAACCATGGTAGGGGTCTTATTTATTAAAAACCTTATGCAAGGTGACATTGACAGTGAGGCCTTGTTAAGGCAGCTACACTTCTCTGTTCCTTGCAGAAGAACTCGCTTTTTCCTTCCACTAACACTTCCTTATTGTAGATCGAACTATGCACTGCATGATCCTTTCAGGGTATTATGTTCGGACTACAATAAGCTCCAACACGTCATAGCTAGCACTAACACTATCGCTGCTATGAAGTCCTTAATTCTTGCCTATCTAGTACGTAATTAGTAATTAGTAATTAGTATTTGAATCTTCCTCGATTTTCTATTCTATGTTTTTTCTTTTTTCCCTTACTTGCATGTCGCGTTTTATCGCCTCGTCTTTTTTATTTTAGTTTTTTTTCCACATCGCGTTAATTTTTACTCGCATTTCTATTCGCGTTTCTACCGTGCCTCTCGGGCGGTCAGGCGGGAGGTGGACATCGTTTGGGTTCCGCGCGCAACAAGCTTGGTGTCGTTGGACCACTTGCTATGTTAATACAGTCATTGTATTCAACGTCCAATAATAATAATATAAGGAAGATTTTTATGCGCAAGGGGAACTGACTCAGATCATTTTATTAAAGACAATGTTGTCGTGAAAATCTACGCTCTTTTACATAACGGCACGTGGACGTCACTGACCTTCCGTAATCATTTTTATTTTATATATGTAAGGTTATTATTAAGAAGAGTTTATTATAATGGTTCAATTCAATTCAATGTGGTTAATTAATACAAAATAATAGCGTTACAACTTCAGTGTTTTTTCGCAACTTAATAATTGGCAATTTTTACAACTTAATAGCAGTTCCGTTTCTGCACGTTCGACTGTCAACTTTATACGCGAGACGACCGACTACGACTCTCTTTCGCTTCTCTCTCGCAACTCTCTTCTGGCAACACTCTTCGGTTCGCAGGGATGCCAACTATCCTCTTTTGGTGGGGTTGCCAGCTTGCATCAAAGTATACCATCTTACATTCGGCCCTCCTGATCTTCCTCATCCGTCCCGGATGACAAAATATCCTCGTTCTCGGCTACATATTTCCATAACTTCATATTATCGCAGCTTGTTGCGGTAATATTTGGTCCCTCGGTGTTTATTGATGCCTACTTCACATCGTAGCGCCCGTTTCTCTTAACTTTAATGACAGTATATGGACCAAGATATTCGCTAGCCAGCTTTCGGCCTGCAATAAATTGAGTTCGCTTTATAGCGACCAAGTCGCCCAAATTGTAGATCTGCTCCGTACGACGCTTCTTATCGTAGTGCATCTTGTAATTTTTCTGTGCCTCTTCAATGTTATGTTTTGCTTCTATACGCAGCTGCTGTCGCTCCTCGTTGAACTTCTCGACCAACTCCTGCTGCAGCATGTCTAGCAAACGGTCGTCCACCTTGCTATACATCTTCGTACCAAACATAATCTCAAACGGCGTTGACAGCGTTGTCGAATGTACGTGCGAGTTAATTGCCATCTGTACACGTGGCACATACTTATACCACTTAGCAGGTTCGTCTGAAGACAGCTTCGCAAGAATGTCAATTATGCAGCGATTGACCCTCTCGACTTGACCGTTGCCTCTTGCAACTCCGGTTGTTGTGCAAATCTGCTCCACCATGTTGACCTCCAGAAACTCTTTGTAAGCGTTTGATGTAAACGCCGATCCTCTATCGCTTACTATACGGGTGGGAAATCCGAATACGCTTGTCCATTCTTTTAGCTTCTTTAGGACTTCCTCCTGTCCTGTCGACTTCACAGGATATAGCCACACGAATTTGGAGAATCCATCTACCACTGCAAAAATGTACTTGTACATCTTAGAAGTCATATCCATCGGTCCAAGATGATCTACATGCAATGTTTGCAGGGGAACATCACCTTTTCCGATACAATGTAAACGTCCTTCTTGTTTGTCCAATTTCTTACTGTGTATTATACAAACAATACAATTAGAAATATACTTTGATACTTTACCCCCTAAATGCGAGATAAAGTATTGCTGCTTTATGTTATGCATTGTTTTACGTGCAGCGAAGTGACCAGAGTCATGAGCGTTCTTAATGACGTCACGCTCCATAATCTTGGGGACAACTAGAAGTTCGCAACCATTAACTTCTTTGAAGAGTAGTCCACCCTTCATCTTGAAATTCTCATAAGGTCCATTCTGAAGCAACTGTAATATGGCTTTCACGTTATCGTCTTCTTGTTGCGCTTTTCGTAATCGAGCTGACAACTCAGTTGTGATCATCAAAACATCCTGTGGGTAACGACTAAGATGATCGACGTGCTTCATCCTTGCTCCTGCACGATGTTCCATATCTGGTGCGAAGCTTTTTATGTAGAGTACCCATTCCTCCACATCACGAGGTATTTCGTCTTTGCTTGTTGTCTGCTTAAATGCTGCGCAATCAATTTGAATCGAGTTCCCAATAAAAAATGGCGGAATTTCTTAAGAGCAAGATATGCAGCTTTGATCTCCAAGATATAACTGTGTTTTTTGGCCTCGGCTTCACTCGTCTTTTTGCTCCAGAAATACACGGGATGCATCTGTCCCTCAAAACACTGTAGCAGCACAGCTCCTAGCCCGTCCTTGGAAGCGTCGGTATGTAGCTCTGTCTTTGCCTCCCTAGAGTATATATGCAATACTGGCTTACTTGTTAACAGATCCTTTAATCTTTCGATTGCGTCCTTTTCAGCTTCACCAATTGTAAATACAGCGTCCTTCCTCAACAAATTTGTCAACGGGCGCGCTATCTCTGCATAACGCGGAATAAATTTTCGAAAAAATCCAGTCAAACCCAGAAACGATTGAACGCCTTTTATGTTTTTACGATAACCAAATCGTTTTACAGCTGATGTTTTGTCTGCTCCAGGCCAAACTCGTCCGTTTGCCACTGTATGACCAAGAAAGTTTATACTCTCCTGTAGGAAACTGCATTTTTTCCATTTTATCCTCAAGCCATACCTGGCTGCTGTTTCCAAAACTTGTCTGCTCTTCTGAATGCATTCGTCTGCAGACTCTGCGAAAACAACAATGTCGTCCATATAAAGCTGCATTACTTCTTCGTTAATAAGTTTTTGAAAAACATGGTTGACATATCTGATGAACGCAGCAGGCGAATTCTTAAATCGAAAAGGAGCCCTGTTAAATTTTAAGAGGCCTTCTCGTGTGATGAAAGCGGTTAAGTGTCTGCTCTTTTCCTCGATGGGCACGTGAAAGAATCCATTTTCTAAGTCCATAATTGTGAAAAATTTCGCTGCTTGTAGTTTGTCAAGAACATCTTCAATAAGTGGCACAGGAAACAAATCTTGTAGTACCATGCTGTTTAGCTTACGGTAATCGACGCATATCCTCAATGTTTGATCCTTCTTCTTGACCACGACCACGCGACTTGCTACATTTGAAAATGATTCACGTACAATTCCCATCTGCAACCATTCATTGACCTGATTCTTTACAGCTTCTGCTTCGTTCGGTGACAGACGACTGGGTGCTTGCCGAAATGGCACTATGTTACCATCTGGAACAATGTTCAGCATAATCGGACATTGCGCGTGATCCGCTTCTTCCAACTGAAATGCAGCTTCAATCATATCCTTCACGTCCTTTTGGTATTTTGTTGGCGCTGTAATGTTTTTATATTCTTCAAAAACGCTGTAAACTTCCATTGAATACTCATCTTTAGAAATATGGTCGTTCAGTACTCGTTGAAATATAAACCCGTTCGAATCAGCTACGAATTCAAACTTCTTTATAAAGTCGTAACCAAGAATCACATTGCAGTCCATCTTGCAGTTTGACACAACCAAGAATTTGTGCTTCGTACGCAGCGTGTCGACTTCCACTTCGGGGTTGAAAAATCCAATTGGTTTTGTGCTGGCGTTACCCAGACCACGTAGCGTTGATGCGGTTTTAAAAATGTCCACATTCAACTTATCTGCGATGTTCTGCTTAACAATGGTTACATCGGAGCCGGTATCTAATAAACATTCCACCTGTAAGCCATTTAAAAGAATTGTTTTAAGTCGATAACTATTTGAAATAACTCGAACTCGATCAGCGTTTGATGGACAACAGCGTGAAATATGCCCCTCCTCGTTGCAGCGAAAGCATTTTGTGGCTGATGTGCATTCCTTCCTTTTATGTTCTGACGAGCCGCAATTAAAACAGTATTCTTTCTTTTTCGGTTTTTTCTCGTCTATTTTGTTTTGATTCCCCTGATTCTTGTTCTCGTTCTTTTGATTGTTCTCGTTCTTTTGATGATTATCGTTTATCGGATAATTATCGTTTCTGTGAACTAGTTCATATGTTTCGTATTCCTCTTTAAGCTGTTTATACGTTTTGCACCGATACATGGCGATTTTGAATTCGCTTTTGATCTGCAATCCGTTAATGTGGCGAATTACTGCTGTCTCTTCTACGTCACCCATACTTGCAACTTTTTTCATGTTCAGCATGTACTCGTGAAAAGATTCCGTTTTTTTCTTTATGCGATCTTTCAGCTGTTGATGAATATCAGCACTGTTCCAGCTGCATCGAGATTCGTCAATCAATTTATATTTCAATTCCTTATAATTGTTTATAAATTCCGATTCTAAAAAGAGCTTTGCGGTGCCACACATTCTTCCTCTAGCTTGCACGTATTTCTGCTTTTCATTTAGCCCACAAGCTTCAGCATTGTGTTCAAAAATTTCGAACCACTTGACAACGGGTATTGAAACACCATCAAAATCGTTCACCACTTTTTCGAAATTGTTTGCTGTAATTTTCACTTGATTTTCACGCTGTTCATCAACCTCAACTTTGAGTGTCAACAACTGCATAAGCTGCTGCATTTTGGCATTGAGGTCATAATTGCTCGCGGCCGCTAAGTCTCTTTTCGCGTTTTCTTGTTCCATTATCGTTTCTTCTTCGCTTTCGTCTATATACTGATCCTCATTTCTTGTACTGTTCATTTTTTCTTCTAACGCGTGTGCACTTCTCGTTTTTGGCATTTCTCGCGTTCGCTTTTATGTATATGCGTATTTGAATTTTCGACGTTCAGCAACGGTAAAAACAGTTTAACAGCGACTGTTCAGACAAAAAATTCGTTTGTCATTTCACAACTGTTCAACTTAATAATTATTGTTCGTTATTAGACAAATGTTCAACTTTATCCACTTTTAAACGTATTGTACTAACCGATATGAATCAAAAACCGGCACGAGCCCCCAAATGTAAGGTTATTATTAGAAAGAGTTTATTATAATGGTTCAATTCAATTCAATGTGGTTAATTAATACAAAATAATAGCGTTACAACTTTAGTGTTTTTTCGCAACTTAATAATTGGCAACTTTTACAACTTAATAGCAGTTCCGTTTCTGCACGTTCTACTGTCAACTTTATACGCGAGACGACCGACTACGACTCTCTTTCGCTTCTCTCTCGCAACTTTCTTCTGGCAACACTCTTCGGTTCGCAGGGATGCCAACTATCCTCTTTTGGTGGGGTTGCCAGCTTGCATCAAAGTATACCATCTTACATATATACATACTCAGAAAATCCGCTTCATGCTGTCGTACGGCCCTTCGATGCAGGAGCTGTTGAGCTGTCGGTCCAAAAAATATTTAAATAGTTACGGTAGATTCATGCGTGATGTGTAAGGAAAATTATAGGTGACTGGGATAAACGAAAGATACGGTATTTTATGGCGGTGCCATGTCACCTGGGCGTGCGTTGTACGTCGATCGAAGTCTTCGTTGAGCGCTATAACGCTACACGCAAAAAGGTTAGGTGCAGTCACACGGTGCGAAACAGTCTAGCGCCGTGATCCAAGGCAAAAATTAAGCGCAGTCTCAATGTGCAAAGACTTTAAGCGCAATCAAGATTGGGTAAACGAGAAGATGCAGCGGTATTTCGGAAAACGTTCTTGCGTCCGACAAGTTGCACACCCACGCTTATTGGGCTCCAAGTTGACCAATGTCACGAGTATCTGACCACGAGTCGTGTCGATCGAACGAAATGGTTGTCATTGTAGAATTCGCAACAATTAGTTTATAAAATTACATGTGAACAGACACAAGTATTACTGTTTTCCTTTTTCTTTCTTTTTGTGTTGTATTTTGCACACTGGCTATTAAATGGATATGATTCAAATTCCAGGGCGCCTTTGGCATATATTATTATATTGCCGGCGTGAGTATGATTAAATTAACGAGAATTTGTGGACTTACAATTTATTTTGCCACTTGTATTTTGTTTTTCGGTAATTTTAATTATTTTCGCTGTGTGAGCGTCACTTCGGAGCCAGTTACTGTACAGAAATGCGCGTTCGGCGTCTATTTATACACGAAAGGTGACGCTGCCGAAAATTCTCGAAGCAACTCTAACTGCATCAGCTAACTGTTTAATGGTGTGTTATTTTTGAATCTCTTTTGGGACCATTCTTCCGCGATAGAAATTGAGAGCGCTGTTTCACCTAACAGCTATTTTGAATTCACTCTCTGTTAACTCTTTATAGAAAGTGTGCGAAAAAGTTCCAACGGCTGACAATCAACTTTGGCGCTCTACACAACACATGACGCGACAATTCTGGTCCCAATGGTCTCGTGATTGTTTGTCACACTTGGAAACTCGGCCTAAGTGGTGCCAAATCAAAGAGAATCTTAACATCAACGACTTAGTCATTATAAAGGATGATAATCTACCACCAGCTAAATGGACTGTAGGCCGAGTCGTCGAACTGCACCCTGGATCGGACTCGCTAGTCAAGTGGTTGCATTAATGACGATATCTGGTATTCAAAAGAGTTCAATCACAAAGCTTTGTCCACTTCCTATTCCGACATAATTATGATCACACACGGATCAAGAATAACAAGGAGCCTTCATGCTGGACGATGCATTGGCGGGCGGCATGTACGGATTATGAGCGGAGTCACCCGGTGCTACAGCTGTCATAACAGCGAATTAATATTCTATGTGTCGATGCATAATTGAACTCAGCTGTATTCTTCCTAAAGCTCTCTTGTAACTTTGCGGTCATAGCGATAAGACGTAGTTTTTAGGTATATTTAAAAAAATGAATTTAAATGGAGAAATAAACTGAAGATAAATCGGGCATATATGATTCGTATTTGCGAACCCCATTACTATGATGCCAAAGCAGTGAGGCATCTTAACTATTCAGATAAGCGCGGGCCATTACAAAAGGGAATGTTCATATTGTAGATGGGGCAAACACATCGCAGGCTTGCAAATACAAAAACAGCAAATGCCATAATTGTGGAAAAGAAGGTCATCTAGCGAGCGTATGCAGAATTACGAGGGTCGTTTGATAAGTCCGTGACTTTTTGTATTTGCCGCGCACCTGCTCTAAATACAACACTGCTCCTGTCAGCAGTTATCGATTAACAGCTGACTGTAAAATTTTGAGAAAGCTGCGTTTTTTGGTTTGCGTTTTATAGGCATTGAAAGCAGACGATCTCGTGAATTTTAACGAAAATGGAAAAAAGTGAATTTCGTGTGCTAATGGCAAAATTTCATAAATTGGGCTACGAACTGCTACCCCATCCAGCATATTCTCCAGATTTAGCCCCCTGTGACTATTTTTTGTTTCCAAACATGAAGAAATGGCTCGGCGGTAAGAGATTCGGGTCAAATGAAGAGAAACACAGAAACAAACGACTATTTTGAGGGCCTTGAGAAAACCTATTATTTGGAAGGAATAAAAAAATTGGAAAAACGCTGGACTAAATGTATAGAGCTAAAAGGAGATTATGTTGAGAAATAAAACGCTTCTTTGACGAAAAAAATATATTTTATTCAAAAAGTCACGGACTTATCAAACGACCCTCGTAGTGAGTGTATCAATCATATAAATTTAAATTAAGATTAATTCTTTTATTGAAAATAATTCTGTTTACAGCACAGAAACATCTCATAATATAAATGTATAAATTATATCCTTTGCCGGCGATATCGCGCGCGGCTCTACAAGTCTTATGTCAGGCGGAGCCGTGACAATGAAAGACCGGGAGTTTTTACGTTAATTATACATTTCGACCATTGAAAATGGTCAAAAAAGGGTATACTTACTTTGTGTAAATGTATGTAACAGGCAGAAGGAGGGGTGGCAGACCCCACAAATTATATTTATTCTTGCTCAGGATCACTAGCCAAGTCGATTAAGCCATGTCTGTCTGTCTGTCCGGATGTCTGGATGTCCAGATGAACACACAGATTTCAGCTATTATAAATTTGGCATGAAGGTTTCTGCTTATCCGGGTCAGGTGACTATATTTTGCGAAACGTAACCAAAATAAAATATAAAATATAGCATAAACTGAATAAATTTTCACCAAAAAATAATAAGTCTCATGAAAAATTTTTTTTTTTTTTTTTTGGTGTCTCTGCCTAATTACTTGCTGATAAAGAACTAAACATTTTACCATTTTAGTTTTCTAAGAAAAAAGAGTTGAGTTTTAAACTTTATTTCTTTAAATTTAAAACTCGTATAAAATGCAACTTTCTTATTCCCTTTTATGTTTCAGGTAACTTGTGATAAGACACAAGTTTTATATCATGAAGAGATCAAAGTGTTTTGAAAATCTCACTTGCTAAGTTTCGGAAAATAGCGAAACTATATTCCTAAGAAAAGAAATAACATTACTTTGATTGGGAAGAAAGTTCAATATGGCTTGTATTTTTTCCAGATCAGGTGATCTGCCGAAGCTAATAACAACCTAGATTCCTTGGAATTGACACTCGCCTCATAGTCCCAGAACCATCCAACTGTCGAATTCCTTAACTGTGGTAGAAAGGGAATACTGATATTTCACACTTTCTATTTCCAGGCATACAAGAAATTTGTATTGGTTAAGTGGATGAAATAAAAGAGAATAAAGATAAAGATTATAACTATAGCGTGTAACTCGTTTGTCAGTTGTGGGGAGTGATGCACGTTTTATTATTCCGGCTCTAACCCGTCGGCTTTGGGGGTGGAGGTCTTTTCCACACAACATAGGGCTATTTTGAATAATAATAAAAAAACTCAAAATAACGTGCTGCGACAAAAGGGAAACCGGAAGATAAAGCATACTGTTTTGATCAACAGGACACGACAAAGACAACTAAAATGGTACGAAGCAAACTTAGGTGTTAAGGGCGTTTGCTATTGCCCACCCAACCATGATCACCCGCTTTGAATTCATTCAGGTGACCCCTTTAATCCTGTGATAGCGAGCTATTTAGCTTCGAGACCAAAAAACGAAATTCTTACTTCGTTATAAGCTTAATTAACCTTCTAAAATATAACATACTAGTTATGTGGCAAAAGTTAACCATTAACTAAAAAAAACCAGTCGAACGCTACAGTCAGGTGCTGACTGTAGAAGGCCATGGATTATTATAGTACACCGTGTATCATTTATTTTCCGTTATTTATAATGAAAATTTTGCATTAATTGGATTATTATTAAGCATTTAATAATATGAACTTTATATTCTTATTATTCTATTCGAACGACACGCACAAATTTAATTGACAAACAGTAGTGGCGGCCGCAGAAGTTGTATAGTAGCTTAGTGGGGTGTATGCCCGTTCGAGTCCGAATCCTGCCGAGATCAATGTCGGATATATTTTCCATTTTTTCTTTCTTTTCTATTAAATAATTTAAAAGCTTAACAAACAATACCTTTTAAATTTTTTGGTACGCAACATATTTAATTAGAACACTTTTATAAACTTTGCCGAATGTTGCACAAATCTGACAGTTGCGTACATACGCCGAATACGGCAATTGATGTGTGTTAGAGCGGGACGCCAAAACATAAATGTGCAAATGCAGACATGCATGTATCGGCGTCCCGCTCTAACATTCGTAACTTATTGATTGTCTTAAATATTGCAAAAAAAAAACATGAGATTTAATTTTTGAAAACTATTTTTATTGATATTTAATTAAATAACTGTAGTTTTCATTTAAGCTTATAAGAATAAAAAAATAACCAAAAAAAAGTAATAAAAATAAAAAGTTTCACCAGCCGGCCGCGCATGGCATTCGAACTCACGCACGCAGGACCGCACCGCTGTCCACCACTCTAACCACTAAGCCACCGCCTCATTTACTGATTGATCGGCAAAGTTGCATTCTGAGCTAATTATGTTACCATTCTATGCAAATAAAAAGTTTTGTAAAATGCTGTGTGTCCGACGATTCGAACTTCGGTATGATGCGTAAATTAGGTCTTAATATGGGCATAAGTATACGTTCAAATTGAGTTTAATTCGGATCATATCTGAGTTATTTTTACTTCGATTTCTATGAAATTTTCAGAAAACACCCGTGGCAAGGTATTTGTCATGTGAGATGTACAACTTTTGTTGTTGGGTGTATATTGTGTATATTAAATCGTTATTACTGATTTACAGAGGCGGGAAGGGGCGTGGCCAAATTTCAAAAAAACTTTGAGACACCCGGATATACACGAATGTTGTCACAAAATTTTATTACTCTAGCTCTTATAGTTGCTGAGATCCAGGCGTTCATACAGACGGACAGACGGACAGACGGACAGACGGACAGACGGACAGACAGACAGACATCAATCGACTCGGCTGTTGACACTGATTCAGAATATATATAGTTTATGGGGTCGGAGATGCCTCCTTCTGCCTGTTACGCACAAACTCGTTCCGACAAACACAGTAGACCATGAATTTTTTTAAAATCCATGGCCTAAAAAAAATATTTATACCTATCGTTATGCTGCAAGCAAAGTTTCATTAATAGCCATTAATGGCCTCGGTTAAAATTAATAATTGTTTCTGTAACATATTTTTGTTAGTAGAAGTAGAAATGAGGGATGCAAACTTTACACTAGATTATTATTTACGAAATGTGCCTTTGGCGGTTTTACTCACCGTTTCCAGTGGCGAAGATCGATCTCTGCTCGGATCCGTGTGAGGTAAATGCTGGCGGAAAAATAAAAATAGTGCTAACATATAAAGTTTAACAAAATCTCAAATTCCGCTTTCATTACTTAACTATATATATAGAGTAACAAAACTCGTGATAACTCCCGATTGACAATATAAGCTTACTTAAACTAGAATGAACATAATTGATTCGCTATATATGTATATTCTGGCTCGCTCCCTAAAGTAGGCAAGGGCTTCCTGGTTGTCATCAGACTAAATCTTCAATTTTTTTCATCTATCTTATTTCTCTTTTATGTCTACTTCTGCTTTCCTTTTTTTCGAAAATGGTAGAAGTGTACTTAGTGAACCATCGTATTTATTTTTTTAGCTTTTATTTTTTCGATGGTCACCTCAGTCGAAATTGACTAATTTAGATTTAAGGATTTGAGACTCAACAGCCGCTTTTCCCATTGGGGGTCTAAGTAGGTGATTTGGTGCCTTTGTTTGTTTACACACTTCGCAAGAGTTCACATAATCTTTCACATCCGGTACTAAACCGGGCCAAAAAAACAATTATCGTATCTTCTCTATGGTCTAACATATGTATACCGCCATGCGAAGAAAGAGGATCATCATGAGCTCGATATAATATATCTGCTATTAAGTCTTTTGATACCCATAGTTTCCAATCATATACATCATTAATTACGCTGCCTGTGCAATGTTCCGCTCGTCGGTAAACATATCCTGCTTCGGTTTTCAAATCTTTAAATTTGCCTTGATTAGCCTCTATCTGTTCAATAAGCTCTAAATAATCCTTAGACTTAAAATGCTCAGAATTTAAATCCACCATAATCCCGGGCCGCCGTTCTGTAGCCGCAACCTCTTCGTCTTTTATTCGCGACAATACGTCTGACACTACGTTCAACGAACGCTTTCTATGGAATATTCTAAACTGGTATTTTTGTAAAGCTAATACCCATCGTGCTACGCGAGAACTCAGGTCACTATTAGATATAAGCCATTTTAAAGAAGCGTGATCTGTAATGATCGTGAATTCGTGGCCTTCTACATAAGCTCTGAAACATACTATGACGGCCAAACATTCCTGTTTTGCTGCGCTTTATTTAATTTTTTTGATACAAACGCAATTGGCCATTCATCTCCCTTTTCTGAAAGCTGGACTAACACTCCACCCACCCCTGTCTTACAGGCGTCACATTGTATAAAGAATGGCTTATTAAAGTCTGGGCTACGTAAGACTGGTGTTTCTGTAAACTTACGTTTTAGCATCGCAAACACCTGCACTGCTTCCCCAACGCTGCATCAGTCAACGCTGACGACAGTGATGCAAAATTAGGAACGAATTTTCGATACGAGCTGCAAAGACCCATAAAACTACGTGACTTTTGCCAACGTTTATTGTTAATCCTGCACGCTTAATGTGGAATGCTATTTCCTGGAGAAAACTCATACGAGCATCGAAGGTGGACGAAATAATGAGGGGATCGTCTAAATACACAAACATTTAATTGCGTAGATGCGAAAGTACCACTTTGTCCATGAGTTGAGACATGGTACTGGCCGCATGACCTTAAATTGGTACAGAGGCTTACCAGGTACAGTAAATTCTGTTTTCTCTCGCGACTTCTCCTCTAAGGGCACTTGCCAATAAGCATCCTTCAAATCCAAACTAGAGATGAAATTTGCTTTTGGAAGCCTGCTCAGAACACCACTTATCTGCGGCAAAGAGTGTGCTGATTTCTCCGTAAAGTTGTTGACCTTTCGACAGTCTAAACATAGCCTTACTTTCCCCGGCTTTCTTACTATTGCAATGGGGGAAGACCAACCAACTGAAGACCAACCTAACTAAAGAATCCTATCGATTCCGGAACACATCTCCTTTTCGACGGCCGGCGAAACGGGAAAGTGCCTTTGTTTTATCAGTTTTACCTCTCCTACATCAATCATGCTTATCAGACCTTTTTTAGCGAATGATGGAAATGCCTCTTTTACCTTTTCTAGCTTTATTTTCTGTATTTTAGATAATACATGCTGATCAGCAGTATCCTCTTTAACAGGTTAACATTTCCTCGACATGCAGATTATTTGGTAATAGATTGCATTTTCTGCAAAAATCTATGCCCAAATACAAGTCTTGCTGCAGCGATGGAACAATAAATATTTCTATATTCCTTTTTTCCCCTCCATATTCTATTTCTAGACTCATAGATCCTACGATTTTTTGTGTTGTCCCATCAGCTGTGTTAACATTGCACGCTAAATTCTTAAATGGGATGGCTTCTTCTATTATTTCACCAGCCAGCTTACCACCAAGGCAATTTATGGCTGCTCCTGAATCCAGTAACCCATATACGGTGCGATTCAATAAGCTAGTCCGTATAAATGGGCGTGGATCTCTGTCGATTTTAAACCAAAAGTCTTTTCTTCTTTTGGAGCTACGGGACTTAAAAGGATCGGTATGCGAAAAAATCTGTTATTTTGTGAGTTATCTTGAAAATTTGTCATATCCGGTGGTAATTGCAGTCTTGGTATCGGTGGCCTGCTTTCTTACAGTTCCAACACACCAGAGCAATTGCCTCTATATCACCCTCACCGTACTCATTTCCGGATTCGGACTGCTCGTCCGCTTCCGCTAGAATCTAACCAACTGGAAATTGTCATAGAAGCTATCGAATGACTCATAAGTCTTCTGATTCCAATTACGAATTAACTCTTCTAGGTCACTATCATTTTTAGGCCATGGATTTTAAAAAAATTCATGGTCTACTGTGTTTGTCGGAACGAGTTTGTGCGTAACAGGCAGAAGGAGGCATCTCCGACCCCATAAACTATATATATTCTGAATCAGTGTCAACAGCCGAGTCGATTGATGTCTGTCTGTCTGTCCATCTGTCCGTCTGTATGAACGCCTGGATCTCAGCAACTATAAGAGCTAGAGTAATAAAATTTTGTGACAACATTCGTGTATATCCGGGTGTCTCAAAGTTTTTTTGAAATTTGGCCACGCCCCTTCCCGCCTCTGTAAATCAGTAATAACGATTTAATATACACAATATACACCCAACAACAAAAGTTGTACATCTCACATGACAAATACCTTGCCACGGGTGTTTTCTGAAAATTTCATAGAATTCGGAGTAAAAATAACTCAGATATGATCCGAATTAAACTCAATTTGAACGTATACTTATGCCCATATTAAGACCTAATTTACGCATCATACCGAAGTTCGAATCGTCGGACACACAGCATTTTACAAAACTTTTTATTTGCATAGAATGGTAACATAATTAGCTCAGAATACAACTTTGCCGATCAATCAGTAAATGAGGCGGTGGCTTAGTGGTTAGAGTGGTGGACAGCGGTGCGGTCCTGCGTGCGTGAGTTCGAATGCCATGCGCGGCCGGCTGGTGAAACTTTTTATTTTTATTACTTTTTTTTGGTTATTTTTTTATTCTTATAAGCTTAAATGAAAACTACAGTTATTTAATTAAATATCAATAAAAATAGTTTTCAAAAATTAAATCTCATGTTTTTTTTTTGCAATATTTAAGACAATCAATAAGTTACGAATGTTAGACCGGGACGCCGATACATGCATGTCTGCATTTGCACATTTATGTTTTGGCGTCCCGCTCTAACACACATCAATTGCCGTATTCGGCGTATGTACGCAACTGTCAGATTTGTGCAACATTCGGCAAAGTTTATAAAAGTGTTCTAATTAAATATGTTGCGTACCAAAAAATTTAAAAGGTATTGTTTGTTAAGCTTTTAAATTATTTAATAGAAAAGAAAGAAAAAATGGAAAATATATCCGACATTGATCTCGGCAGGATTCGGACTCGAACGGGCATACACCCCACTAAGCTACTATACAACTTCTGCGGCCGCCACTACTGTTTGTCAATTAAATTTGTGCGTGTCGTTCGAATAGAATAATAAGATTATAAAGTTCATATTATTAAATGCTTAATAATAATCCAATTAATGCAAAATTTTCATTATAAATAACGGAAAATAAATGATACACGGTGTACTATAATAATCCATGGCCTTCTACAGTCAGCACCTGACTGTAGCGTTCGAGTGGTTTTTCTTTTTTATTGAATACAAGAACTGTATTATCAAGTGGTCCAACGACACCAAGCCGATGCTTGTTGCGCGCGGAACCCAAACGAAGTCCACCTCCCGCCTGACCGCCCGAGAGGCACGGTAGAAACGCGAATAGAAACGCGAATAGAAACGCGAATAGAAATGCGAGTAGAAATTAACGCGATGTGGAAAAAAAACTAAAATAAAAAAGACGAGGCGATAGAACGCGACATGCAAGTAAGGGAAAAAAGAAAAAACATGGAATTGAAAATCGAGGAAGATTCAAATACTAATTACTAATTACGTACTAGATAGGCAAGAATTAAGGACTTCATAGCAGCGATAGCGTTAGTGCTAGCTATGACGTGTTGGAGCTTATTGTAGTCCGAACATAATACCCTGAAAGGATCATGCAGTGCATAGTTCGATCTACAATAAGGAAGTGTTAGTGGAAGGAAATAGCGAGTTCTTCCGCAAGGAACAGAGAAGTGTAGCTGCCTTAACAAGGCCTCACTGTCAATGTCACCTTGCATAAGGTTTTTAATAAATAAGACCCCTAGCATGGTTCTGCGGTTATTATTATTGGACGTTGAATACAATGACTGTATTAGCAATTGGTCCAACGACACCAAGCCGATGCTTGTTGCGCGCGGAACCCAAACGAAGTCCACCTCCCGCCTGACCGACCGAGAGGCACCGTCGCATAACGGACGACACGGAAACGCGGTTGAAAAGCGAATAGAAACGCGAGTAAAAATTAACGCGATGTGGAAAAAAAACTAAAATAAAAAAGACGAGGCGATAGAACGCGGCATGCAAGTAGGGGAAAAAAAGAAAAAACATAGAATAGAAAATCGAGGAAGATTCAAATACTAATTACTAATTACGTACTAGATAGGCAAGAATTAAGGACTTCATAACAGCGATAGTGTTAGTGTTAGCTATGATGTGTTGGAGCTTATTGTAGTCCGAACATAATGCCCTGAAAGGATCATGCAGTACATAGTTCGATCTACAATAAGGAAGTGTTAGTGGAAGGAAATAGCGAGTTCTTCTGCAAGGAACAGATAAGTGTAGCTGCCTTAACAAGGCCTCACTGTCAATGTCACATTGCATAAGGTTGTTAATAAATAAGACCCCTAGCATGGTTCTGCGGTTAGTTAGGGAAGGCAGATTTAGTAACAGAAGTCTACTATTATAGGAAGGCAGTCTCAAATTTTCATCCCAGTTAAGGCCGCGTAAGGCAAAAAGTAAGAAGTTCTTCTGTACAGATTCGATGCGTTCCTTATGAATAGTGTACTGGGGACACCATACGCATGAACCGTATTCGAGAATGGGACGAACAAGTGAAACGTAAAGGGTCTTTGTAATATAAGGATCGTCGAATTCCTTAGGCCATCTCTTGATAAAGCCTAGGACACCCATGGCTTTATTGACCATATTAGTAATATGACTTGCAAACTTTAGTTTTCGGTCCAAACGGACCCCCAAATCATCAACTAGGGCGATTCTTTCCAAGGCACAATCACAAAGAGTATAAGAAGCAAACTTCGGACTGGCTCGAGAGAATGTCATCAGCTTGCATTTAGAGCTGTTCAGGTTTAAAAAATTGGCACAGCACCAAGAATTGAAACTATTTAGGTCGGTTTGTAAGTTTGAGTGACAGTGGTCGTCTTTAAATTGGTAGCAAAGCTTTACATCATCCGCATAAGACTGAAGTTTCTAAAGACAGCGAAAATAGTTTGAGCAATGGCTTACTTAGAGAGATAGCACAGAATCGAAGTATGCAAGCAGGAACACCCTCAGGGCCTGGTGAGAAGACTGGCTTTACTAAAGCGAGATCCTTTACCAATGAGCTTTCGTTTAAAAAGGGAGAGAAGATACCATTTGAACTAGGAATGTTGTATGGATAAAAGTGAGTTTTCTGTGTAGAGGGAGAATAAGTCGTTTGAAAAAACTTTGCAAACATATCGGCCATGGGTTGGTCGGTATCTGCACTAGCAATTTCAAACGTTAATTTTGTTGAAAATGCGGTAGACTTACGCTTCGTGTTAACGAGACTATAAAACTGTTTGGGGTTCTGAATAAACTGAGCCTTACAACGAGTTAAATAGTTCTTATAACATTTCGCGTTCAAGACAGTAAAATCTGACCGCGCGCTTAAGTAGCGGAAAAAAGGCTGAAGATGGGCTATCACTTTTATATTTTTTAAATAAGTTTGACTTTAAATTTTTTAACCGTGACAACTCTCTTGTAAACCATGGCGGCTTACTCGAGGAAGTTGGATAAAAACACGGAACACAAATATCTAAAAAGTAGTTAATTGCTACTAAAATATCAGTAGACGAATACAATTCTGACCAATCAAATTGGGAAATCATCCCATTCAATAAGTTAAAATCTGCTTTTCTAAAGCAGCGTACACGACTACACAGTTTTTCATCATTATCCATACATGCACCAAAATCAAAAGTAACTTCAAGAGTGGGATGGTAAGGATCTTCAGGAAGAGAAAGTGGTTGTGTCTTGTTTAGACTCACTCTAGATGGATCCGAGACCAAGCATAAGTCTAACGATCTGTTACTACTGTTTAAGACATGATTGACCTGAGACAATGACATGTCAAACAGACTGTCAAAAAGGTCGTTGTTGCCGTGAGGGCAGAAGAGAGTTTGAATCAGCACTTGTTGTCCAATTACAATCGGGGATATTAAAGTCACCCAGGACTAAAAATTGATCTCTGCAGATTGCAGACAAATGTTGCAAATAGACTGATGATTCCGACGACGGCGGACTTTAGGAACAGGTTATATAGTGAAAAAAACCGGGAAAGTGTAATTTTACACAGAGTAATTCAATGCCAAATTGAATCTCCGGTTCTAAAAGTTCCGAGTTGATGGGGAAATCAACTGCAATTAGAACTCCACCACCACGTCGGTCAGGTCGATCACACCTGTAGGTTGTGTACTTATTTGGAAAGACTTCGGAGTTCAGGATCTCCGGCTTTAACCAAGTCTCAGTAAACACAACAATTTGGGAAGAAAAAGAAGGACTGTTTAAGTATAAAGTTGAAAGTTTAGTACAGAGACCTCTAACATTTTGATATGAAAGAGTTAAGAAGCTTGTTAGTTTTTTTTGCTTAATTTTATTTGGGCTGCTGCTAGAGGAGGCAAAGGAAGTTTAATCGGTGGGCGATTTTTCTTTTTCCTTGCTTCAAACTCTTTAACCATTACATGTTCCGTCCAAAATTGAGCCGAACATATAATGCCTAAGAGTTCGTTTGGGGCACTAATTTTGAAGGAAGATATGTCCCTCTCATAAGAAAACTTAAACTTTTCCACTTTTACATCGACGGCTTGGGTTTTAGCTTGAATATAAGCTTTAACATCATTTGATGTGAGTTCAGGGGCAAGCCTAAAAACAAAAATCTGTGTCTTTTGTGGAACACCTACAATCTTTTTAGGCGCCTCAGGTATAATTCCAGAGCAGAGGTTCTCTTCTGGTAAACCAGAACTTGAACACGCCTTAGGTAACACTATTTTCTGTGGCACGGGCAACGAGACCACAGCGGACATAACGGAACATTTTGGCGTCACTGGTTGCATACACTCAATGACATTTTAGGGAATCAAAATTGATTTAGCCGCTGATCTCGTTACCATCGGGGGATTGGTGAACGACATTAACGGCTGTGTCATTGGCGTACCTGGCTGGTCAATTATAGGGAGCTGGGTGGCGATAATAGGATCCTCTATGCGGGTGGATTGTTTTCGTTTTGGGGATTCGTTCAATAACTTAAGGTTATTGAAAGATGAATCGAGCACTGAGAACTGGTCGGATAGTGTGCGAAAAGTTGCAAGTAGTTCCCTAAATCCAATCTTAGTTTGCCGCATAAGCGAACAAATTTCGCCCGCCACTTCCCTACACATATCGCAGCAATAACGCAACCCAGTGCGCTTGGCTACGGCATCAGCCGTCGGGCCAGTAAATCCGGCACACTTCGCGTGTACTACGTTATCACATAGCCAACACGAAATGCTTGGCTGGGCAGCCGTCACCTCCTTAAGGCGGGATTTTTTAAAACAAATCAAAGCGTCCATTATAGGGGACACCTACTGTAACAAATTAAAACATCCGCACAGAAAAAAAAAAAACAAAAACAAGAAAAAGAGGTATGTGCGCAAGAAAAAGAAATTAGCGCGCGCAAAAGGCAGAGAGCAGAGAGAGCAAAAACGATCAAGCAACAACAGTGCAGTAGAGAGAGCGGCAAAGCGTGAGAGATGCTTAGGCGCGCTCAAAGAATTAGGATAGATAATAAAGAGAGTAATAGCGGTGAGCCACTGACAACAACGTTGCTTACCGAAAAGAGTAAAGATGATATTAGAGCAAAGCACCTCAAAGTTTCCACCTAACGTTTGGTGTGTCAAAGCCTCAACGCGATAAATAAAATTGTCCACGGAAACTCCAACACCTGAAAACTTGACCTTCCAAGCGTTGAGTATATGCACCACTTTATCTGGCCTTCGCGATAAATCTTGCGACGCACTTCCGAAAGAGTACTGTGGAGTGTCCCTATCTTGCCCTAGATTCTGCCTCGATTCGCCTTGTAAGACGCTGTCTTGGGAAATTTCTCTGTTAGCAATTGCTTCCATCTGCGATAACATTTCCCGCTGCATGCACTCGGCTACGGAGTTTTGAATTAAATTAGGCATTTTCTCCTTTAAGGTTTTAAGAAGTCGAGCCTCCATGTCTGGATATGCGGCGCTAGAAATACTTTGATTCAGACACCCCCCGCGACTATCGGATTCCGGTTCGGAAGTACTCTTTTCGCTTGTCAGTCTACTCTGAGATCGTGTATTATGAGCTACCATCTTCCTTACTGATTCACCCGTTGTAGGCCGACACATAATAATACAGACCAAACAAGCTTCACTATTCTTAAAGTGTGTGGCCAGACAGTTTCGGTGAAACTCATTGCCACAATTGGCCTTATGAACATTAGTCGGAATTAACCATTCTTTGCATAAGACACATCTAACTGATGCCTCAACAGCTTCGGGAGAACGATCTAAACCCATATTTCCCATTTGTGACATGTAAACTTTTGTTTTTATACCCTTTGACCATTGAAAATGGTCAAAAAAGGGTATACTAACTTTGTGCAAATGTATGTAACAGGCAGAAGGAGGCGTGGGAGACCCCACAAAGTATATATATTCTTGCTCAGGATCACTAGCCAAGTCGATTAAGCCATGTCTGTCTGTCTGTCCGGATGTCTGGCTGTCTGGATGTCCAGATGAACACACAGATCTCAGCTATTATAAAAGCTAGAGACACCAAATTTTGCATTAAGGTTTCTGTTTATCCGGGACAGGTGAGGTTTATTTCAAATGTTAGGTGCCACGCCCCCCGCCCACGCAAACCAATAATTTTATCTTTTAAGCTGATTTGCGAGCGACATATAAAAGATATAACATTCTGAGTAAGACCATACTTAGCTTTTTATTTTACCAACATAACGTCAATCCGATCGGACTACAAACACAGACGTTATTAAACAAAAACTTTATTCGCTTTGATTTTGTATACAGACCAGCAAGCTCTGAATTCATTGCAATGCTCATGTAGGAAAGAAAAAGAAAGAGAATGCGAGCGCGTAGCGCCATCTGTTGTTCTGCTCTTCTTTTCTATGCACACGCACACATACATACATTTGTGCTTGACCAATGAAATGATACACGCATATACACGAATTCATACGTTACTATATTTCAATTAAGTAGAAGTATTGTACAATTATTGACTCTTTACGTTTCAAAAAGGTCAAAGGGTATCCCACTGTCGCGTGCCGCTCGACTGTTGCTCTTGTTATTTATTATTTATTGCGATAGCTGGATGTTGCTGCAGCGTCGGAATATAAAGTTAAACCGAATACAAGAGAACTCTTATGGTTAAATGAAAGCGAAACTCTGTTTCATACTCATAGCGGCCACGCAAATATGCTGTGTTTGCCGACTATGCAACGATGTCCGGTCAAATGCTTGCTAAGCAGATTCACTCGGAGTTATATTACGGTCAGCAATCTGGAGACTGTTGACGTCAGCTAACTACTCCCCCTCCAAGTTAAGGCCGCCCCCGTCCGACCCAAATCCAGCAACCATCTCACATAGTTGCCTCGCAGTTCTCTTTGCCTTCAGGATGCGATAACTCATCAGGGTGACGCAGATGAGGGTGCAGCTTACTGCTCCAGCGGTGACTACCAGCGGTATTGTGTGATCGGCGCCGACTTCCTCTTTGAACTGCCGGAAGATCTCCAAATTATGCTCGTTCAGCCGGTGGAGATAAGGGAGACTAAGCACCTTCTGGCTGGCCGTGATGTTGAGCAGGGGAAGGCTCGCAACTCCTGGGACTTTGCTTACGACACTGTTCCGGTTAGTGAACAGGGTTCCATTGATGGTGGCCCACTCACCGAACGTGATGAGATGCCTGCCGCGTATCCAGACTTCAGTGCCGTTGTCGAATCGCGCCTTTGCCGGTCGGTCGTTCACGATGACAATTCCATCGTCCACGCAGGTGACCGACTCCAGATTGCTTGGTTAGGATTCGCAATGGGCCACACCGCCTGCATGAAGTTCTCTGGCACATGAGCTCTCTGATGACCGCCGACAGAAAGATACGCTGGGGGAGGCGGTACAATCTTCGACCGCGTAAACTCCTGTGTCGCATTCCGCTATAACATTGTCGTTTATCCGTAGCGTGTAACCTTCTCGCTCAACGGAAAAGATAGTAATTTTTTACAACTAAATCTTATTTTAGGAACTATGAAATGTATGGTGAACTATGAAATGTATGGAACTGACTTTGTCTGTACGATCTAAAAAGGGCTGACAATTTTGAGTTTTGCAAGTGTTATAGCCAGTATAAGATTTTGTAACTCCATTATTAACATTCTATTCCTGGCTAGTAGGGTTTCATATAATTGGCCGGTGTCGATTTGCGAATTTTCGGTTGTTCTGAGAATTGTGTTTACTACTCCGTTCGGCGAATCTACTCCGTTCTAAATCATTAGCGTCTGGGGTGTCCGCTACAACTTTCAGTATGGATCCTAGAAAATCTAAGCTCCTAGCTACCCTGTGATGCGTCCCTTAGGTGTGTTACATCCACGCTCAATAATTTCTTCATATGCGATTGAGGGAACTTGTCAAACAAGCTGGCTGTCTCTTCCACTATGCGCATATACTCTGAGAGAGTTAAGATCCTTTAAATCTAATTAAAATTATGCCAAGTGGCCAAAAAGAAAAAAAAAAAGAAAAACATGATTTGCCAGCGCAAGAACATTGTTTTTGGGAATGTTATTTTAAGTTGTCATTGTGGACCACCCTCCCCTTAATGAGGACTGTGGTCCCCATGTCCGCTTCTACGGCTCTCTCTTCGCACAGAGGCGTGAGTTTGTTTCCAAGCCTGCGGTTGCGGTTGACCAAAACTTTTTCTCCTACACAGAAGACCCTGTTTTGTCGAGAGGCATTCTCTCCGGCTCTGAGAGCAACCTGAGCATTTCGAATCCTGGTCTGGACTTCAGTTTGTCGTTCGTCAGGGTGTGCTTGTAAAATGTCAACAGGTCTTTTGTTAACGACCGAATGGATTGACTTATTGTACTCTACCGTGGCCAACAAAATTATTTCTACCGTGTCACTTATGCCTCTGTCGATCTGCAGGCATCTGGCAAGCTCCACCAACGTACTATGGAAACGTTCCACTTGTCCGTTGGAGACACTGTGTAGCGGTGGTGCATTCTAAACGCTGACACCAAAGTTGTTGGACAACATAGATGTGATTGTGTACGAGTTCAACGATGGCTCGTTATCGCAATATTCAACTCTGGCTTTCGGAAAGAAGTTCATAAGCTGGAGCAATGCAGCCTTGAGATCCTCAATGGTCCTCGATTGAATAGGCTGTACGACAGCAAATTTGGAAAACTTGTCGATGCAAGTGAGAAAAAACTTTTTATCTATAGAGAATATGTCTATGTGCAACATTTCTCCCGTGTGTGATGGTATTGGAGACTCCCAAATCTCTTGTTTCCTTGGGTGTCTGTCATACTTGGCCCTCGCGCATGTCTTGCAGTTCTGGACTATCTCATTAGCAAGCTTTGTCATTTTCGGAAAGTAATATTCGGACAGAACCTGTTTGACGTTTTCCTGCGTCGCTCTATGGGCTCTATTGTGTTCGGCTGTGAGGATTTCTCTTTTCTCCTCCGTGCCGAATATGTCAACTAACAGGTTCTTACAGTGCCAGAATTTGGTGGCTGGGAACCTACGGATGACCTCGTCCTGAACCATCGCGAGCGTATGCAGGTCGCAGTGGAGAGCATTTACGCCCTTCGGCACAATTACTTCTGAGAGGTAGTCCAACAGGGACTCTCTGCAGGTGAAGTTAATTGTGTGGCGCTTTTTATCCCTGAACAGAACGAAAGTTCGTTTTAAAGGAAAGCGCGCTTCCTCCAGTATTATCTGGATTTGGAAGTAGTTCAACGGTTTTTCCGTTGTTTCAATGATGTGCGTGAGGGAGAGCTCACTGTGAATTGTTGCTGCGCATGATTTCGGTGCTTGTTCTTCCAAAGCGCTAAGCTGTTGTCTGGACAATGTATCCGCAAGGAGATTCTCTTTTCCGGGTTTGCAAAAGATCCGGGCATTGGACTCGTCTATGCGTGCTTTCCACCTTTTTTTCGCATTAGGGTTGGACTCCCCTACGGAAGACGTCAAAGGCTGGTGGCCGGTAATGATATTTATATCTTTAACTCCGAACAGATAATAACGAAGATTGGCTAAGGCCCAGATAATGGCTAATAACTCCCGCTCGTTAGTCGCGTAGTTAAATTCCCTAACTTTTAAGGTTCTCGATATCATGTTGATAGGGCGGCCTTCCTGAGACAACACCGCACCTATACCGTAGGCTGAAACATCCGTCGTTAGATCGAACGACTTCTTGTAATCAGGATATCCGAGCATGACATCTTCGGATGCCAATATGTTTTGTAACTTTTCAAAGGCTTGCCGCTGCTCTTCCGAGAACTGTACTAAGATGTTCCGGGACTTGTGCTTGCTGACAGTTCCATTTTCACCCTTAAATATGTCCGAGATGGGCCTAGCTATCGCTGCGAAGTCCTTTATGAAACATCTGTAATAGCTCGTGAGGCCCAGGAATGACCTGACCTCGAAAACTGTCTTGGGCTCTGGGAAATCTTGTATAGCCCTAACCTTTTCCGGGTCTGTCGTTGCACCGTTATTGGTAACTATAAACCCAATAAAATTCACGCTCTTCTTAAAAAAAACGTGATTTTTCCGTTGACACTCTCATATTTGTCTCGTACAAGCTTTGTAGGACCCATTCTACATGCTTGACGTGAGACTCTTCATCCTCAGAGGATATGATGAGATCGTCTACATAGACGTAGCAAGATTTGCCAATCTGCTCTCGCAGGATATCGTCAATACTTCTCTGAAAGATGCTGGCTGCGTTCTTGAGGCCAAATGGAAGCCTTTTTTATTATTCTTATTGGACGTTGAATACAATGACTGTATTAACAAGTGTGGAAGCTTAGATGTAGTACACTCGATGTTTTTAGCACTTCCTCATTATTTGACACACTCAACAAGAATGCCTCTTAATGTTATTTTTACATAGGTTTAAAATAAGCTTAACATAGGTTTATCAAACTTAACATAGTCATCGTGTTATATAAGTATCGATATATCAGTGTGACCCTCTACCAGCCTACTGCAATTCGGCCATCCTGACGATAAGGATCCCCTGATCCTGGTTTCTTATGCGCTAAACATCTAAGTTGTAAGAATTTCTTCATATTTATGGTAAACTTATCGAATAACAGTTATTTGGTATGAATTTTCATTAGGAATTTTTACGTTTTCCTATCCAAGGTCGTATGTTTTGAGCACTCCATACACCTTGGTACGGATTACGAAGTATTTTAGCAATTACGTACGGGCCCTTGTTCTTTGGGAACAACTTCCTAGCAACTCCCGCAGTACTATCAAAGTTTTTCACCATTACGTAGTCTCCTTTATTATACTCCCTAGGCTTTTTCTTTGTTTTATCATAGTATGTTTCGTTATACTCCTGTGCTCGATTTTGATTATCCATTGCCTTTTTTTTAATCTCCTCTACATTTTCTACCTGTACTGTATGGTTGATATCTTCTAATTTCTGTCTAAGTTCATCAATAATTTGACCTTTCTGCTCTACGCCAAAAAGCATTTTACTGGGAACCTGTTTAATACTTCTGTGTACAGTGTTATTGAGTGTATTTTCTACTTGTTCGATTACATATCTCAGTGTACACCATTTTCAGGATCTGTTAACTTTGCTATCATCGGCCCTATGGTCCTGTTTATGCGTTCCACTTGTCCATTTGCTTGCGGAGAACCTGTTGCAATTTTCAGATGTTTAATGTTTGTTTCTGTTAAAAATTGTGCGAATTCGTTTGATGTGAAGCAACTACCTCGATCTGAAACTATACATTTTGGTTTGCTATATGCCCTTAAATAGTTGAATAAAGCTTTAAGAACTTTTTTTGTGCTTGTTGTCTTTGTTGTATATAATCTAACGAATTTCGTAAAACCATCTACAATTAGAAATATATGCTTATTCGCTCTTCCTGCTGCTACTGGTCCGTAATGATCGATGTGCAATAATTCAAACGGCTTATCTCCTTTGGGAATGCTATGTAGAAAACCTTCCGATTTTACAGTGTTTGGAGAAAATGCAACACATTTTAGGCAATTTTCAATGTGGTTTTTGCATTTTTCCTTGATATTTTTAAACCAATAGCTCCTCGAAATAGCATCTATCATCTTATCCCTGCCAATGTGACCAAGTTCATTATGGGATTTGTGCAAAACGTGAATTTCTATGTCCTCAGGGACAAAAAATAATAAACGATCGTCATTTGTTTTTCTGTACACAACGCCATTTCTCATTTCAAAAAATTTGTGCTGATTTTTCTCTAAATCTTCCTTAATTTTCTGTATTTTTAAATCTTTTGATTGACAGATTAAATGATTGTCTTCAAAACTAGTGGTTTCTACAACCAAAATATTGCATCTGCTCAGAGCATCTACGTGTTGCATTTTGTTCCGGATCTATGAATCAGTTCGTAATCATAATTTTAAAGCTCAAGTGCCCATCGGGCGAATTTAGCTCTACTCTGTTTAATGTAAGCGTTAAAGAGTTGCAATCGGTTAGTATTCTGAAATGTCTCCCTTGTAAATATATCCGAAATCTACACAGGGCGTAGATAATTGCTAACGTTTCCTCACAGCTCAAAGCTGTGATACTTTGCCTCAGTGTCTGACCTTCGCTTTGAAAAATAGAATACGGGATGGAGCTTTCCGTCTTCTTTCCTTTGCATTAAAACCGCACCGAAACCGTTAGCACTTGCATCGCAATGCAATTCAACCTCATCTTTATGATTATAAATAGCTAATACGGGTGCTTCTGTCAGTGTTTTCTTCAGATTCAAGAAACAGTCTAACTCTCTTTGTTTAAAAGAGAATTCTTTATCTTTCCTTAAAATGTCGTAAAGTGGTTTTGCTAACGTAGAGAAATCTTTTATAAACCTTCTAAAATATGAACATAACCCTAAAAAGCTTTGGACGTTGTGTACTTTTTCCGGAATTGGGAAGTTTTTAATTGCATCAATACCTTTGTCATCTGCTCTAATTCCTTTTTTAGTGATGAAAAATCCCAGGTAATTTATGCTAGATTGCATAAACTCACATTTGTCCATACGAAGTTCTAACTTGTTGTTGGCTAGTCTTATAAACACATCTTTTAATGTTCTTAAATGTTCTTCCATATTTGTACTGGCTATCATTATGTCATCCATATATACGATGATTTTATTTTCCCGTTGGAAATACTGCTGATGCATTCTTAATGCCCATAGGCATCCTTGAAAATTCAAATTGTCATAATGGAGTCACGAACGATGTGTGTTTAACTGAATAAACGCCAACGAATACGTGAAAGTATCCATTCTTTAAATCGAGCTTTGAAAACACTCTTTTATTCACTTACTTGTCTAAAAGATCATCTATTAATGGCAACCGATAATTGTCCTTTATTAAAACTTTATTCAATTTTCTATAGTCTATACATAAACGCAAATCTCCTGCTTTTTTCTTTACTAGCACAATGGGGGAAGCATATTCTGAATCACTATTCCTTATCATGCCTTTGGCTAAATATTCGTCTAATAGTTTTTGCAGCTGCTCTTTTTCACTAAATGAAAGTCGCCTAGGAGAGCGACTGAATGGTTTGGAATTTTCTAAAATAATTTTCATTTCACATCTGGTAAATGGAGTATCTGGTCTTTTCGCGTTAACATATGATTCGTATGATTCTTCGAATATTTTAACAAATTCACATTTTGTTTTATAGCTTACATCACCACCACAATTATAGTTAATGTTGAACATTTCATTTTCATCTGCCTGTCTATTGACTTCTCTCTAACGGTTGTCTCATTGTTGAGAGGCTTATACTTAGCCTTTTCATTTTCCGTGGTAACATTTTTTTAACAATATTTTTTCATCAGTTTCTTTTTCTAAAAATCTTTTCTTAACAATTTCATTTTCTCAAGATGTTTCCCTAAATGTTTCATTTTCTGTAACAGTTGCATTTTCTAATAGTTTTTCCTTAACAGTCTCATTTTCTGTAACAGTTGCATATGCTAATAGTTTTTCCTTAATAGTCTCATTTTCTGTAACAGTTGCACTGAAATCGCAATTGGCTACTACGGCAGTTGCTAGTTATTGATATTTTTCTTCAGATGTTTTAATCATATTACTCATGTTTTCATTAATACGAGAGGGGCCTAAATTTATGCTCAAACCATATTGATTCATAAAATCCTTTTCCAGGACTACATCGTGTCTCGTTGAATCGTTAGCGACGACAATCATCTCAAATTGAATTATTTATTTTTTCTTTAAAAATGAAACAGAAAGTTTTTCCAAATATTTTAAGTTGGCTCTTGTTTAGCCCATAATACACTTGATCAACAGATTTTAATGATACTTCAAATGGAATTTTTGATTGTTAAATGAATGATATCGCGCTCCCCGAATCTATTAGACATTCTGCGGAAATGGGTGAATTAGTAAAAGACACAAAGAAAATGTTTAACTTTCTTGCATAGTTGTTGGCGCTGCTGCTGTTGTTGCTTTTTCTTAGAGGGCATTGTCCCACAAAATGGCCCATTTCTCCACAAGCGAAACAAGATCCAGGTGCCCTTGGGGCAGTCTTTGGCAAAATGCCCCTTAGGGAGTCATCATTTAGATTGTAGTTTTGGCCTATGTTTTTTAGGTGATGCACCCAGTTGCGCGCGCAAATATTCCCCTCGAAATCGGTGGCAGCTTCCTTGGCATAAGACAGTGAAACTGCTGATCCAGCCTTGGTAAACGACCTCTCTCCCGTTTCCGACAGCGATCGTTGAGATGTTTGAATTGTTGACGTTTCCACCCGGTAAATTTCAATCGCATTTGCAGGGCTGCCTAAATTGTAACCGTCGGCAAATGTCTGTTCTTGTTGTGTATGTGTGTCGGCGCATGTCTCTTCTTGTTGCTGAATATGTATGGTGGCACGCGTCTCTTCTAACTGTTGTTGTTGAATTTCGCCACGCTCTTCAGCTTGTTGCAACGCGTTTTGCTGCGTAATAAGCGCTGCCCTCAATTGCGTGATGATTCTGAGAAGTTCATCTCGATCTGGAACATTCTCGGAAACGCCTTCTTGAGACGATTGCGTTGTAATTTCAGTATAGGTGCCGGGCTGATCTTCTCCAGTGTTCTGGATGGCTTCTTCCTCTAGTACTTGGCCTCGTTGTTCAAGCGGTATTTGCGCTAGACGAGCCATTAATTCGGCTTTAATACCTTGGGTTGGTATCCCAACGCAGCAAGCCACCTTTTTAATTAAATCACTGTAAATATGTTGAGATCGGCCTGGTACATTTCGTTTGTAGGTTTGACACCTTCTGAATTTGTGGAAATTATAGTACACTCGATGTTTTAAGCACTTCCTCTTTATTTGACACACTCAATAAGAATGCTTCTTAATGTTATTTTTACATAGGTTTAACATAAGCTTAACATAGGTTTAACAAACTTAACATAGTCATCGTGTTATATAAGTATCGATATATCAGTGTGACCCTCTACCAGCTTACTACACAAGTGGTCTAACGACACCAAGCCGATGCTTGTTGCGCGCGGAACCCAGACGAAGTCCACCTCCCGCCTTACCGACCGAGAGGTACCGTCACATAACTGACGACATGGAAACGCGGTAGAAACGCGAATAGGAACGCGAGTAAAAATTAACGCGTTATGGAAAGAAACTAAAATAAAAACGAACAAGCGATAGAACGCGGCATGCAAATAGGAAAAAACGAGAAAAGCATAGAATAAGTAGAATATCGAGGAAAATACTAATTACTAAGATAGGCAAGAATTAAGAACTTCATAGCAGCGATAGAGTTAGTGCTAGCTATGACGTGTTGGAGCTTATTGTAGTCCGAACATAATACCCTGAAAGGATAATGCAGTACATAGTTCGATCTACAATAAGGAAGTGTTAGTGAAAGGAACAGAGAAGTGTAGCTGCCTTACCAAGGCATCACTGTCAATGTCACCTTGCACAAGGTTGTTAATAATAAGACCCCTACCATGGTTCTGCGGTTAGTTAGGGAAGGCAGATTTAGTAACAGAAGTCTACTATTATAGGAAGGCATTCTCAAATTTTCATCCCAGTTAAGGCCGCGTAAGGCAAAAAGTAAGAAGTTCTTCTGTACAGATTCGATGCGTTCCTTATGAATAGTGTACTGGGGACACCATACGCATGAACCGTATTCGAGAATGGGACGAACAAGTGAAACGTAAAGGGTCTTTGTAATATAAGGATCGTCGAATTCCTTAGACCATCTTTTGATAAAGCCTAGGACACCCATGGTTTTATTGACCATATTAGTAATATGACTTGTGAACTTTAGTTTTCGGTCCAAACGGACCCCCAGATCATCAACTAGGGCGATTCTTTCCAAGGCACAACCACAAAGAGTATAAGAAGCAAACTTCGGACTGGCTCGAGAGAATGTCATCAGCTTGCATTTAGAGCTGTTCAGGTTTAAAAAATTGGCACAGCACCAAGAATTGAAACTATTTAGGTCGGTTTGTAAGTTTGAGTGACAGTGGTCGTCTTTAAATTGGTAGCAAAGCTTTACATCATCCGCATACATAAGAGTACGGGAGTTACATATGACCAAGGGAAGGTCATTAATGAAAAGCGTAAAAAGTAGGGGACCGAGATGACTCTCCTGAGGAACACCAGGTGTGGCAAGAAGTGGGTTTGAAAGGGTGGTTTTAAAGAGGACTCTTTGAGTTCTATCAGCCAGATAACTCACAATCCAACTAAGTAGCTTAGGTGAAAAACCTAGAAGGTCAAGCTTATGTGCCAGAAGGGAATGGATTCACTGAGTCAAAAGCTTTAGTGAAATCAGTATAAATAACATCAGTTTGAAGATTTTCCTGAAATCCTTTCACCACGAAGGATATCAGCTCAAGCAAGTTTGTCGTAGTAGAACGATTTTTAATGAATCCGTGTTGAAAAGGTGAGATAACGGATCTACAGAAATTTTTCAAGTGAAGAGTTATAAGATTCTCGAAAAGTTTGGGTATAGCCGACAATTTAGAGATACCTCCAGAATTGCTTACATCAGACTTGCTGCCCTTTTTAAGCAAGGGAATAATAAAAGATTCCTTCCAAATGGAAGGAAAGACTGGAGTTTCTAAAGACAGCGAAAATAGTTTGAGCAATGGCTTACTTAGCGAGATAGCACAGAATCGAGGTATACAGGCGGGAATACCGTCAGGGCCTGGTGAGAAGACTGGCTTAACTAAAGAAAGATCCTTGACCAGTGCGCTTTCGTTTAAAAAGGGAGAGAAGATACCATTTGAACTTGGAATGTTGTATGGATAAAAGTGAGTTTTCTGTGTAGAGGGAGAATAAGTCGTTTGAAAAAACTTTGCAAACATATCGGCCATGGGTTGGTCGGTATCTGCACTAGCATTTTCAAACGTTAGTTTAGTTGGAAATGCGGTAGACTTACGCTTCGTGTTAAAGAAAAGGGCTGAAGATGAGCTATTATTTTTATATTTTTTAAAAAGGCTTGACTTTAAATTTTTTAACCGTGACAACTCTCTTGTAAACCATGGCGGCTTACTCGAGGAAGTTGGATAAAAACACGGAACACAAATATCTAAAAATGAGTTAATTGTGTTAAAAAAAATATTGGTCGCTACTTAAATATCAGTAGACGAATACATTTCCGACCAATCAAATTGAGAAATCAGCTGATTTATTAAGTTAAAATCTGCTTTTCTAAAACAGCATACACGATTACACAGTTTTTCATGTTTATCCATACATGCACCAAAATCAAAAGTAACTTTAAGAGTGGGATGGTACGGATCTTCAGGAAGAGAAAATGGTTGTGTCTTGTTTTGACTCACTCTAGATGGATCGGAGGCAAAGCATAAGTCTAACGATCGGTTAGTACTGTTTAAGACTTGGTTGACCTGTGACAATGACATATCAAACAGACCGTCAAACAGGTCATATTGCCGTCAGGGCAGTAGAGAGAATGAATCAACACTTGTTGTCCAATTACAATCAGGGATATTAAAGTCACCAAGGACTGAAAAGTGATCTCTGTCTGATAACATATTAAATATGGTCTGTATTGCGGACAAATGTTGCAAATAGACTGAAAATTCCGACGACGGCGGAATATAGGAACAGGTTATAGGTTTAATGAGAAAAACCGGGAATGTGTAACTCTCTGTGTAAAGTAATTCAATGCCAAAGTGAATCTCCGGTTCTAAAAGTTCCGAGTTGATGGTGGAATCAACTGCAATTAGAACTCCACCACCACGTCGGTCAGGTCGATCACACCTGTAGGTTGTGTACTTATTTGGAAAGACTTCGGAGTTCAGGATCTCCGGCTTTAACCAAGTCTCAGTAAACACAACAATTTGAGAAGAAAATGAAAGACTATTTAAATCTAAAGTTGAAAGTTTAGTACAAAGACCTCTAACATTTTGGTATGAAAGAGTTAAGGAGCTTGTTAGTTTTTTTTGTTTGATTTTAATTCGGCTGTTGCTGGAGGAGGCAAAGGAAGTTTAATCGGTGGGCGATTTTTTTTGTTCCTTGTTTCGAACTCTTTAACCATTACATGTTCCGGCCAAAATTGAGCCGAACATATAATGCCTAAGAGTTCGTTTGGGGCACTTATTTTGAAGGAAGATACGTCCCTCTCATAAGAAAACTTAAACTTTTCCACTTTTACATCGACGGCTTGAATTTTAGCTTGAATATAAGCTTTAACATCATTTGATGTGAGTTCAGGGGCAAGCCGAGAAACAAAAATCTGTTTCTTTTGTGGAACACCTATAATCTTTTTAGGCACCTCAGGTATAATTCCAGAGTAGAGGTTCTCTTCTGGTAAACCAGAACTTGAACACGCCTTAGGTAACACTATTTCCTGTGGCACGGGCAACGAGACCACAGCGGACATAACGGAACATTTCGGCGTCACAGGATGGATACACTCAATGAGATATTCGGGAATCGAAATTGATTTAGCCACAGATCTCGTTTCCATTGGGGGATTGGTGTACGACATTAACGGCTGTGTCATTGGCGTACCTGGCTGGTCAATTATAGGGAGCTGGGTGGCAAGGGCATACGCAGGGGGAGGGCAGAAATAAGTGATGAGAAAAAATCGAAAAATTCGGGGCAAACCGAGTAAGAAGAAGAAATGGGCGCAAAAGCGACGTTGACAAGGATAGACAAATCGTTCAGAGATGGGCGTGCTTCTCCAATATGCACGATCGATACAATAATTGTAGTGTGAGTACATCGTTTTCTTAATATATCGATAGAACAATTTAAATTAAATTTGAAATATTACGTTTTTCACGCGAACAGTCGAATTTAGTCGAATTACTTCACATCGTTCGCATGTACAAAGACAATGTTGACAGTTCAGATTGAAAGCGTCTTGCATTATAAGTGGTAGTGTTTATGAGCGACAAAAAATAGATTAATTCTAAAAAATTAATTAAATTAAATAATAATGTACACAACATCAAAATGGATATCAAAAAATTCTTTTCAATTAAGTGCATTGAAAAGTTGATTTCGAGAACTTCTTTTCATTATATGGCAGCCTCAGAGCGAAGAGTGTAAATAAGCTTTATTTTTGTTGCCCAAACGGCTTTCAATTTTTTCTTTGTACGCAAAATGCTCACCAAAATCTTTTACAGCGTCCCAAAAACGAAATGTGCCGAGAGCGAAGAAGGCAATGAAAGCGACGCAGAAAACGTTAGAGATTTCTCGCATTTTCTACTGCTTCTCTCGATGTTCAACCCAGTTCTTCTACAGCTTCAACTTCTCAGAGCTTGGACCCATTGCGCTTCGAAGAATATCACCCACAGGATTTAGGGTCATGGATTGGGCGATCGTCGCGTATGTCAACTGCCGAAAAAATGGGAGTCTTAAAAAGATGCTGGATACCACCAACCAATTACGACTTCCATAACGATGTAGAAGAAGATTCATCCAAAAAATTTAGATTTGAATGGTTAACAACTTATTCACCGTGGCTCCAGTACTCGAAAAAATTAAAAGGCGCTCTGTGTTTGTACTGCGTTCTTTTTCCGCCGAAAAATGCTCAAGGTGTTCTGGGATCGTTTATACAAACGCCTTTTAAGAATTACAAGAAAATGCATGAATATTGCAAAAATCACTCCACCAATCAATGGCACTTACGGGCAGTCAAAGAAGCTCAAAAGCTTCATGGAAGATACTCCGATCAGTCTATCTCTGCAAATGGGATTCAAAAAAAACGGTGGGAAAGAAAAGGGAAATCATGTCTTCAAACATTTCGAATGTAATATTTTGTGGTACCCACGATTTGCCACTAAGAGGAAAACAAAATGAAGTTGATTTATGTGATAAAATTATTATTCTATGTATATAAAGAAAGATTCCCTGAGGATAAACGCCGTTTAGCACTTATTTGAATGTATATAAAATATATATAATATATGTATAAACAAATATTCTTTTTATTCTTCTATGTGACAAAACTTAAGGTTATTGAACGAAGAATCGAACGCTGAGAGCTGGTCGGATAGTGTTCGAAAACTTCCAAGCAGTTCCCTAAATCCATTCTTTCTTTGCCGCATAAACGAACAAATTTCGCTCTCCACCTCCCTACACAAATCGCAGCAATAACCGGCGCACTTTGCGTGTACTACGTTATCACATAGCCAACACGAAATGCTTGGCTGGGCAGCCGTCACCTCCTTAAGGCAGGATTTTTTAAAACAAATCAAAGCGTCCATTATAGGGGACACCTACTGTAACAAATTAAAACAGCCGCAAAGAAAACCAGTCGAACGCTACAGTCAGGTGCTGACTGTAGAAGGCCATGGATTATTATAGTATACCGTGTATCATTTATTTTCCGTTATTTATAATGAAAATTTTGCATTAATTGGATTATTATTAAGCATTTAATAATATGAACTTTATATTCTTATTATTCTATTCGAACGACACGCACAAATTTAATTGACAAACAGTAGTGGCGGCCGCAGAAGTTGTATAGTAGCTTAGTGGGGTATATGCCGGTTCGAGTTCGAATCACGCACGCAGGACCGCACCGCTGTCCACCACTCTAACCACTAAGCCACCGCCTCATTTACTGATTGATCGGCAAAGTTGCATTCTGAGCTAATTATGTTACCATTCTATGCAAATAAAAAGTTTTGTAAAATGCTGTGTGTCCGACGATTCGAACTTCGGTATGATGCGTAAATTAGGTCTTAATATGGGCATAAGTATACGTTCAAATTGAGTTTAATTCGGATCATATCTGAGTTATTTTTACTCCGATTTCTATGAAATTTTCAGAAAACACCCGTGGCAAGATATTTGTCATGTGAGATGTACAACTTTTGTTGTTGGGTGTATATTGTGTATATTAAATCGTTATTACTGATTTACAGAGGCGGGAAGGGGCGTGGCCAAATTTCAAAAAAACTTTGAGACACCCGGATATACACGAATGTTGTCAAAAAATTTTATTACTCTAGCTCTTATAGTTGCTGAGATCCAGGCGTTCATACAGACGGACAGACGGACAGGCAGACAGACATCAATCGACTCGGCTGTTGACACTGATTCAGAATATATATAGTTTATGGGGTCGGAGATGCCTCCTTCTGCCTGTTACGCACAAACTCGTTCCGACAAACACAGTAGACCATGAATTTTTTTTAAAATCCATGGCCTAAAAAAAAAAAAAACAAGAAAAAGAGGTATGTGCGCAAGAAAAAGAAATTAGCGCGCGCAAAAGGCAGAGAGCAGAGAGAGCAAAAACGATTAAGCATCAACAGTGCAGCAGAGAGAGCGGCAAAGCGTGAGAGATGCTTAGGCGCGCTCAAAGAATTAGGATAGATAAGAAAGAGAGTAATAGCGGTGAGCCACTAACAACAACGTTGTTTACCGAATAGAGTAAAGACCAAAACAGAGCACCAGAGAAGCAGAAACCAATGCACAACAAATATAAAATTAGCAAACAAAGATTAGTTTGACTAATTTATCAGGCATGCACACGCATCGTGAACGGGCTTTCAAAAGAAGATCGGTTTTAAAATAAATAATAAATAGTAAAAGGCCTTGCCCAAGTTTCCTAATATCATTGAGATATTTGGCATGGGGTTCCTGTCAGGAACTGTTTGCTCATTGAGTTTGCGAAAGTCTATGACCATACGTCGGTTTTGATTGCCCGCCTCGTCAGTACCCTTCTTATCCACAACCCAAATGGGGTAATTGTAAGTGGAGGCGGACGTTTGGATTATGTCGTTATTTAGGAGGTTTTTCACCTCCTTATTAACGAAATCGGCCATTCCCATTGGATATGGATATAGCCGCGCATAAACGGGGTCATCAGTCGTTGTCCTGATGGTAGCCACTACCGGGGTATTATAAGGCAGGGCCTCGTTGGGGTCCGCAAATGCATTATTATTGGCCGTTAGCATCTTTAAAAAAAAACCACGAACTTTGGGGTGGCGCGTCCGAACAATCCACATCAGTGAAATAGACGTTGGCGCAGGAGTGAAAGGAGATCTGTGCGACCTCCGTTCCCCACTTGAGTTGACCGGAAGCTAGGCATAGCGATGCGCCGGAGTTACCACTTCGGGTGTACCCCATTGCACTCTGGACAGCAGCAATACTGATTATAATGGGATCAACGTTCAACGTCACAGAGAAGGCTTCTTTCGCGGAAACATGGAGCAGAACAGCAACGTTACACATACACACCCACATACACACACACATACACACATACATACACACACACATACACACACAGCCAGCTCCAGTCTAAGTAGAATGATGTCGTGGAAAGTAAGTGATATCTACACTCATAGTGACCATAGAGCCATATTAATGAGTGTAGATAGACACCGCAGCAGAAGCACCCAGGACAGAGTAATCAATGGTTGGAAAGAAGACACTCTGGATGAGGGAATCCTTAGATACCTCATCACAGAGCAGCACAATGTCGACGTTCTGCATCGAAATACCTCTGACGCAAAGGCGACATCACTTTCCAACCTGTTGACTTCTGCATGCGACGCCTCTATGGCGAAGAAATCCAAAGGTGGCCCCAGATGGAAGCCAGCCTATTTGTGGAGTCACGAGATCGCGGATTTTAGACGTAACATAAATGCATACGAGCTAGAAGAACACTATGCCGATGTAGAGATGAGCAGCGGGAAACCCTCAGATCGCACTTCAAGGACGCAAAAAGGGAGCTAAAGAAAGCGATAAACCTAAGTAAAGCATCGCACTTTAACACCCTGCGTGATGGTATGAACATCAACCCTTGGGGTGCGGCATACAAGGCTGTAATAAGCAAGATAAAAGGACAACGGGCAAACGCCCCGGCTTGTCCCCAATTCTTGCGCACTTTAGTTGAGACCCTCTTCCCAACACAGGGGAATCATCACGATAAACCTGCAGATGTTTGGACTGAGGGAATGAATAGATTCCAAAGTGAGGTAGATGTAGAGGAGGTTTTAGGGATAGCTAAGACTTTCGCGAAGAACAAGTCGCCGGGACTAAATGCAGTACCCAACAAGGTAGCGTTAGAAGCGAACCCCACCCTCTTTGCAGAAGTATACACAGAATGTATACAGACAGGGACTTTTCCGGAAATTTGGAAAAGACAAAGGCTGGTACTAATACCAAAAGGTAACAAACTACCAGGCGAGGCTAGTTCATACAGACCACTCTGTATGATCGACACCATGGGGAAAACATTAGAAAAGGTAGTAGCTAGCAGGCTTAGCACCTTCGCGAAAGAAGTAGGTGGTCTATCGGATGACCAATATGGATTTAGGAAAAATAGGTCTACAGTAGACGCGATCAGTAGGGTTAAGCAGATTGCTGGAGAAGCAATAGCAGGAGATAGGTGGCGAGGTAGCCAGAAGAAGTACTGCGCTATAATTACCCTTGATATAAAAAATGCCTTTCACTCGGTGAGTTGGCATCATATCATGCAGGCGCTGCGTAACCTCAACACGCCTCAATACTTGTTAAGCAGTGTTGGTAGCTATCTGAGTGACCGTACACTTGTGTACGACACTGAGGAGGGGCGAAAACAATACCAAGTAACAGGCGGCGTTACGCAAGGCTTGGTTCTTGGACCGCTCCTGTGGAACATAGTATATGATGGGGTTTTACGCCTACCACTAAGGGATGAGGTTAAGATCATCGGATATGCTGATGAAATTGCCGTCATCATAGTTGGAAAACACCTGGCGGAAGTGAAAGACAAGAGCACCGATGCGACCGACCACGAGCTAAGATTAGCCGGGGAAAAAGCTGAAGCGGTCCTCATCACAAGCAGAAAGAGACTTGAAGATGTGACGCTCAGTATTGATGGATTTAGCATCCGCACGAGTGCAGCAATAAAGTACCTAGGCGTACTCATAGACGCCAGGCTGAGCTTTAAAGCAAATATTATCGCAACGAGCGAAAAAGCAGCCAGGGTACAAATGGCACTCGCAAGAGTAATGACTAACATCGGGGGACCAAGAAAAGTGATACGATCACTCGTATCACGTGTTACCCTATCGGTGTTGATGTATGCAGCCCCTATATGGGCATCAGAGCAAAAAAGGCTACCTACGCTCGTCACTACAATGCTGTAGTGATAGTGAGACGTAACAGCCAAAGAGTCTGCAGCGCCTTCCGGACGGTATCCGCTGATGCCATCCAAGTTCTAACTGGCATAATGCCGGCTGACTTGACCGCGCAAGATTATCAAGCGCAATATAATAAGAGGCACAGACCAATCCCTATTACTTATGATGAAGGTTAGTCCATCAGGGATTGGCAGCAAAGATGGGATGCATCAAGCAGCGGGAGGTGGACACATCGACTGGTGCCTGATATAGAAGCATGGGTCAGAAGAAGCCACGGACAAGTGGATTACTATATGACCCAGTTCTTTACAGGACATGGCTGTTTCAGGCGCTATCTGAACAAGTACGGTCATGATCCTGAAGCGGGGTGCTATCTTTGCAATGAAGACGATGAGACTGTGGAACACATTTTCTTCCATTGCCCTTATTACGCAGATGAACGGGAAATCGTCAATAGACGCTTAGGAGTAACTGTAAGCCCAGAAAATATTGTATGGCTTATATTCGAGACCCCAGAAAACTGGGGCTGTGTTAAAGAAATGTGTGTGTGCATTATGGTAGAGCAGCGTAGGCTAGAAAGACTGCGAAACTCTTCCTCGCAGCAGCCAACAACCAGGTAGAGCCACCACAAGGCTAAGCTCGATCCCTTGCGATGTTTTTACTTTAGGAGTGGTTCCGCAAGGGGTACCTCAAACGAGCAGTAGGGGGAGTGTTCCTTAGCGGGTTTTAGTGGGTGCGGGTCCCACACTACCGTCTCTAGGACGGTGTCTTTCAAGATTTTTTCCCATGAACACTCCAATTTAAAAAAAAAAAAACCGACGTACACACACATATATATATGTAAGGTTATTATTAGAAGGAGTTTATTATAATGGTTCAATTCAATTCAATGTGGTTAATTAATACAAAATAATAGCGTTACAACTTCAGTGTTTTTTCGCAACTTAATAATTGGCAACTTTTACAACTTAATAGCAGTTCCATTTCTGCACGTTCTACTGTCAACTTTATACGCGAGACGACCGACTACGACTCTCTTTCGCTTCTCTCTCGCAACTCTCTTCTGGCAACACTCTTCGGTTCGCAGGGATGCCAACTATCCTCTTTTGGTGGGGTTGCCAGCTTGCATCAAAGTATACCATCTTACATTCGGCCGTCCTGATCTTCCTCATCCGTCCCGGATGACAAAATATCCTCGTTCTCGGCTACATATTTCCATAACTTCATATTATCGCAGCTTGTTGCGGTAATATTTGGTCCCTCGGTATTTATTGATGCCTACTTCACATCGTAGCGCCCGTTTCTCTTAACTTTAATGACAGTATATGGACCAAGATATTCGCTAGCCAGCTTTCGGCCTGCAATAAATTGAGTTCGCTTTATAGCGACCAAGTCGCCCAAATTGTAGATCTGCTCCGTACGACGCTTCTTATCGTAGTGCATCTTGTAATTTTTCTATGCCTCTTCAATGTTATGTTTTGCTTCTATACGCAGCTGCTGTCGCTCCTCGTTGAACTTCTCGACCAACTCCTGCTGCAGCATGTCTAGCAAACGGTCGTCCACTTTGCTATACATCTTCGTACCAAACATAATCTCAAACGGCGTTGACAGCGTTGTCGAATGTACGTGCGAGTTAATTGCCATCTGTACACGTGGCACATACTTATACCACTTAGCAGGTTCGTCTGAAGACAGCTTCGCAAGAATGTCAATTATGCAGCGATTGACCCTCTCGACTTGACCGTTGCCTCTTGCAACTCCGGTTGTTGTGCAAATCTGCTCCACCATGTTGACCTCCAGAAACTCTTTGTAAGCGTTTGATGTAAACGCCGATCCTCTATCGCTTACTATACGGGTGGGAAATCCGAATACGCTTGTCCATTCTTTTAGCTTCTTTAGGACTTCCTCCTGTCCTGTCGACTTCACAGGATATAGCCACACGAATTTGGAGAATCCATCTACCACTGCAAAAATGTACTTGTACATCTTAGAAGTCATATCCATCGGTCCAAGATGATCTACATGCAATGTTTGCAGGGGAACATCACCTTTTCCGATACAATGTAAACGTCCTTCTTGTTTGTCCAATTTCTTACTGTGTATTATACAAACAATACAATTAGAAATATACTTTGATACTTTACCCCCTAAATGCGAGATAAAGTATTGCTGCTTTATGTTATGCATTGTTTTACGTGCAGCGAAGTGACCAGAGTCATGAGCGTTCTTAATGACGTCACGCTCCATAATCTTGGGGACAACTAGAAGTTCGCAACCATTAACTTCTTTGAAGAGTAGTCCACCCTTCATCTTGAAATTCTCATAAGGTCCATTCTGAAGCAACTGTAATATGGCTTTCACGTTATCGTCTTCTTGTTGCGCTTTTCGTAATCGAGCTGACAACTCAGTTGTGATCATCAAAACATCCTGTGGGTAACGACTAAGATGATCGACGTGCTTCATCCTTGCTCCTGCACGATGTTCCATATCTGGTGCGAAGCTTTTTATGTAGAGTACCCATTCCTCCACATCACGAGGTATTTCGTCTTTGCTTGTTGTCTGCTTAAATGCTGCGCAATCAATTTGAATCGAGTTCCCAATAAAAAATGGCGGAATTTCTTAAGAGCAAGATATGCAGCTTTGATCTCCAAGATATAACTGTGTTTTTTGGCCTCGGCTTCACTCGTCTTTTTGCTCCAGAAATACACGGGATGCATCTGTCCCTCAAAACACTGTAGCAGCACAGCTCCTAGCCCGTCCTTGGAAGCGTCGGTATGTAGCTCTGTCTTTGCCTCCCTAGAGTATATATGCAATACTGGCTTACTTGTTAACAGATCCTTTAATCTTTCGATTGCGTCCTTTTCAGCTTCACCAATTGTAAATACAGCGTCCTTCCTCAACAAATTTGTCAACGGGCGCGCTATCTCTGCATAACGCGGAATAAATTTTCGAAAAATCCAGTCAAACCCAGAAACGATTGAACGCCTTTTATGTTTTTACGATAACCAAATCGTTTTACAGCTGATGTTTTGTCTGCTCCAGGCCAAACTCGTCCGTTTGCCACTGTATGACCAAGAAAGTTTATACTCTCCTGTAGGAAACTGCATTTTTTCCATTTTATCCTCAAGCCATACCTGGCTGCTGTTTCCAAAACTTGTCTGCTCTTCTGAATGCATTCGTCTGCAGACTCTGCGAAAACAACAATGTCGTCCATATAAAGCTGCATTACTTCTTCGTTAATAAGTTTTTGAAAAACATGGTTGACATATCTGATGAACGCAGCAGGCGAATTCTTAAATCCAAAAGGAGCCCTGTTAAATTTTAAGAGGCCTTCTCGTGTGATGAAAGCCGTTAAGTGTCTGCTCTTTTCCTCGATGGGCACGTGAAAGAATCCATTTTCTAAGTCCATAATTGTGAAAAATTTCGCTGCTTGTAGTTTGTCAAGAACATCTTCAATAAGTGGCACAGGAAACAAATCTTGAAGTACCATGCTGTTCAGCTTACGGTAATCGACTCGCATTTGAAATAACTCGAACTCGATCAGCGTTTGATGGACAACAGCGTGAAATATGCCCCTCCTCGTTGCAGCGAAAGCATTTTGTGGCTGATGTGCATTCCTTCCTTTTATGTTCTGACGAGCCGCAATTAAAACAGTATTCTTTCTTTTTCGGTTTTTTCTCGTCTATTTTGTTTTGATTCCCCTGATTCTTGTTCTCGTTCTTTTGATTGTTCTCGTTCTTTTGATGATTGTCGTTTATCGGATAATTATCGTTTCTGTGATCTAGTTCATATGTTTCGTATTCCTCTTTAAGCTGTTTATACGTTTTGCACCGATACATGGCGATTTTGAATTCGCTTTTGATCTGCAATCCGTTAACAATGTGGCGAATTACTGCTGTCTCTTCTACGTCACCCATACTTGCAACTTTTTTCATGTTCAGCATGTACTCGTGAAAAGATTCCGTTTTTTTCTTTATGCGATCTTTCAGCTGTTGATGAATATCAGCACTGTTCCAGCTGCATCGAAATTCGTCAATCAATTTATATTTCAACTCCTTATAATTGTTTATAAATTCCGATTCTACAAAGAGCTTTGCGGTGCCACACATTCTTCCTCTAGCTTGCACGTATTTCTGCTTATCATTTAGCCCATAAGCTTCGGCATTGTGTTCAAAAATTTCGAACCACTTGACAACGGGTATTGAAACACCATCGAAATCGTTCACCACTTTTTCGAAATTGTTTGCTGTAATTTTCACTTGATTTTCACGCTGTTCATCAACCTCAACTTTGAGTGTCAACAACTGCATACGCTGCTGCATTTTGGCATTGAGGTCATAATTGCTCGCGGCCGTTAAGTCTCTTTTCGCGTTTTCTTGTTCCATTATCGTTTCTTCTTCGCTTTCGTCTATATACTGATCCTCATTTCTTGTACTGTTCATTTTTTCTTCTAACGCGTGTGCACTTCTCGTTTTTGGCATTTCTCGCGTTCGCTTTTATGTATATGCGTATTTGAATTTTCGACGTTCAGCAACGGTAAAACCTCAGTTTGACAGCGACTGTTCAGACAAAAAATTCGTTTGTCATTTCACAACTGTTCAACTTAATAATTATTGTTCGGTATTACACAAATGTTGAACTTTATCCACTTTTACACGTATTGTACTAACCGATATGAATCAAAAACCGGCACGAGCCCCCAAATGTAAGGTTATTATTAGAAAGAGTTTATTATAATGGTTCAATTCAATTCAATGTGGTTAATTAATACAAAATAATAGCGTTACAACTTCAGTGTTTTTTCGCAACTTAATAATTGGCAACTTTTACAACTTAATAGCAGTTCCGTTTCTGCACGTTCTACTGTCAACTTTATACGCGAGACGACCGACTACGACTCTCTTTCGCTTCTCTCTCGCAACTCTCTTCTGGCAACACTCTTCGGTTCGCAGGGATGCCAACTATCCTCTTTTGGTGAGGTTGCCAGCTTGCATCAAAGTATACCATCTTACATATATATATATACGAGTATATATCATACAAATACTGCTTTCTCTTCAAGTGAACAGACGCGTTTTTCTTTTGCTCCCCGAAGTTTCTTTATTTCTTTGAACAACCGGTGTTCTCGCCTACTTAGCATTTGCTCTCTTTTTTCGTACATAGTTTACTCTTAGTTTTTTCTAACGTTTTATTTGGCTACTCTTTTACAGTGGTGTCTTATTATAATGGATGGACATCTTATTTGTGCTGTTAAAACCTGCAAAGGTGAGATTACATGTGCTCAGCCAAGTATCTTATGTTGGCTGTGTGATAATGTGTCAACGTCACTGGTTTAACTGCTGATGCTTTAGCTAAGCGCATAGGGCTGCACTATTGTTGCGAGGAGTGTCGTGAGGTGCAGAATGAAATGAGAGCCTTCATGCGCCAGACACGGAAAGGCTTTAAGGAATTGTTTAGTGGTTTTCGTACGCTATCTAAACAGTTCTCTAAGCTGGACTCGGACTTTAATGGCCTTCAGCTGTTAAATGAGTTCCCCAAAAGAAGAGACCATGTCTGCTGCTGTTCCGCCACCAAACGTAGCTCAGCCTAGTACTCCGTTGACACAGCCGTTGATACCGGTCACCACATCTGTGGTAACGAGATCGGCGGCTCAGAAAAATTCGGTTCCCGAATGTGTCAACAGTGAGTCCTCGCAGCCAGTGACGCCAAAAATGCCTCCCAATTTAGCACCTGCTACAGCCTCAAAATTTAAGTTCTGTTTTGAACGGGACGTATCATCCTTTAAACTTTGTGTCCCTAACGAATGCTTTAACCACATATGCACGCCTGATTTTTGGCCAGCTCATATCGTGGTTAAAGAATTCGAGGCAAAGAAGAAAAAGAATCGGCCCCCGATTAGACTTACTTTGCCAAACCAGACCACTGCGCCCAATAAGACGACAAAAAACTAAACTTTTATCTTTCTTTCTCCTATCAAAATGTAAGAGGCCTTCGTTGCAAACTTTCAACTTTCTTTCTGAATAGTCTTTCATTTAATTCTCAGTTTTTGGTGTTAACAGAGACTTGGTTAAGCTCCGAGGTTTTACCAAGTAAGTACACTATTTACAGGCGTCATAGAACTGATCGACGTGCTGGTGGCGTTCTTGTTGCAGTAGACTCCACCATTAAATCAGATTTTATACAGCCGGAGGTTCAATATGATATTGAATTTATTTGTGTAAAACTACACCTTCCCGGCTTTTTCTTATATATAACCTACTCATATATTCTGCTGTCATCGGAATCATCAGTCTATTCGCAGCATTTGTCTGCAATTAAGACTGTAGTTAACCTGTTATCAGACAGGGATCAGTTCATAGTCCTTGGCGAATTTAATATTCCTGATTGCAATTGGACACCTAGTCCTGAGGAATATTCTCTATTGCCTTCCCAGCAGCACGATCTTTTCGATGGACTGTTTGACATGTCATTGTCGCAGGTCAATCATGTTCTTAACTCCATGAAAAGATCGCTGGATCTATGTTTCGTTTCTGATCCATCTAAGGTAATTTTAAATAGGGCCCAACCCCTCTCTGTACCTGAAGATCCTTACCATCCCACCCTCGAAGTCAATTTCGATTTGGGATATTATTCTTTGACTAATAGTAACACTAATAGTAAGCGTGTGTGCTGTTTCAGAAAAGCAGACTTCCTATTATTAAATAACCTTATTTCTAACTTTGACTGATCTAATCTTCACCTGTGCACTGATATGGCAGTAGCCATAAAAGTCTTTTATAGCACGATTAATTAATTTTTTGATATATGTGTTCCGTGATTCTATCCGACAGCCTCAAATAAGCCCCCGTGGTTTACAAAAGAGCTGTCACGCCTAAAGAATTTAAAGAACGCCTTATTTAAAAAATATAAACTTAAACACTCTTCTCTAGTCTTTTCTCGCTATTTAACTGCTCGGTCAAACTTCACCGTGCTTAACGCCAAGTGTTATAAAAATTATTTAAACCGTTGTAGGGGTCAGTTCTTTCAAAACCCCAAACAGTTTTATAATTTTGTTAACATGAAGCATAAATCAGCGGCTTTTCCATATAAATTGAAATTTGAAAATGCTATTGCAGACACGGATCAGGCCGTGGCCGATATGTTTGCAAGGTTTTTTCAAACTACTTATTTACCTGCTACTCATAATACTCAGTCATATCCTTATAATATCCCAAGTTCGAATGGTATCTTCATTCCACTTTTGAATGAAAGTTCAATTGCTAGGGATTTTCACTTGGTTACACCATTTTACTCGCCAGGTCCCGACGGAATTCCCGCGTGCGTACTACGGTTCTGTGCTAATTCCCTGAGTAAGCCATTGCTAAAACTATTCTCGCTGTCCTTAGAAACTTCTTTTTTTCCTTCCATTTGGAAGGAATCTTTTATTATTCCCTTGCTTAAAAAGGGCAGCAAGTCGGATGCAACTAACTATAGAGGCATCTCTAAGCTATCGGCCATACCTAAATTCTTCGAGAATGTCTTAACCCCTCACTTGCAACACTTTTGTAGATCCATCATTTCCCCTTGTCAACACGGATTCATCAAACGTCGTTCCACTACGACAAATTTACTTGAGCCGACATCCTTTGTAGTACAGGGATTTCAGCAAAATCTTCAAACTGATGTCATTTATACAGATTTCCCCTTCTATTCACTCTTTTCATCAATGAGCTTCCGCTTGTCATACGATCTGCTCGCACTCTTATGTATGCAGATGATGTAAAGCTGTGTTTTCAACTTAAAGATGCCTTCTGTCACTCTTACTTACAAGCTGACCTAGATAGTTTTCAATCATGGTGCCGTGCAAATTTATTAATTCTGAAACTGGGATGTAGATATAAGACTTCCTCCTTATACAAATAGACTTAGATTACTTAATTTACCGTCCTTAGCTAACCGTGCTTGGTGTAGTTTTTATGAATAACCTTATCCAAGGGGACGTTGAGAGTGTTGATCTGGTTAGCCAGTTAAATTTCGCCGTCCCATGTAGAATTACCCGTAATTACTTACCACTAACTCTTCCTAATTGTAGATCGAACTATGCCCTGCATGAACCATTCAGAGTATTATGTTCTGATTTTAATAAGTACTCCTTCATATTAACAAATACAGTTCTGTACCAGCCTTAAAATTGAAACTTTTGTCCTAACTAGGTAGAAGTTAAATTTTCCTCGAAACGCCTGTCTATTTTTTCTTAGCTTCTATTTCTGCATGCTCGCGCGTATGACACTGCCCCTCGGTCGGTTGGGCATGTCTTAACATATGCTAACTTTTTACTAATACCATTAACTCTTCTGATCTGATTGGGTTTTTCTGGGTTTTCCCCAATTCTTTGCAACAAATGTTGGATCGGTTATATCTTTGTCTATCCCAGATTAAATTAAATTAAAATTAAATTAAATAAAATTAAAATAATCTTAGATCTTTGAAATCCTTTATATATACTTTATGCTTAAAAATTTTTTATAAATTTTTCACTTATTAATTGTTCTTTTGTCAATTCAGTCGACTGCATTTAATTGACTTTAAAATAATTAAATAAATAAATAATTATATAAGAGCTGTCTGCGAACAGCATACATACATATAATGAAGCATATACATATGCCAATAAAAATTCATTCCTATTGTGATGTTCATCGAGAGTAGACGTGTTTTCTTTAAATAGTTTCGCAGACAAGATTTGTCTCTAATTAAAATATGTTTACCCTCCAAGCCACGGTTGGTAACTGGCGCAGCCGGACTCGGCATTGGACTAGAAGAAGAGCCGAGGACGAAGACCCTACACAATGCAGATCGGGATAGTGTTAATAACAAAGAAAGTGTTGGATTTGATAAATAGTAAAGTGAAATTTTTGCAATTCAAAGTGCCGCCTAGCAACATACATACATACCTATGTACGAGATGTATATGAATACATAAATAAAGAGCCAACTAGGTTCAGGGGTGAAACAGGCGTCTATGCAACGTCCACTCGCAACGTTCAATAAATGGCTACTAGGCTCACGGATGAAACAGGCGCCTATGCCCATCCGCAACGAAGTGTTCAATTAGCAATTGTATTGTTCGCCGTGTTCTATTTGTTCACACGCTATCCTCTATATGGCAGTGTGAGGTGCCGACTTCATATTGGTCGAGTAGTTCGCTTACATTACGATAGCTGATTTGAACATTCATATAAAATGTACAAGTATATAAAACATGCGTTTTAGCTTTACATATAATTTCAATGAATTCAAGTCGATTCTGCAGTTCGGACGTCGCGACTGGTCTGGCGTCTAACCAGTGTCGACGACGTCGCTGTCGCTGATAGCTAGAAGCTGTATATGTTTGTCCGATCACATGCATTACCCAAGTTATGTTGCAGAGTTTGCAAAGGCAATAATTCTAGCGAAAGCAATAATTTTGGTGTTCAATTCGACTGTCGGTTCAACAGCTCTGGCGCCTGGCTGGTCGTCGACGACGCGTTGCGACAGCATTTGCAACGGTAATAATTTCTGTGAATTTTTGAACCAAAGCAAAAAGTTGTAGGTCGGCAGTTTGGTCGCCAGTTCTGGCGCCTACCACAGCGTCGACGACGCAATAGCCTGAGCCTATATAAAAACAATGCTCAATTTCTTTGAGTCAGTCCACAATTGTCCTCTATTGACACTGCACCTTCAAATCGGAAGTATTAATTGTGAAATACGCATAGTTCATACAAAACGACATTTAATACAAAGATCTACTGTATATAATAATATAATAATATAATACAAGTATATAATATATAATTATATAAAAGCGAAAAAGTTATAAGTGTCACTACATATAAAAAAAAAATTTAAACAACAATAGTGTCGCAAACATTTAATAATACATATAATAACAACGACGTCATAAATCGCATCTATATAAAGACAATATTCAATCTAAATCTGTCCACAATTGTCCTGTATTGAAACAGCATCTTGAAATCGAAAGTAATAATTTTACATATAATACGCATAATATACACAAATCAAAATTTGATTCGGAGATCTATAGTATACTCAGGGGCGTTCGGAGCTTTTTTGGGGCCCGGGGCAAAAACAAATTCGGGGCCCCGCTCCCTCCCTATTTCTTTGTGGCACGACACATATATACTCGATTTGTCATATTTTGAAAAACTGCCATTCGACGTTTGGGGGCCCCCTTGACGACGGGGGCCCCCTTGACAACCAGGAAGCGGAATAACGTAGCAGAGATATCCAATTACAAAAGCCAAAACGAAATTCTTTGCCACCTACCACAACGAAACACAACAAATATTTTCTTGTAAGCATTAACTATTAAGTACACTAAACACATACACTATACTATACACATACACTAAAAATATTACACAAAATAAATAGTACAAGCAAATGAATATATGTAATTCAAAAGTTCATATCAAACAGCTTACATATATTCATACAAAAATATATATATATAATAACAAGTTCGTGGTTGGTGTTTATAAAAAAAATATAATTTTATTTGTAATAAACACTTAAGCGAAACCCGGAGACAATTCGCGTCGTTCTATGAAGAAGTTTGAATTAAATCTGACTTAAAGCTACAAACTGGACGCTTAGCAAACCTATGGCTGAGTCTTATTTACTTCTATATTGAGCGTACATAAGGCTCTCTTTTATGTTTACATGATATTGGACACTCTCTTGAGTGGATTGTGCATGGAAACGGATCAGCCGAGATTTGCGTTGCGTAAGCAGTTTTGACCCTTTCGTGGGAATGTTTATAAATGATCGAAGTAGGCTGACTTGTTATTGTCGCCGAATTGGGGGATACAAATGTTTATGTAAAATGTTTATGTCTTAGCAGGCAGATGGGTATCAAATGTCTTATATGCTAAGTACAATGGTCAAGTCTGTGTTTTGAAGTGGAAGTGTTTATGGGTGTGTATGTGTGGACAAGTGGTGCACTATGCTACATATGCTACTTCCCCATCCTTATAAAATTGGCCTGCCCTCAGGCGGATAAGTTAGGATACAATATAGGGTTTTTGTTATGATCATTTTCAATTACTTGATTGTTTACAATATTTTGTGGTTCTATGGGAGTGGGAACTTGTTTTTTTAATTTAACAATGATTTTCTTAGGTATACTCTTATATTTGTAGACAAAATTTAACATAATAATTATAATTAATACAATTACTGACGTTATTAATACATTTTGAAAAGTATCTTTTGTTTTTACTCGTATATCAAAAATTTGTTTTGCTTCAATATATGCTAATGTTTCTAGTTTTGTTACGTTATTATTTACATATACTGTTTGTGTGTAGTCAAGTAATGTATTTGAGATTGATATATCGTCTATTTGAATGGAGCAGTTAAAAGCTTTAATTAAATTATCTCCCTCTATTATTATTTTTTGATTTTTGCAATTTTGGTTGCGTGTGGTTTTTGGTAATTTCCATGTTAATATGATATTAGGTTCGATTGTTTTATTGTCTTGAACATAATATTTATCGTTAATATTTTTGATCAATATATTTTTATTGCTATCGGGGTACGGTATTATTGTAAAAATTGTGGTATTTATAATATTTTTTGGGATAAGGGAAATTAAAAGAATTTCATTCGTGTTAGTTTTTAGCCAAGTTTTGGTCACTTGGGGGTGTGCATATTATGTGTATATTATGATTTATAGTGGGTAATTTTTATACCCTTCGACCATTGAATGGTCAAAAAAGGGTATACTAACTTTGTGCAAATGTATGTAACAGGCAGAAGGAGGCGTGGGAGACCCCACAAAGTATATATATTCTTGCTCAGGATCACTAGCCAAGTCGATTAAGCCATGTCTGTCTGTCTGTCCGGATGTCTGGATGTCTGGATGTCCGGATGAACACACAGATCTCAGATCTATTATAAAAGCTAATGACACCAAATTTTGCATTAAGTTTTCTGTTTATCCGGGACAGGTGCAGTTTATTTCAAATATTCTTAAAGGGATTTGTTGTTTAAGATTTAATTAATGCTGCTTGCCTATATCTAGTATCTATTTCATAATCTTCACGTGTTTCGTTTAATTTCTCTATTTTGTTACTTTTATTTGTTTTTGTGTTATAAGCAGGGGTTCCTGCATAAATGAAAATATGTTTCGGTATTAATTATTCTTAATTTTTCATTAATAGTTTTATCAACATCAGAAATTCTATTTTTACTGGTTGTGATCTCTATTTTTACGCCTTCTGTTTGTAACCAAAGCTGTAAAGCTGCGCACATAAATGCTGAATCTTTATCTGCTTTGATTTCTATTGGCTTACCCATATTGATAAGAAACTGATAGTATTGCTCGTTTAGCTTCGAGCCAATCTCTGGATTGTATTTCAGCTAAAGAGGCGAACTTTGAATAAATATCGATGCACGATAGAAATCGTTTATTATTGACCATATAAAAGTCCATTACATATTTATCTCTTGGATTAAAGATTTCAGGAGTTGTTTCGAATTTTAATTTTGTATCTCTTTGCTCAGTTTTTGCTACATTGCAAACATCACATTCGTTTATGATGTTTTGAATTAATTTTTGATAATCGGAATAGTAGAAATTTTCTTTGAAAAGGGCAATGGTTTTTTCAATACCAGGATGTACAATTTCTTTGTGTTTAGGCCATGGATTTTAAAAAAATTCATGGTCTACTGTGTTTGTCGGAACGAGTTTGTGCGTAACAGGCAGAAGGAGGCATCTCCGACCCCATAAACTATATATATTCTGAATCAGTGTCAACAGCCGAGTCGATTGATGTCTGTCTGTCTGTCCGTCTGTCCGTCTGTATGAACGCCTGGATCTCAGCAACTATAAGAGCTAGAGTAATAAAATTTTGTGACAACATTCGTGTATATCCGGGTGTCTCAAAGTTTTTTTGAAATTTGGCCACGCCCCTTCCCGCCTCTGTAAATCAGTAATAACGATTTAATATACACAATATACACCCAACAACAAAAGTTGTACATCTCACATGACAAATACCTTGCCACGGGTGTTTTCTGAAAATTTCATAGAAATCGGAGTAAAAATAACTCAGATATGATCCGAATTGAACTCAATTTGAACGTATACTTATGCCCATATTAAGACCTAATTTACGCATCATACCGAAGTTCGAATCGTCGGACACACAGCATTTTACAAAACTTTTTATTTGCACAGAATGCAACTTTGCCGATCAATCAGTAAATGAGGCGGTGGCTTAGTGGTTAGAGTGGTGGACAGCGGTCCTGCGTGCGTGAGTTCGAATGCCATGCGCGGCCGGCTGGTGAAACTTTTTATTTTTATTACTTTTTTTTGGTTATTTTTTTATTCTTATAAGCTTAAATGAAAACTACAGTTATTTAATTAAATATCAATAAAAATAGTTTTCAAAAATTAAATCTCATGTTTTTTTTTGCAATATTTAAGACAATCAATAAGTTACAAATGTTAGAGCGGGACGCCGATACATGCATGTCTGCATTTGCACATTTATGTTTTGGCGTCCCGCTCTAACACACATCAATTGCCGTATTCGGCGTATGTACGCAACTGTCAGATTTGTGCAACATTCGGCAAAGTTTATAAAAGTGTTCTAATTAAATATGTTGCGTACCAAAAAAATTTAAAAGGTATTGTTTGTTAAGCTTTTAAATTATTTAATAGAAAAGAAAGAAAAAATGGAAAATATATCCGACATTGATCTCGGCAGGATTCGGACTCGAACGGGCATACACCCCACTAAGCTACTATACAACTTCTGCGGCCGCCACTAGTGTTTGTCAATTAAATTTGTGCGTGTCGTTCGAATAGAATAATAAGAAAATAAAGTTCATATTATTAAATGCTTAATAATAATCCAATTAATGCAAAATTTTCATTATAAATAACGGAAAATAAATGATACACGGTATACTATAATAATCCATGGCCTTCTACAGTCAGCACTTGACTGTAGCGTTCGACTGGTTTTGAAGTATAATTTCTTTAAATTGATCATATGTGTGAATATTGGTAAGTTTTGAAGTAGATCTCATTACTTTTGTAATATTATTTGGGCAAATAATATTTACGTAGGCGTTTTGGAATGTTGTAAAGTCTTCAACATTGTTGAAATAAATTACAGTGTTTTTAGTGCAAATGTATTCTTTGATAAGCTCGTTTGCATAATCGAAAGTCATTTCTTTATAAGTTATATTGATTATTGTTTTGTAAGGTAGCGTTCTAGGGCTGGGGTAGGCTCAGTCACGCCAGGGCTACCTTTATTTGACCGTCAGTTCCTGAGACCTGCGTGACTGTACCAGGAGCTTCACTGTATGCGACGGGATTTGACCGTCATCGCACCAGTTAGGCTCCGGTACCGTGGGAACACCTTGTATACACTACTCGTCCGCCTGGCTATACTGAGGCTGCACTGTATGCAACGGGATTTGACCGTCATTGCACCAGCACAAACTTCAGTACAGTCGGCACACCACTGTACACACCTACACGCACACCTACACACATACACACACATATGCATACACATACGCATACACATACACAAATATACACACGGAGTTACTACGAAAACAACACATTCCAACTGACATAAATTTCCCTACGATACCATAGCGATTGGCCCACGGTAAAACTCCCTAAAAAGACACCCTGTTTGCGAGCGCCGCTAGTTTGAGTGACTTTTGGCCTCTCTCCGCTAACGGCTCTCGCACTAAGCACCGTGGGCCTCGCACTATTTTCATTTTAAACATTTCACTTCACTTTATTTCTGTTTGTTTCACTTTATTTCTCATGGTTTTCTTCAACTCTTTTCGACATTTGTTTTACATTTTCCCGCTTAACTATTTTTCTATGTCCCTAGCTAGCACCGAGCACTGTTTTACATAATTCCTAAAGGGGCCTACGATGTCTCTGCTTTTAGCCCGCATTGTGGCTCCCTCACCTCGCTTTTGTGTCTCTCCGTCCGCTCTGGCACACTGATCCTGACTGCCTCTGCCTTCTGTTCTCGTCCTTTCTTCTGTCCTTTTCGACGACCTCTGTTTGTCCTTGGCGTGTCTTGGCGGGTTTTCGGCGTCCCGTTGAACTTTCACTCCCGTTTGTCACTTTTGCGCGCTTTGACACAAGTGTCCCGTCTGCCACTCGGAGGGTCACTGTTCGGTCTCAATTTCCCCTCCGTTTCGCTCGCCGGTGCTCATGCGCTGGTTTCACTCAGAGAGCTCCGTTGTTTTTTTTTTCGGGTGCATATCTCGCTTGCACTCGTTGGCGCTCATACTTGAGTGCGTGCACTGCAGATTGAGTGGTCTTCTCCCGCTCTCACTGTGCTCATGCGCAGACGTTAGTGTGCGTGCGCGTGCGTGGGCGTCTGTGTGCGTATTTTGTCTTTAGTTATTGAGCGCGTGCGTGGGCGTCTGTGTGCGTACGCTCTCTCTTTAGTTGTTGCGCGCGTGCGTCAGTTAAGAGCGCCGCTCTTTGAGTGCGTGTGCTGGGGTGCGCTTGCGTTGTTGGCGCTCTCTGAGCGTGCTCGCCGTGTTCCCGTTGCTGATCTCTTTTGTGGACGGTGGTGGTTTTGCCGTGAGCGAGTCGTATACCCTATACTGTGCCAATGAGGTTTATTGGTTTCTGGCTTCATTGCTCTTAAAACTAATTTATCCTACTGTGACTCCATTGTCTTAAAGTTAACCTATACTAAATGGTAAAATTTGTGGGACTCACAATTTGAGTCCTCACACCCCCCTTACTATGCCAGTGGAAGACCACTGACACGCGCCCGCCTGTGCCCATCATGACGCGGAACGTCCCTCCCTCGGCATGTAAGGCGAACCTAGTCCGGTGGCGGATTGCAATCCTCTGCCTGTACTGGATTTGGTCGATCAGCTCGGCGGGTAGTTGCCTTCCTGGTGTAGCCACCCGCCAGTCTCGTGGGGCCTCCCGCCAGTTGGCTTGGGGCGTGAAGATTGCCCGCGCGACTTCTGCGACGCTGCCTGGTGGTCCCAACATGGCCTCTACTTCCTCCAATGGCAAATGGAGGGCCGTCTCCCAGTCTTCGAGCTGGTCCGCCGGTCGAAGGATCCCTCTTCCCTCCACCGCTGTGGCCCCCAGTGTTGGCGGAGATTCCCTCCTCGTTTGACACCACCTGGATGCGGGCGATTTGCGGTGGGGTGTGGGTGGTCGATGACACACACGTGTCCGCGATGACGTCCGCGTCGGGAAATAGGATGGTGCTGATGTCGTCGTCGTCGATGGGGTTCGCTTCTTCTTCCTCATCCGACTCGAATTGTTGGACGACGTCGGGCTGTTCCTCCGGGGGCAGGGCGATGGGTAACTCCTCTAGCCAATCCTCCACCTGTTGTTGGCGTATTCGGTGGGGAAGCCGGCCTTCGTTCTCCATGGTGCTTGGCTGTGGGGGTGTAAGTGGGGTTAACTTTGATATCTAGTTTTTCTCTATGACGATGCCCCGCTATGCCCTGTGGACCAGTGCTTGCTTGCTAGCTTCCCAACAAATTCTCTTAATACTACTCGGGTGGTGGGCCGTGTGAGGGGTTCTCCTCGCTGTCGCTGTCCTCTGCTGGCTGGAATGGTTTGAGGTCGGCGACGTTTGCTGTGCGTCGCTCCCGAGTTCCGTGAGGTTGTAACCGGGTGATGTTGTGCGAGAGGAATTGCACCACCTTGTACGGACCTTCGTATTTTGGGGCCAATTTCGCCGCAAACCCCTCAGCGGCCTTCGACAGAACGTGCTGGCGTAGAAGTACCAGGTCCCCCGGCGAGGGTCTCCAGTCCCTTCGGCGAAGGTTATAGTGTCGGCTTTATTCGGGTGAAGCCCGTTGGGAGTTTTCCCTTGCCACCTGGTACAGTTGTTGCAGGTGCTTCATCCGATCGGCCGGATCTTGGTCTTCCTTGCCCGTTCCTGGCGTGACTTCCTCGTAGAGATCTCCTGGTAGACGAGGCTCGCGACCAGGAAGGCCGGACTGAACCCCGTAGTGTCGGACACGCTGCTGTTGATGGCTAGAGACAACTCTGGTAGCAGGATATCCCAAGTGTGTTGTGATCCATCGATGAATTGAGCGATCATCGTCTTCACCGTCCGATTGGCGCGTTCCGTTGGGTTTTGTTGGGGACTGTAGGGTGCTGTATGCTCCAGCTCCATCCCCAGTCGCTTGCAGAAACCCTTGAACGTGCGACTGGTGAACTGGGTCCCGTTGTCGCACACGAATGTGCGGGGAATCCCAAAGCGACTGAGGATCCTCTCCCGGAACGCCTTTTCCAGCTGCGCGGAGGTTGCCTTCTTCAGCGGTACCAATTCCACCCATTTGGAGAATAGGTCGAAGAACACGAGAAGCATCGTGTGACCTTGCTTTGACCTTGGAAGCGGGCCCACGAAATCGGCACAGAGGATGTCGAAGGGATGCCGAGTCCTTCGTGTGAGCATCTTCCCCGTCGGCTTCCGTTGTTCTGTCTTGAACTTCTGGCAGGCAGTGCATCTTTTCACGTAGCGGGCTACGTCGCGGAACATCCCCGGCCAATAGTAACGTTGAGCAACCCGCGTCGTTGTTTTCCGAATCACTAGGTGTCCGGCGGTGGGGGCATCGTGGCATTCCTGCAACACCCTACGGCGGGATTCGGTGCCTACGCATAGCTTCCAGGGGACGTACTGCTTCAGTCCTACATGGCGGTACAGTTGGTCGTTCTGTATGGTGTAGTCTGGGTATTTTTCCGGGTTCTCGTCCACCTCCTTTCTGCGCCTGCTCAACCAGGGGCATTCTAGAGGCTTCTCCACCGCATGGCATAGGGTTTCCGCTGGTTGTCTGGAGAGTGCGTCTGCCACTATGTTCTGGTTCCCTTTCCAGTAATGGACGTCGAATTGATACTGCTGGAGCTCCAGAGCCCAACTCGCGATCCTTCCGGTAGGGTTCTCGATTGTGTTAAGCCACTTGAGGGCTAAGTGGTCGGTCACCACGTCAAACCGATACCCCTCCAGGTGACACCGTAGTTTGCGGATATCCCAGATGATTGCCAAGCACTCCTTCTCCGTTGCCGAATAGTTCTCCTCTGCCTTGATGAGTCGTGGGCTCACGTAGGCGATGAGTCGTTCTCCCGCATCTGTTTCCTGGGTGAGGACTCCTCCGATCCCGTAGTCACTCGCATCCGTCTGTAGCGTGAACTTCCGCGTGAAATCGGGACATGCTAGAACAGGCGCTTCCGTTAGCAGGACCTTTAATTGGTCGAACGCTTCCTGCTTTTCCTCCTTCCACTCCCATCGTCGCCCGTTCCGCAGTAGTTGGGACATGGGCAACACTACGGTTGCAAAGTTCGGGACGAACCGGCGGTACCACGATGCTATCCTTAAGCAGCGTCGCAGCTCCTTGACGCTTGAGGGGGGTTGAAGGTTTCTGACTGCGACCACCTGCTCCGGGTCTGTGTGAATGCCTTGCTCGCTGACCACGTGGCCGAGGTACACGATCTTCTTCTAGAAGAAGTGACCCTTCTTCTTGTTCAGCCTGAGGTTGGCCTCCCTCAACCTTCAAAACACCTCGCGTAGGTTGCGGACATGTTCCTCCAGCGACGTTCCGATGACGATGATGTCATCTAGATACGCGAATGCGTGGGGCTCCATCTCCGGCCCTATAACGCTATCCAATGCGCGTTGGAACGTCGCTGGTGCCGAGTGTAGGCCAAAGGGCATGACCTTCCATTGGAACAGTCCTCTCCCCGGGACGGTAAATGCCGTGCATTCGCGACTTTGTTTTGCCATCGGGATTTGCCAATATCCGCTTTTGAGGTCGAGGGTGCTGATGAACTTCGCGTTTCTCAGCCTCTCCAGGATGGAGTTGATCCTGGGGAGGGGGTAAGCGTCGGGTATTGACCGTGCGTTCAACTAGCGGAAATCCACCCACATCCGGGTCTCCCCCGTCTTTTTTCCTACCAACACGATTGGTGCGCTGTGCGGGCTCTTCGACGGCTCGATGCATCCCCCCTCCCTCAACAACTCGTCGACCTGCTCATTGATTATTTTTAGCATGGCCGGGTTCTTCGGGTAGTACCGCTGCTTGATGGGTCGGTCGTCTTACGCCAGACAGTCCGTCGAACATTGACAGCTCGTCCTCCAGGAACTTGGCGACCAATGGTGCCATGGCCTTCTTTTGTCTTGGGCTCGGAAGTGCTGACTTGTCGTCTGTTCCTGCGGGCATCACGCCGACCGTGGCGAGTCCGGTGAAGGGAGTTGACCTCTTGGGTTGCGCTGTCTCCTGCCGAAAAGGATTCTTCTGGACCGCGCGTTTCGACTTCGGGCCGAAGAACCTGGCCATGTTGTCCTCGTAAGGTCTCGTCGGGGTGTCCAGCCGGGATGCCGTGGTCTTCTTCGTGGAGTCCGTGCGAATGCTGTCGGTTCTTCGGGGTGCTGCCGTGGGGGTATCCTTGTTTGTAGTCACAGTCGCGCGGATGCCGACTAGACTTCGTGGTGCTGCCGTGGGGGTCTCCTTGTTTGTATTCGCAGTCGCGCGGATGCCGACTGGACTTCGTGGTGCTGCCGTGGGGGTCTCCTTGTTTGTATTCACAGTCGCGCGGATGCCGACTGGACTTCGCGGTGCTGCCGTGGGGGTCTCCTTGTATGTAGTCACAGTCGCGCGGATGCCGACTGGACTTCGTGGTGCTGCCGTTGGGGGTCTTCTTGTTCTGGGGTGCCGTTGCTGGGATGTCCCTTTTCTGGGGTGCTGCCGTGGGTATGTCCTTTTTCTGGGGTGCTGCAGTGGGGATGTCCTTGTTCTGGGGTGCCGTTGCTGGGATGTCCTTTTTCTGGGGTGCCGTTGCTAACTCTCCCGATGTGATTCGCCTGGTTGTCCGTGTGCCTAGGTGCAATGAAACTCCTCCGCATATGAGGACGGCTTTGATTGCTCCCAGGAAATCTAAGCCGAGCAGCACGTCATCCAGCACGACGGGCAATTCCAGCATCTGAACTTGAGTACAGGACGATCCAATTTGAACGTCCACCCAGAGAGCACGCGTGAGCTCTTTCTGGCTCCCATCCGCTAACGCAACCACGGTTCGCACCTTGCATCGGTTGCTAGCGTTTCCAAGTTTCTCGGCTAACCGCGAGCTAATGAAACTCCGTGTAGCCCCGGTGTCGACGGTAGCTGCTACTACGTAACCCTCGATGATGACGCGGGCCGTAATGCGGCCACCGTGGAGCTGGATAACTCCCGCTACTTCCTGACGTTGGTTCCTAGCGCCCCCGCTGCGTCTGGCTTCAGGGAGGGCGGCTGCCCGTTTCCCGACGGCTGGACCTGGCAGCAGTCCACCGTGCGTACTCCTCGCTTCCCGCAGCTCCAGCCGAAGAGCACCCTCGGATTGCGACACTCCCTGGCGAAATGTCCTGGGGTTCCGCAGTTCTGGCAAACCTCGCGCACGTTGATCGGCTGTCCCAGCGGGGCTCCCTGGCATGGTTGGACCTCGTTACCGCCAATGTTTGGTTGTTGTCCCTGTTGTGGTATCCACGCGTTCGGGCGAGTACCCGGGCTCCTCGGCCCTGGGGTGGGTTGCTGAGGCTGCTCCTGATAAGAATTCCATTGGCTCCGCTCCCTCTCGCGTTCCCGTGTTCGTTGTTAGCGTGGTTAACTCCCTCAGGGTCCGGAAATCGTGTCGCCTTATAAACAGCTGGTACTCCGGGAGCAAGTTTTCGTAGACTCGTTCTAACTCCTGGGCCTCGGAGTAACCCGCTCGGCGCATCCTGAGCCGGATATCCACCATGTATGTCTTGTATGGTTCCCCGGACTTCTGGTAACGGAGCCGGATCTCGTCCTCTAGCCTCTGGAAGTATCTTGGCGGCAGGAAGAAATCCAGAAACTCCCTGCGGAAGACACTCCAGGTCTCTCCCTGCAGTCCGCTAGTCCTAAACCAGTCCTCGGCCGATCACAACAAGAGTTCCGGGATAGCTTGAGGCATGTCCATTGTATCGATCCGATAACTGGTGGCCCGCTCCTCCAGGAGTTCGATGAAACGAAGGGGGTCCGAAGAGCCGTCAAATGTGATGCCCCAGTGTCGCATGCGGTCGGCGGTGTGTGCGAAGGTGGCGCCATCTTGCCTCTCGGTTCCGGTGCTGTATCCCTGTTGCTCGATACTGGTGGTGTGTTGTTGGAAAGGTCCTTGTGTGTGGCTGGTGGTGGAGTTCCGGGGAGCACTTGGTTGTGGCACCGTGAGCGTCTGAGTTGCGACTATCGGCTTGGTTTTAGGAGCCGAGATGTGGGCAGACCTCATTCGTCCTTCTTCCCCGACGGCTGGAGATGCCGTAGGAGCGGTGTCGAAGACGGGCAGCCTCCGATCGGGGCTCGCGGCTGTGCCAAACTTGGCCTCGAGGGCTTGCAGCCGACTGATGACGTCTGAGGTGTGGTCCTTCCTGTTAATAAAGGCTGCCAATCGGGCCCGTAGCTCCTCCACGGTGCCTTCGCGCTCAAATCCGAACTCGTCGGCCATTGCCTCCAGCTCGGCTTTCCGGCGGTAGGAGACCCATCGAAGTCCTACCATTTTTTTGTTCGATCCTGAATTTGTAGCTCCGCTGTTGTAAATCCTTGTTGCCTTGCTGTGATCCTTGGTCCTATCGTTGATCCTTGTTGCTATGCCGTGATCCTTGGTCCATGATCCTTGTTTTTTTTTTTTTTTTTTAAATTCCTTCGTTGATCCTTGTTGATCCTTGTTGATCCTTACTTTGATCCTTGTAAAACTTGTAAAAAAACTCAAGACTTTTAATTAATTAGCTCAGCCTTTTCGGAAGGCTTGAGCTGTGATCGCTTTGAAGACCGGGAGCTGACTGACTTTCTGCCGCTGGCGGCCGCCCTTATGTACCCGAAATGGGTAATGGGACTCGATCTCGGCGCTCTGCGGCAGCGCAGTCGACGCGCTTGGCTCTGCTCACCACACCGACGGCGGTCCGGCAGTTCCTCCGCGCCCCCTCGGTTCTTAGGGACAGTCTGACGGTGCCCTGAGCTCTCTGTCTGTGTCCTATCCTCTGTCCTTGTCTTGTCCTGTCCGTCTCGGACCTACATATGTGTGGTGCTTTAAGCCACAAAGATGGAATACCCTCTTAAGAGTCTCAGGGTCCCTGCTCGGGCGCCACCTGTAGGGTAGCGTTCTAAGGCTGGGGTGGGCTCAGTCACGCCAGGGCTACCTTTACAAGAAATTTGTAAAAAGTGCTGAGACCCTGGACGAGGGGGTGAAGAATTTGGGTCGTCGGGAGGGGGGAAGGCAAAGGCTTTCAAGCGGCGAGGCCGACTTGAGGGGTGAGGGGCAGAGCGGGGTGATCTGTAGGTGGCCGAAGGCAGAGGAAGTAATGCCTACCTGGTGTCCCCTCCGCAGGTGAGTCTCAGGGAACCGGGATTTGACCGTCAGTTCCTGAGACCTGCGTGACTGTACCAGGAGCTTCAATGTATGCGACGGGATTTGACCGTCATCGCACCAGTTAGGCTCCGGTACCGTGGGAACACCTTGTATACACTACTCGTCCGCCTGGCTATACTGAGGCTGCACTGTATGCAACGGAATTTGACCGTCATTGCACCAGCACAAACTTCAGTACAGTCGGCACACCACTGTACACACCTACACGCACACCTACACACATACACACACATATGCATACACATACGCATACACATACACAAATATACACACGGAGTTACTACGGAAACAACACATTCCAACTGACATAAATTTCCCTACGATACCATAGCGATTGGCCCACGGTAAAACTCCCTAAAAAGACACCCTGTTTGCGAGCGCCGCTAGTTTGAGTGACTTTTGGCCTCTCTCCGCTAACGGCTCTCGCACTAAGCACCGTGGGCCTCGCACAATTTTCATTTTAAACATTTCACTTTGTAGCATTCAACGTATGACTAGCGAGCAGATGTTATTTAGTTGTCGGTACGTAAGCACGCGCTGGACTCCGGCTCATGTGTGTCGGCAATGGGGTGGGTAAATGAAACATAACCGCTTCAACTCCAGCTCGAACCAATAATAACCTAAAATAAACAAAAATCGCGTGCTGTATTGCCTTACGACGATCGCATAATAGAACTAGAAATTGGGAACAGAATCGGTCGAAAAGAACAGAAACTTCAGTCGAAGGCCCGAACCCACGACCGGGGGAGAAGAGAAAGAGAGCTGTAGTTCGGAAGTAATATAAACTTTATAGTAGCCTGTTGAGCGCGCCTCGATTACCGAAGCGGCTGTTACCCCGCCCTTCCATGATCGCCTGTTGCGCGATATATAACTATCGGCGATCCCTTTTGGCCACTATTTTTCAATGCATAGTCACCTCATATTCATCCTCCATGACTCCCGAAAACAATAGTTATTTAAGCTGAATTCATTTTAAAACAATTTATTCATTTCAATATTAATGCTTCTCTTAATCATCTTATGACCCTAGTTTCTATTTAACGTATATTCAGAATACTTCTTCATTTGATTTCTCGTTAAACCTTGTAAATATTTGCGCGTAAGGGTAAGAGTATGTCCTAGTATTAATTCATTCAAAGAAAACAAACTGATATTTCATTTATCAATTTTATAAAGGGTTTCTTTCATTTGTCATTGGTTGCGAATAGATATAGACATATATATATATAGAGATTCAGTTGTAATACATAATTATGTTAGATGCAAATAAAAATCGATAAGATAAAAGTACTAAAGTCAGTAAATTAAATGAAAATTTAAAACCAAAAGGTTCTTATTTAAGATCCAAACAAGAGTACATTAGATTGAAAATTGAATTGAAAACTGAATTGAAAATTAAATTGAAAATTAACTTGAAGAAGGAGTACAGGCTCGACGAGCAGACTCCAACTATCAATTAAAAGGCAAAAACAAAATAAACAAAATCAGCCAAATAATAATTATTATAAATCACTTACAGTTTGTTGTTTTCCATCGACGAAAGATCTTCCGTGGTGTGGTGTAATTTTATGTGTGTGGGTATAGATGCTTATATTAAGTTTATTTCATTTGTGTGTATTCGTGTATTCGGTTACCTCATGTGTTTTTCTTTAGAATTACTTTTAGTTTTCTTTTTCTTTCATTGACATTGGCCGTTAGGCGGAGGGAGAAACAAACATTATTTGCAACTCGCTATGTATATAAGATATATATATGTATTCGCACCATTTTATTCCATTAACTTATTTTGAGAGCGATTATATTATAATTAGGATTATTAAGCGAAAAAAAAAATTTTATTAGAATGATCACTGTGACGTAAATTTATTGACAGTTGTCATTTGGAAGATCACTGCGATAAGTTAAAGTTTATACGCGGTCACTGTGTATAGTTATTTTTTTTTCTGTTCCCACGAGTTCAACTGATCTGCTCTTATAGTTAGGATGATCCCTGTGATGTAGATTTATTGACAATTGTCATTTGAGGAGGATCACTGTGACGCAAATTTATTAACAGTGGGCATTTGGAAGATCACTGTGACGCAAATTTATTAACAGTGGGCATTTGGAAGATCAGTGTGACGTAAATTTATTAGCAGCGGGCCTTTGGAAGATCACGGTAATAAGTTATTTTTTCCTCTTCCCACCAGTTCAACTGGTCTGCTCCCTATAGTTAGGGCTCCCCTGGACGGGTCAGCTTGTAAAATGAGGTACTGACAAGGGTTCGTATTTTCCGAAAATTTAGGTAGCACAAGGTGCCAGAATCTGTATAAATATAATACGTATTAGATTCTGTAAGAGAATTATTATTTCCTCCAACTTTACCTGAATCCGGCACCAGTTATCCCAAGAACTTTATTTTTTTGTTTTCAGCCACTCCACGTGGTTGTCTTAATCTTCAAAATTCTCGGCATCCTAATCCGTTGGTAAAATTCACCAATTAGAATTTTTTTATAGGATGATTTTAGGCAATACTCACTTGATATTGCAAGAATACATTAACCCTCATCGGTTGTTGGTATGCGCGCGCATACCATTTCATGTTTCAAGCCCCAGTTTGACTTATCAAATGTTTATCAATGGATTTGAATTTTGGCCCAACTAAATATTTTCGCAAGTACTTTCACACCACTGATCGGCAGGTGGCGCTGTTATTGCGAAGTGCGATGAGGGTTAAATATTAGTTTATTTAAGAATGCAAAGAAACACTTTCAAAACTTTCAAAACTTTTGCACACGTCTGTGTTCGTCGACAGCTCCAGTCAAAAAGAACGAACCGACGCAGGGTACCCGAAAGCTCGACTTACTTAATGATGCAAATCGATTCCCACTGATGCATTTTGATTGCACTCAGCTGAGCCTTGAAAGCTCGGTCAAGATGCTGGTAAATATCGTCCGAAAATCGGCCAGATCGCCCATGGATGACGATCGCTCGTCTATAGATGGCGCTACGCAGCCTATTGTCGTCACTAGAGGTCGCTCCAGTGTCAGTGCCTAAATGATGCCTACTTACAGGGGGGTGCAATTGAACGTCATGTTCAAATGCTGAAATTACAACAACCAGTGACCAGCGCCACTTCAACTCCCCCCGGCTAAAATCAGACTTGGTGGAATCAACAAGGATGATACACGCTTGGAGCTGGTTGTTACTGCTTGAGGTCTTTGGCGTGAAATTTCCCAACAAAATTTCCTTTCATGTCCTCAACTTCATAATATGCGGATCCAAGTTTTTTTCTTATACGCGCTTTTATGAACGAAGGAGCTAATTTGGCACAGAAACCTTTTGCAAAATTACTTTGCTGAAAATTTCGACGGAAAATTTCTTGGCCTTCCACGAAGTTTATTTCTCGACTGCGCATGTTATATACTCTTTCGTTGCGCGTATGCTGCTTTTGCATACTACGTGCAGCCTGGTCTCGCATTATATTCGTGGAATCGTCCCGATTAAAAGATATCGATTGATCTTCTAAACAGTTCAATCGCCGCAACAACTCATATTGAGAACCGTTGGTCAGCATATGCTGTCCAAACACCAAACGATAAGGAGTATTATTCACCGCCGTGTGATGGCTTGATCGAAGTGCGCAACAAATCTGACTTAAACTTGCATCCCAATTATCTTGGTCTGGGCTTATATACGCCTTGATGGCGGCTAGCACCGATCTATTCACACGTTCGGATGCATTTCCTTGAGGGGCATAGGATGCCGTGTAGGCATGATGAACGCCATATTTTTGTAATAAGGTATTGAAAGCATTCGATTTAAATTGTACCCCATTGTCCGAAACAATAGTTTCCGGTACCCCAAAACAATGAAATAACTCCTCCTCTATATATGGCAAAATTGCATCGACGGAAAACTTTTTAACGGCTTTTAGGAACGGGAATTTGGTAAAGTGGTCGAGGACAACAAAAATACCAACATTGCCGGTTTTAGAGCGTGGATATGGTCCAAGGTAATCCACATAAAGTTTTTGAAAAAACCTATGGCTCTCTGTTGTCTTAGCTAATGGTGGCCTGAGAGTTTGGTTCGGATGTTTCGTGCTCTTACAAATTTCGCACTGATTCACATACCTTCTCACATCTGCCACTAGGTTCGGCCAAAAATAATATCGACGGATACGTTCTAATGTTTTATTAATCCCGCCATGTGCCGCTAACTCATCTGTATGTGCCCATTGCAGGACGACATGAACGAGTTCTTTAGGAATCCATAGCTTCCAAATAGTGTCATCCGCTACTTGTTCTTTTGACGCATGTTCGGCTCGTCGAAAAATAAACCCATCAATAACTTTAATTTCGGAAGCAGTAGACAAGCTCCGTTCGACGTCTTCTTTAAGAGTTTGATACTCTTGTGAATTAAATTGAGGCGACTGCAGGTCAACACCCATGCCATGGTCAAGTGCGGAAAGGTCCTCCGTGAAGACACGGGACAGAGCATCAGGGACAATATTCTGTTGGCCTTTTCGATGTTGAATCTGAAAATCATATCCTTGTAGTTTTAAGGCCCACCTAGCTAAGCGACCACTTAGGTCAGATTGGGACATAAGCCACTTTAAGGATGCGTGATCTGTTATGACTGTGAACGACTGTCCTTCTACATAAGCACGGAATTTCTTGATGGACAGAATAGCTGCCAGACATTCCTTTTCGGTAACTGAGTAGTTACGCTGACACGGGTTAAGTTTCTTCGACATATAGGAAATCGGAACTTCCTCTCCACTATCAGTTAACTGCATTAGCACGCCTCCAACACCAGTATGACTTGCATCACAGTGTATATAAAAGGAACGCGAAAAATCCGGTGTGTGCAACACTGGGGCAGTAATCATCGCCTGCTTTAGCTCATTGAACGCTTCGTTCATTACTTCCGACCATAGAAACTTTTGTTTTCCCTTCAAAGCATCCGTTAAGGGTGTAGCAAGGGAAGCGAAGTTTTTTATAAACTTTTGGTACCATCCCGTCATACCAAGGAATCTGCGTAGTTGTCTAACGGACCGTGGCGGTGGATATTCCATAATTGCAGATATTTTATCGGGATCCATGGCAATGGTGCCGTTTCCAATAATGTGCCCTAAGTACCCAACCTCTCGCATGCAGAATTTGCTTTTTTGCACGTTAATAGTAAGACCAGCATTCTCTAAACATACCGCTATGCTCTTTAGAACAGCCATATGTCGTTCAAACGTGTCTGAGACTATCAGCAGATCGTCGAGGTAAATAAATACCTCATGCTTTAAACAAGCAGGAATTGTACGGTCCATTAGTTTTGACATGGTCGATGGAGCATTGGTGAGGCCAAAAGGCATTACTGTAAATTGGTAGAGTGGCCTACCAGGTACTGAGAACGCGGTTTTATCCCTTGACGAAGGATCGAGAGGAATCTGCCAATAGGCATCTTTTAAATCCAGGCTTGTTATAAATTCCGCTTTTGGGAGACGACTCAAGAGACCATGGATAATGGGCATCGGATATGCGTCCTTGCGCGTAATATTATTTAATTTTCGGCTATCTAGACACAGACGGACTTTCCCAGGTTTTCGTACTAATACCACTGGAGAAGACCATGAACTATCGGACTCCTCTATAACTCCTAAAGCCAACATTCGATCGAGTTCTTCGAACATCATCTGTTCAATCGCAGGGGACACTGGATAGTGTCTCTGCTTGATAGGTACAGCGTCACCAACATCGATCGAGTGGAACAACAGAGTGGTCCTTCCTAAACCTTTTTCCGTAAAAGAAGGGAACCTTTTTATGGTATCTTCTAGCGTTTTCTGTTGATTTTCAGTTAGTGAACAGAACACGTTGTGGTCAATTGTAGCAAGGTGCCCATTATCACAATCTGTCCCTAAACCTTGAGGCAACAACTGAAATTTGGTCCAAAAGTCTATTCCTAAATAAAGCGATTGCTTTAGCGAAGGCACAATAAAGAATGTGAACGGTTTGGTGTCTCCGTTATACTCAATGGAGGTGTGAAGTTTCCCTAGAATTTCTTGGGACTTGCCATCCGCCGTCTGAACGTTCGAAGTTATAGGTGTGAAATGGATCTCTTCCTTTAAGATATCGTCCGCTAAGCTTCCGCCAATGCAGCTGATTGACGCACCAGTATCCATGAGACCGGATACCGATCGACCTAATACGGAGACTCTAGCGTACGGCCTTACATCAGGCGCTCCGATCCCCGCAAGGTTGTTTTCAATATGAATTTGATCATAATAGGTATTAAGGCGCTGAGTCGAACGAGATGCCGTTTTAGAGGAAGAGACATTAGTAGACGTAGCAATGGGTGGTGATAAAGAAATGTCAGGTAAATTAGTATGTTCAGGTGGATTTTTGGTATAACACTCGGTCAATCGGTGTTGGTGGCCTTCGAAATCATCGGTTTGCGTGCCCCTCTCGAAGGTGCACGCGCTTGACCGTTTTTTGGAGTGCCACACTGAGGACAAGATGGTCGATAAATGTCTGCTTTGCCACAACCGTAGCAGAAAACTTTACGCTCCGACATACAATCTTGGTAGCGGTGTCCAACTTTACCACAATTCCAGCAGGATATGTTAACTGCTGCTAACTCCGCTTCGTCTTCCTCCGACTCACTTTCGGTTGCCACTGCCACTTCATGCACCAGACGGCGCGGAGCTGGCTGAGGCTTTCGTATCCCAGGCTTTACAGTTTGCATAAAGGCTTCTCTGGTACGAATTATATGTCGAAGCTGAGGAACGGTGCCTATCACTTGATATAGCAACTCATGCTGTATCTCCGGTAATAGATTCGATCGAAGCGATTCTAATAATGATGAATCTGATAATGGCACAGAGAGTTTATCGGATAGCAAAACGACGCTTTCGTAAAACTCATCAAAAGATTCGCCTTCTTTTTGCTTCCTCCGATGTATTTCTGCTCTAATGCTTACATCAGAGCGTTCCTCATTAAACTGCGTACGCAATGCATCGCATAAGGCAGTCCAAGTGACACTATGCATTCTCCTATGATAACGCCAATACCAGTCACTGGCACAGCCTTCAAATAAGGTGCTGATGTGGCTCATCAATAGCACGAAATTTCCTTCTAGAGACTGGTTAGTCAATGCTTCCACCCGATAAAGGAAATCTTCGACGCTTAACCCAGATCTTCCTGAAAACTTAAGTTTCCAACTGCCTATTATTTGGCTATCTCTATCCAGCCGAATACTGGAGTCTGTAGGAGAGATCCTCGATGGAATATTTGGCATTCTAGGCGATTGAGGTGTTACTTCAATCGAAGGAGGCATAGCTGGAGTGTCGCGCCTGAGGTTATTTGACAAGGCTGTCACCATGCTTTGAATGCCGCTTTGAAAAGCTGCTGTCAACATCTCCGTTTGTCTCGCAGCTGACGCCGTTATGGCATCAATCAAAACTTGTTGAGACTCGTTTAAAGGCACTGAGGCTCCAGCATTTGGTTCTACTTGAGCCATGTGGTCGCTCTCTTGCTCATCTAGTCTTTGCTGATTACGAGTGCGTGGCATAGCAGCTTCAGGTAAACTTTGTGTGGACTGATGGGTGTCGGTATTAACCGTTAAATTGAGCAATGACGACTGCAAGGAAGATTTACACACGGGACAATGCTCGCGGTTAGATACTTTCGTGTTAAAGCAAACCCAGTGAAAGGTGTGACCGCAACTAGTGGACAACAGTTGACCTGTATATTCAATCTCCTTTAAGCAAATAAAGCACGTCACGTCTACAATGTTTTCTGAGCTTCGACTCAAAAACATAATTTAACCGATTCGTAAAATGATACGCTATTTGTAAGCGTGCTTTAAGCGTAATATAAGAAATAAATCGCAGCAGCAAAATAGAATTAAAGTAATCAGGAAATATACAAAAAAAATAATTCAGAGATTTAATCATAAGAAAAATTCAGGAGTCATGAATTCCAGATATGAGAGAAATGCAAACAAAAATGTTTTTAACATTACAACCTATTTAAAGCTCTTCTCTTCGTTGTTTATAGGAAATTGGGACAAACACAAGAAGAAGATAACAAGACAAGGAATGAAAAGGGCTTTTGAATTGTCCTGGAAGTGATTTTGATTCTTTCAATCACTTATCCAAAATGACATTTCGGAGAGACATTAACAAAACGAATAGATTAGTGGTTAGCTGTGCAATATAATCTTTGCTTTGCTAAATCCAACCAACCCTTTTCAAGCTCTTCAGTGAACTATATTTTTTTTTTTTTCTTATTCCAGTAGTGGCAAGTTATAGCTATAAACTCTAGCCCACAAGATCCAACTACTAGAAATATACAGCACCTGAAAGCTTTTACAAGTAATTACTTTGAAAATTTCAAATATTTGTAACACATAAGGAAAATTTCAGATCCTATCGAGGTCGCACTAGTCAAAGATGGAATCGACTAATCATTTTATTTAATTCGGACCCTGCCGGATCAAGGCCCCACGTTGGGCGCCAATTTATTTAAGTTTATTATTAATTTGTAGCATTCAACGTATGACTAGCGAGCAGATGTTATTTAGTTGTCGGTACGTAAGCACGCGCTGGACTCCGGCTCATGTGTGTCGGCAATGGGGTGGGTAAATGAAACATAACCGCTTCAACTCAAGCTCGAACCAATAATAACCTAAAATAAACAAAAATCGCGTGCTGTATTGCCTTACGACGATCGCATAATAGAACTAGAAATTGGGAACAGAATCGGTCGAAAAGAACAGAAACTTCAGTCGAAGGCCCGAACCCACGACCGGGGGAGAAGAGAAAGAGAGCTGTAGTTCGGAAGTAATATAAACTTTATAGTAGCCTGTTGAGCGCGCCTCGATTACCGAAGCGGCTGTTACCCCGCCCTTCCATGATCGCCTGTTGCGCGATATATAACTATCGGCGATCCCTTTTGGCCACTATTTTTCAATGCATAGTCACCTCATATTCATCCTCCATGACTCCCGAAAACAATAGTTATTTAAGCTGAATTCATTTTAAAACAATTTATTCATTTCAATATTAATGCTTCTCTTAATCATCTTATGACCCTAGTTTCTATTTAACGTATATTCAGAATACTTCTTCATTTGATTTCTCGTTAAACCTTGTAAATATTTGCGCGTAAGGGTAAGAGTATGTCCTAGTATTAATTCATTCAAAGAAAACAAACTGATATTTCATTTATCAATTTTATAAAGGGTTTCTTTCATTTGTCATTGGTTGCGAATAGATATAGACATATATATATATAGAGATTCAGTTGTAATACATAATTATGTTAGATGCAAATAAAAATCGATAAGATAAAAGTACTAAAGTCAGTAAATTAAATGAAAATTTAAAACCAAAAGGTTCTTATTTAAGATCCAAACAAGAGTACATTAGATTGAAAATTGAATTGAAAACTGAATTGAAAATTAAATTGAAAATTAACTTGAAGAAGGAGTACAGGCTCGACGAGCAGACTCCAACTATCAATTAAAAGGCAAAAACAAAATAAACAAAATCAGCCAAATAATAATTATTATAAATCACTTACAGTTTGTTGTTTTCCATCGACGAAAGATCTTCCGTGGTGTGGTGTAATTTTATGTGTGTGGGTATAGATGCTTATATTAAGTTTATTTCATTTGTGTGTATTCGTGTATTCGGTTACCTCATGTGTTTTTCTTTAGAATTACTTTTAGTTTTCTTTTTCTTTCATTGACATTGGCCGTTAGGCGGAGGGAGAAACAAACATTATTTGCAACTCGCTATGTATATAAGATATATATATGTATTCGCACCATTTTATTCCATTAACTTATTTTGAGAGCGATTATATTATAATTAGGATTATTAAGCGAAAAAAAAAATTTTATTAGAATGATCACTGTGACGTAAATTTATTGACAGTTGTCATTTGGAAGATCACTGCGATAAGTTAAAGTTTATACGCGGTCACTGTGTATAGTTATTTTTTTTCTGTTCCCACGAGTTCAACTGATCTGCTCTTATAGTTAGGATGATCCCTGTGATGTAGATTTATTGACAATTGTCATTTGAGGAGGATCACTGTGACGCAAATTTATTAACAGTGGGCATTTGGAAGATCACTGTGACGCAAATTTATTAACAGTGGGCATTTGGAAGATCAGTGTGACGTAAATTTATTAGCAGCGGGCCTTTGGAAGATCACGGTAATAAGTTATTTTTTCCTCTTCCCACCAGTTCAACTGGTCTGCTCCCTATAGTTAGGGCTCCCCTGGACGGGTCAGCTTGTAAAATGAGGTACTGACAAGGGTTCGTATTTTCCGAAAATTTAGGTAGCACAAGGTGCCAGAATCTGTATAAATATAATACGTATTAGATTCTGCAAGAGAATTATTATTTCCTCCAACTTTACCTGAATCCGGCACCAGTTATCCCAAGAACTTTATTTTTTTGTTTTCAGCCACTCCACGTGGTTGTCTTAATCTTCAAAATTCTCGGCATCCTAATCCGTTGGTAAAATTCACCAATTAGAATTTTTTTATAGGATGATTTTAGGCAATACTCACTTGATATTGCAAGAATACATTAACCCTCATCGGTTGTTGGTATGCGCGCGCATACCATTTCATGTTTCAAGCCCCAGTTTGACTTATCAAATGTTTATCAATGGATTTGAATTTTGGCCCAAGTAAATATTTTCGCAAGTACTTTCACACCACTGATCGGCAGGTGGCGCTGTTATTGCGAAGTGCGATGAGGGTTAAATATTAGTTTATTTAAGAATGCAAAGAAACACTTTCAAAACTTTCAAAACTTTTGCACACGTCTGTGTTCGTCGACAGCTCCAGTCAAAAAGAACGAACCGACGCAGGGTACCCGAAAGCTCGACTTACTTAATGATGCAAATCGATTCCCACTGATGCATTTTGATTGCACTCAGCTGAGCCTTGAAAGCTCGGTCAAGATGCTGGTAAATATCGTCCGAAAATCGGCCAGATCGCCCATGGATGACGATCGCTCGTCTATAGATGGCGCTACGCAGCCTATTGTCGTCACTAGAGGTCGCTCCAGTGTCAGTGCCTAAATGATGCCTACTTACAGGGGGGTGCAATTGAACGTCATGTTCAAATGCTGAAATTACAACAACCAGTGACCAGCGCCACTTCAACTTCACTTTATTTCTGTTTGTTTCACTTTATTTCTCATGGTTTTCTTCAACTCTTTTCGACATTTGTTTTACATTTTCTCGCTTTACTATTTTTCTATGTCCCTAGCTAGCACCGAGCACTGTTTTACATAATTCCTAAAGGGGCCTACGATGTCTCTGCTTTTAGGCCGCATTGTGGCTCCCTCACCTCGCTTTTGTGTCTCTCCGTCCGCTCTGGCACACTGATCCTGACTGCCTCTGCCTTCTGTTCTCGTCCTTCCTTCTGTCCTTTTCGACGACCTCTGTTTGTCCTTGGCGTGTCTTGGCGGGTTTTCGGCGTCCCGTTGAACTTTCACTCCCGTTTGTCACTTTCGCGCGCTTTGACACAAGTGTCCCGTCTGCCACTCGGAGGGTCACTGTTCGGTCTCAATTTCCCCTCCGTTTCGCTCGCCGGTGCTCATGCGCTGGTTTCACTCAGAGAGCTCCGTTGTTTTTTTTTTCGGGTGCATATCTCGCTTGCACTCGTTGGCGCTCATACTTGAGTGCGTGCACTGCAGATTGAGTGGTCTTCTCCCGCTCTCACTGTGCTCATGCGCAGACGTTAGTGTGCGTGCGCGTGCGTGGGCGTCTGTGTGCGTATTTTGTCTTTAGTTATTGAGCGCGTGCGTGGGCGTCTGTGTGCGTACGCTCTCTCTTTAGTTGTTGCGCGCGTGCGTCAGTTAAGAGCGCCGCTCTTTGAGTGCGTGTGCTGGGGTGCGCTTGCGTTGTTGGCGCTCTCTGAGCGTGCTCGCCGTGTTCCCGTTGCTGATCTCTTTTGTGGACGGTGGTGGTTTTGCCGTGAGCGAGTCGTATACCCTATACTGTGCCAATGAGGTATATTGGTTTGGCAGTGACTAGACTATAAATACTAATATCTGGCTGCATTGCCTAACTGATGGCTCCATTGCCTAAAATTATCTAATCTAGTGGTTCTGGCTTCATTGCTCTTAAAACTAATTTATCCTACTGTGACTCCATTGTCTTAAAGTTAACTTATACTAAATGGCAAAATTTGTGGGACTCACAATTTGAGTCCTCACAGTTTTATGGAAATAATTTGTTACCTTTACTTCATTTGTGTGACCCTTAGTTAATTCTATCTGATGAGTAAAGTAATTAATGGGTCTTTCTGTAATGGGTATGTAATTTTGCCTGTCCTCGTTACTACTATGTAGTGATGGAAGTTTCACCGATGAAGTTCTCAATTTTTACACGTGAAGGTGCATCTGCAACATGGTTTTCTTTACCTGGTACATATTTTATTTGGTAGTCAAACTCATTTATTCTGATTTTCCATCTTTGAAGTTTCATGTTTGGTTCCTTGATATTTTCAAGCCAAACTAAGGGGCGGTGGTCACTTAGAATTTGAAATTTTCGACCGAAAAGATAGAACCTGAAGTAATTGGTGGCCCAGACAATAGCTAAAAGTTCTTTCTCTATTGCCGAATAATTGAGTTCATGGTCATTAAGTGTACGACTAGCGTAACAAACAGGTTTATGATCCTGTAAGAGTACAGCACCTAGAGCAATATTGCTGGCATCTGTAGTCAGTGAGAATGGTTTCTCAAAGTTAGGGTAGATTAAGATTGGATCGGACATTATGAGAAATTTCAACTTCTCGAAAGCGGATATATAGTTGATAGTATCATTGGCGTTTATCTTGGCGCCTTTCTTTAAATTTTGTGTCATCGGTTTTGCAATATTTGCGAAATTGGGGATAAACTTTCTGTAAAACCCGCAAAGGCCAAGAAACGACTTTATTTGCTTAGGCGTTTTGGGAATGGGAAAATTCTTAATTGCATTTATTTTTGTTGGGTTAGGCTTTATTCCTTCAGTTGTTATGATGTGCCCTAGAAACTCTGATTCTTTTTTGAGGAATTCACAACTGCAATTTCGGATTAGCTTCCTTTTATTTAGCAAAAACTTTACGCAGAGACGTTAAATGTTCTTCCAATGAAGTGGAGAATACTATAATGTCATCCATGTATACCAAACAATCTTTGTAGATAAGATCTTCCAATAGATTGTTTACGCAACGTTGAAAGGTTGCGGGTGCATTTTTCAGTCCGAATGGTATACGAGTGTACTCATAATGTCCATTCTTTGTAGAAAAAGCTGTTTTTGGTATTGAGTTTTCATCCATTTGGATTTGATGAAAACCTTTTGCTAAATCTATGGTAGTGAAATATTGAGATCTACCGAGTTTATCTAATATTTCATCCATAACAGGAATTGGGTATTTGTCGTCCACGGTAATTTCGTTTAGTTTGCGATAGTCAATTACTATCCTAAACTTTTGTTTAACGGATGTATCACTCTTCTTTGGTACTATCCAAATAGGTGAGCAATAAGGCGAGTTCGATTTTCGAATAATGCCTTGATCAATCATTTCTTTGATTTGGACTTCGACTTCTTTGTCGTGAGTTTGGGGATATTTATAAGGTTTCTTATAAATAGGATCTTCATGCTTGGTATTAATGACATGTTTGACAGTGCTTGTGAAGGTCAAATTTTCACCTTCTCTGTATTGAATGTCTTTGAATTCATGAAGTATTCATGAAGTCTGAATTCAATTGATTCTTTCAGCTCGTTTTGTACTGCATAGTTTATTGCTTCATCATCAGTTGATGGTGGCTCTAAACAGTTCATGCAGTCGGTATCGTCTTCTGAATTTACCTTTTGCTCGTTCTCATAGTGCTTTAAGAAGTTGTAATTGTTTAAATTAACACTTCGTTCACTAAGATTGATTTGAGCGTTGGTGTCTTCTAAGAAGTCTCTACCAAGTAGCATATCATAATTTTCCGAAAAATTATGGATATGAAAAACTTGCTTAGTGGGGCAAAGCTTACTGGGTTTCAAACTAATACTATCTTTCAATGTAATTATACCGTTAATGGTATGAACTTTCAACTTATTTGTTTTAACGGGGAAATTGAAGAAATTGGATTTTATAATATTAATTGTAGATCCGGTATCAATAATACAACGGAGCTTTATATTGTTCATAACAATATTTATGAACGGGTTTGTTCTTGTTCGTCGTCCGAGGCATTTGGATGAAAATTTTCGGACGTGTCTATTCTTGATTGGCCACTAGAACTTGGTCTTTGCCTTTAATGGGCTGGGTTAGGATCACTTGAAGAGGCTAGCTTTGTTTGATAATTTGTTGTATTTTCTAATTGTGCCTGTTCTGCTCAATGTTCTGGCTATTATTATTATTTTTCTTGTTATCGTTAGTATTGTTATAATTTTGGTTTTGTAATTCTTACTTTCAGAATTTTTGCTTTGATCATTATTTTTGTTCTGACTATTTTGTGATTTCGAACGATCGGACCATATACTATCATAGCAACCCTCTAGTTGAGCGATTTGCTTCAACTTGCTTACAGTTGTTATGTTGAATCTAGCTAATTGCATGCATAGTCTGTCAGGGAGTTTTCTTATAATTACGTCTTTTACAGTATTATTCATTCCACTTGTATATATAGTGACATATTCATTCTCAATATGAATTACTTAAACTTCATTCTCCATATGAATTACTTAAACCAATCTTTTGGAAAGCTTCACCCGTCAAAAGCCTCATCATAAAAGTTCTCCCAAGACACCAAACGATAAGAAGCTTAAGTCACTGATAAACAAAGATGTAAAGCTCTGTAGAACTTTAAGGTTTGCTGGTCCATAAAAATAATTCAGTCAGTTAGTTTATGAGTAACTCTGGTGTAATAAGTAACAATAACTCCATCAATAAAAAAATAATTTTTTTTTTAATTTTGATGAACACCTAAATACTTAATTGGCGCAGCGGTATGTTGTTAGTTATTGATGAGGAAAAATTAATCCGAGCCTTTAACTATCATCCGCAAAAGAACTCACGTGAATCGCGACGGCAACTTCAGTGACATTAGTTGAAAGTATAAACCCAACAGTGTTCATAGCCGAGAAGTGATTGTGAAAAAAAAAAAAAAACTTAAACAGTAGCCCACTTAAACAAATACAAGTGTGACCGCTTCATAAGTTAAATCCAACAAGCAGTGAAGTGAACAGGAACAGTAGCCCGCTTAAACAAAACAAGTGCGACCGCTACATAAATCTAACCCCACAAACTGTGAAGTGAACAAGAACAGTAGCCCGCTTAGACAAAACAAGTGTGACCGCTACAAAACAAAAAACGTTCAAAATGAAAAATTAATCAAAAATGGCATTATCAAATGATAATCTATTCCAACTGCTACGACAAATACGTCAAGTGCCGCAGTTCTGTGGAGAGCCAAACAGCCTCAGTTCGTTTATTAGACCAATTGAATACCTGCTCAACCTATGCCCGACGAACGACCCTCTTCAGAAAGCCATCATATATGGAGCCATCGAACTACAGGTCATCGGAGATGCTGAGAAGGTCTGCCAACTCGGATTTCACAACGAATGGTCAACCCTAAAGGAAGCTCAGATCGTCGAATTTAAAACTCAAACCCCCCTGGACGAACTTTTGCGACGTTTGTATTGCACGCCCAACAAAGGTAATTTACGACAATTTTGTGAAGAATTAGAAAATAAGTCAACTATTATTATTAATAAGTAAGCCTTAGAAAACAACCAAAATAACACATTAGTTTATTCAGAAGCAATGGCATCTACAATAAAAAATACTATTCAACGCTCACTCCCTGATAGGCTGTTCATGACCCTAGTGAGGCATGACATTTCAACTGTCCAAAAGTTAAGACAAATTGCCCAACAAGAAGGTCTTTACGAAGACCCAATTTCTAAGAAATCAGATTACTGTCCAAAACTTAATACAAACTCACTAAATTTAAACACTAATACCAACACAAATAAAAACAAAAACTCTCATATCAATCAACAATTCGCAACCCCCTTAAAATAAATAGTAAAATATAAATTAAAGATCGCATTCTTATAAACCTGACTCTTTAAATGTTAAGAGTATTTTATAAAATAAACAAATAAAATTTGATATAAAAATGTGAGTGAATCTTATATATTATTAATAATAAAAAATTATCTTATAAATACTTTTTTATTATTTCTGCCAATTTCGAGTATCACCGCAAATTACTATTCGATTAATTGCCAAAAAAAAAACCTATCGGGCAACTCCCATCTCATACATGTTATGATTTTATTGTGATAACATTCTCACAAATGTATGTATAGTAACATATCCATTCTATACTACACCCACACTACACCTACACCACACAAAACTCAAGCTGTAAACACAACTCCCCTTCCACACACATAATTGTAAACAAAATTACTCTAAGCATAAAACATGTAAAACTATACCACTGTACCACAGAATAATTACTCTAAGCATAAAACATGTAAAACTATACCACTGTACCACAGAACAAAAGCCCTTCGATTAACCTCGGTCGTCCTTCACATACGTCACCCTCACCATAAAAGTCCGTTCTCACAAATATCATAAAATCTGCGACATAAGCAATTGTCCCCCAAAGTCCGCGACATAAACAATTGTCCCCCAAAATTTGGAGACAATAACAATCGTCCCCTAGGCTACTCGAATTCGATCTTCGATCACTTAGCGTCGACCACTTGGCGCGCCAAATAATAAAAACAAACGATCCGAGTTGGCTCTCAGTTACCACTATTTTTCGGGAATCTCTCTCTCCTCACGAGAATAAGAATTTACAAACTCAAACTCCCTTAAATCTTCGCTCTTTGGCTAAGCCAAATTGCCTATAAAAACTCAAACGCGCCTCTAGGCGCCAGTTCAATACTGAGTACGCTATCAACCGCTATAGCACTGAGTAACTTCTTTATTAGAGGCATATTATCCCAACCCCGAGATAATCCAAAGGCTTCTGTTCTTTTTGATAGAATTGAATAAAAAGTGTTATAATTAATTAATTAATTAATTAATATTATAAAAAACCAACTTGTGTTTTTTTTAATTAACCCTCGGTCTGAATTCGTAATTGGCGCAGCCGGTAGGATTCTCAAGGAAAATCGTGCGACTCGTTCCAAAAACTAATCTAATGACAAAGGAGTCTTGTACGACCAGGACTTATCCTTTAAAGAGATTAGACCACGCGAATCGGCGCTATAGTGAACGCGAATCGTAATACGACGAAGACTTAGAATCCGCCAAAGAACCACGTGAGTCGGTAGTTGACATATACGAGTCCACTTACTGCAAACGAACCATAAAAGTGTAAAAACAAAAACCCTATCACTAACTCTATCACTACAACAAAAGTGCAAAAAATCAAAAAACTCTATCACTGCAACAAACTTCAAAAAATAAAAAAATATAACATTTAATGATGACGATGTCAACGGAACAAGTTAAACTACTGTCGGATACACACTTGAGTCAGGCCTTGAGTCAAATAAGATAAGTGCCTACATTCAGTGGCAGTACCCAGGAGCTCAGTGCCTTCATCCGAAGGATTGAATTCATACTACAATTATACCCAACGACGGACACCAGGCAACAACAAGTGTGCTTCAGCGCAATCGAAATGCAGTTGGCAGGAGACGCTCAGAGAGTATCGCAATTATCTGGAGCTAGGACTTGGCCGGACCTTATGAATGCTCTTATCAGCGAGTATAAGACGCAAACACCATGTGAGGAACTACTTCGCCGCCTTTATAATACCTCTTTCGCTGGAAGTATCCGTAAGTTCGTAGAAGACCTAGAGACTAAGTCATTCATTATTTCCAATAAGTTAATGTTAGAAAACAATGTTAGTAACACGATATTATACACAAATGCCTTGAATAACACGGTCAAAGACGTTAAAATAAGGAAATTACCCGATAGGCTGTTTATGACCCTAGCTAGGCACGATATAACAACTGTGTCCAAACTTAAACAGGTAGCACAGCAAGAAGGCGTTTACGAAACGGTCTTCAACGATAGAACAAAACCACAGAACAATTCTAACTCAAATACAAATTTACCACAAAACTCCAAGAATAAGGGAAACTATCAAAATTTCTCAAACAATGCCATGCATAATGCAAGCAAACCGAATCAGAACACCCATTCTAAGCCTGCTGAAGCTAATTCGCAAGTTATGAATGAGTTCAAACAGAAATTAAGCCATGGTAGAGCCCAGAACCCCTTAAATCATCAACAGAAAAATAATAGTGCACTAAACCCTCCAGTTAAACGGCAAAGAGAAAGTACCAGTGGCCAGTACAAAATGGACACAGGTAAAAATTTTCTTCAACCAGCCTCGGAGTCGGAAAGCGACTCAGAGGAAGAGGAAGCCCGTTCTTAAAAATTAAATTAAATAACATCACCCTAAAATGTTTAATAGACACCGGTTCGTCTATTAACATCATTTTTTTTTTTTTTTTTTTTTTTGGACGTTGAATACAATGACGACACCAAGCCGATGCTTGTTGCGCGCGGAACCCAAACGAAGTCCACCTCCCGCCTGACCGACCGAGAGGCACCGTCGCATAACGGACGACACGGAAACGCGGTAGAAAAGCGAATAGAAACGCGAGTAAAAATTAACGCGATATGAAAAAAAAATTATATTAAAAAGACGAGGCGATAGAACGCGGCATGCAAGTAGGGGAAAAAAAGAAAAAACAGAATAGGAAATCGAGGAAGATTCAAATACTAATTACTAATTACGTACTAGATAGGCAAGAATTAAGGACTTCATAACAGCAATAGTGTTAGTGCTAGCTATGATGTGTTGGAGCTTATTGTAGTCCGAACATAATGCCCTGAAAGGAACATGCAGTGCATAGTTCGATCTACAATAAGGAAGTGTTAGTGGAAGGAAAAAGCGAGTTCTTCTGCAAGGAACAGAGAAGTGTAGCTGCCTTAACAAGGCCTCACTGTCAATGTCACCTTGCATAAGGTTGTTAATAAATAAGACCCCTAGCATGGTTCTGCGGTTAGTTAGGGAAGGCAGATTTAGTAACAGAAGTCTACTATTATAGGAAGGCAGTCTCAAATTTTCATCCCAGTTAAGGCCGCGTAAGGCAAAAAGTAAGAAGTTCTTCTGTACAGATTCGATGCGTTCCTTATGAATAGTGTACTGGGGACACCATACGCATGAACCGTATTCGAGAATGGGACGAACAAGTGAAACGTAAAGGGTCTTTTTAATATAAGGATCGTCGAATTCCTTAGACCATCTTTTGATAAAGCCTAGGACACCCATGGCTTTATTGACCATATTAGTAATATGACTTGTAAACTTTAGTTTTCGGTCCAAACGGACCCCCAGATCATCAACTAGGGCGATTCTTTCCAAGGCACAACCACAAAGAGTATAAGAAGCAAACTTCGGACTGGCTCGAGAGAATGTCATCAGCTTGCATTTAGAGCTGTTCAGGTTTAAAAAATTGGCGCAACACCAAGAATTAAAACTATTTAGGTCGGTTTGTAAGTTTGCATGACAGTGGTCGTCTTTAAATTGGTAGCAAAGCTTTACATCATCCGCATACATAAGGGTACGGGAGTTACATATGACCAAGGGAAGGTCATTAATGAAAAGCGTAAAAAGTAGGGGACCGAGATGACTCCCCTGAGGAACACCAGATGTGGCACGAATTGGGTTTGAAAGGGTGAAGGGGGACTCTTTGAGTTCTGTCAGCCAGATAGCTTACAATCCAACCAAGTAGTTTTGGTGAAAAACCTAGAAGGTCAAGTTTATGTGCCAGAAGGGAATGATTCACTGAGTCAAAAGCTTTACTGAAATCAGTATAAATAACATCAGTTTGAAGATTTTCCTGAAATCCTTTTACCACGAAGGATGTCAGCTCAAGCAAGTTTGTCGTAGTAGAACGACTTTTAATGAATCCGTGTTGAAAAGGTGAGATAACGGATCTACAGAAATGTTGCAAGTGAGGAGTTATAACATTCTTGAAAAGTTTGGGTATAGCCGACAATTTAGAGATACCTCTATAATTGCTTGCATCAGACTTGCTGGCTTTTTTAAGCAAGGGAATAATAAAAGATTCCTTCCAAATGGAACGAAAGACTGGAGTTTCTAAGGACAGCGAAAATAGTTTGAGCAATGGCTTACTTAGGGAGATAGCACAGAATCTAAGTATGCAAGCAGGAACACCGTCCGGGCCTGGTGAGAAGACTGGCTTTACTAAAGAGAGATCCTTTACCAATGAGCTTTCGTTTAAAAAGGGAGAGAAGATACCATTTGAACTTGGAATGTTGTATGGATAAAAGTGAGTTTTCTGTGTAGAGGGAGAATAAGTCGTTTGAAAAAACTTTGCAAACATATCGGCCATGGCTTGGTCGGTATCTGCACTAGCATTTTCAAACGTTAATTTTGTTGGAAATGCGGTAGACTTACGCTTCGTGTTAACGAAACTATAAAACTGTTTGGGGTTCTGAATAAACTGAGCCTTACAACGAGTTAAATAGTTCTTATAACATTTCGCGTTCAAGACAGTAAAATCTGACCGCGCGCTTAAGTAACGGGAAAAGGCTGAAGATGAGCTATTACATTTATATTTTTTAAATAAGTTTGATTTTAAATTTTTTAACCGTGACAACTCTCTTGTAAACCAAGGCGGCTTACTCGAGGAAGTTGGATAAAAACACGGAACACAAATATCTAAAAAGTAGTTAATTGTGTTATAAAAAATATTGGTCGCTACTAAAATATCAGTAGACGAATACAATTCTGACCAATCAAATTGGGAAATCATCCCATTCAATAAGTTAAAATCTGCTTTTCTAAAGCAGCGTACACGATTACACAGTTTTTCATCATTATCCATACATGCACCAAAATCAAAAGTAACTTCAAGAGTGGGATGGTAAGGATCTTCAGGAAGAGAAAGTGGTTGTGTCTTGTTTAGACTCACTCTAGATGGATCTAGATGGATGAAGCAAAACTTCTTTAACTTTCCTATTAAAACCTCCAAAGTAAAAGTCCATATTGCCCTAACAAGCAAACTTTCTATATTCATAAGTTTTCTGAGAAATATGATTTGCTATTAGGAAGAAATTATTTAGAGTCAACTAATGCTCAAATCGATTGTTCAACTCAAACAGTCATTATAAATGGCTATCTTTTCAAAATGTGGTACGACCACATCCAAACAGATGAATCAAAGGCTACCAATGAGTGCCCTAAATCATCTAAAGCAGAGGAAACCCCTCTAACTAACCTAACTAAGGAGAAAACCCTCCGAAAATCAAAAGAAACACTTCAACTAAGGAGAAAACCCTCCGAAAATTTAAGCGGAAATCCCACTTAAAATTAGATAAGTCCAAGGTTACCAATGAGTGCCCCAAGTTATCTAAATTAGAAGAGTCCAAGACCACCAATGAGTGTCCCAAGTCTTCTAAAAATGAGGAAAACCCTCAAAACACCCCTTACATAGAAAAAGCCCTTCTAGCAACCTCCTCTAACTACGCCTTAGACGACGAGTTGAGAGAGTACATGTATTTAGATTAGAACAAGAACCTTACAAGTATCCCCAAGCTTTCTACCTAGAAGTCAACAGACAAATTAACGAAATGATTTAACAAAAGATAATTAGAAAATCTAAGTCTCCTTATTGTTCTCCGATTTGGATTGTCCCCAAAAAAGGTGACGCTTCTGGCAAAGCAAAATTTCAATTAGTCATAGACTATCGCAGTCTCAATGAAATAACCATTGATGACAAGTTCCCCATTCCACTAATGGATGAAATATTAGACAAACTCGGACGTTGTCATTATTTCACAACTATCGATCTAGCTAAGGGTTTCCATCAAATCCAAATGGACACGCAATCAATTCCCAAGACAGCATTTTCGACAAAACATGGACATTACGAATATACTCGTATGCCCTTTGGTCTAAAAAATGCACCAGCAACCTTTCAACGTTGCATGAACAATCTCTTAGAAGATTCTATCTACAAGGATTGTTTAGTCTATTTAGATGATATTATTATTTACTCCACTTCATTGGAAGAACATATAACATCACTAAAAAGGGTATTCGATCAGCCAATCTAAAGTTGCAACTTGATAAATGTGAATTTCTGAAGAAAGAAACAGAATTTCTCGGTCACATTATCACAACAGATGGAACCAAACCCCAATAAGATAAAAGCAATTGTCAACTCTCCTATACCTAAAACCACAAAGGGAATAAAGTCTTTTCTTGGACTCTGCGGATTTTACCGTAAGTTCATTCCTAATTTTGCAAAGATAGCAAAACCCATGACAATAAAGCTAAAGAAAGGAGCAACAATCAATATAAACGATAGTGATTACGAATCCGCTCTTGAGAGGCTTAAGGTACTCATCACGTCCGATCCCATTTTGATATACCCTAATTTTGAAAAGAAATTCTCACTAACCACAGATGCGAGTAATATAGCTATAGGTGCTGTATTATCCCAAAAACATAGACCTATTTGTTACGCAAGCAGAACTCTAAACGAGCATGAAGTCAACTATTCGGCAATAGAAAAGGAACTATTAGCCATAGTTTGGGCAACAAAATATTTTAGGTCCTACTTATTCGGAAGAAAATTCGACATATTTAGTGATCATGGCCATTTGTCTGGTTAAACAACATGAAAGATCCTAATATGAAACTGGAAAGATGGAAGATAAAACTCAATGAATATGATTACAACATTCAGTATCTACCTGGTAATGAAAATCACGTAGCTGATGCCCTATCCAGAGCTCAGATCCAAGAAAACTTCCTAGGTGAGGAAAATATAGTTTCCCTTTCCACAGCAGCCACTGTGCATAGTGCACAAGAAGACAGCCAAAGTCACATCCCCATAACTGAAAGACCTCTTAATTATTACAACAGACAACTAGAATTTCGAAGAAATAGTTTCGATGATGTCCAAGTAATAAAATATTTTCATAAAACAAGAATAAAAATCAGTTACAAAGAAATGACAGATACCCTTGCCAAGGAATTAATTAAGGAATATCTCTGCACTAAAAAAAGTGTTATCTATCTCCCCAATGAGGCCGATTTCCAAATCTTCCAAAATGCTTATGTCCAAATAATAAGACCAGATAACCTCACTAAAACAATGAGAACCAGCGGCAAATTGACAGATCTTCAAATATACGCCCAGTTTAAAGAGATTATCCTTAAAACGCATAAGGAATTATTACACCCTGGAATAGAGAAACTTATTCTTCAGTTCAAAGAACACTATTACTATCCCGACTATCAGAAACTTTTTCAAAACATTATACAAGGTGCAATTCAAAAGTCCCAGGACTTTTTAAACCACGCGGCTTCTAGTGGCGTCATCTGTCTGAAATTGTTATCCCTCAGTGGTGTATTCTTCAGTGTTGTCGTATAAAATTTATATAACAGCTGACTTGTATAACAGCTGAGATATCGCAATACATGTGACATTACATTTGCAGAGCCGAAATCATCGCTTAAGTATATGGAATCGGAATTATCAATATCCGCATTGTCGATTTATCGTATTTTGACAGAAAATTTGGGCCTCAGAAAGGTTTGTGCTCGATTTGTCCCGCACACTTTGAAACAACACGAAAAAGACCTCAGAATTCAACATTCAAGAGACATTAAAGAGGCCAAAAAAGACCCAAACTTTTTGTATTCGATTGTGACTGGTGATGAAACATGGTGCTTTAAATATGAGCCCGAATATGAGCGACGACCGCCATCCTCAACGCTATATCGACAAATGACCTAAAAAAGTCAATCGATAACCTTCTTGATCGTGCAAAACGTTGTATTCAGGCGGAAGGAGACTATTTTGAAGGCGACCAATAAATTTTAAAAAAAAAAACAAATAATATTCGTTTTTTAATAAAAGTCCTGGAACTTTTGAATTGCACCTTGTAAATGAATGCGAAATCTGTAATATAGCCAAAACTGAACATAGAAATACTAAACTAACCTTCGAAACAACTCCAGAAACCTTCAACCCCAGAGACAAATACGTTATGGATTTATATTTAATAAATAATAAACAGTTTCTATCATGTATTGACATTTATTCTAATACGCTTCCCTGATAGAAGTAATCAGTAGAGATTGGCTTGAAACCAAAAGAGCTATTTTACGCATATTTAACTATATGGGCAAACCCATAGAGATAAAAGCCGACAAAGACTCCGCTTTCATGTGCACTGCACTCAAACTCTGGCTAGATTCAGAGGGAGTAACTCTCAACATAACGACAAAAATGGAAATGGCAAAAATGGAATTTCTGACATTGAGAGATTTCATAAAACTGTCAACGAAAAACTAAGAATTAGAATGAGTGAAAACGAACCCGAAAATCAATTTACAAAATTCGAGAAAATACTTTACGTATATAATCATAAAACAAAACATAATACAACGGGTCGAACACCAGCAGATATCTTTATTTTCGCAGGAACACCTGCCTATAACACTCAACAGAACAAAATAGATAAAATCGACAAGCTAAATGAAAATAGAACAGACTTCGGTATAGACACCAACTTCAGAGAAGCCCCTCTATTCAAATCAAAGACAACCAACCCTTTTAGAAAAACAGGAAATATAAGGCAGATAGATAACAAGCATTTCGAGGAAACAAATAGAGGCAGAAAAATAATCCACTATAAGTCTAAATTCAAAAAGAAAAAGAAAACTAACAAAAGTAAATACGATAATAATAATTCCAGGCTTACTCCCGAGCATGATCTTCACGATATACCTCCTAACAACGGTTTACGCACAGAACTTAGAAGTAACTCCTATCCAGGCTAAAAATGGTTATTTAATATTTCAAACCGGATCAATAGACCTACCTATAAATTATGAATACCATTATCTATCCGTTAATCTAACCAAGACCGAAATTATTTACGAGGAACTAATTAAGCAAGCTCAATTTTTTGAGAATTTACAGCAAATTAAGTATCTTATAGAAAAACTCAATAGGGAAATGAATGGTGTAAGAATCGCAAAACGCAGCAAACTTGGTCTTGCTAATTTTATGGGAACAATTTATAAGTATTTGTTTGGCACCTTAGACCAAGAAGATAAAGAAGAGTTGCAACAACAAATAGGCGATATTTCCAAAAACAACATACAGATAAGTGAGCTTAATCATGTAATAGACGCAATCAATAAAGGAATAGAAGTGACAAATCATCTAAATCACCTCCGTGAACAAGAGCAAATGTTGGCTTTAGTAATTTTCAACCTGCAGCAATTCACAGAATATATAGAAGACATAGAGCTTGGTCTACAACTAACACGTTTAGGTATCTTCAACCCCAAACTCCTAAGACACGATTCATTAACTCACGTAAATTCAGAAAAACTCCTTAGTATCAAAACTTCTGCATGGCTCAAGTCTGACACTAATGAAATCTTGATAATCTCCCAAATTCCAAGAGAAATAATTAAACTCCCAATCTTTGAAATAGTACCATATCCAGACAAACAAAACATCATACTAACAGAAACTATTCATGATAAATACTTTTTACATAATAACCAGACCTATACGGCAGGCTCCCAAATCTTAGTCAACGAAAAATTAAGAATTATAATGAGTGAAAACGAACCCGAAAATCAATTTACAAAATTCGAGAAAATACTTTACGTATATAATCATAAAACAAAACATAATACAACGGGTCGAACACCAGCAGATATCTTTATTTTCGCAGGAACACCTGCCTATAACACTCAACAGAACAAAATAGATAAAATCGACAAGCTAAATGAAAATAGAACAGACTTCGGTATAGACACCAACTTCAGAGAAGCCCCTCTGGTCAAATCAAAGACAACCAACCCTTTTAGAAAAACAGGAAATATAAGGCAGATAGATAACAAGCATTTCGAGGAAACAAATAGAGGCAGAAAAATAATCCACTATAAGTCTAAATTCAAAAAGAAAAAGAAAACTAACAAAAGTAAATACGATAATAATAATTCCAGGCTTACTCCCGAGCATGATCTTCACGATATACCTCCTAACAACGGTTTACGCACAGAACTTAGAAGTAACTCCTATCCAGGCTAAAAATGGTTATTTAATATTTCAAACCGGATCAATAGACCTACCTATAAATTATGAATACCATTATCTATCCGTTAATCTAACCAAGACCGAAATTATTTACGAGGAACTAATTAAGCAAGCTCAATTTTTTGAGAATTTACAGCAAATTAAGTATCTTATAGAAAAACTCAATAGGGAAATGAATGGTGTAAGAATCGCAAAACGCAGCAAACTTGGTCTTGCTAATTTTATGGGAACAATTTATAAGTATTTGTTTGGCACCTTAGACCAAGAAGATAAAGAAGAGTTGCAACAACAAATAGGCGATATTTCCAAAAACAACATACAGATAAGTGAGCTTAATCATGTAATAGACGCAATCAATAAAGGAATAGAAGTGACAAATCATCTAAATCACCTCCGTGAACAAGAGCAAATGTTGGCTTTAGTAATTTTCAACCTGCAGCAATTCACAGAATATATAGAAGACATAGAGCTTGGTCTACAACTAACACGTTTAGGTATCTTCAACCCCAAACTCCTAAGACACGATTCATTAACTCACGTAAATTCAGAAAAACTCCTTAGTATCAAAACTTCTGCATGGCTCAAGTCTGACACTAATGAAATCTTGATAGTCTCCCAAATTCCAAGAGAAATAATTAAACCCCCAATCTTTGAAATAGTACCATATCCAGACAAACAAAACATCATACTAACAGAAGCTATTCATAATAAATACTTTTCACATAATAACCAGACCTATACGGCAGGCTCCCAAATCTTAGTCATAAACAAATGTATAAGGGGTATATTAAATCAAATAGCAACGCAATGTAGATATAGCAAAACACACTCTGACTTTGAAATCAAGTACGAACCAAATATAATTACAACTTGGAACCTTCCCAAGACAATCTTAAACCAGAATTGTATTAATAGAGAAATCACAATAGAAGGCAACAATATGATTAAAGCGTCCAATTGCTCTGTTCAGTTAGAAGAAATATTAATCACTAATACAACGCTAGATTACACTCAGACCATTTATGTAAACAACAACGTAACTAAGTTAGAACCACTAGAGTATATCCAAGCAAAAGAAATAATCGAACAGCACGCTCAGACAAATAATATTTTTCAAATAATAATAATCACAGCACTAGCCATAATAATTGTACTTGCCCTAATGTATTTCATTTACATATATAAAACCATACGCCAGAAGCTAATTGTAAAATGTGGAAATTCATATCCAGAGAATGAAACTATTGTAAAACCAGAAATTGAAAACGTTATACCAACAGTAGATACCCCCAACAGTAGATAACCCTAGAATAAGCGCCTGAGGGCAGGCTTTTTTCTTAAGGATGGAGAAGTAACATATCCATTTTATACTACACCCACACTACACCTACACCACACAAAACTCAAGCTGTAAACACAACTCCCCTTCCACACTCATAATTGTAAACAAAATTACTCTAAGCATAAAACATGTAAAACTATACCACTGTACCACAGAATAATTACTCTAAGCATAAACATGTAAAACTATACCACTGTACCACAGAACAGAAGCCCTTCGATTAACCTCGGTCGTCCTTCACATACTTCACCCTCACCATAAAAGTCCGTTCTCACAAATATCATAAAATCTGCGACATAAGCAATTGTCCCCCAAAGTCCGAGACATAAACAATTGTCCAACAAAATTTGGAGACAATAACAATCGTCCCCTAGGCTACTCGAATTCGATCATCGATCACTTAGCGTCGACCACTTGGCGCGCCAAATAATAAAAACAAACGATCCGAGTTGGCTCTCAGTTACCACTATACAGAATTTACAAACTCAAACTCCTTTAAATCTTCGCTCTTTGGCTAAGCCAAATTGCCTATAAAAACTCAAACGCGCCTCCAGGCGCCAGTTCAATACTGAGTACGCTATCAACCGCGATAGCACTGAGTAACTTTGATATTAGAGGTATATTATCCCAACCCCGAGATAATCCAAAGGCTTTAGTTTTTTTTTGATAGAATTGAATAAAAAGTGTTAATTAATCTTACAAAAAACCAACTTGTGTCATCGATCATCGATCACTTAGCGTCGACCACTTGGCGCGCCAAATAATAAAAACAAACGATCCGAGTTGGCTCTCAGTGACCACTATTTTTCGGGAATCTCTCTCTCCTCACGAGAATAAGAATTTACAAACTCAAACTCCTTTAAATCTTCGCTCTTTGGCTAAGCCAAATTGCCTATAAAAACTCAAACGCGCCTCCAGGCGCCAGTTCAATACTGAGTACGCTATCAACCGCGATAGCACTGCGTAACTTTGATATTAGAGGTATATTATCCCAACCCCGAGATAATCCAAAGGCTTCAGTTTTTTTTTTGATAGAATTGAATAAAAAGTGTTAATTAATCTTACAAAAAACCAACTTGTGTTTTTTTTTTAATTAACCCTCGGTCTGAATTCCTAATTGTATATATTTTTTTCTTATTTGCGCGGCGCGAGTGTTTTCGTTTATATTATTTTAATGTGCAAGTGACAGCAACAAATAAACAGTATCTACAAGTATGGATCAGGTAAGTAAGTAAATCGGATCAATGCAGCAAAGGGAAATATCTTGGTCTGCCATGATCTCTGTGACATACGATCAGCTGTTTCGTGTTCACACTTTTCTGATAGGAATAAATCTTTATTACTTGCCTCCTTTATCTTTTGTAATAGTTAAATTTCCTCTTTACTGGTGTAGCCATAAACACAAAATAAATAAGAGTGCACTTACCCCCTTTTCCGTTGGGCCCAATGGATCGTTGGTTGGCTAAATGTTGAATTAAAATTTATTTTATATCTATGTAAATTAACAGACAACAATTATGCGACTATGCGCGTTCCGATGAGTTTTTAAACTAAAGACAGAAGACTTAAGCCTAATATGAAGTAGCTCGTCTTCTGAAGCAGTGCTCACGGCAGAATGCTGACATTGCGCTTCACACGCTCCGGGCAGTAGAATGTTGACATAGCGCTTCACACGCTCCGGGCAGTGACCATTTGGCTGGTGCTGGAATGCAGGAGTCATATTTCGCTAGCGACTTAGTTGCAGTCGCGCTGACGGTACTGCGGCCGCACCGGTCTTATCGTGGAGTTAGCAATTTTGGCCCTGCGCGTGTTAACTCCTCCCCGCGTTAGGTTAAAGTCGTCCTCGGCTTTTCGGGAAGGTATCGTCATCTCGATGCTGGAGTCGGGGTGTCGTCTTTTGACTCGACAGTAACGGATGCTTTGGATGATCCCATAAACAATTAGGACCACGGCGATGGTGACGCCGCTGCTTAAAATGGGTCTCGAAATGATGTCAGATTTCAGACTACCAATATGTTGGAGGCTCTGCAGCGACAGCTCATGCAAGAACGACAAGCTTAGTTGATCTCGATGGCTAGTCACATTGATCTGGGAGGCCACTGCCGCAGCGGGTTTCTTCTTTAGGACGCCCTGGTGGTTTTCGTAGTGAGTGCCGTTTAGAGATATGCGATCGTCATATATGGCTAAGTAGGTTCCCGAGATCAGCTTACTGCTGCCTAGGCTATCTTCGACCCTGAAGGTTGCGTCGTTGATAATCAGGACACCTTCTTCAACAAGTGTCACCGGATCCAGAGGGCCAAGGAGAGTGGTGCACTGTGCAACGGATCCAGACACCAATTGTTGAGCGCAAGTCGGGTTTTGCAATCTCTTGCAGAAGGTGGTACTCATGGCTGCGTTACATTCCTTGACGGCGTAGATTCGTGCACCGCATTCGGCTACTACATTATTATTCTCAAAGTCTAATATTGTCTTATTATGTTGAACTGGGAAAACGTTAATTTTTTTACAAACTGTTTCTGGCTTAGGATATTTGATTAAGAAATACAATAAATCGTTGTTCTGAAAGGCTTTAACGCTAGATACTCCTAAAATATCTGCTATGCTAGTATTTGTGAGATGTTCATTGGCCAGCTCATGAATGTCAACACTATCCAAAATAAGGGGGCTCAAGTCTTCTAGGTTTGTAATAATTATTCTATTTTTAGCAAGTATACTTTCTAATAGGTGTTCTGAGTCCGCGTTGTCTGTTTTACTTATTGCATTCATTGACCTTGTAATTTCGTTTAGTCGAGATTGAAGTTTCGTATTTATTTCGAACTGTCTATTCGCTGAATCTATTAGGGTTCCGGCTATTATCTTGAGTGCTGTACCTAGTAGATTTATATTGCGAGCATGTCTATGGTATACCCTAATCGTAGCTATTAGTGATTCTATGTGCCCCAAGTCAATAGTTATTAAATTTCGCATATAGTCTTTTCCAAGATAGTTCAGTTGCCGTCTGGTATCTTCAACTTAAGTTTCATATGAAGTTATGTTAGAAGTGTGTCCGAGATATCCGTATCTGTCCCATATCGTTAAGTCACCGTCTATTATAGGTATGTAGTCTGCGTGTGAATATTCATTAAGTTTCATAGTCGTTATTGTCAAGGTGATTGCGGAAGCCAGCACACACAAATAACTTAACCTAACCTAACCTGTAATAAAAATATTAAAAGTTCTATGAGCGATGAAATTTTCTATTTATTTATTTATTTTTTTTTTTTTTTTTTGGGGTTTACTTAAGGTTGTCCTTATGGACCACCCTCCCTTTTATTAGAACCGTCGTACCTAAGTCAGCTTCAATGGCTTCTTCCGTGCACAGTGGTGACAGTTTATTACCCAATCGTTTGTTCGATTTTAACCATACTTTTTCGACTACTTTATACTTTTTATGGGTTCTATCTCGGTTCATATACCCAAGTTGTTTTTATTGCGCAAGTACAAGTTTATCCCTAGTTTCTCTTAATAAATCCGAAGGGGCGGAATAAACTAATTCTGTCGGTTTTCTGTTTATTACTGAGTGAATTGACCTATTATACTCAATGGTCGCCAAAAGGATTATGTCCCTGGTTTCTTTAAGGTGTTTATCTATTTTTAGACAACAGGCTATTTTTGTAAGGGTACTGTGGAATCTTTCCACTTGACCATTAGAGGTGCTGTGGAGTGGTGGGGCATTACAAATCTGAATATCAAAATTGTTTAGTATATTTTTTATTGTTTCGGAATTTAAAGATTTTTCGTTGTCGCAATAAATGATCCTTACTTTGGGAAACAGGTTTACCAGCTGTAAAATCGGTGCCTTTACGTCCACAATTGCGCATGAAGTAATATATTGGACGACCGCAAACTTTGAGAGTTTATCGACGCATGTTAAAAAAAATGTTTTGTCAGTACTAAAAATATCAACATGCAATATTTCCCCAACATATGATGGGATTGGGGTCTCACCCATCGCTTGCTTGACCGGATGTCGATTATATTTACCCATTGAACAAACCTTACAGTTTACGACAATCTCTGTTGCCAGCGAATTCATCTTCGGGAAAAAATAGTCCCGGAGAATTTGTTTCACAGTTTGTAATGGCCCGCGCTGATCAATGCGTCCCATTATTGTTTTCTTTTTTTAAATCAATAACGAAAATACCTTCGGCTTTTTTGTAGCCAAAGGTAAAGCAGTGCACATTGGGTACTAAAGCTAGTTACGTAGCTTACCTTGCAAGCAGTGCAAAGTGCGTGCTAAAGCCAGTTATGCAGTTCACTTGCAAGCAGTGCAATTATCAATATTGCATTCACCTATTGATAAGTGCCTACTTCGAGGCACATTTGAAAGCACTTAAAGCTCTGTGATAGATCAGCTGGAGTTCCTATCACAGCCAACTTCACCTACTCCGAATACTTCCAAGAAAAAGCCATCTGTTCTTGGAATTTGGAGCTATTTAAGATCCACACTCGTCGGTAGTCGACCTTTCAGTATTATCAAAGTCACACGTACGTGCATCAAGTGCATCAATTGCACAAAAAGACGGAAAAATTAGAAAATTCAAAGTGCAAGTGCGAAGGTGCACTCGAGTGTCTTTGTGCATTGGAGGACTACCCGAACCACTACAAATTGGCCCAAAAATTCTGCTGGAAGCAGATCCGTGAGCTCTGGACAAGATTCACCTTTGCTCTGGTCAAAGATAATTGTTCCAGAAGCCCGCGTTATCTAAATTTAAAAGGTACGTTAGTAACCTCTCGTAGGTTCTATACTAAAGTCCATTTTCTCGTTGACAGGGTGTGCATTTGGCACCCAAAGCCGATACACGGCATCACTGCCTTATTGGTAGACTCTGCCGTCAAGCCGTATACGGCTAGAAAACAGCGATCCCTGGGCTCTGTCATTGCCGTGCAGCAACTAAGCTGGCCGACACAGCGCTCAGGGCGATCCTGTTGGATTCTGTCGGATTGACATAACCTCTGGCCGGGGTACATAACCTCTAGCCGGGGTACATAACCTCTAGCTGGGGTTACATCACCTCTGACCGGCGTGTCATAACCTCTGGCCGGCGTGGCATAACCTAGTCACTGCCTTGCCTTCTTGTTTTTGCGCCGTTGGAATTGCCAGTCTTGCCCTGCATGTGGGCTAAGCTGATCTTCGCTCCAACCAATTTTATGGAATAATTTCTGGAGCTCTGCGTCAACGTGTGCAGCCGCTGCGCTGCCTTCAACGGCCACCTTGCCACTTGGAGCTAGGAGCAGACAGATCAAGGAGCTAGCTTGTTTTTTTTTTTGTTGCTTATTAGGGAAACAACAGACAAATTTTTTTTGATTTGTATAAATTAATTAAACAACAAGACAAAAATGCAAACAGCCAGTTATGTAATTTAAAATTGTTGAGTGTGCGATAGGGAAAGAATTATCTAAAGTTGTAAATAGCTAACAAGAAACGTATGAAAAATTATAAAAAGCAAAAAGAATAACCGTATATATCTAAAGACAGGCACCATGATAAATTAATCGTTTGCTAAAAGATTGAAACATTGTATAAAGAGAATTTAAGAAATAACATATGTATTTAGCTTTTGTTAATATCCATCTGATCTGCATCATCATCACCACGCTGGAAGGCCTTTCAACGCTGGAAACACATTTGTGAGTACTAAACATCGTGTTTGTCCCTAGGCTAGAATGATGTGTTATTCGTTAAATTCTCTTAACTACTGAGCAACTGCTCATGCAAACAAATTACAAAAACAACAAAAAAAAAAATAGAACAACATACAACAAAGAAAGCAAACCAAATTATACAAAAACAAATAGTAATCACATGTCAATTAAAAATGCCTAAGTCATTTACACATATTGCAACACTTAAAAAAAAAAAAAAACTTAAAGAAACAAAAACAACAAAAAAAAAAACACTTTAAAAACCACTCAACAAAAATACATATTGTCAAAAAAAAAAATGGCATAGAATGCGATTACATCTTTCTCAGAATAGTCATTAAAAAAATATAGTAAAAGAAATGTTTAAAACAATTACAACCAGCTAGTTACAAATCTAAATTAGCATAAAACTTATGCTAATGTTTATTAAATATTGAATTGCCTAGGTAGAGAAAAAACATTTTTTCGTATAAAAATTAAATATCAATGATTAGCAAAAATTAAACACAAATTTAGATAATAAACAAAAAATTAGAATCCAAGAAAAAAATGAATAATAATCATATTTAAGTCAAATTAAAACGATATCGATACTGAAATATATGAACAAGTTGTTAGCCCCCTTGAGCAACAAAATTTAAAAACACAAGTACATACTCTGCGTAACAGCATTTAGAAAATATTTAAGCAACAACAAAACAAACAAACTTATATGATCAAATGAAAAAAAAAAAAAATAATGTATGGCAAGACCAATAAGTAAATTGAAAGATAAATACTATGAAATTATTAGAAAACAAAACAACATATTTGTTAAGGAAAATACTAAGTTCAAAAGGTGAACTTTATTAATTATAGATATAAGAAAAATAATATGATTGTAGAATGCAAGCTCCTCTTGAATAGGAATAAATTATGAATTTCAGTCTCACAAAGATGATGTGCTAACTTGATTTGATTTTCCTGGATAGACATGGCAACATAAATTAGTAGTCGTCCGTTTTCTGTTGGGTATCTTCGGATACATAATTTTTTTATGAAGATTATGGTAGGGTGGGTAGAGACCGCGAGTGTCGATTAACATCTCAGACCTCGCCAAACATTTATATTGCAGCAGTCCTGTCAAGTTATTTGCCTCCTTGTACATTTTAGTATACTAGCCCCAATTCTTTTCTTTGTGTATGTTTGGTGAAGTTCATCTTCACTTGTAGTTTCAGCAGGAATCCTTAAAAATTTAAAAGGTATGTAGATGTGGTTGTTGGAAGGTAGCAAGAACCCCCCCCCAAGCCCAAGAGCTAAGGCACCAGTAGGATTCCGTCCGCTTCCATCCGCAATCCAAATGTATGCGTGTAAGTCGCCAGTGTATTTGCAGTCTTCTTGGCCACAATTGCACTGAGCATAACGACCCAGACTTCTCACGAGGCACATCGAACGTTACATATACTTTTTGGCGCCCAACGTGGGGCAGCTTAATGCAAAAATAAAGGATAACAACAACTAATCCTAAACTTCATTTTGTCCATTGTTTTATGGAAGTCCTTCTTGAGACTAACGGCGAGTTTATGAGAGATTGCTGCTGTAGGCAGATTATTGTAGGCAGGGTTGCTGTACGACTGTCACAAGAAATTTTAAAACTTGTGTACACAGAACACACAGTAACTAAATGCCTTCTCTCTACTGAGCATATATAAAGGAAATGTTAGTTTCAGGAGGGCAAACAAATGAAGAAACATAGAAAGCACCCCAAATTTTGTGAATATTTTCATAGCACTTTACGAGTCATACCTGTTGAAGTAATCAAGATTGACAAGGTCTGACTACCGCAGGATATGACAGTTATTTATAAATTATCTATATCAGGCCTACGATTCTGAATTATTCTGTATCAGATAACAGACGAGAACTTGAATAGACGATTAAGGTCAGAATAAAGGAGAATATCAAGGTTTATATATAATATAGAAATTGTATTCCCCGTTCACAAAACAACTGCTCGTTTTTCTTCGTTTTGAGAATAACCTTATTCAGGAGTAAAAAGGTGAAGATGGTAAATTTTAGTAAAATAGTTTTGTAGAATACTGCGCATTCGGCTCAGCATAGATGCCAGTACTCGATTATTCTGCTGAAAGATACTATTTTCTAATTCTTACATTTGGAAGGGATGATTTCAAAATCAGAAATAAAATGACTTAAATTATGAATAGGTTGTGAGTATTCAATTTAGCCAACTCGTTCAGGAACTCGGTTAAGTGCTGCATGGCCTTGCGTGCCGAACAGAGCACTAAAACGAATACTAAGAATCTACGTAATTAACATCATTTTAAGTTTAGTTTCAATAGACCGGATAGTTAAAACTTTTCTTACAAGGACTGCAAGCTTTATAAATAATACCGACTTTTTTTTTTTGTTGCCAATACGTCTTATCCAGGAATAATTTATATGAATAAATATTTTTCCAAATGCCAGTAATTAATACCCCTCCTCATGCCTCATCGGCAAGAGCAGACAATCTTTGTGCACTATGTACAACAGTTATGGATAACACCCATCCTTGTTATTTACTTTCATGTAAACATGTGTTCCATAAGAACTGCATAGATGCATGGTTGACCGAAAATTCTGAATGTTTTACATGCAGAGTTGGAATTAATAGAGAGGAGCTTCGAGTTGTGGTAGGCAATTGTTCTCCAGCTAGATCTCAGCCAGTTCCTTCAAACTCTAAAGCTGTGCCCGCTGCTCGTGGTATGACTACCCGAAACCTGGCCAAAGCTATGGCGATCGCGGAGCAGCAAAATACAATTCGACACCCAGAACCTCCATTGGAGAATCCAATTGGAGCAAATTCGTCAGCATTAGACGCTAGCCAAAGCACCAATCAAGGTGAAGCTATTCCTGAGAGACCTGTTAGAGGTAGACCACCCCGATCCTCCAGACCCATTCGTCCTACAAATAACCGTCGTAGCCAGCCTGTTGACTACAACATTATTCAAGGAATGATTGAGCAAACGGTCACAAGGGTGATGTCATCGTTGGCAATTAATGCACAACATCAGCAACTTGAACCGCCAGTTACTTCCGTTCTAAGGGAAACTCCCGCATCAAATGCATCTTCCTTGCAGTCTCGGCAGACAGTCGATATAATGCAGAAATGGGGAGTTCATTTTGATGGATCCGTTGAAGGGTTGGGAGTAGAAGAGTTTATTTATCGAATCACTTCACTCACTAATGAAACGTTAGACAGTGATTTTTCAATTATGTGCAGGCATATTCACGTTTTGTTCACGGGTAAAGCTCGATCATGGTACTGGAGATACCATAAGCAGGTTGATCAAATTGATTGGACCAAAATGTGTGCATCCCTGCGTCAACAGTACCAAGACTACCGCTCCGACTTTATGAGCATGGAGCTGATTCGAGCCCGTAAACAAAAGACAGGTGAATCATTTTCGTCCTTTTATGAGGCAGTTGCAACTTTGATCGACAAGGCCTCCATTCGAGTGGAAGATGAAGAGTTAGTTGAGATCTTAAAAAGTAATCTTCTACCAGAAACTCGTCAGAAATTGCTATTTCAACCAGTTCATTCTGTAGGTCACTTACGTCGGTTGGTGCAAATGAGTGAAAATCTGGCATACGAAATCAGCTGCCGTTATGCATCCAAGCCGAATGTACCTGCAGCTCGTCGACAAGTTTTCGCAGTAGAACAAGAAAATTCAGAGATAGAAGACAACTTACAGGAAGAAGCCGAGATCCATGCTTTGCAATCTTCTCACGGAAAATTCAAATGCTGGAATTGTGAAGAAGTAGGGCATGTTTGGGAAAACTGTTTAGCCGCACGTCGCGTCTTTTGCTACGGCTGTGGACGGCCAAATATTTATAAGCCGCAATGCCAAAATTGCCTAAGCAAGAAGTCGGAAAACCGTCGTGTGGGGGCTTCCCACAACAACCGGAGTCCCCCAACACCATAAATCAAAAGATAGATCAGGTTGAGGATAACGTTTCTACACCTATCCCTTCCTCTATTTCAGTGCAGGCAGAATCACCTGCATCTAGTATAGTCCCTTTATGGATGCGTTCGTATCAAGAACGTTTAGAACATTATCAAACTGTAAGAAATCGTATTTTTAATAATAGTGAAAATAAACCTAGTAAACATACATTAAGACTTAAGAATTACTATGCTGAAATTAAAGCAAATCGGAATATGCAAATGTCTTCAATTTTTAATTGCTCCAAGGATCTGCGTAGTTATGCTGAAGTATCCTTTTTAGAGTTCACAGAGCAAGGCTTGCTGGACACCGGTGCAAATATAAGCTGCCTAGGTGCTGAGCTGGCGCTACAAGATTTTTCTCATAATCCCCATTATAAACCTCTGCGATCCAGTGCGAAAACTGCGGGTGGAGAAACTCAGCCAATTATAGGTGTGCTTAATATTGAAATGTGTTACAAAGGTGTCATACGCTTTATTAAATTGTATATTATTCCAAGCATAAAGCAAAGATTGATATTAGGCCTTGACTTTTGGAAAACTTTCGAGCTTGCTCCTCATATTATCAGTTCGTTAGAGTCATCAGTGGTGCAAGAAGAACCAACAGTAGAAAATGCATATCCCTTGACCCCTTGTCAGATTCAGCAATTAGCTGTTATTAAAGATCTCTTCCCAAAAGTATCGGAAACACTAGGGCGTACCACGCTAACTGAGCACCATATTGACGTTGGCGATACGAAGCCCTGTAAACAGCGATATTATCCTGTCAGTCCGGCCGTAGAGAAACTGCTCTATCAAGAAATTGATCGAATGCTTAGCTTGGACGTAATTGAACCTTCGTCAAGTCCGTGGAGTTCTCCCATGCGGATGGTTGTAAAACCAAATAAAGTACGTCTTTGTTTGGATGCTCGTAAACTGAACGACGCCACTAAAAAGGACGCCTATCCTTTACCAAGCATCGATGGTATATTCGCTCGACTACCTAAAGCGAACATCATTTCTAAATTGGATCTTAAAGATGCCTACTGGCAAATTAAGCTTAGTGACGAATCTAAACCATTAACTGCATTTACCGTTCCTGGCCGTCCTTTATACCAATTTAAAGTGATGCCTTTTGGGTTGTGCAACGCGCCGTCAACTATGTGTCGATTAATGGACCAGATCATACCGTCTGAGCTTCGCTATTGTGTCTTCGGTTATTTGGACGATCTGTGTGTGGTGTCCGAAGATTTTGCAACTCATCTTGCAATTTTAGTAAGACTAGCCGAACAATTTCGAAAAGCCAATTTGACCCTCAATTTAGCTAAAAGTTCCTTCTGTGTTACTAGCATTACGTATTTAGGCTATGTCATTGGTAGCGGTGGCATTTGCACTGACCCTGCTAAAGTGTCTTGTATTAAAAATTGGCCTCCGCCAAAGAACTTAAAACAGATTCGTGGATTTCTAGGCGTTTGTGGATGGTACCGTCGGTTCATTCCTCACTTCTCGGATCTAACTTGTCCAATTACGGATTTGTTAACCAAGAAACGGAAATTTACCTGGACGCAGGAAGCCCAAGAAGCGATGGAAAAACTGAAACAAGTTTTAACATCTGCTCCGATTCTCACAAATCCCGATTTCAGCAAAAAGTTCTACTTACATTGCGATGCTAGCGATTTTGGGATAGGTGCAGTTTTAGTGCAGCTGGCAGACGACCAATCAGAAATGCCGATTGCGTATATGTCAAAAAAGTTAAGCAGAGCTCAGCGAAATTACAGCGTTACGGAACGAGAATGTTTAGCTGTGATTTTGGCTATTGAGAAATTTCGTTGTTATTTGGAATTGCAAGAATTTGAGGTTGTCACCGATCATTCTAGCCTCCTCTGGCTGATGCGACAGCAAAACGTTGCCGGTAGACTTGCACGATGGATCTTTCGGTTACAACAATTTAAGTTTACGTTTTCGCATAGAAAAGGAAAAGATCATGTGGTACCAGACGCTTTGTCTAGACTTCATGATGCCGAGATTGCCGAGTTAGACATGAGTCCTGTGATTGATCTGCAATCAGAGGCGTTTTCTGAAGAGTCATATGTTGCTTTAAAGACCAAATATAATGCAAACCAGTCTAAGTTTCCAGATATGAAGTTGGTGGATCACTTTTTATATATCCGCACAGAACATGCTGAAGGAGACGAGGCTCAGGAAAAACTTTCCTGGAAATTATGGGTCCCTGAAAGTCTTCGAACCGATACTCTTAGGCAAGCCCATGATAGTCTTACTTCCGCTCATTCTGGGATGCAAAAGACAATAGAAAAATTGCGTCGTCATCTTTTCTGGCCAGGTCTATCCAAAGATGCTCGAGATTATATTCGTTCGTGTGAGGTGTGTAAGCAGAACAAAGCACCGAACTATAGTCTGCGTCCACCTATGGGAGCACATGTACCTTCTTGTCGACCTTTTCAACGGCTATATATTGATCTTCTAGGACCATATCCCAGGAGTAAACAAGGTCATGTGGGCTTACTGATTGTGCTAGACCATTTTAGCAAGTTTCACTGGTTGCACCCTCTAAAGAAATGTACTTCGTTGGCCATAAAAGAGTATCTGCTGAATAATATATTTCATTGTTTTGGCGTTCCCGAAATTATCGTTAGTGATAATGGCAGCCAATTTAAGGCTGCTGATTTCAATGCCTTCTTGACAGAACTCGGCATTAAACATGTTTATACAGCCCTTTACTCACCGCAGAGTAATGCGGCAGAGCGAGTTAATCGATCATTATTGGCTGCTGTTCGATCATATTTAAAACATGATCAACGCGAATGGGATATGTACCTCACTAGCATTTCATGCTCTCTGAGATCGTCACTACATCAATCGCTAGGATGTTCACCTTATCGGGCCCTGTTTGGCCTGGATATGATTACTCACGGATCCGACTACAAGCTGCTAAAAGAGTTGTCGTTGCTTGAGGAGCCAATCGTACCCATATCCAGATCAGATAATTTAGCATTGTTACGAAAAGACATACAAGCTAATATCCGTCGCGCTTATGACCGCAACGTAGCTCAGTATAATTTGCGAGCGAAGCCAGTCAATTTCAAGGAAGGACAGGAAGTTTATTGTCGTAGCTTTGCACAAAGCAAATTTTCGCAAAATTTTAATGCCAAACTAGGTCCTCAATTTGTAAAGTGTCGCATTCGAACAAAGCTTGGAAATTGTTATTATAAGTTGGAGAGTTTACAAGGGAAAGAAATTGGTACATTTCATGCTAAAGATATACGCAGCTAATTCCCGCTAATATTACATCAAAAGAAGAAATATTATCGGGTGGTGTAATGGCCCGCGCTGATCAATGCGTCCCATTATTGTTTTCTTTTTTTAAATCAATAACGAAAATACCTTCGGCTTTTTTGTAGCCAAAGGTAAAGCAGTGCACATTGGGTACTAAAGCTAGTTACGTAGCTTACCTTGCAAGCAGTGCAAAGTGCGTGCTAAAGCCAGTTATGCAGTTCACTTGCAAGCAGTGCAATTATCAATATTGCATTCACCTATTGATAAGTGCCTACTTCGAGGCACATTTGAAAGCACTTAAAGCTCTGTGATAGATCAGCTGGAGTTCCTATCACAGCCAACTTCACCTACTCCGAATACTTCCAAGAAAAAGCCATCTGTTCTTGGAATTTGGAGCTATTTAAGATCCACACTCGTCGGTAGTCGACCTTTCAGTATTATCAAAGTCACACGTACGTGCATCAAGTGCATCAAGTGCATCAATTGCAAAAAAAGACGGAAAAATTAGAAAATTCAAAGTGCAAGTGCGAAGGTGCACTCGAGTGTCTTTGTGCATTGGAGGACTACCCGAACCACTACAAATTGGCCCAAAAATTCTGCTGGAAGCAGATCCGTGAGCTCTGGACAAGATTCACCTTTGCTCTGGTCAAAGATAATTGTTCCAGAAGCCCGCGTTATCTAAATTTAAAAGGTACGTTAGTAACCTCTCGTAGGTTCTATACTAAAGTCCATTTTCTCGTTGACAGGGTGTGCATTTGGCACCCAAAGCCGATACACGGCATCACTGCCTTATTGGTAGACTCTGCCGTCAAGCCGTATACGGCTAGAAAACAGCGATCCCTGGGCTCTGTCATTGCCGTGCAGCAACTAAGCTGGCCGACACAGCGCTCAGGGCGATCCTGTTGGATTCTGTCGGATTGACATAACCTCTGGCCGGGGTACATAACCTCTAGCCGGGGTACATAACCTCTAGCCGGGGTACATAACCTCTAGCTGGGGTTACATCACCTCTGACCGGCGTGTCATAACCTCTGGCCGGCGTGGCATAACCTAGTCACTGCCTTGCCTTCTTGTTTTTGCGCCGTTGGAATTGCCAGTCTTGCCCTGCATGTGGGCTAAGCTGATCTTCGCTCCAACCAATTTTATGGAATAATTTCTGGAGCTCTGCGTCAACGTGTGCAGCCGCTGCGCTGCCTTCAACGGCCACCTTGCCACTTGGAGCTAGGAGCAGACAGATCAAGGAGCTAGCTTGTTTTTTTTTTTGTTGCTTATTAGGGAAACAACAGACAAATTTTTTTTGATTTGTATAAATTAATTAAACAACAAGACAAAAATGCAAACAGCCAGTTATGTAATTTAAAATTGTTGAGTGTGCGATAGGGAAAGAATTATCTAAAGTTGTAAATAGCTAACAAGAAACGTATGAAAAATTATAAAAAGCAAAAAGAATAACCGTATATATCTAAAGACAGGCACCATGATAAATTAATCGTTTGCTAAAAGATTGAAACATTGTATAAAGAGAATTTAAGAAATAACATATGTATTTAGCTTTTGTTAATATCCATCTGATCTGCATCATCATCACCACGCTGGAAGGCCTTTCAACGCTGGAAACACATTTGTGAGTACTAAACATCGTGTTTGTCCCTAGGCTAGAATGATGTGTTATTCGTTAAATTCTCTTAACTACTGAGCAACTGCTCATGCAAACAAATTACAAAAACAACAAAAAAAAAAAAAATAGAACAACATACAACAAAGAAAGCAAACCAAATTATACAAAAACAAATAGTAATCACATGTCAATTAAAAATGCCTAAGTCATTTACACATATTGCAACACTTTAAAAAAAAAAAAAAAACTTAAAGAAACAAAAACAACAAAAAAAAAAAACACTTTAAAAACCACTCAACAAAAATACATATTGTCTCAAAAAAAAAAATGGCATAGAATGCGATTACATCTTTCTCAGAATAGTCATTAAAAAAATATAGTAAAAGAAATGTTTAAAACAATTACAACCAGCTAGTTACAAATCTAAATTAGCATAAAACTTATGCTAATGTTTATTAAATATTGAATTGCCTAGGTAGAGAAAAAACATTTTTTCGTATAAAAATTAAATATCAATGATTAGCAAAAATTAAACACAAATTTAGATAATAAACAAAAAATTAGAATCCAAGAAAAAAATGAATAATAATCATATTTAAGTCAAATTAAAACGATATCGATACTGAAATATATGAACAAGTTGTTAGCCCCCTTGAGCAACAAAATTTAAAAACACAAGTACATACTCTGCGTAACAGCATTTAGAAAATATTTAAGCAACAACAAAACAAACAAACTTATATGATCAAATGAAAACAAAAAAAATAATGTATGGCAAGACCAATAAGTAAATTGAAAGATAAATACTATGAAATTATTAGAAAACAAAACAACATATTTGTTAAGGAAAATACTAAGTTCAAAAGGTGAACTTTATTAATTATAGATATAAGAAAAATAATATGATTGTAGAATGCAAGCTCCTCTTGAATAGGAATAAATTATGAATTTCAGTCTCACAAAGATGATGTGCTAACTTGATTTGATTTTCCTGGATAGACATGGCAACATAAATTAGTAGTCGTCCGTTTTCTGTTGGGTATCTTCGGATACATAATTTTTTTATGAAGATTATGGTAGGGTGGGTAGAGACCGCGAGTGTCGATTAACATCTCAGACCTCGCCAAACATTTATATTGCAGCAGTCCTGTCAAGTTATTTGCCTCCTTGTACATTTTAGTATACTAGCCCCAATTCTTTTCTTTGTGTATGTTTGGTGAAGTTCATCTTCACTTGTAGTTTCAGCAGGAATCCTTAAAAATTTAAAAGGTATGTAGATGTGGTTGTTGGAAGGTAGCAAGAACCCCCCCAAGCCCAAGAGCTAAGGCACCAGTAGGATTCCGTCCGCTTCCATCCGCAATCCAAATGTATGCGTGTAAGTCGCCAGTGTATTTGCAGTCTTCTTGGCCACAATTGCACTGAGCATAACGACCCAGACTTCTCACGAGGCACATCGAACGTTACATATACTTTTTGGCGCCCAACGTGGGGCAGCTTAATGCAAAAATAAAGGATAACAACAACTAATCCTAAACTTCATTTTGTCCATTGTTTTATGGAAGTCCTTCTTGAGACTAACGGCGAGTTTATGAGAGATTGCTGCTGTAGGCAGATTATTGTAGGCAGGGTTGCTGTACGACTGTCACAAGAAATTTTAAAACTTGTGTACACAGAACACACAGTAACTAAATGCCTTCTCTCTACTGAGCATATATAAAGGAAATGTTAGTTTCAGGAGGGCAAACAAATGAAGAAACATAGAAAGCACCCCAAATTTTGTGAATATTTTCATAGCACTTTACGAGTCATACCTGTTGAAGTAATCAAGATTGACAAGGTCTGACTACCGCAGGATATGACAGTTATTTATAAATTATCTATATCAGGCCTACGATTCTGAATTATTCTGTATCAGATAACAGACGAGAACTTGAATAGACGATTAAGGTCAGAATAAAGGAGAATATCAAGGTTTATATATAATATAGAAATTGTATTCCCCGTTCACAAAACAACTGCTCGTTTTTCTTCGTTTTGAGAATAACCTTATTCAGGAGTAAAAAGGTGAAGATGGTAAATTTTAGTAAAATAGTTTTGTAGAATACTGCGCATTCGGCTCAGCATAGATGCCAGTACTCGATTATTCTGCTGAAAGATACTATTTTCTAATTCTTACATTTGGAAGGGATGATTTCAAAATCAGAAATAAAATGACTTAAATTATGAATAGGTTGTGAGTATTCAATTTAGCCAACTCGTTCAGGAACTCGGTTAAGTGCTGCATGGCCTTGCGTGCCGAACAGAGCACTAAAACGAATACTAAGAATCTACGTAATTAACATCATTTTAAGTTTAGTTTCAATAGACCGGATAGTTAAAACTTTTCTTACAAGGACTGCAAGCTTTATAAATAATACCGACTATTTTTTTTTTGTTGCCAATACGTCTTATCCAGGAATAATTTATATGAATAAATATTTTTCCAAATGCCAGTAATTAATACCCCTCCTCATGCCTCATCGGCAAGAGCAGACAATCTTTGTGCACTATGTACAACAGTTATGGATAACACCCATCCTTGTTATTTACTTTCATGTAAACATGTGTTCCATAAGAACTGCATAGATGCATGGTTGACCGAAAATTCTGAATGTTTTACATGCAGAGTTGGAATTAATAGAGAGGAGCTTCGAGTTGTGGTAGGCAATTGTTCTCCAGCTAGATCTCAGCCAGTTCCTTCAAACTCTAAAGCTGTGCCCGCTGCTCGTGGTATGACTACCCGAAACCTGGCCAAAGCTATGGCGATCGCGGAGCAGCAAAATACAATTCGACACCCAGAACCTCCATTGGAGAATCCAATTGGAGCAAATTCGTCAGCATTAGACGCTAGCCAAAGCACCAATCAAGGTGAAGCTATTCCTGAGAGACCTGTTAGAGGTAGACCACCCCGATCCTCCAGACCCATTCGTCCTACAAATAACCGTCGTAGCCAGCCTGTTGACTACAACATTATTCAAGGAATGATTGAGCAAACGGTCACAAGGGTGATGTCATCGTTGGCAATTAATGCACAACATCAGCAACTTGAACCGCCAGTTACTTCCGTTCTAAGGGAAACTCCCGCATCAAATGCATCTTCCTTGCAGTCTCGGCAGACAGTCGATATAATGCAGAAATGGGGAGTTCATTTTGATGGATCCGTTGAAGGGTTGGGAGTAGAAGAGTTTATTTATCGAATCACTTCACTCACTAATGAAACGTTAGACAGTGATTTTTCAATTATGTGCAGGCATATTCACGTTTTGTTCACGGGTAAAGCTCGATCATGGTACTGGAGATACCATAAGCAGGTTGATCAAATTGATTGGACCAAAATGTGTGCATCCCTGCGTCAACAGTACCAAGACTACCGCTCCGACTTTATGAGCATGGAGCTGATTCGAGCCCGTAAACAAAAGACAGGTGAATCATTTTCGTCCTTTTATGAGGCAGTTGCAACTTTGATCGACAAGGCCTCCATTCGAGTGGAAGATGAAGAGTTAGATGATGTCTTAAAAAGTAATCTTCTACCAGAAACTCGTCAGAAATTGCTATTTCAACCAGTTCATTCTGTAGGTCACTTACGTCGGTTGGTGCAAATGAGTGAAAATCTGGCATACGAAATCAGCTGCCGTTATGCATCCAAGCCGAATGTACCTGCAGCTCGTCGACAAGTTTTCGCAGTAGAACAAGAAAATTCAGAGATAGAAGACAACTTACAGGAAGAAGCCGAGATCCATGCTTTGCAATCTTCTCACGGAAAATTCAAATGCTGGAATTGTGAAGAAGTAGGGCATGTTTGGGAAAACTGTTTAGCCGCACGTCGCGTCTTTTGCTACGGCTGTGGACGGCCAAATATTTATAAGCCGCAATGCCAAAATTGCCTAAGCAAGAAGTCGGAAAACCGTCGTGTGGGGGCTTCCCACAACAACCGGAGTCCCCCAACACCATAAATCAAAAGATAGATCAGGTTGAGGATAACGTTTCTACACCTATCCCTTCCTCTATTTCAGTGCAGGCAGAATCACCTGCATCTAGTATAGTCCCTTTATGGATGCGTTCGTATCAAGAACGTTTAGAACATTATCAAACTGTAAGAAATCGTATTTTTAATAATAGTGAAAATAAACCTAGTAAACATACATTAAGACTTAAGAATTACTATGCTGAAATTAAAGCAAATCGGAATATGCAAATGTCTTCAATTTTTAATTGCTCCAAGGATCTGCGTAGTTATGCTGAAGTATCCTTTTTAGAGTTCACAGAGCAAGGCTTGCTGGACACCGGTGCAAATATAAGCTGCCTAGGTGCTGAGCTGGCGCTACAAGATTTTTCTCATAATCCCCATTATAAACCTCTGCGATCCAGTGCGAAAACTGCGGGTGGAGAAACTCAGCCAATTATAGGTGTGCTTAATATTGAAATGTGTTACAAAGGTGTCATACGCTTTATTAAATTGTATATTATTCCAAGCATAAAGCAAAGATTGATATTAGGCCTTGACTTTTGGAAAACTTTCGAGCTTGCTCCTCATATTATCAGTTCGTTAGAGTCATCAGTGGTGCAAGAAGAACCAACAGTAGAAAATGCATATCCCTTGACCCCTTGTCAGATTCAGCAATTAGCTGTTATTAAAGATCTCTTCCCAAAAGTATCGGAAACACTAGGGCGTACCACTCTAACTGAGCACCATATTGACGTTGGCGATACGAAGCCCTGTAAACAGCGATATTATCCTGTCAGTCCGGCCGTAGAGAAACTGCTCTATCAAGAAATTGATCGAATGCTTAGCTTGGACGTAATTGAACCTTCGTCAAGTTTAAGATCCACACTCGTCGGTAGTCGACCTTTCAGTATTATCAAAGTCACACGTACGTGCATCAAGTGCATCAAGTGCATCAAGTGCATCAATTGCAAAAAAAGACGGAAAAATTAGAAAATTCAAAGTGCAAGTGCGAAGGTGCACTCGAGTGTCTTTGTGCATTGGAGGACTACCCGAACCACTACAAATTGGCCCAAAAATTCTGCTGGAAGCAGATCCGTGAGCTCTGGACAAGATTCACCTTTGCTCTGGTCAAAGATAATTGTTCCAGAAGCCCGCGTTATCTAAATTTAAAAGGGTGTGCATTTGGCACCCAAAGCCGATACACGGCATCACTGCCTTATTGGTAGACTCTGCCGTCAACCCGTATACGGCTAGAAAACAGCGATCCCTGTGCTCTGTCATTGCCGTGCAGCAACTAAGCTGGCCGACACAGCGCTCAGGGCGATCCTGTTGGATTCTGTCGGATTGACATAACCTCTGGCCGGGTACATAACCTCTGGCCGGGGTACATAACCTCTAGCCGGGGTACATAACCTCTAGCTGGGGTTACATCACCTCTGACCGGCGTGTCATAACCTCTGGCCGGCGTGGCATAACCTAGTCACTGCCTTGCCTTCTTGTTTTTGCGCCGTTGGAATTGCCAGTCTTGCCCTGCATGTGGGCTAAGCTGATCTTCGCTCCAACCAATTTTATGGAATAATTTCTGGAGCTCTGCGTCAACGTGTGCAACCGCTGCGCTGCCTTCAACGGCAACCTTGCCACTTGGAGCTAGGAGCAGACAGATCAAGGAGCTAGCTTGTTTTTTTTTTTTGTTGCTTATTAGGGAAACAACAGACAAATTTTTTTTGATTTGTATAAATTAATTAAACAACAAGACAAAAATGCAAACAGCCAGTTATGTAATTTAAAATTGTTGAGTGTGCGATAGGGAAAGAATTATCTAAAGTTGTAAATAGCTAACAAGAAACGTATGAAAAATTATAAAAAGCAAAAAGAATAACCGTATATATCTAAAGACAGGCACCATGATAAATTAATCGTTTGCTAAAAGATTGAAACATTGTATAAAGAGAATTTAAGAAATAACATATGTATTTAGCTTTTGTTAATATCCATCTGATCTGCATCATCATCACCACGCTGGAAGGCCTTTCAACGCTGGAAACACATTTGTGAGTACTAAACATCGTGTTTGTCCCTAGGCTAGAATGATGTGTTATTCGTTAAATTCTCTTAACTACTGAGCAACTGCTCATGCAAACAAATTACAAAAACAAAAAAAAAAAAAAATAGAACAACATACAACAAAGAAAGCAAACCAAATTATACAAAAACAAATAGTAATCACATGTCAATTAAAAATGCCTAAGTCATTTACACATATTGCAACACTTTAAAAAAAAAAAAACTTAAAGAACAAAAACAACAAAAAAAAAACACTTTAAAAACCACTCAACAAAAATACACATTGTCTAAAAAAAAATGGCATGGAATGCGATTACATCTTTCTCAGAATAGTCATTAAAAAAAATATAGTAAAAGAAATGTTTAAAACAATTACAAACAGCTAGTTACAAATCTAAATTAGCATAAAACTTATGCTTATGTTTATTAAATATTGAATTGCCTAGGTAGAGAAAAAACATTTTTTCGTATAAAAATTAAATATCAATGATTAGCAAAAATTAAACACAAATTTAGATAATAAACAAAAAAATTAGAATCCAAGAAAAAAATGAATAATAATCATATTTAAGTCAAATTAAAACGATGTCGATACTGAAATATATGAACAAGTTGTTAGCCCCCTTGAGCAACAAAATTTAAAAGCACAAGTACATACTCTGCGTAACAGCATTTAGAAAATATTTAAGCAACAACAAAACAAACAAACTTATATGATCAAATGAAAACAAAAAAAATAATGTATGGCAAGACCAATAAGTAAATTGAAAGATAAATACTATGAAATTATTAGAAAACAAAACAACATATTTGTTAAGGAAAATACTAAGTTCAAAAGGTGAACTTTATTAATTATAGATATAAGAAATATAATATGATTGTAGAATGCAAGCTCCTCTTGAATAGGAATAAATTATGAATTTCAGTCTCACAAAGATGATGTGCTAACTTGATTTGATTTTCCTGGAAAGACATGGCAACATAAATTAGTAGTCGTCCGTTTTCTGTAGGGTATCTTCGGATACATAATTTTTTTATGAAGATTATGGTAGGGTGGGTAGAGACCGCGAGTGTCGATTAACATCTCAGACCTCGCCAAACATTTATATTGCAGCAGTCCTGTCAAGTTATTTGCCTCCTTGTACATTTTAGTATACTAGCCCCAATTCTTTTCTTTGTGTATGTTTGGTGAAGTTCATCTTTACTTGTAGTTTCAGCAGGAATCCTTAAAAATTTAAAAGGTATGTAGATGTGGTTGTTGGAAGGTAGCAAGAACCCCCCCCAAGCCCAAGAGCTAAGGCACCAGTAGGATTCCGTCCGCTTCCATCCGCAATCCAAATGTATGCGTGTAAGTCGCCAGTGTATTTGCAGTCTTCTTGGCCACAATTGCACTGAGCATAACGACACAGACTTCTCACGAGGCACATCGAACGTTACATATTTATACAAATCAAAAAAAATTCGTCTGTTGTTTCCCTCATAAGCAACAAAAAAAAAACAAGCTAGCTCCTTGATCTGTCTGCTCCTAGCTCCAAGTGGCAAGGTGGCCGTTGAAGGCAGCGCAGCGGCTGCACACGTTGACGCAGAGCTCCAGAAATTATTCCATAAAATTGGTTGGAGCGAAGATCAGCTTAGCCCACATGCAGGGCAAGACTGGCAATTCCAACGGCGCAAAAACAAGAAGGCAAGGCAGTGACTAGGTTATGCCACGCCGGCTAGAGGTTATGTACCCCGGCTAGAGGTTATGTACCCCGGCTAGAGGTTATGTACCCCGGCCAGAGGTTATGTCAATCCGACAGCTGTGTCGGCCAGCTTAGTTGCTGCACGGCAATGACAGAGCCCAGGGATCGCTGTTTTCTAGCCGTATACGGCTTGACGGCAGAGTCTACCAATAAGGCAGTGATGCCGTGTATCGGCTTTGGGTGCCAAATGCACACCCTGTCAACGAGAAAATGGACTTTAGTATAGAACCTACGAGAGGTTACTAACGTACCTTTTAAATTTAGATAACGCGGGCTTCTGGAACAATTATCTTTGACCAGAGCAAAGGTGAATCTTGTCCAGAGCTCACGGATCTGCTTCCAGCAGAATTTTTGGGCTAATTTGTAGTGGTTCGGGTAGTCCTCCAATGCACAAAGACACTCGAGTGCACCTTCGCACTTGCACTTTGAATTTTCTAATTTTTCCGTCTTTTTTTGCAATTGATGCACTTGATGCACTTGATGCACTTGATGCACGTACGTGTGACTTTGATAATACTGAAAGGTCGACTACCGACGAGTGTGGATCTTAAATAGCTCCAAATTCCAAGAACAGATGGCTTTTTCTTGGAAGTATTCGGAGTAGGTGAAGTTGGCTGTGATAGGAACTCCAGCTGATCTATCACAGAGCTTTAAGTGCTTTCAAATGTGCCTCGAAGTAGGCATTTATCAATAGGTGAATGCAATATTGATAATTGCACTGCTTGCAAGTGAACTGCATAACTGGCTTTAGCACGCACTTTGCACTGCTTGCAAGGTAAGCTACGTAACTAGCTTTAGTACCCAATGTGCACTGCTTTACCTTTGGCTACAAAAAAGCCGAAGGTATTTTCGTTATTGATTTAAAAAAGAAAACAAAAATGGGACGCATTGATCAGCGCGGGCCATTACACCACCCGATAATATTTCTTCTTTTGATGTAATATTAGCGGGAATTAGCTGCGTATATCTTTAGCATGAAATGTACCAATTTCTTTCCCTTGTAAACTCTCCAACTTATAATAACAATTTCCAAGCTTTGTTCGAATGCGACACTTTACAAATTGAGGACCTAGTTTGGCATTAAAATTTTGCGAAAATTTGCTTTGTGCAAAGCTACGACAATAAACTTCCTGTCCTTCCTTGAAATTGACTGGCTTCGCTCGCAAATTATACTGAGCTACGTTGCGGTCATAAGCGCGACGGATATTAGCTTGTATGTCTTTTCGTAACAATGCTAAATTATCTGATCTGGATATGGGTACGATTGGCTCCTCAAGCAACGACAACTCTTTTAGCAGCTTGTAGTCGGATCCGTGAGTAATCATATCCAGGCCAAACAGGGCCCGATAAGGTGAACATCCTAGCGATTGATGTAGTGACGATCTCAGAGAGCATGAAATGCTAGTGAGGTACATATCCCATTCGCGTTGATCATGTTTTAAATATGATCGAACAGCAGCCAATAATGATCGATTAACACGCTCTGCCGCATTACTCTGCGGTGAGTAAAGGGCTGTATAAACATGTTTAATGCCGAGTTCTGTCAAGAAGGCATTGAAATCAGCAGCCTTAAATTGGCTGCCATTATCACTGACGATAATTTCGGGAACGCCAAAACAATGAAATATATATTATTCAGCAGATACTCTTTTATGGCCAACGAAGTGCATTTCTTTAGAGGGTGCAACCAGTGAAACTTGCTAAAATGGTCGAGCACAATCAGTAAGCCCACATGACCTTATTTACTCCTGGGATATGGTCCTAGAATATCAATATATAGCCGTTGAAAAGGTCGACAAGAAGGTACATGTGCTCCCATAGGTGGACGCAGACTATAGTTCGGTGCTTTGTTCTGCTTACACACCTCACACGAACGAATATAATCTCGAGCATCTTTGGATAGACCTGGCCAGAAAAGATGACGACGCAATTTTTCTATTGTCTTTTGCATCCCAGAATGAGCGGAAGTAAGACTATCATGGGCTTGCCTAAGAGTATCGGTTCGAAGACTTTCAGGGACCCATAATTTCCAGGAAAGTTTTTCCTGAGCCTCGTCTCCTTCAGCATGTTCTGTGCGGATATATAAAAAGTGATCCACCAACTTCATATCTGGAAACTTAGACTGGTTTGCATTATATTTGGTCTTTAAAGCAACATATGACTCTTCAGAAAACGCCTCTGATTGCAGATCAATCACAGGACTCATGTCTAACTCGGCAATCTCGGCATCATGAAGTCTAGACAAAGCGTCTGGTACCACATGATCTTTTCCTTTTCTATGCGAAAACGTAAACTTAAATTGTTGTAACCGAAAGATCCATCGTGCAAGTCTACCGGCAACGTTTTGCTGGCGCATCAGCCAGAGGAGGCTAGAATGATCGGTGACAACCTCAAATTCTTGCAATTCCAAATAACAACGAAATTTCTCAATAGCCAAAATCACAGCTAAACATTCTCGTTCCGTAACGCTGTAATTTCGCTGAGCTCTGCTTAACTTTTTTGACATATACGCAATCGGCATTTCTGATTGGTCGTCTGCCAGCTGCACTAAAACTGCACCTATCCCAAAATCGCTAGCATCGCAATGTAAGTAGAACTTTTTGCTGAAATCGGGATTTGTGAGAATCGGAGCAGATGTTAAAACTTGTTTCAGTTTTTCCATCGCTTCTTGGGCTTCCTGCGTCCAGGTAAATTTCCGTTTCTTGGTTAACAAATCCGTAATTGGACAAGTTAGATCCGAGAAGTGAGGAATGAACCGACGGTACCATCCACAAACGCCTAGAAATCCACGAATCTGTTTTAAGTTCTTTGGCGGAGGCCAATTTTTAATACAAGACACTTTAGCAGGGTCAGTGCAAATGCCACCGCTACCAATGACATAGCCTAAATACGTAATGCTAGTAACACAGAAGGAACTTTTAGCTAAATTGAGGGTCAAATTGGCTTTTCGAAATTGTTCGGCTAGTCTTACTAAAATTGCAAGATGACTTGCAAAATCTTCGGACACCACACACAGATCGTCCAAATAACCGAAGACACAATAGCGAAGCTCAGACGGTATGATCTGGTCCATTAATCGACACATAGTTGACGGCGCGTTGCACAACCCAAAAGGCATCACTTTAAATTGGTATAAAGGACGACCAGGAACGGTAAATGCAGTTAATGGTTTAGATTCGTCACTAAGCTTAATTTGCCAGTAGGCATCTTTAAGTTCCAATTTAGAAATGATGTTCGCTTTAGGTAGTCGAGCGAATATACCATCGATGCTTGGTAAAGGATAGGCGTCCTTTTAAGTGGCGTCGTTCAGTTTACGAGCATCCAAACAAAGACGTACTTTATTTGGTTTTACAACCATCCGCATGGGAGAACTCCACGGACTTGACGAAGGTTCAATTACGTCCAAGCTAAGCATTCGATCAATTTCTTGATAGAGCAGTTTCTCTACGGCCGGACTGACAGGATAATATCGCTGTTTACAGGGCTTCGTATCGCCAACGTCAATATGGTGCTCAGTTAGCGTGGTACGCCCTAGTGTTTCCGATACTTTTGGGAAGAGATCTTTAATAACAGCTAATTGCTGAATCTGACAAGGGGTCAAGGGATATGCATTTTCTACTGTTGGTTCTTCTTGCACCACTGATGACTCTAACGAACTGATAATATGAGGAGCAAGCTCGAAAGTTTTCCAAAAGTCAAGGCCTAATATCAATCTTTGCTTTATGCTTGGAATAATATACAATTTAATAAAGCGTATGACACCTTTGTAACACATTTCAATATTAAGCACACCTATAATTGGCTGAGTTTCTCCACCCGCAGTTTTCGCACTGGATCGCAGAGGTTTATAATGGGGATTATGAGAAAAATCTTGTAGCGCCAGCTCAGCACCTAGGCAGCTTATATTTGCACCGGTGTCCAGCAAGCCTTGCTCTGTGAACTCTAAAAAGGATACTTCAGCATAACTACGCAGATCCTTGGAGCAATTAAAAATTGAAGACATTTGCATAATCCGATTTGCTTTAATTTCAGCATAGTAATTCTTAAGTCTTAATGTATGTTTACTAGGTTTATTTTCACTATTATTAAAAATACGATTTCTTACAGTTTGATAATGTTCTAAACGTTCTTGATACGAACGCATCCATAAAGGGACTATACTAGATACAGGTGATTCTGCCTGCACTGAAATAGAGGAAGGGATAGGTGTAGAAACGTTATCCTCAACCTGATCTATCTTTTGATTTATGGTGTTGGGGGACTCCGGTTGTTGTGGGAAGCCCCCACACGGCGGTTTTCCGACTTCTTGCTTAGGCAATTTTGGCATTGCGGCCTATAAACATTTGGCCGTCCACAGCCGTAGCAAAAGACGCGACGGGCGGCTAAACAGTTTTCCCAAACATGCCCTACTTCTTCACAATTCCAGCATTTGAATTTTCCGTGAGAAGATTGCAAAGCATGGATCTCGGCTTCTTCCTGTAAGTTGTCTTCTATCTCTGAATTTTCTTGTTCTACTGCGAAAACTTGTCGACGAGCTGCAGGTACATTCGGCTTGGATGCATAACGGCAGCTGATTTCGTATGCCAGATTTTCACTCATTTGCACCAACCGACGTAAGTGACCTACAGAATGAACTGGTTGAAATAGCAATTTCTGACGAGTTTCTGGTAGAAGATTACTTTTTAAGATCTCAACTAACTCTTCATCTTCCACTCGAATGGAGGCCTTGTCGATCAAAGTTGCAACTGCCTCATAAAAGGACGAAAATGATTCACCTGTCTTTTGTTTACGGGCTCGAATCAGCTCCATGCTCATAAAGTCGGAGCGGTAGTCTTGGTACTGTTGACGCAGGGATGCACACATTTTGGTCCAATTTGATCAGTACCATGATCGAGTACCATGATCGAGCTTTACCCGTGAACAAAACGTGAATATGCCTGCACATAATTGAAAAATCACTGTCTAACGTTTCATTAGTGAGTGAAGTGATTCGATAAATAAACTCTTCTACTCCCAACCCTTCAACGGATCCATCAAAATGAACTCCCCATTTCTGCATTATATCGACTGTCTGCCGAGACTGCAAGGAAGATGCATTTGATGCGGGAGTTTCCCTTAGAACGGAAGTAACTGGCGGTTCAAGTTGCTGATGTTGTGCATTAATTGCCAACGATGACATCACCCTTGTGACCGTTTGCTCAATCATTCCATGAATAATGTTGTAGTCAACAGGCTGGCTACGACGGTTATTTGTAGGACGAATGGGTCTGGAGGATCGGGGTGGTCTACCTCTAACAGGTCTTTCAGGAATAGCTTCACCTTGATTGGTGCTTTGGCTAGCGTCTAATGCTGACGAATTTGCTCCAATTGGATTCTCCAATGGAGGTTCTGGGTGTCGAATTGTATTTTGCTGCTCCGCGATCGCCATAGCTTTGGCCAGGTTTCGGGTAGTCATACCACGAGCAGCGGGCACAGCTTTAGAGTTTAAAGGAGCTGGCTGAGATCTAGCTGGAGAACAATTGCCTACCACAACTCGAAGCTCCTCTCTATTAATTCCAACTCTGCATGTAAAACATTCCGAATTTTCGGTCAACCATGCATCTGTGCAGTTCTTATGGAACACATGTTTACATGAAAGTAAATAACAAGGATGGGTGTTATCCATAACTGTTGTACATAGTGCACAAAGATTGTCTGCTCTTGCCGATGAGGCATGAGGAGGGGTATTAATTACTGGCATTTGGAAAAATATTTATTCATATAAATTATTCCTGGATAAGACGTATTGGCAAAAAATAGTCGGTATCATTTATAAAGCTTGCAGTCCTTGTAAGAAAAGTTTTAACTATCCGGTCTATTGAAACTAAACTTAAAATGATGTTAATTACGTAAATTCTTAGTATTCGTTTTAGTGCTCTGTTCGGCACGCAAGGCCATGCAGCACTTAACCGAGTTCCTGAACGAGTTGGCTAAATGGAATACTCACAACCTATTCATAATTTAAGTCATTTTATTTCTGATTTTGAAATCATCCCTTCCAAATGTAAGAATTAGAAAATAGTATCTTTCAGCAGAATAATCGAGTACTGGCATCTATGCTGAGCCGAATGCGCAGTATTCTACAAAACTATGTTACTAAAATTTACCATCTTCACCTTTTTACTCCTGAATAAGGTTATTCTCAAAACGAAAAACGAGCAGTTGTTTTGTGAACGGGGAATACAATTTCTATATTATATATAAACCTTGATATTCTCCTTTATTCTGACCTTAATCGTCTATTCAAGTTCTCGTTTGTTATCTGATACAGAATAATTCAGAATCGTAGGCCTGATATAGATAATTTATAAATAACTGTCATATCCTGCGGTAGTCAGACCTTGTCAATCTTGATTACTTCAACAGGTATGACTCGTAAAGTGCTATGAAAATATTCACAAAATTTGGGGTGCTTTCTATGTTTCTTCATTTGTTTGCCCTCCTGAAACTAACATTTCCTTTATATATGCTCAGTAGAGAGAAGGCATTTAGTTACTGTGTGTTCTGTGTACACAAGTTTTAAAATTTCTTGTGACAGTCGTACAGCAACCCTGCCTACAATAATCTGCCTACAGCAGCAATCTCTCATAAACTCGCCGTTAGTCTCAAGAAGGACTTCCATAAAACAATGGACAAAATGAAGTTTAGGATTAGTTGTTGTTATCCTTTATTTTTGCATTAAGCTGCCCCACGTTGGGCGCCAAAAGCATATGTAACGTTCGATGTGCCTCGTGAGAAGTCTGGGTCGTTATGCTCAGTGCAATTGTGGCCAAGAAGACTGCAAATACACTGGCGACTTACACGCATACATTTGGATTGCGGATGGAAGCGGACGGAATCCTACTGGTGCCTTAGCTCTTGGGCTTGGGGGGGGTTCTTGCTACCTTCCAACAACCACATCTACATACCTTTTAAATTTTTAAGGATTCCTGCTGAAACTACAAGTGAAGATGAACTTCACCAAACATACACAAAGAAAAGAATTGGGGCTAGTATACTAAAATGTACAAGGAGGCAAATAACTTGACAGCACTGCTGCAATATAAATGGCGAGGTCTGAGATGTTAATCGACACTCGCGGTCTCTACCCACCCTACCATAATTTTCATAAAAAAATTATGTATCCGTAGATACCCAAAGAAAACGGACGACTACTAATTTATGTTGCCATGTCTATCCAGGAAAATCAAATCAAGTTAGCACATCATCTTTGTGAGACTGAAATTCATAATTTATTCCTATTCAAGAGGAGCTTGCATTCTACAATCATATTATTTTTCTTATATCTATAATTAATAAAGTTCACCTTTTGAACTTAGTATTTTCCTTAACAAATATGTTGTTTTGTTTTCTAATAATTTCATAGTATTTATCTTTCAATTTACTTATTGGTCTTGCCATACATTATTTTTTTTGTTTTCATTTGATCATATAAGTTTGTTTGTTTTGTTGTTGCTTAAATATTTTCTAAATGCTGTTACGCAGAGTATGTACTTGTGCTTTTAAATTTTGTTGCTCAAGGGGGCTAACAACTTGTTCATATATTTCTGTATCGACATCGTTTTAATTTGACTTAAATATAATTATTATTCATTTTTTTCTTGGATTCTAATTTTTTTGTTTATTATCTAAATTTGTGTTTAATTTTTGCTAATCATTGATATTTAATTTTTATACGAAAAAATGTTTTTTTCTCTACCTAGGCAATTCAATATTTAATAAACATTAGCATAAGTTTTATGCTAATTTAGATTTGTAACTAGCTGTTTGTAATGGTTTTAAACATTTCTTTTACTATATTTTTAATGACTATTCTGAGAAAGATGTAATCGCATTCTATGCCATTTTTTTTGAGACAATATGTATTTTTGTTGAGTGGTTTTTAAAGTGTTTTTTTTGTTGTTTTTGTTCTTTAAGTTTTTTTTTTTTAAAGTGTTGCAATATGTGTAAATGAGTTAGGCATTTTTAATTGACATGTGATTACTATTTGTTTTTGTATAATTTGGTTTGCTTTCTTTGTTGTATGTTGTTCTATTTTTTTTTTTTTTTTGTTTTTGTAATTTGTTTGCATGAGCAGTTGCTCAGTAGTTAAGAGAATTTAACGAATAACACATCATTCTAGCCTAGGGACAAACACGATGTTTAGTACTCACAAATGTGTTTCCAGCGTTGAAAGGCCTTCCAGCGTGGTGATGATGATGCAGATCAGATGGATATTAACAAAAGCTAAATACATATGTTATTTCTTAAATTCTCTTTATACAATGTTTCAATCTTTTACCAAACGATTAATTAATCATGGTGCCTGTCTTTAGATATATGCGGTTATTCTTTTTGCTTTTTATAATTTTTCATACGTTTCTTGTTAGCTATTTACAACTTTAGATAATTCTTTCCCTATCGCACACTCAACAATTTTAAATTACATAACTGGCTGTTTGCATTTTTGTCTTGTTGTTTAATTAATTTATACAAATCAAAAAAAATTTGTCTGTTGTTTCCCTCATAAGCAACAAAAAAAAAACAAGCTAGCTCCTTGATCTGTCTGCTCCTAGCTCCAAGTGGCAAGGTGGCCGTTGAAGGCAGCGCAGCGGCTGCACACGTTGACGCAGAGCTCCAGAAATTATTCCATAAAATTGGTTGGAGCGAAGATCAGCTTAGCCCACATGCAGGGCAAGACTGGCAATTCCAACGGCGCAAAAACAAGAAGGCAAGGCAGTGACTAGGTTATGCCACGCCGGCCAGAGGTTATGACACGCCGGTCAGAGGTGATGTAACCCCAGCTAGAGGTTATGTACCCCGGCTAGAGGTTTTGTACCCCGGCCATGCACTTGATGCACGTACGTGAAAGGTCGACTACCGACGAGTGTGGATCTTAAATAGCTCCAAATTCCAAGAACAGATGGCTTTTTCTTGGAAGTATTCGGAGTAGGTGAAGTTGGCTGTGATAGGAACTCCAGCTGATCTATCACAGAGCTTTAAGTGCTTTCAAATGTGCCTCGAAGTAGGCATTTATCAATAGGTGAATGCAATATTGATAATTGCACTGCTTGCAAGTGAACTGCATAACTGGCTTTAGCACGCACTTTGCACTGCTTGCAAGGTAAGCTACGTAACTAGCTTTAGTACCCAATGTGCACTGCTTTACCTTTGGCTACAAAAAAGCCGAAGGTATTTTCGTTATTGATTTAAAAAAAGAAAACAATAATGGGACGCATTGATCAGCGCGGGCCATTACACCACCCGATAATATTTCTTCTTTTGATGTAATATTAGCGGGAATTAGCTGCGTATATCTTTAGCATGAAATGTACCAATTTCTTTCCCTTGTAAACTCTCCAACTTATAATAACAATTTCCAAGCTTTGTTCGAATGCGACACTTTACAAATTGAGGACCTAGTTTGGCATTAAAATTTTGCGAAAATTTGCTTTGTGCAAAGCTACGACAATAAACTTCCTGTCCTTCCTTGAAATTGACTGGCTTCGCTCGCAAATTATACTGAGCTACGTTGCGGTCATAAGCGCGACGGATATTAGCTTGTATGTCTTTTCGTAACAATGCTAAATTATCTGATCTGGATATGGGTACGATTGGCTCCTCAAGCAACGACAACTCTTTTAGCAGCTTGTAGTCGGATCCGTGAGTAATCATATCCAGGCCAAACAGGGCCCGATAAGGTGAACATCCTAGCGATTGATGTAGTGACGATCTCAGAGAGCATGAAATGCTAGTGAGGTACATATCCCATTCGCGTTGATCATGTTTTAAATATGATCGAACAGCAGCCAATAATGATCGATTAACACGCTCTGCCGCATTTCTCTGCGGTGAGTAAAGGGCTGTATAAACATGTTTAATGCCGAGTTCTGTCAAGAAGGCATTGAAATCAGCAGCCTTAAATTGGCTGCCATTATCACTAACGATAATTTCGGGAACGCCAAAACAATGAAATATATTATTCAGCAGATACTCTTTTATGGCCAACGAAGTACATTTCTTTAGAGGGTGCAACCAGTGAAACTTGCTAAAATGGTCGAGCACAATCAGTAAGCCCACATGACCTTGTTTACTCCTGGGATATGGTCCTAGAATATCAATATATAGCCGTTGAAAAGGTCGACAAGAAGGTACATGTGCTCCCATAGGTGGACGCAGACTATAGTTCGGTGCTTTGTTTGCTTACACACCTCACACGAACGAATATAATCTCCAGCATCTTTCGATAGACCTGGCCAGAAAAGATGACGACGCAATTTTTCTATTGTCTTTTGCATCCCAGAATGAGCGGAAGTAAGACTATCATGGGCTTGCCTAAGAGTATCGGTTCGAAGACTTTCAGGGACCCATAATTTCCAGGAAAGTTTTTCCTGAGCCTCGTCTCCTTCAGCATGTTCTGTGCGGATATATAAAAAGTGATCCACCAACTTCATATCTGGAAACTTAGACTGGTTTGCATTATATTTGGTCTTTAAAGCAACATATGACTCTTCAGAAAACGCCTCTGATTGCAGCATCACAGGACTCATGTCTAACTCGGCAATCTCGGCATCATGAAGTCTAGACAAAGCGTCTGGTACCACATGATCTTTTCCTTTTCTATGCGAAAACGTAAACTTAAATGGTTGTAACCGAAAGATCCATCGTGCAAGTCTACCGGCAACGTTTTGCTGGCGCATCAGCCAGAGGAGGCTAGAATGATCGGTGACAACCTCAAATTCTTGCAATTCCAAATAACAACGAAATTTCTCAATAGCCAAAATCACAGCTAAACATTCTCGTTCCGTAACGCTGTAATTTCGCTGAGCTCTGCTTAACTTTTTTGACATATACGCAATCGGCATTTCTGATTGGTCGTCTGCCAGCTGCACTAAAACTGCACCTATCCCAAAATCGCTAGCATCGCAATGTAAGTAGAACTTTTTGCTGAAATCGGGATTTGTGAGAATCGGAGCAGATGTTAAAACTTGTTTCAGTTTTTCCATCGCTTCTTGGGCTTCCTGCGTCCAGGTAAATTTCCGTTTCTTGGTTAACAAATCCGTAATTGGACAAGTTAGATCCGAGAAGTGAGGAATGAACCGACGGTACCATCCACAAACGCCTAGAAATCCACGAATCTGTTTTAAGTTCTTTGGCGGAGGCCAATTTTTAATACAAGACACTTTAGCAGGGTCAGTGCAAATGCCACCGCTACCAATGACATAGCCTAAATACGTAATGCTAGTAACACAGAAGGAACTTTTAGCTAAATTGAGGGTCAAATTGGCTTTTCGAAATTGTTCGGCTAGTCTTACTAAAATTGCAAGATGACTTGCAAAATCTTCGGACACCACACACAGATCGTCCAAATAACCGAAGACACAATAGCGAAGCTCAGACGGTATGATCTGGTCCATTAATCGACACATAGTTGACGGCGCGTTGCACAACCCAAAAGGCATCACTTTAAATTGGTATAAAGGACGACCAGGAACGGTAAATGCAGTTAACGGTTTAGATTCGTCACTAAGCTTAATTTGCCAGTAGGCATCTTTAAGTTCCAATTTAGAAATGATGTTCGCTTTAGGTAGTCGAGCGAATATACCATCGATGGTTGGTAAAGGATAGGCGTCCTTTTTAGTGGCGTCGTTCAGTTTACGAGCATCCAAACAAAGACGTACTTTATTTGGTTTTAGAACCATCCGCATGGGAGAACTCCACGGACTTGACGAAGGTTCAATTACGTCCAAGCTAAGCATTCGATCAATTTCTTGATAGAGCAGTTTCTCTACGGCCGGACTGACAGGATAATATCGCTGTTTACAGGGCTTCGTATCGCCAACGTCAATATGGTGCTCAGTTAGCGTGGTACGCCCTAGTGTTTCCGATACTTTTGGGAAGAGATCTTTAATAACAGCTAATTGCTGAATCTGACAAGGGGTCAAGGGATATGCATTTTCTACTGTTGGTTCTTCTTGCACCACTGATGACTCTAACGAACTGATAATATGAGGAGCAAGCTCGAAAGTTTTCCAAAAGTCAAGGCCTAATATCAATCTTTGCTTTATGCTTGGAATAATATACAATTTAATAAAGCGTATGACACCTTTGTAACACATTTCAATATTAAGCACACCTATAATTGGCTGAGTTTCTCCACCCGCAGTTTTCGCACTGGATCGCAGAGGTTTATAATGGGGATTATGAGAAAAATCTTGTAGCGCCAGCTCAGCACCTAGGCAGCTTATATTTGCACCGGTGTCCAGCAAGCCTTGCTCTGTGAACTCTAAAAAGGATACTTCAGCATAACTACGCAGATCCTTGGAGCAATTAAAAATTGAAGACATTTGCATAATCCGATTTGCTTTAATTTCAGCATAGTAATTCTTAAGTCTTAATGTATGTTTACTAGGTTTATTTTCACTATTATTAAAAATACGATTTCTTACAGTTTGATAATGTTCTAAACGTTCTTGATACGAACGCATCCATAAAGGGACTATACTAGATACAGGTGATTCTGCCTGCACTGAAATAGAGGAAGGGATAGGTGTAGAAACGTTATCCTCAACCTGATCTATCTTTTGATTTATGGTGTTGGGGGACTCCGGTTGTTGTGGGAAGCCCCCACACGGCGGTTTTCCGACTTCTTGCTTAGGCAATTTTGGCATTGCGGCCTATAAACATTTGGCCGTCCACAGCCGTAGCAAAAGACTCGACGGGCGGCTAAACAGTTTTCCCAAACATGCCCTACTTCTTCACAATTCCAGCATTTGAATTTTCCGTGAGAAGATTGCAAAGCATGGATCTCGGCTTCTTCCTGTAAGTTGTCTTCTATCTCTGAATTTTCTTGTTCTACTGCGAAAACTTGTCGACGAGCTGCAGGTACATTCGGCTTGGATGCATAACGGCAGCTGATTTCGTATGCCAGATTTTCACTCATTTGCACCAACCGACGTAAGTGACCTACAGAATGAACTGGTTGAAATAGCAATTTCTGACGAGTTTCTGGTAGAAGATTACTTTTTAAGATCTCAACTAACTCTTCATCTTCCACTCGAATGGAGGCCTTGTCGATCAAAGTTGCAACTGCCTCATAAAAGGACGAAAATGATTCACCTGTCTTTTGTTTACGGACTCGAATCAGCTCCATGCTCATAAAGTCGGAGCGGTAGTCTTGGTACTGTTGACGCAGGGATGCACACATTTTGGTCCAATCAATTTGATCAGTACCATGATCGAGCTTTACCCGTGAACAAAACGTGAATATGCCTGCACATAATTGAAAAATCACTGTCTAACGTTTCATTAGTGAGTGAAGTGATTCGATAAATAAACTCTTCTACTCCCAACCCTTCAACGGATCCATCAAAATGAACTCCCCATTTCTGCATTATATCGACTGTCTGCCGAGTCTGCAAGGAAGATGCATTTGATGCGGGAGTTTCCCTTAGAACGGAAGTAACTGGCGGTTCAAGTTGCTGATGTTGTGCATTAATTGCCAACGATGACATCACCCTTGTGACCGTTTGCTCAATCATTCCTTGAATAATGTTGTAGTCAACAGGCTGGCTACGACGGTTATTTGTAGGACGAATGGGTCTGGAGGATCGGGGTGGTCTACCTCTAACAGGTCTCTCAGGAATAGCTTCACCTTGATTGGTGCTTTGGCTAGCGTCTAATGCTGACGAATTTGCTCCAATTGGATTCTCCACGAGCAGCGGGCACAGCTTTAGAGTTTGAAGGAACTGGCTGAGATCTAGCTGGAGAACAATTGCCTACCACAACTCGAAGCTCCTCTCTATTAATTCCAACTCTGCATGTAAAACATTCAGAATTTTCGGTCAACCATGCATCTATGCAGTTCTTATGGAACACATGTTTACATGAAAGTAAATAACAAGGATGGGTGTTATTTATAACTGTTGTACATAGTGCACAAAGATTGTCTGCTCTTGCCGATGAGGCATGAGGAGGGGTATTAATTACTGGCATTTGGAAAAATATTTATTCATATAAATTATTCCTGGATAAGACGTATTGGCAACAAAAAAAAATAGTCGGTATTATTTATAAAGCTTGCAGTCCTTGTAAGAAAAGTTTTAACTATCCGGTCTATTGAAACTAAACTTAAAATGATGTTAATTACGTAGATTCTTAGTATTCGTTTAAGTGCTCTGTTCGGCACGCAAGGCCATGCAGCACTTAACCGAGTTCCTGAACGAGTTGGCTAAATTGAATACTCACAACCTATTCATAATTTAAGTCATTTTATTTCTGATTTTGAAATCATCCCTTCCAAATGTAAGAATTAGAAAATAGTATCTTTCAGCAGAATAATCGAGCCGAATGCGCAGTATTCTACAAAACTATTTTACTAAAATTTACCATCTTCACTTTTTTACTCCTGAAAAAGGTTATTCTCAAAACGAAGAAAAACGAGCAGTTGTTTTGTGAACGGGGAATACAATTTCTATATTATATATAAACCTTGATATTCTCCTTTATTCTGACCTTAATCGTCTATTCAAGTTCTCGTCTGTTATCTGATACAGAATAATTCAGAATCGTAGGCCTGATATAGATAATTTATAAATAACTGTCATATCCTGCGGTAGTCAGACTTTGTCAATCTTGATTACTTCAACAGGTATGACTCGTAAAGTGCTATGAAAATATTCACAAAATTTGGGGTGCTTTCTATGTTTCTTCATTTGTTTGCCCTCCTGAAACTAACATTTCCTTTATATATGCTCAGTAGAGAGAAGGCATTTAGTTACTGTGTGTTCTGTGTACACAAGTTTTAAAATTTCTTGTGACAGTCGTACAGCAACCCTGCCTACAATAATCTGCCTACAGCAGCAATCTCTCATAAACTCGCCGTTAGTCTCAAGAAGGACTTCCATAAAACAATGGACAAAATGAAGTTTAGGATTAGTTGTTGTTATCCTTTATTTTTGCATTAAGCTGCCCCACGTTGGGCGCCAAAAGCATATGTAACGTTCGATGTGCCCTGTGAGAAGTCTGGGTCGTTATGCTCAGTGCAATTGTGGCCAAGAAGACTGCAAATACACTGGCGACTTACACGCATACATTTGGATTGCGGATGGAAGCGGACGGAATCCTACTGGTGCCTTAGCTCTTGGGCTTGGGGGGGGTTCTTGCTACCTTCCAACAACCACATCTACATACCTTTTAAATTTTTAAGGATTCCTGCTGAAACTACAAGTGAAGATGAACTTCACCAAACATACACAAAGAAAAGAATTGGGGTTAGTATACTAAAATGTACAAGGAGGCAAATAACTTGACAGGACTGCTGCAATATAAATGTTTGGCGAGGTCTGAGATGTTAATCGACACTCGCGGTCTCTACCCACCCTACCATAATCTTCATAAAAAAATTATGTATCCGAAGATACCCAACAGAAAACGGACGACTACTAATTTATGTTGCCATGTCTATCCAGGAAAATCAAATCAAGTTAGCACATCATCTTTGTGAGACTGAAATTCATAATTTATTCCTATTCAAGAGGAGCTTGCATTCTACAATAATATTATTTTTCTTATATCTATAATTAATAAAGTTCACCTTTTGAACTTAGTATTTTCCTTAACAAATATGTTGTTTTGTTTTCTAATAATTTCATAGTATTTATCTTTCAATTTACTTATTGGTCTTGCCATACATTATTTTTTTTGTTTTCATTTGATCATATAAGTTTGTTTGTTTTGTTGTTGCTTAAATATTTTCTAAATGCTGTTACGCAGAGTATGTACTTGTGCTTTTAAATTTTGTTGCTCAAGGGGGCTAACAACTTGTTCATATATTTCAGTATCGATATCGTTTTAATTTGACTTAAATATGATTATTATTCATTTTTTTCTTGGATTCTAATTTTTTGTTTATTATCTAAATTTGTGTTTAATTTTTGCTAATCATTGATATTTAATTTTTATACGAAAAAATGTTTTGTCTCTACCTAGGCAATTCAATATTTAATAAACATAAGCATAAGTTTTATGCTAATTTAGATTTGTAACTAGCTGGTTATAATTGTTTTAAACATGTCTTTTACTATATTTTTTTTAATGACTATTCTGAGAAAGATGTAATCGCATTCTATGCCATTTTTTTTGAGACAATATGTATTTCTGTTGAGTGGTTTTTAAAGTGTTTTTTTTTTTTTTTTGTTTTTGTTTCTTTAAGTTTTTTTTTTTTTAAAGTGTTGCAATATGTGTAAATGACTTAGGCATTTTTAATTGACATGTGATTACTATTTGTTTTTGTATAATTTGGTTTGCTTTCTTTGTTGTATGTTGTTCTATTTTTTTTTTTTTGTTGTTTTTGTAATTTGTTTGCATGAGCAGTTGCTCAGTAGTTAAGAGAATTTAACGAATAACACATCATTCTAGCCTAGGGACAAACACGATGTTTAGTACTCACAAATGTGTTTCCAGCGTTGAAAGGCCTTCCAGCGTGGTGATGATGATGCAGATCAGATGGATATTAACAAAAGCTAAATACATATGTTATTTCTTAAATTCTCTTTATACAATGTTTCAATCTTTTAGCAAACGATTAATTAATCATGGTGCCTGTCTTTAGATATATGCGGTTATTCTTTTTGCTTTTTATAATTTTTCATACGTTTCTTGTTAGCTATTTACAACTTTAGATAATTCTTTCCCTATCGCACACTCAACAATTTTAAATTACATAACTGGCTGTTTGCATTTTTGTCTTGTTTAATTAATTTATACAAATCAAAAAAAATTTGTCTGTTGTTTCCCTCATAAGCAACAAAAAAAAAAACAAGCTAGCTCCTTGATCTGTCTGCTCCTAGCTCCAAGTGGCAAGGTGGCCGTTGAAGGCAGCGCAGCGGCTGCACACGTTGACGCAGAGCTCCAGAAATTATTCCATAAAATTGGTTGGAGCGAAGATCAGCTTAGCCCACATGCAGGGCAAGACTGGCAATTCCAACGGCGCAAAAACAAGAAGGCAAGGCAGTGACTAGGTTATGCCACGCCGGCCAGAGGTTATGACACGCCGGTCAGAGGTGATGTAACCCCAGCTAGAGGTTATGTACCCCGGCTAGAGGCTATGTACCCCGGCCAGAGGTTATGTCAATCCGACAGAATCCAACAGGATCGCCCTGAGCGCTGTGTCGGCCAGCTTAGTTGCTGCACGGCAATGACAGAGCCCAGGGATCGCTGTTTTCTAGCCGTATACGGCTTGACGGCAGAGTCTACCAATAAGGCAGTGATGCCGTGTATCGGCTTTGGGTGCCAAATGCACACCCTGTCAACGAGAAAATGGACTTTAGTATAGAACCTACGAGAGGTTACTAACGTACCTTTTAAATTTAGATAACGCGGGCTTCTGGAACAATTATCTTTGACCAGAGCAAAGGTGAATCTTGTCCAGAGCTCACGGATCTGTTTCCAGCAGAATTTTTGGGCCAATTTGTAGTGGTTCGGGTAGTCCTCCAATGCACAAAGACACTCGAGTGCACCTTCGCACTTGCACTTTGAATTTTCTAATTTTTCCGTCTTTTTTTGCAATTGATGCACTTGATGCACGTACGTGTGACTTTGATAATACTGAAAGGTCGACTACCGACGAGTGTGGATCTTAAATAGCTCCAAATTCCAAGAACAGATGGCTTTTTCTTGGAAGTATTCGGAGTAGGTGAAGTTGGCTGTGATAGGAACTCCAGCTGATCTATCACAGAGCTTTAAGTGCTTTCAAATGTGCCTCGAAGTAGGCACTTATCAATAGGTGAATGCAATATTGATAATTGCACTGCTTGAAAGTGAACTGCATAACTGGCTTTAGCACGCACTTTGCACTGCTTGCAAGGTAAGCTACGTAACTAGCTTTAGTACCCAATGTGCACTGCTTTACCTTTGGCTACAAAAAAGCCGAAGGTATTTTCGTTATTGATTTAAAAAAGAAAACAATAATGGGACGCATTGATCAGCGCGGGCCATTACACCACCCGATAATATTTCTTCTTTTGATGTAATATTAGCGGGAATTAGCTGCGTATATCTTTAGCATGAAATGTACCAATTTCTTTCCCTTGTAAACTCTCCAACTTATAATAACAATTTCCAAGCTTTGTTCGAATGCGACACTTTACAAATTGAGGACCTAGTTTGGCATTAAAATTTTGCGAAAATTTGCTTTGTGCAAAGCTACGACAATAAACTTCCTGTCCTTCCTTGAAATTGACTGGCTTCGCTCGCAAATTATACTGAGCTACGTTGCGGTCATAAGCGCGACGGATATTAGCTTGTATGTCTTTTCGTAACAATGCTAAATTATCTGATCTGGATATGGGTACGATTGGCTCCTCAAGCAACGACAACTCTTTTAGCAGCTTGTAGTCGGATCCGTGAGTAATCATATCCAGGCCAAACAGGGCCCGATAAGGTGAACATCCTAGCGATTGATGTAGTGACGATCTCAGAGAGCATGAAATGCTAGTGAGGTACATATCCCATTCGCGTTGATCATGTTTTAAATATGATCGAACAGCAGCCAATAATGATCGATTAACACGCTCTGCCGCATTACTCTGCGGTGAGTAAAGGGCTGTATAAACATGTTTAATGCCGAGTTCTGTCAAGAAGGCATTGAAATCAGCAGCCTTAAATTGGCTGCCATTATCACTAACGATAATTTCGGGAACGCCAAAACAATGAAATATATTATTCAGCAGATACTCTTTTATGGCCAACGAAGTACATTTCTTTAGAGGGTGCAACCAGTGAAACTTGCTAAAATGGTCGAGCACAATCAGTAAGCCCACATGACCTTGTTTACTCCTGGGATATGGTCCTAGAATATCAATATATAGCCGTTGAAAAGGTCGACAAGAAGGTACATGTGCTCCCATAGGTGGACGCAGACTATAGTTCGGTGCTTTGTTCTGCTTACACACCTCACACGAACGAATATAATCTCGAGCATCTTTGGATAGACCTGGCCAGAAAAGATGACGACGCAATTTTTCTATTGTCTTTTGCATCCCAGAATGAGCGGAAGTAAGACTATCATGGGCTTGCCTAAGAGTATCGGTTCGAAGACTTTCAGGGACCCATAATTTCCAGGAAAGTTTTTCCTGAGCCTCGTCTCCTTCAGCATGTTCTGTGCGGATATATAAAAAGTGATCCACCAACTTCATATCTGGAAACTTAGACTGGTTTGCATTATATTTGGTCTTTAAAGCAACATATGACTCTTCAGAAAACGCCTCTGATTGCAGATCACAGGACTCATGTCTAACTCGGCAATCTCGGCATCATGAAGTCTAGACAAAGCGTCTGGTACCACATGATCTTTTCCTTTTCTATGCGAAAACGTAAACTTAAATTGTTGTAACCGAAAGATCCATCGTGCAAGTCTACCGGCAACGTTTTGCTGGCGCATCAGCCAGAGGAGGCTAGAATGATCGGTGACAACCTCAAATTCTTGCAATTCCAAATAACAACGAAATTTCTCAATAGCCAAAATCACAGCTAAACATTCTCGTTCCGTAACGCTGTAATTTCGCTGAGCTCTGCTTAACTTTTTTGACATATACGCAATCGGCATTTCTGATTGGTCGTCTGCCAGCTGCACTAAAACTGCACCTATCCCAAAATCGCTAGCATCGCAATGTAAGTAGAACTTTTTGCTGAAATCGGGATTTGTGAGAATCGGAGCAGATGTTAAAACTTGTTTCAGTTTTTACATCGCTTCTTGGGCTTCCTGCGTCCAGGTAAATTTCCGTTTCTTGGTTAACAAATCCGTAATTGGACAAGTTAGATCCGAGAAGTGAGGAATGAACCGACGGTACCATCCACAAACGCCTAGAAATCCACGAATCTGTTTTAAGTTCTTTGGCGGAGGCCAATTTTTAATACAAGACACTTTAGCAGGGTCAGTGCAAATGCCACCGCTACCAATGACATAGCCTAAATACGTATTGCTAGTAACACAGAAGGAACTTTTAGCTAAATTGAGGGTCAAATTGACTTTTCGAAATTGTTCGGCTAGTCTTACTAAAATTGCAAAATCTTCGGACACCACACACAGATCGTCCAAATAACCGAAGACACAATAGCGAGGCTCAGACGGTATGATCTGGTCCATTAATCGACACATAGTTGACGGCGCGTTGCACAACCCAAAAGGCATCACTTTAAATTGGTATAAAGGACGGCCAGGAACGGTAAATGCAGTTAATGGTTTAGATTCGTCACTAAGCTTAATTTGCCAGTAGGCATCTTTAAGATCCAATTTAGAAATGATGTTCGCTTTAGGTAGTCGAGCGAATATACCATCGATGCTTGGTAAAGGATAGGCGTCCTTTTAAGTGGCGTCGTTCAGTTTACGAGCATCCAAACAAAGACGTACTTTATTTGGTTTTACAACCATCCGCATGGGAGAACTCCACGGACTTGACGAAGGTTCAATTACGTCCAAGCTAAGCATTCGATCAATTTCTTGATAGAGCAGTTTCTCTACGGCCGGACTGACAGGATAATATCGCTGTTTACAGGGCTTCGTATCGCCAACGTCAATATGGTGCTCAGTTAGCGTGGTACGCCCTAGTGTTTCCGATACTTTTGGGAAGAGATCTTTAATAACAGCTAATTGCTGAATCTGACAAGGGGTCAAGGGATATGCATTTTCTACTGTTGGTTCTTCTTGCACCACTGATGACTCTAACGAACTGATAATATGAGGAGCAAGCTCGAAAGTTTTCCAAAAGTCAACGCCTAATATCAATCTTTGCTTTATGCTTGGAATAATATACAATTTAATAAAGCGTATGACACCTTTGTAACACATTTCAATATTAAGCACACCTATAATTGGCTGAGTTTCTCCACCCGCAGTTTTCGCACTGGATCGCAGAGGTTTATAATGGGGATTATGAGAAAAATCTTGTAGCGCCAGCTCAGCACCTAGGCAGCTTATATTGGCACCGGTGTCCAGCAAGCCTTGCTCTGTGAACTCTAAAAAGGATACTTCAGCATAACTACGCAGATCCTTGGAGCAATTAAAAATTGAAGACATTTGCATATTCCGATTTGCTTTAATTTTAGCATAGTAATTCTTAAGTCTTAATGTATGTTTACTAGGTTTATTTTCACTATTATTAAAAATACGATTTCTTACAGTTTGATAATGTTCTAAACGTTCTTGATACGAACGCATTCATAAAGGGACTATACTAGATGCAGGTGATTCTGCCTGCACTGAAATAGAGGAAGGGATAGGTGTAGAAACGTTATCCTCAACCTGATCTATCTTTTGATTTATGGTGTTGGGGGACTCCGGTTGTTGTGGGAAGCCCCCACACGACGGTTTTCCGACTTCTTGCTTAGTCAATTTTGGCATTGCGGCTTATAAATATTTGGCCGTCCACAGCCGTAGCAAAAGACGCGACGTGCGGCTAAACAGTTTTCCCAAACATGCCCTACTTCTTCACAATTCCAGCATTTGAATTTTCCGTGAGAAGATTGCAAAGCATGGATCTCGGCTTCTTCCTGTAAGTTGTCTTCTATCTCTGAATTTTCTTGTTCTACTGCGAAAACTTGTCGACGAGCTGCAGGTACATTCGGCTTGGATGCATAACGGCAGCTGATTTCGTATGCCAGATTTTCACTCATTTGCACCAACCGACGTAAGTGACCTACAGAATGAACTGGTTGAAATAGCAATTTCTGACGAGTTTCTGGTAGAAGATTACTTTTTAAGATCTCAACTAACTCTTCATCTTCCACTCGAATGGAGGCCTTGTCGATCAAAGTTGCAACTGCCTCATAAAAGGACGAAAATGATTCACCTGTCTTTTGTTTACGGGCTCGAATCAGCTCCATGCTCATAAAGTCGGAGCGGTAGTCTTGGTACTGTTGACGCAGGGATGCACACATTTTGGTCCAATCAATTTGATCAGTACCATGATCGAGCTTTACCCGTGAACAAAACGTGAATATGCCTGCACATAATTGAAAAATCACTGTCTAACGTTTCATTAGTGAGTGAAGTGATTCGATAAATAAACTCTTCTACTCCCAACCCTTCAACGGATCCATCAAAATGAACTCCCCATTTCTGCATTATATCGACTGTCTGCCGAGTCTGCAAGGAAGATGCATTTGATGCGGGAGTTTCCCTTAGAACGGAAGTAACTGGCGGTTCAAGTTGCTGATGTTGTGCATTAATTGCCAACGATGACATCACCCTTGTGACCGTTTGCTCAATCATTCCTTGAATAATGTTGTAGTCAACAGGCTGGCTACGACGGTTATTTGTAGGACGAATGGGTCTGGAGGATCGGGGTGGTCTACCTCTAACAGGTCTCTCAGGAATAGCTTCACCTTGATTGGTGCTTTGGCTAGCGTCTAATGCTGACGAATTTGCTCCAATTGGATTCTCCAATGGAGGTTCTGGGTGTCGAATTGTATTTTGCTGCTCCGCGATCGCCATAGCTTTGGCCAGGTTTCGGGTAGTCATACCACGAGCAGCGGGCACAGCTTTAGAGTTTAAAGGAACTGGCTGAGATCTAGCTGGAGAACAATTGCCTACCACAACTCGAAGCTCCTCTCTATTAATTCCAACTCTGCATGTAAAACATTCAGAATTTTCGGTCAACCATGCATCTATGCAGTTCTTATGGAACACATGTTTACATGAAAGTAAATAACAAGGATGGGTGTTATCCATAACTGTTGTACATAGTGCACAAAGATTGTTTGCTCTTGCCGATGAGGCATGAGGAGGGGTATTAATTACTGGCATTTGGAAAAATATTTATTCATATAAATTATTCCTGGATAAGACGTATTAGCAACAAAAAAAAAAAATAGTCGGTATTATTTATAAAGCTTGCAGTCCTTGTAAGAAAAGTTTTAACTATCCGGTCTATTGAAACTAAACTTAAAATGATGTTAATTACGTAGATTCTTAGTATTCGTTTCAGTGCTCTGTTCGGCACGCAAGGCCATGCAGCACTTAACCGAGTTCCTGAACGAGTTGGCTAAATTGAATACTCACAACCTATTCATAATTTAAGTCATTTTATTTCTGATTTTGAAATCATCCCTTCCAAATGTAAGAATTAGAAAATAGTATCTTTCAGCAGAATAATCGAGTACTGGCATCTATGCTGAGCCGAATGCGCAGTATTCTACAAAACTATTTTACTAAAATTTACCATCTTCACCTTTTTACTCCCGAATAAGGTTAATTAAAAGAGTCCAAGACCACCAATGAGTGTCCCAAGTCTTCTAAAAATGAGGAAAACCCTCAAAACACCCCTTACATAGAAAAAGCCCTTCTAGCAACCTCCTCTAACTACGCCTTAGACGACGAGTTGAGAGAGTACATGTATTTAGATTAGAACAAGAACCTTACAAGTATCCCCAAGCTTTCTACCTAGAAGTCAACAGACAAATTAACGAAATGATTTAACAAAAGATAATTAGAAAATCTAAGTCTCCTTATTGTTCTCCGATTTGGATTGTCCCCAAAAAAGGTGACGCTTCTGGCAAAGCAAAATTCCAATTAGTCATAGACTATCGCAGTCTCAATGAAATAACCATTGATGACAAGTTCCCCATTCCACTAATGGATGAAATATTAGACAAACTCGGACGTTGTCATTATTTCACAACTATCGATCTAGCTAAGGGTTTCCATCAAATCCAAATGGACACGCAATCAATTCCCAAGACAGCATTTTCGACAAAACATGGACATTACGAATATACTCGTATGCCCTTTGGTCTAAAAAATGCACCAGCAACCTTTCTACGTTGCATGAACAATCTCTTAGAAGATTCTATCTACAAGGATTGTTTAGTCTATTTAGATGATATTATTATTTACTCCACTTCATTGGAAGAACATATAACATCACTAAAAAGGGTATTCGATCAGCCAATCTAAAGTTGCAACTTGATAAATGTGAATTTCTGAAGAAAGAAACAGAATTTCTCGGTCACATTATCACAACAGATGGAACCAAACCCCAATAAGATAAAAGCAATTGTCAACTCTCCTATACCTAAAACCACAAAGGGAATAAAGTCTTTTCTTGGACTCTGCGGATTTTACCGTAAGTTCATTCCTAATTTTGCAAAGATAGCAAAACCCATGACAATAAAGCTAAAGAAAGGAGGAACAATCAATATAAACGATAGTGATTACGAATCCGCTCTTGAGAGGCTTAAGGTACTCATCACGTCCGATCCCATTTTGATATACCCTAATTTTGAAAAGAAATTCTCACTAACCACAGATGAGAGTAATATAGCTATAGGTGCTGTATTATCCCAAGAACATAGACCTATTTGTTACGCAAGCAGAACTCTAAACGAGCATGAACTCAACTATTCGGCAATAGAAAAGGAACTATTAGCCATAGTTTGGGCAACAAAATATTTTAGGTCCTACTTATTCGGAAGGAAATTCGATATATTAAGCGATCATAGGCCACTTGTCTGGTTAAACAATATGAAAGATCCTAATATGAAACTGCAAAGATGGAAGATAAAACTCAATGAATATGATTACAACATTCAGTATCTACCTGGTAAAGAAAATCAGAGTTCAGATCCAAGAAAACTTCCTAGGTGAGGAAAATACAGTTTCCCTTTCCACAGCAGCCACTGTGCATAGAGCACAAGAAGACAGCCAAAGTCACATCCCCATAAATGATAGACCTCTTAATTATTACAACAGACAGCTAGAATTTATAAGAGATAAAAAAAGTGTTATCTATTTCCCCAACGAAGCCGATTTCCAAATCTTACAAAATGCTTATGTCCAAATAATAAGTCCAGATAACCTCACTAAAACAATGAGAACCAGCGGTAAATTGATAGATCTTCAAACATACGCCCAGTTTAAAGAGATCATTCTTAAAACGCATAAGGAATTATTACACCCTGGAATAGAGAAACTTATTCTCCAGTTCAAAGAACACTATTACTATCCCGACTATCAGAAACTTATTCAAAACATTATAAATGAATGCGAAATCTGTAATATAGCCAAAAACGAACATAGAAATACTAAACTAACCTTCGAAACAACTCCAGAAACCTTCAACCCCAGAGACAAATACGTTATGGATTTATATTTAATAAATAATAAACAGTTTCTATCATGTATTGACATTTATTCTAAATACGCCTCCCTGATAGAAGTAATCAGTAGAGATTGGCTTGAAACCAAAAGAGCTATTTTACGCATATTTAACTATATGGGCAAACCCATAGAGATAAAAGCCGACAAAGACTCCGCTTTCATGTGCACTGCACTCAAACTCTGGCTAGATTCAGAGGGAGTAACTCTCAACATTACGACAAGCAAAAATGGAATTTCTGACATTGAGAGATTTCATAAAACTGTCAACGAAAAATTAAGAATTATAATGAGTGAAAACGAACCCGAAAATCAATTTACAAAATTCGAGAAAATACTTTACGTATATAATCATAAAACAAAACATAATACAACGGGTCGAACACCAGCAGATATCTTTATTTTCGCAGGAACACCTGCCTATAACACTCAACAGAACAAAATAGATAAAATCGACAAGCTAAATGAAAATAGAACAGACCCCCTCTGGTCAAATCAAAGACAACCAACCCTTTTAGAAAAACAGGAAATATAAGGCAGATAGATAACAAGCATTTCGAGGAAACAAATAGAGGCAGAAAAATAATCCACTATAAGTCTAAATTCAAAAAGAAAAAGAAAACTAACAAAAGTAAATACGATAATAATAATTCCAGGCTTACTCCCGAGCATGATCTTCACGATATACCTCCTAACAACGGTTTACGCACAGAACTTAGAAGTAACTCCTATCCAGGCTAAAAATGGTTATTTAATATTTCAAACCGGATCAATAGACCTACCTATAAATTATGAATACCATTATCTATCCGTTAATCTAACCAAGACCGAAATTATTTACGAGGAACTAATTAAGCAAGCTCAATTTTTTGAGAATTTACAGCAAATTAAGTATCTTATAGAAAAACTCAATAGGGAAATGAATGGTGTAAGAATCGCAAAACGCAGCAAACTTGGTCTTGCTAATTTTATGGGAACAATTTATAAGTATTTGTTTGGCACCTTAGACCAAGAAGATAAAGAAGAGTTGCAACTGTAAATATTTAAAGTGGATTTCTTTAGATTTAATTAAATTATTTATTACGTGCATGTGCACTTCCATTCAATTTGACATTCTTAGAGCAAGGTGGCATAATTATGTTATTTAACATTACATTACGTTATACGCGATCAGCTGATTCATTCTTATGCTAATTAACATTTCATATCAAGGCATACACATTTATTCCAACACGCCTCTTAAATTTGTTGTCTTGATTTTCTTTCATTACATTAACTTTACAGCATTTCTATTTCTTATAAATTTTTGTTTGTCCAACGCTTTGGTTAACATGTCTGCTATATTAAGTTTAGATTCTATCTTTACAATGTCTATAATACCTTTTTCATAATTTTCGTTAACATAATGATACTGCACTTCAATGTGCTTTGAATTTTTTGTAAAGTTACCAAATTTAGCAATCGCTACTGCGCCTGAATTATCTTCATAGATCTTAATCGCTTTTTCATTATTAATATTAAACATTTCACATAACATGTTTTTGACAAATAATATTTCTGTAACTGCTTCTGACAAGGCAATGTACTCTGCAAACGTTGAACATTTTGTTACTGCTTGTTGTTTATGTGTTTTCCAATATACTGTATTTCCATACATTCTAATTATAAATCCCGTCGTGGATTTTCTATCAACATTATCTCCTGCATAATCGGAGTCTACCATACAATCTAGAAATTCATTATTTTTATTGTCTTCAAAAGTTAAATTTAGATCTCTTGTCTTATATAAATATTTTAATACTCTTAACGCGTATTTATAGTGTGTTGAATTGTAACAACTTTGATATCTGCTTAAATAATTTACGGAATATGATATATCTGGTCTTGTACCTGCGCTTATATATAATAATTCACCTATCAAATTTCTGTATTTAATATTCTCATCACATTCAGTTGCTTGATCTAATTTTAAGTTTGTTTCCATTGGAGTATCGTAAAGCTTTGCATTTTCGAGATTATACTTAATTGCTAGTGATTCAATATATGCTTTTTGATTTAACGTCATTTTCTTACTTTCAGTACTATAATTAATGTCTATTCCAATATAACTACCGATTTTTCCTGAATCTTTCATTGTGAATTTGTTCATTAAACAATCTTTTATTTCGATTATTTTTGTTTTGTTCTTACTGCATATCAAAATGTCATCTACAAATACTAAAATATATATTTCATCTTTATCGTTTCTTTTAACATACAAACAATTATCGTAATTGCTTCTTATAAAATTTAATTTGTCAAGATATTTATGCAAACATTCGTACCATGCTCTTGGGCTTTCTCTCAATCCATATAATGCCTTAATTAATTTATAAACTTTGTTTTCTCCTGTTTCGTACCCTTTCGGTTCATTTACATAAACTTCTGATTTAACATAGCCATTTAAAAAGGCTGTTTCGACATCCATTTGATTTATATACATGCCGTTTTTACAACAATATGATAGTAATATCTTTAATGTTTGCATTTTTCCTACTGGTGAATATACATTCTCTAGTCTTTCTTTTTGTTGGAAACCTCTTACTACTAGTCTGGCTTTATATGTTCCATCACTTTTCTTTTTATACACCCATTTAACATCTATAATCTTTTTGTTTATCGGTTTTTCTACAATTCGCCATGTATTATTTTTATTTAAGCATTGCATTTCTGTGTTCATTGCTTTGAGCCATTCTTTCTTTTCGTTACTATTCATCGCCTCTTCGTAAGTGTTTGGTACAATTGCATTTACATAATTGATATAAATAAAATGTGTTACTGGGTTACCATATAGATTTACTGGTCTTTTATCTCTATTTGATGTTCTCTGCACTGTTAAATGTTCTTTGTTCTCCTCACTCTCGCTATCATCCCTAGCTTTTGAATTATCTTCGTACATGTCATTTAGATCGTCTGTCTTAGCGTTATCTTCATCATCTTCTTCATTTTCATTTATTTCATTTTCATTATCATCCTGCTTGTTTTTCTCTAGGCAAATTAATTTAGTTTTTTCTTCCACAACTTGAACATGTCTTGCATTTATTACTCTATTATTTACTAAAACTCTATATCCGTTTGTATTATATCCAACTAAAACTCCTAATTCCGATTTGTTATCCCATTTACTCTGTCTGCGTACTTCCGGAACTCTAACAAAAACTCTACTTCCGTATATTTTTAAATTTTCTACATTTGGTTTTATACCAAAAAATATTTCGTATGGGCTTTTATTTACTGCTGTGTTTGCGATTGTTCGATTTTTTAAATAAGCTACTGTGTTCATCACTTCTGGCCAATATCGCCTATGTATGTTTGCCTCTCTCATCAAGCACCTGCCAATATCCATTGCCGACCTATTATATCTTTCTGCTACGCCGTTTAATTCGTGTACATACGGTGGGCATGTAGTTAATTGAATTCCTTTATATTTTACAAAATTTAATATCTCTCTATTCATATATTCTTTACCGTTATCGCATTGGATTTGTTTTACTTTTTTACTGAATTGATTCTCAACATAATTTACGTATTCTTTTAAGCAGCTCGCCGTTTCAGATTTATGTTTAATACAATATATTCTCGCGCATTTACTAAAGTCGTCAACGAATGTCAAAAAATATTTTTCCCCACAATAACGTGTTGTGCTATGTGGTCCGTTTAAGTCTGTGTGTATTAACTCTAATGTTTCTTTAGTTTTCTTTCTATTGTTCTCGAATGGTTCGTTTGACATTTTACTTTGTATACAATTCGCACATTTCATTTCGGTATTCTCGATTTTATCTGGCAGACCATCTAGCATTTTATTCTTTATAATTCTATTCAAATATTGAAAATTTACGTGGCCTAGTGCCCTGTGCCATTTTTCTTTTTCAGTTAATTTAGTTACATTTGTATATATTTCATTTGTTTTATTTTTTAGCATGAAGCTTTTTACATTATACAAACTATCAATTTTATTCGCAACTGTCAACAATTCTCTTTTTTCGTTATAGATCTTTATATCATTATTTCTGGCTACGACTGTACATTTATTTTCAGTTATCTTTGATATGCTTAACAAATTTTGTTTTATTCCTTTTACAAAGTATACATTTTTAATATCGATTAAATTTTCATTGTTGTAAGTTTTAAAATATGTTTCTACATTTCCAATTTTGGTCGCTTGCAATTGTTTGCCATCGGCTACTTTAACATCAATAGGATTTTTCAAATTTACACACTTCTTAAAAAGTCTACAATCGTTTATAATGTGATCAGTGCATCCACTATCTAATAACCAATTTACTGTAGTTTCGTTGCTACTTTCGCTGTTATTACAATTTATTATTTTTTCGTTTCTTATCATTCTTATTGTCCATGACTGTACTCCGTCGCTGTTTTCTTGTTGTCTTCCTTGGTTCCCGTCTCCTGAGTAATGTCCACGTCCAGTTCCACGTCCGCGACCATTTCCATGATGTTGACCTCTGCCTCGACCGCCTCTTTAATTCGTATTCTGATATCGCCTGTTGTATTGTTGTTGTTGTTTGTTTTCGCCTCTCGCATTTTGCTCAGCATGCCAGCAGTCCCTCTGAAGATGACCTGTTTTGCCACACGCATAGCATTCTTTTTTAGTTTTGGTGTTGAATGTGCTTACGTTATTTTGTCTGTCCACTGGACCTCTGTTTAGACTTTTTTCTTTAACTTTTGATTTTACGTACTCTACCGTTCGTTGTGCTTCCGGAATTACATCTAAGAAGTCTCCAATATAACTGTAGCTTGTTGGTAGCGCTTTTAACAAATACCGCATTTTTTCGTTTTCGTCTATGGTGCCTCCAGCGTTTTTAAATTTATTCACTGCTTTCTCGAATTCTATAAAAAATTCTTCCACTGTTTCGTAGTCTTTTAGTTTTATTTCGTCGATTTTTCCTCTGCACAGTATTTGCAGGGCTGTTGACTTTGTCGAATACATTTCGTTTAACTTGTTCATAATTTCTAATGTTGTTTGGCACTCACTAACATATTCTAACTGCTTGTCTGATATTGTACTGATTAAAATTGTTTTTGCTTTTAAATCTGTTTTCGTCCATGTTGTTTCATTATCTTCTGTTGTTCTTGCTCGCACTGCTGGTTCTTTGCACTCTTTGTATTCAAGTATTGTCATTAGTCTGAACTTCCAGCTTCCAAAATTTACCCCATCGAATATGGGCATAACAATGTCTTCGATTCACTCATTTTTCCCGCTTCACTTTTAATCTGTTTGTGCACTTCTTTTATGTCTCTTTCTATGTCATTCATTTTTTGCACATTTTCTTATCGGGTCACACTTTTCTATTTCCATGTAATTTTATAAACAGCGTGCACGTGAATTTTAAATTTTAATCTGCTTCCATCGAATCCTTTAAGTTTATGTTTTTAATGTTTTTCCGTTTAATTGTTTAGCATTTGTCAAACGTCTTTTTTTCGTATTCGTATTTTTTAATAGTTTGCACTTTTAATATTGTTTTTCTCTTTTTATGTCTTATACACCTTTTCTTTGTGAAGCTTTATGTCTTATACACATTTTCCTTTTGTCGCTTTACTTGAACAGCATTTATTTTTATACAACTTGGATTTAGTTTTACACCTTGGCTTAATTTCTTTTCAACCTTGGATTAAGTTCTTTTTAACCTTGCTCTGCTACCATGTAAATATTTAAAGTGGATTTCTTTAGATTTAATTAAATTATTTATTACGTGCATGTGCACTTCCATTCAATTTGACATTCTTAGAGCAAGGTGGCATAATTATGTTATTTAACATTACATTACGTTATACGCGATCAGCTGATTCATTCTTATGCTAATTAACATTTCATATCAAGGCATACACATTTATTCCAACAGCAACAACAAATAGGCGATATTTCCAAAAACAACATACAGATAAGTGAGCTTAATCATGTAATAGACGCAATCAATAAAGGAATAGAAGTGACAAATCATCTAAATCACCTCCGTGAACAAGAGCAAATGTTGGCTTTAGTAATTTTCAACCTGTAGCAATTCACAGAATATATAGAAGACATAGAGCTTGGTCTACAACTAACACGTTTAGGTATCTTCAACCCCAAACTCCTAAGACACGATTCATTAACTCACGTAAATTCAGAAAAACTCCTTAGTATCAAAACTTCTGCATGGCTCAAGTCTGACACTAATGAAATCTTGATAATCTCCCAAATTCCAAGAGAAATAATTAAACTCCCAATCTTTGAAATAGTACCATATCCAGACAAACAAAACATCATACTAACAGAAACTATTCATGATAAATACTTTTTACATAATAACCAGACCTATACGGCAGGCTCCCAAATCTTAGTCATAAACAAATGTATAAGGGGTATATTAAATCAAATAGCAACGCAATGTAGATATAGCAAAACACACTCTGACTTTGAAATCAAGTACGAACCAAATATAATTACAACTTGGAACCTTCCCAAGACAATCTTAAACCAGAATTGTATTAATAGAGAAATCACAATAGAAGGCAACAATATGATTAAAGCGTCCAATTGCTCTGTTCAGTTAGAAGAAATATTAATCACTAATACAACGCTAGATTACACTCAGACCATTTATGTAAACAACAACGTAACTAAGTTAGAACCACTAGAGTATATCCAAGCAAAAGAAATAATCGAACAGCACGCTCAGACAAATAATATTTTTCAAATAATAATAATCACAGCACTAGCCATATACATATATAAAACCATACGCCAGAAGCTAATTGTAAAATGTAGAAATTCAAATCCAGAGAATGAAACTATTGTAAAACCAGAAATTGAAAACGTTATACCAACAGTAGATACCCCCAACAGTAGATAACCCTAGAATAAGCGCCTGAGGGCAGGCTTTTTTCTTAAGGATGGAGAAGTAACATATCCATTTTATACTACACCCACACTACACCTACACCACACAAAACTCAAGCTGTAAACACAACTCCCCTTCCACACACATAATTGTAAACAAAATTACTCTAAGCATAAAACATGTAAAACTATACCACTGTACCACAGAATAATTACTCTAAGCATAAACATGAAAAACTATACCACTGTACCACAGAACAGAAGCCCTTCGATTAACCTCGGTCGTCCTTCACATACGTCACCCTCACCATAAAAGTCCGTTCTCACAAATATCATAAAATCTGCGACATAAGCAATTGTCCCCCAAAGTCCGAGACATAAACAATTGTCCAACAAAATTTGGAGACAATAACAATCGTCCCCTAGGCTACTCGAATTCGATCATCGATCACTTAGCGTCGACCACTTGGCGCGCCAAATAATAAAAACAAACGATCCGAGTTGGCTCTCAGTTACCACTATTTTTCGGGAATCTCTCTCTCCTCACGAGAATAAGAATTTACAAACTCAAACTCCTTTAAATCTTCGCTCTTTGGCTAAGCCAAATTGCCTATAAAAACTCAAACGCGCCTCCAGGCGCCAGTTCAATACTGAGTACGCTATCAACCGCGATAGCACTGCGTAACTTTGATATTAGAGGTATATTATCCCAACCCCGAGATAATCCAAAGGCTTCAGTTCTTTTTGATAGAATTGAATAAGAAGTGTTAATTAATCTTACAAAAAACCAACTTGTGTTTTTTTTTTAATTAACCCTCGGTCTGAATTCCTAATTGTATATATTTTTTTCTTATTTGCGCGGCGCGAGTGTTTTCGTTTATATTATTTTAATGTGCAAGTGACAGCAACAAAAAAACAGTATCTACAAGTATGGATCAGGTAAGTAAGTAAATCGAATCAATGCAGCAAAGGGAAATATCTTGGTCTGCCATGATCTCTGTGACATACGATCAGCTGTTTCGTGTTCACACTTTTCTGATAGGAATAAATCTTTATTACTTGCCTCGTTTATCTTTTGTAATAGTTAAATTTCCTCTTTACTGGTGTAGCCATAAACACAAAATAAATAAGAGTGCACTTACCCCCTTTTCCGTTGGGCCCAATGGATCGTTGGTTGGCTAAATGTTGAATTAAAATTTATTTTATATCTATGTAAATTAACAGACAACAATTATGCGACTATGCGCGTTCCGATGAGTTTTTAAACTAAAGACAGAAGACTTAAGCCTAATATGAAGTAGCTCGTCTTCTGAAGCAGTGCTCACGGCAGAATGCTGACATTGCGCTTCACACGCTCCGGGCAGTAGAATGTTGACATAGCGCTTCACACGCTCCGGGCAGTGACCATTTGGCTGGTGCTGGAATGCAGGAGTCATATTTCGCTAGCGACTTAGTTGCAGTCGCGCTGACGTTACTGCGGCCGCACCGGTCTTATCGTGGAGTTAGCAATTTTGGCCCTGCGCGTGTTAACTCCTCCCCGCGTTAGGTTAAAGTCGTCCTCGGCTTTTCGGGAAGGTATCGTCATCTCGATGCTGGAGTCGGGGTGTCGTCTTTTGACTCGACAGTAACGGATGCTTTGGATGATCCCATAAACAATTAGGACCACGGCGATGGTGACGCCTCTGCTTAAAATGGGTCTCGAAATGATGTCAGATTTCAGACTACCAATATGTTGGAGGTTCTGCAGCGACAGCTCATGCAAGAACGACAAGCTTAGTTGATCTCGATGGCTAGTCACATTGATCTGGGAGGCCACTGCCGCAGCGGGTTTCTTCTTTAGGACGCCCTGGTGGTTTTCGTAGTGAGTGCCGTTTAGAGATATGCGATCGTCATATATGGCTAAGTAGGTTCCCGAGATCAGCTTACTGCTGCCTAGGCTATCTTCGACCCTGAAGGTTGCGTCGTTGATAATCAGGACACCTTCTTCAACAAGTGTCACCGGATCCAGAGGGCCAAGGAGAGTGGTGCACTGTGCAACGGATCCAGACACCAATTGTTGAGCGCAAGTCGGGTTTTGCAATCTCTTGCAGAAGGTGGTACTCATGGCTGCGTTACATTCCTTGACGGCGTAGATTCGTGCATTCGGCTACTACATTATTATTCTCAAAGTCTAATATTGTCTTATTATGTTGAACTGGGAAAACGTTAATTTTTTTTACAAACTGTTTCTGGCTTAGGATATTTGATTAAGAAATACAATAAATCGTTGTTCTGAAAGGCTTTAACGCTAGATACTCCTAAAATATGTGCTATGCTAGTATTTGTGAGATGTTCATTGGCCAGCTCATGAATGTCAACACTATCCAAAATAAGGGGGCTCAAGTCTTCTAGGTTTGTAATAATTATTCTATTTTTAGCAAGTATACTTTCTAATAGGTGTTCTGAGTCCGCGTTGTCTGTTTTACTTATTGCATTCATTGACCTTGTAATTTCGTTTAGTCGAGATTGAAGTTTCGTATTTATTTCGAACTGTCTATTCGCTGAATCTATTAATTGCCCTTGTTTAAATTTAATCTGTTCCCAGTCGTCGAAGTCTGGGGTTCCGGCTATTACCTTGAGTGCTGTACCTAGTAGATTTATATTGCGAGCATGTCTATGGTATACCCTAATCGTAGCTATTAGTGATTCTATGTGCCCCAAGTCAATAGTTATTAAATTTCGCATATAGTCTTTTCCAAGATAGTTCAGTTGCCGTCTGGTATCTTCAACATAAGTTTCATATGAAGTTATGTTAGAAGTGTGTCCGAGATATCCGTATCTGTCCCATATCGTTAAGTCACCGTCTATTATAGGTATGTAGTCTGCGTGTGAATAGTCATTAAGTTTCATAGTCGTTATTGTCAAGGTGATTGCGGAAGCCAGCACACACAAATAACTTAACCTAACCTAACCTGTAATAAAAATATTAAAAGTTCTATGAGCGATGAAATTTTCTATTTATTTATTTTTTTTTTTTTTTTTTTTTGGGGTTTACTTAAGGTTATCCTTATGGACCACCCTCCCTTTTATTAGAACCGTCGTACCTAAGTCAGCTTCAATGGCTTCTTCCGTGCACAGTGGTGACAGTTTATTACCCAATCGTTTGTTCGATTTTAGCCATACTTTTTCGACTACTTTATACTTTTTATGGGTTCTATCTCGATTCATATACCCAAGTTGTTTTTATTGCGCAAGTACAAGTTTATCCCTAGTTTCTCTTAATAAATCCGAAGGGGCGGAATGAACTAATTCTGTCGGTTTTCTGTTTATTACTGAGTGAATTGACCTATTATACTCAATGGTCGCCAAAAGGATTATGTCCCTGGTTTCGTTAAGGTATATTTTTTATTGTTTCGGAATTTAAAGATTTTTCGTTGTCGCAATAAATGATCCTTACTTTGGGAAACAGGTTTACCAGCGAATTCATCTTCGGGAAAAAATAGTCCCGGAGAATTTGTTTCACAGTTTCCTGCGCTGCTCGGTACGCTCGGTTATGCTCTACAATAATTATTTCTCTCTGTATCACGATATTTTTGGAGTGTCGGAATGTGGTTGACGGAAACGCTTCTTCTAAACTGTGTTGTTTGAATGCCAGAATGGGTAGGTCGCAATGTATTGCGTTTACTACTTTGGCATTTACGACGTCTTGTACTGTTTGCAAAAAGTGTGTTACGGTCGACAAATCTTATAACGTGCCTGGTTTTTTCCCTGAACAAAATAGTAGATCTAACTGATAGGGCGTTAGCTTCTTCAATTACGATCTGGTTCCTAAAGCAATTTACAGGCTTTTCGGTCGTTTCGATAGTATAGGTAAGAGACTCTTCGCTATGTATTGTGGCAATATCAGAGCTTGGGCAATCTTCGAGTACATTTACATTCTGGCGAGATAGGGCGTCTGCCACGAAATTCTCTTTGCCAGGCTTGTAAAAAATATTTGCGTTGTGTTCGTCGATAAAAGCTTTCCAGCGTTTTATCTTCGCATTTGGGTTCCTATCCGACACGGCAAAAGTCAACGGTTGATGGTCCGTGAAGATATTTAAATTCTTTACGCAATATAAATAATTTCGAAGATATTTTAGGGCCCAAACAATGGCCAAGAGTTCCCTCTCATTTGTTTCAAAGTTTACTTCGTTGTCTCGTAATGTTCGAGAAATCAGGGTAATTGGACGTCCGTCCTGAGACAACACAGCTCCAAGACCGTGCCCTGAGGCATCCGTAGTTAAATCGAATGGTTTTTTAAAGTTTGGGTTTGCTAAAATAACGTCCTTAGAGGCTAATGCGTCTTTTAGTCTATTAAAAGCCTTTAGTTGATCTTGTGTTAATTCAAGGTTTACTTTCCTTGAATTGTTGGCACTTATTTTACCATTTTCGCCTTTGAAGACGTCCGTTAGGGGTCGTGCGATGTTGGCAAAGCCTTTTATAAAGCACCTATAATAGCTTGCTAGCCCCAAAAATGATCTGAGACTAAACAAGGTGTTTGGCGGTTTAAAGTCTTTTATGGCCTGAACCTTACTTGGCGAAGTTTGAATCCCGCCGCGGGATACCGTGAATCCCAGATATTCCACGCTCTTTTTGAAGCACTTGGATTTTTCTTGAGACACCCTCAAGCCAGCCGTCTGAAGACTGTTTAACACCCAATCGATGTGTTTAACGTGGTCTTCTTTGTTGTTAGAGAAGATAATTACGTCGTCGACGTAAACATAGCAGGTTTTCCCTATCTGCTCTTTTAAGACATCATCAATGGCTCTTTGGAATATGCTTGGCGCATTTTTCAAACCAAAGGGGAGTCTACAGAATTCATATTTTCCGTTGTTTACGGAGAAAGCGGTTTTTTCCCGGTCCCCTTCCGCTAATTCGATTTGATGAAATCCCGATTTGAGGTCAAGAGTAGTAAAGTACTGTGCCTCGCCCATATTTGATAATATTTTATTTATTTATTCAATTAATTTAAAGTCAACTAAATGCAGTCGACTGAATTGACAAAAGAACAATTAAAAAGTGAAAAATTTATAAAAAATGTAAGCATAAAGTATATATAAAGGTTTTAAAAGATCTAAGATTATTTTAATTTTATTAAATTTAATTTTAATTTAATTTAATTTAATTCGGTTGAAATACTTGGGATGGGGTACTTATCATCAGTCGTTTTTTGGTTAAGTTTACGAAAATCGATGACCATACGCGTTAGCTTGTGGCCCGATTGGTCTACCCCCTTTTTATCGACAACCCAGACCGGGCTGGTGTAAGGTGATTTGGACGATCTTATTATACCATTCGCTAGAACTTGTTTAACCTCTTCGTTGAAAAACTCGGATACGCCCATTGGGTAAGGGTACAGTTTAGTATTGTGGCAACTGTATTGATAGGGGCAGGGACTCATTAACATCTGCAAATGACCCTCTTCTTGTATTAATCATTTTGTTAAAGTCATCTTTAATGACTTCAGGAACATCGCCATCGTCTATTTTAATGAAGTTTACGTTCTGGCATTTTGTAAACCTGATTGGTTCTGAACCGCGGTCATACGTGATACAATTTTTTTCGAAATCAACATTGGCGTTAATCTTTTTTAGTAAGTCTAGGCCTATAATGCCGTGAAAATCACTTAGATTTTCTAAAATAAAAAAAATATGTTTTAGTTTTAAAAAGTTGAATTTGGCACTTCCGTTTAATTCTTGTATGACCATGTAGTGATTTTACCTGGAATGGCTTGTCGACTGGCACGAAGTGTGGCAGCCCTAGAAGTGACTTAATGTAATTTTTCGAAGTCCCTGTATCGATTAGAAGTTTTATGGTCTGCCCTGGTACTGTACGTGTGATGTACGGAAGCAGGGAGTGACCCCTAAAAAATTACAGCTTTCGACCTCAGACAAATCGTCTTCAGCCGCATTTGCCTCGGATTCTGCCTGTTCCTCGTATTCGGTTTCTTGGTCTTGGGGCATGTGGTTCAATGATTGGCGACTTTTCGCTGAATGACCACCTTTAAAATTTGTTGCTTGAGTGGGCTGTCTAAAGCGTAATGACGTATATACTTCCATGGGTTCAGAAGTTGATTCTTGTGTCTTCTGGTTAAATCTCTGTCTAGCACTACCTAAAGTGTTCGGCTTTTGACCGTTACCTTTCTGGTAATGGGGATTTTTCATAAAGACAGTGGGAGCGTCGCTCTCTTCTGGGGGTTTTCATGCGAACCTTGGGGCCTCTGATTCCCAGATTTTTGCGCTTTTTTCTCTATGTGCCGAGTAAAGTTTGCGGCAAAAATGCTTCTCTCGTTACTTGATTCTGACTCTTGCCAGGGCAGTCTGTAAGTCTCGAGGTTGGGCTGGAAAAACTGCCCATTTTAGAGATTTCTTCAGGCCTGAGGTAAATGTGTGAAGTGCATCGTTTCTAATTTATCATTTAACACAGCTGCCGAAGCTGCGTCGTGGGTCATGAGAGTTTTATTAGTTAAAAGCGTCAGCTTTCTTTCTATCTCATCGTAATATTTCAAAAGGGGCTGGTCACCCCGCCTTAAAGTACTTAAATCTTGTTGAATTACGTGAACCGGTGTTTTATCTGAATATGTGAAATCCAATCTAGCAATTATCGCGTGAAAATTTAAAACGGTATTAAATAATGCTAAGGTCGCATCTGCAGATCCCCTAACCTTATTGCATATTATGGCAACAGCCTGATAATGCCTAGAACTTCCGTCATAAGCTTCGAAGACTTTATAGGCGGCGTTGGCCGCTTGGCGCCAAGAAATATAATGTTCTTGTTTGCCGTCGAACTCAGGAATAGATTTAACTATGTCTAGGGGCTCTTCACATCTAACTTCTGGTATGATATCTATAGGCTTATAAGCTGTCACCTCTGGCGCAGTAACCTTTAAAGCGTTCAGTTGTTTTGTTAAAGTTGCTATTTTTTTGGTCAAATATTTTTGCTTGCTCTGCCAGACAATTTCGTATGTGAAGGTCAATCTGTACTGACTCTTGTTGCGTCATTGTGCGGTTTTTGTATTCTTCGTAAGAGGGGATATAGTCTTCTAAACTACTGTCGCTAAATCTTTTCTGCATTTATAATGGCACAATGAAAGAATCACTTACATGCATTTCATTTCTGGGTAACTGCTTAAACTACCGATGCGTGCACTTGTTGATTTGTTGTTTTTTTTCTTTACTCTCTCAACACTTCGTGTTGGGGTTCTATTTTTTTAACTTGTATGTTGTTTTAAACGTTTTTATTTTAGCTTTTTTATTTTTATTTTTATTTTCACTTCGTTTGTGGTTTGTTGTTTTCGTTTATTTGTCACAGCTTTGGCTGGTGAACAAATATTGTGAGTTCTATAAGAGTGCCGTGGGCGCCAATTAACAGACAACAATTTGCGTATTGTTTTTTATTATGCGACTATGCGCGTTCCGATGAGTTTTTAAACTAAAGACAGAAGACTTAAGCCTAATATGAAGTAGCCCGTCTTCTGAAGCAGTGCTCACGGCAGAATGCTGACATTGCGCTTCACACGCTCCGGGCAGTAGAATGTTGACATTGCGCTTCACACGCTCCGGGCAGTGACAATTTGGCTGAATCGAGGAAGATTCAAATACTAATTACTAATTACGTACTAGATAGGCAAGAATTAAGGACTTCATAGCAGCGATAGTGTTAGAGCTAGCTATGATGTGTTGGAGCTTATTGTAGTCCGAACATAATGCCCTGAAAGGATCATGCAGTGCATAGTTCGATCTACAATGAGGAAGTGTTAGTGGAGGGAAATAGCGAGTTCTTCTGCAAGGAACAGAGAAGTGTAGCTGCCTTAACAAGGCATCACTGTCAATGTCACCTTGCATAAGGTTGTTAATAAATAAGACCCCTACCATGGTTCTGCGGTTAGTTAGGGAAGGCAGATTTAGTAACAGAAGTCTACTATTATAGGAAGGCATTCTCAAATTTTCATCCCAGTTAAGGCCGCGTAAGGCAAAAAGTAAGAAGTTCTTCTGTACAGATTCGATGCGTTCCTTATGAATAGTGTACTGGGGACACCATACGCATGAACCGTATTCGAGAATGGGACGAACAAGTGAAACGTAAAGGTTCTTTGTAATATAAGGATCGTCGAATTCCTTAAACCATCTTTTGATAAAGCCTAGGACACCCATGGCTTTATTGACCATATTACTGACGGAAGTTGCGGCTATACTCTCCACGTGAGGGCGGCTGGAAGCAGGCCCCTAGCACGGTCATGTCTCTGCTAGGGGCGCTGACTAATTGTAGTCGGGCGAAGATCGTGAATCTATAAATCACCCCAATCCAAGGCGGAACAGCATACGCTAATGGATGCATGGCCGGAGGGTAGTCCGGTCTCTAGTATGCGGACTCTGGATACCTGTCGCCCTCCAGTTTCATTTAGACTTCCCACGGCAAGCGGGCTATGTCGTGGGTGACCTTCCCTTCCCGCCTACTCGTGGGATCAAATTTTATGGATCTGATTATCTCTCAAAACAAGCCTGATGCGGCTTTGAACGCATCAACCCAGGGCGAAGCCTTCACGGCCGACCCCAATACCAGCACTGCAGCTATTGGGCTGCTGGCTTCCACCCCCAATACCACGGGTCTCGACCCTGGTACTCCGGGGGACTCGGACAGGCCATGAACTCCCTTAGACACTGAGTTCGCTAGTGCTGCCTTCTCGTCCAACAACTGTTCAGTCATGCAGCAGACCGTCGAGTTGATGTCCTCCGACACCGAAGCTGAAGGTGACCTGATCAGCTTTGCTGACGACGCTTCCGTGGCCTCTCAGAGGTCAGACCTCACGGAAGCAGGCTCCCAAATCCAGACTCTGCGACTGGACTCGGGGAACGCCTTCGTCAAACTGAAGACCCGCGAGAAGAAGCTCCTCAAAGCTGCACTCGCAAAGGGTTCGAGCAGAGCAGAGGCTCTGGCTATCGCCACTGCGCCCCCTGCGGAAACCAAGGCTAAGCGGGTGCGCGGTGACGATACCATCCCCGAACCCCAAGGATCCTCAAAGAAGCCCAAAAAGACTCATGTGGAGTCCACAAAGCCACTCTTCAGCCAAGTGGCAAGCAGGGTGAAATTGGGCTTCACTTTGGCTGACCCCACTAAACCTCTTACACCGGAGCATATGGCCACGGTGCAAGAGAGCATCCTAAAGGCGATGCGGCTGCCTTTCACATCGGCCCAGGTTTCGAGGGTTGTATACCCCAAAACGAATGGCTGCTCCTGGTGTGCGAGAACAGCAGCACTGCCGATTGGGTCAAGGAAGCTTTTGGACATATCAAGTTCATCAGCGGCCTTGAGTTAAAGTTGCTGGAGGAAGCAGAGTTCCCAAGAGCTCACCTCATTAGAGGTTACTTCCCTAACAGCGCGCAATACACGCCCACCGAGATTGTGGAATACTTGGGTATCCAAAATTGTGAGCTCTCTACGGAGCTGTGGCGAGTCGTGCAACACAGCCTCAACGGCAATACGACACACCTTGCGATGATGGTCGACGAGAAGTCGTATAAGGCTCTGACGGACATTAAGGGTAACGTGAAATTCCGCTTTGGCAGAGTTAAGCTTATCCTTAAGAACTCCGCCGTCAGGGCCTCCCCCGCTCAAGTGGAATCTTTTTAAAGCCTCTGTGGCTTTTAAAGCAGATTTGTTGATCAGCAACCCAAATTCTATCAGTGAGATAGAACTTGCTGCCAACCTGCTTCAAGATGTGCTCATCACATCCTTCGAGGACAGCTCTGTTCGGAAGACCCTAGAGGTCAACCGTAAAGTTCCATGGTGGAACGAGGAACTATCCGTACAAAGAAGGAAGGTTAGAAGCCTTTTCAATAGGGCTAAAGCTAACCGTGTCAGCTGGGACGTCTATAGGGACGCCCTAACTAATTATAATAAAAACATTAGACGTGCCAAACGCGATACGTGGCGCAGCTACTGTGGTAGCATTGAATCGCTACCGGAGGCAGCGAGGCTGCACAAAGTATTAGCTAAAGGGTCGTCTAATGGTATAGGGCTTCTTAAAAGCGCAGATGGCTATTTCATCCAAGATCGCAGGGAAGCACTTGATCTTCTGCTTCAAGTCCACTTCCCAAATTCGGTGGCGAACCCAGATCTATCCAGTGAAGATGACGTCACCACGTCACCGGACTCACGTGGCTCCAATTTATCGGGAACCATCTTCGACCCTGAAAAGGTCAAATGGGCTGTAGATTCCTTCGCTCCCTTCAAAGCCCCAGGGGGCGATCAAATCTTCCCAGCCCTTCTACAAAACAGCCGGGATCATATTCTCGATCCGCTGGTCGGCCTGTTTAGAGCTAGTCTCACCTGGGGATACATACCCGTCTCTTGGAGGAGAGTTAATGTGGTATTCATTCCCAAACAGGGGAATCGTCCCCAGGACCAGCCTAAATCTTATCGGCCAATCAGTCTCACCTCCTTCCTGTTTAAGACAGCGGAAAGGCTCATAGACCTGCACATACGGTGCTCTCTGCAGGAAACTTATCCTCTGCATCCCACGCAGTTTGCGTATATAGCCGGAAGGTCAACGGAGGTCGCCCTCCACAAATTAGTAGGTAAAATCGAAGAAGCCCTCGCATCCAAGAACATTGCTTTGTGCTCTTTTCTCGATATAGAGGGTGCTTTCGATAATGCCGGCTACGGCTCTATTTCTGCTGCGCTAGAGCGCAGAAATATTGCCCGTCCCCTAATCCGGTGGATCGAGGCTATGCTCAAACACCGGATCATTTCCTCTACCTTGGACACCACGACTGCCTTTATCAGTGCGGTTAAAGGTTGTCCCCAGGGAGGGGTCTTATCCCCCCTACTCTGGTCTTTAGTAGTTGATGAACTACTAAGCATTCTCGCAGACCAGGGCGTGCAAGCAATCGGCTACGCGGACGACCTGGCTCTAATAGTGAACGGGAAATTTGCCAACACCGTGACAGAGCTAATGCAATCTGCTCTGAACACGGTTGGCAGATGGTGCGAAGATGTAGGTCTCAGCTTCAATCCCTAAAAGGCAATTATTGTTCCCTTCACTAAGCGCTATTCTATTGACATAGGTCAATTGAACATTGGCGGCTCCCCTGTGGGTCTTTCCAGCGAATTTAAGTATCTAGGGGTGACCCTTGATAAAAGACTAAACTGGAATTCCCACCTAAACAATACTCTATCAAAGGCAACTCATGCCATGTGGGCATGCAGAAGATTCTTTGGTAGAACCTGGGGTCTCAAATCCTGTAACATCCGGTTGCTATTTGAGATGATGGTAAGACCCATCGTCACCTACGCTGCAATTGTGTGGTGCCCAAAGGTGACGCAGGTCACTGCCATCAACAAATGCAATAAATTGCATAGGCTACTTTGCCTTTCTCTGACGGGTGCACTTCGCACCTGTCCCACAGCAGCACTGGAGTCAATCCTCAACTTGACTCCGCTGCATATCAAAATAAAAGAAGTCGCTGCAATGAGTCTTCTTAGAATCAAGCTCCAATCTGGGGTTCTAGCTACCGAATCAGGGCATGCTAGACTTATCAAAGATATTCCTGGCTTAGAGATCTGCACTAGATCAGATTCTATGACCAAGGAACTCCTCTTTGGTGCAAAATTCAGGACTCTCATCCCAGACCGGAAGGACTGGGATGCTGGCAACCCCATCAGCGACCCTCACGGCATACACTGCTATACCGACGGGTCTTAAACTGATCAGGGGGTTGGAGCCGGGATACATGGTCCCAACTCCAAAACCTCGATTGCCATGGGCAAGTGGCCCACGGTCTTTCAATCCGAGGTTCATGCCATTGAGTTCTGCTGCCGTCTTATCCTTGAGAAGGGGATGAGAGGAGCGAACATTTACATCTTCTCGGACAGCCAAGCTGCCATACTAGCCCTCTCCTCAAAGAGAGTAAGTTCACGTATGGTGGCTGACTGCTGGAACTGCCTCCAGAGGCTGTCCAACAGAAACAAAGTTACCCTCCTTTGGGTACCTGGACACTCTGGGTTCCAGGGCAACGAGCTAGCGGATAAACTAGCGAGGGCGGGGTCATCAGCCCCTATGCTTGGCCCCGAACCCTTCTGCGGCGTGGGGTGGTCAACCATCTCATCCCTTGTGAAAACTTGGGCAGATAGGTTAACCGAACGCTATTGGTTCTTCCAACCAGGGATGAGGCAGGCTAGAGAGCTTACAAATCCCTCGGTTAAACGCAGAACAGATTCACTCTCCAGGAGAGATCTCTATCTCCTTGTTGGCTATCTCAGTGGCGACCATCTGGTGAACTATCACCTAACAAAAATGCGTCTATCCTCTGATGCAGAGTGCAGGCTCTGTAAAGAGGACGACGAAACTTCCAAACACATACTGTGTGACTGTCCAGCCTTGGTTTGGAGTAGGAGGAAACATTTGCACGTGGAAATCGCAGTTCCCGAGCAAATTGTCCGTTCCTCGACGAAAGACCTGCTTGGCTTCATCAGGGAAGCAGAGCGGCTTTTGTCAAGATAGGGAGAGCCTTATAGGCACAAAAGATTATTCTGGTCGCAGTGCCTCGCGCCTTCTCTGCTGGGAGACTCCCTCTTTCAAATAAATAAATAAATAAAATTACCTAATTAAAAAAATGAAAAGGGAAATGAACGGAATACGTATAACAAAACGCAATAAACGAGGACTGTTCAATGTTGTAGGCTCTACTTACAAATACCTTTGCGGTACACTAGACGAAGACGACAGACAAAATTTTGAACACCAAATTTCATCCCTATCCCAAAGCACCGTTCAGATTAGCAGTCTAAATCACGTTATTGACAACCTTAATAACGGTATTCAAATGATAAACACCCACTCAGAATGTATAAAAAAAGAACAACAAATCTCCCTTTTAATATTTAATATCGATCACTTTACTGAGTACATTGAAGACATCGAAACGGGTTCACAACTAACCCGATTAGGAATATTCAATCCAAAACTTCTTAAGCACGGCAACCTTGGTAACGTTAACTATAAAAATTTAATGGACATAAAAACTTCTGCCTGGTATAATACAGGTACTAACGAAATTTTCCTAATGTCTCATATCCCCACAAACACAGTTGAACAGCCTACTTTCCTTATCACCCCTTACCCAGACAATAATGGACAAACTATTAATGAAAATTTAGAAGGCAATTTTATCTACACAATAATAATGTTATAGATACACAAACTAAAAATATTATTAAAGACCATTGTATTGCTAGTATAATCAAACACGAAACACAAACGTGTACTTTCCAAAAATACCGTAAGCCATTTTTCATCCAACACATTAAGCCAAACATACTAATTACATGGAACATGACCAGAGAAAAACTTAACCAAAATTGTAGCAATCAAGAAATTTATATTGAAAATAACAAAATTATAAAAATATTTAATTGTACAACAGAGTTAAAAGAATTTTCAATATCAAATAATATGCATCAATATACAAATCTAATATTCACCGAGCATAATTTCACCAAAGTCGAACCTATGTCACATATTGAAATAAAAGAAATGATCATACTAAACAATAAGAATTATACAAAAGCCTTATCATAAAAGTTTTCCCAAGACACCAAACGATAAGAAGCTTAAGTCACTGATAAACAAAGATGTAAAGCTCTGTAGAACTTTAAGGTTTGCTGGTCCATAAAAATAATTCTGTCAGTTAGTTTATGAGTAACTCTGGTGTAATAAGTAACAATAACTCAATCAAATAAAAATTATAAAATAATAATATATTTTATTTTTAATTTTGATGTACACCTAAATACTTAATTATATGTGATTATTAAACGGGTTGTTTTCTAAATCTAACTTATTTGTTATTATGAAACATTTTTCTTCTAGCTCTTCGAAAAACTTACGCACTGATCCATTGAACGGCGTGTTGTATAGTCTTCTCAGGAGTTCCTCGAATGGGGTTTGTGTTTTGAATTCCGCGATATGGGCTTCCTTCAGATCAATCCAGGTGTTGGCTGAACTTAACTGGGACACACGCTGGGCATCACCTCCAATCTGCATCTCGATTGCACTAAACATGATGTGTGCTTGCCGGGCGTCGGTTGTCGGGTAGAGGCTTTGAATGAACTCGATTCTCCGTATGAAAGAGCTCAATTCAGATGTAGTACCATTAAATACTGGCACTTGTCGAATCTGACCAAGGGCCTGGCTCAGATGATTTTCCGAAAGGAGTTGAATTTGATGTGGTTGTTGTTGCGGTGGCTGTGCTATTTGAGATTTTTGTATTTCTGGTTGTTTTACACTCGCTTAGCTTTGCGCTAGGGTTTTATTTTTTGTTTTTGTTATTTTTTTTTTATTTTTTGTTTTTGTTATTTTTTTGTTTCGGGGTTTTGACCTGGGACGTAAATTGTCCTTTAATGGTCTTTACTGCAGCACTGAGTTATGAATTTTTTAGAAAAATTTTCACTACTAGTAGCGGTCACACTTTTATAGCGGGCTACCAAGTTGAAGTGTTTCACAGAGCATTGAGTTTCTTTTTTGTGGATTATAGTCTTCCTGTAGCCTTTAGTTAGCTACGCAAGCGAAGTTATTTAATCACACGTGGTATTTAGGCGGATTGTAACCTTCCTGTAGCATTTGATTTAGCCACCCAAACGAAGGTGTTAGATCATACGCGGTGCTTTGGCGGATATCGATCAACGTTTTAATCAATATCCTACCGGCTGCGCCGATAACAAGTTCGCGGTTGGTGTTTATAAAAAAATATAATTTTATTTGTAATAAACACTTAAACGAAACCCTGACTTAAAGATACAAACTGGACACTTAGCAAACCTATGGCTGAGTCTTATTTACTTCTATATTGAGCGTACATAAGGCTCTCTTTTATGTTTACATGATATTGGACACTCTCTTGAGTGGATTGTGCATGAGAACGGATCAGCCGAGATTTGCGCTGCGTAAGCAGTTTTGACCCTTTCGTGGGAATGTTTATAAATGATCAAAGTAGGCTGACTTGTTATTGTCGCCGAATTGGGGGAATATCTTTATATCTAAGCAGGCGGATGTAGCGTGTGGAATTGCTGTATTGTATATAGCACTAGTATTGACTATATGATAGGCTAAGAAGGTTCGTGCACTTCTGGCTTCTCTCTGGTCTAAGCTCGTCGGATGGGGTGTGGGTTCTTTTCTTGCCTAAACATATACGCGCTAAGGGGAAAATAATGATTAAGTGCACTACGGAAATGAAAATCGACAACTAAATTGTATTCAAATAAACCACACTGTTTACGTATGCTGTAGGCTGGTCATATTGTGCTAGGATACTAAGATGTTGATCTTATCCCGCTCTTTACCCTCCCTACCATGATAGCTCGCGGACTCGGCTATCCCTTGTTCAACACTATGTATAAGTGTTATATTTCACCATTATGGGCGTTCATTAGGTCGGCGATGAACCTCATTAAATTATTAAACTGGCATGATTAGATGAACATTATAATTCAAGTTTTTATTCATTAGGCTTAAGCCATTCTAACGCGAATGTGTTTAGAGATTTCATATTCAATTTTAAGAGTAAGAAACAATTCGTAACGAAAAAAGTAAGAAAATATATTAATGAACGCGCAGTAGCTTCACCTCTTCTTACAACAATGGCATTTTATAATAATTTCATATAGATATATTTATATGGACTATTACTAAACAACATAACTACATTGGCAATGCAGATGGCATACCGTAGACGATATCAATTTATATATATTTAGCTACTCACAGAAAATATCCGCTTGATCGATGGGCCCGTCGATGTAGCTGCTGTGCTGTTTTGGAAGAATGTCAATGTAGTTATATATATATATATCCATAACTGTGTGCCTGTATTCAGGTGCTACTGCGAGTTGTACATGTTTCAAATTGCCTTAGGAATACAAGTGTACGAAAGACGTTATTAGATAGAGTTTAATTGAAAAGATTTGAAATAAGAATGTATTTATACTACTGTGATACTTTTGTTGGCATGTCGCCTTCGGGCTGCCGACAAAGAAACAACGCCTCAGCGCTTCTCTTTGCTGCTGGGGTTTGAAAAGCCTATGCCAGGCTGGAAATATCCGCGTCGCTATGAGCGACCGTTGCTGTTATAATTATATGACTCCGGTCTGCAACTATATAAATCCCGATACTTGTAGCTCTCAAACTATAGTGGCGTTGTGGTCATCTAAATGACGTTGGAGTCACGTCGAATTAGGAAGTCGCATCCGTGGTCAACTGATATATAATTTTGGCGCGTTCCCGCGACACTAATATATTACAGTGTCTGAGTGATTTCACTGTTTCGCCACCCAGTGCACAGTTTTGCAGTATCTGATTGATTCGCCGCCCAGTGTACAGTTTTGCAGCCACTGGGGGCTCCGCGTTAAAACGCTTTTCAAAGCCGGCCGGGTTAAAATCAAATGTCGTAGCTATGAATAAATATATAATTAGCATTGACTATTTGTTTAAATTTCACTTAATATCACCTTTTTGTATGTATACACAATTCCCTTCAAACTGTGCAGTCGCTCTGCTGACAAAATTACGCAGCAATTATCGCTGCTATTTTAGAATGTTCCAGAACTTGGCTTTTGTTTTCATATAAATTAATAACTCTTCTTTAAAGTATTTTATGAATATATTATATATTATTTAAATATATTCTTTGCCAAAGGTTTTGATTTTTAAACGTTTATACAGACGCTTCGGTACAAGTCTCGCTGTGATCTGATTAAAAATGAATTCGCCCTCTTTTATAGACAACGCGAGAGAACATTTGCCGTTCCAATGCACGCGGTATTTGAACGGTTGTTGCCAAAAGTAACGGTTGATCGTCTTATTTCTTTATATTCCCTTTTTCTATCTGCATTATGCGAGAGCATTGAAATGAGACGACGGCGAATTGGGAATTGTCACTTGAGTGCGGCGAATTAGTTGAGCGCCTTTTGACAATTTGAGTTTAAGAGAGTTTAATGAGTGCAAGCTAGACAACGGCCACTACACCACAGATAATGCTGCGACAGATGTATCTCGAGTAGTCATTATCTGAAGAAACACAGTGCAAAGGTCGAGCTTGCATTAGACTTTGATGTCTTTTAAGTGGTAAACACCTAGCTTTTGGCCTGCTTCGTTCTGTAACTCATAATATGCTGGACTAAGTTGTTTAGCTACTGAAGCCTTTACAAATACAGGGTCAAGTTTACTGCTGAAATTCTTAGCAGCGCTGCTCTGCGCGAAATTTCTGGCATAAACTGTGTCTCCTACTTTTAGTCGAAGGGATCTACTTCTTAGATTGTATCGTCGGCGTTTATGTCATGAGTGTGGTCTATGTTAACTTTGGCCTTTGCGCGCGCCAATTGCATCACGTCTGGCCGCTTCAAGGTTATGTCGTCGGACAACATATTCAGCTTGCGCAAAAGTTCATAATCTTGCCCATTGAGCATCATATTTTGTCCGAAGCATAAATAATACGGAGAATATCCGGTGCTTCTATGAATATTGGTTCTTATCGACGCATTAATTTCATTTAGATTCATATCCCAATTGATATGTTCTTTACCAATGTACGCTCTGATGGCAGCTAAGACTGACCGGTTCAACCGTTCGCTTGCATTCGCTTGTGGCGAATAAATGGCTGTACAAATCTGAGATACTCCAAACTGAGTCAGAAATGCCTTGAAATATCCTGATTTGAATTGTGATCCATTGTCTGTCAATACTGTCTCTGGGACTCCAAATGTGTAAAACACATTTTCCAAAAACTCGCAGATCTTGCTGGATGTAAATTGGTTGTAGGAAGTAAAATTTAGTATTGTGATCCACCACAATCAAAAGTCCTATGTTTCCACTAGTTGATCTAGGATATGGGCCTAAAATGTCCAAATACAACTTTTGGAAAGGTCTGTCTGATGGCATTGGCTTTCCCATTGGAGGTTTAAGAATCATATTAGCACTTTTAGTAGATTTGCATATTGAACAGTTTGCTACGAAATTACGAATTTGCGTAACCATGCCAGGCCAAAATAGGTAGCGTTTTAACTTAGCGATAAGTCTGGCTGTACCGCAATGGGCTAAATCTGGAGGATCGTGCGCTCTATGAAGAACATCGTTTATCAAACCATTTGGAATCCAAAGTTTCCAAGATTCTGCTTCCTGCTTTTCTTCTCCACTAGCAAACTCTGTTCGTTTGTATAAAAAGTCATCACAAATTTTCAAATTCGGCAGTTTAGATTGATTCTGAATGACGTTTTTCAATAAATTGAGGTATTCTGGTGATTTAAATTCCTTAGATTTTAAGTCAATTATTGGACCAGAATCTGTAAATTCAGAGACTTCGTTTTCGTCTCGGCGCGATAAAGCGTCGGCAACGACATTATGAGAACCTTTTCTATGCTGGATTGTACATTCTAAACCACGTAATTGCAATGCCCATCTGGCCAAGCGCCCTATAAGATCTTTTTGGTTTAACAACCATTTCAGAGAAGCATGATCAGTGATTACTACAAACGCTTGTCCTTCTATGTATGAACGAAACTTTTGTACGCCTTTTGAACAGCTAAACATTCTAGCTCAGTTACCGTATAGTTGCGTTGTTGTTTGGTTAATTTAACCGACACATATGCGATTGGTAGCTCCGAGCCATCAACGCTCCGTTGAGCTAACACGTAGCCGAGTCCATGCAGACTGGCATCGCACAATAATAAAAATGGCTTTGAGAAATCTGGTGTACTCAGAATGGGTGCTGATGTTAACTTGCCTTTCAAAATCTCGAATGCTTCTTGAGCTTGTGGATTCCACTTGAATTGCTTATTTTTCTTTAAAAGTTCTGTCAGTGGCAGAGTAATAGAAGCATAGCCGTCGACGAAACGTCGATACCATCCTGTCATACCGAGAAATCTTCTCAATTGTTTGACAGTAGTCGGTATCGGGAATTCGTTTATTGCCGTGAGCTTTCCTGGGTCTGTTTTTATTTTACCGTGTCCTATGATAAATCCAAGATATTTTATTTCTTCCATACAAAAATTGGACTTGGCGATATTTATAGTCAGGTTCGCATTGCGCAAGTAACCTGCTATTTCGCTTAAGAGTACCATATGGGATTCGAAACCTTCCGAGAGAACTAATAGATCATCCAAGTAAACGAATACTCTCGTGCGCAAATGTGCGGGAATAACTTGATCCATTAATCGAACTAAGGTTTGTGCAGCGTTGCACAGTCCGAACGGCATGACTTTGTATTGATACAAAGGGCGATTTGGAATTGTAAACGCCCTTATTTGGCGTGATTTCTCCTCAAGAGGGATTTGCCAGAAGGCATGCTTCATGTCTAGGCCTGTAATGAAACGAGCGGGTGGTAACCTGCTAAGTATTCCATCAACGTGTGGAAGAGGATATGAATCCTTGCGGGTGCATTTATTAATCTCTCTTGAGTCCAGGCATAAGCGAACTTTGTCTCCTTTTCTCACGAGGACACAATTGCTGCTCAATGCGCTCTTAGACTCCTCGATGACGTCTAAATCGAGCATATTTTGGATCTCAGAGAACATAAGCTTCTCCTTAGCTGGGGATATAGGCCAGTGCCTTTGCTTAATTGCTTTAGCGTCGCCTACGTCGATATTGTGTTCGATCAATTTAGTACGGCCCAAACCTTCCTTTTCGAATGATGGAAGTTTTAGTTTAACTCGTTCCAGTTCGATACGCTGATGTTCGGAGAGAGAATGAACTTTTGGAGGACCTTCGTCAAGCTCCGCATCTCTACTTACATCGAGCTCATTTACTTGGCTTGAAGATTGAACTATTTGGTTTAACAGACCAAAGTCTCGCCAAAAGTCGATGCCAAGATATGCATCTTGCTTAAGTGTTGGAATTATATAGAATTCAACTGGTTTGGTTATGTCACGATATGCTATATCACAAACTAATCGACCTATCACTGCACATTCTGAGTTGTTTGCTGTCTTTATACGACCTGAAGATTTTTGAATGTTTTGGTGGGATTTAAACTGTGCTGCTGCTTTACCGCCAAGACAGCTGATAGTTGCTCCTGAATCTAGAAGATCGACAAATGAATGCCCTTCTTATTGAATCTCTGTATACGTATAAACGATTGTCGTTGTTCATAAAAATGGCTGAAACTAGTTTATGTCGGCACGCGCGAACTTTCTTCCAAAAGACGCGCATACGGACCGTAGAACGTTTGGATTTCTACCGTGGCTCATAACTGTCCACGTGACCGAAAATTCGACTACGTTTCGCCAGGTAATGTGCCAGTCTCTCATGGAAAGGTTTTATTCTTTCTTAATAATTTCGTTTTGTTTGGTGTTAATTCGTAAGGCTGAATTTTGGTTCAGATCTGTTGAATGTTGTTGGATCTGATCGTTTACGTCTGGGTTTATTGTCGTGGATGCGACAGAACGGATCTGGCCTGCGCATCCACCGACGAGTTTTCCGGAGTGTTACAATGGATACAATTGGGCTTGAAAACGTTTGCTGCCCCCAATAGTCACAGCGGTGACCTACTTTTCCACAGTTCCAACACTTCATACTTTTGCGCTGAATCGCGGCTATTTCTGTTTGTTCGTCAAGCTCTGAAACGAAGGGACGCGGCTGTCTATAAGACTGCTGTCTTGTTTGCTTGCAAAACTGCTCGTGAGTGCGGATTTCCTCTCGCAGTCGAGCTAATGTTTTTATGCCTAGATGCATTAATTCGTAACGCAGCGACATTTTGGAATTTCTAATTAAAATTTGCACTAATGACTCTTCTGCAATAGAGTTACGTAAACGGCTAACGAGTTTTTCAATTTCAAACTGAAATTCTTCAAACGGCTCCTTTTCGCCTTGTTTTCTGGCATTTATGGAATCCCATATATCCATATCAGTGTCTGCATCTTCATATTTCTTTCCAAACTCTTCACAGAATTTCTCCCATGTGAAACAAGGATTGTTTCTATGGAATTTCCAAAACCAATCACTGGCTTTGTCTCCTAAAAGCAAATGCAAATGATCGCAAAGTTATGGTCACCGTATAGGTTTTGTCTCGTCATTGAACGAACTCTGTACAGAAAATCTTCTGTAGAAATACCCTGTCTCGATCCGTCAAATTTCAATCTCCAATTGAGAATGATATTCGACACTTTCTCTGGAGGAATTGAAGAATATCATCGAGGTAACGTTGGACTACTGCCAGTTGTTTGGCTTGCCGGAGGCTGATCAGTCTGTCCTACCCTGACATTAAAATTCGTTTCCTGTTGACTTCCGTTATTTATCTGAATATTTGCGAACTGTGATTGAATCAAGGCTGACAAGTTTCGCATTAGTTGCTGCTCTTGCTGTTGCATGGCTGACTGAATTATTTTATGTATTTCTTCACTGTTTCCTTCTTTCGATGAATCCACAGTCAGACTACTACTTGTTTTGATTCATCGTTCTGCATCGCACGTTGTGCAGACTTCGTGGGCATACCTCTACGTGTAGTGCCGCCTCTGCGGTATCTATTATTACGTCTATTACTGTTTTAGGCGCTGGCAATATGGGGTCAGTGGCGTTGCCTGCTGCATTTAATTCAGCGGCCAAATTATTGTTTTACAATGCTAACTGTCTGGCTCTGCAAGGATTTTTACATGTGGGACAAATATTTGTATGTTGCAACGCCCTCTGTATACACTCGTGATGAAACCTATGTTGGCATGGGGACGTTGCTATTAAATTGTTTGGTTGCATTGGCTGGTGGCAGCAGCCGCAGAAGGGGTCTTGTTGTACCATAAAATATTACTGAGATCTTCTGTGCTGTGTCTTACTGACATATTTATAGTTTTTTTTTTTTTGTTCCTATAATTATTGGTTCATCGCTTTCCAAAATAGACACTCCATAATGTATTTAAAAATATAACCTGCAGACAGCTTATTGAAAATCTAAAGGATACTATTGTTCTACTCAAGACTGACTGTCGCTAATATTGTAGCATATATACCCCACCTATCAAATAAGGAATGGGTATAACCTTGCATAAATACATTGTGATACTTTGTCACAGTAAACGTAAATATACAAATACCCAAAAGACCACCAATAACTACATAAGCATTCTAGCGTCCGAGTAATACGATCTAACGCTCATACATAAGCCGATCGCGGAGCGTGGGAATACTGAGCATGCACTTTGCAGCTCAAGTGGTCAAGCTATACATAACATATGCATGCCTTATGCATACATATGTATATGTATATATGTAATTAAGAATACATAGATATAAGAACTGTATGCGCGGGTTAGCCAAAAACCCAACAGAACACACTTTTAACAGTTGAATAAAGAACCTCATAAAGAGCAGAAGCTCTTCTCTTGTTATTTAAAGTGTACTTTGGCAAAATACTAACATCTCCTAAATATCAAACATTACATGGCGACCGTGACAGTGTTCACGTGTGCATGAAGTTAACGATTATAATAAAAGCATGAAGTGTCCGTGGCCAAAAGAAATAAAATGAATAAATTCAAACATTACAAAAGCATGAAGTCTTCGTAGCCAAAGAAATAAAAACAATAAATTCAAACATTATATGGATAAACGCATTACATACATAGAAATGCAGAAAGGACAAATCTTCTTAAAAAGCTTTTGAACATAAATGGCAGAGGAGCCACAATTCTCGAAGGCAGTACCCACTAAGCAAAGGGACTTGCCAACTCTGGAAGAGGCCCTACAGGAGAATCCAGCTAATCGACCACGCCCACTCACGATAAATGAGTACAGGGCCAGGCAGCAAAAAAAACCGCAAAATAAACATAAAAGAAGCGGGCAAAGAATTAAGCTACTTCAGCAACGGCGACTGGTCAAGGACATGACCAAGTCGGCAAAAGACGAGGAATCCCGACAACGCTACATAGAGCGTCTTCAAGAAATAGAGGCTAAGCTTCGCAAAGGTGTGAAACAACGCAAACGGGCTGCATAAATGCCAATGCCCCAATTTGCTTTAGATTTAATTTCTACCCCAAGCCGAGGCGGGAAACCGCTGCTTGGAAAATACTAAAATCTGTTAGGCTTTTTCACTAACAATGTGGTTGGAGAAATTTTTTTTTTAATTATTGTAAACGACTATTTGAGCCAACCACATATATTAACCATTAATATTTCCACGTCTCTGGCACTGAGTATACATATATACTCAGCTGCAAAATTTTATTTGTGTAAAATGACAACAATGAAAAAGTTCTTATTTTGACTAATATAAAAGAAAATATTAATTTTATTTTTTTGATTTTCAAGAAGAAAATATTTTTCCTTCTTTTAAGCTCCAAATAGAATATCTTATTTTTTCATTTTTTAAAGATCCGTTTCATTGAATATAGATAAAATGGGATGGTTTAGTGATTCTAGTGAGGCAAAGGATAATACTGCAAATGTAGTAAATAATGTTAGAATAATTGATCACACAGACGATATAAATGCGTTGTGGATCCTACTATTGATAATAACAATAGTATTAGTCTTGCAATTCTTGCTTACTATTTATGTAAAATATAATAAAATCATTAAGAAAAGATACATGAGCAGGGCGAATCATTTAGATCAGATTTGAAGAAAAAGAAACAATGAATAACAAATTCCATTGCAAGAATGGAATGGAGAGAAATAGCGAAATGTATAGACGAATTTCGCTATAAGTTTGACAAATCTTATAAATACATAAATAAAGATGCAGTAATAAAAGCAGTAACGTTGAAAAACCATACAGATATAGTAGTAAGGGAATACAATAATATAGTTACTTTAATAAACAAGTATACAAATAGATTCACAGCTGAGCACCTTAACAAGTGCAAGTCAAGTGCAGTAAAAGGAGAATCGGTAGAAGTTATATCTGCCAAACTTCTCAATCTGCAACAGAAAAATAAAACGGCCAACCAATACACCCAAGAGGTGGAGAAACTGACAAAGGCCCTTGAAGGCGCCTATATCAGTGAAGGTCTCAGCCAATCCCTTGCAAATAAATACAGCACTACAACAGCTGTAAAAGCCATGACACAAAATTGCTCCATTGATAAGGTAAAACTTATCATGCAAGCGGGCACATTCACAAACATGAATGATGCCATTTCAAAATTTGTAAACAGTTGCACAGAGATAACAGGTCAAAGCAACACTGTACTGTTTTCTCGAAGAGGTGCAAATAACAATAATAGAGGAGGCCGAGGTTATAATCGTGGTAGAAATAGCAACCACAACAATTACAACCGAGGCAGCAATTACAACAATAACAATAATCATAACTTTAATAATCGTGGAGGAAGAAGAGGCCAAGACCAAGGAAGAGGCCGAGGTAACTTCAACCAGGGCAACAATAACAACAATGTGAGAATGGCGCAAAACACGTCGGAAAACTCACAGAACCCTTTAGGAAACAATCAATAAATGCAAAGGTTCATTCCATCAATTACAGTCTTAATATATTCGTAACTTTTTATAATCATTCAACTGAAAATAAACTAACAGTTCTCATAGATACTGGTGCAGATATCTCACTTTTAAAAATAAATCCTGATAACTTCAAAATTCAGGATGAAAAAATAATGAATATCCAAGGCATAGGCCAAGGTGTAAAAAAGTCTCAAAGAACAACCTCAATAGAACTTCAATCAACAAAATATATTATTCCACTTGAATTTCATTTGGTAGACTCAAATTTTTCAATACCATGTGATGGAATAATAGGCATTGATTTTATAAAAAAATTCAATTGTCAGCTAGATTTCAAACCAAGTGAAGACTGGTTTATAATTAGACCCAAAAATTTAAATTATCCAATATATGTTCCGATAACATATAGCCCTGGCAACAATACAGTTCTTCTGCCAGCCAGATCATAAGTTATTCGGAAAATAGACATTAATAGCGTAAATGATTACATATTTGTTCCTAATCAGAAAATACATAATGGAATTTACGTTGCGAATACAATAGCAGCATCCAAACATGTATGCATTCGACTTCTAAATACAACTAATTTCGACCAATTGGTCAAAGTAAACAAAATCCAATATGAAAATTTAAAAGATTATGACATTCATAACACCAATCCAGAAAATAGAAGCGAACAAGTACTTTCAAAACTAAAGAAAAATTTTCCAGAGCAATTTAAAAGTCAATTAACTGAATTATGCACAAAGTATGGGTGATGAACCCATTTATATAAAAAACTACAGAAGCCCGCATAGCCATATTGAAGAAATCCAAAAACAAGTAGGGAAATTAATAAACGACAAAATCGTAGAACCGTCTGTATCCGAGTACAACAGCCGACTCTTGTTAGTTCCGAAAAAATCATTACCGAATTCAGAACAAAAGAAATGGCGATTAGTAATTGACTATCGTCAAATCAATAATAAACTACTTTCTGATAAATTTCCACTCCCTAGAATGAATGACATCTTAGATCAACTAGGTCGAGCTAAATACTTTTCATGCCTTGACTTGATTTCAGGTTTCCATCAAATAGAACTTGAAGAAAACTCAAGAAACATAACATCTTTTTCAACGAGCAATGGCTCATATCGCTTCACGCGATTACCATTTGGTCTTAAAATAGCACCAAATTCATTTCAGAGAATGATGACTATATCATTCTCTGGTTTGGAACCTTCTCAGGCATTCCTTTATATGAATGACTTAATGGTGATAGGATGTTCCGAAATACACATGATTAAAAACCTAACTGATGTTTTTAATGTATGTAGGAAATATAACCTAAAATTGCATCCAGAAAAATGTTCGTTTTTCATGCAGGAAGTGACATTCCTAGGTCACAAATGCACCGATAAAGGAGTATTGCCAGATGACAAGAAATTTGACGTCATCAAAAATTATCCTGTCCCTCATGATGCGGACAGCGCAAGACGATTTGTAGCATTCTGCAACTATTATCGTCGATTTATAAGAAACTTCGCCGATTATTCACGGCACATAACTAGATTATGTAAAAAGAATGTTCCTTTTGAATGGTCAAGCGAATGCCAAAACTCATTCGAATACCTTAAAGAAAAGCTTATGCACCCCACATTATTACAATATTCTGATTTTCGCAAAGAATTTTGCATTATAACAGATACTAGTAAACAAGCTTGCGGAGCGGTTCTAACTCAGAACCGTGACGGGATTCAGCTCCCAATAGTTTATGCATCTCGATCATTTACAAAAGGGGAAAGCAATAAGAGTACAACCGAACAAGAGCTAGCGGCAATTCATTGGGCAATTACCCATTTTAGACCATACATTTATGGCATACATTTCACTATTAAAACGGACCACAGACCATTAACGTATCTATTTTCTATGACTAATCCCAGTTCTAAATTAACTCGCATGCGGCTAGAGCTTGAAGAATACGACTTCACAGTAGAATACCTAAAGGGAAAAGATAATTTCGTAGCAGACGCACTATCGCGTATAAATATAAAGAAACTAAAAGACATGCAAAATAAAGTCCTGGAAGTCTCTACCAGGCAACAAAGTAAACAATATAAAAACTATACAGTAACAAATAAGGAACTATTGCCTAGGCAAAGTATCCAAAATGTATCTAAGCCCAACGTATATGAAGTCATAACAAATGATGAAGTACGAAAAGTAGTGACCTTGCGAATAACTGAATCTACTTGTTTACTAAAACGAGGAAATAAAGTTATTGCAAGAATTGATGTTGACGATTTATATACCAATGGAATTCTAGACTTAGGTCAGTTCTTCCAAAGGCTTGACATGCAAGCCGGTATGCTAAAAATCAGCCAACTCAAATCCATTTCAATAGATTCTTTCAAACATATGGGCAACAAGAAATTAAAATCATTAAGAGTAGCGCTACTCCAGCCGGTGACCTTTATACACACTGAAAAAGAGATGCAATCAATACTGTCTACATTTCATGACGATCCAATTTAAGGAGGTCATACAGGCATTACAAGAACGCTAGCAAAAATAAAAAGACACTATTATTGGAAAAATATGACTCGTCATATAAAAGAGTACATACGTAGATGTCATAAATGCCAAATGTCGAAAACAACGACACATACAAAGACCCCAATGACTAACACAGTAACCCCAACAAATGCTTTCGATATAGTGATAGTGGATACCGTTGGTCCACTACCCAAATCAGAATATGGCAATGAATACGTCGTCACACTAATATGTGATTTAACAAAGTATCTAGTAGCCATTCCAATTGAAAACAAAAGCGCAAATACTGTCGCGAAAGCTATATTCGAAAATTTTATACTAAAGTACGGTCCAATGAAGACGTTCATTTCGGACATGGGTGCCGAATATAAAAACAAGGTAATTTTGGATATGTGCAAATATATGAAGATTGAAAATCTTACATCAACCGCATATCATCACCAGACCTTAGGGACAATAGAACGAAGTCATAGAACATTCAATGAATACATTCGGTCATACATTTCTGCAGACAAAACTGATTGGGACGTTTGGATACAATATTTTACCTTTTGTTTCAACACAACACCATCAGTCATGCACGAATACTGTCTATATGAACTAGTCTATGGAAGATTACCAAGACAGTTCGTAGATTTTAATAAAACAGATAGAATAGAACCACTATACAATGTAGAAGATTACTCTAAGGAAATAAAATTTAGATTAGAAATAGCATATAAAAGAGCTAGAATTATGTTAGAAAAAGCTAAGTCTTATAGGAAACAAAATTACGATAAGAAAACATCAGATTTTGAATTAAAAATAGGAGATAAAGTTACATTAGGAAACGAAGCAGGTCATAAGTTAGATCCAGTATATTTAGGTCCATATACCGTAGAAACCATAGAAGATAGAGATAACATTATAATTAGAGATAAAAAACAAAAGAAACAGAAGGTACATAAGGACAGGTTAAAAATATATACGATAATCAATGAAACGTTTCATTTAAGAAAAGGTCTGATCAACCCAAAAAAAACCAAAAAAAAATATTCTTCTAAGAAAATTAAACATGAAACAAAACATAACGTAATATAATATAAAAAATATAAAAAAAAATTTTTTTTTTGTCATTAAACACAAATGCATCGAGACAAACAATTTCTAAGTAAATAATAAGAAACAAATCAATATGATTTCAAAAAAAAAGTATATTTTGTAACACAATATATTAACACTAAAACTTAATGACTACATGTATTACGTCATTTCTTTTAAAAGGGAGGTGTAGCATATCTTTTCACTTATCAAATAAAGAATGGGTATAACTTTGCATAAATACATTGTGACACTTTGTCACAGTAAACGTAAATATACAAATACCCAAAAGACCACCAATAACTACATAAGCATTCCAGCGTCCGAGTAATACGATCTAACGCTCATGCATAAGCCGATCGCGGAGCGTGGGAATGCTGAGCAACCCAACAGAACACACTTTCAACAGTTGAATAAAGAACCTCATAAAGAGCAGAAGCTCTTCTCTTGTTATTTAAAGTGTACTTTGGCAAAATACTAACATCTCCTAAATATCAAACATTACAATATTGGTCGAGTTCCCCCCAAAATATTCTAGGTGCTCGCGGTTCCTAATATTTGCTATCGAAAGCCTTATAGTAGTTTATTATTAAAAGGAAAATTATATTTAGCAAATTTTGCCGTCACTGAATACAGGCTCAGTATGGTCGACTGACCCGATTAAAAACGAGAGAGATCGCGATTCCGATATCTGAGATTCTGTAACCTTGACGCCATATTGCTATACACATTCTCCCATTTCTAAAAATAGAGATTTCCAAACATGAAAATTATTTGGCAACTTCCAGACTTATCTCGGTCGATTCATCCAAATTTATGACTTGTAATCGCAATTCGCGAAAATAAGTTGCTGGGCTGCATAACATCAAATCTGGGAAAGTCATTTCGTTTTGAATTTCTAAAATATGAAATTTTTAATGGCTGGATTCACATAGCGTTTTTGAAAGATCGAACGTGATGTTATGTCGATATTAAAGGATTCATATTTCGATTCTTTGAAGCTATTTTTGGGCTTGTATAGATATTGCAGCCTGAAGACCACGCCTCGTCTCTTGCTTAAGATTAAAACAGCAAAGAATTCCGAAATTTTGCCTGTACTGATCAAACCTTTCGGGTTGGGCCTCAATTACTTTTATAATTGATGAGAAGTAAGGTCTGTAAATTTTGATTACTCTCGAACTTCAAGCTTAAGAGCCAATTATTTTTAAAAATAAATATTTTCAACAAATACTTGGCTAAAAGGAAATCCTCCCTTGCTTTAATTACTGTCTGTAATTGATAAAGGAATAGGATCTGAAACTTTTCCATACCTCTCGAGCCAATTATTTTTCTGTAGTTCTCGGGCCCCCACGTTGGGCGCCAATTTTTTCCTGTAATTCTCGGGCCCCCACGTTGGGCGCCAATTATTTTTCTACCCTATGTAGCGTGTGGAATTGCTGTTTTGTGTATACCACTAGTATTGACTATATGATAGGCTAAGAAGGTTCGTGCACTTCTGGCTTCTCTCTGGTCTAAGCTCGTCGGATGGGGTGTGGGTTCTTTTCTTGCCTAAACATATACGCGCTAAGGGGAAAATAATGATTAAGTGCACTACGGAAATGAAAATCGACAACTAAATTGTATTCAAATAAACCACACTGTTTACGTATGCTGTAGGCTGGTCATATTGTGCTAGGATACTAGGATGTTGATCGTATCCCGCTCTTTACCCTCCCTACCATGATAGCTCGCGGACTTCTCGGCTATCCCTTGTTCAATACTATGTATAAGTATTAAATTTCACTATTATGGGCGTTCATTTGGTCGGCGATGAACCTCATTAAATTATTAAACTGGCATGATTAGGTGAACATTATAATTCAAGTTTTTATTCATTAGGCTTAAGCCATTCTAACGCGAATGTATTTAGAGATTTCATATTCAATATAGATATATAATAATTTCATATAGATATATTTATATGGACCACTACTAAACAACATAACTACATTGGCAATACAGATGGCATACCGTAGACGATATCAATTTATATATATTTAGCTACTCACAGAAAATATCCGCTTGATCGATGGACCCGTCGATGTAGTTGCTGCGCTGTTTTGGAAGAATGTCAATGTAGTTATATATATGTGTCCATAACTGTATGCCTGTATTCAGGTGCTACTGCGAGTTGTACATGCTTCAAATTGCCTTAGGAATACAAGTGTACGAAAGACGTTATTAGCTAGAGTTTAATTGAAAAGATTTGAAATAAGAATGTATTTATACTACTGTGATACTTTTGTTGGCATGCCGCCTTCGGGCTGCCGACAAAGAAAGAACGCCTCAGCGCTTCTCTTCGCTGCTGGGGGTTGAAAAGTCTATGCCAGGCTGGATATATCCGCGTCGCTATGAGCGACCGTTGCTGTTATAATTATATGACTCCGGTCTGCAACTATATAAATCCCGATACTTGTAGCTCTCAAACTATAGTGGCGTTGTGGTCATCTAAATGACGTCGGAGTCACGTCGAATTAGGAAGTCGCATCCGTGGTCAACCGATATATAATTTTGGCGCGGTCCCGCGACACTAATATATTACAGTGTCTGAGTGATTTCACTGTTTCGCCACCCAGTGCACAGTTTTGCAGTATCTGAGTGATTCGCCTCCCAGTGTACAGTTTTGCAGCCACTGGGGGCTCCTATGGACACGACCAGGCCTGGCTTGTAGCTGACAGCGTGAAAATGATTTCCAAGGCCGGCCGGGTAAAATAAAATGTCGTAGCTATGAATAAATATATAATTAGCATTGACTATTTGTTTAAATTTCACTTAATATCACCTTTTTGTATGTATACACAATTCCTTTCAAACTGTGCAGTCGCTCTGCTGGCAAAATTACGCAGCAATTAGCGCTGCTATTTTGCTTGGCATTTATTATAAAATTTAATAACTCCTCTTTTAAGTATTTTATGAGTATATTATATATTATTTAAATATATTCTTTGCAAAAGGTTTTGATTTTTAAACGTTTATACAGACGCTTTGGTACAAGTCTCGCTGTGATCTGATTAAAAATGTGAATGCCGTTGAATTCGCCCTCTTTTATAGACAACGAGAGAGAACATTTGCCGTTCCAATGCACGCGGTATTTGAACGGTTGTTGCCAAAAGTAACGGTTGATCGTCTTATTTCTTTATGTTCCCTTTTTCTATCTGCATTATGCGAGAGCATTGAAATGAGACGACGGCGAATTGGGAATTGTCACTTGAGTGCGGTGAATTATTTGAGTGCCTTTTGATAATTTGAGTTTAAGAGAGTTTAATGAGTGCAAGCTAGACAACTGTCTACAGACAACTGTTGTTGGTTGTCTGATTTATTTTCTATAGGTCTTCCCTGGTCATTACGCTTATATGTGGAGGTCGCGGCACTACCTGTATTTTCAAATTTCCTTTTTCGGGATTGTTCCTGATAATAAATGTTTCTTTCCTTGATAGCAGACTCAAAGGCATCTATAAGGGAAGTAGGTTTAGCTGACCTAATGAAAGAACGCAGAGGTCCTTTTATACCTGAAACAAATGTATTTAAACATATTTGGTTGAATAACTCTTTCTATGCACTAGCTACTGCACTCGGTAATTCTTGGTTTTCAACCTGATTAAACAGGCATGTCTTGATTTCTGTAATCGTTTCAAAAAGCTTAGTAACTGACAAATTTTGAAGAGATAAGGAATGCAATTCGTACAGTAACGTAGACTCGTCGCGTTTGTCGGAAAATGTATTAATCAGGGTTTGTTTGATGTCGTGCCACACAAGTGGAGTACCGGACGATAATAGCGGTTCATTTGCCTTACCCTCAATCTTGTTACGAATAGCTCTTAACAGCGTTTTGCCATATGGAGCCATCTCCGTACCCTTTATAATTATCAATATCTCCTCAACGTTTTCTATAAATTCCTTGAGTGCCTTGTGGTAACCCTCGTATACTGGTAGAAACCTAATTGCATCAGGTATACGAAGGGAATTGAATACCTCTTGAGGTGTGGTTACCGAAATGGAATCGGTTGTGAGGGATCCCGAGTCGGATGTTAAATTGTTCGTCAACAAGTCAGTGTCTAGTCTAGTCATATTTCTGGTTAATATTTGTTTTGTTTTATTTAATTGAGACATTTTCCTTAAATTGTAAGTATTGTGTAGTATATATTTAGTAGATTTATATATTGGATACGTTTTTAATTGCTTAAATATATATTTTTGTTTTTAATACATGTTAATAAAAGACTAACTTAATATATTTGCCAGATAAATCTTAATTGTAATTGTAAAGTTGTGTCCTCAATATTAGTGTGAGGTCATTGTAAAAGAGGTTCAAACGCCAATATAATTGAGTTATTCGCTTTATTCACTTTATTCTTTAGAATATGTATGTACTAAAAAAGACTATGCGCAGATTGGCGTCCGATCGGTGTTCTTGCGAGTTTTCTTATCTCCCATTACATCTGTTCGAAAGCTCTCCCGCGCATTGACCCGTTATACAGTAAGCATGTACAGTGGAACAAGTACGATCAAATAAGACTTCAAACTTTGGGACAAGCAAAACTGAACATGCCGCCCGCCAATGCTAGAACTAGCATGAACTGTCCTTGCTTGTTCCTATTCTTGAATGGGAAGTTTACTGAGTTTCGAAACTGATCGCTTCAACTGGCCTGTTTCAGTTTTAAGTGTTACAACGCGGACTAACGAATCCTGTCCTGAATGCAAGTCGATAACTCGACCAAGTAGCCATTGCGACGGCGAAAAACGATCGTCTTTAACGAGCACGAGCTCATTCAGCTTGATGTTGTCACTTTCCGTGTTCCATTTTGGACGTTGCTGAAGATGAGCAAGCCAGTCGCGACTCCAAGCCTTCCAAAAATGTCGCAGCATGGTTTGATGAAGCAAAAATTGTTCCTTAAATGACTGTGCTTGAGGACGGTACTCCGGCGGTGCGAACATTGAATTCCCGATTAGGAAATGTGCTGGAGTCAATGCTTCTAAGTCATCAACATCAGCTGTGAGCGGACAAAGCGGTCGGGAATTGAGACAGGCCTCAATATCGATAAGAACGGTTGATAATTCTTCGTACGTTAGTCGCCGATCACCAACAACGCGCTTCCCATAGCCCTCCAAAATTTGTCGAATGAGGGGGATTAAAATGCCACGTTGTCCTTTGTGACGCCAGTTTTGGAGCGATCAATCGATCGAAATCCTTGCATAGGGCCTTAAGCACGTTGTCTGCTCCGACAAAATTAGTTCTGTTGTCGCTGTAAAGGTGCTGCAGTGTGCCACGTCGTCCATTGAAGCGGTCTAGGGCTAGCAAGAAATGTTCTGTGGTGAGACCAGTAACTGCCTCCAAGTGCACCGCCTTTGTAGCCAGACAAATAAAGATCGCGATGTAGCCTTTGTAAAAGCTTGTCCCCCGAAGACGTGCAGCCTTGAGCTCTATCGCACCGGTGTAGTCCACGCCAGTGGCGATAAATGGTCGATTTGGTGGGTTGACTCGATGCAGCGGTAAGTCTCCCATGAGTTGCGTCGTACCTGTTGGCTTCACTCGAAAGCATTGTACGCATTTCTTCAACACCCGACGAACAGCCTGCCTTCCTGTGACTATCCAAAAGTTCTGCCGTGCGTGTGCCAAAGTTAGCTGGGCACCTCCATGCAGTGTTTGGTGATGGGAATGCCTTATGACCAAATCCGTGAAGTGATGATTACTGGGTAAGATGATCGGGTGCCGACGTTCGTGAGACAAGTTAGAGTGCCGTAATCGCCCTCTTACTCTTAGAATGCCCTCCGATAAGAATGGTGGAATGCTTCGAACGTTTCACTGCTGTGATGTCTTCTGGAAACGACTGCCTCTGAACGATTCGCACCACCGCCCTTAACGCGCAGTCAAGCTCCAGAATAGATAATGGTCCCGACATCCTTGGCTTAGTAACGCATGCGTTGTTCATGAAGCGTAAAATGTAAGCCGTGACGCGTACGGTCTGGGTGTACGTTGAAAATCGTTCAATAAAATCAGGAACGGGAGCCGCATGGTGAGAATGAATCTTATCCGGTTTCTTTTCCAAGACGGGATCCTCTTGACAGACTGGGCCGGCATCTATCTGCGGCCAGCAAGCCCGATCGCGTATCAACCAAGATGGTCCTCTCCACCATAACTGGAAGTCCTTCAGTTCCTCCGGAGAAAGCCCTCTTGTTGCACAATCTGCTGGATTCTCCATAGTGCCGACATGATTCTACTGTGCTGAGGTGGAGTGATCGGAGAGGAAGGCTACCCGATTAGCGACAAAGGTCTTCCATCGGTTCACGTCGCCGTTCAGCCAATGAAGAACAATGGTAGCGTCCGTCCAATAGAAAACTTCCATAGGAAGAGAGCTCAAGCGATTCGAGGCTGTGATCCATTTCACAAGTTTAATAGCCAACACTGCTCTGCTTAATTCCGTTCGGGGAATCGTCAGTGGCTTTGATGGTGTCACCTTGGACTTGGCCATGAGCAGGGTTGAGTAGCATGAGCCGTCGTTATGCTCCACCCTCAGGCATACTGAAGCTGCGAAGGATGAGGAGGATCCGTCGCAGAAGGCATGGAGCTGCATCGATGAGACAGAATCCGGTGCGTACTAGATCCAGCGATGGATGCTGATTTCACCAATCCTCCGCAAACCATCTCGGAAAGTGCGCCAACGCTCGGCGAGCGTTTCAGGGACATCATCGTCCCAACCTAATGATACTTGGGCGCCGCCTGCAATCGTTATCTTGACCGAAGTCACTTCCTTCAGGATCAGCTTTCCAGCGATGATAACAGGCGCAATAAGACCCAAAGGGTCAAACAACTTGGCAATGCAGGATAATATGATCCTCTTAGAAGAACCTTCTGGTAGGTCGAAGTTGACCTTGTATCTAAAACAATCCTTCTTCGGCAGCCAATACATGCCTAGAGTCTTAACTGGATCTCTCTCTTCCCAGCTAAGATTGGTTTGAGAACAGCGATGTTGCAATGGGATCGAACCCAATAGCCTAAGATCGTTGCTAGACCACTTGCGTAATTCCATGCGAGCGGATTTTATTACTTCAGTGACTTGTTGCCTCTTCTCTTCTGCATCTTCGATATTATGCCCTCCAGAGAGTATATCATCCACGTATATTTCAGTCTTAAGGACCTCCTCTGCCTTCGGATAGTGGTGCCGCTCATCCTCTGCCAACTGACGAATAACTCTAATAGCTGTGAACGGCGCGGAAGCTGTCCCAAATGTGAGCGTTGACAATGCATAAGTGTTGATGTTTCCATCCGCCGCCCGCCATAAAATCCGCTGATATTGCGCGTCATCTGAGTGGACATCTATGCAACGATACATCTTCTGGATATTCGCGGTGAAAACGTAGCGGTATTTTCGCCAATTCATGATGACTGAGGACATATCATTTTGCAGGTCCAGTCCATAAAATGTCATTCAGCGATCTCCCATTGCTAGTCTTCGCTGAGGCATCGAACACAATCCGCTGTTTGGTTGTATGCAGCTCCTCCCTAAAGACAGCATGGTGTGGCAATACACAAGAAGCAATTTTTCTTGGAGTAGAACTCCCGCGCAGCATCGAATCACTTTCACTGCCCGCGATTTGCTGAAGTGTGAAATACTCTTCTATTTCCTCCTTATATTGCCGCCATCGCTCCGGGGAGACAGACAGACGACGTTCCAAATGCAGGAATCGATTTAGAGCCATCTGATGAGATCTTCCTAAAACCATGCTCGGATCCAAATAGGTTTAAATGGCAGCCGTACCACATAACGGCCATCCGCCCGACGTATATGAGTCTTCTGAAAGAAGGCTTCACACCAGCGATCCTCCTCGGTTGTAGTAGTGCGTTCGGGAACTGCTTCGACGTCACAAAACCGTTTGAGCAGCGATTCAGTGTCCAAAGATACTTGGTGACACCGTATGCGGGTACCGGCTTCTTCTGCTTGCCATGACAAAATCCATCCAAATTGAGTGTTTTGAGCTATTGGCTCGCATGAAGAACCGATTCTCGTCTCTGGCAGTAAGATTTGCGCCAACAAGTCAGCTCCCAAGATGAGGTCAATCCGTTTTGACCGATTCCTTTGATATGACTCCAATGCTGAGGCAAGAAGCTGATAGCAGGCAAATGTGAAGTAACGGAGTTGAGGACATATGCCGATATATCTAGGACGTAGTTAGGATTGATAATACTTAAGGCTTCAAAATCAACCATGTATCTGCAACGGTGACCATTCCCTTGTCCAACACCAACGATCGATGCACGAGTACTGGCTCTCTTCAAATGAAGCGACTGAACCACATACTCTGAAACAATTGTTGCTTCTGATCCTTGATCGATGAGTGGTTTCGTACTGTGACCTGAGCGGCTGCGAGAAGAATGTTCCTCCTTTGAGCTCCAGAAGAAATGGCTGAGTGACCGCTGTATGTTATGCCTGAATTTTGCTCGGTATAAGTTGGCTGAAGACAATTCCCGGGCTGAGCTCCTGGAATTGGATGATTTGACGATTGAGCCTGAGAGGAGGATGTGAAGTGAAGCAAGGTGTGATGACGTTGACCGCAGACTTGACATCCTTTGTTACTATTGCAGCGAGATAAAGCATGAGATCGGCCTAAACAATTGCTGCATAACTTCGCCTTCGAGACAATATCCTTTCGTATGTAAGCATCCAACGCCAGGAAAGCAGGACAACGCCGTAAATGTGCTCTCCTCCACAGATCGAACGCCTCTGTTGATCCTGGGCGTTATGTACTCGAACACGCTTGGTCGAATCTGATAAGCCTTGGCCATTATTGGAGTCGAATGGCGAGTTACGATTCTCTATCGCATCCATTATGACCAGACGATCGTTTAAAAATGATTGTAGCTCCTTAAATGAAGGTCCATTAGAGCTGCTCCCTTGATGATGCTCCCAAGCATTATGAGTTTCCTTGGGTAGCCTTGAAGCTATGTAATGCGTTAGCCAGTGGTGACATTCCCCATCCAAGGCTTGGACGCGGCGGAACGCAGCCAAACGAACGTTAACTGTGCTTAGCATTGAGCGTATCGACTCAGACGAGTCCTTCTGCAGTTTAGGAAGAGCGTACGAGGGTCGTTTGATAAGTCCGTGACTTTTTGTATTTGCCGCGCACCTGCTCTAAATACAACACTGCTCCTGTCAGTTATCGATTAACAGCTGACTGTAAAATTTTGAGAAAGCTGCGTTTTTTGGTTTGCGTTTTATAGGCATTGAAAGCAGACGATCTCGTGAATTTTAACGAAAATGGAAAAAAGTGAATTTCGTGTGCTAATGGCAAAATTTCATAAATTGGGCTACGAACTGCTACCCCATCCAGCATATTCTCCAGATTTAGCCCCCTGTGACTATTTTTTGTTTCCAAACATGAAGAAATGGCTCGGCGGTAAGAGATTCGGGTCAAATGAAGAGAAACACAGAAACAAACGACTATTTTGAGGGCCTTGAGAAAACCTATTATTTGGAAGGAATAAAAAAATTGGAAAAACGCTGGACTAAATGTATAGAGCTAAAAGGAGATTATGTTGAGAAATAAAACGCTTCTTTGACGAAAAAAATATATTTTATTCAAAAAGTCACGGACTTATCAAACGACCCTCGTATATTGTGTTCATATGATGCGAGAAAACTAACCTTGGGTGGTTATATCTCTTAAACATCATTCCCCAGGCTAATAGGTAATTTTCATCTGTTAACTTCATTTGACGAATATCATTGTCCCGATCCAGAGGCAGGGACTCCTTAAGAAAATGCACCCTCTGCACGTTGCTCAGATTGTGGTTGTTGTGTATCAGGTTAGTGAATGCGTCAAAGTATCCAGGCCAGTCAACGCACACACCAGAGAACCTTGGAACCGACATTTTGGGCATAGTAATGCGAAGTTTTGGGTCTGCAACATCAGCGACTTCTTTAGGAACTGCGGGAACATCTGGACCCAGCCTCTCATAATCCTCGGCGAGAAGACAATAAGTGTCCATGTAGCGTTCATCGAAGTCGGATAGCAAATTCTTCACGTAATAGGAAGATTCCTCATATCCATCTAAATTTGTAATCTCTGCATGCGTGTCTAGAAATGCGATCCTCAATTCGTCCACTTGAGCCAGACGTTTCTTGAAATAAACCCGTGTTTTCCTCGTTTGTGAATCCTTTTTGTAATTCTGTAGCATCAGCTTGAGGACACCGTGGCGATCCGACTGCAAATTCACCAACGTTTCCAACTTCGAAGTCATGCTGTCCATTGAATCTCAAACTTTGAATCGCACACCAAAGAATAGAACAGAACCGCAAAGAAGACAAAGAGAGCGGACGCCCAGCGAATTCGGTGATGCAGATATGCGTCTATGTTTCTCTCTTCTTTGCCGTTATATGTATGTGATGTTATGTTGACCGACGAGTCGAAATTGCGCGGCAGTCGAACGGAGTTATGTATATACATATATTTAAGAATAAAGTGAAATCAAATTATATGCTTGTTTAACGCGTTCCCCCCATGGGCCACCATGTAAAGTTGTGTCCTCAATATTAGTGTGAGGTCATTGTAAAAGAGGTTCAAACGCCAATATAATTGAGTTATTCGCTTTATTCACTTTATTCATTAGAATATGTATGTACTAAAAAAGACTATGCGCAGATTGACGTCCGATCGGTGTTCTTGCAAAACTTAGAGTGCGAGCGAGTTTTCTTATCTCCCATTACATCTGTTCGAAAGCTCTCCCGCGCATTGACCCGTTATACAGTAAACATGTACAGTGGAACAAGTACGATCAAATAAGACTTCAAACTTTGGGACAAGCAAAACTGAACAGTAATGATTAATTATAATTATTATATAGAAATTTCTGTTAAAGAAATAGAAAATATTAGAGTATAGTCGAATTGTTGTGTTTTTTTTTTTTTTTTTGTTGCCTTATTGCGTTTTGTTTTCTTTTTTTTTTGAATGTTGCCTTATTGCAACCGCCTTTTTGCGTCTCCAGATAGGTTATACATTGAATACGTGCTGAAAGCGGCGTGCAAGTTTTGCATACACAACACCTACAGTCCAAGCGATCAGCAGCGCAGTCCAACATACCCCATCTTACATCTTTTTCTGTATGCGTACATATGTATGTACTAAGTTGTAAGTGTACTGGCATTGTCTGATGGCAGTTGCAGACGGTTTCAGTTCTAACCTTCAAACACGATCACACATGTTCGAACCAGAACTACGTCGGTCTGAAACACGTGTTTAACAAAGGCGAACTGGTTGCATCCAGCCGACCACACGAGTTCGAACGCACACACACACAATTTTACCGAAACTAACTGCAAGCCACATGACGCCACTTATGTACACATTTATTGTTTGTATTATATCCCCTTTTTTTTTTTTTTTAATGAATTTCTCTTATTTTATATATTCACATGTGTATATGCACTACGCTTCTTGCACCACTTAAATGCATTGTGCATTTGAATTACACATATACATATGCATATATTTCTCTTCCCTTCATTACTTGTATATGCATACATACATACGTATGCAAATAAGTAATATGCACAGTTTATATTTTAATTTCTTTGTTCGCTTACTTTTCGATTATTATCCTCATGGTTTTCTCATTCCAATGGATGTGGAGTACGGCTGCGCCAGTTACCAAAATGCCGTAGGTCGAGACGGTGGGAGGCTATGATGTGCATCCAAACACATACATATATAAGTATTTGTACTAATATGATTTTTTGTTCTTATATTATATTTGAATGTAAGAACGATTTTCTGTGCGACTATTAAAACGATCGACTGTTCAAGTAAATGGCACAACTCAGAATGAAAGAGCTTTATTGGAAAAATAATTATGTATGCTTCTATGCTAGAGCTTTTTATCCCGTTAATCGACGGTCGCAGAGTAGAGATGAAAGCTTATTCGATATTTTGTGTATGTGACTATCGATATTCGTCGGTGCTTATGATCCCGTTGCTTGATATGCACAGAGAGGATACGATTTCGTGATGAAAGACGAGGTTGTTGCTGTTATGGTAACTCGCGCACATAGTCCCGGACTTGTATGGTCATTCCTGGCCAATATATGCCTTAACATGTATTTTGACCTTTTAAGGCCGAATCCGAAGTCAAAACTTACATTAGACGTCTAAGTTTCGATTTAACCTCAAAAAACTCCAAAAAATTTTGGGGCCCCATAAAATAATGGGTGGTCATGATCGGATAGTGCGATAAATGTTTATATATGTTTTTTGACCTTCCGAATCCGAATCTGAAGTCAAAAGGTGCATATCACGTCCAAATTTCAACCTAACCTAAACAATTTTTCAAAAATTTTTGAAATTTTGAAACTGTTTTTAATATTAAATAAAGGTATATTTGAATATGATATAAAAAAAATTTCCCGTTGATACAAGTCCTTTTGACCGTTATTTGATCACATTATTGAAAAATTTCATATGAGTAATGATTTTTTACTTCAAAACTTTAATTTAGTAAATAAAAAACAAAAAATGAAAACGTGACTGTTCATAATTCACCAAATGCCATAATCCATGATCAAAAATTTCAAAAACTTTGAAAGTTTTTCAAAAAAATTTTTAGGTTAGGTTGAAATTCCGACGTGATAGGCAGGTTTTGACTTCAGATTCGGATTTGGAAGGTCGAAAACCACATAGAAACATATATAGCATGACCCGATCATGACCCCCCATTATTTTTTGGGGCTTTAAAAAATTTTCGAGTTTTTTGAGGTTAAGTCGAAATTGAGACGTGGTAGGTAAATTTTGACTTCGGATTCGGGCTTAGAAGGCCAAAATACATATTAAAACATATATCGCATGCCCGGATCAGGATGCTATAACTTTTGGAGGCCATTGAAAGGATTTTCAGTTTTTTGAGGTTATGTCGAAATCCAGACGTGATGGCGAAATTCTGTTGCCGGATTCGGAATCAGCGACCCAAAATCTATATAACTGCATATGCCGCATACCCAGATCATGACACTTTTTTTTTTTTGTGGGACTGTGTTATTATTATTATTATTATTTTCCTATTTTTATTAATATTTCTTATTTTAGGTTAAGTAGATTGTAAGTATAACTGTTATGTAGTATTAAGTCATTTACGTTCCAATGAAGGAATCTGTTGATTTATATATATACAAGGTTTTTTTATGTAAAGGGTTAGGCGGAACTACCTCAGACGGTGGGGCCAACAAGTATAGGGTATAGGCTCGCTCACCATAACAGAGAGCGACAGCACTCCAGCAGCGAGACGAACACCTGCAGCAAGAGCAGCAACGCTCACCACACACCGACAACAAGAGAGCGACCGCACACAGGCGCACATCGACAACAAGAGAGCGACCGCACATCAACGACAAGAGAGCAACCGCACACAGGCACGCGTCAACAGAAAGAGAACGACCGCACACAGGCACACGACAACAGAAAGAGAACGACCGCACACAGGCACACAGAAAGAGCGACCGAACCCACACACACGCTAGCAACAAGAGCGCCGACGCGCGCCAGCTGCAAGAGCGCCAGCTGCAAGAGCGCCAGCAGTAAGAGCGCGGACAGCGAGAGCGCCGACGCACACTAGCAACAAGAGCGCCGGCAGCGAGAGTGCCGACGCACACTAGCACCAAGAGCGCCGACGCGCAAGAGCGTCAGCAGTAAGAGCGCCGACAAAAAGAGCGCCGACGCACACTAGCAGCGATGCACGCCAGCAGCAGAGAGCAGCGAAACGAAGAGAGCGCTGCAGCCGTAGCAGAGCATGAGCCGAGCGGAAGGCTCGTTGGCAGCAGAGAGGGGAAGAGGAACCACGATGCATGCGCGCTGCAGCGAAGTGCGTGGTCGGCTCAGGCTCGGCGACTGCGCTGCCGGGAAGTGCGTGGTCGGCTCAAGCTCGGCGACTGCGCTGCCAAATCTAACGCCGGCCGGGAGGCTGGGAAGAATTTTGGCGCGTGGACGCTAATTAGTGTGTCGGGACCTCGAAAACATGCGGAAGTGAATCCGAAAAGTGGACAATTAAACAAAAACCATAATAACAAAACAAAGTGACGCGCCGCCGAAGGCAAGAAACAATAATAACATAAAATAAAATAAATAATAATAACAACAAGAAAACCAAAGGAGAGACAGCACAAGTGACGCGCCGTGAAGGGGCAAGTGAAACAAAACAGAGACAAACAACAAAGCGACGCGCCGTTAGACGGACCACGAGAAGGACGCCACGCCAGGGACGAGGGCGCACAGGACGAAGGAAAACGGGCGTGTGGAGTAAGGTGAGCGAGCCACTTGTTGGCCAACTGAGGCAGGGCCAGGTACTCCGGGCGAAAACAGTGGGACGGTGCTTAGGTAGGGCATTTTAGGGAAAAATAAATAAAAAGTGAAGTGAGAATGAACATGAAAGTGTCTTTTTTTGGAACAAACAGTGCACAGCGATGGGCGCGACTGCCGGGAAAGAGGCGTGTGAGTGTGTGTGTGTGTGTGAGTGATCGCGTGTGATGGCGGAACGCAAGACCGCGTGGCCCAACTGCTCCGGAGTCTCACTGGTGCGCCAGAAGGTCAATACCCAGCGCATACAGTGGAGTCCCTGGAGCAGCCGCAAGTCGGTGATCTCGCTAGCTGTTGGTTCATACCCGGCTCCGAGGTCACTCGAGAAGCGGAGGTAGCCACTGGTCGAGCGTTCTTAACCCTCGCACGCTGTCGCTGACACCACTCCCCACACGCTGATAGGTAGGACATCTAGGCTGCCACGCCGTCTGGGAGATTATCTCCGCCATTCGCCAAAAAGGTGATCCCCACCTCAGCAGGCCACCCTTCCTTCTTCGTCTCGGGTCTCAGCAAAAATTACAAATTTCCTGTAACGGGACCTGGCGCGATTGAGCTCACCTCAGCCCGAGACACTACCTTACAGGTGCCGCCCGAGCAGGGACCCTGAGACAAAAGAAAACGAAGATAAGGGGGGTATTATGTGGCTTAAAGAACCACGAGGCCGACTGAGGAACCCGGGGAGGGGGACATTCAGACGGGACACGTGGCCAGCGGCGGAAAAGCGCCAACTAATGCACAGACACGAAGTAGGGAATTTTCATCGTCGTAGATCGACCAGGTACACATACAGTCAAACATACGAACAAGGAACGCACGGGGAACGGAAAAGGATAGAAAAGGAAAATTCAGGATAGGCTTACTAAAGACGAGGGAAAAGGGTAGAACAGAGACAGGGATATAGACCAGGACATTGAGACAGAGCAGACGAGACAAGAAAACGGACGAGAAGAGGTTAGACAAGTAGAAGAGAGGAGTTTTAGGATTAACAAGGAATAGTTTTAAGCATGGCAGGAGCAAGGAGTTAAGGCTTAGCAAGGATAGGATTAAGCGGAGTCAAGGAGACTGACAGGACCAGACCAGGACAGGGAATAGGGGGGGCAGAGACAAACCGAGGAGTAGGGACAAAGGACAGGGACCCGAAGGACGGACGAGGGCAAGAGGGGTAGTAAAGGGGAAAAATTTCAATCGACACGTGGCCCCGTAGGGAGACGCCTAGCACCGAACGTCTCACACAACAAAAAAATAACTCGACGAGAGGGGACCTGCCGGGTTGCCATCGGGGGGTAAGCGACCGGAACTTCACCGCGTGACACGATCGGGCCACCCGAGGCCCGACCGAATTAGTATATAAGGCCGTCTGCCAGCTAGCAGACGGCAGTCAGTGAACAGCGCTCGAAGAGAACAAGTCGAGTACAAGTACAACCAGCAAGCCAGTGAAACAAAATTAAAAGGATCCTTCGTAGGGAACAACCCAACCTACAAAATCCTTAAAGAAAAAAAAAAAAAATATAAAGAACCAGCAATCCAAGTGAAATAAAAATTTAAAAAAAAAGGATCCTTCGTAGGAGCCACCGACCTGCGAAATCCTTAGAAAATAAACAAAAAAAACAAAAAAAAAAAAATCATCGAACAAGCCTGCAACGTGTAGGGATCCTTGGTAGGAATCCCTAAAAACTACGAAAACATCCCTGAAAAATCAACACAACTAGCTGCAACGCGAAAACAAAGGACTCATCGTAGGAAGAGTCAACTAGCATCCTGACAGAAGCCTCAGAAAACTATGGTCGGAGTTCGCTAGATATCCTTCCGGAGGAAGGGAGAACTCGAGGCGCTGGCGGACGAGTTTAACCTCGACCGAGAGGGCACCGTGGAGGAGCTGCGCGCGCGGATGGAAACTTTCGTTCACCGGAAAGACCACACCTCAGCCAGACTGGACCGGTTGGCGGCGCTGGAGGCGCAATTCGGCAACTCCGTGAGTCCAGACAGGAGGTTGCCCATCACGAGGACCGGTGGGAGTTCACCAGCAAGGGAGACCGCGGGTGAGGACCTCCTCAAAGCAGCAAACAAAGTCTCAGAAGAACAAAAACCCACGTTGCCCAGCCTCACAGTGCCCATCCCCGCGATGACAGTGCCGCGAATGGTCGAACGACCGGAACCGGGGTACCCGGGGGCAGCCGAGAGGAGCGACAACACCTCGCTGGCACACACAGCGGACCGCATGCGTAGGTGGGGCATAACTTTTGACGGCAGGTCCGACCCCCTACGTTTCGTCGAGCGACTGGAGCAGCGAGCAACCACTTACAGGATCGACACCCGAGACATCCCACAGGCACTTCCAGAACTGCTGACGGGCGCGGCCGAGGATTGGTTCCGGACCAGCGGGCTCCAAGGGGAGACATGGACCGTCTTCCGCAAGGAATTCCTCGAATTCTTCTTACCTCCTCGTTACTTCCAGCGATTGGAGGACGAGATCAGGCTGCGGTATCAGAAGGCGGGGGAACCACATAAAACTTATATGGTTGACATCCGCCTAATGATGCGCAGAGCTGGCTACACCGAGGCCCAGGAACTGGAACGAGTATACGAGAACTTGCAACCCAGTTACCAGCTCTTCGTGAGACGCAACGATTTCCGGACCTTGCGGGAACTGACGGCGCTGGTCATCAATTACGAGGTGGCCAGTGAACGGGAGCAGCAGCGACAACAATGGGACATGCACCACGAGCACCGGACAGGAGGCAGGAGCAAATGGAACGGCGAACAACGAGGCGCACCGTGGGCCCCAGGGAATGGAGCATCACATTCCGGCCGCGACACCCAAACGATCCCTGCGAGTTCGGGAGAACAGTCAGTAATCAACGTAAGGGAAGCATGCCGTAACTACGGAGTGGCCGGACACTTCGCCCGCGAATGCCGGGGGCAGCGACTCCTGTTCTGCTGGACCTGCGGAAAGCAAGGGGTGCGTACCGTGGACTGTTGCCAAGTCCAGGCTCCGGGAAACGGACAGTCGCCCTCACTGAAACCCGAGGCAGCGGGGGCACAGGCCGTCAACACTCGGAAGTAGCCAGCGTATTGCGAATACAGGGCGGACGCATCTCAGCGCGAGTCATAATCGAGGGCTACGCACTGTGGGCAACCGTCGACACGGGCGCGACGAGGAGCTTCATCGGGGAACGACTGGCGCAGAAAATTGGGAACTCAGGCAACCAATGTCAAGTGAAGACAGTGGTCGCCCTGGCCGATGGCACCCGCAAGGAACTCACACGGGCAACATGGGCGGATGTACAACTGGGAACATCTTGCACTCTGGTGCAGATGCTAATACTCCCAGATGTACTGGATGACGTGCTGCTGGGACTGGACTTTCTTCTCCACCTGAGAACCCAAACAGCCTGGCCAGTCCAAGACAAGGAAAATAAGAACAAGGACAAAGACAACGAGCATCGCGATGCAGCCGGCAACCGCGCGGCTGGCATCGAACCAAGGGGACAACAGAACAAGGACAAGGACAACGAGCATCGCGATGCAGCCGGCAACCGCGCGGCTGGCATCGAACCAAGGGAACATCAGAACAAGGACAACGAGCATAGCGATGCAGCCGGCAACCGCGCGGCTAGTATCGAACCAAGGGAGCACCGAGACTAGGACACTGAGCATAGCGATGCAGCCGGCAACCGCGCGGCTGACATCGAACCAGGGGACAACAGAACAAGGGCACCAAACATCGCGATGCAGCCGGCAACCGCGCGGCTGACGTCGAACCAAGGGAACAACAGAACAAGGACAACGAGCATCGCGATGCAGCCGGCAACCGCGCGGCTAGCATCGAGCCAAGGGAGCACCGAGACGAAGACACCGAGCGTAGCGAAGCAGGCGGCAGCCGCGCGGCTAGCACCGAACCAGGGGACCACAAGAATAAGGACACCGAGCATTGCAGTGTAGCCGGCAACCGCCCGGCTCAGTCCGAGCACGAGCAACGGCTAGAGGACCTGCTGGGGGCGAAGGACGAGGAAGCTGTGCGAAGGAATTCATTCCGGAAAAAAGAAGGCGTAACCAGCGAGATGGACACACCAAAAGCAACGGCCCATCCGCGTACCGGGCTCGCTGCCGTGGGTACCCCAGCCGAAGAACACACCGCCGAAGAACACCCCGCCGCGCCCAGACTGGAACCGTGGGTCACCGAGTTTCTGGAGGAGGAGCTCAGCAAGTTCGAGGGATTGTCCGGCGTCTCCACGATCACCGAACATGTGATCGTGATGAAAGACGACCGGCCAATAAAGCAACGTTACTACCCCAAGAACCCGGCCATGCTCAAAATCATCAACAACCAGGTTGACGAATTGCTCAGGGAAGGGTGTATCGAGCCCTCCAAAAGCCCGCACTGCGCCCCGATCGTTTTGGTGGGCAAAAAGTCAGGCGAGACTCGGATGTGCGTGGACTTTCGGCAGTTGAACGCGCACTCTGTCCCTGATGCCTACCCTCCTCCAAGAATCAACTCAATCGTGGAACGACTCCGGAATGCACGATACATCAGCACGCTGGACCTGAAAAGCGGCTACTGGCAGATACCAATGGCCAAGCAGAGCCGCGAATGTACCGCGTTTACGGTACCTGGCCGGGGCCTATTCCAATGGAAGGTCATGCCGTTCGGACTTCACTCCGCCCCAGCAACGTTCCAGCGCGCCCTGGACCGCGTGATAGGACCCGAGATGGAACCGCACGCCTTCGCCTACCTGGATGACATCATAGTCATCGGGATTTCGGTGGAGGAGCACGTACACAACTTGCGGGAAGTCTTCAGGAGGTTGAGGGCAGCTAACCTCCGCCTCAACAGGAAGAAGTGCCACTTCTTCCAGCGCAAGTTGGTGTACCTGGGCCATGTTGTCAGCGAAAAGGGGATCCACACGGATCCGGATAAGGTTGCAGCAGTGCGGAAGTGACATCCCCTGGTATAGCATCCTGGTATAGGCGCTTCGTCCCAAACTTCGCGACGGTGGTACTCCCCATGTCGCAGTTGCTACGCAAAGGTCGCCGTTGGGAGTGGAAGGAGGAGCAGCTGAAGGCGTTACTCACCGAAGCCCCAGTGTTAGCATGCCCCGACTTCAGCAGGAAATTTGCGCTCCAGACCGACGCGAGCGACTTCGGATTGGGAGGCGTCCTCACCCAGGAGACCGAGGAAGGCGAACGAGTCATCGCGTACGTGAGTCGCCGCCTGATCAAGGCCGAAGAAAACTACTCCGCGACTGAAAAAGAGTGCCTGGCCATCATCTGGGCCATCCGGAAACTTCGGTGCTACCTGGAAGGATACCGCTTCGACGTCATCACGGACCACCTGGTTCTCAAGTGGCTCAACACCATTGAGAACCCAACAGGTCGAATCGCGCGATGGGCCCTCGAACTCCAACAATACCAGTTCGACATCCACTATAGGAAGGGCAACCAGAACGTGGTGGCGGACGCGCTCTCCAGGCAGCCGATGGATACCCTATGCCAAGCCAAGGTGGTGACATCCAACGCCGGCGCAGAGAAGTGGAACAGGAGCCCGAAAAATACCCCGACTACACCCTGCAGAACGGTGAATTGTACCGCCACCTGGGCCTGAAGCCAGACAAGGAGGACGGCATTCCATGGAAGCTCTGCGTAGGTAAGGAGTCAAGGGGGAGGATCCTGCAGGAGTGCCACGACGCACCGACGGCCGGCCACCTGGGGATCCGGAAAACCACGTCAAGTGTCGCCCAGCGGTATTACTGGCCAGGGATGTTCCGAGACGTTGCCCGGTACGTTAAGAGATGCCCCACCTGCCAGCGATTCAAGGTAGAACAACGAAAACCAGCAGGGAAGATGCTATCCAGACAGGTGCAGGAGCCGTTCGACACCCTTTGCGCCGACTTCGTGGGACCATTACCGAGGTCAAAGCAAGGGAACACAGTGTTGTTGGTATTCTTCGACCTATTTTCCAAATGGGTCGAGCTCGTCGCGCTACGCAAGGCCACCACCGCCCATCTCGAGAAGGCGTTCCGAGAAAGGATTCTCGGGCATTTCGGGACGCCCAGGACCTTCGTGTGCGACAACGGAACGCAATTCACCAGTCGTTCGTTCAAGGCGTTCTGTAAACGAGTCGGCATGCGGATTGAGCACACAGCGCCATACAGCCCCCAACAAAATCCGACCGAACGGGCGAACCGGACCATCAAAACCATGATTGCTCAATACATCAACGGACCTCAGCACACGTGGGACATCTTGCTCCCGGAGATCTCACTGGCCATCAACAGCAGCATCTCGGACACAACGGGATTCAGTCCGGCTTTTCTGGTTCAAGGCCGAGAACCTCGGCTACCGGGCGCGTTGTACGAGGAGGTTACCCCAGGCACAGGACGAGTGAGCCGCGACCCCATCGATCGGGCAAAACAGTTGGAGCAGCTGTTCCAGGTGGCTCGAGAAAACGCGCAGCGAGCATCGGCAGAGCAAAGCAGGCACTACAACCTGCGGCGAAGGGAATGGAGACCAAAGTTGGGCGCGATGGTACTGCTGCGGCAACACATCCTCTCCAAGGCAGCGGATGGATTTGCAGCGAAGTTGGCCCCAAATTATAAGGGGCCTTCAAGGTAATCCGTTTCCTTTCGCAGAACATAGCCCGGATTCAGCGCGAAGGGACTCGTGAACGACGCACCGCCCACATAGCCGATTTAAAACCTTTTCAACAACCCGAGGAGGACCCGAGAGTGGACGACAGCGAGGGACGGCATGGGCCTGACAACCAGGCCACTTAGACATTAAGTTCCCCTTTGTTCACTAAGTTATCTAAGTTTCTTTCAATAGCACCGTCTCACCGTTCCGTAGAGTACATCTACTTAAGATTAGGTCCTGGGGTATAACATGTTTATATCCCGCAGAAAAGCAAGGAATACCACAACAACAGCGCGGGAGATGGCAGGCCGAGGCCGACAACCATGGCAGGAGCGTCGCCAGGGGGTGGAGTAGTGGCTGGACGGCCTCCCGGCGGTCCTACCCGAGGAGGAGCACCAGGTGCAGCTGGAGGAAGCGGATGCGGCAATGAACGGGCTCGACGACGACGACGTCAGCACGATCCTTTTTCCCGGCCTGCAGCCTCTCGCAGTACCCTTCGTCAGCTCCACCACCGAGACACCGGAGCCACTGCAGAGGCTGCAAGTAGTCTCTGACGACGCGGGCGTATCATCAACGCAGCCGGGGAGGGCCCTCCGCTGGGTTGACCCAGACGCGCCGACCACATCCGCTGAGGCCGCCCAACGCTCAGCAGCCCTCCTCGCCGAGCTACCCCCGGCCGACCGCCTCGAAGACTGGGAGGAAAATTTGCTATGGCCCTTGGACGAAGTGGCCGGCGTCGACTGGGTCGAGGCTCCCCCAACGTGGCGGGTCACCACACCTGGACGCCGAGTGCCTGACTTGTTGGTCGAACACATCCGGACCCAACACGAAGAGGGTGTCCATCGTCAGGTGCGGTTCGCACTAAACATAGATGGAGCTACCTTCAGAGCGACCCTGGGACGCGGAGGCCGGACCATCGTTGGTTTCCATTGGCATAGTAAGGGGGGGGGGTGTGAGGACTCACCTGAGTCCCACATTTTTCTTTTATTATTATTATTATTATTATTTTCCTATTTTTATTAATATTTCTTATTTTAGGTTAAGTAGATTGTAAGTATAACTGTTATGTAGTATTAAGTCATTTACGTTCCAATGAAGGAATCTGTTGATTTATATATATACAAGGTTTTTTTATGTAAAGGGTTAGGCGGAACTACCTCAGACGGTGGGGCCAACAAGTATAGGGTATAGGCTCGCTCACCATAACAGAGAGCGACAGCACACCAGCAGCGAGACGAACACCTGCAGCAAGAGCAGCAACGCTCACCACACACCAACAACAAGAGAGCGACCGCACACAGGCGCACATCGACAACAAGAGAGCGACCGCACACAGGCGCACATCAACGACAAGAGAGCAACCGCACACAGGCACGCGTCAACAGAAAGAGAACGACCGCACACAGGCACACGACAACAGAAAGAGAACGACCGCACACAGGCACACAGAAAGAGCGACCGAACCCACACACACGCTAGCAACAAGAGCGCCGACGCGCGCCAGCTGCAAGAGCGCCAGCTGCAAGAGCGCCAGCAGTAAGAGCGCGGACAGCGAGAGCGCCGACGCACACTAGCAACAAGAGCGCCGGCAGCGAGAGTGCCGACGCACACTAGCACCAAGAGCGCCGACGCGCAAGAGCGTCAGCAGTAAGAGCGCCGACAAAAAGAGCGCCGACGCACACTAGCAGCGATGCACGCCAGCAGCAGAGAGCAGCGAAACGAAGAGAGCGCTGCAGCCGTAGCAGAGCATGAGCCGAGCGGAAGGCTCGTTGGCAGCAGAGAGGGGAAGAGGAACCACGATGCATGCGCGCTGCAGCGAAGTGCGTGGTCGGCTCAGGCTCGGCGACTGCGCTGCCGGGAAGTGCGTGGTCGGCTCAAGCTCGGCGACTGCGCTGCCAAATCTAACGCCGGCCGGGAGGCTGGGAAGAATTTTGGCGCGTGGACGCTAATTAGTGTGTCGGGACCTCGAAAACATGCGGAAGTGAATCCGAAAAGTGGACAATTAAACAAAAACCATAATAACAAAACAAAGTGACGCGCCGCCGAAGGCAAGAAACAATAATAACATAAAATAAAATAAATAATAATAACAACAAGAAAACCAAAGGAGAGACAGCACAAGTGACGCGCCGTGAAGGGGCAAGTGAAACAAAACAGAGACAAACAACAAAGCGACGCGCCGTTAGACGGACCACGAGAAGGACGCCACGCCAGGGACGAGGGCGCACAGGACGAAGGAAAACGGGCGTGTGGAGTAAGGTGAGCGAGCCACTTGTTGGCCAACTGAGGCAGGGCCAGGTACTCCGGGCGAAAACAGTGGGACGGTGCTTAGGTAGGGCATTTTAGGGAAAAATAAATAAAAAGTGAAGTGAGAATGAACATGAAAGTGTCTTTTTTTGGAACAAACAGTGCACAGCGATGGGCGCGACTGCCGGGAAAGAGGCGTGTGAGTGTGTGTGTGTGTGTGAGTGATCGCGTGTGATGGCGGAACGCAAGACCGCGTGGCCCAACTGCTCCGGAGTCTCACTGGTGCGCCAGAAGGTCAATACCCAGCGCATACAGTGGAGTCCCTGGAGCAGCCGCAAGTCGGTGATCTCGCTAGCTGTTGGTTCATACCCGGCTCCGAGGTCACTCGAGAAGCGGAGGTGGTAACCCTCGCACGCTGTCGCTGACACCACTCCCCACACGCTGATAGGTAGGACATCTAGGCGGCCACGCCGTCTGGGAGATTATCTCCGCCATTCGCCAAAAAGGTGATCCCCACCACAGCAGGCCACCCTTCCTTCTTCGTCTCGGGTCTCAGCAAAAATTACAAATTTCCTGTAACGGGACCTGGCGCGATTGAGCTCACCTCAGCCCGAGACACTACCTTACATCCGTGTGCAGCTGTCGGCTCTTCGTGAGCCCGTGCGATCAACGAACCTGTCATGGCTGAAGGAATCCACAGCTTCCACTCCGATCCTTCGGCTGCGTCGCTGAGACATGGTCGTGCAACTCGCTTGAAGAGCAACCCGTCTTCCGTCTTCAGGTCTGGCAGGCACTGCTTATTCAGCTCGCCCTCCAGTACCAATTCCTGCCGCTTGAAGTCAGCGTGGATTAACACTGGAGCTGTGGTAAGTGCCTCCTTCAATTTCCTCATTGCCGTCTCAGCTTCGACGCTTAATGTAAAACGCTTATTCGTTTTTTTCAGGTATTCTGTTAGTGGAGCTGCGCGTGTCGCGAAAATTCGGATGAAACGACGTTACCATACTGCCGTTCCCAGGAACGCTCTCACTTCCTTGATCAATTTCGGTGTTGGGATGCGCTTTGTGTCCTCTACTCTGCTGGGATCCATCTGTAGAAGGCCTCCTCATACCACGAAGCCCAGGCATTTTAGTGTTTTAAAGCAGAAATTTGACTTTTTTTAACCCTATTGTCAACCCTGCTTCCTTTAGGCACTGAGCTACCCGACTGAGATAACGGAGATGTGTCTCGAAATCCGGTACAAGGATCAACAAGTCGTCCAAGTACACGAAAACATTCGTTCGGATCTCCGCGGGAATGACTTTGTCCATCAGCCGTACCAGTCGCTGTGCTGCGTTGCAAAGGCCGGACGGCATGACGCGGAACTGGTATAATGGACGACCTGGAATCGTAAACGCCGTGTACTCCCTTGACTTCTCGTCCAGCTCTATCTGCCAAAAAGCGTACTTCAGGTCGACGCTGGAGATATAAACCGTCTGGTCCAGCCTGGAAAGGATCCCCTCGACGCTGGGTAGCGGGTAAGCGTCCTTTTCTGTCAGTGCATTTAGTTTCCTCGCATCTAAACAAAATCGGTTCTTTCCAGGCTTTGAGACTATCGTCGTCCGGTTGCTCCACGGACTCTTGCCCTCCTCCACTACTCCGAGCGCTAGCATTTTGTCGCCCTCCTCCTCGGTGATTGCTTGGCGTGCCGGCGACATAGGATACGGACGGTCCTTGAATGATTTGGCCCCCTCTATCAGTTCGATTGAGTGAATGTCGACTGTAGTCCTGCCGAGGCCATGCCGCTCAAAGGTCAGGAACTGCCCTTGCAGGCATTCGAGCTGATGCTGCTGTTCCGGAGACAGTTCCCATCTTTCGGGGTCCATTTTGTGCTCGTCGCCTGCATCCCCGACGTAGTGCTCCATATCCTGGACCTGGAGTTCCGCGGCATCTTTCCCTTTGCCCTCCGCTGCATTTCGTCCGGTTATTTCTGGTGCCAACTCAAAGATTCGCCAAAAATCCACCCCCAGGTAAGATTTCTGCTCCAAGTAGGGGGATATGTAGAAAGTTATCATTCTAATTTTACCCGAATATTTCACAGGTATCTGCGCGCGGCCAAATATGGAGCGATCCTCTCCTGCGGCGGTGCGTACCTTGCAAAAATATCTTGTCATCGGCACGTTTATATTCTGCAGCAGCTCCCTGCAACCACGACCCAGGAGGCTGACGGATGCTCCGGTGTCAAGCAATCCAAGGACCCTGTTGAAGCACGACAGCATTATAAATAAATATAAATGTAGCTAAGCTAGAGATAAAGAGAACACAAGAAGTGTCGCTAAGCTTAAGCTACTCTCTTGGTTTGACGATCGGCAAATGCCGACGGCGAATTCGGGGAGTGTGGTCGGATTGTGGCCCACTCTCGGTAGTTAAAAATCCATTCGTTGTAAAGCAACCAAAGAAGCCAGCAGCAGCAATAAATTGTCAAATTTTTGAATTCTTAATCCGAGCCACCGCGTCCTTTTTATTTTTGTAGTTTTTTGTTCTCTAAAAAAGCTTAAAGATTTTGCATTGGCGCCCGAGCAGGTCCTTCGGTGTAGTGATTAACAATTTAATTCGTTTTCGGTGACAATTTATTTTGTGCTGTTTGTGGCAATTATTTCGCGCCTTTCGTGTGTGGGTGTTATTAAAATAAAATAAAGACAAACGTCGAACAAGTGTCCAAGTGCTTGTGGGAGTCGCCAACAATTTGAAGCCTATCAACTGGACCAACAGCTGCCAAGCCGTCTTCATCGTCGTCGTTGGACATATGGATAACAATTGTCGTTCCATGTCTATTGATTCGCTAGACAGTCTCCAGGTATTCAGTGTCAAAAATTGGGCGTACACGTAAATAGTGTTTTGTGTACTGTCGCTTTGGTCGACATTAAATTATTTAAGAAATTAAATAGCTCAATTTCTGACACTCATTTTGTTGCACAAATATATAGAATCATATGTATGTATGTATATGTATGTATTAAAAAATTCGCGACTACCTAAGTAAATAAATGACCGCCAAATATTGAGCAGAACAAAACTGTTAGGAGGTACATATATGTACATATGTATAGACACACACATATAAAAGCGAACATACATACATATGAAGTTTAGTTTATTTTTTTTCTTTTATAAATTTATTTTTTTTTTTATTGGGACAAAAACCCGTTGCGGGGCCAATTAATGTTTGCTGCAGCTAACTGCAAAACGGGAGTAGCGTGTGTTTTTATATATTTGTACGATATTTATGAGATTTGGCATGTGTTTTGGTGTTGTATGTTTTTATGTACTTATTTAATGTTATATGTATATTTTTATTCTGTTCTAGGTTGGTATTGTTGAATCATTTATTAAATTTGTGTATAATATTTATTTTTATTTTGTTTATGTTATATGTTTACTTATTTTCTAGCATTACTTCCTACAGCTCTTCCTTCTCTCCTATTTCTTCCTAGTTTGGAGCTGCCAGGGTGTACTGCCTGGTCCCGGAGACATGCTCCACGTATATGTCCCGGGACCACCTGATGGTGTCGGCCACCATCAGTTTCCGCATCAGGCCGGCGTAAAACTTGGAGACACCCAATGCCTTGAGGACCCTTTCATTCTTCGGGTCCCACGAGCCCAGGGCTCCGACAATGAATGCCTCCAGTTTTACTTGGTATCCTAGGGCGCGCAGGGCTTCAGCTAGGGGGCGGTATTTTTCGATTTTTGCGCCCCTCGCTAATTCGAACGCTTCGGCCCCGTTCTCGAACGGAATAGTGACATCCACTATGACGATGTTTCTACTCCGCTCGTCGCGCCATACCAGATCCGGCCTGAGGGCCGCCAAGTCCTCGGCGACTCCTTCCACGCGGCCGTTCACCCTGGGGGTCCCCAGGCGTGAGCCAGCTTTGGCGAGGCGTTCCATCATGTGTCTCTGCTGCATTGCGTTTGAGTGGCGCATGCAGTGGCACAACACGTGAGGGATGCTCTCCAGCACATATCCACAAACCCGGCAGCGCTTGTCGCCGCTGCCCCATCGGATCGCTCCATTTAAAGGGAGGACTCCCAGTCGGGCTCTGTGGATGAACCGCCAGTCAGCAAACCTAGTAAAACTTCCGTTATGGACGAATGCGTTGCTGACTGCGGTCAGAGTGGAGAGCTTCGCCACCTTCCCCTGGTCGGGTTTGCTGAGGAGGATGGCCAGGAACTCCTCCTGAGCTGCGCTTCTGAGGCGTTGTATGAGTAGGGACCTGGAGTTCGAGTCAGTGGCTACTGGTCGGTTTTTTGGGCCTCTACATTCGACCAGTAGCTCACCTCCTCTCCAGGCCCATCGCACTCCCAAAAGCGTGGCTTGCCTTTTGGTGGCCATCCTCACTCTCGACCAGAATCCGGCATCGCCATAGCTGGCTGTCTCACCAGATAGGACGGAGCCCGAGAGAAAGTGGGCCATCTCTTCGCCGGATGGCTCCCGGTTTATTTTTCTCTTTACCGCTTCTCTCAGGCCCCCTCTTGCTATCTGGGAGACGACCTCACCAGGGCAGGACATCATTCGATGCGCCTGGGCGATGGTTAGAACATCAGCAAGGACAGCTGAAGGTAGTATTCCCGCTCCGGCTTTTCTCATTGGGGTGAATACTACCTCCGCGCTCGCCCTCTGTGGTAGATACAGCCATTTTTTTATGTATTTTTTAACAGCTGTATCTAGGTGACTCAGCGGGGCCCGCAGTGTGGCGCCGCTTCGTAGCACGAAGTCGAGCCTCGGTGCTACGAAGGTGCGGACCGCGTCAATCTTTTGCCACGGGGCGAGCAGCGAGCCATCTATCCTTGCGATGTCCCCAACCATCGTTTCCATCGCTGCCCTGGGTGTTTGGTCCACGTCTAGACCCACGGGGATGCCGAGGTAGTCGTAGGCATCCCCCGCTGTCATTGCCGGTAATGGCGTGCCACGGACGAGGAAGTCGGTTTGCACTGTCCTTCGCAGGGATTTCTTACCCGTGAGGTGCAGGGTCGCGCACTTCCTCGGGTTGAAGTGCAGACCGGCTTCAATTGCGGCGTCGTCCGCGGCACGCAGCAAGGATCTCATCTCCTCTGGGGAGCTCACGATCAGTACCAGGTCATCGGCGTACGCCAGCGTGCTGATGCGGCTCCCGTGAAGCAGGTACCCCGCGTTGACGGTTTTGATTTTGCGAAGTACCCGCTCCACTGCCATGTTGAAGAGGATGGGGCTGGCTGGGCAGCCCTGTCTGACCCCAGCTTCGATCGGGATCTCTTCCGACACGCCATCAATGGTTTTGACGGTGGTCGCGGTACCGGTAGCCAACTGATGTAGTAGCGCTTGGATCCTTGGAGGGATCCCCATACCGGCGACCGCGTCCATGATGGTGGCGTGCGGAATGGACCCGAATGCGTTGGACAGGTCCAGCCAGCCCACGACGAGGTCCTTGCCTTGTCTGCGACTTTCCTCCAGCACTTGGCCAAGAACAAAGATGTGTTCATGGCAGCCTTCGTACTAGAGGAAGCCTTTTTGTTCCTCGCTGAGCCGCCCTCCTCCTGTGAGGAACGTCGTCAGCCTGTCCGCTATGACGGCCGCGAACAGTTTGGGGATGGTGTCACCCATGGAGAGAGGCCTTCAGTTTGACAGGTCAGTTCTGTCCCCTTTCTTGTGGATTAATATTGTTCTTGATTTTTTCCACAGATCGGGGACATGACCTGTCCTCAGGCAGGCGTTGAACACTGCCGTGAGCATGGAGGCCTTCGGGTCGATTTTCTTAAGGCTTCCATAGGTGACACCATCAGGACCCGGCGCAGAGCTGTGTGTCCTTCTCAGGCGTGCGAGCACCTCCTCTTGCGTGAGGGGGCTCTGGAGCGCGTCCGCGCGGTCCTCTTCTCCTGGCACACACCAGGTTGGCCAGTCGAAGGGACGCACGCGCTCATCGCCGTCCTTGGCGAACATCTGAGTTGAGTTGGGCTATTGAGCGTTGTTGGTGGGATTGTTAAGTCGATGGGTGGGCTTGCCGGGCTATTGAGGGTGGATGGGGTGATGACTATTTCGGGGGGGTCTGTGTGGCTATCGTGCGTGTGTGGGGGGAGGGGTGGTTGATGGTGGCCGTGCCGTTCTCCCCCTGATCGCTGTGGCGGTGCTGGCGAGGCTATCGGGAGGCCTTCTGCTCGCAGCAGAGGGCGCCGAGCCTCCCAGACCGATACGGGGAGGGGCCGCAGCCCTGGGCGACGCTGTGGTGGAGGTCAGCGAGCGGACGGGCGCAGGCGAGGCCGACGGCTGGTTGCCGCTTCTCAGCAGTCGACTCGTCGTGCCCGTTATTTGGCCAGTGGCGGCGGGGGGAGCAGGGGGGGCGTTGTGGGCGGGCGACCGTTGCGGGTTTGTTGGCGGTGTCCGCGCAACGGCCGGTGCCCTCAGGCTAATCAGTCTATTGGGTGTGGGGACAGCAGTCCTGGCGCCCGTGGCAACGGGGCTGCGCGCGGGGGAGGGTCTGCTCCTGGGCGGTTCCGCGCGGCTTGCCGTAGGACTGGGAGCAACACGCCCGCTCGTGGGGGCGGTCCTAGCGCTGGCTCTTGAAGCCACGGGGCTTAGCGCCGGGTGAGGCTGTTGTCCCAGGGAGGAGGCAGGCGGAGGGGCGAGCAGTGACGCAGCGGGTGTGGCAGTCGCCTCTACGAGCATCCCGTGGGCGTCTGTGACGATCTCGGGATGGCTCGCGGCTACGTGGGCCTTGAGCTGCTTCATCCCACGCGGCATATCAGTGTCGCATACCCGGCAACGGTATTTAATGGCCACTTGCGGGTGGCGCCGGAATATGTGCCGATATGCCGCAGCGTACGTGCCGTATATGCCCAACGACCTCGTGGGGTGCCCCGCGTACGCATCCATACATATGGAGCAGCGGAAGCTCCCCACGAAGGGGTAGGCGAACACGTGCACTCGCTGGGAGCTCATCGCCACGACTACTACTACTAATGACCGCTACGTCACTAACTATAGACAAAAAAAAAAAAAAAAAAAAAGAAAAAAATCTAATACTCGCTATCGGTCGAAGGAATGATGAAGGTTCAAGCTGACCGATAGCGAGCAACAACAAACTTAAAAAAATAGAAAAAAAAAAAAAAAAAAAATGGAGAGAAAAAAAAAAAAGAAACTTAAATATAATGACTTAAAAAATAAAACATATAATAGTAGGTTCAAGCTGACTGATAGTGAGACCAAAAAAAAAAAAAGACGGATTACAACGAAAGTATGATCGCACTACACTTTTGATCTTAGCCAAGAGGCCGAGAAGCGATCGCATTATAACAAATAATAATAATAAACAAAAACGGCAATATTTATCTTTCATTGAATAACAAAATTGGTGGCTTACATATTAATTATTTTAATAATCTCCTTCCGATCTTCGGTTAGCATACATACGAGTATTTACATATTGACCGCTAACTTGGAACATCTGTGAATACACAACTACATACGTATATATTGGCGTTTGCATATACACATATACATTTGTCGTTGCGTTCGTTCACCTCGAACCTTCCTCTGGGCTTACATATTTTCGTTATTTCGACTTTCTTGCATTTGGCGCTGCTTGCATTTCGTCACTCCGCACCCCGCATATTCTATTGCTGTCTACAAACGTAGCATAGAAAACGTTTGGTTTAATTCTCGTTTTCTCTTGTTGCTTCTTTCGTTTGTTTGATATACATACCACTTCGAGTGCGTGTGCATATATTCTCTCATTACTTTGCATACCCCGCATTTTACATTGCTGCCAACAAACGTAGTTACAGCAAAAGTTTCGCCTGCCTTACTCTTGATAGCTTGGATCATTTTCGTTTGTTGGCTCACACAACGCATAGGTTGCGCGAATGTGTGTGTATAGGAAAGCTAGATTTACATAGTCAGCATCGTTGCGAGGGTAGCTCAGAAAGTTTGTGACATTTAGTTTTTGTTGATTTTTATTTATCTTATCAGCCAACATGTCTGAGACCGAGAAGGCAAGTGAAAAGCCACAAATCAGCAAGACAAGTTCAAAATTAACACTGTGCTTGCAAAGATTTGACAAAGTTAGTGCTGATATTGCTCGTATGCAAACAGCAATCAAAGCAATGACCATATCATTTGATAAAACAGAGTTAGCGTGCCGATTAGAGCTGCCAGATGGTTATATACAAAAGGCAATCGATTTACAGGCTGATCTCGATAATTTAAGCCCGCTTTATGATTCTAGAGGGCCATTAGAAGACTTATGTGTCGTCACAAGGGTATTGTACATTAATGCATCCAAGCCGACTTCAGGGCCAAAAACTGAGAATGATTGCTCCGTAGTTTCGAGCCAGCGATCTCAGTTGCCGAAAGTGCGTTTGCCAAAATTTAGTGGCAAACATTTGGAATACAAAAATGTTATGTGCCTCTTTGATAGTTTAGTCGATGATCACTTCAATCACTTAGTATCCTCTTTGTCAGATGAAGCATTGGGGGTAGTTAGGCCGTACCAATTAACGGATTGTAACTATCCAATCCATTTCGGCTGAATGTTGGGTATTGAAATCGATTTCAACAACACAGCCTGGACATTCCATGGGTATTTCAAATTGGAAATTACTCAAAAATATAAAACTGGTAGACCCAGAATTCAATAGACCAGCTAAGGTGGACATTCTTTTGGGAGCAGAATTGTTCTACGAATTATTGTGCGTTGGGCAAATAAAATTGGGTTCTGAACTTCCTATAATGCAAAAAACGCTGCTAGGATGGATAATAGCAGGCAAATGTACTGGACAAGTGCCTAGGCATCAGTTCAGTGGGTGTTTAATGGCCCAAACTAATTGCTCTCGATTCGTTAGTTAACCGTTTCTGGGAATTGGATCAATCTCCATTCGAATCGAAGGCTGTTCGCCAAACAGCTGAACAACAGGCTTGTGAACTTTTTTCGAGAAAACTGTAAAGCAGTTATCTTCTGGTCGTTTCCAAGTGGATCTCCCTTTCAAGACCGATCCAAAAGTTCTTGGCCTGTCTTTTCAAACTGCTGAAAGGCGTTTTTTGCAACTTGAGCGTAAAATATCAAAGGATGCAGTTCTTAAAACTATGTACCATGACTTCCTGAAAGAACAGCATTATTATATTCCTCATCAATGCGTTCTTAGGCCTGAAAGTTCCTCCACCAAGTTTCGTGTAGTTTTTGACGCTTCTAGTAAGACGTCAGCAGCTGTTTCACTTAACGAAACACTGATGGTGGGGCCGACAATTCAGAGGGAGCTATATTCAATCCTGATTAATTTCCGATTGAATAAGTATGCCGTAACTGCTGACATTTCAAAAATGTGGAGAGAAAATACTTCACAAAATATTCAAGCATACCGACTTAATACAGTCACATACGGTACAGCTTCTGCACCTATTCTGGCGATACGCAGCTTGTTTGAGCTAGCCAACATGCACGCACAATCACATCCTATTGGATCAGATGTGATTAAGAAGTGCTTTTATGTTGATGATATGAGTATACAAGAACTTTACACTATTTGCAATGAAGTTCAAAAGATATTGGAATCAGGATGTTTTCCACTTGCCAAGTGGGCAACAAACTGTAGAGATCTGTCGTTCAAAACAAAAGCTAGCGAAGAAGTGAGTCTCAAAACTGATGACCAGAGTTCCGTAAAAACTCTTGGGATGCGCTGGGCACCTCAAGAGGATATATTTAAATATCATCTCGATGTGGACAGTTTTGCTTTGGCTAAGCCAACGAAACGCAACATATTGTCTGCAGCTTCTCGCTTATTTGACCCTCTTGGTTTCTGTGTCCTATTGTTACCAAGGCCAAAATGTTGTTGCAGGAGTTGGGGAGACTGAAAATAGACTGGGATGAAGCCATTCCAATGAGTCTTCACACTACATAGAATAAATTTACCATGACCTTGCGCGATTTACATAAAATTCGCATTCCCCGGTACGTATGTCTAAATACGTATCAAAGGGTTCAGATACATGGCGTTGCCGATGCATCCAGTCATGCATATGGTTGTTGCATATACGTTCGAACTTGCAACAACCGAGACGTTTGCATTACATAGCTCACTGCAAAGTCCAGCTCCAGTAAACGTGAAAACAATACCCCGACTAGAGCTATGTGCAGCGCTCTTGCTGGCCAAGCTCTGGCACCAAATTGCGACGACCTTATCAAAATTTAATATAGAAAGTTTGAATTTCTGGTCGGATTCACAGATTGTGCTGTATTGGTTACAACGTGATTCTGGCACATTAGGCACATTTGTAGCAAATAGAGTTGCAGAAATTCAGGAATTGTGGAAAGGTATTGTGTGGCGTCACGTTCCAACAGATGCTAATCCGGCGGATTTAGTATCGAGAGGAACCGACATAGACGAGATTGTTAGCTCGTTATGGTTCAAAGGGCCAAGTTTTTTGAAACTGGAGGAAGACCAATGGCCTCAGCTTCACCTGGTTGAAATAGCGTCGGAAATCAAATCCTCCGATGACAAAAAAAGTGCTGTTATATGTACTTTGGCAGAAGTTGAGCCAAATTGCTTTGTTGAGCTAATCAAGCGTCACTCCAACTTTCCAAAATTGATTCGCATAATGGCTTATGTGCTTCGATTCTGTTACAAAGAGCTCAAATCAGATTATCTCGATGTGTCGGCATCAGAAAGAAATATTTCATTTCTAAAACTGATCGCCGTAGTACAAAGCACATCGTTCAAAAGTGAATTGAAATTACTGAGACAATCAGTAGTTCTAGCACCAATGTTGCAATCGCTGAATCCATTTATTGATAGATTTGACAAAAATGGAATACAATTTGAACTCATTCGAGTAGGAGGACGTTTGTTACACGGGCCTCTCTCTTATGACACTAAATTTCCGCTTTTAATGACAAAGAAGTCAGGATTTATTCAACTTTTTGTAAGATATTTGCATCGTAGTCACTACCATGCTGGTCCAAAAGTTCTAGTTGGACTTTTGAGGCAGCAAATTTGGGTAGTAAATGCTCGAAGTTTGTGCACTACAGTTGTTCGGAATTGCATACACTGTTTTCGATACAAACCAAAATTGTTGGGGCAAATAATGGGAAATTTGCCTGCTGATCGTCTTCGAGAAGGTCGGCCGTTTCGAGTATATGGAGTAGACTTTTGTGGGCCGTTCTATGTTAGCTATAGAATCAGGGGTAGACCACCAATAAAAATGTATGTTGCCGTTTTTGTTTGTTTTGCCTCAAAGGCGGTTCATTTAGATTTGGTAACCGATTTATCGACTGATGCCTTTTTGAACGTTTTTAAAAGGTGCATCAGGAGACGCGGATTACCGGAGACGATATTCAGCTACAACGCGACGAATTTCGTTGGAGCGAGCAACGTTCTGAGGGAGCTGCAGACGGCGTTCCACAACAACGAAGCGAGGCTGGTGAACTTTGCGGCGGAGAGAGGAGTGCAGTGGAGGTTCATTCCCCCCGCGCCCCGCACTTCGGAGGATTGTGGGAAGCCGCAGTGAAGTGTGCCAAGCACAGGCTTCTGCGAGGAGCGACCAATGCCAACCTGACGCAGGACGAGTTGAGCACACATCTGGTGGACGTCGAGGCGCTGCTCAACTCCAGGCCATTGCTCGTCGACAGCAGCGATCCCAGCGATGGAGAGGTGCTGACGCCAGGCCAAACTTTGACCATGTGAAGTGTCAACCTTGACTGTCGAACCACCAAAGTTTTGCGCAAATCGAGCGTCATTATCGTTTACTCTCAGTGCAGTCAACATGTCGAGTTTCGTGCCGAATAAAGAGCAAACGCCGACAGTGTTAATTTTCTGTTTTCATTTGAAGAAAACAGCTGCGGAATCGCACCGAATGCTTGTTGAAGCCTTTGGCGAACAAGTACCAACTGTGAAAACGTGTGAACGGTGGTTTCAAAGCTTCAAAAGTGGTGATTTTGACGTGGACGACAAAGAGCACGGAAAACCACCAAAAAGGTACGAAGACACCGAATTGCAAGCACTGAGTTCTTGAAACCCGGCGAAACGGTGAATACTGCACGCTACCAATAACAATTGAACAATTTGAACCGTGCGCTTCAGAGAAAACGACCAGAATATCAAAAAAGACAACCCAAGGTCATTTTTCTCCAAGACATACTTCATTTTCTCCATGCAAGATCGGTTCGCGACACGTTGGAAACACTCGATTGGGAAGTGCTTCCGCATGCGGCTTACTCACCAGACCTGGCCCCATGCAATTACCACCCATTTGCTTCGATGGGACACGCAATCGCTGAGCAGCGCTTCGATTCTTACGAAAAATATGAAAAAATGGCTCGATGAATGGTTTTTCGCAAAAGACGATGAGTTCTACTGGCGTGGAATCCACAAATTGCTCGAGAGATGGGAAAAAAGTGTAGCTAGCGATGGCAAATACTTTGAATAAATGATTTTTTCTTTTTTCGCAAAATTTAACGTGTTTTTTTTATTAAAAAAAAACGACATTTCATACTTGTACACCTGATAAACTCATTGGACGTGAATTGTCTTCCGTTATCGGAAACTAACGTATCAACTAAATCATTTCTACAGAACAATTCTCGCAATTTAGATATTGAATGATGAAGTAATGTCTTTTGTCTTGAAAACTTCAACCCATTTGGAATATGAACAAACTACAACCCTTAAATAATAATTTTTAATTGGTCCTCCAAAATCTACATGGATTCTGCTCCAAATTTGTCCATTTGTTTTCCAAGGTATCAATGAAGACTTTTATAATACATTTTCTAATCAAATTTTCAATTTCTAAGTCCATATTTGGCCACCATACGTATGAGCGAGCTAACATTTTGGTTTTCACCATACCAAGATGTGACTTATGAAATTCTTGTAGAATCTGTTGCCTGAGTTTAGTTGGGATAACGACACGATGACCCCACATTATACAGTCACATTCTACAGATAATTCATTGGCCTTATTGATGAAGCTACCAAATGTATCTTTATTTAATTTTTGTAGTGATCCAAATTTTAAGGATTAACAAACTTTTGACAAAATCGAATCATGTCGTGTTTCACGAGCAATGCTCATAAAATTCAATTTATATGGACTGTTTGATTGTATAAAATTGACATTATTGAAATCATCATTTTTATCAATCACTTCGAATTGCGGAATTCTTGACAAGCTATCTGCTATCTAAAACCTGATAAGATTAATGCCCATCTTTGCAATCGTGCAGATGCCATAAGTGGCAATCCTTTCTTATCTCCAAATATACTTAACAGAGGTTTGTGATCAGTTTTCAAAATAAATTTTATACCTAACAGATATTGTTTCAATTTCATTACGCTATATACAATAGCAAGCGCTTCTTTATCAAGCGTGCTGTAATTGATTTCACTTTTTGGTAGTGCCCTTGAAATGAATGCAATTGGTTTTAGACCATCTGAGAATTTGTGTGCTAAAATACCTGAAACTGCATTAGAACTAGCGTCTGTGGTAAGTACAATTGGTAAATCAGGATTATAGTGAACTAACACCTGATCAGAAGTTATCTGTTCTTTAATTTTGTTGTATGACTTTTCACAACTATCGGACCATTGAAATTGCACGTCTTTTTGCAATAATTTATACAATGGACTCATTATCTGAGCAAAATTATTTACAAATTTTGAATAGTAATTAGCTATTCCTATAAAAGCTCGAAGCTGTGATATATTTTTAGGTGTCGGTGCTGATAACACACAGGATACCCTGTCTTTGTTTTTGCTCAGACCGTTTTCACCGATAGAAAATCCCAAATAACGGATCTTGGACTTGAAAAATTCACATTTATTGACATTCAATTTAAGTCCTACTGACTTCAATCTTCTAAGCACATTTTTTAAATTTTTTATAAGTTCCTGCAAACTAGCACCAGTCACAGTAATATCATCTTGATAAACTACTATGCCTTGCATGCCTTGAAATAAACATTCCATTGTCTTTTGGAATATAGCTGCTGCTGTCTTTATACCAAAAGGTAATCGCTTTACTTTTAAAGGACCAATGTGTGTGCTCCAAGTACATCTTAGTTGAGATTCCTCATCTAAGTGTAGTTGATTATATGCATTGCTTAAATCAAGCTTTGTATATAATGTGCCTCCTTGAAGTGCTGCAAATATGTCGTCAATTCTCGGTAATGGGTATCTTACATCAATCAGACATTTGTTTAGAGTAACTTTATAATCACCACATATTCTAATATCACCATCTGGTTTTAAAATTGGCACCAATGGAGTTCCCCAATCAGAACTGTCAACGTACTCTAAAACACCTAAGTCAATAAGATTTCTTAGCTTTTGCTCAATTTTTTCTTTCCATGCTAGTGGTAACTGCCTTGGCTTGAAAAATATTGGTTTAGAGCCATCCTCTAAATGCAATGTTACTTTACTTAAGTTGAATGAACTTAAATCGGGTTTAAATACTTCCGAAAATTCATTTTTAATTTGTTCTGTAAGTACAAAGTATTGTTTGTTCACATTTATGTTGTTTACCTGTACTAAATCAAAATTAAAGGCTCTTAAAAATGTCCTACCAAGCAAAGCTGGACTCGTTGTATTTGTAACTACGACTATCATTTGTTTTACTATGCCTCTATATTCAATCATTGCATCGTACTCACCAACAATCTCGATAGTGTCACCATTATAATTTACAAACGGCACTTTGCATTTTCTTAGTGTCCTCTTATTAATTGCTTTTTCATATGTTGCTTTTGGAATCAATGTGCAAGGTGCACCAGTGTCGCAAACAACATTCATGTGACATCCATCAATAATTACAGGTAAGGTATACACATCACTAATAGTTGTAGTTGAAGCCACATTTAATACTGAAAAACTTTGATCAATTTCATTAGTATTTGAATTAACATTTAAATCATTTAATTTTGATATATGATTTACAGATTTTGATTTACAAACTTTCGCCAGAAGCCCTCTTTTTCCACAATTACGACAGTCATAGCCTTTGTATTTGCATTCGTCAGAGTTATGGTTTCGCCAGCCACAATGCGTACATGCCTTTTTCTCCATGCCTTTGCCTTTGCCTTCCGTCTCGTTGTTTTTGCCTTTGCCTTTGTTGTGTTTCGCCTTTGGTTTGCCCTTGAAGTTATCGTTGTTGCTTCTATGTACGTAGTTCACGTTCTCTTCAGCTCTTTTATCGGTAATCTTCGTTTCCATTATCATTGCTTTTCTTAATGCGTCCAACAGAGATAGATGCTCGTCTTCTTCGCATAACCGTTCAAAAATTGCACTGGGAAGACTCATGATGAATTGGTTTAAAACAAATGCTTCAAGATTTTGTCCAAACTTGCAATTCAATGCTAACTGTTTGACACGTGCATACCAACTTGCAACGGTTTCGTTTTCACTTTTTGTGGACATGTGAAATGTTTTTCTTTCCCGAAACACAAGTGTTGGAAGTGTATAATGCATAAGCAATATTTCACAAAGTTCTTTGTATGTTTTAGATAACGGTGAGTGTGGACTGCACAAGCTATGTAGAACAGTGTACGGTAGTGATCCAATAGATTTTAGTAACGATGCCTTTTGCGTGTTTTCTTCATTTATATTTAATTCGCACAATACGAATTTACATGACATGAAGGCGCTTAAGTGTGACCGTGTTATCATAAACTTAATACCTTACAAATATAAATGTAGCTAAGCTAGAGATTAAGAGAACACAAGAAGTGTCGCTAAGCTTAAGCTACTCTCTTGGTTTGACGATCAGCAAATGCCGACGGAGAATTCGGGGAGTGTGGTCGGATTGTGGCCCACTCTCCGTAATTAATTGGTTCATTCGTTGTTTAATCCGAGCCACCGCGTCCTTTTTATTTTTGTAGTTTTTGTTCTCTAAAAAAGCTTAGAGATTTTTCAGACCCGCTCACCGCCTATCTTTATTTCGGCGAATGGTCTGGGAACGCATGGCTGCCAGTTGATGTTCGCTAAATAACCGGTTCCTGTCCTCCAGGTATCTCTGCATCCGCTCCTCAAATGGTATTTTCGTACTTATCCTACTTTGTTGATCCTTATTAATTTGTATATTTTTTAAATTTACAATTTCCCTTAAAAATTACGAATGGGCAAGGTTCAGGTTCTTCTACGGGTGCGTGTATCCCGTTCTGCCCACACCTGGGCGTCCGTTTCCCGCGCAGTTCGGGCATGTTGGTGTCACCGTCCCAGGCTTGCCGCATCGGTAGCAAAACAGCTGGCGTGTTGCCGATTCGCAGTCACGGAACATGTGGCCAGCCTCCCAACAGCCTCCCATACCGGCTTATCTGGAGCCTTCGGCCGCCATTTGCGCAGCTCTTCCATATCCTGGATCGGCGGGTCTTCTTCATCTTGCACGATCGCCTCGTGGACACGAGGTTTGAAGTTGACAGGAGGCGCTGGCTGAGGCGCATAAGGAGTCCGTCCTCGATGCACGAAACTGCGTTCCACTTCCGCTGCCTCATCTCGTAGCTCGTCAACGGTAAATATGTCCATAGCGTAAACGTAGCGTGCGACACTCTCCTTGAGACCCTTCTTTATAATCTTTACCAGGTGTCTCTCCGCCATGGGCTTGTTGAGTCTCGACGCTAGTCTCCGCATATGGTGGGTTTAGTCTTCCACGGTCTCTCTTGCCTGCTGTTCCCGTTGGAGGAGCTCATGCATCCTAGCATGCTCCGTTTTGTGGCTGCGGAATCTGTCAATTAGGGCCTGACGCAGTTGCACTAAGCTGGTTACTGTCGAGTGCCTGACATGCATCCAGTACCACTCTCTTGCCCTTCCGGTAAGGAGAATATGGAAAGTGCGCAGGATTTCCGCCCATGGACACCTATACTGCCTCTGGAGAAAGTCAGGAATAAAAACTTAGGCATAACTCCATGGCGGATTCGCGCCTCCTCTCTGGGAATGCTGATCAGATCCCATTCTGCAGGTTCCTCAACTCTTGCCGGCGGCGCAGTCGTTGGCCTAATGGTCTCGTTCACCATTTTCATCAGTTCCAGATTGCTCTGGCGCAGATGATTTTTTAAGGCCTGTCCGATTTCTGCATCAAAGAACTGCCGGTAAGTTTACGCTCCTGTTGCTATCGCCAAATTGACTGCTGATTTCACCACACTATCCAAATTGTCTTGCAGAGCTTCTGGCTGTTTCCTGGAGGCTTCTGGATCTGCTGGTCGTTGGATTTTCTGCATGCTGGTTCTGGATTTTGGAAATCCTACTTGGAGTCCGGAGGAGTCCCCCCATTCCCAACGCCATCTGAGGACCGACTGCGCCGTCTCCATCAGAGGACCATGTCGATTCTTGCGCTTCTGGCACCGACCCCTTTGACCGCAGGTAATGCACACCAGCATCTCTTTCTTGACTCATTTTAATGTTTTTTATTTATTTGTTTACAGGGTATGGCAAGGCGGTTATAGTTTAAATAATGTTTAAATAATTTGATGTGCATGCAATGTAATGAAATGTAATGTAATGGAATGCAAAGTCTCCTGTTAAATTAATAATAATAATAGTGTGTGTGTGTGCAGGCGAGATATGTATTAAATAATATTAATGATTTAATGTTAAATAGGTTATAAAAATATGTTATATCAATAAAGGAAAATGTAAACAAGTGTAATTATACAATATATATATTTTTTATAAATAATAGTATGAGAATTAATAAATGTATATATATATAAGTTAACTGAAGTCAACAGTCTCCAGATTGCTGACCGTAATATGACTCCGAACGAATCTGCTTAGCCAGCATTTGACCGGATGTCGTTGCATAGTCGGCAAACACAGCATAGTCGACAAACACAGCACAGGCCGCTATGAGTATGATTGCGAAACAGAGTTTCGCTTTCATTTAGCTCTAAGAATTCGTTTGTACTCAGTTTGACTTTTGATTCCGTCGCTACAGCCACGGCTAACGGTCATAATAAACATTTAATTAAAAAATCCCTGTCTTTGATTGTCACGGCCCGCGCCTGACATTGCACTTGTAGAGCCGTGCGCGATATCGCTGGCTAAAGAAATAATTGGCGCCCAACTCGTGGTAGTAATGCCACGACCTACCCGGTCTACCCAGTCTTCAACAAAGAAAAACAGTTTTAAGGACCTAAGTGCTAATCAAGCCGTTTACTTCAAAGTACTTGCGAGCGTGTGCAGTGATCTCTGTGGTTGCGCGAAGCTACAGGAAACGTCGAACAATTGCTGACCTAAGAATCTATAGGCAGCAATAGTGAATAGTTCACTGAAGCCGCCGGAGCTCTTCGGGCAGCGGAGACAGCAGCACAGGAACATCAGAAGCCGCAGCTGCAGCGAGATTACATCGAGGAGATGGTTTACATAGCTCAAGGCACAACATTAAAAGACATGTAAGTGGGCATCTTCATTCAAACTCGTTTTAAGTTGGCAATTTAAAAAAGAACTGATCAGTTTTGCAAGTGTTTAATGTTATTAAAAGAAAAAAAGCTGGTAAACTTAATAGTAGACGTGAATTTTTGTTGCAATCAGAACTGTGATTGCCTCTATGATTAGCATTGTTTTATTTTTCCTCTTTTGCTCCCACTTGTCTTTGTTCTTGTGTTTACCCAATATTGTGTCGTAACATGATCCGTTGAGTTCTGTGACATTCTTCATTTGTTTACATTTCAAGCTCATGTCATCGCCGTTCCGACAGTATAGAACTACTCGTCAGCAGTGTAGTGATTCAGACTCTGATCGCGACGATCAGCGTATTCGCATACCAGCGACAAGGCTCACACCCCCACCCAGAGTTAGCGTCATGGACCCAGAACAATTAAAGGCAATGGTACTGGCGTCTGTCAATTCGGCTTTAGCTGAGCAATCGGCTGCGAACCGACAAAGGGAAGAGGCCTTTGTAGACAGAGTCAACCAGTTGTCCGATCAAATAGCAGCAGCACATATCGTCACGCCAGAGGTGCGGGCATATACTGCGATAGAGATAAGAGACAACATTCGTTGTGACGAGCCGTTAGATGCAGTCAAATGTTTGCTAGAATTCATGGGAGTTCAGGAATTGTATGTTTCCTGGAGACTGGCGGCCCTCACCGCCTATTATATCTTCAAGCCATATAATGGCAGTTCACGCCACTACCAGGCAGTCATAATTATAAAAAGCAAGGTTAGGTAACCGGCTGATGCCGTCTTAGCTTCGTTCGGCACGGTGCTGAACTTTGACGCTTTTATAAGTCGTCTTGATTTCACGTTATAGTGACAAAAGACCAATTCACGTAATAGAGCAGGAGTTAGGTACGCTACGACAGGGCGGCCTGTCTTTGCTACAGTATTATGATGAGGTCGAGAAAAACCTGACATTGTTGACGAATAAAGTCAACATGTCCACGAGCCAGCCTTGGCCAAGGGCCTGTGTGAAAAGTTCAGTGACGATGCTCTGCGAGTATTTATATCAGGGCTTAAGAGAAGCTTAACAGACGTTCTTTTCGCAGCGAAACCAAAAGATCTTCCGTCTGCCCTGGCGCTGGCACAGGAGGTTGAATCGAACCATGAGAGATATGCGTTCGCAGCCAACTTTGCAAAAAGCCTAGAGGACAGGGAGCGTAAGCCAAATGCCCGCCAGCACGAGAGAACATCTCAGCAGGCGGAGGCACAACCAAGTGGTTCGAAAAACCCACATTTCAGCAAGAATTCCAAACAGCAAGGCCAATCCAGCCAGCGTGGCAATGGTCAGCAGAGCTATGCGAAAGCGCAAGAGCCCATGGATGTCGACCCTTCCCTTTCCAACTTTGTTCAGCCCACACAATTCCCAGCTGGCACAAGCAAGCGGTCGGCCGCGTCCAATCGCACCAACAACAACCAAAATCAGCAGAGAGTGAACCATGTCACTCAGACTGCGGGACAGGGGGCTGGATCATACGCCAGTGCCGCCAGTGGTGCGGTGGAACAGATTGACGATGACGCCGACTCCGATTCCCTAAATTTTTTATAGGAAAGTCCCTGCTTCCCGTCATCAGACGGAGAGTAGCAGGGTGCGATATGAAGTTCCTCGTCGACACAGGCGCGTCCAAAAATGTTATCCGACCACACAAAGGATTGCGCGGTGTCCGTCCAGTGGATTCTGTGTTCAGAATTGACTCAATCCATGGCACGACCCAAATTAACCAGAAATGCTTTGTATCACTGTTCAATGTGAAAGAAGTATTCTTCATTTTACCGGACTTAACCACGTTTGACGGAATAATCGGACTCGACCTATTAGCACAGGCCGGCGCATCGCTATGCCTAGCTTCCGGTCAACTCAAGTGAGGAACGGAGGTCGAACAGATCTCCTTTCACTCCTGCGCTAACGTCAATTTCACTGATGTGGATTGTTCGGACGCGCCACCCCAAAGTTCGTGGTTCTTTTTTAAAGATGCTAACAGCCAAAAAAAAATGCATTTGCGGACCGAACGAGGACCTGCCTTATAATACCTCGGTAGTGGCTACCATCAGGACAACGACTGATGACCCCGTTTATGCGCGGCTATATCCATATCCAATGGGAATGGCCGATTTCGTTAATAAGGAGGTGCAAAACCTCCTAAATAACGACATAATCCAAACGTCCGCCTCCCCTTACAACAACCCCATTTGGGTTGTGGATAAGAAGGGTACTGACGAGGCGGGCAACCAAAACCGACGTATGGTCATAGACTTTCGCAAGCTTAATGAGCTAACAATTCCTAACAGGTACCCCATGCCAAATATCTCAATGATATTAGGAAACTTGGGCAAGGCCTGTTACTTTTCTACACAAGATCTCAAGTCTGGCTACCACCAAATCATACTCGCTGAACCCGACCGAGAGAAGACTTCCTTTTCAGTGAATGGTGGAAAATACGAGTTCAAGAGGCTTTCTCTTGGCCTCAAGAACGCAGCCTGCATCTTTCCGAGAACTATTGACGATATCCTGCGAGAACAGATTGGCAAATCTTGCTATGTCTATGTAGACGATGTTATCATATTCTCTGAAGATGAAGAGTCTCACGTCAAGCATGTAGAATGGGTCCTACAAAGCTTGTACGAGACAAATATGAGAGTGTCAACGGAAAAATCACGTTTTTTTTTAAGAAGAGCGTGAATTTCCTTGGGTTCATAGTTACCAATAACGGTGCATCGACAGACCCGGAAAAGGTTAGGGCTATACAAGATTTCCCAGAGCCCAAGACAGTTTTCGAGGTCAGGTCATTCCTGGGCCTCACGAGCTATTACAGATGTTTCATAAAGGACTTCGCAGCGATAGCTAGGCCCATCTCGGACATATTTAAGGGTGAAAATGGAACTGTCAGCAAGCACAAGTCCCGGAACATCTTAGTATATTTCTCGGAAGAGCAGCGGCAAGCCTTTGAAAAGTTACAAAACAAATTGGCATCCGAAGATGTCATGCTCAGATATCCTTATTACAAGAAGTCGTTCGATCTAACGACGGATGCTTCAGCCTACGGTATAGGTGCGGTGTTGGCTCAGGAAGGCCGCCCTATCACCATGATATCGAGAACCTTAAAAGATAGGGAAGTTAACTACGCGGCTAACGAGCGGGAGTTATTAGCCATTATCTGGGCCTAAGCCAAGCTTCGGCATTATCTGTACGGAGTTAAAGATATAAATATCTTTACTGACCACCAGCCTTTGACATTTTCCGTAGCGGAATCCAACCCTAATGCGAAAATAAAAAGGTGGAAAGCACGCATAGACGAGTCCAATGCCCGGATCTTTTGCAAACCCGGAAAAGAGAATCTCCTTGCGGATACATTGTCCAGACAACAGATTAGCGCTTTGGAAGAACAAGCACCGAAATCATGCGCAGCAACAATTCACAGTGAGCTCTCCCACACGCACACCATTGAAACAACGGAAAAACCGTTGAACTACTTCCAAAACCAGATAATACTGGAGGAAGCGCGCTTTCCTTTAAAACGAACTTTCGTTCTGTTCAGGGATAAAAAGCGCCACACAATTAACTTCACCTGCAGAGAGTCCCTGTTGGACTACCTCTCAGAAGTAATTGTGCCGAAGGGCGTAAATGCTCTCCACTGCGACCTGCATACGCTCGCGATGGTTCAGGACGAGGTCATCCGTAGGTTCCCAGCCACCAAATTCTGGCACTGTAAGAACCTGGTAGTTGACATATTCGGTACGGAGGAGAAAAGAGAAATCCTCACAGCCGAACACAATAGAGCCCATAGAGCGACGCAGGAAAACGTCAAACAGGTTCTGTCCGAATATTACTTTCCGAAAATGACAAAGCTTGCTAATGAGATAGTCCAGAACTGCAAGACATGCGCGAGGGCCAAGTATGACAGACACCCAAGGAAACAAGAGATTTGGGAGTTTCCAATACCATAACACACGGGAGAAATGTTGCACATAGACATATTCTCTACAGATAAAAAGTTTTTTCTCACTTGCATCGACAAGTTTTCCAAATTTGCTGTCGTACAGCCTATTCAATCGAGGACCATTGAGGATCTCAAGGCTGCATTGCTCCAGCTTATGAACTTCTTCCCGAAAGCCTGAGTTGAATATTGCGATAACGAGCCATCGTTGAACTCGTACACAATCACATCTATGTTGTCCAACAACTTTGGTGTCAGCGTTTCGAATGCACCACCGCTACACAGTGTCTCCAACGGACAAGTGGAACGTTTCCATAGTACGTTGGTGGAGCTTGCCAGATGCCTGCAGATCGACAGAGGCATAAGTGACACGGTAGAAATAATTTTGTTGGCCACGGTAGAGTACAATAAGTCAATCCATTCGGTCGTTAACAAAAGACCTGTTGACATTTTACAAGCACACCCTGACGAACGACAAACTGAAGTCCAGACCAGGATTCGAAATGCTCAGGTTGCTCTCAGAGCCGGAGAGAATGCCTCTCGACAAAACAGGGTCTTCTGTGTAGGAGAAAAAGTTTTGGTCAACCGCAACCGCAGGCTTGGAAACAAACTCACGCCTCTGTGCGAAGAGAGAGCCGTAGAAGCGGACATGGGGACCACAGTCCTCATTAAGGGGAGGGTGGTCCACAATGACAACTTAAAATAACATTCCCAAAAACAATGTTCTTGCGCTGGCAAATCATGTTTTTCTTTTTTTTTCTTTTTGGCCACTTGGCATAATTTTAATTAGATTTAAAGGATCTAATGCCATCGGCTTATAGTACTTAAGTTAGGTATTTCCTGGTGTTGGGTTCCCCGCTTTACGAACAAAAACATAGTTAAAATTTCACTTACAGGATTGGACTCATCCTCCTTCTTTCGGTATCTTTGGCCTTAGCGCACATCACCGACTACTCGCACGCCAAGTATATCCCTGTCGTCGAGGGACGAGTCTTGGTATGGGAGGAGTTTGCCTACATCAGGCACTCAGCGAACCTCTCAGAGTATATGCGCATAGTGGAAGAGACAGCCAGCTTGTTTGACAAGTTCCCTCAATCGCATATGAAGAAATTATTGAGCGTGGATGTAACACACCTAAGGGACTGACTAGAAGCGTTAGGCACGCATCACAGGGTAGCTAGGAGCTTAGATTTTCTAGGATCCATACTGAAAGTTGTAGCGGGCACCCCAGACGCCAATGATTTAGAACGGAGTAGATTCGCCGAACGGAGTAGTAAACACAATTCTCAGAACAACCGAAAATTCGCAAATCGACACCGGCCATTTATATGAAACCCTGCTAGCCAGGAATAGAATGTTAATAATGGAGTTACAAAATCTTATACTGGCTATAACACTTGCAAAACTCAAAATTGTCAGCCCTTTTTAGATCGTACAGACTTAAAGTCACTTCCATACATTTCATAGTTCACCATACATTTCATAGTTCCTAAAATAAGATTTAGTTGTAAAAAATTACTATCTTTTCCGTTGAGCGAGAAGGTTACACGCTACGGATAAACGACAATGTTATAGCGGAATGCGACACAGGAGTTTACGCGGTCGAATATTGTACCGCCTCCCCCAGCGTATCTTTCTGTCGGCGGTCATCAGAGAGCTCATGTGCCAGAGAACTTCATGCAGGCGGTGTGGCCCATTGCGAATCCTAACCAAGCAATCTGGAGTCGGTCACCTGCGTGGACGATGGAATTGTCATCGTGAACGACCGACCGGCAAAGGCGCGAGTCGACAACGGCACTGAAGTCTGGATACGCGGCACGCATCTCATCACGTTCGGTGAGTGGGCCACCATCAATGGAACCCTGTTCACTAACCGGAACAGTGTCGTAAGCAAAGTCCCAGGAGTCCCCTGCTCAACATCACGGCCAGCCAGAAGGTGCTTAGTCTCCCTTATCTCCACCGGCTGAACGAGCGTAATTTGGAGATCATCCGGCAGTTCAAAGAGGAAGTCGGCACCGATCACACAATACTGCTGATAATCAACGCTGGAGCAGTAAGCTGCGCCCTCGTCTGCGTTACCCTGATGAGTTACCGCATCCTGAAGGCAAAGAGAGCTGCGAGGCAACTATGTGAGATGGTTGCTGGAATAGGGTCGGCCGAGGGCGGCCTTAACTTAGAGGGGGAGTAATTAACTGAAGTCAACAGTCTCCATAGTCGGCAAACACAGCATAGTCGACAAACACAGCACATTTGCGTTGCCGCTATGAGTATGATTGCGAAACAGAGTTTCGCTTTCATTTAGCTCTAAAAATTTGTTTGTATTCAGTTTGAATTTTTGATTCCGACGCTACAGCCACGGCTAGCGGTCATAATAAACATTTAATTGAAAAATCCCTGTCCTTGATTGTCACGGCCCGCGCCTGACATTGACAGTTGCCAGTTAAGGACGCGGCTGGTGTTCGATCGGCCCTGCTTTCAATGGGAATGCGTCCCTCTAGCCCGTGAGGCGGTGCAGCGCGTACAGCTCTAAGCGTTTACGGGTCACCTAATCCTCATTCAGCCACATTAGCCGAACCCAAGGAACTGGACGCCCAGCTAAGGCAGACGATCTTCTATGTTAAACAAAAACAGAAATCAAATACAGTCACATTTGCATGTGACACATTCGGATATTGGACATGGCCCAGAGCAAGTCCGCGGCACAGTGTTTTCACCACCACTGGTAGAACACGACTCGCGGCCTCCCTGGCAACAAGCCTCAACATCCAATTACCTATCTACTTACTGAAGTTTCTCAGTCCACAACTCCCTGCGCAAACGTGAATATCATCATCATTCAATGTGCCGCAGTTTGTTACGACGTGAGTCACGTCAGCAAAGCTACAGCGAGGCGTCTAAATAGCGCTGACTATCGATTTTTAGCAACGATTTCGGCACAGAATTAACGGGCCTACATCTTTGCTCCTTTTTGAAAATTGGGCGCCATTATGTTACGGAACTGTCGATAGGGCCGTGCCGGCTAGCTCAGAATCACTAGGGGAGGGGTTCTTTCTCCAGCCCTGCAGTCCGCACAAAATACCGATAGTCATCGGTACTTACACAAAAGACGCATCACTGACAGAAGGAAAACAAACCAAAAACGAACTTAAAACACGCATTTTAACATATTTTACAACGTTTCTAATATATTTACAGATACAACTCTACTCTACAACCACAAAGGATAACAACAACAGCCATTGGTGACAGCCGAGTCACCGCGCACCCGTCCAGCTCAGGAGTTTCGGAGCATCACCCAAGTCGGCGAATCCCTTCCTGGCCAACTAAGGCCGCCCCATCTCCACTAAAAAAGGTAAATTAGAACTTCATATCAACATCTCTACATTTATTCATGGTATCTATACATTATTCACTCGACAAAAACCTAACACAAAACTTATACTAATGACAATGATTCAAATTAAAGCTAATGGGATATTAGGCACGGATGGAATTTGGCCTTACTGGTATATTTTCAGGTTACGTCAAACGGCCTGGAAGGAAAATTACTGGGCCTAGATGCAAATTACGGGGCCTGCAGACAAGATGGTGGCCTGCAGACTGCGGAGATGGTGTCTTAAAGGGCAGAATCTCTGCGGCTGCCGATGTGCGCCGCGGTTGCAGACTCGCAGATTTTCGATGCGGGATTTGCTGCTCATTGCAAGGAACAGACTCACCAGGCAGGTATGTCTTCAGATGAGTGGTCCGTGGAAAGCTGCGTCTATGTACACACAAAATTATATTTATTTATTAACAAAAGAAAATGACTGCAAAGATCTAAACACACGCACTTCTTTTTGCAGTGTTTTACTGCTCGACCGCTCATTTGACTTTAACTGCAGTTTGAAAGAGTTGCAGGTGGTCGCATTGCCCTGGGCATTGGGGCATTTGCCAACGGTTCAAACGGCGCTCTCTCATACGGGAACCACGGGTCGGCGACCGATCTGGCTGTTAATAGATGGTGCCGATCCGCGGCCCTGACTGGGTTCGCACTGCTTGTTCCATTAGCAGATGTTATGAGTACCAGGGCATCCGTGTTCATCGATATGTGTTTTCCGATAGACTCGGATTGAAAACAGCCAATTCGCAGAATGCAACATATTTAATTCTTATATTTATGCTTTTATTGAAGTACAATTGTTCTTTATTACTTTACCATCTTTACCTGGTCTTAATTTCATTTTGTTTTTTTACAATTTTCATTGAATACATTTTCATCATATTTTACTTAATTTTCATTATCATTTAGAATATTTTGATTATCGTTTGCTAAATCTTCATAAGTGTCCTTAACATTTTCATTATCTGTAGCTACATTCTTATTATTGTTTGTAATATTTTCATTATTGTTATGCATATCGCCATCACCAAGTTTTCCAAAATTTTGTTTATCAACCAATTTTTTACGCATTTGATTACATTGCCTTTTTATTTCTTTGTAATTGTGATTGTTAATACATATATGTAAGATCTATTCCCAAGTTTATGTTTAATCTTTGCTTCTGTCCATTTTGCTTTATTTGGATTTCTATAATCGCGAATAAATACAAGTTCGTTCGCTTCAAAATTTACCTTCCTGTTTCCATTGTAATTATCAACATTCTTATTTTGACTTTGAATGATTTTATGTCTAACTAAACGTGTTTTGAGCTAACAAAATCTTGATTTTAATGATTTTCCATGCCTGCGATTGCAGTATAACTTGCATCCGTTGATAATATGATCGGTAGTGAACTATCAAAATGGATTAGTACCTTATCTAAAAAATACATTTTTTCTTTATTTTCTCAAATGATTCTTGACATTTTTCTAACCAATTAAATTTTAAATTTTTTTCATAAAGCAATTCATAGCGGACCTTTTTTCATTGTAAAATTTGGTATAAACTTTGAATAGTGGTTTGTTATCCCGATAAATGCTCTAACATAAGTAATATAAGTGGGAATTGGACAATTTATAATACTCTGATAACGATTTGAATTTTTGTGTAAGCCATATTTGTCAATTGTAAATCCCAAATAAGATACTTTTTCTTGTAACAATTTACATTTATTAATATTGAGCTTGAGACCAACTGTTTAAAGTTTGCTTAATACACATTGAATGTGGTGGCGGCAATGAAGTCTTCCTTCTTTGGAAGGATCGTAGTTATGGGGGATGAAGTCCTGCTGTAGGATTATTACCGACGCGAAAAACAAGTCGAAAGAAAAGAATACAATTCGGAGCGCGTGGCGTTCACTTCACTTTTTTTTTTTTTTTTTTTTTTGAGAGAGAATTAGCCTCATGGAGAACCATTTCGCTAAGCCGCGAAACCAGAGACATTAATTATTTATTATTCTATAATCACTAGGAATCGTTCAGTTCCACCTGAACTTAACCTAATGGGTAGCTTAATAGATAATATTATGGTTAAAGTTCCTTAATTATAATATATACAAGTGTACACTAGAGGAATTATGCTATCTTACGAGTAAGAAGCTCATGGGGATGAATTCTCTTCAAACGTCGGAGGGAAATAGGGTCGACAAGATCATTCGCCAACGTGTTCGGGTGGGCGGTGAGTCTGTCGGCATATCGGCTGCTGTGGAAATTTATTTGATCTCCCAAAGGGATAACTTTTAAGCCCCTTTCGATGACCCGGTTGCTCACGTACCAGAGTAGCCCAGATGCATGTCGTGCCGCTCGCTCTAAGCCTATTGAGCTGCGTCTTGGAGGCAGTACCCCACATGTGAATGGCGTAGGTCAGCGTTGGACGTAATATGACTTTTATCAAGAGAGCATTAGTTGCCATATGGAGTTTGCTAGAGTGGAAGAACCAATCCAGCTTTTTGAGTTTCCATGAGGATTAGGCTCTAACTGCAGTGATATGGGCTTTCCAACTCAGCGTCCGATCAAGGTGAACTACGAGGTAGCAGTGGGATGAGACGTAGTTTATGATGTCTCCGTTGAAGAAAAGACCTAAGCAGGTTTGAGGTCGCAGGGTGAATATAACACTGGCCGACTTCGTGCAATTAATGGCTATGTTCCATTTGGCCGTCCAATTCGCAATTGCATTCAGCCATTCCTGAACTGCGTTGGAGGCGACTTGCAAAAATGAGTGCGACGCAAGCATGGCGGTGTCATCAGCGTAAGTGGCCAGGAGCTGAGCAGGGGAGACTTCATCGGAGTTGTTTATAGGAGTTGCCATGTCAACAGTGTACAGGGTATACAGGAAGGGTCCAAGTACACTTCCCTGTGGAATCCCTGCGTGGATGTGTTCTTGGCTAGACTGAGAGTCTGCAATATCGAAGGTCCGGTCAGCAATGAAGGAACTGAGGATGGCATAATGGGGTGCTGGGAGGAGATCTTTCATTTTATACAACAGCCCTTCGTGTCACACCTTGTCAAACGCTTGTTTTACGTCCAAAAAAACGCCGACTGTGTAAAGCTTGTGCTCAAAACCGTGGGTGATGTGCTTTACGAAGCGATGGATTTGTTCTTTTACGAGAGCAAGCACTCCTTTACGTGGTAGGAGTCTCGCAGTTCGGTTATCTATGCCATCGTGTGAGGACTCAACTAGAGTCCCACATTTACTATTATTATTATTATTATTATTTTCTATCTTTGTTAATATTTCTCATTTTAGGTTAAGTAGCTTGTAAGTATAATCATTATTTAGTGTTAAGTTATTTACGTTCCAATGAAGGAATCCGTTTATTTACATATATAAAAGGTTGTTTATGTTAAGGGTTAGGCGGAACTACTTTAGACGGTGGGGCCATCAAGCATAGGGTATAAGCTCGCTCACCATAACAGAGAGCGACAGCACTCCAGCAGCGAGAGAACAACAGACAAACACCTGCAGCAAGAGCTCACCACACAGGCGCACACCGACAACAAGAGAGCGACCGCACACAGGCGCACATCAACGGCAAGAGAGCGACCGCACACAGGCACACGTCAACAGAAAGAGAGCGACCGCACACAGGCACACGTCAAAAGAAAGAGCGACCGAACACACACACACACACCAGCAACAGGAACATCGACGCGCGCCAACTGCAAGAGCGCCGTCACACGAAAGAGCGCCGACGCGCGCCAGCTGCAAGAGCGCCAGCAGTAAGAGCGCCGACAGCGAGAGCGCCGACGCACACTAGCAACAAGAGCGCCGACGCGCGCCAGCTGCAAGAGCGTCAGCAGTAAGAGCGCCGACAGCGAGAGCGCCGACGCACACTATCAACAAGAGCGCCGACGCACACTAGCAGCAATGCACGCCAGCAGCAGAGAGCAGCGAAACGAAGAGAGCGCTGCATCCGTAGCAGAGCACGAGCCGAGCGGAAGTCTCGTAGGCAGCAGAGAGGGGAAGAGGAACCACGATGCATGTGCGCTGCAGCGAAGTGCGTGGTCGGCTCAGGCTCGGCGACTGCGCTGCCGGGAAGTGCGCGGTCGGCTCAAGCTCGGCGACTGCGCTGCCGAATCTAACGCCGGCCTGAAGGCTGGGGAGAATTTTGGCGCGTGGACCCTAATTAGTGTGTCGGGACCTCGAAAACATGCGGAAGTGCAACGAAGAAGTAAACGTGGGTGCCATGGACAATTGAACAAAAACATAACAAAAACAACACAAAGTGACGCGTCGCCGAAGGCAAGAGACAACAACAACAAAAACAAAGGAAAGACAACACTAGTGACGCGCCGTGAAGGGCAAGTGATAAAAGGGAGACAAACAACAAAAAGCGACGCGCCGTTCAGACGGACAACAAGAAGGACGCCACGCCAAGGTCGAGGACACGCAGGACAAAGGAAAAGGACGTGTGGAGTAAGGTGAGCGAGCCACTTGTTGGCCAACTGAGGCAGGGCCCGGTACTCCGGGCGAAAACAGTGGGACGGTGCTTAGGTGGGGCATAGTAGGGAAAATAAAATAAAGTGAAATGAGAATGAATCTGAAAGTGTCTTATTTGAACAAACGCGGAACGCAAGACCGCGTGGCCCAACTGTTCCGGAGTCTCACTGGTGTGCCAGAAGGTCAATACCCAGCGCATACAGTGGAGTCTCTGGAGCAGCCGCAAGTCGGTGATCTCGCTAGCTGTTGGTTCATACCCGGCTCCGAGGTCACTCGAGAAGCGGAGGTGGCCACAGGTCGCGCGTTCTTAGCCCTTGCACGCTGTCGCTGACACCACTCCCCACACGCTGATAGGTAGGGTATCTAGGCGGCCACGCCGTCTGGGAGATAATCTCAGTCATTCGCTTAAAAGGTGATCCCCATCTCAGCAGGCCACCCTTCCTTCTTCGTCTCGGGTCTCAGCAAGATTACAAATTTCCTGTAACGGGACCTGGCGCGATTGAGCTCACCTCAGCCCGAGACACTACCTTACAGGTGGCGCCCGAGCAGGGACCCTGAGACAAAAGAAAACGGCGATAGGGGGGTAATATGTGGCTTAAAGAACCACGAGGCCGACTGAGGAACATTCAGACGGAACACGTGGCCAGCGGCGGAAAAGCGCCAAGTAATTCACAGACACATAGTAGGGAATTTTCATCGTTGTAGATCGACCAGGGGCTCGCCACGTATAGGGAAAAACTATGTACTACACATACAGTAAAACATAGTAAGGAACGCACGGGGAACGGAAAAGAATAGAAAAGGAAATTCAGAATAGGCTTACTAAAGACGAGGGAAAAGGTAGAACAGAGAAAGGGATATAGACCAGGACATTGAACAGAGCAGACGAGACAAGAAAACGGACGAGAAGAGGTTAGACAAGGAGAAGAGAGGAGTTTTTAGGATTTACAAGGAATAGTTTTAAGCATGGCAGGAGCAAGGAGTCTAGGATTAGGATAGGTTTAAGCGGAGTCAAGGAGACGGACAGGACCAGGCCAAAACAGGGAATGGGGGGGCAGAGACAAACCGAGGAGTAGGGACAAAGGACAGGGACCCGAAGGACGGACGAGGGCAAGAGGGGTATTAAAGGGGAAAAATTTTAATCGACACGAGGCCCCGTACGGAGACGCCTAGTACCGAACGTCTCGCACAACACGAACCTCACCGCGTGACACGATCGGGCCACCCGAGGCCCGACCGCATTTTTATATAAGGCCGTCTGCCAGCTAGCAGACGGCAGTCAGTGAACAGCGTTCGAAGAGAACAAGTACAAGTAAAACCAGCAAGCCAGTGAAATAAAATTAAACAAAAGGATCCTTCGTAGGAAACAACCAACCTACGAAATCCTTAGACAACAAAAAACAAGTAAAAAAAACCCAGCAATCCAAGTGAAATAAAATTAAAAACAAAAAAAAAAACATCATCATCAAACAAAGCCTGCGACGTGTAGGGATCCTTCGTAGGAATCACTAAAACTACGGAAACATCCCTGAAAAATCAAAACAAGTAACTTCAACGCGAAAACAAAGGACTCCTCGTAGGGAGAGCCAACTCGTATCCTGGCGGGAATCAAGCAGAAGCCTTAGACAATTATGGTCGGAGTTCGCTGGATATCCTTCCGGAGGAAGGGCGAACTCGAGGCGCTGGCGGATGAGTTTAACCTCGACCGAGACGGCACCGTGGAGGAGCTGCGCGCGCGGATGGCAACTTACGTGCATCGGAAAGACCACACCTCAGCCACTTTGGACCCGTTGGCGATGCTGGAGGCGCAATTCGGCAACTCCGTGAGTCCAGACAGGAGGTTGCCCATCACGAGGACCAGTGGGAGTTCACCAGCAAGGGAGACCGGGGCTGAGGACCGCCTCAAAGCAGCAAACAAAGTCTCAGAAGAACAAAAACCCACGTTGCCCAGCCTCACAGTGCCCATCCCCGCGATGACAGTGCCGCGAATGGTCGAACGACCGGAACCGGGGTACCCGGGGGCAGCCGAGAGGAGCGACAACACCTCGCTGGCACACACAGCGGACCGCATGCGTAGGTGGGGCATAACTTTTGACGGCAGGTCCGACCCCCTACGTTTCGTCGAGCGACTGGAGGAGCGAGCAACCACTTACAGGATCGACACCCGAGACATCCCACAGGCACTTCCAGAACTGCTGACGGGCGCGGCCAAGGATTGGTTCCGGACCAGCGGGCTCCAAGGGGAGACATGGACCGTCTTCCGCAAGGAATTCCTCGAGTTCTTCCGCTACTTCCAGCGATTGGAGGACGAGATTAGGCTGCGGTATCAGAAGGCGGGGGAACCATATAAAACTTATATGGTTGACATCCGCCTAATGATGCGCAGAGCTGGCTACACCGAGGCCCAGGAACTAGAGCTAGTATACGAGAACTTGCAACCCAGCTACCAGCTCTTCGTGAGGCGCAACGATTTCCGGACCTTGCGGGAACTGAGGGCGCTAGTCATCAATTACGAGGTGGCCGTGAACGGGAGCAGCAGCGACAACAATGGGACATGCACCACGAGCACCGGACAGGAGGCAGGAGCAAATGGAACGGCGAACAACGAGGCGCACCGTGGGCCCCAGGGAATGGAGCATCACATTCCGGCCGCGACACCCAAACGACCCCTGCGAGTTCGGGAGAACGGTCACCAATCAACGTAAGGGAAGCAACTACGGAGTGGCCGGACACTTCGCCCGCGAATGCCGGGGGCAGCGACTCCTGTTCTACGGGACCTGCGGAAAGCAAGGGGTGCGTACCGTGGACTGTTGCCAAGTCCAGGCTCCGGGAAACGGACAGTCTCCCCCACTGAAACCCGAGGCAGCGGGGGCACCGGTCATCAGCACTCGGAAGTAGCCAGTGTATTGCGAATAAAGGGCGGACGCATCTCAGCGCGAGTCATAATCGAGGGCTACGCACTGTGGGCAACCGTCAACACGGGCGCGACGAGGAGCTTCATCGGAGAACGACTGGCGCAGAAAATTGGGAACTCAGACAACCAATGTCAAGTTAAGACAGTGGTCGCTCTGGCCGATGGCACTCGCGAGGAACTCACACGGGCAACATGGGCGGACGTACAACTGGGAACATCTAGCACTCTGGTGCAAATTTTAATAATCCCAGTTGTACTAGACGACGTGTTGCTTGGACTGGATTTTCTTGGGGCCATCGGTGCGACCCTGGTCTGTGGAGGAGCCACCCTCCATCAGAGAACCCAAACAGCCTGGCCAGTCCAAGACAAGGACAACAAGAACAACGACAAAGACACCGAGCATCGCGATGCAGCCGGCAATCGCGCGGCTGGCATCGAACCAAGGGGACAACAGAACAAGGACAAGGACAACGAGCATCGCGATGCAGCCGGCAACCGCGCGGCTGGCATCGAACCAAGGGAACATCAGAACAAGGACAACGAGCATAGCGATGCAGCCGGCAACCGCGCGGCTAGTATCGAACCAAGGGAGCACCGAGACCAGGACACTGAGCATAGCGATGCAGCCGGCAACCGCGCGGCTGACATCGAACCAAAGGAACAACAGAACAAGGGCACCAAACATCGCGATGCAGCCGGCAACCGCGCGGCTGACGTCGAACCAAGGGAACAACAGAACAAGGACAACGAGCATCGCGATGCAGCCGGCAACCGCGCGGCTAGCATCGAGCCAAGGGAGCACCGAGACGAAGACACCGAGCGTAGCGAAGCAGGCGGCAGCCGCGCGGCTAGCACCGAACCAGGGACCACAAGAATAAGGACACCGAGCATTGCAGTGTAGCCGGCAACCGCCCGGCTCAGTCCGAGCACGAGCAACGGCTAGAGGACCTGCTGGGGGCGAAGGACGAGGAAGCTGTGCGAAGGAATCCATTCCGGAAAAAAGAAGGCGTAACCAGCGAGATGGACACACCAAAAGCAACGGCCCATCCGCGTACCGGGCTCGCTGCCGTGGGTACCCCAGCCGAAGAACACCCCGCCGCGCCCAGACTGGAACCGTGGGTCACCGAGTTTCTGGAGGAGGAGCTCAGCAAGTTCGAGGGATTGTCCGGCGTCTCCACGATCACCGAACATGTGATCGTGATGAAAGACGACCGGCCAATAAAGCAACGTTACTACCCCAAGAACCCGGCAATGCTCAAAATCATCAACAACCAGATTGACGAATTGCTCAGGGAAGGGTGTATCGAGCCCTCCAAAAGCCCGCACTGCGCCCCGATCGTCTTGGTGGGCAAAAAGTCAGGCGAGACTCGGACGTGCGTGGACTTTCGGCAGTTGAACGCGCACTCTGTCCCTGATGCCTACCCTCTCCCAAGAATTAACTCGATCTTGGAACGACTCCGGAATGCGCGATACATCAGCACGCTGGACCTGAAAAGCGGCTACTGGCAAATACCAATGGCCAAGCAGAGCCGCGATCGCACCCCGTTTACGGTACCCGGCCGGGGCCTGTTCCAATGGAAGGTCATGCCGTTCGGGCTTCACTCCGCCCCAGCAACGTTCCAGCGCGCCCTGGACCGCGTGGTTGGACCAGAGATGGAACCGCACGCCTTCGCCTACCTGGATGACATCATAGTCATCGGAACATCGGTGGAGGAGCACGTACACAACTTGCGCGAGGTCTTCAGAAGGTTGAGAGCAGCTAACCTCTGCCTCAACAAGAAGAAATGTCACTTCTTCCAGCGCAAGTTGGTGTACCTGAGCCATGTCGTCAGCGAAAAGGGGATCCACACGGATCCGGATAAGGTTGCAGCAGTGTGGAAGTGACATCCCCCGACTAATCCGAAGGAGCTACGCCGGTGCCTAGGAATAGCATCCTGGTATAGGCGCTTCGTCCCAAACTTCGCGACGGTGGTACTCCCCATGTCGCAGTTGCTGCGCAAAGGTCGTCGTTGGGAGTGGAAGAAGGAGCAGCAGGGGGCATTCGACAAACTGAAGGCGTTACTCACCGAAGCCCCGGTGTTAGCATGCCCCGACTTCAGCAGAAAATTGGCGCTCCAGACCGACGCGAGCGACTTCGGATTGGGAGGCGTCCTCACCCAGGAGACCGAGGAGGGCGAACGAGTCATCGCGTACGTGAGTCGAAAAAGAGTGCCTGGCCATCATCTGGGCCATCCGGAAACTTCGGTGCTACCTGGAAGAATACCGTTTCGACGTCATCACGGACCACCTGGCTCTCAAGTGGCTCAACACCATTGAGAACCCAACAGGTCGAATCGCGCGATGAGCCCTCGAACTTCAACAGTACCAGTTCGACGTCCACTATAGGAAGGGGTACCAGAACGTGGTGGCAGACGCGCTCTCCAGGCAGCCGATGGATACCCTATGTCAATCCAAGGTGGTGACATTCAACGACTCGTGGGTACAACGCCGGCGCAGAGAAGTGGTACAGGAGCCAGAAAAATACCCCGACTATGGCCGTCAGCCATCAGAGACAGCAAGGGGAATTAAATTTAACCACAGCTTTGGCTGAGGTAAGTGCCGTCCTTGCTCCTACTGACGGAAGTGCGGCTATACTCTCCACGTGAGAGCGGCTGGAAGCAGGCCCCTAGCACGGTCATGTGTCTGCTAGGGGTGCTGACTAATTGTAGTCGGGCGAAGATCGTGATTCTATAAATCACCCCAATCCAAGGCGGAACAGCATACGCTAATGGATGCATGGCCGAGGGGTAGCCCGGTCTCTAGTATGCGGACTCTGGATACCTGTCGCCCTCCAGTTTCATTTAGACTTCCCACGGCAAGCGGGCTATGTCGTGGGTGACCTTCCCTTCCCGCCTACTCGTGGGATCAAACTTTATGGATCTGATTAACTCTCAAAACAAGCCTGATGCGGCTTTGAACGCATCAACCCAGGGCGAAGCCTTCACGGCCGACCCCAATACCAGCACTGCAGCTATTGGGCTGCTGGCTTCCACCCCCAATACCACGGGTCTCGACCCTGGTACTCTGGGGGACTCGGACAGGCCACGAACTCCCTTGGACACTGAGTTCGCTAGTGCTGCCTTCTCGTCCAACAACTGTTCAGTCATGCAGCAGACCGTCGAGGTGATGTCCTCCGACGCCGAAGCTGAAGGTGACCTGATCAGCTTTGCTGACGACGCTTCTGTGGCCTCTCAGAGGTCAGGCCTCACGGAAGCAGGCTCCCAAATCCAGACTCTGCGACTGGACTCGGGGAACGCCTTCGTCAAACTGAAGACCCGCGAGAAGAAGCTCTTTAAAGCTCCACTCGCAAAGGGTTCGAGCAGAGCAGAGGCTCTGGCTATCGCCACTGCGCCCCCCGCGGAAACCAAGGCTAAGCGGATGCGCGGTGACGATACCATCCCCGAACCCCAAGGGTCCTCAAAGAAGCCCAAAAAGACTCATGTGGAGTCCACAAAGCCACTCTTCAGCCAAGTGGCAAGCAGGGTGAAATTGGGCTTCACTTCGGCTGACCCCACTAAACCTCTTACACCGGAGCATATGGCCACGGTGCAAGAGAGCATCCTGAAGGCGATGCGGCTGCCTTTCACATCAGAAGTCGGCCCAGGTTTCGAGGGTTGTATACCCCGAAACGAGTGGCTGCTCCTGGTGTGCGAGAACAGCAGCACTGCCGATTGGGCCAAGGAAGCTTTTGGACATATCAAGTCCATCAGCGGCCTTGAGTTAAAGTTGCTGGAGGAAGCAGAGTTCCCAAGAGCTCACCTCATTAGAGGTTACTTCTCTAAAAGTGCGCAATACACACCCGCCGAGATTGTGGAATACTTGGGTATCCAAAATCGTGAGCTCTCTACGGAGCTGTGGCGGGTCGTGCAACACAGCATCAACGGCAATACGACACACCTCGCGATGATAGTCGACGAGAAGTCGTATAAGGCTCTGACGGAAATTAAGGGTAACGTGAAATTCCGCTTTGGCAGAGTTAAGCTTATCCTTAAGAACTCCGCCGTCAGGGCCTGGTGGTAACGGCTATTGAGGAAGCCACGGCTGAGGGTGTCCGGGAGGTTGTGATCGCCTCTGCCTACTTCCCGGGCGAAGTGGATGACGTTCCCCCCACAGAGGTTCAGCGGCTGGTGGAGTTCTGCTGCTTACACAACAAGCCGCTCGTGATCGGCTGTGATGCCAACGCGCATCACACGATCTGGGGAAGCAGCGACGTCAACAAACGTGGTGAGTCCCTTTTAGAATATCTATTGTGTTGTCAATTAGATGTTGCTAACATAGGGTGTAAACCAACTTTTATTAATGCCATTGGGGAAGAGGTTTTGTACCTTACCCTAGTCAGTATTTCTATAGGGAGTTCACTGGTGAACTGGCGGGTCACAGACGAAGCCACCTTGTCGGACCATCAGCACATCAGGTTCGACCTACCTGGCCAAGTCGAGATCCGTCAGAACTCCTTCTGCCCCAAAAAGACCAAGTGGGATCTTTTTAAAGCCTCTGTGGCTTTTAAAGCAGATTTGTTGATCAGCAACCCAAATTCTATCAGTGAGATAGAACTTGCTGCCAACCTGCTTCAAGATGTGCTCATCACATCCTTCGAGGACAGCTCTGTTCGGAAGACCCTAAAGGTCAACCGTAAAGTTCCATGGTGGAACGAGGAACTATCCGTACAAAGAAGGAAGGTTAGAAGACTTTTCAATAGGGCCAAAGCTAACCGTGTCAGCTGGGACGTCTATAGGGACGCCCTAACTAATTATAATAAAAACATTAGACGTGGCAAAGACGATACGTGACGCAGCTACTGTGGTAGCATTGAATCGCTACCGGAGGCAGCGAGACTGCACAAAGTATTAACTAAAGGGTCGTCTAATGGTATAGGGCTTCTTAAAAGAGCAGATGGCTCTTTCATCCAAGATCGCAGGGAAGCACTTGATCTTCTGCTTCAAGTCCACTTCCCAAATTCGGTGGCGAACCCAGATCTATCCAGTGAAGATGACGTCACCACGTCACCGGACTCACGTGGCTCCAATTTATCGGGAACCATCTTCGACCCTGAAAAGGTCAAATGGGCTGTAGATTCCTTCGCTCCCTTCAAAGCGCCAGGGGGCGATCAAATCTTCCCAGCCCTTCTACAAAACAGCCTGGATCACATTCTCGATCCGCTGATCGGCCTGTTTAGACCTAGTCTCACCTGGGGATACATACCCGTCTCTTGGAGGAGAGTCAATGTGGTATTCATTCCCAAACAAGGGAATCGTCCCCAGGACCAGCCTTAATCTTATCGGCCGATCAGTCTCACCTCCTTCCTGCTTAAGACAGCGGAAAGGCTCATAGGCCTGCACATACGGTGCTCTCTGAAGAAAACTTATCCTCTGCATCCCACGCAGTTTGCGTATATAGCCGGAAGGTCGACGGAGGTCGCCCTCCACAAATTAGTAGGTAAAATCGAAGAAGCCCTCGCATCCAAGAACATTGCTTTGTGCTCTTTTCTTGATATAGAGGGTGCTTTTGATAATACCGGCTACGGCTCTATTTCTGCTGCGCTAGAGCGCAGAAATATTGCCCGTCCCCTAATCCGGTGGATTGAGGCTATGCTCAAACACCGGATCATTTCCTCTACCTTGGACACCACGACTGCCTTTATCAGTTCGGTTAAAGGATGTCCCCAGGGAGGGGTCTTATCCCCCCTACTCTGGTCTTTAGTAGTTGATGAACTACTAAGCATTCTCGCAGACCAATGTGTGCAAGCAATCGGCTACGCGGACGACCTGGCTCTAATAGTGAACGGGAAATTTGCCAACACCGTGACAGAGCTAATGCAATCTGCTCTGAACACGGTTGGCAGATGGTGCGAAGATGTAGGTCTCAGCATCAATCCCCAAAAGGCAATTATTGTTCCCTTCACTAAGCGCTATTCTATTGACATAGGTCTATTGAACATTGGCGGCTCCCCTGTGGGTCTTTCCAGCGAAGTTAAGTATCTAGGGGCGACCCTTGATAAAAGACTGGAATTCCCACCTAAACAATACTCTATCAAAGGCAACTCATGCCATGTGGGCCTGCAGAAGATTCTTTGGTAGAACCTAGGGTCTCAAATCTTGTAACATCCGGTTGCTATTTGAGATGATGGTAAGACCCATCGTCACCTACGCTGCAATTATGTGGTGGCCAAAGGTGACGCAGGTCACTGCCATCAACAAATGCAATAAATTGCATAGGCTACTTTGCCTTTCTCTGACGGGTGCACTTCACACCTGTCCCACAGCAGCACTGGAGTCAATCCTCAACTTGACTCCGCTGCATATCAAAATAAAAGAAGTCGCTGCAATGAGTCTTCTTAGAATCAAGCTCCAATCTGGGCTTCTAGCTACCGAATCAGGGCATGCTAGACTTATCAAAGATATTCCTGGCTTAGAGATCTGCACTAGATCAGATTCTATGACCAAGGAACTCCTCTTTGGTGCAAAATTCAGGACTCTCATCCCAGACCGTAAGGACTGGGATGCTGGCAACCCCATCAGCGACCCTCACGGCATACACTGGTATACCGACGGGTCTAAAACTGATCAGGGGGTTGGAGCCGGGATACATGGTCCCAACTCCAAAACCTCGATTGCCATGGGCAAGTGGCCCACGGTCTTTCAATCCGAGGTTCATGCCATTGAGTTCTGCTGCCGTCTTATCCTTGAGAAGGGGATGAGAGGAGCGAACATTTATATCTTCTCGGACAGCCAAGCTGCCATACTAGCCCTCTCCTCAAAGAGAATAAGTTCACGTATGGTGGCTGACTGTTGACACTGCCTCCAGAGGCTGACCAACAGAAACAAAGTTACCCTCCTTTGGGTACCTGGACACTCTGGGTTCCAGGGCAACGAGCTAGCGAAGGCGGGGTCATCAGCCTCTATGCTTGGCCCCGAACCCTTCTGCGGCGTGGGGTGGTCAACCATCTCATCCCTTGTGAAAACTTGGGCAGATAGGTTGACCGAACGCTATTGGTTCTTCCAACCAGGGATGAGGCAGGCTAGAGAGCTTACAAATCCCTCGGTTAAACGCAGAACAGACTCACTCTCCAGGAGAGATCTCTATCTCCTTGTTGGCTACCTCAGTGGCCACCATCTGGTGAACAGAGTGCAGGCTCTGTAAAGAGGACGACGAAACTACCAAACACATACTGTGTGACTGTCCAGCCTTGGTTTGGAGTAGGAGGAAACATTTGCACGTGGAAATCGCAGTTCCCGAGCAAATTGTCCGTTCCTCGACGAAAGACCTACTTGGCTTCATCAGGGAAGCAGAGCGGCTTTTGTCAAGATAGGGAGAGCATTTAGGCACAAAAGACCATTCTGGTCGCAGTGCCTCGCGCCTTCTCTGCTGGGAGACTCCCTCTTTCAAATAAATAAATACCCCGACTACACCGTGCAGAACGGGGAATTGTATCGACATCTGGGCCTGAAGTCAGACGAGGAGGACGGCATTCCGTGGAAGCTCTGCGTAGGCAAGGAGTCAAGGGGGAGGATCCTGCAGGAGTGTCACGACGCACCGACGGCCGGCCACCTGGGGATCCGGAAAACCACGTCAAGGGTCGCCCAGCGGTATTACTGGCCAGGGATGTTCCGAGACGTTGCCCGGTACGTCAAGAGATGCCCCACCTGCCAGCGATTCAAGGTAGAACAACGAAAACCAGCAGGGAAGATGCTATCCAGACTGGTGCAGGAGCCGTTCGACATTCTTTGCGCCGACTTCGTGGGACCATTACCGAGGTCTAAGCAGGGGAACACTGTGTTGTTGGTGTTCTTCGACCTGTTCTCCAAATGGGTCGAACTTGTCGCGCTGCGCAAGGCTACCACCGCCCATCTCGAGAAGGCGTTCCGAGAAAGGATTCTGGGACACTTCGGAACTCCCAGGACCTTCGTGTGCGACAACGGAACGCAATTCACCAGTCGTTCGTTCAAGGCGTTCTGTAAACGAGTCGGCATGCGGATCGAGCACACAGCGCCATACAGCCCCCAACAAAATCCGACCGAACGGGCGAACCGGACCATCAAAACCATGATTGCTCAATACATCAACGGACCTCAGCACACGTGGGACATCTTGCTCCCGGAGATCTCACTGGCCATCAACAGTAGCATCTCGGACACAACGGGATTCAGTCCGGCTTTTCTGGTTCAGGGCCGAGAGCCTCGGCTACTGGGTGCGTTATACGAGGAGGTTACCCCGGGTAAAGGACGAGTGAGTCGCGATCCCATCGATTGGGCGAAACAATTGGAGCAGCTGTTCCAGGTGGCTCGAGAAAACGCGCAGCGAGCATCGGCGGACCAAAGCAGACACTACAGGGAATGGAGACCATCTTTGGGCACGATGGTACTCCTGCGGCAACACATCCTCTCCAAGGCAGCGGATGGATTTGCAGCGGATGGATTTGGGGTGTGAGGACTCAACTAGAGTCCCACATTTACTATTATTATTATTATTATTATTATTATTATTATTATTTTCTATCTTTGTTAATATTTCTCGTTTTAGGTTAAGTAGCTTGTAAGTATAATCATTATTTAGTGTTAAGTTATTTACGTTCCAATGAAGGAATTTGTTTATTTACATATATAAAAGGTTGTTTATGTTAAGCATAGGGTATAGGCTCGCTCACCATAACAGAGAGCGACAGCACACCAGCAGCGAGAAAACAACAGACGAACACCTGCAGCAAAAGCAGCAACGCTCACCACACAGGCGCACACCGACAACAAGAGAGCGACCGCACATCAACGACAAGAGAGCGACCGCACACAGGCGCACATCAACGGCAAGAGAGCGACCGCACACAGGCACACGTCAACAGAAAGAGAGCGACCGCACACAGGCACACGTCAACAGAAACAGCGACCGAACACACACACACACCAGCAACAAGAACATCGACGCGCGCCAACTGCAAGAGCGCCGTCTTACAAAAGAGCGCCGTCACACGAAAGAGCGGCGACGCGCGCCAGCTGCAAGAGCGCCAGCAGTAAGAGCGCCGACAGCGAGAGCGCCGACGCCCACTAGCAACAAGAGCGCCGACGCGCGCCAGCTGCAAGAGCGTCAGCAGTAAGAGCGCCGACAGCGAGAGCGCCGATGCACACTAACAACAAGAGCGCCGACGCACACTAGCAGCAATGCACGCCAGCAGCAGAGAGCAGCGAAACGAAGAGAGCGCTGCATCCGTAGCATAGCACGAGCCGAGCGGAAGTCTCGTAGGCAGCAGAGAGGGGAAGAGGAACCACGATGCATGTGCGCTGCAGCGAAGTGCGTGGTCGGCTCAGGCTCGGCGACTGCGCTGCCGGGAAGTGCGCGGTCGGCTCAAGCTCGGCGACTGCGCTGCCGAATCTAACGCCGGCCTGGAGGCTGGGGAGAATTTTGGCGCGTGGACGCTAATTAGTGTGTCGGGACCTCGAAAACATACGGAAGTGCAACGAAAAAGTAAACGTGGGTGCCATGGACAATTGAACAAAAACATAACAAAAACAACACAAAGTGACGCGCCGCCGAAGGCAAGAGACAACAACAACAAAAACAAAGGAAAGACAACACTAGTGACGCGCCGTGAAGGGCAAGTGATAAAAGGGAGACAAACAACAAAAAGCGACGCGCCGTTCAGACGGACAACAAGAAGGACGCCACGCCAAGGTCGAGGACACGCAGGACAAAGGAAAAGGACGTGTGGAGTAAGGTGAGCGAGCCAATTGTTGGCCAACTGAGGCAGGGCCCGGTACTCCGGGCGAAAACAGTGGGACGGTGCTTAGGTAGGGCATAGTAGGGAAAATAAAATAAAGTGAAATGAGAATGAATCTGAAAGTGTCTTATTTGAACAAACAGTGCACAGCGATGGGCGCGACTGCCGGGAAAGAGGCTTGTGTGTGTGTGTGAGTGATCGCGTGTGAAGGCGGAACGCAAGACCGCGTGGCCCAACTGTTCCGGAGTCTCACTGGTGCGCCAGAAGGTCAATACCCAGCGCATACAGTTTAGTCTCTGGAGCAGCCGCAAGTCGGTGGTCTCGCTAGCTGTTGGTCCATACCCGGCTCCGAGGTCACTCGAGAAGCGGAGGTGGCCACAGGTCGCGCATTCTTAGCCCTTGAGCTCACCTCAGCCCGAGACACCACCTTACATCATAACTTCCTGCGGTGAGGTATGTCTCATGGGGCGAGTCGTAGCAGTCGGACTATCCAAGAAATTTGCGCTGGCTTCACGATTGTTGTCATCCGTTAAGTTGAAGGGCATGAAGGTTGAAGAGAGGTGCGAAGCAAAATCGATTGCTTTCTCATCATCCGTCTTAAGCCAGAGGCCACTTCGATCTTGGACTGGGGATTGGAATAAAGGCTGTCTCTTGATGCCTCTTGTAAGCTTCCAAATTGAGAATCCACTGTTATTATCTGGACCAGCACTCTCCAGCAAGGTATCCAAGTTTGCTTTACGGTTATTTGCTAGTAAACGGCGCAGTCGATTAGTATTACTAGAATATTGCTGGTAAATGCTAGGATCTTCTGTCGCAATATATTGTCTTCTGAGACGTCTTCTGTGGCTGAGTCGACTTGTTGCGCGGAGTGTATACACGCACGACGCTGTGGCCTTCATTCTGTAGGCATGCGATGATATCCTCCGATGGAACTCCGTGGTGGATGTTACGCAATACGATTCTGTAAGGCCGGTCCTCGGGGAGCTGATGATGATGAAACAAGGTTCCTTTCTCTAGAAAATGCCAGGCCACTTTCCTGTAAACGTCTGAGGTGTTGCATTGAACAGCGCAGTCTCCCGAATTCAGTGCCTTGATGGTGTAGGAATCTCCTACAAGGGCATCCAGTTCGCTGCGAAAAGCTGTGAAGTTTACCACATTGGGAAACATCATTCTCGGTACCTTAGAGTGAGGGTTTGGCTTCGAGGAGGGGGGCAGCTTCGTTAACACTAGCCGTCGGATTGTTGCGTCTCGATTTTCTTGCGGCACGAATGAGGGCCGCCTTCGATGAACAAGGTTCATCATCGTCATTCTTCCTCATTGTCTAGGGGCTGGAAGCGATTTGTAGAGTTCATTGAACAGGGATGTCGCAACGGAATTGTTCATGGGAGGGCAAACCTAAAAAAAAATTTAGAATTTCTAAAAAAAAAAAGGATTTTTACGAACTTTTTGTTATTAGGAAATGAGAATGCGCTATGCTTTTTATGTGAACTTTTATTTTACATATAATTTTTAAACATCAAATAATCTGAACACTTGTAGTATGTTTAAAAAGTGTGTATTAAAAAGTTGTAGCATAATCACTTTTATAAATACTTTTTATTAACGAAAAATTTGAATAACAAAACTGGCTTTTGATTACGTAGGGGGGGGCAAAATGATAATATTGCCCCCCGTTGAAATTTCTAGGGGGCAGCTGCCCCCGCTGACCCCCCGGTTGCGACGTCCCTGTCATTGAAGGCTAATCAGACGTTGCCTTCTTTGCCTTCTTTGAGAAGAGGGCTGTGCGTGCTCTCTTATTACTTCTTCCTTTCCCTGGCGTAAAGGAGATATCTAGCCATTCTGCAGTAGATTGGGTATTCGCTACTGAGCTAACAAGAGAACTGCAGTGAGTCGTGCTGGCAGAAGTGGAACATACGTTGCCACTCAGCGAGAAGGTTGAGATGTATGGGGATGAGATGGTTGAACTTGATGATGTTATGGTGAGGGTTGTTGTAGACAAGGGAGAGTCTTTATTCGGAAGATTCTTCAGCAATTGCTCACGGATCGCTCTCGGTCCTACGCCAGCAATTTGCTTCATCAACGTATAGTCCAGTGCTTTTTGCGGTGGACCATTATTTTCCATTTTTCGTAGAAGATTTTAAATGTTTAGCGACCCGAATTTCACAATTTTAAGGGACGCCTGACTTGGACACGAACCAACTTGCGAATCACTTCACTCTTTATTTTCAACTAGCTTGTACATAATTTCATTTACTTAATCCTAATATTGGATAAAAGAGCGCGAGAGCCCTTGGTGACTCTCGCACCATTTACGCTGATATGCTGCCTACTTTTAGGCGGCGAGTTTCGGAGTAAACACACATTTTTAAGTATTGACATGCTCTTTGACATTTTTGCTTGTAACTGTTATATCATCTTGATATACTACAACATTCGAAATCCCATGAAAGATTCCTTCAATAGATTTCTGAAAAATAGCTGCTGCTGGTTTAACTCCAATTGGCAGTCTTTTAATTTTTAAAGTTCCTATATGTGTGCTCCAAGTACACAAATGTTGAGAACTCTCATCTAAAACAAGTCCATTTTAAGCATTTGAAAGATCTAATTTTGTGAATAATTCACCACCACTTAAGGCTGCGAATATTTCTTCAATTCGTGGTAAAGGATATTTATAGTCAACTAACCACTTGTTAATAGTTACTCTATAGTCTTTACGAATTAATTCCCTAATCTCTGCTTCAATCTATGCTTCCAAGTCAATGGAGTTGTACGTGGCTTGAAAAATATAGGCTTTGCACTTTTAACAATTGGTAGTGTTACTTTAGATAAATTAAAAGTTCCTAATTCACAATTGAATAAATCTCTAAATTCATTGTTAATTTTTTTACAAATGTCACCAGTATTTATTTGTATATTATAAATTTGTTTCATTTTAAAATTAAATTGTCTTAGAAAATCTCTTCCTAACAATCTATTGCAATGGTTGATTTTAAGCTCTTGTTACAATTATTTTTAACATTTTACTTTTGCCATTGTATCTTACATTTGAAATTAACGCCTGTGTAGCTTGAAAATTTTGTGTTGCCAGGCTCTATTTCATTAAGTTACTGTTTATTGATGTTATTTTGAGAAATCAAGGTGCATGGATATTCGGTGTCCCAAATATTGTTGTAATCATTACCATCAATGTTTACTTGTAATGTATATAAGTTAACTGAAGTCAACAGTCTCCAGATTGCTGACCGTAATATGACTCCGAGTGAATCAGCTTAGCAAGCATTTGACCGTTGCATAGTCGGCAAACACAGCATATTTGCGTGGCCGCTATGAGTATGAAACAAAGTTTCGTTTTTTCGGTTTAACTTTATATTTCGACGTTACAGCAACGTCCTGCTGTCGCAATAAATAATAAATAATTAACGTTTACGTTTCACTTGTTCGTCCCATTCTCGAATACGGTTCATGCGTATGGTGTCCCCAGTACACTATTCATAAGGAACGCATCGAATCTGTACAGAAGAACTTCTTACTTTTTGCCTTACGCGGCCTTAACTGGGATGAAAATTTGAGACTGCCTTCCTATAATAGTAGACTTCTGTTACTAAATCTGCCTTCCCTAACTAACCGCAGAACCATGCTAGGGGTCTTATTTATTAACAACCTTATGCAAGGTGACATTGACAGTGAGGCCTTGTTAAGGCAGCTACACTTCTCTGTTCCTTGCAGAAGAACTCGCTATTTCCTTCCACTAACACTTCCTTATTGTAGATCGAACTATGCACTGCATGATCCTTTCAGGGCATTATGTTCGGACTACAATAAGCTCCAACACATCATAGCTAGCACTAACACTATCGCTGCTATGAAGTCCTTAATTCTTGCCTATCTAGTACGTAATTAGTAATTAGTATTTGCATCTTCCTCGATTTTCTATTCTATGTTTTTTTCTTTTTTCCCCTACTTGCATGCCGCGTTCTATCGCCTCGTCTTTTTTATTTTATTTCTTGTTTTCTCCACATCGCGTTAATTTTTACTCGCGCTTCTATTCGCTTTTCTACCGCGTTTCCGTGTCGTCCGTTATGCGACGGTGCCTCTCGGTCGGTCAGGCGGGAGGTGGACTTCGTTTGGGTTCCGCGCGCAACAAGCATCGGCTTGGTGTCGTTGGACCACTTGCTAATACAGTCATTGTATTCAACGTCCAATAATATAATAATATAAAAAAAAACTCCCGGTCTTTCATTGTCACGGCTCCGCCTGACATAAGACTTGTTAAGCCGCGCGCGATATCGCCGGCAAAAGATATAATTGGCGCCCAACTCGTAGTAGTAACGCCACGACCTACCCGGTCTATCCGGTCTTCAATAAAGAAAAACAGTTTTAAAGACCTTAGTGCTAATCAAACCGTTTACAGCCGCACAGTGATAATAATAAATAGCTTAAAGTACTTGAGAGCGTAAGTGTGCCGTGATTTCTGTGGTTGCGTGAAGCAACGAGCAACATTGAACAATTGCTGACCTAAGAATCTATAGGCAGCAACAGTGACACCAACCTCGTCAATTGCTACAGTTGACTGAGGTGCGCAAGAGCGCTATTAATTCGACTTGCATCGTTCACCGAAGCCGCCGGAGCTCTTTGGGCAGCGGAGACAGCAGCGCGGGAACATAAGAAGCCGCAGCTGGAGCGAGGTTACGTTTAGAAGGCAGTTTACATAACTCAGGGCACAACATTAAAAGACTTGTAAGTGGGCATTTTCATTCAAACTCGTTTTAAGTCGGCAATTAAAAAAAAAAAAAAAACTGATCAGTTTTGCAAGTGTTTATTGTTAATAAAAAGAAAAAAAGCTGGTAAACTTAATAGTAGACGTTAATTTTTTGTTGCGATCAGAACTGTGATTGCCTCTATGATTTGCAATGTTTTATTTTTTCTCTTTTAGTCCCAATTGTCTTTGTTCTTGTGTTTGCCCAATATTGTGTCGTAACATGATCCGTTCAGTTCTGTGACATTCTTCATTTGGCTTCAGGCGTCTTGCGGAATATAGTTAGTTTACATTTCAAACCCATGTCATCGCCGTTCAGACGGTATAGAACTACTCGCCAGCAGTGTAGTGATTCTCTGATCGCGACGATCAGCGTATTCGCATACCAGCGACAAGGCTCACACCCCTACCCAGAGTTTGCGTCATGGACCCAGAACAATTAATGGCGGTGATACAGGCGGCTGTCAATTCGGCTTTAGCTGAGCAAGCGGCTGTGAACCGACAAAGGGAAGAGGCTCTTGTAGACAGAGTCAACCAGTTGTCCGATCAAATAGCAGCAACACATATCGTCACGCCAGAGGTGCGGGCGATAGAGAAAAGGGACAGCAATTTTTGCCAGAATTCATGTGAGTTCAGGAATCGTATGTTTCCTGGAGACAGGCGGCCCTCGCCGCCCTTCATATCTTCAAGCCATATAATGGCAGTTCGCGCCACTACCAGACAGTCATAATTATAAGAAGCAAGTTAGGGGACCGGCTGATGCCGTCTTCGCTTCGTTCGGCACGGTGCTGTCGATGAGGTCGAGAAAAAACTGACATTGTTGACAAATTAACAGGGCCTGTGCGAAAAGTTCCGTGACGATGCATTGCGAGTATTCGTATCAGGGCTTAAAAGAAGCTTAACAGACGTCCTTTTCGCAGTGAAGCCAAAAGATCGTCCGTCTACCTTGGCACTGGCACAGGAGGTTAAATCGAATCATGAGAGATATGCATGCCAACTATACAAAAAGCCAAGAGGACAGGCACGACCCAATTTAACCAGAAATGCTTTGTATCGCTGTTCAACGTGAAAGCAATATTCTTAATTTTACCAGACTTAACCACGTTTGACGGAATAATCGGACTCAACCTATTAGCACAGGCCGGAGTTACCAACCGTGGCTTGGAGGGTAAAAATATTTTAATTAGAGACATATCTTGTCTGCGAAACTATTTAAAGAAAACTCGTCTACTCTCGATGAACATCACAATAGGAATGCATTTTTATTGGCATACAGCCAGCGAGATGAAACGCATGGCGGAACGAATTGCGGTATAGCTAGTGTACTTACAATTAACATAGGTGTTCGTACTAAGAATAATTATTATTATTAACATTATGTAGTATAGTAGTCCTTGGTCGCAGATGATTTTTCCGTGTATTTCGAAATTACAAATAAAAGTTTTGATCTGTTTTGTGATATTAATCGAATTCCTACTTGAAATGGTATATGCGGGAGCAAATTTGGATAATTTGTCTATTATCGTTAGCATGGTTTTATTATTGATGAAACACAGATCGATATGAACAAAATCTAACGGAAGTGCTGGGATTTCTGGTAACTGAAATTTCAATTTTTGTGGGTTGCGATCATATTTCATTGTGTGACATATGTCGCAATCATTAATTATTCTGGATATAGTCTGTTTCATGCATGGGAAGCAATAGTGTTTTTTCAAATGTAGCGTCGTTTCGTCTATACCCCTGTGATTGTTATTCCTATGGTCTTGGATTACACAGCCCCACAAAAAAAAAAGTTTCATGATCTGGGTATGCGGCATATGCAGTTATACGGATTTTGGGTCGCTGATTCCGAATCCGGCATCAGAAATTCTCCATCACGTCTGGATTTCGACATAACCTCAAAAAACTGAAAACCCTTTAAATATCTCCCAAAAGATATAGAATCCTGATCTGGGCATGCTATATATGCTTTAACATGTATTTTGACTTACTAAGGCCGAATCCGAAGTCAAAACTTACACTAGACGTCTATATTTCGACCTTACCTCCAAAAACCCGAACAAATTTTTAGGCGCCAAAAAATAATGGGTGGTCATGATCGGGTAGTGCGACATATGTTTCTATATGTTTTTCGACCTTCCAAATCCGAATCTGATGTCAAAACTTGCCTTTCACGTTGGAATTTTAACCTAACCTAAAATTTTTTTCACAAACTTTCGAAATTTTGAATTTGCTGTACTGTCGTTCTTTTCACTATTTGTATGTTTTGCCGTGTCTATATCTGTAAAACTCTCTGCATTATAAACTTCTACCTATATCGGATAATTAGCATTTATCACTCTGTCTTGATCGGTTTTGTTTATTATTTCTACTTTGGCTGTGTAATTATTTGTTCTGTAAATGCCCTCGTTAATATATATTCCGTCTTGTATTACTATTTCGTTAATATATATTTCTCTTTCCTTTTCTGTTCTGGTAATTCTACTTAAGTTCTTGTCCTTGCATCTAGTTTTATTGGGGATTCTGATCTCTTTTGTCTTGCAAGTATTTCGATTTTCGTATTGGGGGTTACTAAGATAAGATTTTCGAAATCAATTTTTGCGTTTAGAAACGTTAAAAGGTCTATTCCGATGATTCCGTCAAAAAATGCGTGGAATTTAAATAAGAAAAAGGTGAATTCGCCACTTTGTTTGAATTCCTTGAATAGTTTGTACGTTATTTTTTTGTATTTATTATGTGTGTGTAGGAGTGTTTTAAAATGCAAGTTAATATTTTCCTTTGTGGAAATTAAAACGAGTCCAATCTGCGAAGTTGACCTTCTATTTCGGATTCAAATTAAGAACTGAACATTGAGAATTAGAGTAAGCCCTAAGAAAGGTGTGGGTGTCTGGCAGAGGCGTCGGCAGAACGTTGGCGTCATCGCTGATGGCGTGATCGGCAGCTAGGCGGAGCATTGGAGTGGTTTGAACTTGATTGAGCTGGATCGAATTGCAATCTCTGCAATTTCGGTGTTGCGTGGGTTCGTCGCGGCGGATGTTTATAATATTGTTGATTTAGGATTTTTGAACTCTTGTTTTCCTTAGAATACTTTGTTGCACAATTCTTGCAGGCAAAGTACTAAGGGTTCATTGTATCGGCCGTCGAGAGGAGTAACAAAAGTTTCTGTTGTTAACTCTCCCCCCTCAGGATCCTACTTGTCCTCAAGTGAGTGTTAGAAATAGGGAATATTGTTGAATTGGGGCTGTATCGGCTTTGGCTTTAAATTATTATTTTTAAGCTTATTATTAAGCGTGGGAAGCTCTTGTTGAATTTGAATGGTTACTTTCTCTCTGGGCTTAAAGTGGATTTTGGAGATTATTGAAAGAAGTATGACGGTGCCCAGTAAGCACAAGATCGCGATGCGGTTTATGGTACAGTGTGTTGTTATGTTATTTAAGTGCTTTGTGTTTTTGATGTTGAGGGCCTCCAGTGATTCCAATGACAAAATTTTTAACCTCTCCACTTCTATGGGTGACATTTGAATTATTGGTGTTCCGGGTTTTAGGATAGATTTTTCTTTATTGTTGAATTGCTTGCTATTTATTTGAACGGTATCGTTCCAGAAATGAACCAGATATGTTCCTTTTAGATTGTAAGTTGTGTTGTTATGTATTAAGTTGCCGGTGTAGTTGTTAAGTAATATTAAGCTGCCATCGATCTCCTCTATTTCCTGAATATGTTCTGCATTACTGAAGTCACACAGCGCTTTCTTTCCCTCAATTAACTAAGCAATATATTTTGTTTGTTTTAGATTTACAGTGCTTTCTTTTTTACAAATTTTTAAGTAATTGGATATTTTACAGTTTTTGGGTACATTAATGATTTCTTTTTGCGCTATGAATATTTCATTCGTTTTTAAGTGTACAATAGAGTTATTTTTTTATAACGGGTTTTATCAACATATCTTGATAGGTAGTGGGGTCTAGTTCTGGTATTTTGATGATATAGATAATCGCTGTTTTATTATGTAATACTGAAACATCAACAAATTCTAGCATTTCTTCGATTGATAAAGAGGTAATATTGTTTTTTTGAAATATTTTATTTACTTCATTTAGTTCAAATTCGTTTAAAAGGAGTGTGTTAATTACGTTAATTTTTGCCCATTGAATGTCATATTTAATGTTTACAATTTCTTCTTTTATCAATCTGACCTGATTTTGCAGACTTGTTGCTATTTCATTGTTAAAATTGTTATCCTTTTTTATTGATTTCGTAAGCATATTTGAGATTGTTGTTAAATTATTGATTCTACTTTGCAGTTGTTTATTAACTATTACCTGATCGTTATTGTTAGTTATAAGGCTATTTAAATTATTTTCGATCATAGTTAAGTCGTCATGATCCGGATTTCCTGCCACAAATTTCCAAGCTGAACCAATCCAATTGATTGATCGAACTTTGCGATATTTTGAGGTCAGAGTACTTAATGCGGTAAATGCCTGAGAGAGGTAGCTTTCTTTTAAGTCATTAATTGTGTGTTCTCGTATTTTGTACAATTCTGTTTCTAGCTGTTCTAGGTCTATTAGATGGATTAATTTAGTTGATGATATTTGTAGTTTCACTAATCCTTTGTACACTGAGACGGTTTGAGCGTCGGTGTAATTAGTGATTTCCATATTTGCCAATGCTAATGGCAGAAGCATTAAAAATAAGAAAAACCTGTAATGGGGAAAAGGAGAAGAAGAAAAAAATGTATATGAAATCATTTATTCAGTGAACGAATTAATTTTTTAAAGGTATAGGCCGATCCCTCACGATCGGATCGATACCCGCAAACGGACAACAATTGTGAGTTAGAGGGTATTTATTATAAAAATTTTTATTTCATTTTATGTTTCTTACTTCAGACGAATACGGACATGTTTCCCTAGGCAGTATCGGACTAAAAAAATTTTATTATTACTCTTGTTTTATGTTACTCTTGTGAACGATATTTCCTGTTTCTGTGATAATAGTTATACTCGTATGTTTATTTTCTTTTACTGTTTCTTTCTTGTACCGTGGGGAAAGTTTAGAACCTAGTCTTATGTTTTGCTTTATAAACACTATTTGCCCTGGCTCATAGTCTTTGATCTTATTGCGTTTTTCATTGTGGTTTTTTAAGTCTGTTGCTTGTTTTGATTTCAGTTTTTCGATGTTATCTTGTCTGCTTTTGTCATATTCTCCTGGGTCAGTGGTTATATTTCTGCCAAAAAATATTTCTAATGGACGCTTTTTTGTTACAGAGTGAATTGTGAAGTTGTATTCGTAGACAGCTGAATCTAATAGTTCTTCAAAAGTTCGGTGTACCTGTTTATTTTTTAAGCATCTCATAATTTCAGCGAGTGTAGAATGTAACCGTTCTATTTGTCCGTTTAAGGAACTTTTATAAGGGGGTGATTTAATGTATGCCCAGCTGGTCTCTCATCATTAAAAGATTTTTCATTATCCATTACGACGTATTTTGGTACGCCAAAATAGAATAGGATGTCATGTAAGGGTTTTCTTATGTCTTCTATTGATTTTGAATTTATTAATTTTGATTGCGCAAGTTTAGAAAATTTGTCAATTGCCGTTAGTACCAGTTTTTTTTCTGTAGAGAAAATATCTATATGGATTGTGTGTCCCGGAAACTCAGGAATTGGAGTTTCCATTATTTCTGGGTTTGTGGGATGCCTATCATATTTTCCTTCCTTGCACACCTGACACTGTTTTACTAATGTTAAAATTTTAGATTTCATTTTGGGAAAATAGCATTTTTCGGATAATTGGATTTTATTCTCTTCAGCATTTCTATGTGCCCTATTATGAGTTTTAAAGATAAGTTCGACTTGATCTGTTTCATTAACTATGTCTTTTACCCGGTTTTGGCTAAATCTGACTTTAAAAGATCGAAAATGTTCTGGATAAATTCGTTGTATTTGGCCCATTATATCTTCTGTTGTGTGAATGCCATTGATGACTGTGGGATAAAGATGTTTTCTTAAAATTTGTATTAAATCATCGTCTGAGTATGTTGGCTGCGATATTGTATGCCTATGGAATGTGGGAAATGGAAGGGTAAATTTATAGTCAGGTGAATCTTCTTTAAGTATAAAAACTTGGTTTTAAAAACATTAATCGGATATTCATCATTTGATATCAAATTGTGGCTAGAACTTTGAGCGCTATGTTGAGTTGCTGTCAATGAATTAATTTCAACTTGCCTTGGTGCCCTCGATAGTGCGTCTGCTACTACATTTTCTTTCCCTGGCTTGTAGAGCAATTCTTTATTTTATTCATCCAAATAAGACTTCCACCTTCTAATAGCTATCCCACCTTTCCAATTGCAATCGTGCGTAAGTGGTTCGTGATCGGTATAGATTTTTACCTTTGAACCACCGTAAAGATATCCCTTGAAGAAATTAATGTGTTGCTAACATTTCTTTCTTTGCCGTTTCGTATTTTTCTTCAGTTTTGGAAAGTGTTCTAGATATAAATGAAATTGGTCTGTTGGATTGTGATAATACTGCTCCTATCGCATAGTCAGAGGCGTCTGTCGTTAGTGTGAATTCCTTATCAAAGTCTAGGTATTGGAGTATTACATCTTTGGATATCAGTGTACTGCGCAACTGTTCGAATGCTTTTATTGCTTTATCGTCTAAGTGAATCAATTTCTTTGCCGATATTCCCTTTGAAATGCGTCCGTCTTCCCCTCTAAGCAAATCAGTTAGTGGCTTGGCCATTGTAGCATAGCCCAGTATAAACCTCCTGTAGTATCCTGATAGCCCAAGAAAGGATCTTAATTCCTTTAAGGTCTTTGGTCTCGGATAGTTAGCTATGGCTTCTACCTTTGTTGGGTTAGTCTCTATTCCTTTATCTGATATAACGAATCCTAAGAATTCTACTTTGTTCTTAAAGAACTCGCACTTGTCTAGTTGGCATTTAACGTTTGCTGCACTTAGTGTTTCAAAAATTGTTTTCAGATTTTTGCAATGAGACTCTTCGTCTTTGCTAAAAACAATAATGTCATCAATGTAAATGTAGCAAATGTTTCCTATGTGTTCCCTAAGGATGTCGTCAAGGGCGCGTTGGAATATTGAAGGGGCATTTTTTAAACCAAAGGGGACCCTAGTAAACTCGTACTCTCCATTGTTTACGGAAAATGCTGTTTTTTCTATATCTTTCTCTTTTAATGGAATTTGGTGAAATCCGCTTTTAAGGTCTAAAACGGAAAAAAGCTTGTTATTACCTAACTGTGCAATGACTCCGTTTATGTCAGGTATAGGGTATTTGTCAGGTATTGTTACATTATTCAGTTTTCTATAATCAATGACCATTCTATATTTTTTTACGTTGGAAGCATTCTGTTTTTTTGGAACGATCCACACAGGTGAATATGGGGAACGCGATGGTCGTATTATGTCATTCTCTAAAAGGTCTTTAACCTGTTTGTCAACCTCAGCTTTTAAAGCCATTGGGTACTGAAAATATCTAGAGTAAACTGGTGTGTCAGTATTTATTCGTATTTCGACTTTCACATTTGTGAGGTAGGTCAGTTTGTCATCCGGTTTGGCAAATAAGGTTGGGTAATTTTTGAGTAAGCGATTTAATTCAAATCGCTGATTGTGTGTTAGGTGATCCAACCTTGGTATTATTATATTGACTGATTCAAATTTTTTTTCTTTAATGGGAATATTTGTGCCATTTTTTAAATGCATTATTTGGTTTTTTGTGTCAATGACTGCGCCTAATTCTTTTAAGCTGTCATTGCCTAATATCGCGTCAAAAGTTTTGAGAGTTGGTAATAGGAAAAATTTAACTATTGTATTTAGATCGTTAAATAAATTGGCGTTTTTGTGATGAGTTATTTTTATATCGCCACCTACAGAGACAGCATTGAATATGGTTTTGTTTGGTAACGGGTTTGAGACTTGTTTTGGTTGAATATAATTTCGATTAGAGCCGGTATCAATTAATATTTTTAAGATTTCTCCACTCCTCACCTTACATTCAAAATATGGCAGTGAAGAGTCAGTTACCCTAAAAAATTGAGATAGGAATAGTCATGCTCTGGTTCTTGGTCATTGCTGTCAATCACTTCTGTGTATTCACCAAGTGTTTGTTCATAGTCTATCTGTTCATCTTGTTCTGCTAAAGTCTGTTCGTAATCGGCCATTGTCGGTGCTCCTTGTTCTGCCTCAGTTTGTTGTTCGATTTCAGTTTGGATATTAAAATTTCTTTGTCTTTTGGCTGGATCTGTAATAGGTATTGGGGGTCGTTTACCAGAGGCATCAAATTGAGGCCTGTTTATATAATTAATTTGCCTAGAGTGAAGGCTTCTGTCCATTGGCTCTGGTCGTGGTTGGGGTTTGGTTGCAATCGGACGAGGTGGTGGATACGGTTGGTGTGATGGGGGTTGTGCTATCGAAGCTTGTCGAAATTGTTGCCCAAAATTATTCGGTGCTGGTCGGTATTATGGGTGTCCAAAGTTAGCATTAAACACTCCTGCTGGCATGGGTCTGGGGGGTAGTATTGGTCTGGTTTGATAACCCATATTATTGGGTATAGGTAGTGGGCGTGGAGGCGGCCCTTGAGGTGTGCTTCTAAAAGTGTTCTGTTGAATTTTGCCCGAAGCGTGATTGATACGGTAAGTCTGGTTTTCCAACTTTAGGCACAAGTGCAAAGCAGATGGCAAGTCAGTGGGTTCTTTTATGCCCAGCAACCGGGGGAGGTCGCCACGGAGACCTCGGATAAAGGTATCTTAAGCTTTATCCCTGTACAACTTGGTCATAACCAATTCTGATTCCCTGCCCAATTCCATGCAACTTATTTTATTGAGTATTAGAGACAAATGTCTGTAAACAACTTGATGGAATTCTTCAACTGTCTGATTGGGCTTTTGGAATATTGTTGTCATTTGATATTCCAAGGTGGAAATATCTCGTTTGTCTGCGTATTGTAATGTTAAGCACTTTGAGATTGCTGCCCAGTTCAATGGGACATTATAAGAATCGAGGGCAATGTTTGCGATGCCTTTTATCTTATTTCGAATTGTGTGCAAAATACCGAAATACTTTGCTGTACCTACGGTGTGAGCATAAGTTTCTAATATTATATCTACACTCTTTTTCCAGGAACCGAATTCAGCTGGGTCACCGGAAAAATCATGCAAAGATCTTACAATATCGGGGACTTTGTCTAAATCTTGTAAATTATGTTGATGTTCTGGGTTAATACCCTGGCTCTCGACATTTGCGAAATCAAAGCTAGAACTTTGAACTTTGCAAGAGAGTTGGGAGTTGTTCGGCCAGAATCTGACGAACGATTTCGGCTAGTTGTTCGGGCTGTGCTATTATGTTTCTGTTTTGTTGGTGTGTTTCTTGTCTTGCGACTTGTCTGTGTTGTTGAATTAGATTAGGTGCGTTAGGTTCTGTTCGGTTTATTGCCTCAGATTCTGTTTCTAAGTTGAACACTGGTTGTCTAATTAAATTGTTGAAATTTGCCATAAGGAGAAATTTCCATTGAGGTAAAGAATTACTATGATATCGAATAGTCAACTTGTTTAGTATGGTTACGCGTAACTAAGTATGGTTATAGCAATAGAATCAATTATTTAAGTGTATAAAATGAATGAGGGAACAAAATATTTTAAATTGTGTCACTTAAGATTTGTTGATAAATCCGTTCAATTATTTAGTTGATTTATGTTTGATTTAAAATTTAAAAAGATCTTAATAATCAATAGTGTTTAATAGCAAAATTTTATAGCACGTTAATATTGAAACTTACCCCTAATTTAATTATTTTATAGTAAAATTTAATCGCGTATTAAAAATTTTATTTAATTGAAATTTACTTTAAATAATGAATCATAAAACTTTTTTTAAACTTATTTAATTGCGTATGAATTGTAAGTGCTCTTAATTTCGAATTTTACTTTATTTAGTTTTAGCAAAGGAACGTGATCAAAGAACTGTGTTCTGTTTAAAGTGAATTTAATTTATTTTAATTGTTGAAAACCAGTGTCTGGTTTTGCTCTTCTACCTTGGAGGGTCCCTTGGGATTCGCAAGATTGAGCTTGTTATACTGCTTTTTTTATTGGTAGTGCAGTGATATTTTATTTTATTGCTTTACGCTTATTTATTTTATTCACAGACTTTCGTCAATTTCTTTAAACACTTTCACTTTGTTTTTGCTTTAAACATATCGCTATTTTTACTTTGAATTATTTGTGCTTTAGTTTTCTTATCTTCTTATTTCGTTTTAGGTAATCTGATTCACTTAATTCTACTTACATTGCTAACTTGATACGGCTACTCCTCCTGGTGATCCGGATGTTGTCCTTTTTACGTTGTTACTCGGGATCCTGCGATGCACACGCGCAGAGGATGTTCTGCGGTCGTACCTTACAGAACACGTAAACCGCCTATGGGTTGCCTTTAGTAAATCCGCGTACCAAAGAATGCAACAGGGGTTTTTGGGACTGATGGAGTCGTACTAATCTGACTTAACAAGATTTCCTTCTCATCAGGTCCCTGCTCGGGCGCCAGTTAATATTTTCCTTTGTGGAAATTAAAACGAGTCCAATCTGCGAAGTTGACCTTTTATTTCGGATTCAAATTGAGAACTGAACATTGAGAATTAGAGTAAGCCCTAAGTAAGCTGTGGGTGTCTGGCAGAGGCGTCGGCAGAACGTTTGCGTCGTCGCTGATGGCGTGATCGGCAGCTAGGCGGAGCATTGGAGTGGTTTGAACTTGATTGAGCTGGATCGAATTGCAATCTCTGCAATTTCGGTGTTGCGTGGGTTCGTCGCGGCGCACAATTCTTGCAGGCAAAGTACTAAGGGTTCATTGTATCGGCCGTCGAGAGTAGTAACAAAAGTTTCTGTTGCAAACTTGCATTGGCTGCTGTAAATTTTATTGTTTGCTTAGGGGTACGAAGTCTGGGTTAATAAATGAAACATTTGATCCGCTGTCTATTAAGAATTTTAACGGTCTGCCAAATGACGATTCAATTAAAATATAGATTAATGCTCCTCTACATTTTGATTTTGTGTTATAATAAGGGGAATGTCTGAATGAAAAATTTAAGACGTCTTCTACATTGTTAAGTTCAACATATCCCCTGAGATCCTGAATAACTACCACTTTTATACTGTTGTCCCCTGTTGTTGCTATAATTTCTATAGTTATTTTGTTGTTCTTGGTTTCTCATGGTGTTGTTGTCCGTTGTTGGTTCGTTGTCCCCGGTTATTGTTCCCTTGTTATTGTCGGTTCGTTTTGTGGTTGTTATTATAATTTGAATTAGTTGGTTGTTGTGTGTTTGTGTTATAACTGTTGTTGTTTTGCTGTCTTTTCTAGTCTTTTCATATAAATTTTCGTTAATTTTGCGTATTTCATCGTCTAGTTCCTCTCTTTCTAAAATATCTAGTATCGCTGCTCGTATGCCTGATATTTCTTGGTATAACAATTTGATAGATAACCCTTTATATGGGATTTCACGAAGGTTTTCCAATAAATGTTCTTCACTTCTTGACTCCCCGAAATTACGAGGGTCGTTTGATAAGTCCGTGACTTTTTGAATAAAATATATTTTTTTGTCAAAGAAGCGTTTTATTTCTCAACATAATCTTCTTTTAGCTCTATACATTTAGTCCAGCGTTTTTCCAATTTTTTTATTCCTTCCAAATAATAGGTTTTCTCAAGGCCCTCAAAATAGTCGTTTGTTTCTGTGATGACCCGAATCTCTTACCGCCGAGCCATTTCTTCATGTTTGGAAACAAAAAATAGTCACAGGGGCTAAATCTGGAGAATATGCTGGATGGGGTAGCAGTTCGTAGCCCAATTTATGAAATTTTGCCATGCTGACACGAAATTCACTTTTTTCCATTTTCGTTAAAATTCACGAGATCGTCTGCTTTCAATGCCTATAAAACGCAAACCAAAAAACGCAGTTTCTCAAAATTTTACAGTCAGCTGTTAATCGATAACTGCTGACAGGAGCAGTGTTGTATTTAGAGCAGGTGCGCGGCAAATACAAAAAGTCACGGACTTATCAAACGACCCTCGTATCAATTAAAGCTTGTTTAATATTAACCCAATTAAGTTTTACTCTCTCCCTACCTCTCTGTCTGCTTGTCCAACCATTTTGTCTCTAATTACTCCTAATAATAACTCTCCGTATTCTGTCTTTTCTTTGGTGACCAACTTTATTACTCGCTCTACGCTTGTAATAAACATTGTTAGTAATTCTTTGTTCATACGTGGGTAATAGTTTAATTGCATCGGGTATTTGAAATTCATACATTACGTCTCTATTGGTTTTTTGCGTCATGGTGGTCTGTTTAGTTCGTATAAGAATGTTTTCTTCTACTTCTATTTCTAGAGGTTGCAAAACTCTAATCGCCCTTGCTCTTTCCGCTGTTCTAGCTAAGCTTCTCGGTATGGGTATGTTTCTTCCTCGTTTAGCTGACGTGTATCATATTTGAACTGTGTGTATTAGGCAAGAAATATATGTTTGTATGCTTATTAATATATAGTAGCATATTTACCATAGTGCACCACTTGTCCACACATACAAATTATGAAGTTGGGTGTTCCCGCGTTGATCCAGAGACTTCTCTCACGGCCGGTAGCGGTGGTTAGACGTTAGCGTCTGTAGAGTCTTCTTCTGAAGATTACGTTGGAGGGCTTGACTTCGCCCCCTTAGGTTTATTGACTAGCCTTGTGGCGTAGCAATGTAGATAATAAGTGCAATTATTATTTGCGGCTATAGGCCGGAGCACGTTCTGATTTATTTGGACACAAAACTGAGATTAAAGAGTTGACAAAACATAGAGCTAAGTTTACCCTAACAGTAATGCATCGCGCCACCAAGACGAGTCGGCAACGCCGACTCAGCATTCCTTGCAGCGTGAAGCAACACTCCGAATAAGAAGTGTCAGCTTTCCGTTGCCGGACGTTCTTTGCGCAGAGAGCTGAACTGAATTCTGGCGCGTCAGCATTCTTTATATAGAGCTACTTAGTTGCTATGAATTATTATGTTATGAGATGTTAACTTACACACCCACAAACACTTCCACTTCAAAACACAAACTTGACCATTGTACTAAGCATATTAGACATTTGATACCCATCCGCCTGCTTAGACATAAACATTTGTATCCCCCAATTCGGCGACAACTCCGTGTAGTGGCCGTTGTCTAGCTTGCACTCATTAAACTCTCTTAAACTCAAATTGTCAAAAGGCGCTCAACTAATTCGCCGCACTCAAGTGACAATTCCCAATTCGCCGTCGTCTCATTTCAATGCTCTCGCATAATGCAGATAGAAGAAGGGAACATAAAGAAATAAGACGATCAACCGTTACTTTTGGCAACAACCGTTCAAATACCGCGTGCATTGGAACGGCAAATGTTCTCTCTCGTTGTCTATAAAAGAGGGCGAATTCAACGGCATTCACATTTTTAATCAGATCACAGCGAGACTTGTACCGAAGCGTCTGTATAAACGTTTAAAAATCAAAACCTTTTGCAAAGAATATATTTAAATAATATATAATATATTCATAAAATACTTTAAAGAAGAGTTATTAAATTTTATAATAAATGCCAAGTAAAATAGCAGCGCTAATTGCTGCGTAATTTTGCCAGCAGAGCGACTGCACAGTTTGAAAGGAATTGTGTATACATACAAAAAGGTGATATTAAGTGAAATTTAAACAAATAGTCAATGCTTATTATATATTTATTCATAGCTACGACATTTGATTTTAACCCGGCCGGCCTTGAAAAGCGTTTTCACGCTGTCAGCTACAAGTCAGGCCTGGTCGTGTCCATAGGAGCCCCCAGTGGCTGCAAAACTGTACACTGGGCGGCGAATCACTCAGACACTGCAATATATTAGTGTCGCGGGAACGCGCCAAAATTATATATCGGTTGACCACGGATGTGACTTCCCAATTCGACGTGACTCCAACGTCATTTAGATGACCACAACGCCACTATAGTTTGAGAGCTACAAGTATCGGGATTTATATAGTTGCAGACCGGAGTCATATAATTATAACAGCAACGGTCGCTCATAACGACGCGGATATGTCCAGCCTGGCATAGGCTTTACAAACCCCAGCAGCAAAGAGAAGCGCTGAGGCGTTCTTTCTTTGTCGGCAGCCCGAAGGCGGCATGCCAACGAAAGTATCGCAGTAGTATAAATACATTCTTATTTCAAATCTTTTCAATTAAACTCTATCTAATAACGTCTTTCGTACACTTGTATTCCTAAGGCAATTTGAAACATGTACAACTCGCAGTAGCACCTGAATACAGGCATACAGTTATGGACATATATATATAACTACATTGACATTCTTCCAAAACAGCACAGCAGCTACATCGACGGGCCCATCGATCAAGCGGATATTTTCTGTGAGTAACCAAATATATATAAATTGATATCGTCTACGGTATGCCATCTGCATTGCCAATGTAGTTATGTTGTTTAGTAGTGGTCCATATATGAAATTATTATAAAATGCCATTGTTGTAAGAAGAGGTGAAGCTACTGCGCGTTCATTAATATATTTTCTTACTCTTTTCGTTACGAATTGTTATTAACCTTACAATTGAATATGAAATCTCTAAATACATTCGCGTTAGAATGGCTTAAGCTTAATGAATAAAAACTTGAATTATAATGTTCATCTAATCATGCCAGTTTAATAATTTAATGAGGTTCATCGCCGACCAAATGAACGCCCATAATAGTGAAATTTAATACTTATACATAGTATTGAACAAGGGATAGCCGAGAAGTCCGCGAGCTATCATGGTAGGGAGGGTAAAGAGCGGGATACGATCAACATCTTAGTATCCTAGCACAATATGACCAGCATACAGCATCCGTAAACAGTGTGGTTTATTTGAATACAATTTAGTTGTCGATTTTCATTTCCGTAGTGCACTTAATCATTATTTTCCCCTTAGCGCGTATATGTTTAGGCAAGAAAAGAACCCACACCCCATCCGACGAGCTTAGACCAGAGAGAAGCCAGAAGTGCACGAACCTTCTTAGCCTATCATATAGTCAATACTAGTGGTATATACAAAACAGCAATTGCACACGCTACATAGGGTAGAAAAATAATTGGCGCCCAACATGGGGGCCCGAGAATTACAGAAAAATAATTGGCGCCCAACATGGGGGCCCGAGAATTACAGAAAAATAATTGGCCCGAGAGGTATGGAAAAGTTTCAGATCCTATTCCTTTATCAATTACAGACAGTAATAAGAACAAGGGAGGATTTCCTTTTAGCCAAGTATTTGTTGAAAATATTTATTTTTAAAAATAATTGGCTCTTAAGCGTGAAGCTCGAGAGTAATCAAAATTTACAGACCTTACTTCTCATCAATTATAAAAGTAATTGAGGCCCAACCCGAAAGGTTTGATCAGTACAGGCAAAATTTTCTGAATTCTTTGTTGTTTTAATCTTAAGCAAGAGACGGGGCATGGTCTTCAGGCTGCAATATGTATACAAGCCCAAGAATAGCTTCAAAGAATCGAAATATGAATCCTTTAATATCGACATAACATTACGTTCGACCTTTCAAAAAGCTCTGTGAATCCAGCCATTAAAAATTTCATCTTTTAGAAAATTCAAAACGAAATGACTTTCCCAGATTTGATGTTATGCAGCCCAGCAACTTATTTTCGCGAATTGCGATTACAATTCATAAATTTAAATGAATCGACCGAGATAAGTCTGGAAGTTGCCGAATAATTTTCATGTTTGGAAATCTCCGTTTTTAGAAATGGGAGAATGTGTATAGCAATATGGCGTCAAGGTTACAGAATCTCAGATATCGGAATCGCGATCTCTCTCGTTTTAATCGGGTCAGTCGACCATACTGAGCCTGTAGTCAGTGACGGCAAAATTTGCTAAATATAATTTTCCTTTTAATAATAAACTACTATAAGGCTTTCGATAGCAATATTAGGAACCGCGAGCACCTAGAATATTTTTGGGGGAACTCGACCAATATTAGCGACAGTCAGTCTTGAGTAGAGCAATAGAATCCTTTAGATTTTCAATAAGCTGTATGCAGGTTATATTTTTAAACACATTATGGAGTGTTTATTTTGGAAAGCGATGAACCAATAATTATATGAATAGAAAAACTATAAATATGTCAGTAAGACACAGCACAGAAGATCTCAGTAATATTTTACAACAACAAGACCCCTTCTGCGGCTGCTGCCACCAGCCAATGCAACCAAACAATTTAATAGCAACGTCCCCATGCCAACATAGGTTTCATCACGAGTGTATACAGAGGGCGTTGCAACATACAAATATTTGTCCCACATGTAAAAATCCTTGCAGAGCCAGACAGTTATCATTGTCAAACAATAATTTGGCCGCTGAATTAAATGCAGCAGGCAACGCCACTGACCCTATATTGCCAGCGCCTGATCAGAACACAGATCATAACAGCAATAGACGTAATAATAGATACCGCAGAGGCGGCACTACACGTAGAGGTATGACCACGAGGTCTGCACAACGTGCGATGCAGAACGATGAAGCAAATCAGAGTAGTCTGACTGTGGATTCATCAAAAGAAGGAAACAGGGAAGATATAGATAAAATAGTTCAGTCAGCCATGCAACAGCAAGAGCAGCAACTAATGCGAAACTTGTCAGCCTTGATTCAATCACAGTTCGCAAATATTCAGATAAATAACGGAAGTCAACAGGAAACGAATTCTAATGTCAGGGTAGGACAGACTGATCAGCCTCCGGCAAGCCAAACAACTGGCAGTAGTCCAACGTTACCTCGAAGATATTCTTCAATTCCTCCAGAGAAAGTGTCGAATATCATTCTCAATTGGAGATTGAAATTTGACGGATCGAGACAGGGTATTTCTACAGAAGATTTTCTGTACAGAGTTCGTTCAATGACGAGACAAAACCTATACGGTGATCATAACTTACTTTGCGATCATTTGCATTTGCTTTTAGGAGACAAAGCCAGTGATTGGTTTTGGAAATTCCATAGAAACAATCCTTGTTTCACATGGGAGAAATTCTGTGAAGAGTTTCGAAAGAAATATGAAGATGCAGACACTGATATGGATATATGGGATTCCATAAATGCCAGAAAACAAGGCGAAAAGGAGCCGTTTGAAGAATTTCAGTTTGAAATTGAAAAACTCGTTAGCCGTTTACGTAACTCTATTGCAGAAGAGTCATTAGTGCGAATTTTAATTAGAAATTCCAAAATGTCGCTGCGTTACGAATTAATGCATCTAGGCATAACAACATTAGCTCGACTGCGAGAGGAAATCCGCACTCACGAGCAGTTTTGCAAGCAAACAAGACAGCAGTCTTATAGACAGCCGCGTCCCTTCGTTTCAGAGCTTGACGAACAAACAGAAATAGCCGCGATTCAGCGCAAAAGTATGAAGTGTTGGAACTGCGGAAAAGTAGGTCACCGCTATGACTATTGTCTTGAGCCTAGATCTATTTTTTGTTACGGGTGCGGGGCAGCAAACGTTTTCAAGCCCAATTGTATCCATTGTAACAATCCGGAAAACTCGTCGGTGGATGCGCAGGCCAGATCCGCACTGTCGCATCCACGACAATAAACCCAGACGTAAACAATCAGATCCAACAACATTCAACAGATCTGAACCAAAATTCAGCCTTACGAATTAACACCAAACAAAACGAAATTATTAAGAAAGAATATAAACCTTTCCATGAGAGACTGGCACATTACCTGGCGACACGTAGTCGAATTTTCGGTCACGTGGACAGTTATGAGCCACGGAAGAAATCCAAACGTTCTACGGTCCGTATGCGCGTCTTTTGGAAGAAAGTTCGCGCGTGCCGACATAAACTAGTTTCAGCCATTTTTATGAATAACGACAATCGTTTATATACAGATATTCAATTAGAAGGGCATTCATTTGTCGCTCTTCTAGATTCGGGAGCAACTATCAGCTGTCTTGGCGGTAAAGCAGCAGCACAGTTGAAATCCCACCCAAACATTCAAAAATCTTCAGGTCGTATCAAGACAGCAAACAACTCAGAATGTGCAGTGATAGGTCGATTAGTTTGTGATATAGCATATCGTGGCATAACCAAACCAGTTGAATTCTATATAATTCCAACACTTAAGCAAGATGCATATCTTGGCATCGACTTTTGGCGAGACTTTGGTCTGTTAAACCAAATAGTTCAATCTTCAAGCCAAGTAAATGAGCTCGATGTAGGTAGAGATGCGGATCTTGACGAAGGTCCTCCAAAAGTTCATTCTCTCTCCGAACATCAGCGTATCGAACTGGAACGAGTTAAACTAAAACTTCCATCATTCGAAAAGGAAGGTTTGGGCCGTACTAAATTGATCGAACACAGTATCGACGTAGGCGACGCTAAAGCAATTAAGCAAAGGCACTGGCCTATATCCCCAGCTAAGGAGAAGCTTATGTTCTCTGAGATCCAAAATATGCTCGATTTAGACGTCATCGAGGAGTCTAAGAGCGCATGGAGCAGCAATTGTGTCCTCGTGAGAAAAGGAGACAAAGTTCGCTTATGCCTGGACTCAAGAGAGATTAATAAATGCACCCGCAAGGATGCATATCCTCTTCCACACGTTGATGGAATACTTAGCAGGTTACCACCCGCTCGTTTCATTACAGGCCTAGACATGAAGCATGCCTTCTGGCAAATCCCTCTTGAGGAGAAATCACGCCAAATAACGGCGTTTACAATTCCAAATCGTCCTTTGTATCAATACAAAGTCATGCCGTTCGGACTGTGCAACGCTGCACAAACCTTAGTTCGATTAATGGATCAAGTTATTCCCGCACATTTGCGCACGAGAGTATTCGTTTACTTGGATGATCTATTAGTTCTCTCGGAAGATTTCGAATCCCATATGGTACTCTTAAGCGAAATAGCAGGTTACTTGCGCAATGCGAACCTGACTATAAATATCGCCAAGTCCAAATTTTGTATGCAAGAAATAAAATATCTTGGATTTATCATAGGACACGGTAAAATAAAAACAGACCCAGGAAAGCTCACGGCAATAAACGAATTCCCGATACCGACTACTGTCAAACAATTGAGAAGATTTCTCGGTATGACAGGATGGTATCGACGTTTCGTCGACGGCTATGCTTCCATTACTCTGCCACTGACAGAACTTTTAAAGAAAAATAAGCAATCCACAAGCTCAAGAAGCAAGGCAAATTAACATCTGAGTACACCAGATTTCTCAAAGCCATTTTTATTATTGTGCGATGCCAGTCTACATGGACTCGGCTGCGTGTTAGCTCAACTGAGCGTTGATGGCTCGGAGCTACCAATCGCATATATGTCGGTTAAATTAACAAAACAACAACGCAACTATACGGTAACTGAGCTAGAATATTTAGCTGCCCTAAAAGGCGTACAAAAGTTCCGTTCATACATAGAAGGACAAGCGTTTGTAGTAATCACTGATCATGCTTCTCTGAAATGGTTGTTAAACCAAAAAGATCTTACAGGGCGCTTGGCCAGATGGGCATTGCAATTACGCGGTTTAGAATGTACAATCCAGCATAGAAATGTTCTCATAATGTCGTTGCCGATGCTTTATAGCGCCGAGACGAAAACGAAATCTCTGAATTTGCAGATTCTGGCCCAATAATTGATTTTAAATCTAAGGAATTTAAATCACCAGAATACCTCAATTTACTGAAAAACGTCATTCAGAATCAATCTAAACTGCCGGATTTGAAAATTTTTGATGACTTTTTATACAAACGAACAGAGTTTGCTAGTGGAGAAGAAAAGCAGGAAGCAGAATCTTGGAAACTTTGGATTCCAAATGGTTTGATAAAAGATGTTCTTCATAGAGCACACGATCCTCCAGATTCAGCCCATGGCGGTACAGCCAGACTTATCGCTAAGTTAAAACGCTATCTATTTTGGCCTGGCATGGTTACGCAAATTCGTAATTTCGTAGCAAACTGTTCAATATGCAAATCTACTAAAAGTGCTAATATGATTCTGAGACCTCCAATGGGAAAGCCAATGTCATCAGACAGACCTTTCCAAAAGTTGTATTTGGACATTTTAGGCCCATATCCTAGATCAAAGAGTGGAAACATAGGACTAACTAAATTTCACTTCCTACAACCATTAAAGAAATTCACATCCAGCAAGATCTGCGAGTTTTTGGAAAATGTGTTTTATACATTTGGAGTCCCAGAGACAGTATTGACAGATAATGGATCGCAATTCAAATCAGGATATTTCAAGGCATTTCTGACTCAGTTTGGAGTATCTCAGATTTGTACAGCTATTTATTCGCCACAAGCGAACGCAAGCGAACGGTTGAACCGGTCAGTCTTAGCTGCCATCAGAGCGTACATTGGTAAAGAACATATCAATTGGGATATGAATCTAAATGAAATTAATGCGTCAATAAGAGCTAATATTCATAGAAGCACCGGATATTCTCCGTATTATTTATGCTTCGGACAAAATATGATGCTCAATGGGCAAGATTATGAACTTTTGCGCAAGCTGAATATGTTGTCCGACGACACAACCTTGAAGCGGCCAGACGTGATGCAATTGGCGCGCGCAAAGGCCAAAGTTAACATAGACCACACTCATGACATAAACGCTCGACGATACAATCTAAGAAGTAGATCCCTTCGACTAAAAGTAGGAGACACAGTTTATGCCAGAAATTTCGCGCAGAGCAGCGCGGCTAAGAATTTCAGCAGTAAACTTGCCCCTGTATTTGTAAAGGCTTCAGTAGCTAAACAACTTAGTCCAGCATATTATGAGTTACAGAACGAAGCAGGCAAAAAGCTAGGTGTTTACCACTTAAAAGACATCAAAGTTTAATGCAAGCTCGACCTTTGCACTGTTTTTCTTCAGATAATGACTACTCGAGATACATCTGTCGCAGCATTATCTGTGGTGTAGTGGCCGTTGTCTAGCTTGCACTCATTAAACTCTCTTAAACTCAAATTGTCAAAAGGCGCTCAAATAATTCGCCGCACTCAAGTGACAATTCCCAATTCGCCGTCGTCTCATTTCAATGCTCTCGCATAATGCAGATAGAAAAAGGGCACATAAAGAAATAAGACGATCAACCGTTACTTTTGGCAACAACCGTTCAAATACCGCGTGCATTGGAACGGCAAATGTTCTCTCTCGTTGTCTATAAAAGAGGGCGAATTCAACGGCATTCACATTTTTAATCAGATCACAGCGAGACTTGTACCGAAGCGTCTGTATAAACGTTTAAAAATCAAAACCTTTTGCAAAGAATATATTTAAATAATATATAATAATTATTCATATTTAAAAAAGTATACTTTAAATTTAAAAACAAAAGCCAAGTTCTGGAACATTCTAAAATAGCAGCGCTAATTGCTGCGTAATTTTGCCAGCAGAGCGACTGCACAGTTTGAAAGGAATTGTGTATACATACAAAAAGGTGATATTAAGTGAAATTTAAACAAATAGTCAATGCTAACTATATATTTATTCATAGCCACGACATTTGATTTTAACACGGCCGGCCTTGAAAAGCGTTTTCACGCTGTCAGCTACAAGTCAGGCCTGGTCGTGTCCATAGGAGCCCCCAGTGGCTGCAAAACTGTACACTGGGTGGCGAATCACTCAGACACTGCAAAACTGTACACTGGGCGGCGAATCACTCAGACACTGCAAAACTGTGCACTGGGTGGCGAAACAGTGAAATTACTCAGACACTGTAATATATTAGTGTCGCGGGAACGCGCCAAAATTATATATCGGTTGACCACGGATGCGACTTCCTAATTCGACGTGACTCCAACGTCATTTAGATGACCACAACGCCACTATAGTTTAAGAGCTACAAGTATCGGAATTTTTACAGTCACAGTGCGGAGTCGTATAATTATAACAGCTACAGTCGCTCATAGCGACACGGATATGTCCAGCCTGGCATAGGCTTTTCAAACCCCAGCAGCAAAGAGAAGCGCTGAGGCGTTCTTTCTATCACAGTAGTATAATTACATTCTTATTTCAAATCTTTTCAATTAAACTCTATCTAATAACGTCTTTCGTACACTTGTATTCCTAAGGCAATTTGAAACATGTACAACTCGCAGTAGCACCTGAATACAGGCATACAGTTATGGACATATACATATAACTACATTGACATTCTTCCAAAACAGCACAGCAGCTACATCGACGGGCCCATCGATCAAGCGGATATTTTCTGTGAGTAACCAAATATATATAAATTGATATCGTCTACGGTATGCCATCTGCATTGCCAATGTAGTTATGTTGTTTAGTAGTGGTCCATATGAATATATCTATATGAAATTATTATAAAATGCCATTGTTGTAAGAAGAGGTGAAGCTACAGCGCGTTCATTAATATATTTTCTTACTCTTTTCGTTACGAATTGTTATTAACCTTACAATTGAATATGAAATCTCTAAATACATTCGCGTTAGAATGCCTTAAGCTTAATGAATAAAAACTCGAATTATAATGTTCATCTAATCATGCCAGTTTAATAATTTAATGAGGTTCATCGCCGACCAAATGAACGCCCATAATAGTGAAATATAACACTTATACATAGTGTTGAACAAGGGATAGCCGAGAAGTCCGCGAGCTATCATGGTAGGGAGGGTAAAGAGCGGGATACGATCAACATCTTAGTATCCTAGCACAATATGACCAGCATACAGCATCCGTAAACAGTGTGGTTTATTTGAATACAATTTAGTTGTCGATTTTCATTTCCGTAGTGCACTTAATCATTATTTTCCCCTTAGCGCGTATATGTTTAGGCAAGAAAAGAACCCACACCCCATCCGACGAGCTTAGACCAGAGAGAAGCCAGAAGTGCACGAACCTTCTTAGCCTATCATATAGTCAATACTAGTGGTATATACAAAACAGCAATTCCACACGCTACAAATCGAGTCCTCAATTATATGTTTTAGAGCCCGGGAGTGTAAAGATCATTCCAATAACAGTGAATTTGCAAAACGACACATTTCTTACAGAACAAAAAAAATTTCTCCGGATCTGTTTTCGTCTGAAGGATTGTACCAGGCCACAGATTACATCAGCTACATCGAAATAGTAAATCATTCTGATTCCTTTAAACATATCGACTTGAGCACGCCAATAAAAGTTGAAGAATGGGAACAAGACAATGTTATAGAATTTAATTTTTCCGATTATGTAAAAATACTAATTTTTTTGAACAATTACATCTAGAACACCTTAATGCGGAAGAGTATAAAGAATTAAAGAAACTTTGTTCAAAATTTAAAGACATATTTTATGACGAAGACACCAAATTAACTTTTTCCAATACAATAAAACATAGCATCCCAACTACGGATGACATCCCCATATACACCAAGCTATTCAGATATGGACAATTCGAAAGAACAGAAGTTCAAAACCAAATAAGAAAGTTATTAGATATGAACATTATTAGAGATAGTTATTCCCCATGGAGCGCACCGGTTTGGTTGGTCCCTAAAAAGCAAGATAAAAACTTAAAAAAAGAGTGGAGATTAGTGGTGGATTTCAGAAAACTAAATGAAAAAACAGTTAAAGGTAGATATCCCATGCCAATTATTACCGATGTTCTCGATAAACTAGGAAATGCCACATATTTCTCCGCTTTAGATCTGGCTAGTGGCTATCACCAAATCGAAATGGCTGCCGCAGAGATGGCAAAAACAGCTTTTTCCGCGGAAGGTCGCCATTATGAATTTACCAGAATGACCTTCGCGTTAACGAACGCTCCAGCAACTTTTCAGCGAGTGATGGATAATGTGTTTAAGCAATTAATTGGCAAATGTTGTTTAATATATTTAGACGATATTGTAATATATTATCATCTTCACTGCAAGAGCATTTGCAGGATCTGAATAAGGTTTTTTTCCAAACTAAAGTCTATAAACCTCAAGCTGCAAGTAAAAAAATCAGAATTTTTAAGAAAAGAAATCGAATACCTTGGACATGTAATATCAGCTGATGGCATTAAGCCCAACCCAAATAAATTAACAGCAATAAAAAATTTTACACTCCACAAAACAAGAAAGGAAATTAAATCATTTTTAGGATTGCTAGGGTATTACAGAAAGTTCATTCGTGATTTCGCAAGGATAACCAAACCCTTAACAGCACAATTGAAAGGACAGAAGACAGTTAAAATTCGTCGATGCATTCGAAACATGCAAAATTCTTCTATGTAATGACCCTATCCTACAATATCCAGATTTTTCTAAACAATTTATTCTGACGACAGGCGCTAGCAATGTAGCATTGGAAGCGGTACTGTCTCAAGGCAGTTTAGGAAGCGACAAGCCTGTGTCCTTCGCCAGCAGAATTTTGAACGATACCGAGCAGAATTATAGTACAGTAGAGAAGGAAATGCTGGCGATTATTTGGGCAATTAAATATTTTAGACCATATCTTTTTGGTAAAAAATTCAAAATTGTTACGGACCATCGACCTCTGAATTGGTTAATGAATTTTAAAGAACCGGGTAGTAAACTTGTCCGCTGGAGACTTAAACTACTAGAATACGAGTTTGAAATTGTTTATAAAAAAGGTTCACAAAATGTCGTTGCAGATGCGTTAAGCAAAATAAATGTAGAAATTAACTGCAATGACATCGAAACATTGGAAGGCACAGCGGGTTTTACCTTTCATTCAGAACAACCAAACGACAATATTCATATCTCACAGAAACCACTTAATGATTTCAGGTTTCAATTGATTCTTGGAAAAGGGCCGAACTCCGAGTCCATTACAACAGTCCCTTTTAAAAATAAAGTACGACAGACAATCATAAGCCCAGAGTTTAACTTAGAACGCATAGCCAAAACATTAAAAATTTTTCTAAAACCCAACAAAATCTGCGCAGTATATACAACAGACAGAATATTTAATTTAATTCAGAAGGCGTACTCGCAATATTTTGCTCACAGTAACACTTATAAACTTGTTAAATGCAAGATATTGTTAACAGACCTGATATGCATCGACAACCAAGAAGAAAAAATTCGTACGCAACATGAAAATACAAATCATAGACGGGCGGACGAAGTGACATTAAAACTCAAAAGAGAGTTCTATTTTCCAAACATGTATGAAAAAGTAAAACAGATTATTCAAAACTGCAATGTATGCAAAATTTTTAAATATGACAGAAACCCATCTAAACAAGCCTATCAAATAACAGAAACCCCGGATGGACCGTTAAATATAGTACACACTGACTTGTATACTATTAACGGCCGATACGTGGTTACAATAATAGATAAGTTCTCGAAATTTTCAGCAGCTTGTACAATCCCAACCAGGGATAGTATAAATACCACAAGGGTTATCTTGCAATTTATTCAAAATTTTGGGATACCAAAAAAACTCATTTGCGACTAAGGTGCCGAATTTCAATCTAAGCTTTTCAAGAGTTTTTGTTCACAATATAATATAGATTTACACACTACTTCGTTTCAGCAATCTTCAAGTAATGCGCCAGTTGAACGGTTGCATTCCACACTGACCGAAATCTATAGAATCATTATGGATCGAAAGTTCAAAGAAAGGCTCGAATGCAATCACGAGGAAATTTTATCAGAAACATTAATCACATATAATAACGCAGTCCATTCTGCTACTAAATTAACTCCATTCGAACTTTTCTCGGAAAAACCCATCTTTTTAATAAAAATATAACATTTGATAACTATCATGACTATTTGACTAAATTAAATACATTTCGTAAAGACCTATACCCTTAAATTAAGAAACAAGTAGACCAGGCAAAAATAACTAAAATACAAAAACTTAACGAGGATAGACACGAACCATTCCCGGTTACCGCAAATCAAACTATACACAGAAAAGAAAATAGAAGGAATAAATTAACGGCAAGATTCACTCAACAAATAGTTCACGCTAACGCAGGCAACGTTGCTAACTAAGAAAAATCAAAAACTTCATAAATCAAAGATAAGAAGGAATATTAATAAAATAGTCAACAAGGGTAGCAACATTACAGATCCGGACTCCACATCAACATCGAACACGACCTCCTAAACGAAATAAGACTTTAAACTGACAACTACAGAAATAAAAACAAATGAAATTAAATGATTAAAAACAAAAAAGAAGTCATTAACACAAAAATACATATATTATAAAATACATTTTGTTTAAACATACTTGTTAATATAAATAATATGAGTATAAATGTAACCTTAATTAATTTGTAAAAACTTGTGTTAAAAACAAAAAAAAGTATAATGAATATAAGAAATATGAAGAGCTTAATAAGTTTCAGATTTGTCTAAAAGCAAAAAATAAAAAAAAACTTTCAAGATTCCAAACATTACTGTACTAAATACCGAAAAACTGTACCGATTGCTGTACCGAGGTCATGCGTAATATTCTACTACTACTACTACTATTACTCCGACACATTTATTAAAATTATTATTAATATTAAGATTATTTCATTATCTGTAAATCAAAACCTATGTAATTACTTATAAGTCTATCAACAAAAATTTTCAACTGAACAAGTAAAAATAAACAAATCAGAAAAGCTATAATTCAAATCTATTCGAAGACATAAACAAAATTAAATTACACTCATTATAGCTGGCTCGCGGTCAAGGGTTAAAAAATATAAAAACAATTTGTTTTTAATTTCTTTCCGATATATTTCGGTTACTCAACGGTAACCGTCTTCAGGGCTAAAACATAAAATTATAAAATTACAAAATGGAAAAAAAAACAATGTTTATAAAACTAAAAACTAAACTGAACAATACTAAATTACATACATTAGTTTGACACGTCTCCTCTTGCTGGCGTGGAGTTCCTAACTAGCTTAGGAAGTAAATGTCTGTATATATGAGCGCAGTTTTCTGTGTCAGTTTTGTAGTTCAATCTATCTTGTGTTGGTGTGTTGATTATGTGTAGCATTTCGAGAGTGTAACGTTTAGCATAGTGTTGTTCTTGTTGTAGTATTGTTGTTGCGTCAAAATTGGGAGAGTGGTGTTTGTTTGCACAGTGGGTCATGAGAGCTGTTTTTTGTGTTGTACATTGGTGGCGTAATTTGAAATCTGATTTGTGTTGAGCTAATCTTGTTTTTAATTTTAATTTTGTCGTTCCTACATACACTCCATCGCATGTTTCAGTAATGTTGCCACTGCAAGGAATTTTATATATCACATTGTTTTTGTCTAGTGCAGTTATTTTAGACTTTGTGTTACTATAGAGATGTCTGAGTGTATGGAACGGTTTATGTGCTATTTGTACTTCTGCACTATTGTAACAGTCAGATCTCATGAACCTTTCGGATAGTGTAGGTACATAGGTAAGAGATTTATATAATTTTAGTTGTCTATTTTTGTTGTCCCTCGGTGTTTCCTGATATTTTTGTATAAGTTTCTTGATTAAGAATTTTGGAAAGTGGTTGTCCGTAAGTATTTTTGTTACTTCCCTCTTAATTTCGTTGTGGTACATTTTGTCAGAGATGACAAACATTCGTTTAATACAGCCTCTTGCTGTATTAATTATCATCGTCCTTGGATGTTTCGAATTGTGGTTTATTAGTCTTCCGGATGCCATCGGTTTCTTGTGCCATTTTAATTTTAATTTTCCTCCTACTCTATTTATTGTTGAATCTAAATATGGTAGCTTACTGTTTTGTTCTTTTTCAATTGTGAATTTTATATTTTTATGGTACGAATTAAGTTCAAGGAGTATGTTTTCTGTTTCATTGGACTTTGTAATTGCAAACAGGTCATCGACATATTTTGTAAGTAGTCGTGGTTTTGTTTTCAATTTTTCCAAGGTGTTCTTCAACAATTCTTCCATTACAATGTCTGCAATTACGGGTGAAGCTGGGGAACCCATTGGCATACCTTTTAATTGCGAAGAAATTGTGTCTTCATATTTGAAGTATCTACTTTCTACGATGCAGAACTTAACTATTTCTAGGAAAGTTTGTTCAGGTATCTCCGTATGTTGTTGTATTTGTGTCCATTTTGATTTTATAGTTGATAAAGCTAAGTCTAATGGTATGCTGGGGAAAAGTGATACTACGTCGAAAGAGACGAGTATTTCGTCATCGTTGATGTTTTCGTCATTTATCTTATCTTTAAATTCAATGGCGTTTTTTATGTTGAATTTCGATTCCGTTGTCAAATTTTTTAGAATAGAGACAATGTATTTGCATAAGGCGTAGGAGGGGGATCCAATAGAGGAGCATATTGGTCTCAGTGGTGTCCCTTCCTTATGGATTTTTGGTAATCCATAAATTCTCGGTGTTGTTGCAATAGTTGTGATAAGCTTATTTCTTTCGGTCCTTGAAATAAGCTCCTTCCTGAATAATTTATCCACTAGCTCGTTGTTTTTCTTGGTGACCGTTATGTTTTACACTCATTATAGCTGGCTCGAGGTCAAGGGTTAAAAAATATAAAAACAATTTGTTTTTAATTTCTTTCCGATATATTTCGGTTACTCAACGGTAACCGTCTTCAGGGCTAAAACATAAAATTATAAAATTACAAAATGGAAAAAAACAATGTTTATAAAACTAAAAACTAAACTAAACAATACTAAATTACATACATTAGTATGCCTTTTTGTGCAAGGCGCCAGTCTGCCTGCAACATTTTGTGAAGGTACAGTGTCCTACAAACCGATTCATTTGAAATGAAAACTAAGTGTTTAGAAAAAGTGCGCTGCAGGCGAAAAATTTTTGAAAAAATAAAATCGCGCGCGCGATTTGCATGCTCCGAAATTCTCACCCAATAGGGAACTCATAAAATAATATATTTTTTTGTATGAACAACATTTCGTTTGAAATAAATCGCTTGTGGGACACAGTGCGCATCGTTCTGACGTTTTACTGAGAATTAGCCAACAACAAAATACATGTAAATTTAATTATTTTCAAAATTCAATTAAAAAAAAACTAGAAGCGATTGCCAAATAATTTTTTTCACCTAAATTCATGATAAATATAGCCCTTTTAACAAAATCGGAGATGTAGGCAGCTATTTAACCTTTACCGTTTTTAGTTTTATAAACATTGTTTTTTTTTTCCATTTTGTAATTTTATAATTTTATGTTTTAGCCCTGAAGACGGTTACCGTTGAGTAACCGAAATATATCGGAAAGAAATTAAAAACAAATTGTTTTTATATTTTTTAACCCTTGACCTCGAGCCAGCTATAATGAGTGTAAAACATAACGGTCGCCAAAACTCAAGAATAACACCAACGGAAGGCACGCCGCTTGCAGAAACCACACCTAGAATGGGATATGCAGACATAAGACATAACAACAGAAACAACAAAATGGAAATCAACAGGTTTCAAACTATCAACAAGAAACATACTAAACTTAAGTTACATATAAAATTTTTATTGAAGTGTAGAAAAGCCCGAATTATCCCCAAATTTATAAACAACACAACTAGGTGCAATAATTTATTTTTAGATGACAACCAGCCAGACATCCAAAAATCTCTAGTTAGACACATTTACCTTTTTCATACTAAATTATTAAATTTAATAATTAAACATAAACATAAGACCTTAGATAGACATGAAGAACAGCTGAAAGAAACAAAAACAATATTAAAAAATAGCATGAACACAGATAACGCATCGGCATTTTTTGAGAGAGAGAGAAATGTATTAAATAAGACAACAACAAAAATAACAGAACGACATGAGAAGAAATTAGAAAGACTACGAAACAAACGGAATAATAACTTCCTAGACAACAACAAAACCAAAGATTGGTTTGTAAACAAAACGACGAAGAAGTTTCCGCAAGACGTACAAGCGTTACTTGCCAAAGGCCCAAAATTTGCTCTCCCAGTGGATGAGAAGTTTTCTACTCTTTAATTACATCGTGGACGGCGAAGAACTAGTGCAGACACATAAAAACAAAGAGAGCCAAGAAACAGCACGCACACATTTCTCTTTACTTGTGAAAGAACACAAGACAAAAATGAGAGAGAATGAACGGGATCGTGCAATAATAGATACAGTGGGACGAGCCAGGAAATTCTTGAAGGAAAATAAAAATATATTAATTTTAAATTCTGACAAAGGAAACAAAACAGTGGCAATAGAAAAAGACGAATATAGAAATAAAATGTTGAAATTATTAGGAGATTTTTGCACATACAGAAAACTAAACTCGGACCCCACATCATGATTACAAAAGAAAAACAACGAGCTAGTGGATAAATTATTCAGGAAGGAGCTTATTTCAAGGACCGAAAGAAATAAGCTTATCACAACTATTGCAACAACACCGAGAATTTATGGATTACCAAAAATCCATAAGGAAGGGACATCACTGAGACCAATATGCTCCTCTATTGGATCCCCCTCCTACGCCTTATGCAAATACTTTGTCTCTATTCTCAAAAATTTGACAACGGAATCGAAATTCAACATAAAAAACGCCATTGAATTTAAAGATAAGATAAATGACGAAAACATCAACGATGACGAAATACTCGTCTCTTTCGACGTAGTATCACTTTTCCCCAGCATACCATTAGACTTAGCTTTATCAACTATAAAATCAAAATGGACACAAATACAACAACATACGGAGATACCTGAACAAACTTTCCTAGAAATAGTTAAGTTCTGCATCGTAGAAAATAGATACTTCAAATATGAAGACACAATTTTTTCGCAATTAAAAGGTATGCCAATGGGTTCCCCAGCTTCACCCGTAATTGCAGACATTGTTATGGAAGAATTGTTGAAGAACACCTTGGAAAAATTGAAAACAAAACCACGACGACGACAAGAACAAAATTAAATTAAACAAAATGCATACCAAAATAAACTACAATAAATGTCAACTAGAAATTAAGTCTAAGAGCGACTAGATATTAACAGTCCAAGTATTTTAGAAAAATTTAAAGTTCATCATGCCGCTAATACCCTATACCTGGACAAGCAAGCACAATCTGCAGCATTAAAAAATCAAACTATATTTAGATTATCGTCGCCAGTATACTAAAGCTTATATCTACAGATGTTCCAAACGATAGACCAGTGATCCCTGTTCAAACCATACATTCGTTACGGGCCTCACTCCGTGCTTGGGGGCGAGGAGTTACCATAACAGCGACAACATCGTCTTTGATCACGAACTCGTCTCCTCTCTGTGCATATCAAGCAACGGGATCATAAGCACCGACGAATATCGATAGTAACATACACAAAATATCGAATAAGCTTTCATCTCTACTCTGCGACCGTCGATTAACGGGATAAAAGCTCTAGCATAGAAGCATACGTAATTATTTTTCCAATAAAGCTCTTTCATTCTGAGTTGTAGCATTTACTTGAACAGTCGATCGTTTTAATAGTCGCACAGAAAATCGTCCTTACATTCATATATAATATAAGAACAAAAAAATCATATTAGTACAAATACTTGTATATGTATATGTTTGGATGCACATCATAGCCTCCCACCGTCTCGACCTACGGCAATTTCACAATCTAAAGGAAGATCATCGGGAGTGGAACGCGCACTTATCGGAAATAGAAGTGGCCATTCGGAACTCGGTACATTCGGCGACGGGAGAAACGCCGTTCTTTACGGTTTTCGGCCATCATCTCTTCCTAAACGGTAAATGTTACCAGTTGCCCCGAAAGTTGAGGCCCTTGTGGGACCATGAAATGGGCGGAATGACACACAACGACAGGATGGCTATCATCCGCGCCCGGGTACAGGACAAACTTAAGGACTCGTACGAGGTGAGCATGTTGCGGTATGACCAACGAGCAAGGACCTTTCACGCCACGCCCGGTCAAGAAGTTTACTGGCGCAACTTCGTTCTCAGCGACTTTTCGAAGAGCTTTAATGCGAAGTTCGCGAGGAAGTTCCTACGAGCGCGAGTGGTGAGAGCAGCTGGAAACAATGCGTACCTTCTTGAGGACCTCCAAGGGCGACGTCTTGGCGTATATCACGCAAAGGATGTACGGGCGTGAAGCAACACCGACTGCGAACAGAAAATAATTATCCCAGAACAGCTCATGCCGACCCTGCGAAAAGAAGATGCGTTAAACCAAACAACAACAAGAAACGATATACTCACCGAGAAAGAAAACACTCAATTAAAGTTGGACTGCTTGCCAATACATGTGCCGGCCGAAATACCGCCGCAGCCACTTGGAGAATGCCCCAATACTTCGTCACTCTGCAGGATCGATTGCATCGTTCGAAATATATCGATGAACACGGCTGCCCTGGTACGCATAACATCTGCTAATGGAACAAGCAGTGCGAACCCATGCAGGGCCGCTGATCGGCACCATCTTTTAACAGCCAGATCGGTCGCCGACCCGTGGTTCCCGTTTGAGAGAGCGCCGTTTGAACCGTTGGCAAATGCCCGAATGCCCAGGGCAATGCGACCACCTGCAACTATTTCAAACTGCAGTTAAAGTCAAATGAGCGGTCGAGCAGTAAAACACTGCAAAAAGAAGTGCGTGTGTTTAGATTTTTGCAGTCATTTTCTTTTGTTAATAAATAAATATAATTTTGTGTGTGTTTAGACGCAGCTTTCCACGGACCACTCATCTGAAGACATACCTGCCTGGTGAGTCTGTTCCTTGCGATGAGCAGCAAATCCCGCATCGAAAATCTGCGAGTCTGCAACCGCGGCACAAATCGGCAGCCGCAGAGATTCTGCCCTTTAAGACACCATCTCCGCAGCCTGCAGGCCACATCTTGCCTGCAAGCCCCGTAATTTGCATCCAGGCCCAGTAATCTACCATCCAGGCCGTTTGACGTAACCTGAAAATATACCGGTAAGGCCCGATTCCATCCGTGCCTAATATCCAGTCAGGCCACAAATAACGTGACCTGAAAAACACCAGATATGTCCCATTAGCTTTGATTTGAATCATTGTCATTAGTATAAGTTTTGTGTTAGGTTTTTGTCGAGTAGGAAGATGATAGGAGGAGGATACCATGAATAAATGTATAGATGTTGATATGAAGTGCTAATTTACCTTTTTTAGGGGAGATGGGGCGGCCTTAGTTGGCCAAGAAGGGATTCGCCGACTTGGGTGATGCTCCGAAACTCCTGAGCTGGAAGGGTGCGCGGTGACTCGGCTGTCACCAATGGCTGTTGTTGTTGTCCTTTGTGGTTGTAGAGTAGAGTTGTATCTGTAAATAAATTAGAAACGTTGTAAGATATGTTAAAATGCGTGTTTTAAGTTCGTTTTTGGTTTGTTTTCCTTCTGTCAGTGATGCGTCTTTTGTGTAAGTACCGATGACTATCGGTATTTTGTGCGGACTGCAGGGCTGGGGAAAGAACCCCTCCCCTAGTGATTCTGAGCTAGCCGGCACGGCCCTATCGACAAAAATGCAGTCCGTAACAAATAAGCACAACAACGTTCATCTTAACTGAAATATAGATAATTGAAATAAAAACCTAAGTGATGGCGTGTTGAATATTATTATTGTTGTTATGATTATATATATAGGTGCATATGTACCATAGTGCACCACAAACTCTTCCACTTCAAAACACACACTTCCACTTCAAAACACAGACTTGACCATTGTACTTAGTATATAAGACATTTGATACTCATCCTCCTGCTTAGATATAAACATTTGCATCCCCCAATTCGGCGACAATTCCGCCTGCTTAGACATAAACATTTTCCCCCAATTCGGCGACAATAACAAGTCAGCCTACTTCGATCATTTATAAACATTTCCACGAAAGGGTCAAAACTGCTTACGCAGCGCCAATCTCGGCTGATCCGTTCCCATGCACAATCCACTCAAAAGAGTGTCCAATATCATGTAAACATAAAAGAGAGCCTTATGTACGCTCAATATAGAAGTAAATAAGACTCAGCCATAGGTTTGCTAAGCGTCCAGTTTGTAGCTTTAAGTCAGATTTAATTCAAACTTCTTCATAGAAAGACGCTTAAGTGTTTATTAGAAATAAAATTATAGTTTTTTTTATAAACACCAACCGCGAACTTGTTATTATATAAACTTAGTTCAACATAGTTTCATCGATATTGCCAATTATCGATAAACAAACAGATACAGAACTAGATCATAAGAGCAACTTACAAATATGAACATAAGAGTGATATGTAAAGCGAATTCAGATCAGTCATAAATAAACAAGCGTGCAAGACACTACATTTATATTCCTGAAATTATTGGACCTTAGAGTGAACCAACCTTCTTGGTCATGAAATTCTAAAACACAATTGTATTTCTTTATGAAGTCCAAACCAATTATACCATCCTCTGGTATAGGAAAATTGTCAGGTACGATATGGAATTCATATGGTATTGCTGCATTTGCAGCACACATTTGCAAATTTAAACTTTTTTGTTGGATTGTAAGCTATCTGGCTGAAAGAACTGAAAGAGTCCTCTTTAAAACCACCATTTCAAACCCACTTCCTGCAACATCTGGTGTTCCTCAGGGGAGTCATCTCGGTCCCCTAATTTTTACGCTTTTCATCAATGACCTTCCCTTGGTCTTACGTAACTCCCGTACTCTCATGTATGCGGATGATGTAAAGCTTTGTTACCAATTTAAAGATGACCACTGTCACTCACACTTATAAACCGACCTAAATAGTTTCAATTCTTGGTATTGAGCCAATTTTTTAAACTTGAACAGCTCTACATGCAAGTTGATGATATTCTCTTGAGCCAGTCCGAAGTTTGCTTCTTATACTCTTTGTGGTTGTGCCTTGGAAAGAATCACCACTCTGCGAGTTGTTTTTGCGTTTCAGCATCGTCCTCATCCAATAATGCTTGCAGTTCGGCGTCTTCGTACGTTTTTGGTGGTTTTCCGTGCTCTTTGTCGTCGACGTCAAAATCACCACTTTTGAAGCGTTGAAACCACCGTTAACACGTTTTCAAAGTTGGTACTTGTTCGCCAAAGGCTTCAACAAGCATTCGGTGCGATTCCGCAGCTGGTTTCTTCAAATGAAAACAAAAATTAACACTGTCCGCGTGTGCTCTTTATTCGGCACAAAACTCGAAATGTTGACTGCACTGTAAGTAATCGATAATGACGCTCGATTTGCGCAAAACTATGGTGGTTCTACAGTCAAGGTTAACACCTCACATGGTCAAAGTTTTATGACAATCGATAAATATTTACGTTTGCGAGACATATGTTCGAACCGACATTTCATACTTGTACAGTTGGTAAGCTCCAACACGTCATAGCTAGCACTAACTCTATTGCTGCTATGGAGTCCTTAATTCTTGCCTATCTAGCACGTAATTAGTAATTTGTATTTCAATCTTCCTCGATATTCTATTCCATGTTTTTTCTTTTTTTTTCCTATTTGCATGCCGCGTTCTATCGCCTCTTTTTTTTATTTTAGTTTCTTTCCATATCGCGTTCATTTCTTCTCGCTTTTCTATTCGCGTTTTTACCACGTTTCCATGTGGTCCGTTATGCGACGGTTCCTCTCGGTCGGTTATCGGCTTGGTGTCGTTGGACCACTTGATAATACAGTCATTGTATTAAACGTCCAATTATAGTACCTAAGAAATTAATTGTTTTTCGTGAATTTAAATCGTTATTTCTGCATTTAAGCAGTGAGATTTCTGCACCTGTATCAAAAGAGTTACCATTGAATTGGTACTCATAGTTTTTAATTGAATGAAAATGCTTAGATTAAGATTGATTTTATATACTTTTATTGCTGACTGTTGCTCAAGGGGGCTGCCTGGTTTTCCGTCTGTATATTTCTGTCCTTATTGTTGATATGCCTATTATAATTTTGGTTTTCGTTTATTATTCGTTATTATTATTATAAGAGTTATTATAATTTATTCGGCCATTACCTCTATTTTGGTTAATTTCTCTGTTATTATTTCCTCGAAAATGTCCTCTTTTATTCTAGAATAACACACTATTCGAATTGCCGGCCATTTCTGTACAGCAGTGGTTATATTTTTCAATCACACTATTCATGGTGTTGAAATTTCCTTATCGCTTATCGTGCTCACAGTTCTTTGTCATTGCAGAGATCGCTTCTTTTGTAGCGAATTTATCTGCATTGTTCGAATCTAGACCATCGTCTATATAGTGTGCACAGTGTGCTAGCGTAGCCGGCAGCGCTTCGGCGCTTATATGTGTGGGAATGATCTGGCAACGCTGAGTCAGATGGCCTAGGCAACAGTCGACGGACTGGCAACGACGAAGAAGTAGAATAAGAAGAGCAGGGAGTTCTGAGTCAAGAGTGAAAACGAGACGAGTAATGACGTGAAAGAGCAAGGCTGACGCTCAATCCATCAGTAAATAACGACTATATTAAAGAATACTAAAAATAGAATTACAATTACTACACGTATAACTAATTAATTATAAGAAACATACATTGAAGTATTACAAATAAAACCATTTAATTTAATATTAAAAACAAACGTGTTTTTTACACAACAAATGGGACTAATTTTAACCGAAGTCCCACAAATTTGGGGGTCAACCTAAAAAACACAAATATTTAAAGACTCAACGTAAACAAACACAATAATTCGAAATCGGTGTAATAAAAATATAAATTGTATGACAAACGCAAATTTTAAGTAAAATTTCATCATATTGCGTTTGCAACGACGTCAAGAATAACGGTTTAAAGAGAAGCGAAAATCGCATGTACATTGTGGCGTCGCGCGCGAAATAAGAAACAACAAACGAGAAAAATGTTGCGACTGGCAGAATGCGAAGTAATGAACCAGATGCTGAGGAAAGAAAGAAAAGAGTGAACTGAACTTCTTCATAAATTTGTATTTGAAAAAAAATGGTGAAAGACAAAATGGAAATCGGCTACGCGAATTTGAAGGATATGAATATGAAAAAATAAATGAAAACGTCATTAAAAAGTTGATTAGATAAACGATATTTTAACAGAAGCAGATCTGGTGCTAATATGTCATTTATTAAACGCTAATTTCAATGGCAATCATTGCAGAACGGCAAAATTGGAACAAGCGAATGTTAGAGACAAAGGAGAACGAGTGAACTCTACAGTGATTGCACAAAATAGTGATGCTGGTATACGAAATAGTTTAGCAATTCCGAGGTTCGCTTTAAACTTTCGTGACATTGAGGACTCGATTCGTAAATTCGGTGTTGACGATACACTTTCCATTGAGGTGTGCCTAGAAGAGTTTGAAGACACCGCACAACAAATGCAATGGGATGAATTACTAAAATATATTTTTGCAAATCGATCGTTCACTAGCTACGAACGCGATGCACAAGCTGGTATAATTTAAGAAAAGCCTTGTTATATGAATTTAAAACAACAACAAACAGTGATCGTAAAATAAAGAAAGGTGAAAACGTACAAGAATATTTATTGATAATGAAAGAACTATCATCTCGCGGTGATATGGGCAATAATTTATTAATGGAATATGTGATTGATGGCATAAACGATTAAGGTGTAAATAAATCAATTTTGTATGATGCAAAATATCTAAAAGAATTTAAACAAAAACTCAAGTGCTACGAAACAATGCGTACAAAATATCAGTCGAACCGCCGTTACGATAAAAACAAAATTGACAATGAAAAAGAAAATACAGTAAATAAAAATTATAATGAAATAAAATGTTTTAATTATGCCGATAAAATAAAAGGAAAAAAGTGTTTCAAAGTGCACATTTCAAAAAAATGTCAAAGTTCAAAAAAACAATTCTAACGTTGCAAATATGCGTAAGATAGCTGATGATTCGATGATTAAATGACTATGAAAATTAAAGAAAATGAATGTAAAGCGCTTATTGATACGGGAAGTAAACATAATATAATGACGGTGGAAACCTATAAAAACTTAAATGTTAAACTTACTGAAACTAACGTATATCTTATTGGATTCGGAAATAAGAATAATAATGACAGAGTGAAACCAGATCGAAGAATGGTTCAAAGACGATATTATAACGACAATAATATGATTATGGATCGACTACAAGACGCTTAAATTTTTATCACAATTGATTTCAAACGGCTTTTTTCATGTTGACGTAAAAAAGAAAAGTCTTAAGTTTACTTAATTGATACTCACAATGGTCAGTTTGAGTTCACGAGAGTTCCGTTTGGTTTATCCAACTCTCCGAGTGTTTTCCACGACACGTCAATGCAAAATTTACAGATCTGACAAGTCAAGGTATAGCTTTATTTTATATTGATGATGTCATTATACCAGCGAAAGACGAAGACAATACGATTAAAAACCTGGAAATAGTTATTCAAAGGTGTGCAGAGTCTGGTCTGATGCTAAACATAAAAAAAGTCTTACCGATCTTAAAAAGGAAGATGCAAAGTTTCAGATAGATGATTAAGCTTTATTTGCAATCAAAAAGTTAAAACATATATTAACAAAGAAGTCGGTATTAAAGATTTACCACCAACAATACGAGACAGAATTGCATACAGATGCTTCGATGGAAGTGTGATATGCACAGATATCTACATAGACATATATTCATACATTGAATATACATTCATACATTGTAGCACTTTGTTGCAATGTCCGGCTACGCGGGCAGCGCAGCTCCATTGACTTAGCCTAAGAAAGCTTTTGTATGTAGGTTTAAGAACACTCACAATTTTGAATCCAAATGAAGCTCCATTTAATATTAAATAAAAGGGACAATTGTCCCACTGACACAAAAACAATCCTGTGTTATAATATACGGAATACTACTGTTACATGGTGAAAACTACCTAGTGTATTAATTTGTGAAAACAACGCAACTGGAGATATTACATGGCGACCGTGAGGCAGGAGCCTTAAGAAAACTGCGGAGGATCACAAAAGAAAATCTGAGTGAGTAGAGTGTGATGGGCAAAAATAGGGGCGGAGTACAGAAAAAAGTGAACAAAAGAATAGCGCACTTAAAGTGGCTATTATTCACTAAAACTCCAACGCCCCCGAGGTGGACAGCTCAGAAACTGCAAACAGAGCTGGACCACCTCACCAATTTTTTAAAAGAAATAAAGTCCCACACGACCGCTCACTCAGATAAAACTATAAAAGTGATAACTAAAGAAACAATTCCACCACCGCAGAAAATCGGCCTCCCACACTTCCCCAAAAGGTGCCCGACGATTGCGAGGGTCCCCTATACAGTCCCTATCAACAAGAAGTGAAGCAGCGAGGGAGTGTCAGCGTGCCAACACAGGGGACGACCAGCTGACACAGGAAAACGTGGTGCGCAATCCGCACACTACGTCAACATGGGAATACCAGATGAAAACGTGGTGCGCAATCCGCACACTACGTCAACGTGGGATTGGTACAAACTGTGGTGCGCTATCCGCACACTACGGCAACGATGGAAAGAATTGAAGACCAACAACACTAAACAGCCTGTGCAGCCAGCACCGGCACCGCCAGTGTTCCAAGCTGAGCCAGTAAAGAGGCAACCACACCGAGGAACCGACAGCGTTACAAAGAACGCACAACTAAAATATATAATATTATATTAAGATTTTAAAACTGTAAACATATTGTAAAATCGAGCGAAAACTTCTTTGCCCGGTTAGAGTTTGGCCTGTATAGCCAAACGCACTATAGGGAGGAAGACATATGTATGTCGGCTATAGGTAACAAAATCTATAAAGTAGATTTTGTTATAGGTAGCGATAGGGAATTAGATAGAAATAACAAACAAAATTATAAGTTAAGCATTGTGCCCGATATGGGTCTAATAGATGCTAAGGCAGTAGATTCAGTAAATACAAGAAAAATAAACACAATACAAAACATATATAAGGATATAAAATGGATAATATAGAACAAATAATAGGAGAATGTTTAGGTATTATAGAAGATAGCGTTTGGTATGATATTGAAAAATTTTTGGATGAGCACGTTCAATAATATCTACCAACGACAGAGATAACGAGGATTCTGAAGAGACTCCCGAAAATCTAAATACAACGACTGAATACAGTCAATAAATAACAAACATATATATATCTCAAATATCACCGATTAAATATGATTATAGACATATATAAGTATGTCAGTATTTACGCCGCCATTTAAGGGCGTTTTTACTCACGCATTTTTATATCGGTTATAAATGCAAAAGAACTGCAAGAAATAGCTCAACTCGACATTGACGCCAGATTGCATTTTAAAAAAGTCATTAAAAAATGCTATAAGCTCAATAAAGAACCTTCTCTTCTTTTCTTTAAAGAAATACAAAACACAAAAAAATTCTATTATTATTATGGAAAATGTTGTCGAGGAAACTTTAAAAAGGGAGCCTTTATTTATACTAAGATCAATCCAGATCTTAAGTAAATTTCGTACATTTATAAGTGTACACGAATTCGAGGCAGAATACATAGATACGTTCGACTTGTATAAAAGTGCCCTGTTTCATTGTTCGAAACTTGAAAAGGCAAAGGTATTATCGATTTTACCGTATGTCAAAATACAACAAGTAATTAAAGATAATATCTTTTTAGGAGAGACAACGATTTACAAAGTTCTCTTGCACAGATAAATTTATAATACATAAATGGACTGGAAAGAAATAAGAAAAGAACTTAAAGAAATCAAAGTTAATTTTGACAAGTCGTATAATAACCGAGGACATTACCAAAACATAGGTAATGGCCGAGGAAATTATAATAATTACAATAATAATTATAGAAGCCGAGGTGGTTACCGCGGAGGAAATAGAGGACGCGGCGGTAACCAGAACAATAACAGAGGTGGAGGTTACTACAGGGGTAACCAAAACCAAAATCAAAACAATAGAAATAATAATAATAATAGTGTAAGAAATGTACAATCGGAAAACCCGACAGCCCCCTTGAGCAACAGCGAACAGTAAAATTATATAAAATCAACCTCAATTTAAGCATTTTTATTCAGCTAAAAAATATGAGTACCAATTCAATGGTAACTCTTTTATTAGATACAGGTGCAGAAATTTCACTGCTTAAATGCAGAAATAACAATTTAAATAATTTAAATTCAAGAAACACAACTTATATATCAGGCATAGGGTACTATAAATTTGTAAATGTGTGTTGCAAATGCAGCAATACCATATGAATTCCATATCGTACCTGACAATTTTCCTATACCAGGGGATGGTATAATTGGTTTTGTCTTCATAAAGAAATACAATTGTATTTTAGAATTCCACGACCAAAAAGATTGGTTAACCCTAAGGCCTAATAATTTCAAGAATATAATATTCCTATAATACACTCATTTGATAATGAAATTGTTTTGCCAGCTAAATCCGAAGTGATTCGAAAGATTCACCTAAGGTCTACTGACACCGATGTTCTAATCCCCAACCAGGAGTTGCAACCTGGTATAATAGTAGCAAGTGCACTAGTAAACACTCAGAACGTGTTGATTCGCAACAGAAAAAGACGCTATTGTAAACAGCGCAAATATAAAAAGCGAATCATTAGACGATTATGATGTTTACAATGCAAATACAAGTAATAGCCCACATAGAACTTCAGAAGTATTAAAACTTCTTAAATTTCCATCGTTATTTAAAAACGATCTAACTAAATTATGCACCGCATATAGCGATATTTTTGATCTCGAAACAGAAACCATATCAGCTAATAATTTCTATAGGCAAAAATTGAGATTGAATGATTAGACCCCTTTATACATTAGGAATTATAGAATGCCAGAAAGTCAAAAGCCAGAAATTCAAAGGCAAGTTGACAAACTGATAAAAGATGGTATTGTTGAGCCGTCTATATCAGAATATAATAGCCCACTTCTCTTGGTACCCAAGAAATCACTGCCTAATTCGGCGGAAAAAAGATGGCGATTAGTAGTTGACTATCGTCAAATAAATAAGAAGCTACTAGCAGATAAATTCCCACTTCCAAGAATAGAAGATATTCTTGATCAATTAGGACGAGCAAAATACGAGTATTTCTCGTGCCTGGATCTTATGTCAGGATTCCATCAGATAGAATTAGACGAAGAGTCCAGAAACATAACATCATTCTCAACTTCAACAGGTGCTTATCGCTACACGCGACTACCATTTGGTTTAAAAATAGCTCCCAATTCATTTCAAAGAATGATGACACTTGCATTCACAGGCTTACAGCCTTCGCAAGCATTTCTGTATATGGATGATTTAGTAGTCATAGGTTGTTCTGAAAAGCATATGCTTAAGAATTTAACCGACGTTTTCAAATTATGTAGATAACATAATTTAAAGCTACATCCAGAAAAATTCACTTTCTTTATGAAAGAGGTTACATATTTAGGTCGTAAATGTACTGATAAAGGTATATTACCAGATGACTCTAAATAGGTAATTAAAAACTACCCACAACCAACTAATGCAGACGAATCTAGACGATTCGTAGCATTTTGCAATTATTACAGAAGATTTATTAAAAATTTCTCTGAGAAATCACGCCACTTAACGAGGCTTTGCAAAAAGAACGTTCCATTTGAATGGACAAGCGAATGCAACGAAGCATTCGAGTATCTTAAAAGGGAATTAATGAAACCAATACTTCTTCAGTACCCAGATTTCAGCAAACAATTTTGCATAACCACAGATGCCAGTAAACAGGCATGTGGAGCGGTACTATCTCAGGACCGTAACGGTCAACAGCTACGAGTGGCATACGCTTCAAGAACCTTTACAAAAGGCGAAAGTAAATGTCCACTACGGAGCAAGAACTAGCAGCTATTCATTGGGCAATAAATCATTTTAGACCATATATATATGGTAGGCATTTCTTAGTACAGAGTGACCATAGGCCACTATCATATCTTTTTTCGATGAGAAACCCGAGTTAACCAGAATGCGTCTGGATCTTGAAGAATATGATTTAACAGTAGAATATCTCAAGGGGAACAATAATTATATAGCAGATGCTCTTTCCCGAATAACTATCGGAGAGCTTAAACAAATTAATAGACAAATAATGAAGGTCGAAACGAGAGCTTCAAAAAGACCTGCGCAGGTGAAAAATGGCATGAACCAGAAAATAAAAAAGAAAATAAAGAAATGCCCAATATCTATCAGGTAGTCAATAATATTGACGCCAGAAAATATGTTGTTCTCAAAATAGACAAACATAAGTGTTTGTTAAAAAGAGGCAAAAATATTGTAACACGTTTTGATATGACTAATTTTTATTCTAATGAAAAAATCGATTTAGATCAGTTTTTTCAAAGGCTTAATGAAGAAGCAAGAATAAATAAAATCATTCAAACGCAATTGTCACCAAGTGAACAAATCTTCGAGTTTGTCACTATAAAGAATTGTAAAGAAAAGGGCAATGAAATATTAAATAATTTAAAAATAGCCCTATTAAACAAGGTGATTAAGATAGATAAAAATGATATGGTTCAAATACAAGCAATACTGTCTAAATATCATGACGATCCGTCAGAAGGAGGTCATTCAGGAATTTCTAGAACCCTGAAGAAAATAAAAAATTTTTATTACTGGGCACAAATGACAAAGGCAATAAGTAAATATGTTAAGACATGTTTTAAATGCCAACAAGCGAAAACGTTGAAACACACGAAAACGCCAATGACTTTAACAAAAAAGGAGAGCAACAGCATTTGATATAGTTTTGATAGATACCATTGGTCCACTTCCAAGATCAGAAGATGGAAATGAGTATGCTGTCACTATCATTTGTGATTTAACAAAATATTTGGTAACGCTACCCATACCAAATAAAAGCGCAAAATCAGTTGCTAAGGCTATTTTCGAAAACTTTATTCTGAAGTACGGTCCAATGAAAACAATCATTACGGACATGGGAACAGAATATAAAAACCAAATCGTAAAAGATCTCTGCAAGTATATGAAAATAAAGAATATTACTTCAGCAGCACACCATCATCAGACATTAGGAACAATACGAGTATGTTCGCTCGTACATATCTGTTGACAAAACTGATTGGGATGTATGGATTCAATATTTTACTTATTGTTTCAACACAACACCATATAAACTAGTATTTGGAAGATTGCCAAGACAGTTCACAGATTTTAATAAAATAGACAGAATAGATCCCATTTATAACATGGATGACTATTCTAAAGAAGTTAAAGTTAGATTAGAAATAGCTTATAAAAGAGCTAGACATATGTTAGAAAAGGCAAAAGCCGATAGGAAACTAAGATACGATAGGAATACAAATAATTTTGAGTTAAAAATAGGAGATAAAGTATTAGTTAAGAATGAGACAGGTCACAAATTGGAAAATAACTATTTAGGACCCTATACAGTAGGAGAAATAGGAGATAACGATAACATTACAATTGTATGAAATAGAAATAAAAAACAGATAGTCCATAAAGATAGGTTAAAAATTTTTACTTCCTTATATATTTTGTAGGGTTGGCCACCCATAAGAACATTTTTAAATAATTTCTTTTATTAAACAAATAACATTTAAAACAAACACATTTATTTTTAAATTTTATAAGAACTTAAAAAAAAAAAAAAAAAACAATATTAAGCATATAAGAACACAATAAAAACATATAAATAAAAAAAAAAAAATTAAAAAGAAATATATGTAATATATATATAAAATTGCTTAAGATTTATAAAAAAAAAAAAACAAATTAAAAAAAAACAAACAAACACAAAAAAAATAAAAATAAAAAAATAAATAAATAAAATAGAAAATAACTTCATAATATTACGTTATTTTAAAGAAGGAGGGAGATGTGATATGCATAGATATCTACATAGACATATATTCATACATTGAATATACATTCATACATTGTGGCACTTTGTTGCAATGTTTACATAAACAATCCGGCCCAAGTGCATGTGTAATATGAGCATCCACTTGGAGCCTAACATGCATAATTGCATAGTCAGCATTCTCACGCTGGCTATGCGCTGATCGCGTACTATGTGTGCAAGTTACATCAAAGTCTTCAGCTTGGTCCCTCGTTGGCTGCGGCAGGGTGGCTGCGGGCAGCTTAGCAAGAATATGCGGCTTGTGTGTGGCAGGTATGCGCCAACACACAATTCTGCGACGGTAGTGTCGACAGACGCCGAGAACTCCCTCGAAGGTACCTCCACTTGACGGGGGCGTCAGGAGTGGATTCCAACCACGGCGAACAGTCCGTGATGGGCGAAGCACTGGTATCGATCTCCTTTCTTGCGCGGCAGGTATGCGCCCACGCTAGGAGAGTTCGATGTGGTTTTGATTGTGAGTCGTTGCCGGAATTTGCCGACAACGGGTGCACTAGAAGAAGGTTCGAGTCTGGTTGTTACTGGGACTACGCGGCATGGACTTGCCCACGTACCGAACCGAATAGTAAAACGATGGAATTGCTTTACAATGTTTATTAGGGACCGAAAGTGTCCGTAGAGTTTGAGCTGGATTTTAGAACTGAATACAAAGACAAAATGAACTTATGACGTAAATGCTAAAGCCGCGGCAACCGTTACGTAAAGTTCGCCGACTCCACGTTTCTGCACAGTCGCCGGTCCCACGGTATGTTCTGCTGACTGTGCGCCTCGTGCAAGATCTCCGGTAACACGGAGTCAAGGGACTCAGAACGCAAGCTATGCAGATATTGGTGCCTAGCTGGCGGGTGTCGTTAACTATTGTTAACTTGCACATGACTCTCCGCCTTCTCCAACGTTGTCTCTTGGCGACAATTCATTTACATAAGATATACATAAGATATACATATAAGCGTCGAAGCGGTGCCGGCTACGCGGGCAGCGCAGCTCTATTGACTTAGCCTTAAAAAGCTTTTGTATGTAGGTTTAAGAACATTCCCAATTTTGAATCCAAATGAAGCGGGACCATCCCTGCTCCATTTAATATTAAATAAAAGGGACAATTGTCCCACTGACACAAAAACAATCCTGTGTTATAATATATTACTGTTATATGGTGAAAACTACCTAGTGTATTAATTTGTGAAAACAACGCAACTGGAGATATTACAGAAGGATATGGAGGGGTCCTTTTACAAAAATCACCTGACGATGACCTGATGCACCCTTTATATTATTTGAGCACGAAAACGTCCTAAGCTGATAAAAAGCTTCTTGCAGTTGTGGAAGCACTAAAAAGATTTGGTGTTTATCTTCTAGGTATTCTTTTCAAACTTCTAACAGACTGTAACGCCTTTGCCAAAACGTTGGACAAAAATAATCTCTTGTCTACACGAGTTGCTCAATGGGTTCTCTTGCTGCAGGAATTTAATCATGACATTAAACACAGGGGTAGAACACGAATACGTCACGTTAATGCTTTAAGCCGTCATCATGGACATCTTCAAAGAGAATACATTACAAAACGGATATGTAATGAAATTTGGTATTTTGCACAAGGTGGTCAACGAGGACGAGCTAATTATAGTTCCTCTTAGGGTGCAAAACGAAATCGTTAAGCGAGTGCATGAAAGAGGACAGTTTTCCGTTAAAAAACAAAAGAGCTGATAACCAAAGACTTTTATTTTCCCAGACTTGACGAAAAATCCAAGAGCATATTAATCACTGTATACCCTGTATTGTGTCTTGTGACGCTGCAAGAAGCGCGCCACGTTTAATTCTTTACAAATATTTATAAAATAAACTTAAGTCGAATATACCCCGCAGTATTCTTATTAAAAATATAAGCATAGGCATGGTGCGAAGTAGGCAGGAAGGCAGGGACAATTATGGATTAAGAAACTAGTGTGAACAAAGCATAGGAAGAGGAAGAAAATAAAACCACGTGTATAGTTTAAAGCAAAATGAAACCAAACCCGCAGTGAATTATTTTAAATCAATTCTTCCCCAGTGTATCCGTGAGTGTGTCGTGTACGTGTGTGCCGTGTGTGTGTGTTTATTAACAGAGCCGTGCTCCTGGCTTGCCGGTGCTCCGCTGACCAGTGAGCGACTCTTGGCATACACATTCACCGTCCGTGCCGTGAGTGAGCGCTAGTTGGCAAGTGGGTACGTGAGCGTGTGCTCTAATAGTCGCGGTGGTGGAATACACCATTTGAGCGACTTGTGGGAGCATAGGCACAAGTACCTGCGGTCACGGGCGTTCTGCACGGCCAACGGTCGATCGTAGGTAGTGCCGTGAGTGAAACGCTAGTTGGCAAGCGGGTGCGTGAGCGTATGATTTACAGGTTGCGGTGGTGGAATACACCCTTCAGCGACTTGTGGGAGCATAGGCGTAAGTACCTGCGGTCACGGACGTTCCGCACGGCCAACGATCGACCGTGAGCGGTATCGTGAGTGGACGATAGCTGGCGAGCAGGGTGCGTGAGCGTCCACTCTAATACGTTGCGGTGTGGTGGAATACGCCCCAGTGCGACTTGTGGGAGTGCTAACGAAAGCGCCTGCGGCCGCGGATGTTCCCCGCGATAAGTCGCCGGGCAGGCACGCGTGACACGCGACACACACACGTGAGCCCTTGGTAAACGCGTGGTGGTAGGACCCACTAACTCGTGGCCAGCGAGTATGTGTTCACGACGTCGACCACGTGCATCTCATATACCCTGTACATATCTCAGCAGGGCATGATCGCTAGTAGCCCCCTCTTGCTAAAAGTCTTGGTAGTCTTAGTATTTATAAATTTTCTGTAAAGACCCTGGCGAGACTGAGATATTTACCCCAGCCTGATAAAACGTCCTCACAGATGGCGCCCGACAGGGACTACTAAGGCTAGACATTTAGTTTGAGGAATTTACCACCTTTTAGTGGATTAAAGACCCACAATACAACTTTACAGGGTATAGTAGGAATCACAACACTCACAAGACAAGCTAGTTCCCCAGTAGCAAAGTATAAATATATATCAACGCAGGCATGAAATTAAACATAGAATTCTTGTAGATAGAAAAAAAGAACATAATTCATAGGAAAATCTTTGTCCACGTGTCTACGACTACTGCGCATACTGACGTATGCGCGAACTTTGACCTTTCTGGTCTCTTTTATATTGCTTCACCTTGTCCTGGCGTCGGCACAGCCGGCGCAGACAACCTATAAGCACTAAGCACTGAACACATAGAGAACTCAAACAGGGGGTAAATCTGTTTTTGTCAGTTTTTGAATCATAGAGCCCCACAGACTTCGGCTGCACGCTCGGCTGTGAACTTCGATGTTCGGATGGGAACTTCGCTGTTCGGATGGGAACTTCGATGTTCGGCTCTCAGTACAAACAGCGCATAGGATTAAAACTGCTTCAGTCGCACAACGGCAGCGAAACGATAAGCATGCGCGTACTTCTTTGCGCTGTGCGATCGTTTCAATGTGTGCGTGTATGCATGCACATGCTGGCATGAGAATGTATGCGTTGCTAGTGAAGTTTGACAACAGGCAAATGCTTCGGCCGGCGCGCTGGCAGCCTGAAGTCAATTTTGTGTTTCGACGTCGAGAGCAAATATACTAAGAACAGTGGGCAAAGGTGGTTAACTTCCGGAAACAATTTAAGACTTTCGAAAACATATAGCATGCATGCTACATGAGAATAATTTTTTTTGGTAAAGGGATATTTGTGTATTCACAACGTTTTGTTTTGATTCGCAGATTTTGTCAATATTAGTAAACACATGAACCAAAAAAATATATTGTTGTCACGTAATTTCCCATTTCTATATTATAAAATTGCTTTACTAAATAATAATATAATATAATTATATATAATAATATAATATTAATTCAATCTACTCAATATATTATAAGTACATATGTTACCAAATTTTAAAAGTTATTGCCGCCAAATAACCATTTTTGCTCACTGTAATTCGGTTTCTTAGCTTTCGATGGCAAAACAAAAACAAACACACAGATGATTTCAAGCTGGCCAGGCCCGTAGCGAAGTGTGTGCAGGGTCTGTAGTGATCAAGGGCCCCTAGCTGACAGGGATGTCAGCTACCAAACATAGATGGGTTTTTAATGTTAAAATATTTGGATAATTAAATTCCCTTAGTAAACACAAGTAAATTCATTAAGTAAAGTAATTAAAACAGCGGCCCTGAGAAGTTTTACACAAGGGCTCGAAAAAAACCTTGCTACGGCCCTGTGCCTCAGTCGTTTCGCTCTCCACGGCAATACACAAAATTGGCTTCAGGCTGCCAGCGCGCCGGCCGAAGCATTTGCCTGTTGTCAAACTTCACTAGCAACGCATACATTCTCATGCCAGCATGTGCATGCATACACGCACACATTGAAACGATCGCACAGCGCAAAGAAGTACGCGCATGCTTATCGTTTCGCTGCCGTTGTGCGACTGAAGCAGTTTTAATCCTATGCGCTGTTTGTACTGAGAGCCGAACATCGAAGTTCCCATCCGAACATCGAAGTTCCCAGCCGAGCGTGCAGCCGAAGTCTGTGGGGCTCTATGATTCAAAAACTGACAAAAACAGATTTACCCCCTGTTTGAGTTCTCTATGTGTTCAGTGCTTAGTGCTATTAGACTCGGTGCCGAATACCGAGGGAGTCTGTCGTGATCGGGCATGCGACCTGACAACATCATTAACCAAATATAAGACTCGGTGTCGAATACAAAAGGGCAATTGAGATCGGGCAGCCAAAAAGTGAATATCGTGACACTCTTCAAGTACTAGACAACATGTCCATAAAATCTCGCCGGAGATTTAAACATTTTACAAGAAACCTCTTGCCAATACATCTCGCCGGAGATTCTAAAACATTTAAACTAGTCCACGTGTCCAGAAATCTCGTCGGAGATTTAAATCATTTACCATAACTAGTCCACGTGTCAAGAAATCTCACCGGAGATTTAAACATTTTAACTAGCCCACGGAGATTTTAAACATTTGACTAGTCCACATGTCAGGAAATTCGCCGGAGATTTAACACACATTCAACAGTCTAGGATCAACGCTCAACAGGAATTCACCGTCGCCACGTCTACTTTAATCAACGATATTAGCCGCGCATCAAAAATTTACAAGCATGGGAACACGCTGGAACGCTTTCCGTCGCAAGAGCGAACTGCTGCTCATCCTGAAGGAGTTCGGACTGGACACCAACGGCACAGTGGAGGAAATGCGGAGTCGCCTGGTAGCCTTCGCCAGCCAAGAAGATTTGTCCAAGGAACAGTTGCAGCGGCTCCTGGAACTTGAGGCAAGTCTAGGCAACGCGGTCACGCCGGACCCAAAACAACCTGGGACACGCTCACGTGACGCATCGCCGGCACCGGTGGAAGATGACTCCGAGGGTGTCATCCCTATCCCGAGTTTCGAGGCCCGACGAGCAGCGAGTCCTGCGAGGAACACAGTTAGTCGGCACACACTACCCGTTCCGACGCCAAACGCCACGTTTTCGGTCAACGTTGGAAACAGCGGACCAGGCCACAAATGGATAGCCCCGTACGAGCTGGCCGATCGTGTCCGGAAATGAGGCGTAGCCTTTAATGGCGACGCGACCGATCCTTGGCGATTCATCGAGCAACTGGAGGAGAAAGCGGCGCTGTACAGCATCGACGTGCAACAACTACCACAAGCAGTTGCAAATGTGCTGATGGGCCAGGCCGAGCATTGGTTTAGAGTCAACACTCTCTACCAAGCCACCTGGAAAGAATTCAAACAGGAATTCATGGATTTCTTTCTTCCCCCGCGCTATTTTCAACGACTCGAGGACGACATCAGGAGCCGGACCCAACGCCGAGGTGAACGCTTCCGCGACTACGCACTGGCGCTGCGACTGATGATGCGGCGCGCGAAGTACACCAAGGAACAGGAGCTGGACAGGATCTACGACAACATGATGCCGGAGTACCAGATGTTCACCCGTCGTCACGAGTTTGGAACACTGGCGCAGCTGGACAAACTCGTGATCACCTACGAGATGACCAAGGAGTTGCAGCGACAAGGGACAAACCATTTGGCTCAACGAAGGGAACACCCGAAGTCCACGAATCCTCCAACAACACGGAACACAACAACAAATGCTGCGCGTCTTCAACTGTTCCCTCAGTTTGGAGACGCCGCACCGCAGTTCCCAGGAATAGCACCCCTCAGGTGCGGTAATGGCCGTATCGTCACGCATGTCAGGATCGAGGAGCTGGTGACGGATGCCACGATCGACACGGGAGCCACACGCAGTTTTATCAGCGAGCGTATGGCTGCAAGGCTGAGCGAGCAGGCCAGATCCGCATCAAACTAGCGGATGGAACATCGAGAGACGTGACACGAGCCTTACAAGTGAGGATTCCACTCGGGCAGAAGAAGACGACAGTGCCAATGCTGGTATTGCCCGTCATTCTAGACGAGGTAATCCCAGGAATGGACTTCCTGTGCGGCATCGAAACGACCCTGGAGTGTGGCCAAGCAAAACTACGTATGCAGAACACACGGAGGAGGCAGCACCGACGCCCGGGACATCCCGACGAGCAGCAGAGGACCCAGTGGCCCAGGACAACCACAGAAGCGCGGTTTTACCACCGGCTTGCCCCATGGCACGTCGGAAGAACCCCTTCAGGCGAACCGGGACCCAGGACGATGCACATACACAGGGCACGGAGACACGATCAGGCTAGCGAAGCGAGGTTGACCAGCAGCAAAGAGCACCACGAGAGAGAACCGAGAAACTTCCTAGGACACGAGAAACACTCCAGCAGGAACCAGAGCAACTAACCAGGACACGAAGAACACATCAGCTGGAATCTACCGAGCGAACGAGGCGAGGTGCGTCAGCAGGAATCAACGGGACCACCAAGCGAACGAGGCGAGGTGTGTCAACAGGAGTCTACGAGACCACCGAGCGAACAAGGCGAGGTGCGTCAGCAAGGATCTACGGGGTCACCGAGCGAACGAGGCGAGGTGCACCATCAAGGATCAACAGAACAAAGGGCACAACGAAGCAGAGCAGACGACCAGGTCACCGTGGGAGGCCCGACTAAGCGGCGACGCCGTAGGAGACGGCCCACGACTAGCCACGCCGCCTTGCGGGGTGTCAAGGCACAAGGAGCAAGAGTGGCTACAGACGAAGAACAGGTGGCGGCCTTTCTACAGTCTGAACTACCCCAGTTTGATGGTCTGATGGGGGTGTCATCCATCGTGGAGCACACCATCACCATGCGGGATGAGTACCCTATCAAGGAAAGGTACTACCCGAAAAGTCCGAACATGCAGAAGATCATCAATGAGCAAGTTGATGAACTTTTGCGAGATGGGAGAATCGAGCCATCCAGGAGCCCATACAGTGCACCCATTGTACTCGTTGGGAAAAAGACGGGAGAGATGCACATGTGTGTGGATTATCGCCAGCTCAACGCGAAATCCATTCCAGACGCCTACCCGTTACCACGGATCAACCACATCTTGGAGAAACTCAAGGACGCGAAATATATATCCACGCTGGACTTAAAGAGCGGGTATTGGCAAATACTTATGACCCGGAGCAGCAGAGAGTACACCGCGTTCGCAGTACCAGGCAGAGGCCTTTTTTATTGGAAGGTGATGCCATTCGGGCTGCACTCGGCCCCGGCTACGTTTCAACGCGCACTGGATGGAGTCATCGGGCCGGATATGGAACCACACGCGTTCGCATATCTCGATCATATCATCGTGGTGGGGCGTTCCCTGCAGGAGCATATGGACAACCTTCGAGAGGTGTTCCGGCGGCTCCGGAACGCGAACTTGCGCCTGAATAAGGCCAAATGCAGCTTCTTCAAGAAGAGTATCATCTACCTCGGGCATCAGGTCAGTGAAGGTGGCATACACGCCGATTCTGGCAAGATCGCCTCAATCAAGGAACTCCAGCCACCAACAACCGTCAGAGAATTACGGAGATGTCTTGGTATCGCGCCCTGGTACCGGCGATTTGTGCCAAACTTCGCCACCCTGGTACAATCCATGTCGACGTTGCTGAAGAAGGGCCGCAAATAGGTGTGGAGGGAGGACCAGCAGCGAGCGTTCGAGTCTCACGCAAGCACCAGTCTTAGCCTGCCCAGCAAACTTCGGACTGGCTCGAGAGAATGTCATCAGCTTGCATTTAGAGCTGTTCAGGCTTAAAAAATTGGCACAACACCAAGAATTGAAACTATTTAGGTCAGTTTGTAAGTGTGAGTGACAGTGGTCATCTTTAAATTGGTAACAAAGCTTTACAAAATCCGCATACATAAGAGTACGGGAGTTACGTATGACCAAGGGAAGGTCATTAATGAAAAGCGTTAAAAGTAGGACAACGAGATGACTCCCCTGAGGAACAGCAGGTGTGGCATGAAGTGGGTTTGAAAGGGTGGTTTTAAAGAGGACTCTTTGAGTTCTATCAGCCAGATAGCTTACAATCCAACTAAGTAGCTTAGGTGAAAAACCTAGAAGGTCAAGCTTATGTGCCAGAAGTGAATGATTCACTGAGTCAAAAGCTACTGAAATCAGTATAAATAACATCAGTTTGTAGATTTTCCTGAAATCACCTCAAGCAAGTTTGTCGTGGTTTAACGACTTTTAATGAAGCCGTGTTGAAAAGGCGAAATAACGGATCTACAGATATGTTGCAAGTAAGGAGTTATAACATTCTCGAAAAGTTTAGGTATAGCTGAGAATTTAGAGATACCTCCATAATTGCTTGCATCAGACTTGCTGCCCTTTTTAAGCTAGGGAATAATAAAAGATTCCTTCCAAATGGAAGGAAAGACTGAAGTTTCTAAAGACAGCGAAAATAGTTTGAGCAATGGCTTACCTAAGGAGATAGCACACCGTCAGGGCCTGATGAGAACACTGGCTTAACTAAAGAAAGATCCTTCCTCGTTTAAAAAACTTTGCAAATATGTCGGGCATGGCTGGTCGGTATCTTCACTCGCATTTTCAAACGTTAATTTAGTTGGAAATGCGGTAGACTTACGCTTTGTGTTAACGAAACTATAAAAGTGTTTGGGGTTCTGAATAAACTGAGCCTTACAACGAGTTAAATAGTTCTTATTACATTTCGCGTTTAAGACAGTAAAATTTGACCGCCCGCTTAAGTAGCGGGAAAAGGCTAAAGATGAGTTATAATTTTTATATTTTTTAAAAAGGCGGGGAAAAGGAATTTAAATTTTTTAAATGTGACAACTCTCTTGTAAACAATGGCGGCTTACTCGAGGAAGTTGGATAAAAACACTGTTATCGCTCTTCTTAAGCGAGCTCGTAAAGACGATATAAAAAGTATTTTGAACAAGAGCAACAGTCGAGCGGCACGCGACAGTGGGATACCCTTCGACCTTTTTGAAACGTAAAGAGTCAATAATTGTACAATACTTCTACTTAAAACAAATATCGTAACGTAAGCCTTTGTATGCGTCTGTGTATGAATACGTGTATATGCGTGTATCATTTTATTGGTCAAGCACAAATGTATGTATGTGTGTGTGTGCGTTCAATGCAAAAAATGCATGTGCATAGAAAATAAGAGAAAAACAACGGATGGCGCTACGCGCTCGCATTCTCTATCCTTTTCTTTCCTACATGAGCATTGCAATGACGACACAGCTTGCTGGTCTGTATACAAAATCAAAGCGAACAAGGTTTTTGTTTAATAACTTCTGTGTTTGTTGTCCGATCGGATTGGAATTTTGACGTTATGTTGGTATTATAATTAGCTATTTTGTATCTTTTATATGTCGCTCGCAAATCAGCTAAAAAGATGAAATTATTGATTTGCGTGGGCGGGGGGCGTGGCACCCAACATTTGAAATAAACTTCACCTGACGCGGATAAACAGAAATCTTCATCCAAAATTTGGTGTCTCTAGCTTTTATAATAGCTGAGATCTGTGTGTTCATCCGGACATCCAGACATCCGGACAGACAGACAGACATGGCTTAATCGACTTGGCTAGTGATCCTGAGCAAGAATATATATACTTTGTGGGGTCTCCCACGCCCCCTTCTGCCTGTTACATACATTTGCACAAAGTTAGTATACCCTTTTTTGACCATTTTCTATGGTCGAAGGGTATAAAAATGCTGCTGTGCTTAACCAAGACGAAAATTAGAATGATTTTTTTTTGCATCTCATTAGAGATACGAGGGTCGTTTGATAAGTCCGTGACTTTTTGTATTTGCCGCGCACCTGCTCTAAATACAACACTGCTCCTGTCAGCAGTTATCGATTAACAGCTGACTGTAAAATTTTGAGAAAGCTGCGTTTTTTGGTTTGCGTTTTATAGGCATTGAAAGCAGACGATCTCGTGAATTTTAACGAAAATGGAAAAAAGTGAATTTCGTGTCAGCATGGCAAAATTTCATAAATTGGGCTACGAACTGCTACCCCATCCAGCATATTCTCCAGATTTAGCCCCCTGTGACTATTTTTTGTTTCCAAACATGAAGAAATGGCTCGGCGGTAAGAGATTCGGGTCAAATGAAGAGAAACACAGAAACAAACGACTATTTTGAGGGCCTTGAGAAAACCTATTATTTGGAAGGAATAAAAAAATTGGAAAAACGCTGGACTAAATGTATAGAGCTAAAAGGAGATTATGTTGAGAAATAAAACGCTTCTTTGACGAAAAAAATATATTTTATTCAAAAAGTCACGGACTTATCAAACGACCCTCGTAGTAACATTTACGTAGAAATATTTAAGTATTACCAGCGGATAGACATCACATTGCAGCACTGCACGCGATAAAAGCGGCTATGCTTTCTGGTGTGTGAAGAGGGGGGGTTTTCAAATTTGGTCTGCTATATGTACTATATGTATATGCTATATGTATATGCTGGCTGAGTATACAGCGAATTTACTTGACTTCACGTGCTTGTTAAGGATAGCTTGACCATTTCACCCGTTTTTGTTTTGTCTCCAATCTCAAATGGTCCCTACGATCGAGTCGATGGATTAGTATCCTACCCTTTTTTCGCGGAGCTTGACCCTATTAAAAACCAGTCGAACGCTACAGTCAGGTGCTGACTGTAGAAGGCCATGGATTATCATAGTATTCCGAGTATCATTTACGTTCCGTTAATTCTAATGAAAATTTTGCTTTATTTGGATTATTACTAAACATTTAAAAACATAAATTTTATTCGGTATTCGAACGAACGCACAAATTGAATTGACGGTCAGAAGAGAAGGAACACATAAACACTTTAGAAGCGAATAGACAAGTGGTATAAGCATAAGGCAGAGCGAGAGGGCAATAAGTTGATGTACGCAGTTTTAGCTAATATCAAACAATAGTAGCAGCCACGTGAGTTTTACAGTAGCTTAGTGAAATATGTTTTTGGGCACTTAAGCCAGGGTTGTTTCGACAGTGTTCGGGGTTCAAATGCTGCTGCCATCGATATTTGAATTTTTTTTTGTTCTTTCCTATTAAATAATTTAAAAACTTAACAGACAATAATTTTTTAGTACTCAACACATGTAGTTAAAACCTTTTAGCCTATGTGTGCCGTACAGCAATTGATGTGTGTTAAAGCGAGATGCCAATACATACATGTGGATATACAGACATGTATGTATCGGCGTCCTACTCGAACATTCATCACTTATTGATTGTCTTAAATATTGCATAAAAATTTGAAATTAAGTACTTGAAAACTATTTTTTAATGATAATAAGCGGGTGTATCACGGCCCGTTCGACTGTAGTTTTTCTTTTAGTTTATACGAATAAAAAAATACACAAAAAAAAAAATTAAAATGAAAAGTTATACTAGTCGCACTTATGTATGTGTTGAACTCGCGCACGCACACGCTATCTTTAAGGACCGCCGTCCGCAACTCTAACCACTTAGCCACTGCCTCATTTCTTATTTGATCGGCAAAGTGGCATTGTGAGCCAATTCTGTTACCATTCTGTGCAAATAAAAAGTTTTGTATGTTCAATGCTAGATTCGAACTTTGGTATGCTTGCGTAAATTAGGTCTTAATATACCCATAAGTATACATTCAAATTGAGTTTAATTCGGGTCATATCTCACTTATTTTTGGTCCGATTTAAATGAAATTTTCAGAAAACACCCGTGGGAAGATATTTGTCATGTGAGATTTACAACTTTTGTTATTGGGTGTATATTGTGTATATTAAATTGTTATTACTGATTTACAAAGACGGGAAGGGGCGTGACCAAATTTCAAAAAAACTTTGAGAAGCCTGAATATACACGTAGCTAGCTCTTATAGTTGCTGAGATTCAGGCGTTCATACAGACGGACAAACGGCCAGACGGACAGACAGACATGGCTCAATCGACTCGGGTGTTGATACTGATTCAGAATATATATAATTTGTCGGGGTCGGAGATGCCTCCTTCTGCCTGTTACGCACATTTCCCTTCCAACAAACACAATAGACCATGAAAATCCATAGTCTAAAAAATGGCTCCGAAACGAAGTAAATACTCTAAACATAACATCGCGAAAGCTTAATTAATTCATTAAGGCGAAGTAAAGAATATGTAACTAGCAACTGCAGTTCAATGATTGTGGCAGAATTAGAAGCACGCCTTAGTTTAGTTGAGTCAACCTTTACGCAATTAAATACAATTCAGACCGTAATCGAATAGACAACTGACAATGCTATTGAGTGGGATTTGCGCCAAGTAATAGAAGAACTGTACTGCGAAATTAAGGCAAAATTCTGAGTGCATTAAATAACAGAGGAAGACATTCCGTTGTATTGGCTGATCCAGCTGCAAACTCTACCATAGTGAATGCTTCTTGTATGTCCAAACTATCAAAGTTAACATTACCTAGGTTTTCAGGCAAATTTACTGAATGGAACAGTTGGTTTAACGCGCTCACTATGCTGGTTAAATCGGACAATGATTAGCTTTCCAAATTTATACATTTGAAATCGTGCTTGGATGCCAGTCCGCTTAGAACTATAGACTGTTTAGAACTATGTCAAAACTCTAAAGCAATCTGACGCAGATTGCTTAGGTGGGTTAGTTGACTCTATTAATTTGGGATCGCTTCGATCGTTGGTCAGCGATGGTGAAATGTTGGAGGCAATCATTTTTCACCTTTTTAGAGGAAAATTAGATGATGAGTCTTTGGAAAAGTGGGAGGCAGACATCTGCCTACTTGAAGCTTGCTGTCGCAATTTATTTGTAGTAGAGAACGAAACTTAGCAGGAAGAGAAGTTCGGAAAAGAAACTTGTGCCTAGTGTGCTTTAACAAGCGGCATCAAACCAAGGATTGTTAGGCTCATCGTTGTTCTATTTGTAGCAAACCTCACCACTTGATGCTGCATCGAGAGTCAAGTGAAATGAGGTATTCAGGTAGCATCAACAACCAGGCTAGTTCGAGTGCGCTGCACAGTTCGTTTGTCGTTTTGTCCAATCAGGCATCGAGCTTCTTGGCTACTGGAGTAGATTTAGTGAAGGCTGCTAGAAACGAGTTCATTTTCTGTAGATGCGTACGGCGAACCTTGAGCAGTGCAGAAGGATATGTTTTGTTGACTTCACCTCGTATGCGCAATAAAGGCACATGGCTGAATCCACGTGGTGGAACCTATATAGGTACCCTCGGAAGCAGCCATGATCCGTGAGGAACTGCGATAAGTGATAGTCCACCACTTTCTGCTCGCACTCTGCCCATTCCGCTAGGTTGGGTATGAGCTGAGGTATCCATCGCCCTCGTTGCGACGCTTGCCACCTGGTCTGCCAAACTCCTGCAATCCATTCTCGTATGTCTGTCAGGGCAACCCCTACTCGCGCTAAGTATTGTCCTTTAATCTCCAGGCCAATCGGTGAGAGGCATGCTATCGAATGCGCCGCGTCATCGGATATGGTTCTAAAACCTCCGATGAGTCTTAGCGCCATTGTCCGAGATACTGCACGCGCACTGTCTAGACAGGAGACTTTGTTGGTCACCGTACTCCAAATAGGAGCAGCGTAGAGCAGCGTTGCCTTCGTAACCGCAACGAGTAGCTTCCTTGCCGGTAATCGGGGTTCTTGCAAGTCCTGCAGCTGTCATTGCAGCCTTCCTGCTGGCATATGTTGCGTGGTCCTTAAACGAGAATGTTCGTCTATTAGGACTCCCAAATATTTCAATCTATCAAATGAGACTATTTGTGCTCCCTTGACTAGCACTTGCATGTTCTTGACTCTCTTTCTGCTGCTCAACAGAACAATTTCGGTCTTATGCGCAGCGATTTCTAAGCCTACGTCTATGGTCGATTTAATCGTGGCATTGCTGATGACCTGGAGCTCCGAAATTGTCTTGCCAACAGCTGTTACCGCAATGTCGTTGGCGAAACAGTGCAGCACCGCATTGCTAGGCTTTCTGACGTTTAGTATTCCATCATACATGATGTTCCAAAGAATCGGCCCGAGTACCGACCCTTGACACTTGCAGAGACATAGTGGCATCTTGGACCCGCTTATGCTCCGTACCAAAGCACGCGGTCCCTAAAGTAGCTTCCCATTGCTATCCTTATATATTCGGGTATCCCCATTTTGCGCATTGCGCCAAGGATGTTCGGCCATCTCGCTGTGTTGAATGCGTTTCTGACGTCCAGCGTGATGATGGCGCAGTACTTCTTACTGCCACCTAACCATCGATCACCTTCGAGTGCATTCTTTGGCTACGTTGGTTACTGCCGTGAGAGCGTGCCCATCCCTTTACGGAAGCCATACTGCTGGCTATGCAGTCCTGTAGGACTCTCTGTAAATAGCTTTATGCGCGCATACAGTATGCGCTCGAAGAGCTTGCCCACAATGTCGAGTAGACATAGGGGGCGGTAGCTGGCTGCTGCACTTACAGGCCCCTTGCCTTTCGGCAGAAGGACTAGCTTCATCCGTTTCCAACGCCTGGGGAAGACCCCGTCCAGAAGACCCTGTTGGAATACGTCCCTGAAGATCTCGGGTCTTGTGATGGCAGCTGCTTTGATGACTACGCCAGGGATACCGTCAAGGCCAGAAGCTTTGTTCAGCTTGATCCTCTTTGCAGCTTCGATGACTTCGCAAGTTGTGATGCATTGGAAGTCGGGGGCGGGGGACTCTAGCGCGGGTTGCCAGAGCGTGTCCTGTGCTGGAAAAAGCTCCGACACGATGCTGGCCAGGGCGGCTGGATCCTGTGGAGTTCCTCCTCCAGTAGCTTTCAATTTTTTAATAGCTATTTTATAGGCGAGACCCCATGGGTCTTCGTTTACGCTTGCTATCAGGTCTTTGAACGCGTTCGCTTTGGCTGCAGATATGCCTTTTTTGAACTCTGCGCGCTTTACTCTGTAGGCCTCCATGCATAGGGCGTGGTGTGATTGCCCTCTGGAGCGCTGCGCTTGCCTCCTTGCTCTGAGGCATTCCGTCCAGAGCTGGTGAAGAGTGGCGCTTCACCAGTATACAGGTGGCTTACGTTTTGCGTACTTTTTTCTCGGCATCGATGCGTCGCACGTTGTTTTAAGCATATCCATGAGTCCTGTTACCATGGACTCCGCATGTCCGGTTGGGGTCTCAATAGTGTCTATCTGGAATGTCAACATATCATTGTCCAGATTCCTGATGTCCCATGCTTGGCCTAGGGTACTTTTCTGCTGTCTAGGTTTCGGCCTCGTAGTTTTGATACTGAACGTGATTAGAGTATGGTCGCTCAGTGTTACGTCCTCTTGCACCCTCCAGTTCGCGTTAGCCGCTAGTACTCTGCTGACAAAGGTGACATCTATAAAAGACGTACCTCTGTCCGTCGTTAAGCAGCACGACGTCTAGCATGTTCATGGCATCTATGACTGCTTGTCCTCTAGAGTTGGACACTCTACTACCCCATTCTGTAGCTCAGGCATTGAGGTCTCCTCCTATGACTATTGGTCGGCGCCCACATGCATGATCAACAAGTTTTTTAAATCGAATCGAATCGCTCCGGATGTATTCCCTTGATTTTGGCGTATGCGATGACGCGCATTGGCAAGGTTTCTTCCATGAATATGCTACTGCAACATTCGATTGCCGCCTTCCCTAGTTCGTCAAAGTGCACTCCTGAGTTACCTACACCAGGAAGGTATGGTTCGCTCAGTAGCATTACGGCGCTACACAGCCCTTAGCTTTGTGTCCATGCTCGCCACCCCGCAGGCAGCAGTCCAAGCGATCCTCTAATTTGCAGTTGGTAGCTCGATGACCGTATCCCAAGCACCGGTATCATCTTTTTGGACGTATATCCTGGACGATGCGACACCGTGACCATCCTGCTGTTACCGAACCTCTTTTGAGTACCGTGATTGCGTCGTTTGCACTAAGCCTCACTGTCGCAGTTTGGGTTCCATCCCGCATTTGACGCCAGCCGCGCACATTCTCTGGTTCTACCAATATGCCTTCGTATTGGGAGGCCAGGCAGCTTTGGAGTTCGTCAGCTGTCGCTGCCTCATCCATGGCACTGCATGATTTAGCCACTCTCTGCGCTCCAGTGCGTACTGCGGCCATATCTTTAAGGGACTCCTCTATAGCTCCTCTGACATTAGGAACGCTGGCGGAGGCTTTGCCGTAAACCTCCGGCTTCTTTCGCAAACGTTTAGGCATCACCTTAGCCCACACCTCCTTCTTACTTGCGTCCTTGGCAACATTCGCGTAACTGGCTTGTGCTCCTTTCTTTTGGGAACCGACAATTTGGGAGGCTTGCTCGTAGGGGCCTTTACAGGGTGAGGTTCCCTTGGGACGATTGCTGTGCTTGGTTACGCCGCTGGGCGCTCCGTCGTCTGCTGAGCATCCGTCTGGGTAGCTGTATTCCGTGATGAAACTTCTTTATCTTTATTGATGAGAGAAATTTCCCGCTTAAATCGAAAGTGTTTTTTGTTACGCTGCGCGAAATTAATCTTTAACACGAAGTCGGCTTGGCGAGATTGGCTGTTTAACTGCCCAGCTCCACACGGTATTAATGTACTACATTTCGGCGCGTATAAGGGTGAAAAAAACGCGAGCGTTTGCTAACTTAGCGTATTTTTCTTATTTGCAATTCGGTGCGCTGCCAACTTACGTTAGTGAACGATCGGACCTAAGTGGCGTTGCCAGATCAACGGCGCTGCCAGGGCTGCTCGATCAGTTGGGCGCGAAATTCAAATATACAATTTAAATTTGTGGTCAGTTACTGATATTGCGAAATATCAACAAAATTTATATTTTTATATAAATTCTTGTGGAGTAAACCGTTATTTAGCAAGGGAAACGGCATAAAGGTCGCGGACAGACCAATCATCAACCTCTCGCCATATCGGTGCCTAAGTAGAGGCTCTGGTGTCCGTGTAGGGGCGGAATAACCTTCACCAGAGAAGCCTAGGACCCTTGCTAAACTCGGTGCTCCACGTCCGCAAAGGCAAATCCGTTGACGGTTCCCAATAAATGAATGGCACAGCGGGGGGCACTGCCCCCGACGAGGTGGACCCATTCCAGAGAAGCGCTAAAATGTCCAGGTCTCCAATTAGAGGAGGTGGAATTACTGAGCGTGGAGCTGGTGTCCCAGTTCCGGTGGTTGTGCCTGCCGTTCCGCAGATTCTGACGCCAAAACCCAACAACCGCGATGCGGCAGTAGTGGGGAACTTGGCTCTTACAGCACCTTCATCATCAATTACGAAGAAGATTTCTGAACTTATCAGCGTGCCGAAAAGTTTCTGCTAAAACCCCTCCTGTTTCGCCAATCAGGCCATTAGACCTGTCGGCCTAAAAAAACGAGGACCTGACAAGCTTACTGGGCATGATGAATGTCAAAATTCATACGCTTATAACCGCATTCGAGACGTAGCGCCACGTAACTAAAGAAACTAAAAGCCCAATCACTGATCTGGCTGCACTCAACTCAAGAGCGATCAAGCTACAGGAGGGTGCTGATAAAGAAGTTTCATTAAAACACATGTACATACACATATATGTATGCATATGTACAAGTGAACTAACCTATCACAAAGGTATTTTCACTGCTCTAAAGCCACTGTACCAACGATCAAATCAACCACCGCACGTATATATTTTTAACTTTATTAATTTTAAACTTAAACCGCACCGAATATGCAACAGGCACTTTGCCAACAATATGGTCACAATCAGGCGCGTTCAGAGGGGGGGGGCAAACGGGGCAGTTTGCCCCGGGCCCCGTCGTCAAGGGGGCCCCCAAACGTCGAATGGCAGTTTTTCAAAATATGACAAATCGATTATATATGTGTCGTGCCACAAAGAAACCGACCTAACGCGCAGAAAATCAATCAATCGATGAATCGATAATCTATATATATTGTTTTCATATCATGTGCCATCAGCAGATCTGTTGACAGCTACATACATAGTTTTTAAAATACAAGTAATTCTGTGCCTATTTGTTCGTCCCCTGAATAAATGGTAAGTTTCTTGCAGAATAGGGAACAAGTTTTAGCTGAAAGTTTCGTTACTTACAATTTTGTGAAATGACGTTTGTCACTAAATCTAACCATAAAAACTTAGGAAGCTTGTGCTGCCATTTCGTGGTAATTTGATTTCTTCTACATTTTCGGCTCTTTTATGCATCAGATGTATCGCAAATACTTGTCGGACGCAGAAAAAAGGAAACTAAAGTTAATAAAAGATGTCAAGGAAAACGAAGGAGTTCGTACCCTTGACAAATTTTGGAAACCTGATGAATCCAGAAAGGAAGGAAATGACCTTTCGAGCGACGGAGACGTTGAAATTGAAGAAAATGAAAATTCAGGTAAAATAAACAATTTTGATTGAATTTTATCTGGTTATTGACTGTTGTCATTTCTTGAATGATTCGAAGAAAGAAGGTAAATAATATGTATATCTGCATATTGTCATTTTTGTTTTTTGAAAGCAAATAAATTTAACGATTGTTATCACACAGGATCTAAAGAATGTGAATCAACAATTGGAAAAAACGAAGACTTGTTGCCAATAAGCGCTTTTGTTCCAAGTTCTTCGGGTGAATATGTTGACAAAACTGAAGATGAAAAAAACAAGACTTTCTCAATTGACAATGACCCTGCTGAACTCAAAAATTTGAAAGCAAACGACAGAGATTTACTCGTTCTGAAAGGCCCTGCACCGAACCCTGATCATTTTCCACGTGATAAATCTGGCAGACTATTTCCAGTAAACATTTTTCTGAAAAAACTTCCGAACAATGAGTTTATTTCAAGAGATTGGCTAGTGTGGAGTACGAAAGCAAACGGACTGTTTTGTTTCTCTTGCTGTCTTTACAAAAAATGAACAGGACCAACATCACAACTTTGTGAGCAGGGAATTCAGGAAAATTGGAAAAAACTGTATGAGAAAATCTCTAGCCATGAATCGAATAATGTTCACAAAGACTGTTACATAGAATGGAAAGAGCACTTGCGAAGACTTGCTACTGGTAAAACATTTGATCGAGAAATGCAGTTACTTATCGATAAAGAACGAACAAAATGGAGTACGATTTTGAGATGTGTGCTTGATGCTGTTTTGTTTTTGGCGAAGAATGGATTGTCGTTTCGTGGTCATCAAGAAAACCTATCTGTAGAAAATGCAAAATGTGGTCTTTTTCTTTCAACAATTCAATTAATCAGCAAACACTCTCCAGTTCTGAAACAACATCTCGATACTGTAGCTGATTCCCAGAAGAGTGGAAACAGGATGTAAGCTCATTACTTATCCCCCCGCACACAAAATGACTTCCTAGAACTTTGTGGAAACAAAGTATCGAATTCCATCCTTGACGATGTCAGAAGCGCTCGATATTATGGAATTATTGTCGATGGCACACCTGATTCGTCACACAAAGAACAGCTTGTTTTCGTTTTTCGATACGTTTTGCAAGTTTTCGCAAAATGGGAAATCACAGAAAGTTTCATAAAGCTGGTTCATTGTGACAAGAAGACGGGAGTAGAAATAGCTGAAGTAATAAAAAATGTCCTCGAAGAATGCGGCATTGATTTTCAATTGTGCAGAGGCCAAGGATTTGACAACGCTCCAAATATGTCGGGAATATTCAATGGAGTTCAAGCAATTCTTTTAAAAGAGAACCAACAAGCATACTATACCCCTTGCAACGCTCATTCGTTGAATTTATGTGGTGTACATGTCATGAGCACAAGCATTGTCTTAAAATCGTATTTTGGCAACATCGAAACGTTGTACAAAATTTTCGCACTCAGTCCTCGTCAATGGGAGATTTTGTTGGAAAAAGCTGGTGTTTCGCTTCATGCAGTGTCGACAACAAGGTGGAGCGCTAGAATTGCCGCTGTTCGCCCTCTCGCTAAAAACTACAGAGGGGTGCGAGATTCCTTGACAAAAGTACAAGAACTCGATTTGCCATCAGATATTCAAGCTACCGTTGAATCAATTTTAAACTGGATAAACACTTTTGAATTTATTCTTTTGACAACCATATGGTACAAAATATTGCTTTGCCTTGACGATGCCAATAGAATGCTTCAAAGTTCCAAATTGAGCATGACAGAAGCAGCCCAAAACATTGCTGGCCTAGAACAAGATATTTCACTGATCAGAGACTCTTGGCCAAATCTCTTGAGTGAAGCGAAAACTGTTGCTACGAGTTTCGATGTACAAACTGAATTCAAAGAAAGTGGTTCACGCTTGAAGAAAAGAAAACATTTTTATGATGAAGCACATAATTCTGGTTACGAGTTCACAAGTCCCGAAGAGCGCTTCAAGGTAGAATTTTTCAATCCTTCTTTTGATCTTCTTTCAACGCAGCTGCGTGAACTTCATGAAAAGTCTTCGAAAGTATCAAGACTTTTTGCCCCTTTCTTGGATTCTTCGAAAATATTTCCAACAAGTAAAGATTTTCGGGATGACGAAATTACGAGAATCGCAAAAAAGAAGGCTGCTGAGTTAGAAGAAGCATATCCTAATGACTTGAACGAAGAAGAACTCTGAAGAAATCTTGCTACTCTTGAAGATTCGACGGAACATGCATTGGGATACTCACTCAGCACTCGAACTTCTGAATCTGATCTTTGACCATGGTTATGAAAAAATATTACCCCAAACATGTGTCGCTCTGCGGTTACTATTAGTTTTGACACCATCAGTTGCGTCAGGTGAAAGAGCCTTTAGTAAACTGCTTCTCATCAAAAATCGACTAAGATCTACAATGGAACAAGATCGTTTGAATCACTTGCTGAGCCTGTCAATTGAGCATGAGAAAGCCACTTCAATAGACTACAAAGAAATCATCAACGAGTTCAGTGAAAAAAAAGTCAGGAAAAAACAATTCTAAAAATATACATTCGCTTCTATTGTCCAAATCTCGCAAAAAGAAGAAACTTTTTCAGACCATGTATGCTCAATTTGTATCTCTGAGTAAAACACGTGATTGAAATAAAAACTTATTATTTTACCTTTTAAATGTTATTCTATATATATTTCCCAATAATTTTCAGGTTAATATATTCAATTGTTAATAGGGAGGGAGGGGGCCCCGAATTTTTTTTTGCCCCGGGCCCCAAAAAAGCTCTGAACGCCCCTGGTCACAATACCCAAGGTACTCACAGGTTGATTCCAGCAGCAACGGCTCTGCCAACTAATGCACTTCTTGTGCTCTTCAGGTAGCAGCGAGTTGCAATTTCTCTAAGAAGTCCCTGCTCGGGCGCCAAATGTTTTCGCTCATCTTAAGCGAGCTCGCAAAGAAGAGATAAAAAGTATTTTGAAAAATGCTGCTGCGCTTAACCAAGGCGAAAATTAGAATGATTTTATTGCATCTCATTGGAGATGGGCGTGCCTCTTCAATATTGTAACGTGCAACGGTATATTTGTTTTCGGACGATCTGTACTTGCAGACACATTTTAATTTTCCGGCTCTAGCTCGTCGGCTTTGAGGGGTGAGGTCTTGCTTGAACAGATCCTATATCGGGTACACTAAATTAATGCTGCGACAAAAAAAGCTAATTTGAAGAACCGGAAGAGCTATCAAATTATCAAAAAGAAAAGAAGAGAAAAGAGAATGGGACAGTAGAAGATCGGAAAAACGGACTTGAAAACTGGCGAAAGCGAAGCCACAGGTGTTATTGTGGTCGCGAGTGCCCATCCTACTAACGGTGACCTTCCTGAGAGCATGGCCCTGGCCACCCCTTTGTCCCTTACAACCGCGGAATCATCAGCATAAGCTCAAGTTAAAGTTAATTAACCGAACATTATCTCATCATAGATTCCGAGCGGCGTAAGGGAAGCATCGGCATTCATCCATCTGGGGGTACCTGTATAACAAACGAATATTCGGACAAGTCTAGGAAACTATACAAAATAATATAAGAAAATAATACTTGGATAGAGAGTTAATCAATCATTAAAGAGTTTTTGTATCTTTTCAAATTGCATTTTGTATACATAAAGGTATGAAACTAAATTATGTTTTCAATTCATTGTATGACGTACTAATAGAAGGTATTCAGATATTAAATTTCTTATCTAAAAATAGTTTATATTCGCTTAAACGAATAAGCGAGTTTTATTTCAGAGCAAACAAACTTGTTATTTCCATTAATATTCTTTGAACGTTGATACCTACTATACGCTATTTATTTAAAAATTTCATTCTTCCTCAACTTCGGTAAACTTCTAATAAATTCCAATTTTTTTGTTAGTTAATAGAACCTTATATGAAACAACACTTTTCCTTTGCAGAACTTTTTAAATTATCATTTTTCATGGATAGCTTTCTCCTTCTTTATTGCGTTATTATTTTTATTATTTTGACAAAGGGAGTCTCCCAACAGAGAAGGCGCGAGGCACTGCGACCAGAATGATTTTTTGTGCCTATAAGGCTCTCCCTATCTTGACAAAAGCTGCTCTGCTTCCCTGATGAAGCACAACAGGTCTTTCGTCGAGGAACAGACAACGTGCTCGGGAACTGCGATTTCCACGTGCAAATGTTTCCTTCTACTTCAAACCAAGGCTGGACAGTCATACAGTACGTGTTTGGTGGTTTCGTCGTCCTCTTTACAGATCCTGCATTCTGCATCCGAGGATAGATGCATTTTTGTTAGGTGATAGTTAACCAAACGGTGGCCAATAAGGAAGTTAACAAGGAGATAGAGATCTCTATTGGAGAGTGGTTTTGTTCTGCGTTAGCTCTCTAGCCTGCCTCATCCCTGGTTGAAAGAACCAATAGCGTTGGGTCAACCTATCTGCCCAAGTTTTCACAAGGGATGAGATGGTTGACCACCCCACGCCACAGAAGGGTTCGGGTCCATGCAGAGGGTCTGATGACCCCGCCGTCGCTAGCTCGTTGCCCTGGAACCCAGAGTGTCCAGGTACCCAAAGGAGGGTAACTTTGTTTCTTTTGGACAGCCTCTGGAGGCAGTTCCAACAGTCAGCCACTATACGTGAACTTATTCTCTTTGAGGAGAGGGCTAGTATGGCAGCTTGGCTGTCCGAGAAGATGTAGATATTCGCTCCTCTCATCCCCTTCTCAAGGATAAGACGGCAGCAGAAAAACCGTGGGCCACTTGCCCATGGCAATCGAAGTTTTGGAGTTGGGACCATGTATCCCGGCTCCAACCCCCTGATCAGTTTTTGACCCGTCGGTATATCAGTGTATGCCGTGAGGGTCGCTGATGGGGTTGCCAGCATCCCAGTCCTTCCGGTCTGGGATGAGGGCTCTGAATTTTGCACCAAAGAGGAGAGCCTTGGTCATAGAATCTGATCTAGTGCTTTGATAAGTCTAGCATATCCTGATTCAGTAGCTAGAAGCCCAGATTGGAGCTTGATTCTAAGAAGACACATTGCAGCGTCTTCTTTTGTTTTGATATGCAGCGGAGTCAAGTTGAGGATTGGCTCCATTGCTGCTGTGGGATAGGTACGAAGTGCACCCGTCAGAGAAAGGCAAAGTAGCCTATGCAATTTATTGCATTTGTTGATGGCAGTGACCTGCGTCACCTTTGGCCACCACACAATTGCAGCGTAGGTGACGATGGGTCTTACCATCATCTCAAATAGCAACCGGATGTTACAAGATTTGAGACCCTAGGTTCTACCAAAGAATCTTCTGCAGGCCCACATGGCATGAGTTGCCTGTGATAGAGTATTGTTTAGGTGGGAATTCCAGTTCAGTCTTTTATCAAGGGTCACCCCTAGATACTTAACTTCGCTGGAAAGACCCACAGGGGAGCCGCCAATGTTCAATTGACCTATGTCAATAGAATAGCGCTTAGTAAAGGGAACAATAATTGCCTTTTGGGGATTGATGCTGAGACCTACATCTTCGCACCATCTGCCAACCGTGTTCAGAGCAGATTGCATTAGCTCTGTTACGGTGTTGGCAAATTTCCCGTTCACTATTAGAGCCAGGTGGTCCGCGTAGCCGATTGCTTGCACGCCCTGTTCTGCGAGAATGCTTAGTAGTTCATCAACTACTAAAGACCAGAGTAGGGGGGATAGGACTCCTCCCTGGGGACATCCTTTAACCGCACTGATAAAGGCAGTCGTGGTGTCCAAGGTAGAGGAAATGATCCGGTGTTTGAGCATAGCCTCAATCCACCGGATTAGGGGACGGAAAATATTTCTGCGCTCTAGCGCACCAGAAATAGAGCCGTAGCCGGTATTATCAAAAGCACCCTCTATATCAAGAAAAGAGCACAGAGCAATGTTCTTGGATGCGAGGGCTCCTTCGGTTTTACCTACTTATTTGTTGAGGGCGACCTCCGTCGACCTTCCGGCTATATACGCAAACTGCGTGGGATGCAGAGGATAAGTTTTCTGCAGAGAGCACTGTATGTGCAGGTCTACGCGCCTTTCAGCTGTCTTAAGCAGAAAGGAGGTGGGAGTAATCGGCCGATATGATTTGGGCTGGTCAAGGCGACGATGCCCTTGTTTGGGAATGACCACATTGACTCTCCTCCAAGAGATGGGTATGTATCCCCAAGTGAGACTAGCTCTAAACAGGCCGACCAGCGGATCGAGAATGTGATCCAGGCTGTTTTGTAGAAGAGCTGGGAAGATTTGATCGCCCCCTGGGGCTTTGAACGGAGCGAAGGAATCTACAGCCCATTTGACTTTTTCAGGGTCGAAGATGGTTCATGATAAACTGGATCCACGTGAGTCCGGTGACATGGTGACGCCATCTTGACTAGATTAGATCTGGGTTCGCCATCGAACCTGGGAAGTGGACTTGAGAATCAAGTGCTTCCCTGCGATCTTGGGTGAAAGAGCCGTCTGGTCGTTTAAGAAGCCCTATACCATTAGACGACTCTTAAGCTAATACTTTGTGCAGTCTCGCTGCCTCTGGCAGCGATTCAATGCTAACAAAAACAACCAAAATTTGCATTTTAAATAAGGGAAAATAAATTATACACGGTATACCATGATAATCCATGGCCTTCTACTACTGACTGTAGCGTTCGACTGGTTTTTAATGTTTATAAAAAAATCGAACTCACCGCGTTAAATTTCCATCGACGAAAGATCGATCTTCCGGATCCTGGAATGTTGCTGCGTTGATGCGTATGATTTGCTGCTGGCAACTTATAATATTTCATTTTTAGGCCATGGATTTTAAAAAAATTCATGGTCTACTGTGTTTGTCGGAACGAGTTTGTGCGTAACAGGCAGAAGGAGGCATCTCCGACCCCATAAATATATATTCTGAATCAGTATCAACAGCCGAGTCGATTGATGTCTGTCTGTCTGTCCGTCTGTCCGTCTGTCCGTCCGTCCGTCTGTCCGTCTGTCCGTCTGTATGAACGCCTGGATCTCAGCAACTATAAGAGCTAGAGCAATAAAATTTTGTGACAACATTCGTGTATATCCGGGTGTCTCAAAGTTTTTTTGAAATTTGGCCACGCCCCTTCTCGCCTCTGTAAATCAGTAATTACAGTTTAATATACACAATATACACCCAACAACAAAAGTTGTACATCTCACATGACAAATACCTTGCCACGGGTGTTTTCTGAAAATTTCATAGAAATCGGAGTAAAAATAACTCAGATATGATCCGAATTAAACTCAATTTGAACGTATACTTATGCCCATATTAAGACCTAATTTACGAATCATACCGAAGTTCGAATCGTCGGACATACAGCATTTTACAAAACTTTTTGTTTGCATAGAATGGTAACATAATTAGCTCAGAATGCAACTTTGCCGATCAATCAATAAATGAGGCGGTGGCTTAGTGGTTAGAGTGGCGGACAGCGGTCCTACATGCGTGAGTTCGAATCCCATGCGCGGCCGGCTGGTGAAACATTTTATTTTTATTACTTTTTTTTTGGTTATTTTTTATTCTTATAAGCTTAAATGAAAAATACAGTTATTTAATTAAATATCAATAAAAATAGTTTTCAAAAATTAAATCTCATGTTTTTTTTTTGCAATATTTAAGACAATCAATTAGTTACGAATGTTAGAGCGGGACGCCGATACATGCATGTCTGCATTTGCACATTTACGTTTCGGCGTCCCGCTCTAACACACATAAATTGCCGTATTCGCACACACACCGCAACTGTCAGATTTGTGCAACATTCGGCAAAGTTTATAAATTCTAAATTCTAATTAAATATGTTGCGTACCAAAAAATTTAAAAGGTATTGTTTGTTAAGCTTTAAAATTATTTAATAGAAAAGAAAGAAAAAATGGAAAATATATCCGACATTGATCTCGGCAGGATTCGAACTCGAACCGGCATACACCCCACTAAGCTACTATACAACTTCTGCGGCCGCCACTACTGTTTGTCAATTAAATTTGTGCGTGTCGTTCGAATAGAATAATAAGAATATAAAGTTCATATTATTAAATGCTTAATAATAATCCAATTAATGCAAAATTTTCATTATAAATAACGGAAAATAAATGATACACGGTATACTATAATAATCCATGGCCTTCTACAGTCAGCACCTGACTGTAGCGTTCGACTGGTTTAATAAACATAAGCTGAGCACCATTTCCCTAACTTACTATCCCTTACTCTTTTTTTTCATTATTATTATTTAATTGCAAAAATTTAGAAAAAGATAGGTCCCACTTGTGCCTAGGTGGCTCTCTCCACGTGTGTAGTTAAATTTTCACTCGTAGGTTAGGTCAATTTCGACGAATAGGAGCACTTGGGCACTTTCAGCCAAAGCCACTCCTATGGCAATATTTTCAGAGCAGTGCTCCTACAAGCACGAGGTGTGGAGCGTGCTCCAATGGGCAGGAGCACGAGTACCGCCTCCGCGGCAAAGGTGCTCCTATGGACTTCCACTGACGTGCTTGGCTGGGAAGAAGAATGAGGGTTTAGAACCTTGCTAGTTTCGCTCGTGTTAAAGCCACGTTACATACCTTGCCTACTCTTAGGGTAAAGGAGAACAGTTTGCAGCGCCGATGCTGCTAGTTGTCTGCAGCTCTGCTGTAATGTTAACTAAATGGCCAACTCCTGTTCGAGCCGTAACCGATAGGTATTCTAGAGGTTTTTTGTTTTCAGTTATTATTTCAGCCATTTTTTTAGAGAAATATTAAATTTCTCACTTACGTGGGCAATTAGTATCTCTTTGACGATCAGTGTAGAAAAGATTGCTTTGAGAATAAAGCTACGGCTTCACCATGAGGAGTGTGCTTTTCAAGCCGGTAATAGAAAAACTCCAACCATGGGCCAGCTGTTCGTTTTATGGCTTTATCCTAAAGCTCAGCTTTTGATATTGTCCGATCTCGGAACCTTCTATCCGAAGACAGGCTTGCGATCCACAAAAGCACAAAAAATTGTTTTGCCTACTTTTCGGCACCATCCTTAAATTACTTTTTTACGCTTCAGGCGCCGCTACAAGATAACCTAGACGGATACCGCCTGAAGCACTTTTACTGACGTTTGTCCTTAGCGTGATGGTTGCCTAATGGCCGGCCTTGCATATCTTCTAGCTTGTAAAAAGAATTTCCTATCTTATTTCTAACTCGGGTTTTCAGAAAGGACGGACCAAATTTTGAGTTGTAACCAGTAGCTATGCAGCTTTGTTTAAAATTTCGCCTGAAAGCTTCTTGACCTTCGGCAAAGTTTACTTCTCGTGATCTCAAGTTATAACGCTTTTCGTTTTGTTCATGTGCTTTTTGCATATGCTTTCCAGCGTCTGCACGAACTATCTCTAATGTATCTGGGCGATTCAACACCAATGATCGCTCGTCTAGCATGTTGAGCTTCCTTAACAGGGAATATGTGTTTCCTGATGTCACCATATGCTGACCGAATGTTAGATAATATGGACTTGTGCCTATACTCGAATGTTTCGACGAACGCAATGCACAAGATATTTTGTTTAGGTTTTCATCCCAGTTTTTCTGGTCTGGATTCACATAGGCACGAATTGCTGAAATCACCGAACGATTGGCTAGCTCGGAGGCATTTGCTTGTGGCGAATGTACGGCTGTTAGCGTATGCGTTATTTCATACTGCTTTATAAGCTTCTGAAATGCCTCAGATCGGAATTGCGGCCCGTTATCGGACACTATTGTTTCTGGCACACCAAACGTCATAAAAAAAACCCTTTCGAGGTATTTCACCACAACATCAGCGTTTATCTTCTTGACGGGCTTTAGAAAATCAAACTTTGAAAAATGGTCCAATACAATGAATATGCCTACATTTCCACTTCTTGACCGTGGATATGGGCCGAAAAAATCTATAAACAGGCGCTGAAAAACTCGTTGAGTCTCTCGGCTTTTCCCATGTGAAGTCTCAAAACAGAATTGGGAGATGTTATCGATTTGCAAACCTGACATACGTTAATATACGACTTAATATTGGAAACTAATTCAGGCCAAAAGTAGTATCGTCTGACTCGCTCGATAGTTTTGTGCATACCTCCATACGAGGCTAATGGGCTTTTATGCGCTTGCGATATGACTTCCTGTACCAATTGTTTGGGAATCCAAAGCTTCCTGGCATATTCGTCGTGGGTTTGTTCTCCTGTTAAATGCTCAGACCGCCGATAGACATACCCTTCTTCGGTCATTAAATCGGGAAAGTACGCGCTGTTTGCTTGCACTTTTCTAACCCAATCCGTATGTTCGATAGACTTCAAGTGCTACGAGTTTAAGTTAACGAGCAATCCTTTTTTAATATCTATCGCTGCTACTTCATCTTCATTAACGCGTGACAAGGAATCTTGTACCACGTTATGAGAGCCTTTTCTATGTTCAATTTAAAATTTAAATCTTTGCAAGGTTAATGCCCAACGAGCCAATCGGGAATTTAAATCATGGTTGGGCATCAGCCATTTGAGAGACGCGTGATCGGTTATAATTGTTAAATCATGACCTTCCATGTAAGCTCGAAAACTCTTCAGCGCTACAATCGCTGCTAAGCATTCTTGATCGGTGACAGTATAGTTCTTTTGAGCTTTGTTAACCTTCTTTGATATAAAAGAAAATGGGCGTTCGTCTCCTTCTGTCAAGGTTTGAACTAATACGGCTCCTACTCCAGTTTTACTTGCATCACAATGTATTGCGAAAGGCTTGGCAAAGTCAGTGCTACTTAATACTGGAGCCTTGGTGAGGTGAGATTTTAACTCCTCAAAGGCTTTTATAGCATTCTCAGTTAATGAAAATTTTCTCTTAGTTGTCATCAAATCGGTCAAAGGGGAAGCTAACGTTGCAAAATTTGGCACGAACTTACGGTACTACCCACACATTCCCATTCCCTTCGAAGACTTTTAGGAATTGGAAACTGAGTAATTGCTGACACCTTTTCGGGATCAGTGCGAATTCCGCCATTACCAATTATATGACCTATATACCGCACACGCCGCATGCAGAAATGGCTTTTATCAATATTGATAGTCAATCCTGCACGCTTTATGTGAAGAGCAATTACTCTGAGAACTTCTATATGTCTTTCAAAACCTGAAGAAACTATCAGCAAACCGTCTAAATAGATAAAGACCTCATTCTTGAGGTGGAATGGAACCACTTTGTCCATCAAACGTGACATGGTGTTGGTGGCTTTATACAGACCAAAAGGCATAACCGTAAACTGGTAAAGCGGCCTACCAGTTACTGTAAAAGCTGTTTTATCACGGGATTGCTGCTCTAATGGGACTTGCCAGTAAGCATCCTTTGAACCAAAATTTGCATTTTAAATAAGGGAAAATAAATTTTACACGGTATACCATGATAATCCATGGCCTTCTTCTACTGACTGTAGCGTTCGACTGGTTTTTAATGTTTATAAAAAAATCGAACTCACCGCGTTAAATTTCCATCGACGAAAGATCGATCTTCCGGATCCTGGAATGTTGCTGCGTTGATGCGTATGATTTGCTGCTGGCAACTTATAATATTTCATTTTTTAATAAACATAAGCTGAGCACCATTTCCCTAACTTTCTATCCCTTACTCTTTTTTTTCATTATTATTATTTAATTGCAAAAATTTAGAAAAAGATAGGTCCCACGTGTGCCTAGGTGGCTTTCTCCACGTGTGTAGTTAAATTTTCACTCGTAGGTTAGGTCAATTTCGACGAATAGGAGCACTTGGGCACTTTCAGCCAAAGCCACTCCTATGGCAATATTTTCAGAGCAGTGCTCCTACAAGCACGAGGTGTGGAGCGTGCTCCAATGGGCAGGAGCACGAGTACCGCCTCCGCGGCAAAGGTGCTCCTATGGACTTCCACTGACGTGCTTGGCTGGGAAGAAGAATGAGGGTTTAGAACCTTGCTAGTTTCGCTCGTGTTAAAGCCACGTTACATACCTTGCCTACTCTTAGGGTAAAGGAGAACAGTTTGCAGCGCCGATGCTGCTAGTTGTCTGCAGCTCTGCTGTAATGTTAACTAAATGGCCAACTCCTGTTCGAGCCGTAACCGATAGGTATTCTAGAGGTTTTTTGTTTTCAGTTATTATTTCAGCCATTTTTTTAGAGAAATATTAAATTTCTCACTTACGTGGGCAATTAGTATCTCTTTGACGATCAGTGTAGAAAAGATTGCTTTGAGAATAAAGCTACGGCTTCACCATGAGGAGTGTGCTTTTCAAGCCGGTAATAGAAAAACTCCAACCATGGGCCAGCTGTTCGTTTTATGGCTTTATCCTAAAGCTCAGCTTTTGATATTGTCCGATCTCGGAACCTTCTATCCGAAGACAGGCTTGCGATCCACAAAAGCACAAAAAATTGTTTTGCCTACTTTTCGGCACCATCCTTAAATTACTTTTTTACGCTTCAGGCGCCGCTACAAGATAACCTAGACGGATACCGCCTGAAGCACTTTTACTGACGTTTGTCCTTCGCGTGATAGTTGCCTAATGGCCGGCCTTGCATATCTTCTAGCTTGTAAAAAGAATTTCCTATCTTATTTCTAACTCGGGTTTTCAGAAAGGACGGACCAAATTTTGAGTTGTAACCAGTAGCTATGCAGCTTTGTTTAAAATTTCGCCTGAAAGCTTCTTGACCTTCGGCAAAGTTTACTTCTCGTGATCTCAAGTTATAACGCTTTTCGTTTTGTTCATGTGCTTTTTGCATATGCTTTCCAGCGTCTGCACGAACTATCTCTAATGTATCTGGGCGATTCAACACCAATGATCGCTCGTCTAGCATGTTGAGCTTCCTTAACAGGGAATATGTGTTTCCTGATGTCACCATATGCTGACCGAATGTTAGATAATATGGACTTGTGCCTATACTCGAATGTTTCGACGAACGCAATGCACAAGATATTTTGTTTAGGTTTTCATCCCAGTTTTTCTGGTCTGGATTCACATAGGCACGAATTGCTGAAATCACCGAACGATTGGCTAGCTCGGAGGCATTTGCTTGTGGCGAATGTACGGCTGTTAGCGTATGCGTTATTTCATACTGCTTTATAAGCTTCTGAAATGCCTCAGATCGGAATTGCGGCCCGTTATCGGACACTATTGTTTCTGGCACACCAAACGTCATAAAAAAAACCCTTTCGAGGTATTTCACCACAACATCAGCGTTTATCTTCTTGACGGGCTTTAGAAAATCAAACTTTGAAAAATGGTCCAATACAATGAATATGCCTACATTTCCACTTCTTGACCTTGGATATGGGCCGAAAAAATCTATAAACAGGCGCTGAAAAACTCGTTGAGTCTCTCGGCTTTTCCCATGGGAAGTCTCAAAACAGAATTGGGAGATGTTATCGATTTGCAAACCTGACATACGTTAATATACGACTTAATATTGGAAACTAATTCAGGCCAAAAGTAGTATCGTCTGACTCGCTCGATAGTTTTGTGCATACCTCCATACGAGGCTAATGGGCTTTTATGCGCTTGCGATATGACTTCCTGTACCAATTGTTTGGGAATCCAAAGCTTCCTGACATATTCGTCGTGGGTTTGTTCTCCTGTTAAATGCTCAGACCGCCGATAGACATACCCTTCTTCGGTCATTAAATCGGGAAAGTACGCGCTGTTTGCTTGCACTTTTCTAACCCAATCCGTATGTTCGATAGACTTCAAGTGCTACGAGTTTAAGTTAACGAGCAATCCTTTTTTAATATCTATCGCTGCTACTTCATCTTCATTAACGCGTGACAAGGAATCTTGTACCACGTTATGAGAGCCTTTTCTATGTTCAATTTAAAATTTAAATCTTTGCAAGGTTAATGCCCAACGAGCCAATCGGGAATTTAAATCATGGTTGGGCATCAGCCATTTGAGAGACGCGTGATCGGTTATAATTGTTAAATCATGACCTTCCATGTAAGCTCGAAAACTCTTCAGCGTTACAATCGCTGCTAAGCATTCTTGATCGGTGACAGTATAGTTCTTTTGAGCTTTGTTAACCTTCTTTGATATAAAAGAAAATGGGCGTTCGTCTCCTTCTGTCAAGGTTTGAACTAATACGGCTCCTACTCCAGTTTTACTTGCATCACAATGTATTGCGAAAGGCTTGGCAAAGTCAGTGCTACTTAATACTGGAGCCTTGGTGAGGTGAGATTTTAACTCCTCAAAGGCTTTTATAGCATTCTCAGTTAATGAAAATTTTCTCTTAGTTGTCATCAAATCGGTCAAAGGGGAAGCTAACGTTGCAAAATTTGGCACGAACTTACGGTACTACCCACACATTCCCATTCCCTTCGAAGACTTTTAGGAATTGGAAACTGAGTAATTGCTGACACCTTTTCGGGATCAGTGCGAATTCCGCCATTACCAATTATATGACCTATATACCGCACACGCCGCATGCAGAAATGGCTTTTATCAATATTGATAGTCAATCCTGCACGCTTTATGTGAAGAGCAATTACTCTGAGAACTTCTATATGTCTTTCAAAACCTGAAGAAACTATCAGCAAACCGTCTAAATAGATAAAGACCTCATTCTTGAGGTGGAATGGAACCACTTTGTCGATCAAACGTGACATGGTGTTGGTGGCGTTACACAGACCAAAAGGCATAACCGTAAACTGGTAAAGCGGCCTACCAGGTACTGTAAAAGCTGTTTTATCACGGGATTGCTGCTCTAATGGGACTTGCCAGTAAGCATCCTTTGAATCTGAGCTTGTTATAAACTCAGCTTTTGACAGTCCAAACAAATCCTAACCTTTCCTGCTTTGGTCGCCATGACTATCGGTGAAGACCATGCGCTATCTGATACTGCTATTACTCCAAGACTTAACATTCTATCAGTTTCCTTTTTTACCGCTGGAGAAACCGGAAAATGTCGTTGTTTTATAGGCTTGACCTTGCCTACGTCGATTGAATGAATTATTAGATTGGTTTCCTAAACCTTCCTGAGAAAACGAGGGAAAACAATTGATTACTAGCTTGAGTTTTGACTGTTCATCTTCCGTCAAGACGTGTTGTTCCACGTCGGGCTTGGGAACATCTTTCTCCTTCAAATTGAATTCTGAGATTTGTAGATCTTTAGGGAATATTCCAAAGATTCTCCAAAAATCAATACCGAGATATAAATCCTGTTGCAAAGAAGGAACTATGAATATTTTCAGGAATTTTTCTTGATTTCCATATTCTACTATTAGTTTCAATTTACCTATTATGCGTTGTGAGCTACCATTAGCTGTAGAAGCATTAGCCTTTATGGGCTTGTATGCTACATCCCCTTTAAGGACTTCAACGGCCAAAGAATCACCTATACAGCTAATCGACGCCCATGAGTCCAACAAGCCATAGACTGTACGGCTTAGCAGCCGAATTGGCAAGAAAGGACGCGGATCTGTAGTTAAGGATGGTATTGAATAAATATGCTTGAACGCTAGCTGACAAAGTTTAGCGCGCTTATAGAAAGTTTTTATCCTGATTGAACTACGAGTTGTCGTTTGTCGTAATAAGAAATCGGTAAGACTTTCGACTGAATGTGTTGCAGATAAATAGGTAAGTCTGGTGGAGTATTTAGAGGTACATCAATCTTTAATCGGTCATTGTTCCCTGATTACGCTGCGCACTCAAAATCTTCGGATTGAGTGGCGACTTTTGCGTGCAGCTATTGGAGTTTTTTGAACAATTTCTGCAATCTGGTTAGTAAGTGTTGTTTGCGCCACAACCATAACAAAAAACTCGTTTCTCAGCCAAACAATCTTGGTATCTATGTCCCTCTTTGTGACAATTCCAACCAATTAATGAGAAGGCGTCGACTTCGAGCACCTGAGATTCTGAATCGGATTCAACTTCTTTTCCTTCCTGCCCTATTTCCGAAACTTCTCGTCTAAAAGGAGTTCCTTTAATGTGATCTCTTTAGATCAAAAGATCTTACGTCGACGACAAATATCTCTCAATTCTGATACTGTCTTCATGTCAACATTTAATATTTCATGCCTTATTTCAGGTCTTAAATTGTTGCTGATGAGACGTACTAATTTCTGAGACGATAATGGTTGTTCTTACTGATCTAATAGTATAGACATGCTGTCAAAAAAAACTATCGAAGTTCTCGTTAATTTTATGTTTTCTGCTTCGGATAAGTTTTTCAATATCTGCATCATCCCTTTGTTGCCGAAATTGCTATCGCAAAACTGCACATAACTGATCCCATCGAACTTCGTTAGCAGACTTGTGATAACGCCAATAAAATTCATTGGCATTACCGTCAAAAAGCACTGCATCCTTGCACAATATGCCGAAATTCCCGTCTAAAGTTTGCACTGTAAGCGCTTCTACACGATAAATAAAATTATCGACTGGTAAGAAGCCTGTTCCAGAGAACTTAAGTTTCCATCCATTTAAAATGTGCACAACTTTGTCAGGACGATATAACAAATCAGAGTTATGAGATCTGTTTGAAAGGGAGACCCTACATTTTGAGCTCCTGGATTTTCGACTCCTGGGAAAGAACTTAAAAGATGCAAAGGGTTTTTCTATTGGTGCTTCTTCTCGAGTGCTATTTAAAGTTGATTGAGGGGGTGTGATCATCAGTCTCTGAACGGTTTCTACGACTGTATTTTGAATGATCTCACTCATTTTCCCAGATAGACTGGTGAGCAACCTACGTTCCCTTGTAACAAACGCTGTAGCATTCATAGATTCTCTGGGATCTACGGCCTGCGCTGAGGTGGAAGCCCTATCATCATCAATATCATCGGAAATTTCGATAGCATTACGTTTTTTTTGATTTCCCACGGGTAGTTACTCCAGAGCCTTCAGGCAAACAGCCTGCACTACAAAGCATTTTCATTGAAAATCGTGCTCACAACAGGTTCTATATTTTTCAGCTGATGAATTAATTTGCATTTCACATAATGAGCATACAGCTCTACTTCAGGAGCTGTTTTATCGGGAGATCGGTCGAGCCCCATATTGAAAAAATTATATTCGCTACTAATAAACTCAAAACTCTAATAAAATCAAAGCAACAAAATGTATAAATAAAAAAAATTTATAAAAGAATCAGCACTTAAATGGAATATACTTTTTATTTATTTTTTTTCCAGTAAATTTTTAACACAATTAAAAAAAATTTCATTTGAATATTTGAACTCAATGCGTGATGTTTCGCGTATTGTAGGAGTGTGAAAATTTTCTACCATATTTTCTTGCCGAGACAGTATAAAAAGGAAAGGATACAACTAAAGTTTTATTTCTTTAATCTTCATTGAGGGAAAATCAGTAGTTATGCGGATAGTGGACGCTCGAAACATATTCATCTGTATTCCAGCTTGCAACTTTACTAATCAGACACGTTGCAATTAAATACATTGACTGACAAACACGGATAAAAAAATTGATTGAAACAATTTGATTATATTCCAAAGTGTTTGTTTGTTAAACAATTTTTTTTATTGAAGTATAGACAGGTTCGCTAAGTTAATAGTGCAGTATCTCATTTTGGGCCATAAGGTCAACCTAGGTCAGACTTTCTTTTGTATTTCCGCAAAGTGAAGAATACCAGCATCAAAGCATAGCAGGGGAAATAATTGCATAATAATCTATAGTTGTGGACATAATACGACTGATTATCGCTCTTAATGTATTCCAAAACAAATAAAAGTAACCAGGCAACAGATTTTTATAAAGGGTTAAGAAATTGAAAAGAATTTGAAAAAGCAGAAGAAAGAAAACGAGAGAATATTTAAATATCTATCAAGTGTCTCATTCAGTAATTCTCATTCGAGCACCATACGTTGGGCGCCACTTGTCTTATTAAAAATAATAACTACTAACTGTAACGTGCAACGGTATATTTGTTTTCGGACGATCTGTGCTTGCGGGGCACATTTTAATTTTGCGGCCCTAGCTCGTCGGCTTTGGGGGTGGAGGTCTTGCTTGAACAGATCCTATATCGGGTACACTAAATTAATGCTGCGACAAAAAAAGCTAGTTTAAAGAACTGGAAGAGCTATCAAATTATCAAAAAGAAAAGAAGAGAATGGGAAAGTAGAAGATCGGAAAAACGGACTAGAAAAGTGACGAAAGCGAAGCCACGGGTGTTATTGTGGTCGCGAGTGCCCACCCTACCTACGGTCACCTTCCTGAGAGCATGGCCCTGGTGACCCCTTTGTCCCTTACAGCCGCGGAATCATCAGCATAAGCTCAAGTTAAAGTTAATTAACCGAAGATTATCTCATCATAGATTCCGAGCGGCGTAAGGGAAGCATCGGCATTCATCCATCAGGGGGTACCTGTTAAACAAACGAATATTCGGACAAGTCTAGGAAACTCTACAAAATAATATAAGAAAATAATACTTGGATAGAGAATTAATCAATCATTAAAGAGTTCTTGTATCTTTTCAAATTGCATTTTGTATACATAAAGGTATGAAACTAAATTATGTTTTCAATTCATTGTATGACGTACTAATAGAAGGTATTCAGATATTAAATTTCTTATCTAAAAATAGTTTATATTCGCTTAAACGAATAAGCGAGTTTTATTTCAGAGCAAACAAACTTGTTATTTCCATTAATATTCTTTGAACGTTGATACCTACTATAAGCTATTTATTTCAAAATTTCATTCTTCCTCAATTTCGGTAAACCTGTGATAAATTCCATTTTTTTTGCCTTTTCAAGTTATTTAAATTATCATTTTTTCATGGATAGCTTTCTTCTTCTTTATTGCGTTATTTCACGCTATTTTTTTTTATTAGATTTCCTATTAACGTGCTGCTCATGTTATGTAAAAATAAATATTCAAAAATAATATGCATGCACCGAAACCAAGAAAAGATTTTTTTTAATGTTTATAAATGAACGAACTCACCGCGTTAAATTTTCAACGACGATAGATCGATCTTTCGGATCCTGGAATGTTGCTGCGTTGATGCGTATGATTTGCTGCTGGCAACTTATAATATTTCGTTTTTTAATAAACATAAGCTGAGCACCATTTCCCTAACTTACTATCCCTTACTCTTTTTTTTCATTATTAATTTTTAATTGCAAAAATTTAGAAAAAGATAGGTCCCACGTGTGCCTAGGTGGCTTTCTCCACGTGTGTAGTTAAATTTTCACTCGTAGGTTAGGTCAATTTCGACGAATAGGAGCACTTGGGCACTTTCAGCCAAAGCCACTCCTATGGCAATATTTTCAGAGCAGTGCTCCTACAAGCACGAGGTGTGGAGCGTGCTCCAATGGGCAGGAGCACGAGTACCGCCTCCAAAAAAGGGCGGCAAAGGTGCTCCTATGGACTTCCGCTGACGTGCTTGGCTGGGAAGAAGAGTGAGGGCTTAGAACCTTGCTAGTTTCGCTTGTGTTAAAGCCACGTTACATACCTTGCCTACTCTTAGGGTAAAGGAGAACAGTTTGCAGCGCCGATGCTGCTAGTTGTCTGCAGCTCTGCTGTAATGTTAACTAAACGGCCAACTCCTGTTCGAGCCGTAACCGAAAGGTATTCAAGAGGTTTTTTGTTTTCAGTTATTATTTCAGCCATTTTTTTAGAGAAAAACTAAATTTCTCACTTAAAGCTCAGCTTTGGATATTATCCGATCTCAGAACCTTCTACCCGAAGACAGGCTTGCGATTCAAAAGAGCACAACAAAAATTGTATTGCCTACTTTCCGGCACCATCCTTAAATAACTTTTATGCGCTTCAATATGCACGATCGTTACAATAGTTGTATTGTGAATACATACATATACTCGTATATTTATCTATACATCGATAGAACAATTTATATTTAAATTGAAATATTACATTTTTGGCGCAAACAAACATAATTATATAACCAGTCGAACGCTACAGTCAGGTGCTGACTGTAGAAGGCCATGGATTATTATAGTATACCGTGTATCATTTATTTTCCGTTATTTATAATGAAAATTTTGCATTAATTGGATTATTATTAAGCATTTAATAATATGAACTTTATATTCTTATTATTCTATTCGAACGACACGCACAAATTTAATTGACAAACAGTAGTGGCGGCCGCAGAAGTTGTATAGTAGCTTAGTGGGGTGTATGCCGGTTCGAGTTCGAATCCTGCCGAGATCAATGTCGGATATATTTTCCATTTTTTCTTTCTTTTCTATTAAATAATTTAAAAGCTTAACAAACAATACCTTTTAAATTTTTTGGTACGCAACATATTTAATTAGAACACTTTTATAAACTTTGCCGAATGTTGCACAAATCTGACAGTTGCGTACATACGCCGAATACGGCAATTGATGTGTGTTAGAGCGGGACGCCAAAACATAAATGTGCAAATGCAGACATGCATGTATCGGCGTCCCGCTCTAACATTCGTAACTTATTGATTGTCTTAAATATTCCAAAAAAAAAACATGAGATTTAATTTTTGAAAACTATTTTTATTGATATTTAATTAAATAACTGTAGTTTTCATTTAAGCTTATAAGAATAAAAAAAAAACCAAAAAAAAAGTAATAAAAATAAAAAGTTTCACCAGCCGGCCGCGCATGGCATTCGAACTCACGCACGCAGGACCGCTGTCCACCACTCTAACCACTAAGCCACCGCCTCATTTACTGATTGATCGGCAAAGTTGCATTCTGAGCTAATTATGTTACCATTCTATGCAAACAAAAAGTTTTGTAAAATGCTGTATGTCCGACGATTCGAACTTCGGTATGATGCGTAAATTAGGTCTTAATATGGGCATAAGTATACGTTCAAATTGAGTTTAATTCGGATCATATCTGAGTTATTTTTACTTCGATTTCTATGAAATTTTCAGAAAACACCCGTGGCAAGGTATTTGTCATGTGAGATGTACAACTTTTGTTGTTGGGTGTATATTGTGTATATTAAATCGTTATTACTGATTTACAGAGGCGTGAAGGGGCGTGGCCAAATTTCAAAAAAACTTTGAGACACCCGGATATACACGAATGTTGTCACAAAATTTTATTACTCTAGCTCTTATAGTTGCTGAGATCCAGGCGTTCATACAGACGGACAGACGGACAGACACACAGACATCAATCGACTCGGCTGTTGACACTGATTCAGAATATATATAGTTTATGGGGTCGGAGATGACTCCTTCTGCCTGTTACGCACAAACTCGTTCCGACAAACACAGTAGACCATGAATTTTTTTAAAATCCATGGCCTAAAAAGCTACTAAAATTTCAGTAGACGAATACATTTCCGACCAATCAAATTGGGAAATCAGCCGATTTGATAAGTTGCAATCTGCTTTTCTAAAGCAGCGTACACGATTACACAGTTTTTCATGTTTATCCATACATGCACAAAAATCAAAAGTAACTTCAAGAGTGGGATGCTAAGGATCTTCAGGAAGAGAAAGTGGTTGTGTCTTGTTTAGACTCACTCTAGATGGATCGGAGACAAAGCATAAGTCCAACGATCTGTTACTACTGTTTAAGATATGATTGACCTGTGACAAGGGATATTAAAGTCACCCAGGACTGAAAAGTTATCTCTGTCTGATAATAGATTAAATATTGTCTGTATTGCACAAATGTTGCAAAAAGACTGATAATTCCAACGACGGCGGAATATAAGAACAGGTTATATAATGAAAAACACCGGAAAAGTGTAATTTTACACAGAGTAATTCAATACCAAATTGAATCTCCGTTTCCGGTTTGATGGTGGAATCAACTGCAATCAGAACTCCACAACCACGTCGGTCAGGTCGATCACGCCTGTAGGTTGTGAACTTATTTGGAAAGACTTCGGAGTTCAGGATCTCCGGCTTTAACCAAGTCTCAGTAAACACAACAATTTGAGTAGAAAATGAAAGACTATTTAAGTATAAAGTTGAAAGTTTTTCATTGCTTCAAACTTTTCCGGTCAAAATTGAGGCGTCACTGGTTTCACACTTTAATGACATTTTCGGGAATCGAAATAGATTTAGCCGCAGATCTCGTTAACATCGGGGGATTGGTGAACGACATTAAAGGCTGTGTCATTGGCGTACCTGGCCGACAATTAAGGGAGCTGGGTGGCGATAATTGGCTCCTCTATCCTTCCGTCGGGCCATTAAATCGGCACACTTTGCGTGTACTACGTTATCACACAGCCAATACAAGATGCTTGACTGGGCGGCCGTCAGCTGCTTAAGGCAGAATTTTTTGAAGCATATCAATGCGTCCATTATAGGGGATACCTACTGTAATAAACAAAAACAGCCGCAAAGAAAACAAACAAAAGCAAGAAAGAGAATATGTGCGCAAGAAAAAGAAATAAGCGTGCGCAAAAGGCAGAGAGTAGAGAGAGCAGAAACGATTAAGCAACAACAGTGCAGCACAGAGAGAGCGGCACAGCGTTAGAGCTGCATAGGCGCGCCCATAGAATAAGAAGAGGTAAGACCGAGAAGAAATCCGACGACAAGCAAAACAGCAAATTTTTAAAATGCAGAACAAAATAAACATTCGTATAATTTACGACGCAAGACGGCCAACACATACAAGCTAGGAGAGCTAGTTGCCATCAAGCATACAAGTTAACACATAATATTTCTTAGCAACTAAGTAGCTCTACACAAAGAGTGCTGACACGCCAGAAGTAAGTTCAGCGCTCTGCGCAAAGAACGTCCGGCAACGGAAAGCTGACACTTCTTATTCGGAGTGTTGCTTCACGCTGCAAGGAATGCTGAGTCGGCTCTGCCGACTCGTCTTGATGGCGCGATGCACTGTCGCTAGGGTAGACTTAGCTTTTCACTTTTTGTAAACTCTTCAGTTATAGTCTGCTGCTCAAATAAAACACAGCTTTGCTCCGGCACACCGCCGATAAATCATTTGTTCTTATTATAATCTAATCGCTACGCCACAAGGCTAGTGATCACATCTAAGGGGGCGAAGTCAAGCCCTCCAGCGTAATCGTCCTAACAGTGTTCCAAGGCTGACCCCTAAACTTGAAGGAAGACCTCTGGACTGGAAGGGACTCATAATTGGCGCCCAACTGCAATTCGAACTCGACAACTGATTTAACAGGGTAGTTAAGTTAGAAACCATGTAAGTTTTACATTTGACTTCTTCGACACGACTCAAGAAATCTCACAAGAAAAGAATTCGTTTAACTGGCCACGTAATAGTTGTGCTTGGTGTAAATCAGTTCTTATTGCATACCTTATAAAAATAAGTATTGCATACTTTTAAAAAAAGAAAAAGAAAAAACTGAAAAATTTCATTGCATACCCCTTTAATAAAAACTATTGCATACCTTATAAAATAAGTGCTGCATACTTTTGTAAAACTAAAAACTATTGCATACCTTATAAAATAAGTGCTGCATACTTTTGTAAAACCAAAAACTATTGCATACCTTTTATCAAAATATTATTGCATACTTTTAGTAAACAAATAATTATTGCATACTTTTTCTTGCCACGTCACTTAGCCGATCAATTGTGCTCGGCAACAGTATATTTGTGGTGTGCCAACCAACAACCAATGAGCTGGGCACATAACTACAGAAGTGTTAAGGTCGAATACGAAAGCGAGGATAGCTGGGAGGAGGAGCAAATAGGCCAAGCAGTAGGTCAGTCGGTAGATAGGGCCCCTGTAGATAATACTATGGACCCCAGTCAGATTCAAGCTCTTATCGACAGTGCCGTCAGACAGGCATTGTCGCAACAGCAATCCCAGTTTCGGGTTCAACTAAATTCCCTAGCTGCGCGGGTACAGAGTTTGCAGGTGGAAGCACCGCAAATCGTAACATATGAAAAAGTCACTGTCAACCCCGATGTTAGGTGTGAAATTCCCCTTGATATAATAAAGTCGGTACCGGAGTTCTCCGGTACCCAAGATGAGTATGTGGCCTGGAGGCAATCAGCCATATACGCCTACGAGCTGTTTAAACCATACAATGGCAGCAGTGCTCATTATCAGGCTGTTGCCATATTAAGGAATAAAACCGTGGCGCAGCCGGGGCTCTACTCGTATCCCATAATACGGTATTGAACTTCGATGCCATTTTGGCAAGATTAGACTGCACGTACTCGGACAAAACGTCCTTACGCCTGTTGAGGCAAGGATTGGAAATGGTTAGGCAAGGAGACCTACCATTAATGCAATACTACGATGAAGTCGAAAAGAAGCTTACGCTTGTCACAAACAAAATCGTAATGACGCATGAGCAAGAGGGTGCTGACCTGCTTAACGCTGAGGTCAGAGCTGACGCCCTGCATGCTTTTATTTCAGGGCTCAAAAAGAACCTTAGAGCTGTGGTCTTCCCGGCCCAACCAAAAGACTTGCCATCTGCACTGGCCTTAGCTAGAGAAGCAGAGGCAAGCATAGAGAGAAGCATGTTTGCAAACTCCTACGCCAAGGCCGTAGAGGAGCGAGCGCATTCGGCGGCAAACGGCAAGAGCCGTTTTCAGGGGAAATCAAATAAAGAAGACCAGGGACAAGACAGAAACCCCCACTTCATGAAACGACAGAAAAACAACGGGCAAACCAACAATGACACTCAGGCGCAAGCGCCCCAACCTATGGAGGTCGATTCTTCCTCCAGGTTCAGGCAGCGCACTGAACATAACCAGAATCATCCTAATGAATCGAACGCCTCTAAGAGGAGAAACTCCTCGGAACGCTTGACAGGACCGAGACGACAACGTCTTAATAACGTTGTCCAAGAGGCTCCTAAGCAAAAAGAGTCCAAAGAGGAGTATGAAAAGGCAGCAAAGGCTGCAGTCGAGGAAATCGACAGCGAAAATGAGTACGCTCCCAGTGACGACGCGTTGAATTTTTTAGGGGACGCTCCCGGTTGCCGTTCATTGAACGACGGCTGGCTGGGAGAACCTTAAAGATGCTAATCGATACCGGCGCGGCAAAAAACTACATTAGGCCCGTAAAGGAGCTGAAAAATGTAATGCCGGTCGCCAGCCCCTTCTCGGTGAGCTCAATACACGGCTCCACCGAAATCAAACACAAATGCTTGATGAAAGTCTTCAAGCACACCTCCCCATTTTTTCTCTTGGATTCTCTCAGTGCGTTCGACGCTATCATAGGCTTGGACCTGTTAACACAGGCCGGGGTAAAGCTCAACCTTGCAGAGGACTCCCTAGAATACCAGGGCATCGCTGAAAAACTTCACTATTTCAGCTGCCCCAGTGTAAATTTCACTGATGTAAACGATATTGTTGTACCTGACTCCGTTAAAAAGGAGTTCAAGGACACAATATTAAGGAGGAAGAAAGCTTTCTCCACAGCAAATGAAGCTCTTCCCTTTAACACCGCTGTCACTGCCACAATTCGGACAGTTGATAATGAACCGGTGTATTCAAGAGCGTACCCAAATCTTATGGGTGTCTCCGAGTTTGTGAACAACGAGGTCAAACAGCTGCTGAAAGACGGCATCATCAGGCCCTCAAGGTCGCCTTATAACAGCCCCACCTGGGTTGTTGACAAAAAGGGGACCGACGCCTTCGGGAACCAGAACAAGAGGCTGGTCATTGACTTTAGGAAGCTAAATGAGCGAACTATTCCTGACCGGTACCCGATGCCTAGCATTCCCATGATTCTCGCGAATCTGGGCAAGGCAAGGTTCTTCACTACCCTTGACCTGAAGTCAGGGTATCATCAAATTTACCTCGCGGAACACGACCGCGAGAAGACATCGTTCTCGGTGAATGGCGGCAAATACGAGTTTTGCCGTCTGCCGTTCGGCTTGAGAAATGCAAGCAGCATTTTTCAAAGAGCCCTAGACGATGTGCTGAGAGAGCAAATCGGGAAAATATGTTACGTCTACGTAGATGACGTCATAATTTTCTCGGAAAACGAGTCCGACCATGTCCGCCACATCGATACTGTGCTGAAATGCTTGATCGAGGCGAACATGAGGGTGAGCCAGGAAAAGACAAAATTCTTCAAAGAAAGTGTTGAGTACCTCGGCTTCATCGTAAGCAAGGATGGGACTAAGTCCGACCCAGAAAAGGTGAAAGCCATCCAGGAATTCCCTGAACCCAAAAGTGTCTACAGTGTTAGATCGTTCCTTGGTTTGGCCAGCTACTACAGAGTCTTCATTAAAGACTTTGCGGCCATAGCTCGTCCTTTAACTGACATCCTGAAAGGGGAAAACGGTTCGGTGAGCAGGCATATGTCTAAAAAGATTCGTGTTGAGTTTAATGAAGCTCAACGCAGCGCGTTTCAAAGGCTTCGTAACATTCTGGCATCAGAGGATGTCATACTCAAGTACCCCGACTTTCAAAAGCCCTTTGACCTCACCACAGATGCGTCAGCAAGTGGCATCGGTGCAGTCCTATCGCAAGAAGGTAGGCCGATCACCATGATATCCCGCACCCTAAGACAGGCTGAGCAAAATTATGCCACAAACGAGAGGGAATTGCTAGCCATTGTATGGGCCCTAGGTAAACTACAAAACTTTTGTACGGCTCTAGGGAAATCAACATATTCACCGATCACCAGCCCCTCACGTTCGCCGTTGCCGACAAAAACACGAACGCTAAGATCAAGAGATGGAAAGCTTATATAGACCAACACAATGCCAAGGTTTTCTACAAACCTGGCAAGGAAAACTTCGTGGCAGATGCCTTGTCCAGGCAAAATCTTAATGCCTTACAAGACGAACCTCAGTCAGACGCTGCGACTATTCACAGTGAGCTGTCCCTGACCTACACGGTCGAAACTACAGATAAACCCTTGAATTGCTTTAGGAACCAGATCATTCTGGAGGCAGCACGTTTTCCGCTTAAGCGAAGCCTAGTGCTGTTCCGAAGCAAAACTCGCCACTTGATCAGTTTTACTGACAAGAGTTACCTGTTAAAGACTCTCAAAGAAGTCGTTAACCCTGACGTCGTGAATGCTATTCATTGTGACTTGCCTACATTGGCAAGCTTCCAACACGACCTCATTACCCATTTCCCAGCCACTCAATTCCGTCACTGCAAGAATGTCGTGTCAGATATAACTGATAAAAACGAACAGTACGAAATCGTCACCGCAGAGCACAACCGTGCACACAGAGCCGCGCAGGAAAATATCAAGCAAGTCCTTCGAGACTACTATTTTCCAAAAATGGGCAGCATGACAAAGGAAGTGGTTGCTAATTGCAGGGTATGTACCCAAGCAAAGTACGACAGGCACCCGAAGAAGCAAGAGCTCGGGGAAACGCCCATCCCCAGTTATACTGGCGAAATGTTGCACATTGACATTTTTTCAACCGACAGGAAACTGTTCTTGACGTGCATTGACAAATTCTCTAAGTTTGCAGTAGTGCAACCGGTTACATCTAGGACAATAGTGGACATCACTGGCCCCCTATTGCAGATTATTAACCTTTTCCCCAACATCAAAACAATCTATTGCGACAATGAGCCCGCATTCAACTCAGAGACAATCACGTCAATGCTCAAAAACAGCTACGGCATCGACGTCGTGAATGCGCCTCCTCTGCACAGCGTGTCCAATGGCCAAATCGAACGGTTCCACAGCACCTTGGCAGAAATAGCCAGATGCCTGAAGTTGGACAAAAAGACAAATGACACAGTGGAGCTAATCTTGAGAGCCACGGTGGAATACAACAAAACCGTGCACTCAGTTACTCGTGAGAGACCAATTGAGGTTCTTCACTCAGGGGCCCATGAGCACTGCCTGGAAATCAAGGCAAGATTAGCTAAGGCTCAACAAGACACCATCGGAAGATGCAACCCTTCCCGTCAAAACCGTGTGTTTGAGGTAGGAGAACATGTGTTCGTAAAGAACAACAAGAGGTTAGGAAATAAACTAACCCCACTATGCACGGAACAAAAAGTCCAAGCAGACCTGGGAACGTCTGTTCTCATTAAGGGGAGGGTGGTCCACAAGGACAACCTTAAGTAGGCATTCCCCTTGCAGTTAGTTGTAGGTTACTTTAAGAAAGCCCGAGCACTACAGTCTCTCCCTGTATCTAAATTCCAGGTTTACCTTCACGATGTTCATTACTCTGGCATTAGCGAATGCACGGATTACCGACTTTTCGCACGCCAACTACATCCCTGTCGTAGATGGTGATGTGCTGGTTTTTGAACAGCGTGACCTTTTAAAGCACTCAAGCAACTTGTCCGAATTCGCTGTCATGATAGACGAGACAGAAAAATTATCCGAGTCCTTTCCCCAATCGCATATGCGCAAGTTACTAGAGGTCGATACGGACCATCTTAAAACTTTGTTGTCCGTCCTTAAGGTCCATCATAGGATTGCCAGGAGTCTAGATTTCCTAGGTACAGCTCTAAAGGTAGTGGCGGGTACACCCGATGCCACGGACCTTCTAAATATAAAGATCACAGAGGCTAAACTAGTTGAATCCAATTCCCGGCAGATAACCATAAATTCCGAAACCCAGAAACAGATTAACAAGTTAACTGACACCATCAATAAGGTGATCAATGCCCGTAAAAGCGACTTGGTTGACACTCCGCATTTGTATGAAGCGTTATTGGCAAGAAATAGGATGCTTTCTACTGAAATTCAAAATTTAATTCTCACTATTACTTTGGCCAAATCAAACATTGTAAATCCCACGATTCTTGACCATGCCGACCTGAAGTCTCTTGTAGAACAGGACACCCCTATCGTTAGTTTAATAGAAGCATCCAAGATTAGAGTCCTTCAGTCCGAGAACAGTATTCATATTTTAATTGCCTATCCCAGAGTCAAGTTCAGTTGCAAGAAAGTCGCCGTGTACCCTGTATCCCACCAACACATCATCTTACGCCTCGACGAGGATATGCTGGCCGAATGCGAACATGACACCTTTGCGCTCACAGGATGCACAGATACTAAGCACTTCACGTTCTGCGAGCGGTCTCGGCGCGAATCTTGTGCGCGCTCACTCCACGCAGGGAGCGCAGCCCTATGCCACACTCAACCCAGCCACTTGCAGGAAGTAACTACCGTAGATGACGGCGTTGTTATTATCAACGAAGCATCAGCTCGCGTTAGCACTGATGGCAGCCCGGAAATACTGATTGAGGGAACCCACCTGGTGACCTTCGAGAAAACGGCAACCATCAATGGCTCCGAGTTCGTAAACCTACGGAAAGCATTAAGCAAGCAGCCGGGCATTGTGCGCTCCCCATTAATCAACATCGTCGGGCACGACCCGGTGCTTAGCATCCCTCTGCTACACCGGATGAATAACGAGAACCTGCTCTCCATCCAAAGCTTTAAGGATGACGTGGAATCTGAAGGTTCGCCTAGACTCTGGTTCGGAGCTGGTGTGGTCCTAAACTTTGGTCTGATTGGCTCCTTCGCGCTTTATCTGGCATTAAGGAGAAGACGAGCCTCCATGGAGATGCAGCGTACCATCGACGCCTTCAACATGACCGAGGACGGTCACAAACTTGAGGGGGAGTAGTTAACACATAATATTTCTTAGCAACTAAGTAGCTCTACACAAAGAGTGCTGACACGCCAGAAGTAAGTTCAGCGCTCTGCGCAAAGAACGTCCGGCAACGGAAAGCTGACACTTCTTATTCGGAGTGTTGCTTCACGCTGCAAGGAATGCTGAGTCGGCTCTGCCGACTCGTCTTGATGGCGCGATGCACTGTCGCTAGGGTAGACTTAGCTTTTCACTTTTTGTAAACTCTTCAGTTATAGTCTGCTGCTCAAATAAAACACAGCTTTGCTCCGGCACACCGCCGATAAATCATTTGTTCTTATTATAATCTAATCGCTACGCCACAAGGCTAGTGATCACATCTAAGGGGGCGAAGTCAAGCCCTCCAGCGTAATCGTCCTAACAGTGTTCCAAGGCTGACCCCTAAACTTGAAGGAAGACCTCTGGACTGGAAGGGACTCATAATTTACACAACTAGGTGGTGGACTTACGCTGAAGCACAAATACCTAGGCCCGTATAAAATCATCAATGTAAAGACGAACAACACCTATGACGTAATTAAAGATGCATCATTTAGCGATGGACCAAAGAAGGCGACAACGTGTGCTGAATAAATGCAGCCCTGGATGAGCATGAACGATGACGCATTCGAGGCGAATGCAGTGTAGGAGTTGTGGAAATGATCTGGCAATGCCGAGTCAGATGGCCTATGCAATAGTCGACGGACGGGCAACGACGTAGATGTAGAAGAAGCAGAGCAGGGAGTTCTGAGTTAAGACGCGAAAAGTTAAGACGAGTCGAGTAATGACGTGAAAGAGCAAGGCTGACGCTCAATCAATCAGTAAATAACGACGATATTAAAGACTAAAAACAATTACTACACGTATAACTAACTTATTATAAGAAACATTTTTTGAATTATTACAAATAAAGCCATTAAATTTAATATTAAAAACCAAAGTGTATTTTAAACACAACTGGGAGTAAACTTAACCCAAGTCCCACATATGTTAATCTTATATTAGGTTGGAAAATATCTCCCTTCCGCCTTTTTGTCTTTTGAATTTCGCGGCTATGTACAAAACGCTACAGAGCTCGTATCTGGGAACACTATACATAATGTCGATGTCACGAGATGCCATATGCCGGTCTAACTCGATGTATTCCATGATTTGATCGGTATTTGTCGTCACAGGTCTTCCGCCGGGCGGCTTATCCATGGTGTCGTTTTCACCGGCTCTGAATCGTCGAAACCATTCCTCCGCGGTTCGACGTGATAGAGTACCATCCCCCAAAACACCATTAATCTCACGGAACGTTTCTCTAGCGGATTTGCCTTTAACGAAGGAAAACTTTAAAAAAGCGCGAATTTCGGCGTTAGTCAACTCCATGTTTACACGTCTATAACTGTTGTACGCAATATCCAAACTAATCATGCATAGCGTTGTTTTGTAGGTTATGTCAAGACCTTTCAAATTATGTATAGTGTTCCCAGATACGAGCTCTGTAGCGTTTTGTACATAGCCGCGAAATTCAAAAGACAAAAAGGCGGAAGGGAGATATTTTCCAACCTAATATATATATGAATTGTCGCCAAGCGACGATTTTTGAGGAGGAGGAGTGCTTTATACACAAATATTAAGCGATCAGCGCATAGCCGGCTATACACAGGCTACCCAGGGTAAAAATAGCCGGTGTATACTTTTAAAGCTGCCATCTACTACCGAGCTTTGAGCTGCACGTCTCCGATAGGGACTTAGAGAACATAGGGACTCATTGTAGAGGTAGTCGTCCAAACATCATAGGCGGAGACTTCAATGCCTGGGCTGCCGAATGGGGCAGTCGCCTCACAAATACAAGAGGCCAGGCAGTCATTACAGCTTCTCCTTATTAGACGCGGTGCTGCTTAACCCAGGCATTAAAACGTTAAAAAGACGTCAATCGTTGACATACCCTTCGCCAGCTCCAGTCGAAGTAGAATGATGTCGTGGGAAGTAAGTGATATCTACACTCATAGTGACCATAGAGCCATATTAATGAGTGTAGATAGACACCGCAGCAGAAGCACCCAGGACAGAGTAATCAATGGTTGGAAAGAAGACACTCTGGTTAAGGGAGTCCTTAGATCTCATCACAGAGCAGCACAATAACGCCCTTATCCATGGAAATACCTCTGACGCAAAGGCGACATTACTTTTTAACCTATTGAATTCTGCCTGCGACGCCTCTATGTCAAAGAAATCCAAAGGGTGGGGCATACAAGGCTGTAATGAGCAAGATAAAAGGACAACGAGCAAACGCCCCGGACTGTCCCCAACTCTTGCGCACAATAGTTGAGATCCTCTTCCCAACACAGGGGAATCATCACAATGAACCTGCAGATGTTTGGACTGAGGGAATTAATACATTCCAAAGTGAGGTAGATGTAGAGGAGGTTTTAGGGATAGCTAAGATTAGATTAGATTAGCGGTAGAAGCGAAGCCCACCCTGTTTGCAGAAGTATACACAGAATGTATACAGACAGGGACTTTTCCGGAAATCTGGAAAACACAAAGACTGGTACTAATACCAAAAGTTAACAAACTACCAGGTGAAGCTAGTTCATACAGACCACTCCGTATGATCGACACCATGGGGAAAATGTTAGAAAAGGTAGTAGCTAGCAGGCTTAGCACTTTCGTGGAAGAAGTAGGTGGTTCATTGGATGCCCAATATAGATTTAGGAAAAATAGGTCTACAGTAGACGCGATCAGTAGGGTTAAGCAGGTTGCTGGAGAAGCAATAGCAGGAGATAGGTGGCGAGGAGGTCAGAAGAAGCACTGCGCTATAATTACCCTTGATATAAAAAATGCCTTTAACTCGGTGAGTTGGCATCATATCATGCAGGCGCTGCGTAACCTTAACACGGCTCAATACTAGTTGAGCATTGTCGGTAGCTATCTGAGTGACCGTACACTAGTGTACGACACTGAGGAGAGGCGAAAACAATACCAAGTAACAGGCAGCGTTTCGCAAGGTTCGGTTCTTGAACCGCTCCTGAGAAACATAGTATATGATGGGGTTTTACGCCTACCACGTAGGGATGAGGTTAAGATCATCGAACATGCTGATGATATTGCCGGGAGGTGGACACATCGACTGGTGCCTGATATAGAAGCATGGGTCAGAAGAAGCCACGGACAAGTGGATTACTATATGACCCAGTTCTTTACAGGACATGGCTGTTTCAGGCGCTATCTGAACAAGTACGGTCATGATCCTGAAGCCGGGTGCTATCTTTGCAATGAAGACGATGAGAGTGTGGAACACATTTTCTTCCATTGCCCTTATTACGCAGATGAACGGAAAATCGTCAATAGACGCTTAGGAGTAACTGTAAGCCCAGAAAATATTGTATTGCTTATGTTAGAGACCCCAGAAAACTGGGATTGTATTCAAGAAATGTGTGTGTCCATTATGGTAGAGCAGCGTAGGCTAAAAAAACTGCGAAACTCTTCCTGGCAGCAGCCAACAACCAGGTAGAGCCACCACAGGGCTAAGCTCGATCCCTTGCGATGTTTTCACTTCAGGAGTGGTTCTGCAAGGGGTACCTCAAACGAGCAGTAGTGGGAGTGTTCTTTAGCGGATTTTAAGTGGGTGCGGGTCCCACACGGTGTCTATCAAGATTTTTACCCATGAATCAATCTAAAAAAAAAGAAAAAAAACACACAGGCTACACACAGGCTACACACAGGCTACACACAGGCTTCGCACAGGCTACACATAGGCTACACACTGGCTACACACAGGCTACACACAGGCTACACACAGGCTACACACAGGCTACACAGAGGCTAGACCCAGTCTAGATACAGGCTTGACACAGGAAGGACACAGGCTAGACACAGGCTGGACATAGGCTCGACACAGGCTAGACGCAGATTACACACAGGCTAGATGTAATGAGTGTTAGTAAAAAACTATTTACTTAGTTGTAAAAGAGAAGAGCTTTGGTGAGGTTCTGTATTCGAATGCCCAATGTGGGCTAACCTTTTAGCTAACCCGCACATATTTACGTATTCTTAATTACATATAATATATACATATACATATGTATGCAGAAGGCATGCATACGTTTCCATACGTTTTCTATAGTCTTTCCATAGACTGCGTTGCTGCGAATTCTTAGCGTTCGCTTTATGAAAAATGTTAAGATTAAAATATGATTGCAACCAAGGTTTTTGAAAGAATCGTACAACTCTATGATTTTTTTTTTAAATTTATCCATTTTCTAGACATTGTTTTAGTGCCCTGTAATGGATAATATAGTTTGACTTATGTTCTTAGTCAGCTATTAACTTCTCCACCTGAGAATTGGGAGTAAATTGCTTTTCGGCAGAACGGAAAATCGTTATGATCATTGTGAATTGAAATGGGGTATTCTTTATCTACCTCTTTAAATTATCCACATTCAGACTCATTGTCTATGTTAAAGACATTAAAGTCGTCTAGACTATTTAGAGGTAACCACTCGAACCCACCATATGGTAACGCCTGTGACGTTGCCAAGCCACATAAATGATTAGCAACTAAATACACCAAAAATGAAAAAACTTTTGTTACATCATATTCCGATAGATATTTGAATGAACCTACACTTATCAATGTCTGCAAGTAGATCCAACTCAATCTTGGTTCTTTTTACATTGCCTCCCAAGACAAACCTGGAGTAGTAAAAAACTGGGGAGGGTCTGCCAATATCAGAACATCAGTTTTCAAATACAATCCTAAGTAATATTTTAGAGTTGTACAAGAAAACTTGTTCCAGACATCCAGGGTATGCGCATAGCTTTCTTTCGAACATTCAGATTTAGTTAAGTTACTGTAAAAAGCTTCTCTTGGCGGTAGAGAAGTTTCTCCAAGTCTATCAACTGAACTTAAATGTTCTTAGGGAAACACACCCCTTTTTACGCATTAACTGAAATATTGATTCGGACTCAAACATATGTCTGGTAATAGACATTTGCGAACCATCTAGGTTAGACGCTAATTTGTCTAACAGTGATGACATGAAACTGAAATAATCTAGAAAACGAATTTTCAAATTCATTCCATCGGACATTGGAACAAATTTTGAAACTGATATTTATTATTCCTTATTGAGGGGTACATTAAGTTGCCCAGGTATATTTGCCCAATTATAAAATTATGAAAAAATACTGGGATAAAATTGGGTACTTTATACTTAAAGTTGCAAGAATTGTGTGCAGCACCCCTGAATTTACCAGTAAAATTACAATGATCTCTAAGTCTATCTTCTAACAGGGGTGTTGCAAATATAAAACAATTCTTTGTTTCCTGAAACTCAACTTCGTCATCAAAAGACATTTGAATTGGAAAAATTTTTCTAAATACCTATCATAAATATTTTTTAAATTCTCTACTAAGCTACCTATAAATGTTGAACTAGCCCTCTCACTTGTTTCTAACTTAAAGCTACTTAACTCAATTTTATATGTACACTTTAAAAAGTAAAGTAACTTAAAGCTACTTCACTCAATTTTATAAATAAAGTGTAAAGTATGCATATGAAATGGGTAAATGTATATTAATATCTAACATTTTTCCACTCACACTCTCATTATTCGGTTGAAGAATGGCTTCGAAGTCAGCGTAGGCGGTGAACGGTACCATGACTTCCTTTTGGTAGTTTTTATATCAAAGTATTGTATTTTTTCCTGTGAGTAGTTGACAATTCTTCTTGCTGCAGATCTCGTGGTGAAGTCTGCCTGTTGCCTCACTCGTAGAATGGTTCAAACAAATATTACAGAACCATTGTCAGCACTTGCCGGCTCCAGTCTGTGATGTTATCAATCTAAAAAGAAAATATATAAATCAAATTTTTATAATTAAATGTACTTAAAAGCATATATATTTCTATGTGTACTTACCGTGAAATGTTTTAAATCCAGGTATAGTAAGCCTTGTCCTCACTTTCCAGTAACATCATGTTGATATGATGCTGTTTTACCTCTTTAGGATAGAAGATGGGGCTGATTACATTCCTCTCTTCCAGATCATACCCAAACAATGTTATGCTGTTCATTAGTTTCTTGTTCATAAACTTTTTGATAAGTTTAGGATTGACTGGGAAATCTAAACCTTCAAGTTTCAAAACAATATTGTTTACTTTGATTTTATCTATCACAACTTTCTGCATGTTTTTCTTTCCCCATTATCGCAGCAATCACTGTCCATTCGAAAAATTGTTTTGGACGTTCACGATTGCTTTTTTACTAGCCAAACTTTTCGGTAGTGCGATATGAGAGGATCCTCTAATAGGTTTGTACTTATTCACATTCATTTCCAAACGGATAATGTGAGTTAATGCCCATCCACTATCCTTCTCTTATAAATCTTCCATTCTTGAGGTTATTTTTAGTACGTATTCCTTATAAAATTCATGTATATCGGAATTCACAGTGAAGACTTTTGATTGGAAAGACTTCACTTCCACGCACTCAATGAACTGTTTTACAAAAAACTATTCGGCGAAAAGCTCAAAGTTCACTTTTATCGAAGTGTAAGCTTCAAGTACGCTGAAGAGGTGAGGAATAAATGCCTCACCTGATTCATGCTGAAATACTTCAGGTATTATCAAGCCTTCATTATTATTAATGTATAAGTAATACTGTTATCAGGTAGACCTCACCTGCTCGTATCCTTTGTTACACATTTTCCGTTCAAAGCCACTTCTTGATGTTGTTGTTGTTGCAGTTGTTGTTTAGCTGTTTAACTCTTGTTGTTGCTGTTTAGCTTTTGTTGCTCTTTAGTTGTTGGTGTTGTTTAGATGTTGTTGTGATGATTTGCTTTTGGTTGTTTTTGTTTTCTTTTCACTGATGTAGGAAACGCACTCTACTCGGTCTGAAGTCTTTTTGATACTTAAAACTTGGTTACCGATCACCATGTTAGAAGACCATAGAAAATCATTGGCATACAAAATTTCTATTAATATATACTCGTATATAAAATTTAACAAGAAAACCCATGCATGCACATCCATTCCCTTAAGCGCATACAACACGTAAACATAATCATGCATGATGGACCCCAAATTCACCGATCCCCTCATGACCTCATTAATTACAATTTATTGAGACATTAAATTAACTGATCCCCTCCTTGAACCACAATTAATTTCAATCGATCCTCTCATCACCTCATTAATTGAAATTTATAGAGCAGAACAACAGTTGAAATTTGTAACTTAGCTAAGTAGTAATTAAGAGAACACAAGAAGTGTCGTTAAGTTGAAGTTACTCTTTTGCTTTGACGATCGGCAAATGCAGACGCCGAATTATGGGAGTGTGGTCGGATTGTGGCCCACTCTCGGCAGTTAAAATTCATTCGTTGAAAAGCAATCATAGAATCCAGCAGCAGCAATAAATTGTCAAATTTAAATTCTTAACCGAACCACCGCGTCCTTATTATTTTCTTCGTATTTCTTTCTCTAAAAAAGCTTAGAGATTTTTCAGAGACATTAAATTAACTGATCCCCTCATGATAACACCATTTATTTCAATGCACTGACGCGTGGGTGGACACCCACGTTCTTAAAAGTCTACAGGCCAAAAAAAAAAAAAAGTGTCATAATCTGGGTATGCGGCATATGCAGTTGTATGTACAGTATAATTCGCTTAGCTGCATCGGCAAGATATCTGCATTATTTTTCCATTTTAAAAATTTATTTTTCCATTCAAAAAATTAAGTTAGCTGCATTTTTAAGTTACCTGCATCGAGGCATTGTGCAAAGTACTCGAGGCAGCTAAGCGAATTATACTGTATTTTTGTGTCGCTGATTTCGAATCCGGCGTCAGAAATTCTCTATCGTGTCTGGGGTTCGTCATAACCTCAAAAAACTGAAAAAACTTTAAATATCCCCCCAAAAGATATAGAATTCTGATCTGGGCATGCGATGTATGCTTTAAAATGTATTTTGACCTTCTTTAACTGAATCCCAAATTAAAACTTACACTAGACGACTAAATTTCTATTGAACCTCAAAAAACTCGAAAAATTGTTGGTGATGAACATGGAATTGCCTTCCTTAGGAAGAGCACCAAGATGGCTAGATCCCCGGAGGGAGCAATACCCCAGACGGCAGTCTCAAAAAGGCCAACTCCAATGGTCGAAAAGGAGACAGAACCGCCAGCAAGGTCCCCACCAAAAGAAAACAGTCAGGTGGAAGACATCACAAGCAAGGGCTTGAGATGGTGAATGAAAAAGGTGTCCGGCATATCAATCACGGTATAAAGGACACCTTCGGCAAATGAAAGCACTGTGTAACAGAGCGAGTAAAAAAGTAAAAGTGCTATCTGAAGGACATAAGGCCGACATCCCAAAGAGACCTAGGGAGAGCCATCTGGGGAAAACACGACGACTTCCAAAAGGGCAAGATCGACTGCAGCTAAAATGCCAGATAAGGCACAAACAGCTGAACAGGCCACACCGGTTAAAGAGACCAACCAGGGAAAGCAAGTAGAACAGACGAGCAGGCCCAAGGTTGCTAAGGCAACAACAGAATGGAGCCCAAATAGGCCACCGAAGAAAGACGGGTGGACTTAAGTGACCCGTAAGGTGCCACAGCCAACGAAGGTCGAAGGTAGACCCGATGCTATCTTCGTGTCTATAAAAGGCGACATGTTCTATGCAGACATTCTCCGCACCATAAGGGGGAATGATGCGCTAAAGGACCTTGATGAAAATGTCACAAGGATTAGAAAGACGCAAGGTAGTGACTTGCTCCTTCAGCTTAGGAAAAAACCTAGTACGGTGCCGCAGAGCTATAAGGTAGCTGTGCAGCAAGTCCTAGGGGACAAGGCAACCGCAAGAACACTTACGAAGGAAAGTGAGGTAGATGTAGAGGAGGTTTTAGAGATAGCTAAGACTTTCACTAACAACAAGGCGCCAGGACTAGATGCAGTACCTAACAAGGTACTGAAGATAGCGGTAGAAGCGAAGCCCACCCTGTTTGCAGAAGTATACACAGAATGTATACAGACAGGGACTTTTCCGGAAATCTGGAAAAGACAAAGACTGGTACTAATACCAAAAGTTAACAAACTACCAGGCGAGGCTATGGGGAAATGTTAGAAAAGGTAGTAGCTAGCAGGCTTAGCATAGGCTTCGTGGAAGAAGTAGGATGACCAATATGGATTTAGGAAAAATAGGTCTACAGAAGACGCGATCAGTAGGGTTAAGCAGATTGCTGGAGAAGCAATAGCAGGAGATAGGTGGCGAGGTAGCCAGAAGAAGTACTGCGCTATAATTACCCTTGATATAAAAAATGTCTTTAACTCGGTGAGTTGGCATCATATCATGCAGGCGCTGCGTAACACGCCTCAATACTTGTTAAGCATTTATTTTTTTTTTTATGTACCGCGCATACGGAAGGAAAATTAAATTTTCGAAAGAAGATCCACCGTCCGTAGATGGCATGCACGATTCATAGCCCCCAATTGGGGTTATGCCTACGTACTAAAAAAAACGTCCGTATGCTCTCCAGTCCATTTCACGCTCACCGGGACTGCCAGTCAAGGTATTACTTCGGTGAGCAGGATGCGACGCCAGATAGCACTCCCTCTTCTCTTGCAGCGTAGTGCTCCTTTCTTAGCTCATTAGTCGCCTTTTACGACAAGCCGAGTCCGTTGAGGTAGTATTCTTACCTCGTCACCAAACGGGGGTGCTGCTCATCTCTCGCTTCTGTTGCACATCTCGTCATGATGGACACGCTTCATCATCTTAATAATGATTCCATGTGCCCTCTCGCAAACACATTTGTCTGCAATCATAGCGGCAATCAAAACTCTCGGTCTGAGCGAAGCTTCTAAGAATGACTCCATTAACTCCCTCTCCGTAGCGAACCTAGAGCAGTGCATGAGGACGTGCTCCGCCTATTCCACAGTATCCGAGCAGAAGAGGCACGGGTCCGAGTCCACATGGTGTAACCTGAAGAGGTACCCCATAAAGCAGCCGTGGTTGGACAAGAACTGAGTCAAGGGATAGTCAACCACTTTATGCTCACATCCCGCCCATTCTGCCAAGTCAGGAATGAGCTGGGAGGTCCATCTCCCTTGTTGTGACCTCTGCCACCTAGCCTGCCACGCTCGTTGAAGCCACTCGTGGATTTCAGTCCGGCTAATACCTTCTCGAGAAAGGTATTGCGCTTCGATCTCCAAGTGGCCCAGCGGTATGCCCGCAAGAACATGTGCTGCTTCGTCGGATATAGTCCTAAACCCTTTGATGAGCCTAAGAGCCATGGTACTTGATACTGCACGCGCGTTGTTTAATAAGTCGCTTTCTTGTTGACATCCCTCCAGATAGGGGCAGCGTATATGAGGGTCAATTTTGTTGTATTCCTTATAAAATTCATGTATATCGGAATTCACAGTGAAGACTTTTGATTGGAAAGACTTCACTTCCACGCACTCAATGAACTGTTTTACAAAAAACTATTCGGCGAAAAGCTCAAAGTTCACTTTTATCGAAGTGTAAGCTTCAAGTACGCTGAAGAGGTGAGGAATAAATGCCTCACCTGATTCATGCTGAAATACTTCAGGTATTATCAAGCCTTCATTATTATTAATGTATAAGTAATACTGTTATCAGGTAGACCTCACCTGCTCGTATCCTTTGTTACACATTTTCCGTTCAAAGCCACTTCTTGATGTTGTTGTTGTTGCAGTTGTTGTTTAGCTGTTTAACTCTTGTTGTTGCTGTTTAGCTTTTGTTGCTCTTTAGTTGTTGGTGTTGTTTAGATGTTGTTGTGATGATTTGCTTTTGGTTGTTTTTGTTTTCTTTTCACTGATGTAGGAAACGCACTCTACTCGGTCTGAAGTCTTTTTGATACTTAAAACTTGGTTACCGATCACCATGTTAGAAGACCATAGAAAATCATTGGCATACAAAATTTCTATTAATATATACTCGTATATAAAATTTAACAAGAAAACCCATGCATGCACATCCATTCCCTTAAGCGCATACAACACGTAAACATAATCATGCATGATGGACCCCAAATTCACCGATCCCCTCATGACCTCATTAATTACAATTTATTGAGACATTAAATTAACTGATCCCCTCCTTGAACCACAATTAATTTCAATCGATCCTCTCATCACCTCATTAATTGAAATTTATAGAGCAGAACAACAGTTGAAATTTGTAACTTAGCTAAGTAGTAATTAAGAGAACACAAGAAGTGTCGTTAAGTTGAAGTTACTCTTTTGCTTTGACGATCGGCAAATGCAGACGCCGAATTATGGGAGTGTGGTCGGATTGTGGCCCACTCTCGGCAGTTAAAATTCATTCGTTGAAAAGCAATCATAGAATCCAGCAGCAGCAATAAATTGTCAAATTTAAATTCTTAACCGAACCACCGCGTCCTTATTATTTTCTTCGTATTTCTTTCTCTAAAAAAGCTTAGAGATTTTTCAGAGACATTAAATTAACTGATCCCCTCATGATAACACCATTTATTTCAATGCACTGACGCGTGGGTGGACACCCACGTTCTTAAAAGTCTACAGGCCAAAAAAAAAAAAAAAGTGTCATAATCTGGGTATGCGGCATATGCAGTTGTATGTACAGTATAATTCGCTTAGCTGCATCGGCAAGATATCTGCATTATTTTTCCATTTTAAAAATTTATTTTTCCATTCAAAAAATTAAGTTAGCTGCATTTTTAAGTTACCTGCATCGAGGCATTGTGCAAAGTACTCGAGGCAGCTAAGCGAATTATACTGTATTTTTGTGTCGCTGATTTCGAATCCGGCGTCAGAAATTCTCTATCGTGTCTGGGGTTCGTCATAACCTCAAAAAACTGAAAAAACTTTAAATATCCCCCAAAAGATATAGAATTCTGATCTGGGCATGCGATGTATGCTTTAAAATGTATTTTGACCTTCTTTAACTGAATCCCAAATTAAAACTTACACTAGACGACTAAATTTCTATTGAACCTCAAAAAACTCGAAAAATTGTTGGTGATGAACATGGAATTGCCTTCCTTAGGAAGAGCACCAAGATGGCTAGATCCCCGGAGGGAGCAATACCCCAGACGGCAGTCTCAAAAAGGCCAACTCCAATGGTCGAAAAGGAGACAGAACCGCCAGCAAGGTCCCCACCAAAAGAAAACAGTCAGGTGGAAGACATCACAAGCAAGGGCTTGAGATGGTGAATGAAAAAGGTGTCCGGCATATCAATCACGGTATAAAGGACACCTTCGGCAAATGAAAGCACTGTGTAACAGAGCGAGTAAAAAAGTAAAAGTGCTATCTGAAGGACATAAGGCCGACATCCCAAAGAGACCTAGGGAGAGCCATCTGGGGAAAACACGACGACTTCCAAAAGGGCAAGATCGACTGCAGCTAAAATGCCAGATAAGGCACAAACAGCTGAACAGGCCACACCGGTTAAAGAGACCAACCAGGGAAAGCAAGTAGAACAGACGAGCAGGCCCAAGGTTGCTAAGGCAACAACAGAATGGAGCCCAAATAGGCCACCGAAGAAAGACGGGTGGACTTAAGTGACCCGTAAGGTGCCACAGCCAACGAAGGTCGAAGGTAGACCCGATGCTATCTTCGTGTCTATAAAAGGCGACATGTTCTATGCAGACATTCTCCGCACCATAAGGGGGAATGATGCGCTAAAGGACCTTGATGAAAATGTCACAAGGATTAGAAAGACGCAAGGTAGTGACTTGCTCCTTCAGCTTAGGAAAAAACCTAGTACGGTGCCGCAGAGCTATAAGGTAGCTGTGCAGCAAGTCCTAGGGGACAAGGCAACCGCAAGAACACTTACGAAGGAAAGTGAGGTAGATGTAGAGGAGGTTTTAGAGATAGCTAAGACTTTCACTAACAACAAGGCGCCAGGACTAGATGCAGTACCTAACAAGGTACTGAAGATAGCGGTAGAAGCGAAGCCCACCCTGTTTGCAGAAGTATACACAGAATGTATACAGACAGGGACTTTTCCGGAAATCTGGAAAAGACAAAGACTGGTACTAATACCAAAAGTTAACAAACTACCAGGCGAGGCTATGGGGAAATGTTAGAAAAGGTAGTAGCTAGCAGGCTTAGCATAGGCTTCGTGGAAGAAGTAGGATGACCAATATGGATTTAGGAAAAATAGGTCTACAGAAGACGCGATCAGTAGGGTTAAGCAGATTGCTGGAGAAGCAATAGCAGGAGATAGGTGGCGAGGTAGCCAGAAGAAGTACTGCGCTATAATTACCCTTGATATAAAAAATGTCTTTAACTCGGTGAGTTGGCATCATATCATGCAGGCGCTGCGTAACACGCCTCAATACTTGTTAAGCATTTATTTTTTTTTTTATGTACCGCGCATACGGAAGGAAAATTAAATTTTCGAAAGAAGATCCACCGTCCGTAGATGGCATGCACGATTCATAGCCCCCCAATTGGGGTTATGCCTACGTACTAAAAAAAACGTCCGTATGCTCTCCAGTCCATTTCACGCTCACCGGGACTGCCAGTCAAGGTATTACTTCGGTGAGCAGGATGCGACGCCAGATAGCACTCCCTCTTCTCTTGCAGCGTAGTGCTCCTTTCTTAGCTCATTAGTCGCCTTTTACGACAAGCCGAGTCCGTTGAGGTAGTATTCTTACCTCGTCACCAAACGGGGGTGCTGCTCATCTCTCGCTTCTGTTGCACATCTCGTCATGATGGACACGCTTCATCATCTTAATAATGATTCCATGTGCCCTCTCGCAAACACATTTGTCTGCAATCATAGCGGCAATCAAAACTCTCGGTCTGAGCGAAGCTTCTAAGAATGACTCCATTAACTCCCTCTCCGTAGCGAACCTAGAGCAGTGCATGAGGACGTGCTCCGCCTATTCCACAGTATCCGAGCAGAAGAGGCACGGGTCCGAGTCCACATGGTGTAACCTGAAGAGGTACCCCATAAAGCAGCCGTGGTTGGACAAGAACTGAGTCAAGGGATAGTCAACCACTTTATGCTCACATCCCGCCCATTCTGCCAAGTCAGGAATGAGCTGGGAGGTCCATCTCCCTTGTTGTGACCTCTGCCACCTAGCCTGCCACGCTCGTTGAAGCCACTCGTGGATTTCAGTCCGGCTAATACCTTCTCGAGAAAGGTATTGCGCTTCGATCTCCAAGTGGCCCAGCGGTATGCCCGCAAGAACATGTGCTGCTTCGTCGGATATAGTCCTAAACCCTTTGATGAGCCTAAGAGCCATGGTACTTGATACTGCACGCGCGTTGTTTAATAAGTCGCTTTCTTGTTGACATCCCTCCAGATAGGGGCAGCGTATATGAGGGTCAATTTTGTGACCGACGCAAGCAGCCTCCTAGCTGCATTAGCCTTGCCAGCGCTGCAGCTGTCATCGCGGTTTTCCTGCTGGCGTATATTGCTTGCTCCTTGAACGACAGCCAATAGTCAAGTAGGACTCCCAGGTACTTAAAAGTTCTAGCTGAGGTTAGTTGGACGTCTTTTACTGTGATATGCATTCTCTCGACAGCTTTCCTGCTACCCAACAAGACTACTTCGGTCTTTTGCGCAGCGATCGTAGACCAACCTTCTCAAGCCAGTCGATTACCGAACTAATCGCCGCATCGCTCGTGATCTGGAGCTCTGGTATGGTTTTGGCAACAGTTATGACAGCCACGTCGTCGGCAAAGCAGTGTAACTCCACACCTCTGGGCTTGCTGATGCACAATATGCCGTTGTACATTATGTTCCACAAGATTGGACCGACCCTTGTGGAACACCTGCAAAAACATAGTGTCTTTTCAGCCCGGCTTCAGTGTCGTACCATAGTATACGGCCCCTGAAGTAGCTGGCAATACTGATCCTTAGGTATTCCGGGATCTCCATTGTGCGCATTGCACCGAGAATGTTTGACCATCTCGCCGTATTGAACGCGTTCTTGACGTCCAGCGTGATGGCGTAGTACTCCTTACTGCCGCCTAGCCATCTGTCACCGTCGAGAGCGTTTTTGGCTACATCTCTTACGGCCGTGAGAACGTTGGGGGTGCTCCGTCCCTTACGATACCGTACTGATGTTGTCGTATCCCATTGGGACTCTCCGTAATCATCTCTATGCGAGTGTATAGAATACGTTCGTAGAGCTTCCCCACAGTGTCCAACAAGCATAATGGGGGGAAGCTGCTTGCAGCATTTGTGGGCCCCTTACTTTCGGCAACAGGAAAAGTCTCATGCTTTTCCACCGCTGTGGATGGAGTCTATCCAGGAGAATTGGAAGGTGTCCCTGAAGATTTCCGGTTTTGCAATGGCAGCTGCTTTGACTATAACTCCTGGGGTTCCATCGAGACCAGGGGCTTTGTTGGCCTTAATCTTTTTGGCAGCTTCGACGACCTCGCATGATGAAACACATGGGAAGTCGGGGTCCGGGGTTTCTTGCGCAGGTTGCCATAATGTGTCCTGCGTCGGGAACAGCTCCGCCACAATGTTGGCCAATACGACCGGATCCTTTGGAGTTCCTCCACCAGCGGCTTTCAGCTTTTTTCTTGTTATTTTGTAGGCGAGACCCCAGGGATCTTCGTCTACGCTTGCTAGAAGCTCCTTAAAAGCATTCGCTTTGGCAGCCGATATGCCATTTCGCGCTTGGCTCTGTATGCCTCGTGAAGTTGGGCTTTTTGAAGATCGTCTCTGGGTCGTTGCGCTTGCCTCCTTGCACTGAAGCATTCAGCTCGAAGCTTGTAAAGAGAGACACTCCACCAGTATACAGGTGGCTTGCGTTTGGGCTTCCGTTTTCTCGGCATCGTTGCTTCGCAAGTTGCTTCCAGGATGTTCATAAGCGCCGTCACCATGGCCTCCGTCTGTCCGTTTGTGGGTTCCAAAAGCTCAATCTGGTAAGCCAGCATGTCGTTGTCCAGTTTCCTGGTGTCCCATGCCTGCCCTAGGGCACCTTTCTGCTGTCTTTGTGAGGGCCTTGTCGTTCGTACGCTAAACGAAATTAAAGCATGATCTGCTAACAAAGGATGATGTACCTCTGTCGTTTTAAACGTCGGCTTAGCCCCATCGTTCAACAAAACCAGTTCTAGTTGATTCATGGCATCTATCAAACCCCGTCCTCTGGGATTGTATGTCCGGCTACCCTATTCTAGCGCCCATGCGTTGAAGTCACCTGCAATGACTACTGGGCTGCGCCCTCTCGCATGGTACATGAGCATATTCAGCAGCTCCTCGAACTGTTCCGCACTATCACTTGGTGGAGCCCTGAACTTTTGCATAAGCAATGCCGCGCATGGGCACGCTTTCTTTATCTTCTATGAAGAGGCTGCTGCAGCATTTGACTGCCGCCTTTCCTGTCGCGTCCACAACCACCCCTGAGTTTCCTGCATCCGGGGAGTATGGTTCACTCAGGAGCATCACGTCCACATTGCGCTCAATAGCTGTCTGGGCCAGAAGACTCTGTGCAGCTGCGCAATGATTAACATTCAGCTTTACAATGTTAATTTGGTCCGGCATTATCACGACGGCTTATGGCTCCTTTTGTGACTCTTTCTTTGTAGGTAGGGCATTTAAAGCCACCTGTCGGGTGATTTCTGTCCACATTGTCGCAACAGATAAGACATCTTGGCGGTCTGTCACAGCCCTTCACATTGTGTCCTCGTTCTCCACGTTCTCCAGGCACCTGAAGCATCTCGTGGGTCGAGTATCTTGGGTGATGCGACACCGTGACCAGCCTACAGTTACAGAGCCTTTCTTAAGAACGGCATCACGCATCTTGCGCAGACCACACACATCGTCTGGGCTCACCAGGATGTATATTTGCCAAATTATGAAATTATGAAAAAATACTGGGATAAAATTGGGTACTTTATACTTAAAGTTGCAAGAATTGTGTGCAGCACCCCTGAATTTACCAGTAAAATTACAATGATCTCTAAGTCTATCTTCTAACAGGGGTGTTGCAAATATAAAACAATTCTTTGTTTCCTGAAACTCAACTTCGTCATCAAAAGACATTTGAATCGGAAAAATTTTTCTAAATACCTATCATAAATATTTTTTAAATTCTCTACTAAGCTACCTATAAATGTTGAACTAGCCCTCTCACTTGTTTCTAACTTAAAGCTACTTAACTCAATTTTATATGTACACTTTAAAAAGTAAAGTAACTTAAAGCTACTTCACTCAATTTTATAAATAAAGTGTAAAGTATGCATATGAAATGGGTAAATGTATATTAATATCTAACATTTTTCCACTCACACTCTCATTATTCGGTTGAAGAATGGCTTCGAAGTCAGCGTAGGCGGTGAACGGTACCATGACTTCCTTTTGGTAGTTTTTATATCAAAGTATTGTATTTTTTCCTGTGAGTAGTTGACAATTCTTCTTGCTGCAGATCTCGTGGTGAAGTCTGCCTGTTGCCTCACTCGTAGAATGGTTCAAACAAATATTACAGAACCATTGTCAGCACTTGCCGGCTCCAGTCTGTGATGTTATCAATCTAAAAAGAAAATATATAAATCAAATTTTTATAATTAAATGTACTTAAAAGCATATATATTTCTATGTGTACTTACCGTGAAAAGTTTTAAATCCAGGTATAGTAAGCCTTGTCCTCACTTTCCAGTAACATCATGTTGATATGATGCTGTTTCACCTCTTAGGATAGAAGATGGGGCTGATTACATTCCTCTCTTCCAGATCATACCCAAACAATGTTATGCTGTTCATTAGTTTCTTGTTCATAAACTTTAGGATTGACTGGGAAATCTAAACCTTCAAGTTTCAAAACAATATTGTTTACTTTGATTTTATCTATCACAACTTTCTGCATGTTTTTCTTTCCCCATTATCGCAGCAATCACTGTCCATTCGAAAAATTGTTTTGGACGTTCACGATTGCTTTTTTACTAGCCAAACTCTTCGGTAGTGCTATATGAGAGGATCCTCTAATATGTTTGTACTTATTCACATTCATTTCCAAACGGATAATGTGAATTAATGTCCATCCACTATCCTTCTCTTATAAATCTTCCATTCTTGAGGTTATTTTTAGTACGTATTCCTTATAAAATTCATGTATATCGGAATTCACAGTGAAGACTTTTGATTGGAAAGACTTCACTTCCACGCACTCAATGAACTGTTTTACAGAAAACTATTCGGCGAAAAGCTCAAAGTTCACTTTTATCGAAGTGTAAGCTTCAAGTACGCTGAAGAGGTGAGGAATGAATGCCTCACCTGCTTCATGCTGAAATACTTCAGGTATTATCAAGCCTTCATTATTATTAATGTATAAGTAATACTGTTATCAACTGGTTCAATAGCGCGTTTCTTGTGCTTCTCTGTCCGAGTATAATGTGACATACGTATTATTTGGTATACTCATATTGCAGAGCTCACAATGTTTCACACTATTCCTTCCCATCGTTTACGAGCAGCGAAGGTAGACCTCACCTGCTCGTATCCTTTGTTACACATTTCTCGTTCAAAGCTGTTTAACTCTTGTTGTTGCTGTTTAGCTTTTGTTGCTCTTTAGTTGTTGTTGTTGTTTAGATGTTGTTGTGATGATTTGCTTTTGGTTGTTTTTGTTTTCTTTTCACTGATGTAGGAAACGCACTCTACTCGGTCTGAAGTCTTTTTGATACTTAAAACTTGGTTACCGATCACCATGTTAGAAGACCATAGAAAATCATTATCATACGAAATTTCTATAAAATGATTTATAAAATTTAATTAGAAAATTAAAATTAAAACACACACTGGGGCCGTCAGCCGTCAGAGACAGAAAGGGGAATTAAATTTAACCACAGCTCTGGCTGGGGTAACTGCCTTGCTCCTATTGACGGAAGTGCGGCTATACTCTCCACGTGAGGGTGGCTGGAAGCAGGCCCCTAGCACGGTCATGTCTCTGCTAGGGGTGCTGACTAATTGTAGTCGGGCGAAGATCGTGAATCTATAAATCACCCCAATCCAAGGCGGAACAGCATACGCTAATGGATGCATGGCCGGAGGGTAGCCCGGTCTCTAGTATGCGGACTCTGGATACCTGTCGCCCTCCAGTTTCATTTAGACTTCCCACGGCAAGCGGGCTATGTCGTGGGTGACCTTCCCTTCCCGCCTACTCGTGGGATCAAATTTTATGGATCTGATTATCTCTCAAAACAAGCCTGATGCGGCTTTGAACGCATCAACCCAGGGCGAAGCCTTCAGGGCCGACCCCAATACCAGCACTGCAGCTATTGGGCAGCTGGCTTCCACCCCCAATACCACGGGTCTCGACCCTGGTACTCCGGGGGACTCGGACAGGCCACGAACTCCCTTGGACACTGAGTTCGCTAGTGCTGCCTTCTCGTCCAACAACTGCTCAGTCATCCAGCAGACCGTCGAGGTGATGTCCTGATGACCTGATCAGCTTTGCTGACGACGCTTTCGTGGCCTCTCAGAGGTCAGGCCTCACGGAAGCAGGCTCCCAAATCCAGACTCTGCGGCTGGACTCGGGGAACGCCTTCGTCAAACTGAAGACCCGCGAGAAGAAGCTCTTCAAAGCTGCACTCGCAAAGGATTCAAGCAGAGCAGAGGCTCTGGCTATCGCCACTGCGCCCCCCGCGGAAACCAAGGCTAAGCGGATGCGCGGTGACGATACCATCCCCGAACCCCAAGGGTCCTTAAAGAACCCCAAAAAGACTCATGTGGAGTCCACAAAGCCACTCTTCAGCCAAGTGGCAAGCAGGGTTAAATTGGGCTTCATTTCGGCTGACCCCACTAAATCTCTTACACCGGAGTATATGGCCACGGTGCAAGAGAGCATCCTAAAGGCGATGCGGCTGCCTTTCACATCGGAAGTCGGCCCAGGTTTCGAGGGTTGTATACCCCGAAACGAATGGCTGCTCCTGGTGTGCGAGAACAGCAGCACTGCCGATTGGGTCAAGGAAGCTTTTGGACATATCAAGTCCATCAGCGGCCTTGAGCTAAAGTTGCTGGAGGAAGCAGAGTTCCCAAGAGCTCACCTCATTAGAGGTTACTTCTCTAAAAGTGCGCAATACACACCCGCCGAGATTGTGGAATACTTGGGTATCCAAAATCGTGAGCTCTCTACGGAGCTGTGGCGGGTCGTGCAACACAGCCTCAACGGCCATACGACACACCTCGCGATGATGGTCGACGAGAAGTCGTATAAAGCTCTGACGGAAATTAAGGGTAACGTGAAATTCCGCTTTGGCAGAGTTAAGCTTATCCTTAAGAACTCCGCCGTCAGGGCCTCCCCCGCTCCTGAGTCTTCTTAGAATCAAGCTCCAATCTGGGCTTCTAGCTACCGAATCAGGGCATGCTAGACTTATCAAAGATATTCCTGGCTTAGAGATCTGCACTAAATTCGATTCTATGACCAAGGAACTCCTCTTTGGTGCAAAATTCAGGACTCTCATCCCAGACCGGAAGGACTGGGATGCTGGCAACCCCATCAGCGACCCTCACGGCATACACTGGTATACCGACGGGTCAAAAACTGATCAGGGGGTTGGAGCCGGGATACATGGTCCCAACTCCAAAACCTCGATTGCCATGGGCAAGTGGCCCACGGTCTTTCAATCCGACGTTCATGCCATTGAGTCCTGCTGCTGTCTTATCCTTGAGAAGGGGATGAGAGGAGCGAACATTTATATCTTCTCGGACAGCCAAGCTGCCATACTAGCCCTCTCCTCAAAGAGAGTAAGTTCACGTATGGTGGCTGACTGCTGGAACTGCCTCCAGAGGCTGTCCAACAGAAACAAAGTTTGGGTACCTGGACACTCTCTCTCTCAGGGCAACGAGCTAGCGGATGAACTAGCGAGGGCGGGGTCATCAGCCCCTATGCTTGGCCCCGAACCCTTCTGCGGCGTGGGGTGGTCAACCATCTCATCCCTTGTGAAAACTTGGGCAGATAGGTTGACCGAACGCTATTGGTTCTTCCAACCAGGGATGAGGCAGGCTAGAGAGCTTACAAATCCCTCGGTTAAACGCAGAACAGAATCACTCTCCAGGAGAGATCTCTATCTCCTTGTTGGCTACCTCAGTGGCCACCATCTGGTGAACTATCACCTAACAAAAATGCGTCTATCCTCTGATGCAGAGTGCAGGCTCTGTAAAGAGGACGACGAAACTACCAAACACATACTGTGTGACTGTCCAGCCTTGGTTTGGAGTAGGAGGAAACATTTGCACATGGAAATCGCAGTTCCCGAGCAAATTGTCCGTTCCTCGACGAAAGACCTGCTAGGCTTCATCAGGGAGGCAGAGCGGCTTTTGTCAAGATAGGGAGAGCCTTATAGGCTCAAAAGATCATTCTGGTCGCAGTGCCTCGCGCTTTCTCTGCTGGGAGACTACCTCTGTCAAAAATAAAAATAAAATAATGCTCAGTGCAACCGATGCAATCACTGTGCTTAAAAGGGGCTCAGTAAATGTAGGCTGGTCACGCTGCCGCATCAACCAGGATTTACGCCCTGCAAGATGCTTCAGGTGCTTAGGATACGGCCATAGGGCTACCAACTGCAAGGCAGCCGATCGCTCCGACTGCTATCTACGGTGCGGCGTGAAAGGACATAAGGCAAAAGGATGCGTGGCCCCGCCTAAATGTCTCATATGCAGCGAGAATGTCGACAGGAATCACTCGACAGGTGGCTTTGCGTGCCCCACCCACGAAGCTAACATTCTAAAAGGAGTCAAGAGCCAAATTAAAATCATCCAGCTTAATGTCAACCACTGCGCAGCTGCTCAGTGCTTCCTGGCTCAGACAGCGGCGGAGCGCAACATAATGCTCTTAAGCGAGCCCTACTCCCTGGGAATTGTAAACCCTCCAATGATCATGGACGAGTCAGGCAAAGCGGCTATAAAGTGTTGCAGCCCTCTCCACGTCCAGGAACGGGCCCATTTGCCGATGCGTGAGGGGTGTGAATATTTATAGCTGGTACGCCCCGCCTAGCGACAGCACTGACCAGTTCGAGGAGATGCTACCATGCCACGCAAAAAAAAGGCGCAGCGAAAGCCCCCCGTATACTGGTGGAACTCCGTCCTTCAGCAGCTGCGATCGGAATGCCACAAAGCTAGGAGAAAGGCACAACGAGCCAGAGGTAGCCCTCAGCACGCGATTCTTCTGGAGGCTTTTAATAAGCTAAGCGAACCGAGTTCAAGCACGGAATTTCGACGGCCAAGGCACGTGCCTACAAGAACCTACTTGATAGCGTAGACGACGACACATGGGGTCTTGCCTATAAGCTGGTAAGCAATAAACTGCGGAAGAGAGATGCCACCCCTTCAGATCCTGATGTCCTGGCGAACATTGTTGCGGAGCTATTCCCGATGCAGTCGACTTCATGGAAGCCAATAGTCGCAGCATCCGTCTCCGACTTCCCGAGCATCACTGAGCACGAGGTTGTAGAGACAGCAAGGCGTATCAAGGCCAACAAAGCCCCTGGACTAGATGGCATTCCGGGAACAATCGTCAAGGCAGTGGCGTTGTCAAGACCGGACATCTTCAGGGATACCTTTCAACGGTGCCTCTTGGACGGAGTCTTCCCAACAAGGTGGAAAATCCAGAAGCTAGTACTTTTGCCTAAAGGGAAAGGATCAGCACAAGCTGCAGACAGCTACCGCCCACTATGCCTTCTGAACATTGTCGGAAAACTATTTGAGCGCATCCTATATGCCCGAATAGAAGCGGTAACCGAGAGCACAAATGGCCTGAGCCTGAGCCACCAATACGGCTTTCGCAAGCGAAAGAGTACCCTAAACGCACTCACGGCAGTGAGGAAGATTGCTAAGAACGCACCCGAGGGCGAAAGATGGCTAGGTGGCAAAAGGAATACTGCGCGATCGTCACGTTGGACGTTAAAAACGCTTTTGACACGGCAAGATGGCCGTTAATCCTCGATGCAATGGACACGATGGGCATCCCGGAGTACCTCAGGATTGCTGTAGGCAGCTATTGGACTACTTGGACCGATCCTATAAGGGAAATCCAGGAGAAGTGCAACGAAGCAATTAGAGCGGCCATCGTCTAGTTGGAGAACGCTGATTTAACAATAGAGGCACACAAAACCGAAGCTGTCCTATTAAGCAGTAGGAAAAAGGTGGAGAGCATGCTATTCTCAGTCAGCGGAAGCCAGGTGACTTCAGCTGAGTCCTTGAAGTACCTCGGAGTCCTCATAGACCACAGGCTGTCCTTCAAGGATCATGCTAAATACGCTAGCAGAAAGGCAGCCATCACATCGGCAGCCATAGCTCGTCTTATCCCCAACGTGGGAGGTCCCAGAGACCCAGCCAGGAGGCTACTGGTAACTGTAGCAAAGGCAACGCTACTCTATGCTGCACCAATTTGGAGCGACGCCACAAAAAAGTACTCATACTTAAAAGGTACGCGTACGGTGATAAGGTCTATGGCCCTTAGGCTAATAAGCGGATTTCGAACTGTATCAGAAGATGCAGCACTAGTCCTGGCAGGCTTGCCATCAGCCATCTGGAGGTCAAGGCCCTTGGCCTTATCAGTAATGGCGCTACTCGGGACAAGGCTTACGAGTGGCATTTTGGAGAGTGGTAGACGAGTTGGCAAACGTCGCAACGGGGTAGGTGGACTTACCAACTCATCCCGGAGATAGATGCATGGACGCAGTGCAGCCACAAAACCTTGGACTACCACATTTGCCAATTCCTCACTGAACAAGGCTGTTTCCATGCCTACTTACACCGGTTCCGTCATGTAGACTCAGCCCAATGCCTATACGGCATTCATGCGGTGGAAACGGCGGAACATGTGCTTATGCATTGTTGTAGGTTTACAGCGGAGAGGGAGCAATTGAAAGCATTGACAGATGATCCGTTTAGTCCAAATAGTTTAATCACGGCGATGACGGCGAACAAACGTATATGGGAGCTGGGACACCGCATCATCATAAGCATGATGAAACGAGTCCGTGACGACGAGTTGTCCAACAGAGCTGGCGACTTAAACTCATAAGGACCGTTCCTGTACTACCTTAGCGTACCCGGCTTGTCGTAAAAGCCGACTAAAGGGTGGAAGGAGTTGCGCTACATGGCCATCATCTCAGGAAGGGAGTGCGATCTGGCCTCACATCCTGCTCATCGAAGTCATACCTTGACTGGTAGTCCCGGTGAGCGCTTATAGGACTGAGGAGCATACGGAGGTTTTTGTTTTAGTACGTAAGCTTAGCCCCACCAGGGGCTATGAATCGTGCATGCCACCTACGGACGGTAGGTGGTATCTTTAAAAGATTTTAATTTTTTCTACCGTAGGCGATACAACAAAAAAAAAGGCTACACACAGGCTACACAAAGGCTTAACACAGGCTTCGCACAAGCTTTACACAGGATACACACAGTCTATACAAGCTACACACAGGCCAGAGACGTGAAGTGAAAAGTGAAAGTGAGTGAAAGGACGTGTTTTCCCAACGCTCCGCGAAGTTTCTTACTTTTTTACTTACTGCAACAGCGACGATACGAGCACGGGTGCGAAGTGGTGCACAAACATAGCAGAGCCATACCGGAGCAGTGCCATATTGTTTCGGTGGTATATAACGCGAATAATTGTATACAATTGTACACAATTCCACAAAAATTAGTTTTGGCGGGAGACACTGCGGAGAAATCAGCTGATCGTGCTGCCAACTGATCTCGGTGGATGCTGTGGAGACCTATAAGCAAAACAGCGCTGCCAACTGATCAGCAAAACAGTGCTGCCAACTGATCGGCCACCGTGCCAGTCGAGTGGCGTTGCCAGACTAACAGCCTACTTGCCGCTGAGCGCCAGATTTAAATTTGAATTCGGACTGGAACTTATATTTACATTTATATTTATACTTATATTTGTATTTATATTTATATTTATATTTATATTTATATTTATATTTATATTTATATTTATATTTATATTTATATTTATATTTATATTTATATTTATATTTAGATTTATATTCATATTTATATTTATATTTATATCTATATTTATATTTATATTTATATCTATATTTATAATTATATTTATATTTATATGGAAGCGGAACGTTGAAATTCAAAATTAAATTTGAATTTTGGAGTGGCCAGTTTAGAAAGGGAAAGGCTCAAAGGTCGCGGACAGACTGAGAATCATCCTCTCACCTTTCTGGTGCCTAAGTAGAGGCTCTGGTGTCCGAGTATAAGAGGCGGAATATCCTCCACCAGGCTACGAGGGACCCTAACTAAACTTGGTGCTCCACGTCCGCAAAGTGAGAGCCGTTGCCGCTCGTGTACAATGGATAGTCCAGCGGGGGGCAGTGCCCCCAACGGCGACGACCCCTTCAGGAGAAGCACCAGGATGTCGAGGTCTCCTACGAGAGGTTTGGGAATAACGGTGCAGGTTGCTGGCAGCCCGCAGCAAGCTACGTCGCCGTTACCCGGCCATAGCGGTGCTGTAGAGGTGGGGATCTTGGCCTCCACAGCTCCTAATGCAACAAGCCTGAAGAAGAAGACCGCCGATTTCATCAGCGTGCCAACGCAGAAACCATCAGCGAAGTCCCCAACAGGTTCGCCAATCCGGCCATTAGACCTGTCAGCGCTCCAGCACGAGAGCCTGTGGAGCATCCTGGACATGATGAATGCCAAGATAAATATGGTACTGTGCGCATTTGAGACGCAGCGTCATGTCACCAAGGAGACGAAAGGCGCAATAACGGATCTGGCTGCCCTTAATACAAGAGCGATCCAGCTGCAGAAAAGCACTGTCAAAGTAGCGGTCCCGGCTAAGAGCATCGCTATACAGACAGAGGCCCTAAAAAGCGTCTCGGAGAAGTTGCCAGTGGTGCCTCCTCCAAACAAGGCTCCCAAAGTGGCTGCTACCAAGGCAAAGGTGCCAAGCCCAGCCAGCTATGCAGCGGTTGCTAAAAACACTAGCAGCACGGTTGATTGGACGAAGGTGAAGCCTAAGCGAATACGTAAAAAGCCCGAGGCGTTTATAGTGAAGAAGACAGGCGAAGCGTCGTATGCCGATATACTCCTTAAGATGAGAGCAGACCCGAAACTAAGCGAGTTTGGCAATCACGTGAGGAGAATAAGAAGGACTCAACAGGGGGAGTTACTGCTCGAGGTAAAGGGCAAAGCATCCGAAAACGTACCTTTATTCAGAGGAGCCATCGAAGAGTCCCTTAAGGAAATGGCGGCGGTACGCACGGGTACGCAGAGAATGGCGATAACCTGTAGCGGAATGGATGAGGCGACCACTGTAGAGGAACTCCATAGCTGCATGGTCACACAATTTGAAGGCATCAATGTTACCCCAGATGATGTGAGGGGCCTGCGCAAAATGCGATACGGCACACAGATAGCGACTGTGATGCTCAGTGCAAACGATGCAATCACGGTGCTGAAAAGGGGCTCAGTAAACGTAGGCTGGTCACGGTGCCGCATCAACCAGAATGTACGTCCTACAAGATGTTTCAGGTGCTTGGGATATGGCCATAGGGCCACCAACTGCAAGGCAGCCGACCGCTCTGACTGCTGTCTGCGGTGTGGCGCAAAAGGACATAAGGCAAAAGGATGCGTGGCCCCGCCTAAATGCCTCATTTGCAGCGAGAATGTCGATAGGAATCACTCGACAGGTGGCTTCGCGTGCCCCACCTACAAAGCGATCATTGTAAAAGGAGTCAAGAGCCGTCGCGATGATGTTGGACCCAATTAAAATCATCCAGCTCAATGTCAACCACTGCGCAGCTGCTCAGAGCCTCCTGGCGCAGACTGCGGCGGAGCGCAGCATAGACATTATGCTCTTAAGCGAGCCCTACTCCCCGGGAACTGGAAACCCTTCGATGATCTTGGACGAGTCAGGCAAAGCGGCTATAAAGTGTTGCAGCCCTCTCCACGTCCAGGAACGGGCCTACTTGCCGATGCGTGGTATCGCATATGCGAGAGTGAAGGGTGTGCATATTTATAGCTGCTACGCCCCGCCTAGCGACAGCGATGCCCAATTCGAGGAGATGCTAGACATGCTCGTCAATCATGCGAGAGGGCGCTGTCCGGCAATTATTGCTGGGGACTTTAATGCCTGGGCAGTCGAATGGGGCAGCCCAATGCCTATACTGCATTGATGCGGTGGAATCGGCGGAACATGTGCTAATGCACTGTTCTAGGTTCTCGGCGGAGAGGGAACAGTTGAAAGAGTTGACTGGAGATCCGCTTAGTCCAAACGGATTGATCACGGCGATGACGGCTAATGTCAACAAATGGGAGCTGGGACACCGCATCATCATAAATATGATGAAACGAGTCCGTGCCGACGAGATGTCCAACAGAGCTGGCAACTAAAACACAGAAGGAGTGTTCCTGTGTGGTGGCGGGAGAAGAATACCACCTCAGCGTACTCGGCTTGTCGTAAAAGGCGACTAAAGGGTGGAAGGACGTGCGCCTCATGGCCAACATCTAAGGAAGGGATTGCGTGTGGCATCACATCCTTGCTCACCGAAGTAATACCTTGACTGGCGGCCCCGGTGAGCGTGATAAGGACTGGAGAGCGGACGGAGGTTTTTTGTTTAGTACGTAGGCATAACTTTACTTGTAGTGTTATGAATCGTGCATGCCATCTAGGTAGTATCTTTGGAAGATTTCATTTTTCCTACCGTTTATGTAATAAAAAAAAAAAAAAACACACACAGGCTAGACACAGGTGAGACAGACAGTCTGGAAAGGTAAGACACACGCTAGACACAGACCAAACAGACAGTCTGGAAAGGCTAGATACAGACTAGACACAGGCTACACCCAGGATATTTTCAGGCCACACACAGGCAAGACACAGACTATAAACAGGCTAGACACAGGCTTTACACTGGCTTTACACAGGCTAGACACCGGCGACAAACTGGCAACACACAGGCGATACACAGGCCACTTACAGGCTACAAACAGGCTACACGTAGGCTACACAAAGGCTTAACACAGTCGACACACAAGCTACACACAGGCTAGACACAGAATAGCTACAGGCTATACAGAGGCTACACAAGAGCAAGACACAGGCTAGACACAGTCTGAAAACTGGCTACACACAGGCTACAAACAGGCTACCCACAGGTTTCACACAGGTTTCACACAGGTTACACACAGGCTACACACAGGCTACACACAGGCTACACAAAGGCTTAACACAGGCTTCGCACAAGCTGCACTGAGGCTACACACAGTCTACACACAGTCTACACACAAGCTACACACAGGCTATATACATGCTACACACAGGCGCCAAGGAGGTGGAAAGACTTTGTTTGCCACTACCTTAGTAGTGGCCGGGTCTATTCCTTTCGGAGAAAGGCAAGCTGCTCGCAACCGCCGATCAAATGATCAGGTATTCCCTGGATAGTCCGCGAACACCGGTTCAAAGACTGACAAACGCGGGAAGGCGAGTCTGGCGAGTTTGCTGGCAGACTTTAACAACCGCATGGGTGATTGCTTTAGTAATCAACATGGTAGAAAATATTAGCAGGCTTAGCACCTTCGTGGAAGAAGTAGGTGGTCTATCGGATGACCAATATGGATTTAGGAAAAATAGGTTTACACTAGACGCGATCAGTAGGGTTAAGCAGATTGCTGAAGAAGCAATACCAGGAGATAGGTGGCGTGGAGACCAGAAGAAGTACTGCGCTATAATTACCCTTGATATAAAAAATGCCTTTAACTCGGTGAGTTGGCATCATATCTTGCAGGCGCTGCGTAACCTTAACACGACTCAATACTTGTTAAGCATTGTCGGTAACTATCTAAGTGACCGTACACTTGTGTACGACACTGAGGAGGAGCGAAAACAATGCCAAGTCACAGGCCGCGTTCCGCAACGCTCGGTCCTTGGACCGCTCCTGTGGAACATAGTATATGATGGGGTTTTACCCCTACCACTAAGGGATGAGGTTAAGATCATCGGATATGCTGATGATATTGCCGTCATCATAGTTGGAAAGCACCTGGCGGAAGTGAAAGACAACAGCACCGATGCCACGCAAAAGAAAAAGCAGTGGCTGACCGAGCACGACCTAAGGTTAACCGGTCCTCATCACAAGCAGAAAGAGACTTGAAGATGTGACGCTCAGAATTGACGGATTTAGCATCCGCACGGGTGCAGCGATAAAGTACCTAGGCGTACTCATAAACGCCAGGCTGAGCTTTAAAGCAAATATCGCAACGAGCGAAAAAGCAGGCAGTGTACAAATGGCACTCGCAAGAGTAATGCCTAACATCGGGGGACCAAGACAAATGATACGATCACTCGAATCACTTGTAAACCTTTCGGTGTTAATGTATGCAGCCCCTATATGGGCATCAGCGCAAAAAAGGCTACCTACGCTCGACACTACAATGCTGTAGTGAACCGTAGCAGCCAATGAGTCTGCAGCGCTTTCCGGACTGTATCCGGTGATGCCATTCAATTCCTAAATGGCGGCTGACTTGACCGCGCAAGAAAATCAACCGCAATCTAATAATAGGCACAGCCCAATCCCTACTACTAACGATGAAGGTAAGTCCCTCAGTGATTGGCAGAAAAGATGGTATGCATTAAGCAGCGGGAGGTGGACACATCGACTGGTGCCGAATATAGAAGCATGGGTCAGAAGAAGCCACGGACAAGTGGATTACTATATGACCCAGTTTCTTACAGGACATGGCTGTTTCAGGCGCTATCTGAACAAGTACGGTCATGATCCTGAAGCTGTGTGTTATCTTTGCAATGAAGACGATGAGGCTGTGGACCACATTTTCTTCCACTGCCCTTATTACGCAGGTGAAAGGAAAATCGTCAATAGACGCTTAGGAGTATGTCTAAGCCCAGAAAATATTGTAGGGCTTATGTTAGGGACCCCAGAAAACTGGGATTGTATTCAAGAAATGTGTGTGTCCATTATGGTAGAGCAGCGTAGGCTAAAAAAACTGCGAAACTCTTCCTGGCAGCAGCCAACAACCAGGTAGAGCCACCACAGGGCTAAGCTCGATCCCTTGCGATGTTTTCACTTCAGGAGTGGTTCTGCAAGGGGTACCTCAAACGAGCAGTAGTGGGAGTGTTCTTTAGCGGATTTTAAGTGGGTGCGGGTCCCACACGGTGTCTATCAAGATTTTTACCCATGAATCAATCTAAAAAAAAAGAAAAAAAACACACAGGCTACACACAGGCTACACACAGGCTACACATAGGCTACAAATAGGCTGCAAAGGCTACACACAGGCTACACAAAGGCTACACACAGTCTACACACAAGCTACACACAGTCTAGACACATAATAGTTACTGGCTAGACACAGGCTAGATACATGCTATACACTGGGACTCAGGTGACACAGACCAGAGAGACAGTCTGGAAAGGTAAGAAACACGCTAGGCACAGACCAAACAGACAGTCTGGATAGGTTAGGTACAGGCTTAACACAGGCTACACTAAGGCTTGATACAGGCTACACACAGGATATTTTCAGGCCACACACTGGCAAGACACAAAAGAGGCTAGACACAGGTTAGACACAGACTGGACAAAGGCTAGACATAAGCTAGACACAGGCTTCACACAGGCTACACGCAGGCAAGACACAGGCTAGACTCTGGCAAACCACAGGCTAGACACAGGCGAGACACAAGCTAGATATAGGCTATTAACAGGCTAGACACAGGCTTCACACAGGCAAGATACAGGCTAGACTCAGGCTTGACACAGGCTAGACACTGGCAAGACACATGCTAAAAAAAGCCTAGACATGCTAGATTGCTAGATTTTTATCAGACAGACAGTCTGGACAGAATGGACAAACGATTAACTCAGGCTTGACAAAGGCTATACACATGCTAGTATGGACAGAATAGACACCGGCCAGATACATACTAGTGTAGACAGGATAGACACAGGCTGTACAAAGGCTTAATACAGGCAACAAACTGGCTACACACAGGCGATACACAGGCTACTCACAGGCTACAAACATTCTACACAAAGGCTACACGCAGCCAAGACACGGGCCAGACACTAGCAAAGCACAGGCTAGACACAGGCGAGACACAAGCTAGACACATGCTATAAAGAGGCTGCACAGGCTAGACACAGACTAGATACAAGCTACACACAGGCAGGAGATTGGATACACACAGGCTACAAACAGGTAACACACAGGCTTCACGTAGGCTTGACACAGGCTACACACAGGCTAGACACAGGCCTGACACAGGCTAGGCACTGGCATGACTAGTTATGGCAAACAAATTTCATTAATCGATTATTGAATCATATGATTGATTGAAACAATTTAATTATTAATCGCAATTAATCGAAGAAAAATGAAAATAATCGATTAATCAATTGATTTTTTTGTAGCAATTGTCGCATGTGAATGTAATGCAATAGCTACGAATAATCATAAACAAATACATGAATTAAACAACATTTATCTATATTTTATTTGTTTAATAACGAATTCAACTTCGACAGGCGCGAAGTAGTTAATCTATTTCCTTGTACTGTAGCAGTAGCTCCAGCTTTAGAAAAAAGGCGCTCTGCCGGTACCGAAGTACCAACAAGGAATTAATACTGGCAAGCTATAACATATAGTTTAGGATATACCAATCGCATCTCGTCCCAGGCATCAACTACATTTCGTTTAAGTACCATTACAGGAGTATTCAGGAAATAGCTGAGTTCGTCCTGAATCTATGACGGATAATCATTTTTCTTGCGCCGTTTGTGCGCCAGTGTCTTGTGGTGGGCCCATAAATCAAATTCAACTTCCCCAGTGGAGGACCCGTCACTATCGCTTCAAGGCAGTCATCTACTTTTGAAAGCTCAGTTAATTCCTTCCGTACGTGTCTCATAATTGAAGACAACGCTTATGGATCTTGAAAATGAATTTTTTTGAAACGAGGATCCAGTAAGGTCCATGCTGCACATAAAACGGATTGTTCTATTGTCCCAAATCTCCGATTGAACTGTCCCAATATAGTCGACTTTAACTTGTTTCCCGTGCTTGAGGAGCAAATTACTTTCATTAATTGCTGACGTCCACAGTGTGTAATGGGTATGATTTGGCTTAAAGAAGCATACTTCTCCTCGCTTATCTGAGTAGTCATTGCTTCTAATGGCTTAAGCAACTCAATAATTTAAATTATTTCATTTTTATCTTTAGTTGAAACCATTTGCAGGGCATCAGAAAAATTTATTACCACTTGTCCGATGTACGATATTAATTTTATAAAGCGCTCCAGCATATAAAATGTGGAATTCCACCTTGTTTTCAGAAAGCAGAAAGCTGCAGCTGGTGTAAGTTTTCTTTGGATTTTACGCTGCGCTTCAACCAAACTACTATTGTACGGCATTTGGTAATTAAACTAGATGCTTCTTCAATTTCTAAGGCATTTGTGCACACTAAATTCAAAGCTCCCATATATGGCTCAAACTATATTTGCGCCGTTGTCCGTTACCACTGCTGTAACTTGGTCTTCAGCAATAGCAAACATTTCTAACGAAGTCATTAGCACTTCGGAGATGTGGTCAGCCGTGTGGGCTTCAGTTAATTTGAAAACTCCAATCGTAACACTAATGTGCCAAGCTCCAAACAAGCCTTGTAGAGTTATGCCAATCATGCTATTAAGATTTATTTCAGTCCATGTATCTGTTGTCAATGATATGCCTGACACTCGGAAAACCCTTTTTTACTTCCTCCACATACATTTTTTCCATTTCAGATTTGATGGTGTCCCTAGTAGGCACTTTATAGAGCGGATGAAGTTCGCTTATCATTTTTAAAAATCTCTTTCCTAAATACAATACATATTTAATGTTAGCGACACTGAAAAATGTAAATTTTTCACATTAATACCTTCCTCGTGTGAGAACGGCAAATTATCCATCACAATCATAGTGATTATTTTGTAGTTTAATCGATTAATGATTCAATAAATCGAAATTTCCATTTTTCGATACAATTAAATCGCTAACTGAAACAAAATAATCGATTATTGTGTATCATATGATTAATCGTGCCATCTATAGGTAAGACACAGGCTAAACAAAGCTTAGACATATGCTGGATTCTTATCAGACAGCCAGTCTGCACAGGATGGGCAAACGCTCGATACAGGCTTGAAAAAGGCTAGACAAAGGCTTGCCACAGACTTAAATCAGGCTTGACACAGGCTTAACACATGCTAGTCAAATGCAGAACAAAGGATAGACACAGGCTAGACAGAAGCTGGAAACAGGCTAGACACAAACTAGTATGGACAGGCTAGAGACAGCATGTGAATTTTTTCCCGCTTAAATCGGTTGTGTTTAAGATACGCTGCGCGAAATCAACTTAAAACGGAGTCGGCTAGGCTAGAATAAAGGGTTAAAGTGCAAAATCCATACCGTGGTAATGCACTATTGTTCTGCCCGAGCAAATCGAGTTGAAGGAGACGCGATTTTCAACATGTTGCAGCTGTAAAATCAGTTGATAGCGCTGCCAATTCGTTCCAGTGGCTGATCTAGTCCGAGTGGCGCTGCCAGATCAACGGCGCTGCCAGGCTACCTGATCAGTTGGGTGCCAATTTCAAATTTCAAATTATATTAACATTTTTTGATTTAAATTTGAATTTATTTACTATTGAGACACTTTGCCGAAATAGTAAAATACAGTGGAGCGATTTTTGGGAAGCCAATAGGCATAAAGGTCGCGGACAGAGCGAGAATAATCCTCTCACCGTTTCGGTGCCAAAGAAGAGGCTCTGGTGTCCGAAAAGATGCGGAATAACCTCCATCAAGCAACGCCTAGGGGAAATCCGTGGCCTACGTGGGACCCTTTCCAAATTTGGTGCTCCACGCCTGCAAGGGCCTAACGTTTGGAGTTGGTAATTGATAGCTCCGAAGGGGGTAGTGCCCCCGATGACCTATTTAGGAGAAGGTCGAGACTCTCGAGGTCGCCCACGAGGGGTGGGGCAAATACGGTGCAGGAAGCAACTATCTCAGTCCCGGCGGAGTTGACAACAAAGCACGTTGGTCCGCAAATATCAACGTCGCCGTTACCCGGCAATCGCGGTGTTGTAGAGGTGGGGAACTTGGCCTCTGCAGCACCTAATACAACAAGCCTGAAAAACACCGCCGATTTCATCAGCGTGCCAACGCGGAAATCAACAAGGCTCTCAAAGTGGCTGTTACCAAGGCAATGAAGCCAAGCCCAGCCTGCTATGCGGCGGTTGCCAAGGACAATAGCAGCATGGATGGGGCAAGGGTGAAGCCTAAGCGCATGCGCATAAGGTCCGAGGCGCTGATCCTAAAAAAGACTGGCGAAGTATCGTATGCAGATATGCTGCGTAAGATGATAGCAGATCCGAGCTTGAGCGAGCTTGGCAAGCACGTGAAAAAAATAAGACGGACTCAACAGGGGGAGTTACTGCTCGAGATAGAGGGAAAAGCGTCCGGAATCGTATCCTTATACAGAGGAGCCATCGAAGAGTCCCTTAAGGAGACGGCTGCGGTACGCACGGGTATGCAGAGAATGGCGCTAATCTGTAGCGGAATGGATGAGACGACAACAGCATACGTTAATGGATGCATGGCCGGGGGTAGCCCGGTCTCTAGTATGCGGATTCTGGATACCTGTCGCCCTCTAGTTTCATTTAGACTTCCCACGGTAAGCGGGCTATGTCGTGGGTGACCTTCCCTTCCCGCCTACTCGTGGGATCAAACTTTATGGATCTTATTAACTTACAAAACAAGCCTGATGCGGCTTTGAACGCATCAACCCAGGGCGAAGCCTTCACGGCCGACCCCAATACCAGCACTGCAGCCATTGGGCTGCTGGCTTTCACCCCCAACACTACGGGTCTCGACCCTAGTACTCCGGGGGACTCGGACAGGCCACGAACTCCCTTGTACACTGAGTCCGCCAGTGCTGCCTTCTCGTCCAACAACTGCTCAGTCATCCAGCAGACCGTCGAGGTGATGTCCTCCGACGCCGAAGCTGAAGGTGACCTGATCAGCTTTGCTGACGACACTTCCGTGGCCTCTCAGAGGTCAGGCCTCACGGAATCTATGACGGATAATCATTTTTCTTGCGCCGTTTGTGCGCCAGTGTCTTGTGGTGGGCCCGTAAATCAAATTCAACTTCCCCAGTGGAGGACCCGTCACTATCGCTTCAAGGCAGTCATCTACTTTTGAAAGTTCAGTTAATTCCTTCCGTACGTGTCTCATAATTGAAGACAACGCTTATGGATCTTGAAAATGAATTTTTTGAAACGAGGATCCAGTAAGGTCGATGCTGCACATAAAACGGATTGTTCTATTGTCCCAAATCTCCGATTGAACTGTCCCAATATAGTCGACTTTAACTTGTTTCCCGTGCTTGAGGAGCAAATTACTTTCATTAATTGCTGACGTCCACAGTGTGTAATGGGTATGATTTGGCTTAAAGAAGCATACTTCTCCTCGCTTATCTGAGTAGTCATTGCTTCTAATGGCTTAAGCAACGCAATAATTTAAATTATTTCATTTTTATCTTTAGTTGAAACCATTTGCAGGGCATCAGAAAAATTTATTACCACTTGCCCGATGTACGATATTAATTTTATAAAGCGCTCCAGCATATAAAATGTGGAATTCCACCTTGTTTTCACATCAAGGATTACCTTTAAGAGTTGTGAGGACTCACCTGAGTCCCACATTTTTTCTTTTATTATTATTATTATTATTATTTTCCTATTTTTATTAATATTTCTTATTTTAGGTTAAGTAGATTGTAAGTATAACTGTTATGTAGTATTAAGTCATTTACGTTCCAATGAAGGAATCTGTTGATTTATATATATACAAGGTTTTTTTATGTAAAGGGTTAGGCGGAACTACCTCAGACGGTGGGGCCAACAAGTATAGGGTATAGGCTCGCTCACCATAACAGAGAGCGACAGCACACCAGCAGCGAGACGAACACCTGCAGCAAAAGCAGCAACGCTCACCACACACCGACAACAAGAGAGCGACCGCACACAGGCGCACATCGACAACAAGAGAGCGACCGCACACAGGCGCACATCAACGACAAGAGAGCAACCGCACACAGGCACGCGTCAACAGAAAGAGAACGACCGCACACAGGCACACGTCAACAGAAGGAGAACGACCGCACACAGGCACACAGAAAGAGCGACCGAACCCACACACACGCTAGCAACAAGAGCGCCGACGCGCGCCAGCTGCAAGAGCGCCAGCTGCAAGAGCGCCAGCAGTAAGAGCGCCGACAGCGAGAGTTCCGACGCACACTAGCAACAAGAGCGCCGGCAGCGATAGCGCCGACGCACACTAGCACCAAGAGCGCCGACGCGCAAGAGCGTCAGCAGTAAGAGCGCCGACAACAAGAGCGCCGACGCACACTAGCAGCGATGCACGCCAGCAGCAGAGAGCAGCGAAACGAAGAGAGCGCTGCAGCCGTAGCAGAGCATGAGCCGAGCGGAAGGCTCGTAGGCAGCAGAGAGAGGAAGAGGAACCACGATGCATGCGCGCTGCAGCGAAGTGCGTGGTCGGCTCAGGCTCGGCGACTGCGCTGCCGGGAAGTGCGTGGACGGCTCAAGCTCGGCGACTGCGCTGCCAAATCAAACGCCGGCCGGGAGGCTGGGAAGAATTTTGGCGCGTGGACGCTAATTAGTGTGTCGGGACCTCGAAAACATGCGGAAGTGAATCCGAAAAGTGGACAATTAAACAAAAACCATAACAACAAAACAAAGTGACGCGCCGCCGAAGGCAAGAAACAATAATAACATAAAATAAAATAAATAATAATAACAACAAGAAAACCAAAGGAGAGACAGCACAAGTGACGCGCCGTGAAGGGGCAAGTGAAACAAAACAGAGACAAACAACAAAGCGACGCGCCGTTAGACGGACCACGAGAAGGACGCCACGCCAGGGACGAGGGCGCACAGGACGAAGGAAAACGGGCGTGTGGAGTAAGGTGAGCGAGCCACTTGTTGGCCAACTGAGGCAGGGCCCGGTACTCCGGGCGAAAACAGTGGGACGGTGCTTAGGTAGGGCATTTTAGGGAAAAATAAATAAAAAGTGAAGTGAGAATGAACATGAAAGTGTCTTTTTTTGGAACAAACAGTGCACAGCGATTGGCGCGACTGCCGGGAAAGAGGCGTGTGAGTGTGTGTGAGTGATCGCGTGTGAAGGCGGAACGCAAGACCGCGTGGCCCAACTGCTCCGGAGTCTCACTGGTGCGCCAGAAGGTCAATACCCAGCGCATACAGTGGAGTCCCTGGAGCAGCCGCAAGTCGGTGATCTCGCTAGCTGTTGGTTCATACCCGGCTCCGAGGTCACTCGAGAAGCGGAGGTGGCCACAGGTCGAGCGTTCTTAACCCTCGCACGCTGTCGCTGACACCACTCCCCACACGCTGATAGGTAGGACATCTAGGCGGCCACGCCGTCTGGGAGATTATCTCCGCCATTCGCCAAAAAGGTGATCCCCACCTCAGCAGGCCACCATTCCTTCTTCGTCTCGGGTCTCAGCAAAAATTACAAATTTCCTGTAACGGGACCTGGCGCGATTGAGCTCACCTCAGCCCGAGACACTACCTTACAGGTGGCGCCCGAGCAGGGACCCTGAGACAAATGAAAACGAAGATAAGGGGGACAGAGACAAACCGAGGAGTAGGGACTAGTATATAAGGCCGTCTGCCAGCTAGCAGACGGCAGTCAGTGAACAGCGCTCGAAGAGAACAAGTCCAGTACAAGTAAAACCAGCAAGCCAGTGAAACAAAATTAAAAGGATCCTTCGTCGGGAACAACCAACCTACGAAATCCTTAGAGAATAAAAAAAAAAGAACCAGCAATCCAAGTGAAATAAAAACTTAAACAAAAAGGATCCTTCGTAGGAGCCACCGACCTGCGAAATCCTTAGAAAATAAACAAAAAAAAAAAAAATCATCGAACAAACCTGTGACGTGTAGGGATCCTTGGTAGGAATCCCTAAAAACTACGAAAACATCCCTGAAAAATCAACACAACTAACTGCAACGCGAAAACAAAGGACTCATCGTAGGAAGAGTCAACTAGCATCCTGACAGAAGCCTCAGAGAATTATGGTCGGAGTTCGCTGGATATCCTTCCGGAGGAAGGGAGAACTCGAGGCGCTGGCGGACGAGTTTAACCTCGACCGAGAGGGCACCGTGGAGGAGCTGCGCGCGCGGATGGCAACTTTCGTTCATCGGAAAGACCACACCTCAGCCACGCTGGACCGGTTGGCGGCGCTGGAGGCGCAATTCGGCAACTCCGTGAGTCCAGACAGGAGTTTGCCCATCACAAGGACCGGTGGAAGTTCACCAGCAATGGAGACCGGGGCTGAGGACCGCCTCAAAGCAGCAAAAACCCACGTTGCCCAGCCTCACAGTGCCCATCCCCGCGATGACAGTGCCGCGAATGGTCGAACGGCCGGAACAGGGGTATCCGGGGGCAGCCGAGAGGAGCGACAACACATCGCTGGCACACACAGCGGACCGCATGCGTAGGTGGGGCATAACTTTTGACGGCAGGTCCGACCCCCTACGTTTCGTAGAGCGACTGGAAGAGCGAGCAACCACTTACAGGATCGACACCCGAGACATCCCGCAGGCGCTTCCAGAACTGCTGACGGGCGCCGCCGAGGATTGGTTCCGGACCAGCGGGCTCCAAGGGGAGACATGGACCGTCTTCCGCAAGGAATTCCTCGAATTCTTCTTGCCTCCTCGCTACTTCCAGCGATTGGAGGACGAGATTAGGCTGCGATACCAGAAGGCGGGGGAACCATATAAAACTTATATGGTTGACATTCGCCTAATGATGTGCAGAGCTGGCTACACCGAGGCCCAGGAACTAGAGCGAGTATACGAGAACTTGCAACCCAGCTACCAGCTCTTCGTGAGGCGCAACGATTTCCGGACCTTGCGGGAACTGACGGCGCTAGTCATCAACTACGAGGTGGCCCGTGAACGGAAGCAGCAGCGACAACAATGGGAGATGCACCAGGAGCACCGGACAGGAGGCAGGAACAAATGGAACGGCGAACAACGAGGCGCACCGTGGGCCCCAGGGAATGGAGCATCGCAGTCCGGCCACGACACCCAAACGATCCCTCCGAGTTCGGGAGAACAGTCACTAATCAACGTAAGGGAAGCATGCCGTAACTGCGGAGTGGCCGGACACTTCGCCCGCGAATGCCGGGGGCAGCGACTCCTGTTCTGCTGGACCTGCGGAAAGCAAGGGGTGCGTACCGTGGACTGTTGCCAAGTCCAGGCTCCGGGAAACGGACAGTCGCCCTCACTGAAACCCGAGGCAGCGGGGGCACAGGCCGTCAACCTCGGAAGTAGCCAGCGTATTGCGAATACAGGGCGGACGCATCTCAGCGCGAGTCATAATCGAGGGCTACGTACTGTGGGCAACCGTCAACACGGGCGCGACGAGGAGCTTCATCGGGGAACGACTGGCGCAGAAAATTGGGAACTCAGGCAACCAATGTCAAGTGAAGACAGTGGTCGCCCTGGCCGATGGCACCCGCAAGGAACTCACACGGGCAACATGGGCGGATGTACAACTGGGAACATCTTGCACTCTGGTGCAGATGCTAATACTCCCAGTTGTACTGGATGACGTGCTGCTGGGACTGGACTTTCTTCTCCACCTGAGAACCCAAACAGCCTGGCCAGTCCAAGACAAGGAAAATAAGAACAAGGACAAAGACAACGAGCATCGCGATGCAGCCGGCAACCGCGCGGCTGGCATCGAACCAAGGGGACAACAGAACAAGGACAAGGACAACGAGCATCGCGATGCAGCCGGCAACCGCGCGGCTGGCATTGAACCAAGGGAACATCAGAACAAGGACAACGAGCATAGCGATGCAGCCGGCAACCGCGCGGCTAGTATCGAACCAAGGGAGCACCGAGACCAGGACACTGAGCATAGCGATGCAGCCGGCAACCGCGCGGCTGACATCGAACCAAAGGAACAACAGAACAAGGGCACCAAACATCGCGATGCAGCCGGCAACCGCGCGGCTGACGTCTAACCAAGGGAACAACAGAACAAGGACAACGAGCATCGCGATGCAGCCGGCAACCGCGCGGCTAGCATCGAGCCAAGGGACCACAAGAATAAGGACACCGAGCATTGCAGTGTAGCCGGCAACCGCCGAGCAACGGCTAGAGGACCTGCTGGGGGCGAAGGACGAGGAAGCTGTGCGAAGGAACCCATTCCGGAAAAAAGAAGGCGTAACCAGAGAGATGGACACACCAAAAGCAACGGCCCATCCGCGTACCGGGCTCGCTGCCGTGGGTACCCCAGCCGAAGAACACCCCGCCGCGCCCAGACTGGAACCGTGGGTCACCGAGTTTCTGGAGGAGGAGCTCAGCAAGTTCGAGAGATTGTCCGGCGTCTCCACGATCACCGAACATGTGATCGTGATGAAAGACGACCGGCCAATAAAGCAACGTTACTACCCCAAGAACCCGGCAATGCTCAAAATCATCAACAACCAGATTGACGAATTGCTCAGGGAAGGGTGTATCGAGCCCTCCAAAAGCCCGCACTGCGCCCCGATCGTCTTGGTGGGCAAAAAGTCAGGCGAGACTCGGACGTGCGTGGACTTTCGGCAGTTGAACGCGCACTCTGTCCCTGATGCCTACCCTCTCCCAAGAATTAACTCGATCTTGGAACGACTCCGGAATGCGCGATACATCAGCACGCTGGACCTGAAAAGCGGCTACTGGCAAATACCAATGGCCAAGCAGAGCCGCGATCGCACCCCGTTTACGGTACCCGGCCGGGGCCTGTTCCAATGGAAGGTCATGCCGTTCGGGCTTCACTCCGCCCCAGCAACGTTCCAGCGCGCCCTGGACCGCGTGGTTGGACCAGAGATGGAACCGCACGCCTTCGCCTACCTGGATGACATCATAGTCATCGGAACATCGGTGGAGGAGCACGTACACAACTTGCGCGAGGTCTTCAGAAGGTTGAGAGCAGCTAACCTCTGCCTCAACAAGAAGAAATGTCACTTCTTCCAGCGCAAGTTGGTGTACCTGAGCCATGTCGTCAGCGAAAAGGGGATCCACACGGATCCGGATAAGGTTGCAGCAGTGTGGAAGTGACATCCCCCGACTAATCCGAAGGAGCTACGCCGGTGCCTAGGAATAGCATCCTGGTATAGGCGCTTCGTCCCAAACTTCGCGACGGTGGTACTCCCCATGTCGCAGTTGCTACGCAAAGGTCGCCGTTGGGAGTGGAAGGAGGAGCAGCTGAAGGCGTTACTCACCGAAGCCCCAGTGTTAGCATGCCCCGACTTCAGCAGGAAATTTGCGCTCCAGACCGACGCGAGCGACTTCGGATTGGGAGGCGTTCTCACCCAGGAGACCGAGGAAGGCGAACGAGTCATCGCGTACGTGAGTCGCCGCCTGATCAAGGCCGAAGAAAACTACTCCGCGACTGAAAAAGAGTGCCTGGCCATCATCTGGGCCATCCGGAAACTTCGGTGCTACCTGGAAGGATACCGTTTCGACGTCATCACGGACCACCTGGCTCTCAAGTGGCTCAACACCATTGAGAACCCAACAGGTCGAATCGCGCGATGGGCCCTCGAACTCCAACAATACCAGTTCGACGTCCACTATAGGAAGGGCAACCAGAACGTGGTGGCGGACGAGCTCTCCAGGCAGCCGATGGATACCCTATGCCAAGCCAAGGTGGTGACATCCAACGAATCGTGGGTACAACGCCGGCGCAGAGAAGTGGAACAGTAGCCCGAAAAATACCCCGACTACACCGTGCAGAACGGGGAATTGTACCGCCACCTGGGCCTGAAGCCAGACAAGGAGGACGGCATTCCATGGAAGCTCTGCGTAGGTAAGGAGTCAAGGGGAGGATCCTGCAGGAGTGTCACGACGCACCGACGGCCGGCCACCTGGGGATCCGGAAAAACCACGTCAAGGGTCGCCCAGCGGTATTACTGGCCAGGGATGTTCCGAGACGTTGCCCGGTACGTTAAGAGATGCCCCACCTGCCAGCGATTCAAGGTAGAACAACGAAAACCAGCAGGGAAGATGCTATCCAGACAGGTGCAGGAGCCGTTCGACACCCTTTGCGCCGACTTCGTGGGACCATTACCGAGGTCAAAGCAAGGGAACACTGTGTTGTTGGTATTCTTCGACCTATTTTCCAAATGGGTCGAGCTCGTCGCGCTACGCAAGGCCACCACCGCCCATCTCGAGAAGGCGTTCCGAGAAAGGATTCTCGGGCATTTCGGGACGCCCAGGACCTTCGTGTGCGACAACGGAACGCAATTCACCAGTCGTTCGTTCAAGGCGTTCTGTAAACGAGTCGGCATGCGGATTGAGCACACAGCGCCATACAGCCCCCAACAAAATCCGACCGAACGGGCGAACCGGACCATCAAAACCATGATTGCTCAATACATCAACGGACCTCAGCACACGTGGGACATCTTGCTCCCGGAGATCTCACTGGCCATCAACAGCAGCATCTCGGACACAACTGGATTCAGTCCGGCTTTTCTGGTTCAAGGCCGAGAACTTCGGCTACCGGGCGCGTTGTACGAGGAGGTTACCCCAGGCACAGGACGAGTGAGCCGCGACCCCATCGATCGGGCAAAACAGTTGGAGCAGCTGTTCCAGGTGGCTCGAGAAAACGCGCAGCGAGCATCGGCAGAGCAAAGCAGGCACTACAACCTGCGGCGAAGGGAATGGAGACCAAAGTTGGGCGCGATGGTACTGCTGCGGCAACACATCCTCTCCAAGGCAGCGGATGGATTTGCAGCGAAGTTGGCCCCCAAATATGACGGGCCCTACAAGGTAATCCGTTTCCTTTCGCAGAACATAGCCCGGATTCAGCACGAAGGGACTCGTGAACGACGCACCGCCCACATAGCCGATTTAAAACCTTTTCAACAACACGAGGAGGACCCGAGAGTGGACGACAGCGAGGGACGGCATGGGCCTGACAACCAGGCCACTTAGACATTAAGTTCCCCTTTGTTCACTAAGTTATCTAAGTTTCTTTCAATAGCACCGTCTCACCGTTCCGTAGAGTACATCTATTTAAGATTAGGTCCTGGGGTATAACATGTTTATATCCCGCAGAAAAGCAAGGAATACCACAACAACAGCGCGGGAGATGGCAGGCCGAGGCCGACAGCCATGGCAGGAGCGTCGCCAGGGGGTGGAGTAGTGGCTGGACGGCCTCCCGGCGGTCCTACCCGAGGAGGAGCACCCGGTGCAGCTGGAGGAAGCGGATGCGGCAATGGACGGGCTCGACGACGACGACGTCAGCACGATCCTTTTCCCCGGCCTGCAGCCTCTCGCAGTACCCTTCGTCAGCTCCACCACCGAGACACCGGAGCCACTGCAGAGGCTGCAAGTAGTCTCTGACGACGCGGGCGGGGAGGGCCCTCCGCTGGGTTGACCCAGACGCGCCGACCACATCCGCTGAGGCCGCCCAACGCTCAGCAGCCCTCCTCGCCGAGCTACCCCCGGCCGACCGCCTCGAAGACTGGGAGGAAAATTTGCTATGGCCCTTGGGGGGGTGTGAGTCCCACATTTTTCTTTTATTATTATTCTTATTATTATTTTCCTATTTTTATTAATATTTCTTATTTTAGGTTAAGTAGATTGTAAGTATAACTGTTATGTAGTATTAAGTCATTAACGTTCCAATGAAGGAATCTGTTGATTTATATATATACAAGGTTTTTTTATGTAAAGGGTTAGGCGGAACTACCTCAGACGGTGGGGCCAACAAGTATAGGGTATAGGCTCGCTCACCATAACAGAGAGCGACAGCACACCAGCAGCGAGACGAACACCTGCAGCAAAAGCAGCAACGCTCACCACACACCGACAACAAGAGAGCGACCGCACACAGGCGCACATCGACAACAAGAGAGCGACCGCACACAGGCGCACATCAACGACAAGAGAGCAACCGCACACAGGCACGCGTCAACAGAAAGAGAACGACCGCACACAGGCACACGTCAACAGAAGGAGAACGACCGCACACAGGCACACAGAAAGAGCGACCGAACCCACACACACGCTAGCAACAAGAGCGCCGACGCGCGCCAGCTGCAAGAGCGCCAGCTGCAAGAGCGCCAGCAGTAAGAGCGCCGACAGCGAGAGTTCCAACGCACACTAGCAACAAGAGCGCCGGCAGCGAGAGCGCCGACGCACACTAGCACCAAGAGCGCCGACGCACACTAGCACCAAGAGCGCCGACGCGCAACAGCGTCAGCAGTAAGAGCGCCGACAACAAGAGCGCCGACGCACACTAGCAGCGATGCACGCCAGCAGCAGAGAGCAGCGAAACGAAGAGAGCGCTGCAGCCGTAGCAGAGCATGAGCCGAGCGGAAGGCTCGTAGGCAGCAGAGAGAGGAAGAGGAACCACGATGCATGCGCGCTGCAGCGAAGTGCGTGGTCGGCTCAGGCTCGGCGACTGCGCTGCCGGGAAGTGCGTGGTCGGCTCAAGCTCGGCGACTGCGCTGCCAAATCTAACGCCGGCCGGGAGGCTGGGAAGAATTTTGGCGCGTGGACGCTAATTAGTGTGTCGGGACCTCGAAAACATGCGGAAGTGAATCCGAAAAGTGGACAATTAAACAAAAACCATAACAACAAAACAAAGTGACGCGCCGCCGAAGGCAAGAAACAATAATAACATAAAATAAAATAAATAATAATAACAACAAGAAAACCAAAGGAGAGACAGCACAAGTGACGCGCCGTGAAGGGGCAAGTGAAACAAAACAGAGACAAACAACAAAGCGACGCGCCGTTAGACGGACCACGAGAAGGACGCCACACCAGGGACGAGGGCGCACAGGACGAAGGAAAACGGGCGTGTGGAGTAAGGTGAGCGAGCCACTTGTTGGCCAACTGAGGCAGGGCCCGGTACTCCGGGCGAAAACAGTGGGACGGTGCTTAGGTAGGGCATTTTAGGGAAAAATAAATAAAAAGTGAAGTGAGAATGAACATGAAAGTGTCTTTTTTTGGAACAAACAGTGCACAGCGATGGGCGCGACTGCCGGGAAAGAGGCGTGTGAGTGTGTGTGTGAGAGATCGCGTGTGAAGGCGGAACGCAAGACCGCGTGGCCCAACTTCCCGGAGTCTCACTGGTGCGCCAGAAGGTCAATACCCAGCGCATACAGTGGAGTCCCTGGAGCAGCCGCAAGTCGGTGATCTCGCTAGCTGTTGGTTCATACCCGGCTCCGAGGTCACTCGAGAAGCGGAGGTGGCCACAGGTCGAGCGTTCTTAACCCTCGCACGCTGTCGCTGACACCACTCCCCACACGCTGATAGGTAGGACATCTAGGCGGCCACGCCGTCTGGGAGATTATCTCCGCCATTCGCCAAAAAGGTGATCCCCACCTCAGCAGGCCACCCTTCCTTCTTCGTCTCGGGTCTCAGCAAAAATTACAAATTTCCTGTAACGGGACCTGGCGCGATTAAGCTCACCTCAGCCCGAGACACTACCTTACAGAGTTTTCCTTTCAAAACGGCAGCAGAAAGCTGCAGCTGGTGTAAGTTTTCTTTGGATTTTACGCTGCGCTTCAACCAAACTACTATTGTACGGCATTTGGTAATTAAACTAGATGCTTCTTCAATTTCTAAGGCATTTGTGCACACTAAATTCAAAGCTCCCGTATATGGCTTAGACTATATTTGCGCCGTTGTCCGTTACCACTGCTGTAACTTGGTCTTCAGCAATAGCAAACATTTCTAACGAAGTCATTAGCACTTCGGAGATGTGGTCAGCCGTGTGGGTTTCAGTTAATTTGAAAACTCCAATCGTAACACTAATGTGCCAAGCTCCAAACAAGCCTTGTAGAGTTATGCCAATCATGCTATTAAGATTTATTTCAGTCCATGTATCTGTTGTCAATGATATGCCTGACACTCGGAAAACCATTTTTTACTTCCTCTACATACATTTTTTCCATTTCAGATTTGATGGTGTCCCTAGTTGGCACTTTATAGAGCGAATGAAGTTCCCTTATCATTTTTAAAAATCTCTTTCCTAAATACAATACATATTTAATGTTAGCGACACTGAAAAATGTAAATTTTTCACATTAATACCTTCCTCGTGTGAGAACGGCAAATTATCCATCACAATCATAGTGATTATTTTGTAGTTTAATCGATTAATGATTCAATAAATCGAAATTTCCATTTTTCGATACAATTAAATCGCTAACTGAAACAAAATAATCGATTATTGTGTATCATATGATTAATCGTGCCATCTATAGGTGAGACACAGGCTAAACAAAGCTTAGACATATGCTGGATTCTTATCAGACAGTCAGTCTGGACAGGATGGGCAAACGCTCGACACAGGCTTGAAAAAGGCTAGACAAAGGCTTGCCACAGACTTAAATCAGGCTTGACACAGGCTTAACACATGCTAGACAAATGCAGAACAAAGGATAGACACAGGCTAGACAGAAGCTGGAAACAGGCTAGACACAAACTAGTATGGACAGGCTAGAGACAGCATGTGAAGTTTTTCCCGCTTAAATTGGTTGTGTTTGAGATACGCTGCGCGAAATCAACTTAAAACGGAGTCGGCTAGGCTAGAATAAAGGGTTAAAGTGCAAAATCCATACCGTGGTAATGCACTATTGTTCTGACCGAGCAAATCGAGTTGAAGGAGACGCGATTTTCAACATGTTGCAGAAATTATAATTTTGCAATTTCTTGCAGCTGTGCAATCAGCTGATAGCGCTGCCAATTCGTTCCAGTGGCTGATCTAGTCCGAGTGGCGCTGCCAGATCAACGGCGCTGCCAGGCCGAAATAGTAAAATACAGTGGAGCGATATTTGGGAAGGCAATAGGCATAAAGGTCGCGGACAGAGCGAGAATAATCCTCTCACCGTTTCGGTGCCAAAGAAGAGGCTCTGGTGTCCGAAAAGAGGCGGAATAACCTCCATCAAGCAACGCCTAGGGGAAATCCGTGGCCTACGTGGGACCCTTTCCAAATTTGGTGCTCCACGCCTGTAAGGGCCTAACGTTTGGAGTTGGTATTGGATAGCTCCGAAGGGGGTAGTGCCCCCGATGACCTATTTAGGAGAAGGTCGAGACTCTCGAGGTCGCCCACGAGCGGTGGGGCAAATACGGTGCAGGAAGCAACTATCTCAGTCCCGGCGGAGTTGACAACAAAGCACGTTGGTCCGCAAATATCAACGTCGCCGTTACCCGGCAATCGCGGTGTTGTAGAGGTGGGGAACTTGGCCTCTGCAGCACCTAATACAACAAGCCTGAAAAACACCGCCGATTTCATCAGCGTGCCAACGCGGAAATCATCAGCGAAGTCCCCATCAGGTTTGCCAATCCGGCTATTAGACCTGTCAGCGCTCAAGCACGAGAGCCTGAAGAGCATCTTGGACATGATGAATGCCAAGATCAATCCTGTACTTTGCGCATTTGAGACGCAGCGTCACGTCACCAAGGACACGAAAGGTATAATTTTGGATCTGGCTGCTCTTAATGCAAGAGCGATCCAGCTGCAGCAAAGCACTGCCAAAGAAGCGGCCCACTCTAAGAGCATCTCTACACAGACAGAGACCAAGATGCAGAAGAAGCGTCCAGTGGCGTCGGCTACAAAAACGTCACAGTGAAGGCCCCTCCAGTGTTACCTTCTCCAAACAAGGCTCTCAAAGTGGCTGTTACCAAGGCAATGAAGCCAAGCCCAGCCTGCTATGCGGCGGTTGCCAAGGACAATAGCAGCATGGATGGGGCAAGGGTGAAGCCTAAGCGCATGCGCATAAGGTCCGAGGCGCTGATCCTAAAAAGACTGGCGAAGTATCGTATGCAGATATGCTGCGTAAGATGATAGCAGATCCGAGCTTGAGCGAGCTTGGCAAGCACGTGAAAAAAATAAGACGGACTCAACAGGGGGAGTTACTGCTCGAGATAGAGGGAAAAGCGTCCGGAATCGTATCCTTATACAGAGGAGCCATCGAAGAGTCCCTTAAGGAGACGGCTGCGGTACGCACGGGTATGCAGAGAATGGCGCTAATCTGTAGCGGAATGGATGAGGCGACAAATGTAGAGAAACTCCATAGCTGTCTGGCCTCTCAATTTGAAAGAATCACTGTTTCCCCAGATGATGTGAGAGGCATGCGCAAAATGCGAGACGGCACACAAATAGCGACGATAATGCTCAGTGCCTCAGTGCTTTGGCCGTCAGCCGTCAGAGATAGCAAAGGGAATTAAATTTAACCACAGCTTTGGCTGCTAACGCTAATGGATGCATGGCCGGAGGGTAGCCCGGTCTCTAGTATGCGGACTCTGGATACCTGTCGCCCTCCAGTTTCATTTAGACTTCCCACGGCAAGCGGGCTATGTCGTGGGTGACCTTCCCTTCCCGCCTACTCGTGGGATCAAATTTTATGGATCTGATTATCTCTCAAAACAAGCCTGATGCGGCTTTGAACGCATCAACCCAGGGCGAAGCCTTCAGGGCCGACCCCAATACCAGCACTGCAGCTATTGGGCTGCTGGCTTCCACCCCCAATACCACGGGTCTCGACCCTGGTACTCCGGGGGACTCGGACAGGCCACGAACTCCCTTGGACACTGAGTTCGCTAGTGCTGCCTTCTCGTCCAACAACTGCTCAGTCATCCAGCAGACCGTCGAGGTGATGTCCTCCGACGCCGAAGCTGAAGGTGACCTGATCAGCTTTGCCGACGACGCTTCCGTGGCCTCTCAGAGGTCAGGCCTCACGGAAGCAGGCTCCCAAATCCAGACTCTGCGACTGGACTCGGGGAACGCCTTCGTCAAACTGAAGACCCGCGAGAAGAAGCTCCTCAAAGCTGCACTCGCAAAGGGTTCGAGCAGAGCAGAGGCTCTGGCTATCGCCACTGCGCCCCCTGCGGAAACCAAGGCTAAGCGGGTGCGCGGTGACGATACCATCCCCGAACACCAAGGGTCCTCAAAGAAGCCCAAAAAGACTCATGTGGAGTCCACAAAGCCACACACAAAGCCAAGTGGCAAGCAGGGTGAAATTGGGCTTCACTTTGGCTGACCCCACTAAACCTCTTACACCGGAGCATATGGCCACGGTGCAAGAGAGCATCCTAAAGGCGATGCGGCTGCCTTTCACATCGGCCCAGGTTTCGAGGGTTGTATACCCCAAAACGAATGGCTGCTCCTGGTGTGCGAGAACAACAGCACTGCCGATTGGGTCAAGGAAGCTTTTGGACATATCAAGTCCATCAGCGGCCTTGAGTTAAAGTTGCTGGAGGAAGCAGAGTTCCCAAGAGCTCACCTCATTAGAGGTTACTTCCCTAACAGCGCGCAATACACGCCCGCCGAGATTGTGGAATACTTGGGTATCCAAAATTGTGAGCTCTCTACGGAGCTGTGGCGGGTCGTGCAACACAGCCTCAACGGCAATACGACACACCTTGCGATGATGGTCGACGAGAAGTCGTATAAGGCTCTGACGAACATTAAGGGTAACGTGAAATTCCGCTTTGGCAGAGTTAAGCTTATCCTTAAGAACTCCGCCGTCAGGGCCTCCCCCGCTCAAGTGGAATCTTTTTAAAGCCTCTGTGGCTTTTAAAGCAGATTTGTTGATCAGCAACCCAAATTCTATCAGTGAGATAGAACTTGCTGCCAACCTGCTTCAAGATGTGCTCATCACATCCTTCGTGGACAGCTCTGTTCGGAAGACCCTAAAGGTCAACCGTAAGGTCCATGGTGGAACGAGGAACTATCCGTACAAAGAAGGAAGGTTAGAAGCCTTTTCAATAGGGCCAAAGCTAACCGTGTCAGCTGGGACGTCTATAGGGACGCCCTAACTAATTATAATAAAAACATTAGACGTGCCAAAGGCGATACGTGGCGCAGCTACTGTGGTAGCATTGAATCGCTACCGGAGGCAGCGAGACTGCACAAAGTATTAGCTAAAGGGTCGTCTAATGGTATAGGGCTTCTTAAAAGAGCAGATGGCTCTTTCACCCAAGATCGCAGGGAAGCACTTGATCTTCTGCTTCAAGTCCACTTCCCAGGTTCGGTGGCGAACCCAGATCTATCCAGTCAAGATGACGTCACCACGTCACCGGACTCACGTGGCTCCAATTTATCGGGATCCATCTTCGACCCTGAAAAGGTCAAATGGGCTGTAGATTCCTTCGCTCTTCAAAGCCCCTGGGGGCGATCAAATCTTCCCAGCCCTTCTACAAAACAGCCTGGATCATATTCTCGATCCGCTGGTCGGCCTGTTTAGAGCTAGTCTCACTTGGGGATACATACCCGTCTCTTGGAGGAGAGTTAATGTGGTATTCATTCCCAAACAAGGGAATCGTCCCCAGGACCAGCCTAAATCATATCGGCCGATCAGTCTCACCTTCTTCCTGCTTAAGACAGTGGAAATGCTCACAGACCTGCACATACGGTGCTCTCTGTAGGAAACTTATGCTCTGCATCCCACGCAGTTTGCGTATATAGCCGGAAGGTCGACGGAGGTCGCCCTCCACAAATTAGTAGGTAAAAGGTAGGAGCCCTCGCATCCAAGAACATTGCTCTGTGCTCTTTTCTTGATATAGAGGGTGCTTTTGATAATACCGGCTACGGCTCTATTTCTGGTGCGCAAGAGCGCAGAAATATTTTCCGTCCCCTAATCCGGTGGATTGAGGCTATGCTCAAACACCGGATCATTTCCTCTACCTTGGACACCACGACATTTGAGATGATGGTAAGACCCATCGTCACCTACGCTGCAATTGTGTGGTGGCCAAAGGTGACGCAGGTCACTGCCATCAACAAATACAATAAATTGCATAGGCTACTTTGCCTTTCTTTGACGGGAGCACTTCGCACCTGTCCCACAGCAGCAATGGAATCAATCCTCAACTTGACTCCGCTGCATATCAAAATAAAGAAAGTCGCTGCAATGAGTCTTCTTAGAATCAAGCTGCAATCTGGGCTTCTAGCTACCGAATCAGGGCATGCTAGACTTATCAAAGATATTCCTGGCTTAGAGATCTGCACTAGATCAGATTCTATGACCAAGGAACTCCTCTTTGGTGCAAAATTCAGGACTCTCATCCCAGACCGGAAGGACTGGGGCGGGGTCATCAGCCCCTATGCTTGGCCCCGAACCCTTCTGCGGCGTGGGGTGGTCAACCATCTCATCCCTTGTGAAAACTTGGGCAGATAGGTTGACCGAACGCTATTGGTTCTTCCAACCAGGGATGAGGCAGGCTAGAGAGCTTACAAATCCCTCGGTTAAACGCAGAACAGACTGACTCTCCAGGAGAGATCTCTATCTCCTTGTTGGCTACCTCAGTGGCCACCATCTGGTGAACTATCACCTAACAAAATGCGTCTATCCTCTGATGCAGAGTGCAGGCTCTGTAAAGAGGACGACGAAACTACCAAACACATACTGTGTGACTGTCCAGCCTTGGTTTGGAGTAGGAGGAAACATTTGCACATGGAAATCGCAGTTCCCGAGCAAATTGTCCGTTCCTCGACGAAAGACCTGCTAGGCTTCATCAGGGAGGCAGAGCGGCTTTTGTCAAGATAGGGAGAGCATTATAGGCACAAAAGATCATTCCGGTCGCAGTGCCTCGCGCTTTCTCTGCTGGGAGACTACCTCTGTCAAAAATAAAAATAAAATAATGCTCAGTGCAACCGATGCAATCACTGTGCTTAAAAGGGGCTCAGTAAATGTAGGCTGGTCACGCTGCCGCATCAACCAGGATTTACGCCCTGCAAGATGCTTCAGGTGCTTAGGATACGGCCATAGGGCCACCAACTGCAAGGCAGCCGATCGCTCCGACTGCTATCTACGGTGCGGCGTGAAAGGACATAAGGCAAAAGGATGCGTGGCCCCGCCTAAATGTCTCATATGCAGCGAGAATGTCGACAGGAATCACTCGACAGGTGGCTTTGCGTGCCCCACCCACCAAGCTAACATTCTAAAAGGAGTCAAGAGCCAAATTAAAATCACTGACCAGTTCGAGGAGATGCTGGACACTCTTGCGATTATTGCTGGCGACTTTAATGCCTGGGCAGTCGAATGGGGCAACAGGGTATCCAATACCAGAGGCCGAGCAGTGATAGACGCAATGATGATGCTGGACCTGACTTTGCTGAACGACGGCCGCGTGCACACGTTCAACAATGACAGGGGAACCTCATTCATTGACGTCACATTTGTCAGCAGAGGCTTAGTGACTAACTCAAGCTGGACGGTCCTTGACGTGAGCGATCACGCTTTGATCACTTTTAGCGTCTCAACGACTGGGACAAACAGAAGCGAACCGAAAAGATCACTGGGCAAGCATGGGATACCAGGAAGTTCGATGAGGATATGCTGTTATACCAACTCGACACCCTACTAATCCCAACGGGTGACGCAGAGACAATGGCGGCGGAACTGATGAAAATGCTTGTAGCAATGTGTGATGCTACCATGCCACGCAAAAAAAAGGCGCAGCGAAAGCCCCCCGTATACTGGTGGAACCCCGTCCTTCAGCAGCTGCGATCGGAATGCCACAAAGCTAGGAGAAAGGCACAACGAGCCAGAGGTAGCCCTCAGCACGCGATTCTTCTGGAGGCTTTTAATAAGCTAAGCGAACCGAGTTCAAGCACGGAATTTCGACGGCCAAGGCACGTGCCTACAAGAACCTACTTGATAGCGTAGACGACGACACATGGGGTCTATCCTCTGATGCAGAGTGCAGGCTCTGTAAAGAGGACGACGAAACTACCAAACACATACTGTGTGACTGTCCAGCCTTGGTTTGGAGTAGGAGGAAACATTTGCACATGGAAATCGCAGTTCCCGAGCAAATTGTCCGTTCCTCGACGAAAGACCTGCTAGGCTTCATCAGGGAGGCAGAGCGGCTTTTGTCAAGATAGGGAGAGCATTATAGGCACAAAAGATCATTCCGGTCGCAGTGCCTCGCGCTTTCTCTGCTGGGAGACTACCTCTGTCAAAAATAAAAATAAAATAATGCTCAGTGCAACCGATGCAATCACTGTGCTTAAAAGGGGCTCAGTAAATGTAGGCTGGTCACGCTGCCGCATCAACCAGGATTTACGCCCTGCAAGATGCTTCAGGTGCTTAGGATACGGCCATAGGGCCACCAACTGCAAGGCAGCCGATCGCTCCGACTGCTATCTACGGTGCGGCGTGAAAGGACATAAGGCAAAAGGATGCGTGGCCCCGCCTAAATGTCTCATATGCAGCGAGAATGTCGACAGGAATCACTCGACAGGTGGCTTTGCGTGCCCCACCCACCAAGCTAACATTCTAAAAGGAGTCAAGAGCCAAATTAAAATCACTGACCAGTTCGAGGAGATGCTGGACACTCTTGCGATTATTGCTGGCGACTTTAATGCCTGGGCAGTCGAATGGGGCAACAGGGTATCCAATACCAGAGGCCGAGCAGTGATAGACGCAATGATGATGCTGGACCTGACTTTGCTGAACGACGGCCGCGTGCACACGTTCAACAATGACAGGGGAACCTCATTCATTGACGTCACATTTGTCAGCAGAGGCTTAGTGACTAACTCAAGCTGGACGGTCCTTGACGTGAGCGATCACGCTTTGATCACTTTTAGCGTCTCAACGACTGGGACAAACAGAAGCGAACCGAAAAGATCACTGGGCAAGCATGGGATACCAGGAAGTTCGATGAGGATATGCTGTTATACCAACTCGACACCCTACTAATCCCAACGGGTGACGCAGAGACAATGGCGGCGGAACTGATGAAAATGCTTGTAGCAATGTGTGATGCTACCATGCCACGCAAAAAAAAGGCGCAGCGAAAAGCCCCCGTATACTGGTGGAACCCCGTCCTTCAGCAGCTGCGATCGGAATGCCACAAAGCTAGGAGAAAGGCACAACGAGCCAGAGGTAGCCCTCAGCACGCGATTCTTCTGGAGGCTTTTAATAAGCTAAGCGAACCGAGTTCAAGCACGGAATTTCGACGGCCAAGGCACGTGCCTACAAGAACCTACTTGATAGCGTAGACGACGACACATGGGGTCTTGCCTATAAGCTGGTAAGCAATAAACTGCGGAAGAGAGATGCCACCCCTTCAGATCCTGATGTCCTGGCGAACATTGTTGCGGAGCTATTCCCGATGCAGTCGACTTCATGGAAGCCAATAGTCGCAGCATCCGTCTCCGACTTCCCGAGCATCACTGAGCACGAGGTTGTAGAGACAGCAAGGCGTATCAAGGCCAACAAAGCCCCTGGACTAGATGGTGGATTGAGGCTATGCTCAAACACCGGATCATTTCCTCTACCTTGGACACCACGACATTTGAGATGATGGTAAGACCCATCGTCACCTACGCTGCAATTGTGTGGTGGCCAAAGGTGACGCAGGTCACTGCCATCAACAAATACAATAAATTGCATAGGCTACTTTGCCTTTCTTTGACGGGAGCACTTCGCACCTGTCCCACAGCAGCAATGGAATCAATCCTCAACTTGACTCCGCTGCATATCAAAATAAAGAAAGTCGCTGCAATGAGTCTTCTTAGAATCAAGCTGCAATCTGGGCTTCTAGCTACCGAATCAGGGCATGCTAGACTTATCAAAGATATTCCTGGCTTAGAGATCTGCACTAGATCAGATTCTATGACCAAGGAACTCCTCTTTGGTGCAAAATTCAGGACTCTCATCCCAGACCGGAAGGACTGGGGCGGGGTCATCAGCCCCTATGCTTGGCCCCGAACCCTTCTGCGGCGTGGGGTGGTCAACCATCTCATCCCTTGTGAAAACTTGGGCAGATAGGTTGACCGAACGCTATTGGTTCTTCCAACCAGGGATGAGGCAGGCTAGAGAGCTTACAAATCCCTCGGTTAAACGCAGAACAGACTGACTCTCCAGGAGAGATCTCTATCTCCTTGTTGGCTACCTCAGTGGCCACCATCTGGTGAACTATCACCTAACAAAAATGCGTCTATCCTCTGATGCAGAGTGCAGGCTCTGTAAAGAGGACGACGAAACTACCAAACACATACTGTGTGACTGTCCAGCCTTGGTTTGGAGTAGGAGGAAACATTTGCACATGGAAATCGCAGTTCCCGAGCAAATTGTCCGTTCCTCGACGAAAGACCTGCTAGGCTTCATCAGGGAGGCAGAGCGGCTTTTGTCAAGATAGGGAGAGCATTATAGGCACAAAAGATCATTCTGGTCGCAGTGCCTCGCGCTTTCTCTGCTGGGAGACTACCTCTGTCAAAAATAAAAATAAAATAATGCTCAGTGCAACCGATGCAATCACTGTGCTTAAAAGGGGCTCAGTAAATGTAGGCTGGTCACGCTGCCGCATCAACCAGGATTTACGCCCTGCAAGATGCTTCAGGTGCTTAGGATACGGCCATAGGGCCACCAACTGCAAGGCAGCCGATCGCTCCGACTGCTATCTACGGTGCGGCGTGAAAGGACATAAGGCAAAAGGATGCGTGGCCCCGCCTAAATGTCTCATATGCAGCGAGAATGTCGACAGGAATCACTCGACAGGTGGCTTTGCGTGCCCCACCCACCAAGCTAACATTCTAAAAGGAGTCAAGAGCCAAATTAAAATCATCCAGCTTAATGTCAACCACTGCGCAGCTGCTCAGTGCTTCCTGGCTCAGACAGCGGCGGAGCGCAACATAATGCTCTTAAGCGAGCCCTACTCCCTTGGAATTGTAAACCCTCCAATGATCATGGACGAGTCAGGCAAAGCGGCTATAAAGTGTTGCAGCCCTCTCCACGTCCAGGAACGGGCCCATTTGCCGATGCGTGAGGGGTGTGAATATTTATAGCTGGTACGCCCCGCCTAGCGACAGCACTGACCAGTTCGAGGAGATGCTGGACACTCTTGCGATTATTGCTGGCGACTTTAATGCCTGGGCAGTCGAATGGGGCAACAGGGTATCCAATACCAGAGGCCGAGCAGTGATAGACGCAATGATGATGCTGGACCTGACTTTGCTGAACGACGGCCGCGTGCACACGTTCAACAATGACAGGGGAACCTCATTCATTGACGTCACATTTGTCAGCAGAGGCTTAGTGACTAACTCAAGCTGGACGGTCCTTGACGTGAGCGATCACGCTTTGATCACTTTTAGCGTCTCAACGACTGGGACAAACAGAAGCGAACCGAAAAGATCACTGGGCAAGCATGGGATACCAGGAAGTTCGATGAGGATATGCTGTTATACCAACTCGACACCCTACTAATCCCAACGGGTGACGCAGAGACAATGGCGGCGGAACTGATGAAAATGCTTGTAGCAATGTGTGATGCTACCATGCCACGCAAAAAAAGGCGCAGCGAAAGCCCCCCCGTATACTGGTGGAACCCCGTCCTTCAGCAGCTGCGATCGGAATGCCACAAAGCTAGGAGAAAGGCACAACGAGCCAGAGGTAGCCCTCAGCACGCGATTCTTCTGGAGGCTTTTAATAAGCTAAGCGAACCGAGTTCAAGCACGGAATTTCGACGGCCAAGGCACGTGCCTACAAGAACCTACTTGATAGCGTAGACGACGACACATGGGGTCTTGCCTATAAGCTGGTAAGCAATAAACTGCGGAAGAGAGATGCCACCCCTTCAGATCCTGATGTCCTGGCGAACATTGTTGCGGAGCTATTCCCGATGCAGTCGACTTCATGGAAGCCAATAGTCGCAGCATCCGTCTCCGACTTCCCGAGCATCACTGAGCACGAGGTTGTAGAGACAGCAAGGCGTATCAAGGCCAACAAAGCCCCTGGACTAGATGGTGGATTGAGGCTATGCTCAAACACCGGATCATTTCCTCTACCTTGGACACCACGACATTTGAGATGATGGTAAGACCCATCGTCACCTACGCTGCAATTGTGTGGTGGCCAAAGGTGACGCAGGTCACTGCCATCAACAAATACAATAAATTGCATAGGCTACTTTGCCTTTCTTTGACGGGAGCACTTCGCACCTGTCCCACAGCAGCAATGGAATCAATCCTCAACTTGACTCCGCTGCATATCAAAATAAAGAAAGTCGCTGCAATGAGTCTTCTTAGAATCAAGCTGCAATCTGGGCTTCTAGCTACCGAATCAGGGCATGCTAGACTTATCAAAGATATTCCTGGCTTAGAGATCTGCACTAGATCAGATTCTATGACCAAGGAACTCCTCTTTGGTGCAAAATTCAGGACTCTCATCCCAGACCGGAAGGACTGGGGCGGGGTCATCAGCCCCTATGCTTGGCCCCGAACCCTTCTGCGGCGTGGGGTGGTCAACCATCTCATCCCTTGTGAAAACTTGGGCAGATAGGTTGACCGAACGCTATTGGTTCTTCCAACCAGGGATGAGGCAGGCTAGAGAGCTTACAAATCCCTCGGTTAAACGCAGAACAGACTGACTCTCCAGGAGAGATCTCTATCTCCTTGTTGGCTACCTCAGTGGCCACCATCTGGTGAACTATCACCTAACAAAAATGCGTCTATCCTCTGATGCAGAGTGCAGGCTCTGTAAAGAGGACGACGAAACTACCAAACACATACTGTGTGACTGTCCAGCCTTGGTTTGGAGTAGGAGGAAACATTTGCACATGGAAATCGCAGTTCCCGAGCAAATTGTCCGTTCCTCGACGAAAGACCTGCTAGGCTTCATCAGGGAGGCAGAGCGGCTTTTGTCAAGATAGGGAGAGCATTATAGGCACAAAGATCATTCTGGTCGCAGTGCCTCGCGCTTTCTCTGCTGGGAGACTACCTCTGTCAAAAATAAAAATAAAATAATGCTCAGTGCAACCGATGCAATCACTGTGCTTAAAAGGGGCTCAGTAAATGTAGGCTGGTCACGCTGCCGCATCAACCAGGATTTACGCCCTGCAAGATGCTTCAGGTGCTTAGGATACGGCCATAGGGCCACCAACTGCAAGGCAGCCGATCGCTCCGACTGCTATCTACGGTGCGGCGTGAAAGGACATAAGGCAAAAGGATGCGTGGCCCCGCCTAAATGTCTCATATGCAGCGAGAATGTCGACAGGAATCACTCGACAGGTGGCTTTGCGTGCCCCACCCACCAAGCTAACATTCTAAAAGGAGTCAAGAGCCAAATTAAAATCATCCAGCTTAATGTCAACCACTGCGCAGCTGCTCAGTGCTTCCTGGCTCAGACAGCGGCGGAGCGCAACATAATGCTCTTAAGCGAGCCCTACTCCCTTGGAATTGTAAACCCTCCAATGATCATGGACGAGTCAGGCAAAGCGGCTATAAAGTGTTGCAGCCCTCTCCACGTCCAGGAACGGGCCCATTTGCCGATGCGTGAGGGGTGTGAATATTTATAGCTGGTACGCCCCGCCTAGCGACAGCACTGACCAGTTCGAGGAGATGCTGGACACTCTTGCGATTATTGCTGGCGACTTTAATGCCTGGGCAGTCGAATGGGGCAACAGGGTATCCAATACCAGAGGCCGAGCAGTGATAGACGCAATGATGATGCTGGACCTGACTTTGCTGAACGACGGCCGCGTGCACACGTTCAACAATGACAGGGGAACCTCATTCATTGACGTCACATTTGTCAGCAGAGGCTTAGTGACTAACTCAAGCTGGACGGTCCTTGACATGAGCGATCACGCTTTGATCACTTTTAGCGTCTCAACGACTGGGACAAACAGAAGCGAACCGAAAAGATCACTGGGCAAGCATGGGATACCAGGAAGTTCGATGAGGATATGCTGTTATACCAACTCGACACCCTACTAATCCCAACGGGTGACGCAGAGACAATGGCGGCGGAACTGATGAAAATGCTTGTAGCAATGTGTGATGCTACCATGCCACGCAAAAAAAAGGCGCAGCGAAAGCCCCCCGTATACTGGTGGAACCCCGTCCTTCAGCAGCTGCGATCGGAATGCCACAAAGCTAGGAGAAAGGCACAACGAGCCAGAGGTAGCCCTCAGCACGCGATTCTTCTGGAGGCTTTTAATAAGCTAAGCGAACCGAGTTCAAGCACGGAATTTCGACGGCCAAGGCACGTGCCTACAAGAACCTACTTGATAGCGTAGACGACGACACATGGGGTCTTGCCTATAAGCTGGTAAGCAATAAACTGCGGAAGAGAGATGCCACCCCTTCAGATCCTGATGTCCTGGCGAACATTGTTGCGGAGCTATTCCCGATGCAGTCGACTTCATGGAAGCCAATAGTCGCAGCATCCGTCTCCGACTTCCCGAGCATCACTGAGCACGAGGTTGTAGAGACAGCAAGGCGTATCAAGGCCAACAAAGCCTCTGGACTAGATGGCATTCCGGGAACAATCGTCAAGGCAGTGGCGTTGTCAAGACCGGATACCTTCAGGGATACCTTTCAACGGTGCCTCTTGGACGGAGTCTTCCCAACAAGGTGGAAAATCCAGAAGCTAGTACTTTTGCCTAAAGGGAAAGGATCAGCACAAGCTGCAGACAGCTACCGCCCACTATGCCTTCTGAACATTGTCGGAAAACTATTTGAGCGCATCCTATATGCCCGAATAGAAGCGGTAACCGAGAGCACAAACGGCCTGAGCCTGAGCCACCAATACGGCTTTCGCAAGCGAAAGAGTACCCTAAACGCACTCACGGCAGTGAGGAAGATTGCTAAGAACGCACCCGAGGGCGAAAGATGGCTAGGTGGCAAAAAGGAATACTGCGCGATCGTCACGTTGGACGTTAAAAACGCTTTTGACACGGCAAGATGGCCGTTAATCCTCGATGCAATGGACACGATGGGCATCCCGGAGTACCTCAGGATTGCTGTAGGCAGCTATTGGACTACTTGGACCGATCCTATAAGGGAAATCCAGGAGAAGTGCAACGAAGCAATTAGAGCGGCCATCGTCTAGTTGGAGAACGCTGATTTAACAATAGAGGCACACAAAACCGAAGCTGTCCTATTAAGCAGTAGGAAAAAGGTGGAGAGCATGCTATTCTCAGTCAGCGGAAGCCAGGTGACTTCAGCTGAGTCCTTGAAGTACCTCGGAGTCCTCATAGACCACAGGCTGTCCTTCAAGGATCATGCTAAATACGCTAGCAGAAAGGCAGCCATCACATCGGCAGCCATAGCTCGCCTTATGCCCAACGTGGGAGGTCCCAGAGACCCAGCCAGGAGGCTACTGGTAACTGTAGCAAAGGCAACGCTACTCTATGCTGCACCAATTTGGAGCGACGCCACAAAAAAGTACTCATACTTAAAAGGTACGCGTACGGTGATAAGGTCTATGGCCTTTAGGCTAATAAGAGGATTTCGAACTGCATCAGAAGATGCAGCACTAGTCCTGGCAGGCTTGCCATCAGCCAATCTGGAGGTCAAGGCCCTTGGCCTTATCAGTAATGGCGCTACTCGGGACAAGGCTTACGAGTGGCATTTTGGAGAGTGGCCGACGAGTTGGCAAACGTCGCAACGGGGTAGGTGGACTTACCAACTCATCCCGGAGATAGATGCATGGACGCAGTGCAGCCACAAAACCTTGGACTACCACATTTGCCAATTCCTCACTGAACAAGGCTGTTTCCATGCCTACTTACACCGGTTCCGTCATGTAGACTCAGCCCAATGCCTATACGGCATTCATGCGGTGGAAACGGCGGAACATGTGCTTATGCATTGTTGTAGGTTTACAGCGGAGAGGAAGCAATTGAAAGCATTGACAGATGATCCGTTTAGTCCAAATAGTTTAATCACGGCGATGACGGCGAACAAATGTATATGGGAGCTGGGACACCGCATCATCATAAGCATGATGAAACGAGTCCGTGACGACGAGTTGTCCAACAGAGCTGGCGACTTAAACTCATAAGGACCGTTCCTGTACTACCTCAGCGTACCCGGCTTGTCGTAAAAGCCGACTAAAGGGTGGAAGGAGTTGCGCTACATGGCCATCATCTAAGGAAGGGAGTGCGACCTGGCCTCACATCCTGCTCATCGAAGTCATACCTTGACTGGTAGTCCCGGTGAGCGCTTATAGGACTGAGGAGCATACGGAGGTTTTTGCTTTAGTACGTAGGCATAGTCCCACCAGGGGCTATGAATCGTGCATGCCACCTACGGACGGTAGGTGGTATCTTTAAAAGATTTTAATTTTTTCTACCGTAGGCGATACAACAAAAAAAAAGGCTACACACAGGCTACACAAAGGCTTAACACAGGCTTCGCACAAGCTTTACACAGGATACACACAGTCTACACAAGCTACACACAGGCTAGACACAGGTGAGACAGACAGTCTGGAAAGGTAAAACACACGCTAGACACAGACCAAACAGACAGTCTGGAAAGGCTAGGCACAGGCTACACAAAGGCTAGATACAGGCTAGACACAGGCTACACCCAGGATATTTTCAGGCCACACACAGGCAAGACACAGACTATAAACAGGCTAGACACAGGCTTTACACTGGCTTTACACAGGCTAGACACAGTCTCAAAACTGGCTACACACAGGCTACACACAGGCTACACACAGGCTACACAAAGGCTTAACACAGGCTTCGCACAAGCTGCACAGAGGCTACACACAGAATACACACAGTCTACACACAAGCTACACACAGGCTAGATACATGCTACACACAGGTGAGACACAGACCAGAAAGATGGCCTTTCTCCAAAGGCGCCAGGGAGGTGGAAAGACTTTGTTTGCCACTACCTTAGTAGTGGCCGGGTCTATTCCATTCGGAGAAAGCAAGAAGCAATAGCAGGAGAAAGGTGGCGTGGAGGCTAGAAGAAGTACTGCGCTATAATTACCCTTGATATAAAAAATGCCTTTAACTCGGTGAGTTGGCATCATATCTTGCAGGCGCTGCGTAACCTTAACACGACTCAATACTTGTTAAGCATTGTCGGTAACTATCTAAGTGACCGTACACTTGTGTACGACACTGAGGAGGAGCGAAAACAATGCCAAGTCACAGGCCGCGTTCCGCAAGGCTCGGTCCTTGGACCGCTCCTGTGGAACATAGTATATGATGGGGTTTTACGCCTACCACTAAAGGATGAGGTTAAGATCATCGGATATGCTTATGATATTGCCGTCATCATAGTTGGAAAGCACCTGGCGGAAGTGAAAGACAACAGCACCGATGCCACGCAAAAGAAAAAGCAGTGGCTGACCGAGCACGACCTAAGGTTAACCGGTCCTCATCACAAGCAGAAAGAGACTTGAAGATGTGACGCTCAGTATTGACGGATTTAGCATCCGCACGGGTGCAGCGATAAAGTACCTAGGCGTACTCATAAACGCCAGGCTGAGCTTTAAAGCAAATATTATCGCAACGAGCGAAAAAGCAGGCAGTGTACAAATGGCACTCGCAAGAGTAATGCCTAACATCGGGGGACCAAGACAAGTGATACGATCACTCGAATCACGTGTAACCCTATCGGTGTTAATGTATGCAGCCCCTATATGGGCATCAACGCAAAAATGGCTACCTACGCTCGACACTACAATGCTGTAGTGAACCGTAGCAGCCAATGAGTCTGCAGCGCTTTCCGGACTGTATCCGGTAATGCCATTCAATTCCTAAATGGCGGCTGACTTGACCGCGCAAGAAAATCAACCGCAATCTAAAAATAGGCACAGCCCAATCCCTACTACTAACGATGAAGGTAAGTCCCTCAGTGATTGGCAGAAAAGATGGTATGCATTAAGCAGCGGGAGGTGGACACATCGACTGGTGCCGAATATAGAAGCATGGGTCAGAAGAAGCCACGGACAAGTGGATTACTATATGACCCAGTTTCTTACAGGACATGGCTGTTTCAGGCGCTATCTGAACAAGTAGAACAAGTGCTGAGATTAAGGTGGAAAAATTTAAGTTCTCTTATGAACGGGACGTATCATCCTTTAAACTTTGTGTCCCTAACGATTGCTTTAACCACATATGCACGCCTGATTTTTGGCCAGCTTGTATCGTGGTTTAAGAATTCGAGGCAAAGAAAAAAAAGAATCGGCCTCCGATTAGACTTACTTTGCCATACCAGACCACTGCGCCCAATAAGACGACAAAAAACTAAACTCTTATCTTTCTTTCTCCTATCAAAATGTAAGAGGCCTTCGTAGCAAACTTTCTTTCTCAATAGTCTTTCATTTACTTCTCAGTTTTTGGTGTTAACAGAGACTTGGTTAAAACCGGAGATCCTAAGCTCCGAGGTTTTACCAAGTAAGTACACTATTTACAGGCGTGATAGAACTGATCGACGTGGTGGTGGCGTTCTTGTTGCAGTAGACTCCACCATTGCATCAGATTTTATACAGCCGGAGGTTCAATATGATATTGAATTTATTTGTGTAAAACTACACCTTCCCGGCTTTTTCTTATATATAACCTACTCATATATTCTGCTGTCATCGGAATCATCAGTCTATTCGCAGCATTTGTCTGCAATTAAGACTGTATTTAACCTGTTATCAGACAGGGATCAGTTCATAGTCCTTGGCGAATTTAATATTCCTGATTGCAATTGGACACCTAGTCCTGAGGAATATTCTCTATTGCCTTCCCAGCAGCACGATCTTTTCGATGGACTGTTGGACATGTCATTGTCGCAGGTCAATCATGTTCTTAACTCCATGAAAAGATCGCTGGATCTATGTTTCGTTTCTGATCCATCTAAGGTAATTTTAAATAGGGCCCAACCCCTCTCTGTACCTGAAGATCCTTACCATCCCACCCTCGAAGTCAATTTCGATTTGGGATATTATTCTTTGACTAATAGTAACACTAATAGTAAGCGTGTGCGCTGTTTCAGAAAAGCAGACTTCCTATTATTAAATAACCTTATTTCTAACAGCATGTGTGCGTGCGTGAGTTCAAGTCCTACGCGCGGCTGGCGCGGCTTTTTATTTAATTTATTAGGCCATGGATTTTAAAAAAATTCATGGTCTATTATGTTTGTCGTCGGAACGAGTTTGTGCGTAACAGGCAGAAGGAGGGAGGCATCTCCGACCCAATAAACTATATATATTCTGAATCAGTATCTCAACGGCCGAGTCGATTGAGCCATGTCTGTCTGTCCGTCTGTCTGTCTGTATAAACACCTGGATCTAAGAAACTATAAGACCTAGAGTCTTCAAATTTTCTGACAACATCCTTGTATGTTGCAGTGTTTCAAAGTTTTTTTGAAATTCGGCCACGCCCCTTCCCGCCTCTGTAAATCATGTAATAACTATTTAAAATCCACAATATACACCCAACAACCAAAATTGTACATCTCACATGACAAATACTTTGCCACAGGTGTTTTCTGCAAATTTCATTTAAATCGGACTAAAAATAAGTGAGATATGATCCGAATTAAAATCAATTTGAACGTATACTTATGCGCATATTAAGACCTAATTTACGCATCATACCGAAGTTCGAATCGTCGGACACACAGCATTTTACAAAATTTTTATTTGCATAGAATGGTAACATAATTAGCTGAGAATGCAACTTTGCCGATCAATCAATAAAAGAGGCGGTGGCTTAGTGGTTAGAGTGGCGGACAGCGGTCCTGCGTGCGTGAGTTCGGATCCCATGCGCGGCCGGCTGGTGAAACGTTTTATTTTAATTACTTTTTTTTTTGGTTATTTTTAGGCCATGGATTTTAAAAAAATTCATGGTCTACTGTGTTTGTCGGAACGAGTTTGTGCGTAACAGGCAGAAGGAGGCATCTCCGACCCCATAAACTATATATATTCTGAATCAGTATCAACAGCCGAGTCGATTGATGTCTGTCTGTCTGTCCGTCTGTCCGTCCGTCCGTCTGTCCGTCTGTCCGTCTGTATGAACGCCTGGATCTCAGCAACTATAAGAGCTAGAGCAATAAAATTTTGTGACAACATTCGTGTATATCCGGGTGTCTCAAAGTTTTTTTTTGAAATTTGGCCACGCCCCTTCTCGCCTCTGTAAATCAGTAATTACAGTTTAATATACACAATATACACCCAACAACAAAAGTTGTACATCTCACATGACAAATACCTTGCCACGGGTGTTTTCTGAAAATTTCATAGAAATCGGAGTAAAAATAACTCAGATATGATCCGAATTAAACTCAATTTGAACGTATACTTATGCCCATATTAAGACCTAATTTACGCATCATACCGAAGTTCGAATCGTCGGACACACAGCATTTTACAAAACTTTTTATTTGCATAGAATGGTAACATAATTAGCTCAGAATGCAACTTTGCCCATCAATCAATAAATGAGGCGGTGGCTTAGTGGTTAGAGTGGCGGACAGCGGTCCTGCGTGCGTGAGTTCGAATGCCATGCGCGGCCGGCTGGTGAAACTTTTTATTTTTATTACTTTTTTTTTGGTTATTTTTTATTCTTATAAGCTTAAATGAAAAATACAGTTATTTAATTAAATATCAATAAAAATAGTTTTCAAAAATTAAATCATGTTTTTTTTTTGCAATATTTAAGACAATCAATTAGTTACGAATGTTAGAGCGGGACGCCGATACATGCATGTCTGCATTTGCACATTTACGTTTCGGCGTCCCGCTCTAACACACATAAATTGCCGTATTCGGCACACACACGCAACTGTCAGATTTGTGCAACATTCGGCAAAGTTTATAAATTCTAAATTCTAATTAAATATGTTGCGTACCAAAAAATTTAAAAGGTATTGTTTATTAAGCTTTAAAATTATTTAATAGAAAAGAAAGAAAAAAGGGAAACATATCCGACATTGATCGCGGCAGGATTCGAACTCGAACACTGTCAACCTCATTGGCCTTCGAATCCGGCACACACTCCACTAAGCTACTATACAACTTATGCCGCCGCCACTACTGTTTGACAAAACCAAAAATGCATACATAAACTTAATGCTCTCTTGCCCTACCTAATGCTTATAATTCTTGTCTATTCGGTTTTGCATTGTTTATGCGTTCTTCTTCTTCTATCCGTCAATTAAATTTGTGCGTGTCGTTCGAATAGAATAATAAGAATATAAAGTTTATATTTTTAAATGCTTAATAATAATCCAAATAATGCAAAATTTTCATTATAAATAGCGGAAAATAAATAATACACGGTACTCTATAATAATCCATGGCCTTCTACAGTCAGCACCTGACTGTAGCGTTCGACTGGTTTCTATAGAATCTGGATGAATCGGTATTTGATAAAATCCGCTGGCCATGTCTAAAATGGAAAAATATTTACCACCCCACAAACGATCTATTTGATCCGAAATCAGTGGCAACGGAAACTTATCAGAAATCGTATTAAGGTTTAGCTCACGAAAATCGATACACAACCTGTCACTGCCGTCCTTCTTTTTAACTAATAACATTGGACTTGCAAATGGAGAACTGCTGGGACGAATAACATTAGATTCAAGCATTTGTTCTATCTTTTCTCTAACCAACAGTTTCTCATCTGCACTGAGTCGATATGGGCGCCTTTGAACAGTTTTATTCTTATCAATTAAACGAATTTCCAATGCACCTGTGGTTACACGCTTATTTGGTATCCCAATTACGAAACTATCGGCATACTTTTCCAATATATTTCTTAATTTACTTTTATCATTATCACTTAATTCTGTATTGGTGTCAAAAAGTATTTCCAAGGTGTTCTCAGGTGCATTATTTTGAACGGCATTAATAATTTTGGATTTGTAAATACTAAATTTATCAGATTCAATCAACACACCGAAACCAAGCTTTAATATGTCTTGGCCAATCATTATGTCGTCCTTTAAATAGTTATCCATTACAACATGAAAAAAAATTTCTAAATTAAATTTTGACATTTGGACTGTTGATAGTATTTGCAAGTGGCTCTTAACTATATTATCACCAATTCCTCTTAAAATAACTAGATTATTACTTCTCTTGCCAGCTAATTTGTTGCTTAATTTTTCTGTTACCAAAGAACATTCGGCTCCCGAATCGAAAAAGAATGGAAAGGGCTCACCCGATTGAAAGAATAGTCCACTTGGCTCATTTAATTTGCATACGTCAACTCGCTTTTCGATGTATTTGTTGTTGCCCTTGGGACATACAGAAGCCACATGTCCCATTTCGTCGCATTTAAAACATTTTATGTTCGAACGATCTTTTGACCCAGGCGTGTTGCTTCCGCTGTGGCTTCTTCCTTTTGTGTTTGATGTACCTTCCATTCGAGCGCGGCATTCTGCGAATTTGTGGCCAACTTTTGCACAAAAATGGAACTTAGTCTGCGACTGCATCCTCGACTTCTTCTTTTCTGGGGCAGAATCATCTTCGTTGTTACGTTTCTTGAAGGCGTAAGCTTGCAGCTGTTGTTGAAGCTCATTGCGCGTAGCCACATTTGTCGTAAACACCCAACGCAACAAATTATTATCGATTTGTGCCATGTGAGCCAACGCTACCGATACCGCAATCTCCTCCAGATCCTTGGCCTTCCACTTAGACAGCAACAAGGTAACAATGCGACTTCCATACTGGGCAAAGCTCTCTCCAGTTTTTGGACGTCCATTCAAAACGTTCATGAGAATGGCAGCCGTCGTCTCAATCCCTACGAATCGGTGTATGAAAAGTTCCTTGAACTGCGGCCATGTGATTCCAGCGAAGCATATCTGCGACAGCCATTGCGACGCACTGCCTTCTAGCGCTTTGCTCAACGCTATTACGAGCGCACTGCCTACAAGCGCATTATCTGCAAAGATTAAGTCCACCGTGGTGCACCATGCAGATGGATCCGCTCCAGCGCTATCAGCGCAGAATTTTGGCAGTGTGACGTGCAAAGACTTTTCATCTGACGCCGGTGCTCTCGTGGCGTGCATGGTTTTTATTATTTCCATGAGGTTACGGTTTTGTGTTTCCAACGCAGCCATATACTGATCAGCGCTGGGCTCTTGTGGCGAAGGCGATCCCACTTCTGATGTCGGCAATGGGGGAGTCTTATCCATCTTTATTTGCAAGTTTTATAATTTTGGTGCAGCAGCACAGCAAGTTCCGATCTATTCCACCAGCCAAACTTCACTGAGGTGATTTTCTCCTTCTACCAATCCTCCTCATATTCTATTCGGTCTATACACAACACTGGCGTTCACTATATTGTCATCCCTCTCTAACACACTATTTATGACAATGAGATCGGACCTCACTCAGCTGCAGAGGCCGTCTGCGCCTCTTGTCAGAATTTCACCACAATGCTACAATTTCATCAGATTGTGAAATCATGGTAACGGTTCCCAAAATTCCTGGAGACGCGCTGCGACATGTATATTAAATTGTTGTGACTGATTTACAGAGGCGGAAAGGGGCGTGGCCAAATTTAAAAAAAAACTTTGAGACACCCGAATATACACGTATGTTGTCACAAAATTTTATTGCTCAAGCTCTTATAGTTGCTGAGATCCAGGCGTTCATACAGACGGACAGACAGACATGGCTTAATCGACTCGGCTGTTGATACTGATTCGGAATATATATAGTTTATGGGGTCGGAGATGCCTCCTTCTGCCTGTTACGCACAGGCTCGTTCCGACAAACACAATAGACCATGAATTTTTTTAAAATCCATGGCCTAAAAATGTTTTGGACTCTGAAAAAATTGAATTAAACCAGTCGAACGCTACAGTCAGGTGCTGACTGTAGAAGGCCATGGATTATTATAGAGTACCGTGTATTATTTATTTTCCGCTATTTATAATGAAAATTTTGCATTATTTGGATTATTATTAAGCATTTAAAAATATAAACTTTATATTCTTATTATTCTATTCGAACGACACGCACAAATTTAATTGACGGATAGAAGAAGAAGAACGCATAAACAATGCAAAACCGAATAGACAAGAATTATAAGCATTAGGTAGGGCAAGAGAGCATTAAGTTTATGTATGCATTTTTGGTTTTGTCAAACAGTAGTGGCGGCGGCATAAGTTGTATAGTAGCTTAGTGGAGTGTGTGCCGGATTCGAAGGCCAATGAGGTTGACAGTGTTCGAGTTCGAATCCTGCCGCGATCAATGTCGGATATGTTTCCCTTTTTTCTTTCTTTTCTATTAAATAATTTTAAAGCTTAACAAACAATACCTTTTAAATTTTTTGGTACGCAACATATTTAATTAGAATTTAGAATTTATAAACATTGCCGAATGTTGCACAAATCTGACAGTTGCGTGTGTGTGCCGAATACGGCAATTTATGTGTGTTAGAGCGGGACGCCGAAACGTAAATGTGCAAATGCAGACATGCATGTACTCGTACTAGCAGCCACGAGTGTTCCGTACGGAAAGCGGCCGACTGTAAGCGGTGTCATAGGTGAGTGTTAGGCCAGAGAATGGGTACGTGAACGACGTGGTAGTGGAGTACACTACCAGGAGACCTACGAATGCATGTGCGACTCACACTCACGATTTGCGACACGCACACATGCCTGAATATACCCTACATATACCCTTAGCAGTGTATATTAGCATTTCCCTTTCTAAAGGTCATAGTGGTCCTAGTTTTAAAAAATTTTTGTAAAGATCCTGGCTGGACGAAGATATGTACCTCAGCCTGAGAAAACATACTTACAGATGGCGCCCGAGCAGACTATTAAGACTAGATATTTAGATTCTGGAATTACCTATCTCTTTGTGAACTTAAGACCTACACAGCTTATTTTACAGGCTATAACATCAAAGTATTAAGAAACAGGAATAAATACCAGACCAGTTTTAAGGCAAAATTCTATAAATTTTGCTCCCTTCATAGCAAGCATCTAGGCAATGTGAAGTCGCCTGGTAGCCCTCACCAGCCAAGGAGACTTGTCCAAGGAGCAGTTGCAGGAACTAGAGACAAGTCTAGGCAACGCAGTTACGCCGGACCCCAAACAACGCGGAATACGCTGTAAGGATGTTCTCTCAGGCTGGGGTACAGATCTCAATCTCGCCAGAGTCTTTACAGAAAAATTTAAAAATACTATGACTGGTATGACTTTAGCAAGAGGGGCTACTAGCAGGTCATGCCCTGCTGAGATATGGACACTGTCCATTGGACAGGGTATAGGATACGAACATGGTCCACGTCACGCACATGTGCTCGCTGGCCACTTGATAGTGGGTTCTACCACCACGTGGTCCCTTGGGGCTCACGTGCACGTGTGCACACTAATCACGATCGACCGTTGGCGGTGCAGAACGCTCGCGACCGCAGGTACTTTCGCCTGTACTTCCACAAGTCGCTCAGTGGTGTAGTCCACCACGCCGCAACCTGTTAGAGCACACGTTCACCCAATTTTCAACTAACGTTCACTCACGACACGGACTATGGGTGTGTGCGGTGCACCGTCATACCAGAAAGCATGACTTTGCGAATACACACTCACACGAGCACAGACGTACACGACACCTTGACACAACGCGCTTAGGGACGAATTTGGTCACTAGGATTTTAATAAATTACTGCGGGCTTTGTTAATTTTTTAATTTGCAACACGGATTTATTTATTTTCTGGTCTGAATCCTCCTCGTCGATATAGTTGATCGTTTTCCTTCAGGTATTCCGGATTCTCTTTTTATCAGCACCAGCATCCGCGTTATCGACGCACAGGGTGGGTTTTCCTGGGTAACCTGTTGTAGGGTCTCCAAGGGCTGTCTAGACAAAGCGTCGGTCACTATGTTCTGGTCCCCGCGGCGGTAATGACCATTGAAGCGGAACTGTTAAAGCTCTAATGCCCAGCGCGCAATCCTTCCAATCCTTCTCGATGCTATTTAGGCACTTCAATGCCAGGTGATCCGTGACTACGTAAACTCGTAGCAATCTAGGTAACATCGCAGCTTCCTTATCGCCCACACAATAGCCAGGCACTCCCTTAAGAGGAATTTGCCAGAAGGCATCCTTCATATCTAAGCCTGTAATGAAATGAGCGGGTGGCAACCTGCTGAGTATTTCATCAACGTATGGAAGAGGATATGCATCCTTGCATGTGCATTTATTAATCTCTCTTGAGTCCAGGCATAAGAGAATTTTTTCTCCTTTTCTTACGAGGACACAATTGCTGCTCCATGCGCTCTTTAACTCCTCGATGACGTCCAAATCGAGCATAGAACATAAGCTTCTCCTTAGCTGGGGATATAGGCCAGTGCTTAATTGCTTAAGCGTCACCTAGGTCGATACTGTATTCGATCAATTTAGTACGGCCTAAGCCTTCCTTTTCGAATGATGGAAGTTTTAGTTTAACTCGTTCCAGTTCGATACGCTGATGTTCGGAAAGAGAATGAACTTTTGGAGGACCTTCGTAAACATCCTCATCTCTGCCTACATCAAGCTCATTTACTTGACTTGAAGTTTGAACTATTTTGTTTAACACCCCAAAGTCTCGCCAAAAATCGATGCCAAGGTATGCATCTTGATTAAGGGTTGGAATTATGTAGAATTCAACTGTCGACGTCGGTGCTGTGTTGTTTTTTTTTTTTTTTTTTTTTTTTTTTTTGAATACCTGGCATTATTTATTGAATCTTCTCTTTTAACGAGACTAACAATAAGTTTATAAATCTTACTAGACTAACTTAATTAACAGATGCTGCGGCAACTGATTAAGGTTTATATGTCCCTATCTATATTTAAAGTTGGGTTGGCATGTCAGTTCGACGAAGGCGAGATTGGCTGGGCAGCCGTGTAAGGTCCCGCGCAAGGCTGTTTGGATGGGTGGATAGTTTAATGCGGTAATTTAACATTTGTTGTGCTATTTCATCTCTGACCGGCGATACAGTTAAGTCCCTCTGGATGTTTTCATTCCGAACGTACCACGATGCCCCAGTGATAGTTCTTAGGATTTTCGATTGGGCTCTTTCTATAATTTCAACGCTGCTGTTACTGGCGTTTCCTCACAATTGGGAACCATACGTCCATATTGGTTTTAGTAAAGATTTGTAGAGTAGGACTTTATATTCCATTCTGAGGGGAGAGCGGGCGTTTAGAAGTCAGTGAAGACTATTAGCTCTTAGCTTTAGGTGTGTTCTTTTAGCTTCAATGTGACTACGCCAGATGAGTCGTCTATCAAGATGGATTCCAAGGTATGTGACTTCATTTGCTTGCGGTATTACGGTGTTGTTCAGTAGGAGTGGAGGGCAATCTTGTCTGTTCAGGGTAAACGTTACATGCTTACTCTTTTGCTCGTTGACTTTTATTCGCCAGTCAGATAGCCATTTCTCAATAGTCACCAAGTGGAGGGCAAGTTGCATTGTTGCTTGCCGCGGGCATTTCGAGCGGCTGAGGATTGCAGTGTCATCGGCAAATGTGGATGTTGTTAGCAGCCTTGATGTCGGTAAATCTGCTGTGTATAGCACGTATAGAGTTGGGCCCAGTACACTACCTTGAGGAACACCAGCTTCTATAATATGGTCGTCGGACATATCAGTTTTGCATTTTACTGAGAATGATCTGTGGTAGAGGTACGATTTTAAGAGTTTGTGGGTGCATTTCTGGAGCATTAACTTAATTTTGTACATGAGGCCATCTAACCAGACTATATCAAATGGTTGAGAGACATCCAGAAATATATCTGTGCAGTACTCTCGGTGTTCGAATGCAGTTCGAATTTCGGATGTTATACGATTGACTTGCTCTATTGTGCCATGTTTTTCTCGAAAGCCAAACTGATGCTCTGGAATTATTTTATGAACTCGTAGGTACGGTATAATGTGGGTCAGTAGGCATTTTTCGAAGAGTTTCGACAAGCACGATATTAGGCTTATGGGTCTATTCGAAGATGGAGACGTGTGATCTTTTCCTGGCTTAGGTATCATTATGATAATCGACTTTTTCCATCTAGTTGGGAAGTGGCCAGTTCTAGTAATAGCATTGAAGAGATTCGTTTGGTTTAAATTCAATTGGTCTAAATTCAATGGGATCATGTGCCGTAAGATTGTCATCTGTTTGCTCCGATAGCGCAAAGCTAGTCGTTGCTGGGTTTGGTTGGAAGACTTTTTTAAGGTGCTCCGCAAAAGTGTTGGCTCTGTCTTTATCGGTAGAAACCCAAGCACCAGCAGGGTTTTTATTGGCATAATAGTCTCTATCGGTGGCCTCAGAGATGGGTGTGCTCTCCATAGCGGGTATTTTGTGCTCAATGGTGATAATTGTTCTATGTAGCGGAGTTGACAGCGATCTTTTTCATTGTTTAGTTCCTTTGAAAGTTTTCGAGTAGCATCTTTGAGCCTTTGTTTTGCATGTGGCGATCTGTAAGTTTGCCATTCTCTTCGTAAGCGACGTTTTTCCAGAACAAGCTGCTCGATTTGATCGTATGTCTTGTTTTGTTTATAATGTAAATTACTAATTTTTGGGGTGGCGATGTGTGCTGCTTCAACAAGAACAGACTCCAAGTACTTTGTGGATATTTCTATTTCGGCTTTGTTGTTGATCTGTGGTTGTAGTTCAACATGCGAGCTGACATACTTTTTATATTTAAGCCAGTTGGTTCTATTTGATGTCAATCTGCAGGGACGCATTTCAATGTCCGGGCTTTGGAGATATTTGAGGAGCACCGGTGAGTGATCAGATGACAGGTCCGAGAGAGATACTGCGGTTATAGAACTACTTGGAATATTTTTTGTTATGGCAAAGTCAATCAAGTCTGGTATTTTTCTGGGATCCGTTGGCCAGTATGTTGGTCTGCCCGAGGAAACACAACTGAGCTTATTGCTCGCTTTTATAATTGCGTTATAAAATTGTTTCCCTTTGGTATTTACAAGTCGAGACCCCCAGTATGGGGGCTTGGCATTGTAGTCGCCAGCTGCAACGAATCGATCGCCTAGGGTATTGAAGAAATTCGGCAGCAAGTGTTAAATGCCTATGACCGAAGTGTAAAATCAGCGATGTAGCTTGTAAATAGTTGGTGGCGATCTCGTTGTGAAAATTGTACTTTATGCGGCTTCTTATTAGGACTCCAGTGCCACCATGTGCTTTACCCTCCGGGTGATTTGTGCCGTAGAATAAGTAACCGTTTATTTGAAACTTGTACTTGTTTGTAAGATGTGTCTCGGATATTAACATAATATCGATGTGATTATTGTTTAGGAATTGTGTTAGCTCAAGCTTGTGTCGTGAAACGCCGTTGGAATTCCATAGGGTTATACGTAGTGAAGTCATGATTATTTCGACTGTTGTGATACAAGCATCTGTATCAATAGACTTTGATTACGCATAAGATCTTGCATAGTTGTTCTCATAAATGTCATGAATTCCGAAATGCTTTGTTGTAGAGTGAGCAACAATGATTCAATGTTGTTTTGCGACTGTCCGATTGGCTGATAAGCTTTTGGATAATGTTCTTCTGCGGGGGCGGAAGATGTTGTGGAAGCTGTGGTCGTTAGGCCTGATTTGAGCGCACTAGCAAATGATACATTTTTGCTGATAGAACCTGTGGGTGGTCTGACTGTGGAGAAGATTACATCAGGCGAGAATTTGGAGGGCATGATCGTATTTTGGATGCTTCTGGAACGTGCACTGGTCACTCTTTGGCTTAGCCGAATTTTCAGATCTTTGTACACAGGGCATCCTCTGTAGTTTGCTGTGTGGTTACCTCCACAGTTACTACACTTCTTCGCGTTAATATCCTGCTTATTTTGGGGGCATGTGATAGAGCTGTGGGGCTCACCACAAGATACGCATACAGTAGTAAGTGTGCAATAAGACTTTGTATGGCCGTATTCTTGACAGTTTTCACATTGTACGGGTCCCTTGCGCTTATGCGGTTCCTCGACAGAGATTCTTCGATGTAGGAGGAACTGAAGGTTATGTATTGGATGCACCTCACTTTTCTTAAATGCCCAAGTGTCTGGTTCAAGTTCGATATTGAAGAGAGGTTGTAGCTTTTTTTCTTTGTTGAAGATATTAATGGCTGATTTCACGTTAAAGCCCTGTTCTCTTAGAGCTTCCAAAACTTCGGCAGGATCTATTTCAGACTCAATACCCTTTATTACTACCTGCAGCCCTTTACTGCTTTTCAATTGATATGTATAGTAATTTTTTTCCTCTTGATTGAGATATTGCGTGAGCGCTCGGTAATTTTTTTCTGTTTTTACTTGAACCTAGGTCTCATGAATCTTCCCTTTAGTTATTGCAATGATGTGGAAGCTGTCCTTTACAATAACGTCTAGTATTTTATTCACTAGGGCGTTTGAACTCTTTTCTCTGATAAATGTTGGAGGCGGCTTTGGGTTATACTTTCTAGGCTCTACAGAGTTAGGTAGATCATCTGATTTATCAGCCAAAATGGCAAATCGATTTTGATTATTGGGCATATCAGTTTTCTGCCTGGAGTTGTTGCAGTTTATTTTTGACTGGTTGCCAATGTTGGATTTTTGTGGACTAAGCTTACGCTTTATTTTTATGTAGCGGTCTATACTAGTCTGTATAGTTGCAGTATTTTTTGATGCGGCCGCAGTGGGCAATAAATTTGTTTTTGGTACTTGTTCAGCAGAGGTAGTTGTTCTTGGGGTAGTTTTATCAGTTGTTGCAGAGCAGGAATGCGCTTTGACGCTTACCAGTCCATCACAATCTTTAATTGAATCGGGTGTTCTTGACCGCACTTTATCACCGTCTATGGTGGTTTCTGGCTTTTGTTGTTGTTGTTGTTCGGGCTCCATGGCCTTGAAAGAAAAATAAGCGTTATTTCTCTGTAGAGAGAGCGGCCGCTCGCCTTGTTCACGCTGGCGCTGTGCCCGAATTTCGTTTTGACTCATTGTGTTGGCAGACGGGTTTTCCAATTAACTTCCCGCCTGGAAGTATGCAATATTGGCGCTGATGGGCGCTGTTGATTTAACAGAACACCAGTGCCAATTGAGTCGCTGGTAAACTTCCGATCTTATGCAGCACTGCACAACAGCTGTTTAGTAGGCAGAACCGACGATGGAATTGCTTTTGTTTATGTACTCCAATAAAGAATAAAAGAAAAGAAAAAGGGCGCCAAAACAGGCCCGCGCGCCCACCACGACTACCCCTCACGAGGGGGGACCGCCGATCCATAATCTGGAGAACCAGCAGGGAAACGGATATCGAGACAGTCACGCACTGTAAGCCTCCTTGACACCTTATTATTTAAGATAACGAATCACTATAAATGTTTAAGCGATCTTGCATCGCATAGAGCGTCTCTTTCACTTTCGGATTATAGGTATATTTAGTTTATTTTATTAGGCGTTCACTTCACTTAAAACAACCGATTTTGTTCGGAGCTCGATAAAAAGTCTGCTCGTTCCTGCCACCGAAAATGTTCAAAAATGTTAATGTTTTGGAAAAATGTTTATGTAGTATTGTTTTTTTTTTATTTATTTTTTTTTTGTAGTGCTTTACGGTAGGAAAATTAAAATCTTCTAAAAATACCACCTACCGTCCGTAGGTGGCATGCACGATTCATAACTCTCTAAATAGAGTTATGCCTACGTACTAAAACAGAAACCTCCGTATGCTCCTCAGTCCTTTACGTGCTCACCGGGACTGCCAGTCAAGGTATGACTTCAGTGAGCAGGATGTGAAGCTCTTCGCACTCCCTTCCTTAAGTGTTGGCCATGGGGCGCACGTTCTTCCACTCTTTAGTAGCCTTTTACGACAAGCCGAGCTGGCTGATGTGGTATTCTCGACCCGCCACCCCACGGGAATACGTCGTCTCGTTCAGTTCTGTGAGCAATCTCATCCGATCGTATTCGCTTCATAATATCAATTATGATGCGATGCCTTATATCCAATGCTCCTTTGTCCGCCAGCATGCTTGCCAAAGAGTCTCTTGGACTGAGACGGTCTGCGGACAGTGCCGCTAGATGTTCTCTTTCTGCGTGAAAGAGCGTCTGAACAGAAGAGGCACAGGGGTGACTCTAGGTGATTGAACCGGAAAAGATTGGCTCGGAAACAGCAATGATCCGTGAGTAATTGGGTCAGGAGGTAGTCAGAAGCTTTATGCTGACACTTTGCCCATGCCGCTAGGTTAGGGACGAAACCCTCTAATGAGCCAAAGGGCCATAGTCCTTATCACCGATTGTGCACCTTTGGGCTATGATCGCTTGTTTGTGGCACTGCTCCAGATTGGCGCGGCATATAATAAGGTGGACTTTGACACTGCCGCCAGCAGGTTCCTCGCAGGGATTCTGGGTCCTCCCACATTGGGCTTGAGTCTTGCCAAAGCCGCGGACGTGAGAGATGCCTTCCTGCTTGCATACCTAATGTGCTCCTTGAATGAGAGTCTGCGGTCTATCTGGACACCAAAGTATTTCAGTGATGCAGCTGAAACCACTTGTATCCCACACACAGAGACCTGGATGCTTTCTCCGGCTTTTCTGCTGCTCAAGATAACAGCCTCAGTCTTGTTCGCTGCGATTTTAAGGCCGACCTTCTTGAGCCAGGCGATGGACAATCTGATTGATGCATTGCACTTGTCCTGAAGTTCCGAAAATATTTTAGCGACTACAGTGATGGCCACGTCGTCCGCAAAACAGTGTAGCTCAGCTCCTTCTGGCTTGCAGATGCCCAAGATCCCGTTGTATATAATGGTCCACAGGATCGGACCAAGCACCGATCCTTGTGGAATACCAGACGTGACTGCGTATTTTCTCGGGCCAGCTGCCGTATCGTAGCAAAGGGTACGGTCTCTAAAATAGCTGCCTACAGCGATCCTTAGGTACTCTGGGATGCCCATATTCCTCATTGCGGTGAGGATTACCGGCCAACTTGCTGTGTTGAAGGCGTTCTTCACGTCCAGGGTGACTATTGCGCAGTACTCCTTCCTGCCTCCTAGCCATCTGTCGCCTTTGAGAGCGTCCTTCGCAATGTTCACAACAGAGGAGAGCGCGTCTAGCGTGCTTCTTCCCTTTCGGAATCCGTAGTGTTGCCTACATTGACGGTTCGTGCTCTCGGTTATTCTCTCTATCCGAGCATACAGAATGCGTTCGAAAAGTTTACTCAGTATGTCCAGGAGGCAAAGAGGGCGATAGTTGCCTGCAGGATGGGCTGATCCTTTCCGTTTTGGCAGCAGGACCAGTTTTTGGCCTTTCCACCGCTTAGGGAACACTCCGTCTCAGGTCTAGCCAGCGCCGCTGCCTTGATGATCACGCCCGGGATACCATCCAGGCCTGGAGCCTTGTTGGGCTTGATCCTCTTAGCTGCCTAAACGACTTCGCCCACGGTGACATCCGGGAAAGGTGAAACAGGGGATTCTTCTATTCATTGCCATAGTCTGCCTAGGTAGTCTGCCTAGGGAAGAGTTCAGACACAATGTTGGACATTAGGTCGGGTTCTTCTAAAGAACTTTCCTTCCTGCTCAGTTTTTTGCTTACGAGCTTGTAAGCCCCAAGGGTCGTCGTCCACGCTTTCCAGCCGCTATCCCGTGTTTGAACTCGGTGCGTTTATCTTTGAAGGATTCCGATAGCTCTGCATGATGAGGGGTTCCTCTGGCTCGTTGCGCACGTCTTCTCGCTTTCAAGCATTCTGTCCGTAAATGGTGTAGAGGTGAACTCCACCAGTAAACAGGAGGCTTACGTTTGGCCCTCTTTTTCCTCGGCATTGTTGCATCGCACGTTGCTACTAGGAGCTTCGTTAGCTCATCCGCTATTATCTCCGCCTGTCCGTTCGTAATCGAGCTTTTTAACATCCCACGCTTGCCGGGGTGCTCTTTTCTCCTCTTTAGCACTTCGTAGGCCGAACATCCTGTATGATGCGGCACCGTGGCAACCCCACGGTTACTACGCCCCTCTCGATGACCGCAATGGCATCGTTTGCACTTATCAGCACAGACGCTATCTGCGTTCCGTTCCTCATCCTGCGTAGGCTTTTAATATCCTCAGGCCTTAGGACGATGTCCGCGAATTGTGCGATCAGTGAGCTGTGTAATTACTATGGTGTTGATGCTTCGTCTAGTCCGCTCCCCGGCGCGTACGGAGGCCACATCCTTGAGCGTCGCTTCAAGCTCACTTTGGAATTTGGGAATGCTTAATGCTGCTCTACCCTCCACTTCCAGCAGTAGTTCTCCCTGTTGTGTGCATCTTATCTTACGGACGTGCTTGCCGAATTCGCAGAGGTTCGGGTCCGTTTTCATTTTTCGGAGCATGTCTGCGTAGGTAGCCTCGCCCGTTTTTTTAATATAAACGCCTCCGGTTTTTTACGCAGGGGCTTGGGCTTGACCTTCGACCACTCTCCTTCCCTGCTGTCGTCCTTGGTGACGGACGCGTAACTAACTGTCTCCTTAACTGTGGTTTGCGCCGCGGTGGGATTTGTGACGGTTGAGGAAATGCTCGTGTTGGGCCCCTGCACTTTGGGTTTTGCCTGCTTGGAAAACTCCAACTGGCTGCGCTTCGCTGCTTTTGCCTCCGTCTGGGTGGCGGTACTCCTGGCAGGGGGCTTGTTCGCGGCACCCTCCTGTAGTACTATTGAGCGCCGAAGGGTCCATTGTAACGCCTTTAGTCTCCCTGATTACGTGCCGCTGGGTCTCGAACGCGGCTAGCAGGGTGTTGATTTTGGCCTGGTCAGTATGCTCCTGAGGTCCTCGTTCTGGAGTGCCGTGGTCAGCTCCAACGACCGGTGAGGCGATCCAGATGGGGACTTTGCTCCCGCCTTTTGCGATGGCACACTTATGAGGTCCATTGGCTTCTGATTCGACGAAGATGAAGATCTCAAGATCTCCACCTCCGCTGCAGCAATGCAGTCGCAAGTTTTCGGCGGCTGGGGGCCTGCTTGCTCACTCCTCGCCACCAACGGAACCGTGTTTTCCGCTCTTTGAATCGGTTTTCCGATTCCTCTAGTGGGAGACCTCGATAGCCTGGGGCTGCTCCTGAACGGGTCGTAGGGATCGGGGGCACTGCCCCCGCTGAGAGGATGATTTTTAGTCTGTCCGCGACCTTTGAGCCTTTTTCCCTTTCCAAAAAATTGGTCCGCCTCGCAGCAATCCGAATCAAATTTGATTTTTTAATTCAAATTTGAATTTGAAATTCGCGTCCAACGGTCGCGATGCAAAGTTGACGGAGCGCAAAATGAGCGTACCGAAACAAAGAACGCAGCGACGATCTGGCAAAGCCACCGACGCAAAAGAAGAATTTGCCGAATTATTATATATTATTGGAACGCAGTGATTTTAATTGCTTTACTCTCATGTGGAACCAAAGCAGAAATACTCAGGGAGGCCCTGCAAACTTGCCGCTTGTTCTGACCGGTTACACTCCGTAAGTAACTCCGTAAATAACTTCGTAATAACTTTCTAATTAATGAATTTCGCGCAGCGTAACTAAGAGACCTCCGTAATGCGCGCGCCTGTATGTGTGTGTAGTTATATGTGTGTGTCCATATTTGTGTGCTTGTTTTCAGGTGCTACTGCGAGTTGTACAAGTTTCAAATTGCCGTAGGAATATATGTGTACAAAAGACGTTATTAGATAAAGTTTAAGTGAAAATATTTGATATAAAAATGTATTTATGGTATACTAACGTGATACTTTTTGTTGGCATGCCGCTTTAGGGCTACCGACAGAGAAAAAACGCCTCAGCGCTTCTCTTTTGCTGCTGGTGTTGGGAGGCCTATGTCAGGCTGGACATATCCGTGTCGCTATGAGCTACTGTGGCTGTTACAACTATATGCCTCCGGTCTGCAACTATAAAAAAATCCCGAAACGTATAGCACTCGAGCTACATATAGTGGCGTGATGGTCATCTAAATGATGTCGGAGTCACGTTGAATTAGTGAGTTGCATCCGTTGTCAACCGATATATTAGCTCGGCGCGTTCCACGGCCCTATTCTATCGCAGTGGCTGCCTAGTTTACAGTTTTGTAGCCACTGGGGGCTCCTTGTGGACATGACCGGCCTGGCTTATAATTGACAGCGTGGAAACGCTTTTCAAGACCGGCCGTGCTCAAATCAAATAACGCAGCTATGAGTAATAATATATGTAATTAGCATTGATTATTTTTTTTAAATATTCAGTGAATAACACCTTGTTGTATGTTTTCACAATGACTTTGAAACTTCGCAGTCGCGTCTGCTGGCAAAGTTACGCAGCAATTAGCGCTGCTATTCACGGACGCTCCAGAATTTTAGGCTTTCTTTTAATATAAATTAATTACTGTGTTCTTTTGACGTATTTATAAATATATTCTTTCCAAAAAAGTTTTGATTTTAAACATTTATATCGAGACGCTTTGGTACAAGTCTGCGCTGTGCTCCGATTAAAATGTGAATGCACGTCTTTTATAGACAGCGAGAGAGAACATTTGCCGTTCCAATGCACTCGGTATTAGAACGGTTGTTGCCAAAAGTAACGGTTGATCGTCTTATTTCTTTATGTTCCCTTTTTCTATCTGCATTATGCGAGAGCATTGAAATGAGACGGCGGCGAATTGGGAATTGCCACTTGAGTGCGGCGAATTAGTTGAGCGTCTTTTGACAATTTGAGTTTAAGAGAGTTTAATGAGTGCAAGCTAGACAACGGCCACTACACCACAGATAATGCTGCGACAGATGTATCTCGAGTAATCATTATCTGAAGAAAAACAGTGCAAGGGTCGAGCTTACATTAAACTTTGATGTCTTTTAAGTGGTAAACACCAAGCTTTTTGCCTGCTTCGATCTGTAACTCATAATATGCTGGACGAAGATGTTTAACTACTGAAGCCTTTACAAACACAGGGGCAAGTTTACTGCTGAAATTCTTAGCAGCGTTGCTCTACGCGAAATTTCTAGCATAAACTGTGTCTCCTACTTTTAGTCAAAGGAATCTACTTCTTAGATTGTATCGTCGAGCGTTTATGTCATGAGTGAGGTCTTTCTTAACTTTCGCCTTTCCACGAGCCAATTGCATCACGTCTGGCCACTTTAAAGTTGTGTCTTTCTCAACATATTCAGCTTGCGCAAAAGTTCATCATCTTGCCCAATCAGCATCATATTTTGCCCGAAGCATAAATAATACGGAGAATATCCGGTGCTTCTATGAATATAATATGATATAACTGATATGTTCTTTACCAATGTACGCTCTTATGGCAGCTAAGACTGACCGGTTCAACGGTTCGCTTGCATTCGCTTGTGGCGAATAATTGGCTGTACAAATCTGAGATACTCCGAATTGAGTCAGAAATGCTTTGAAACATCCTGATTTGAATTGTGATCCATTGTCTGTCAATACTGTCTCTGGGACTCCAAATGTATAAAACACATTTTCCTAAAACTCGCAGATCTTGCTGGATGTGAATTTCTTTAATGGTTGTAGGAAGTGAAATTTAGTATTGTGATCCACCACAATCAAAAGTCCTATGTTTCCACTTTTTGATCTAGGATATGGGCCTAAAATGTCCAAATACAACTTTTGGAAAGGTCTGTCTGATGACATTGGCTCTCCCATTGTAGGTCTAAAGTTCATATTTGCACTATAAGTGGATTTGCATATCGAACAATTTCTTACGAAATTACAGATTTGCGTAACTATGCCAGGCCAAAATAGATAGATAACTGAGCGATAAGTCTGGCTGTACCGCAATGGGCTGAATCTAGAGGATCGTGTGCTTTTTTAAGAACATCGTTTATCAAAGCATTCGGAATCCAAGATTCTGCTTCCTGCTTTTCTTCTCCACTAGCAAACTCTGTTCGTTTGTATAAAACGTCATCACGAATTTTCAAATCCGGCAATTAAGATTGATTCTGAATGACGTTTTTCAATAAATTGAGATATTCTGGTGATTTAAATTCTCTTGATTTTAAATTATTTATTGGACCAGAATCTGCAAATTCAGAGACTTCGTTTTCGTCTCAGCGCGATAAAGCGTCGGAAACGACAATTTTTTATGCGGGATTATACATTCTAAGCTGCGTAATTGAAATACCCATCTGCCAAGTAAGATATTTTTGGCTTAACAACCATTTTAGCGAAGCATGGTCAGTGATTACTACAAACGAAGGTCCTTCTATGTACGAACGGGACTTCTGTATGCTTTTTAGGACAGCTAAACATTCAGTTACCGTTGTTGTTTGGTTAATTTAACCGACTTGTATGCGATTGGTAACTCCGAGCCGTCAACCCTCAGTTGAGCTAATACGCAGCCGAGTCCATGCAGACTGGCATCGTACAACAATAAAAATGGTTTTGGGAAATCTGGTGTGTTCAGAATGGGTGCTGATGTTAACTTTCCTTGCAACATCTCGAATGCTTCTTGATCATGTGGATTCCACTTGAATTGCTTATTTTTCTTTAAAAGTTCTGTAAGTGGCAGAGTAACGGAAGCATAGCCGTCGACGAAGCGTCGATACCATCCTGTCATACCGAGAAATCTTCCCAATTGTTTGACAGTAGTTGGTATCGGGAATTCGTTTATTGCCGTGAGCTTTCCTGGATCTGTTTAGACCATTGAAAATGGTCAAAAAGGGGTGTACTAACTTTGTGCAAATGTATGTAACAGGCAGAAGGAGGCGTGGTAGACCCCACAAAGTATATATATTCTTGCTCAGGATCACTAGCCAAGTCGGTTAAGCCATGTCTGTCTGTCTGTCCGGATGTCTGGATGTCCGGATGAGCACACAGATCTCAGCTATTATAAAAGCTAGAGACACCAAATTTTGCATTAAGGTTTCTGTTTATCCGGGACAGGTGCAGTTTATTTCAAATATTGGGTGACACCCCCCCCCACGAAAATCAATAATTTCATCTTTTTAGCTGATTTGCGAGCAATATATAAAAGATACAACATTCTGAGTAAGACTATATTTAGCTAATTATAATACCAACATAACGTCAAAATACCAATCCGATCGGACTACAATCACAGAAGTTATTAAACAAAAACCTTATTCGCTTTGATTTTGTATACAGACCAGCAAGCTGTGACGTCATTGCATTTCTTGCATACAAAATTTGGATTGGCGATATTTATGGTCAGGTCCGCATTGCGCAAGTAACCTGCTATTTCATTTAAGAGTACCATATGGGATTCGAAATCTTCCGAGAGAACCAATAGGTCATCCAAGTAAACGAATACTCTTGTGCGCAAGTGTGCGGAAATAACTTGGTCCATTAATCAAACTAAGGTTTGTGCAGCGTTGCATAGCCTGAACGGCATGACTTTGTATTAATACAAAGGGCGATTTGGAATTGTAAACGCCGTTATTTAACGCCATTTCTCGTTAAAAGGGATTTGCCAAAAGACATGCGTCATATTTAAGCCTGTAATGAAACGAGCGGGTGGCAGCTTGCTGAGTATTCCATCAACGTGTGGAAGAGGATATGCATCCTTGCATGTGCATTTATTAATCTCTCTTGGGTCCAGGCATAATCGAATTTTTTCTCCTTTTCTTACGAGGACACAATTGCTGCTCCATGCGCTCTTAGACTCCTCGATGACGTCCAAATCAAGCATAGAACATAATCAGAGAACATGAGCTTCTCCTTAGCTGGGGTTATAGGTCAGTGCCTTTGCTTAATTGCTTTAGCGTCACCTACGTCGATACTGTGTTCAATCAATTTAGTACCATCCTCATCTCTGCCTATATCAAGCTCATTTACTTGGCTTGAAGTTTGAACTATTGTATTTGGTTTAAGACGCCAAAGTCTCGCCAAAGTCTCGCCAAAAGTCGATGCCAAGATATGCATCTTGCTGAAGGGTTAAAATTATGTAGAATGCAACTGGTTTGGTTATGCCACGATATGTTAACTCACAAACTAATCGACCTATCACTGCACATTCCGAGTTGTTTGCTGTCTTGATACGACCTGAAGATTTTTGAAAGTTTGGGTGGGATTTAAACTGTGCTGCTGCTTTTCCGCCAAGACAGCTGATATTTGCTCCTGAATCTAGAAGAGCGACAAATGAATGCCCTTCTAATTAAATCTCTGTATATAAATGATTTTCTTTATTCATAAAAATGGCTGAAACTAGTTTATGTCGGCACACGTGAATTCTCTTCCAAAATACGGACCATAGAACGTTTGGTTTTCTTCCGCGGCTCATAACTGTCCACGTGACCGAAAATTCGACTACGTGTCGCCAGATAATGTGCCTGTCTCTCATGGAATGGCTTATAAACTTTCTTATTAGTTGCGTTTTCTTTGGTGTTAATTTGGTCGGCTGAATTTTGGTTCAGATCTGTTGAATGTTGTTGGATCTGATTGTTTACGTCTGGGTTTATTGTCGTGGATGTGACAGTACGGATCTGGCCTGCGCATCCAGCGACGAGTTTCCCGGAGTGTTACAATGGATACAATTGGGCTTGAAAATGATTGCTGCCCCGCACCCGTAACAAAAAATAGATCTAGCCTCAAGACAATAGTCATAGCGGTGACCTACTTTTCCGCAGTTCCAACATTTCATACTTTTGCAACTGCTCGTGAGTGCGGATTTCCTCTCGCAGTCGAGCTAATGTTATTATGCCTAAATGCATTAGTTCATAATGCAGCGACATTTTGGAATTTCTAATTAAAATTCGCACTAATGACTCTTCTGCAATAGAGTTACGAAATCGGCTTACGAATTTTTCAATTGCAAACTGGGATTCTTCAAAAGGCTCTTTTTCGCCTTAATTTCTCATGTGAAGCAAGGATGGTTTCTAGGGAATTTCCAAAACCAATCAATGGAGACAAAGCTAAAAGCAAATGTAAATGATCGCAAAGTAAGTTAAGATCAACATTGTAAGGACGTTTTCTCAGGCTTGGGTACATATCTCAGTCTCGCCAGGGTCTTTACAGAAAATTTATAAATACTAAGACTACCAAGACTTTTAGTAAGAGGGGCTACTAGCAGGTCATGCCCTGCTGAGATATGTAAAGGGTATATGAGATGCACGTGGTCCACGTCGTGAACACATATTCGCTGGCCACGTGTTAGTGGGTCCTCCCACCACGTGGTTTTCTTGGGGCTCACGTGCGTGTGTCGCGTGTCAGGCGTGCCTGGCCGGCGACTTATCGCGAGGGACGTCCGCGGTCGCAGGCGCTAGCACTCCCACAAGTCGCTCTGGGGCGTATTCCACCACACCGCAACGTGTTAGAGTCACGACGCCGCTCACGGTCGATCGTTGGCCGTGCGGAACGTCCGTGACCGCAGGTACTTGCGCCTCAATGGTGTATTCCCCCACCGCAACCTGTTAAAGCACACGCTCACGCACCCGCTTGCCAACTAGCGTTTCACTCACGGCACTACCTACGATCGGCCGTTGGCCGTGCAGAACGCCCGTGACCGCAGGCACTTGCGTCTATGCTCCCACAAGTCGCTCAAATGGTGTATTCCACCACCGCAACCTGTTAGGGCACACGCTCACGCACCCACTTGCCAACTAGCGTTTACTCACGACACGGACGGTGAGTGTGTATGCCCAGAGTCGCTCACTGGTCAGCGGAGCACCGGCATACCAGAAAGCACGGCTCTGTTAATACACACACACACACGGCACACACGTACACGACACACTCACGGATACACTGGGGAAAGAATTAATCCCTGGGTTTTAAAATAATTCACTGCGGGTTTGGTTTCATTTTTCTTTAAAACGTTACACGTGGTTTTTATTTTCTTTCTCTTCCTATGCTTTGCTCACACTAGTTTCTTGATTTACAATTGTCCCTGCCTTCCTGCCTACTTCGCACCATACGTAGCGCATAACTGCGCTCTCAGTATCCTTTTACAGCTCACCTGTTATGTCCTGCGACAGGATCCATGTTTATTGAGAGAGGGGCGGAGGTCCTTGCTGGCACTTAAACCTTTCACCACTTTTATTGTTTTCACTTTATATTTTTGCGGGAGCTTTTCTGCCCGACTTGATCTGCTGCTCACGATCGACTGTCCTGTGCCCTAGTTACGCAGCTCGCGCTTTGCTGCTTAGGCTTCGCTGCCTTTGCTTTGTCGCTACTGCGTATATGTCGCCTGCATGGCGCCGCTGCGTTCGACCGATTGTGCCTAGCTGTTGTCGTTCTCTTCGCACTTCGTTGCTTGCACGGCTCGGCCGCTTGCCTAGCATCGCTGCCTAACTGGCGCCGTCGCTTCAAAATTGTCGCGATCCCGTTGCCTGTGCAGCTGCAGTCTATGCTCGAGCTCTGGGTACCGAGGCACCGTTACTTGTGCGCGTGCTATTTTACTCGAGCCCATGCACAAGCTCTAGGCACCGTTTCTTGTGCGCGTGCTATTTTGCTCGAGTCTTATGTGCGTGTTATGCTGGGCGCCGATTGCTGGAGGTATTGCTTTTTCTTGTCTTTGCCCCCGCCCCTGTCATCTGTTTCGCTGCCTATGCTTATGCCTATGTTTTCTGCCTGTGCTTATGCCTATGTTTCTGCCTCTGCTTCTGCCTATGCTTATGTTTTTTAAAAAGAATACTGTGGGGTATATTCGACTTAAGTTTAGATTATATTTATTTTTAAAAAAATTCATTTAAAAAAGATGTGTGTAAATAATTTTGACGCGTGAAAATTGTGTGTAAATACTTTTGACAACAGACAAGCATCAGTTCAATGCTTCTATTTTTAGCCCATGAACAGTTATTTTTTCCACTTCTTCTTTCGTTTGCTTCTGTATAGATGTAGAAGCACGACAAATACCGTTATGTTCGTTTCTGAGTACAAAAGCAGGAGCAATACGCGATCAAAGTTGACAATTGAAAAAAAAGCACGTTGTGTAAATACTTTTGACCACCTCTGTATGTACATAAGATATTAGAGACCTCAGAGCTAACATAGGTAGAGGTAGTCAACGGGGGACGGGGTCATATACCTGATGTTCAATGAATGGGGCTTCGACGATATGCCCCCATTGATACCTCAAGAGGCGATACCCGTCTCCACCAGCATCGTCGAGCCCGAAGAGACAGAGAAGTGGGTCCCAGACCTGGATGATTATGTCGCCACTCATCATTTCATCGGTCACTGCCTGGCCGACGCCCCCAGAGGCCCACATCCTACCGAATACACGGAGGAGACAGGGCATTATCATCAATCATCATTAGCGAGGCTGACAGCGAGGGGCCTCCTACCACCACTAATAACAATATCTATAGTCACGCCATCATCGGCCGCAGGAGCAAAACGGATCGCAAGACAGGCTTGCACAAAGGAGGACGACCCGGTCTTCGCACACACACGCACTTGGCGCATCGTCACACCCCCTCCCCTCAAGAGTATTCTCAAAGGGAGGAGCGTGTACCTCAAGGTACGGGCCGGGCCGTTTTCTTCGTCCTCGCCTGGTAGGAGGGGTAGGAGACTTAATACAAGAATCCGAATAATCGTAACTCTGGATACCGAAGGGACTCCAAGCAGAATTGTTGAGTCGAGCACACGACCACGACACGGCCAGATGCCGCGTATTGTGGTACCAGCAGGATGATAGAAAAATTAAAAGATACATATTTTGGCCTGGCATGGTAACTGCGATAACGATAACAAATGACACATGACAGATACTTATAATAGTTGACCAGTTGAGCAAATTTCATTTCTTACAACTTTTAAAGAAATTTACGGCTATCAACATATGTGAATTCTTGGAAACTTCAGTCTATGTATTTGGAGTTCCAGAAGTAATTCTGTCTGACAATGGTTCCCAATTCAAATTATCAGAATTTAAATCATTTCTAACACGTTTTGGCATAACGCAAATTTGCACTGCAATCCATTCTCCGCAGGCAAACGCTAGCGAATGTCTCAATAGCTCAGTACTAGCAAGAATTCGAGCATATATAGGAAAAGGGATATGAGTTTAAATGAAATAAGTGGTTCATTTAGTTCTAGTATCCATTGCTGTACAGGTTACTCTTCCTATTACCCCTATTTCGTTCAAAACATAATTTTTAATGGCAAAGACTATGATTTGTAACGTAAACTGAATGCATTGGCTAACGATATGAATTTGACACGGGCCGATGTATTGCAGTTGGCACGCGCCGAAAAGTAGCAGGCACACATTATGATAAGGCGCGAAGATATAATCTACGGAGCAGATCAGTTCAGTTCAAACTTGATGATTCTGTTTACGCCAGAAATTTTGGACATAATAGTGCTGGAAAAAGATTTACATAAGTTATCACCTGTCTTTTTAAAACCTAAATCCGTTTGCTCTCCTCCACACACTTTCTGTAAAGAGTTAACAGAGAACGATTTCAAAAACAGCTGTTATGTAAAACGGCGCTCTCGATTTCTCTCGTAGAAGAATGGTCCCAAAAGAGAATCAAGAATATCACACAATTAACAGTTAGCTAATGCAGTTAGAGTTGCTTCGAGAATTTTCGGCAGCGCCACCATTCGTCTATAAATAGATGCTGAACGCGCATTTCTGTACTTTAATTTGCTCCGAAGTTTTGGCTCGCACAGCGAAAATGTATAGGATTATTGAAGATTTAATAGAAGTGGCAAAATAAATTGTAAGTCCTCATCTTCTTGCTAAATAGTTATACTCACGCCGGCGACATTATAATATAGGCTAAAGGCAACCCGGGATCATAATCTTATATGTATACTAGCCTATGTAGAAAATATAATATGAAAAAATGTGATATTTGTGTGTGTTCGCGTACAATTTTGGTTTAACTAATTGTGATATTTACAGCGATGACGATTTCTTTCGTTCAATACCGTTGTCAGATACCCGTGAGATTGGTCACCTTGGTTCCCAATAAGCGTGGGTCTGCTACTTGTTGGATGAAAACACATTTTCTGGAGTATCGCTACATTTTCTCATTTCCCACATTTTGATTGCGCTAAGAATCTTTTCGTATTTCATACATTTTGATTGCGCTAAGAATCTTTGCACAGTGAGACTGCGCTGGATTCTTGTTACTGACGGCGATAGACTTTTCCGCAGTTTTACGGCGCTCAACGCAATCTTCGATCAATGTGCAACGCAGGCCCAGGTGACATTGTACTGCCATCAAATCTCGTTTATTGTCTAACTGAAATATCTTGAAAGTTACACTTAAACAATAGTATAAATTCATTTGTATTTCCTATATAAAGCTTAAACACTGTAAAAATGTGCGCACGAAGAATTGTCACTCAGCTGAACAGCTCCGGTATTGGAGAGCCCTGCGACAGCATGAAGCGGATTTTGTGAGTATGTATGAACAAAAAAAAATCATTACGGACTCTCAATTGCGTCCACGTACCGTCAAGTTAGAGAAAATATTGTAGATAGAATATTCTTTTCTCTTCCCTGTGAAAGGAGGGTTTTTTTTTGCACTTCAATTTTTTCGAGCTTTCATTAAAAAAAACCGGTGTTTTATCTATCTTTTATTTTAAAACCGATCTTTTATTTTTAGACCGTTCACGATGCGTGTGCATGCCTTTGTTTGTTAATTTTATATTTGTTATGCATTGGTTTCTGCTCCTCTGGTGCTTTGTTTTCATTTTCACTCTTTTTGGTAAGCGACATTGTTGTTAGTGGCAAACCGCTATTACTATCTTTCCTTAACTCTCTCTGCTGCACTGTTGTTGCTTAATCTGCTCTCTGCCTTTTGCGTGCGCTAATTTCTTTTGCTGCCCACATACATACACGCGAAGTGTGCCGGTTACCACTGTCTTCGAGGCAATAAACATGCACTCCAGCCGGTACCACGACAGGCTAGAGCTCCACAGAAATCGCCTAGCCAAGGCACTGTCCAGAACTTACCCACCAAGAAGGCTCCACAGGAGACAGCCGAAGGACCTCATCCTACGGTCCCCCTTGACGAGAGTCAGGAGATGATGATGATCTCATAATTGTTATTTTGTAAATTGTTGTTGTATTTTTGTTTTTGTGACAGCTAACCTTTGTTAGCCGGCGCGCCTGCAAGGGCTGAATTAATTGCGATCAAGTTGACAAAGGAGTTCTCAGCTACTCCGTATACCTTAAAAAGAAAAAAAGAAAAACTTATAGTAAAGTTCACGCTTGATCATATATTAAGGAAACACAGAGAATATAGGTTTGTACTTATCAGGATTTATCAATACGAAACGGATGATGAGCAGATCCGGCTCGAAGGAAGTCACCTGGATTCCATTCACGGTGACCTGTAGAGTCTCCACGGATTTCCTGCTGCTCAACAGGACAGCCTCGGTTTTGTGCGCCGCAATTTACAGACCGACATTCTCCAACCAACCACTTTGCCTGTAGCTCTGTCAGTGTCTTGGCGACTGCTGTTATTGCCACATTATCTGCAAAGCAGTGCAACTCAGCTCATATTGGTTTGCTGATGCCCAAGATCCCATCGGTCCAAGTACCGATCCTTGAGGAACACCTTATTGGGCCAGCTTCTGTGGCGAACCAAAGGACGCGGTCTCTGAAGTAACTACCTACAGCGATCCTCAGATACTCTGGGATAGCCATGTTGTGCATAGCCACTTAAATCGTGGGCCATCTTGCAGCGTTTTTGACGTCCAGCGTGATGATAGCGCAGTACTCCTTCCTACCGCCAAACCATCTGTCACCGTCGAGAGCATTTTTAGCTATGTATACAACAGCCGAGAGGGCATCAAGGGTACTTTTTCCCTTCCAGAAGCCGTACTGCTGTCTACTCAGTCCATTGGGGCTCTCTGTTATTGCTTCTATGGGAGCATACAGGATACGCTCGAATAGCTTACCTACTATATCCAACAGACATAGTGGGCGGAAGTTGCATGCACCATGTGCTTGCCTCTCACCTTTCGGCAATAGTTCTAATTTTTGGGTTTTCCATCGCTTGGGAAAGACTCCATCCATGAGACATTGCTGGAAAGTGTCCCTGAAGATTTGGATCTGGCCAGCGCCAAAGCCTTGATCACTACCCCCGGAAACCCATCCAGGCCAGAAGCTTTGTTGGCTTTTATACGCCTAGCTGCCTCGACTACTTCCCTTACTGATTCGCAAGGGAAGGGAGACGTAGTGATATCTTCTAATGGCTGCCATAGCGTGGTTTACCCTCGGAACAGCTCCGCCACAATATTGGCCATCTCAATGGGTTCCGATGGAGCACCCTCCCTCTTCCTTATCTTACAGCTAACGAGCTTGTATGCGAGTCCCCAGGGATCATCGGCTACGTTCTAGCAGCTCATTAAAGGCGCGCACTTTGGCAGCCAATATTCCTTTTTTGAGCTCTTCACGCTTGACCCTGTAGACCAGAAGATGTTCTGCGTGGCTAGTCTCCTAGTCCTGTGGTAGTCCTGCCGAAGCTAGTGTAAGGAGTCGTTCCTCCAGTGGACAGGACTCTTACACTTCACCTTGGTTTTTCTTCATAAGGTCAGCCGCCATTGTCTCCGCATAGCTCCTTGAGATTGTTAGGAACTCGATTTGATATGCCAGCATATCATTATTGATCTTCCTAGCATCCCAAGCTTGACCGAGTGTCTTCCTCCGCAAACACAGTCTGTCGTTCGCTACTAAGCATCTGCTGACGAAGGTGACACCAATGTACGATGTGCCCCTGTCGTTGTCGAAAGACAGCTTACAGCCGTCATTAAGCAGGACCAGGTGAAGCAGAAACATGGCGTCGGTCACAGCTCGCCCTCTGGAGTTGGAGACCCGGCTGCCCCATTCGGTCGCCCACATTTGATTAACGAATATGCAATCCCACGCATTGCATCGATCGGCTGATCCTGTATGTGAAGGGGGCTGCAAAGCTTGATAGCCGCCTTACGCGACTCATCATGGATCAGATCCGAGTTATTGCAAGCATGAATATATGGTTCGCTGAGGAGCATCATTGCGCTCTACTGCTGTCTAAACAAAAAGACTCTGAGAAGCAGCTCGGTGATTGACATTAAGCTTAATAATTTGTATCTGATTAAATATTATAGTGGCTCTTAGCTCCATTTAGGTAACGTGACCAGTACATTTGTGCACTGTCACTATCTGGGTTCCATGCTGCATTTTACGCAGACCGCCAACTGCATCTGGATTAACCGTGATGCACTGGAACTGGGAGGTAAGCCAGCCGATGAGCTCCTCTGCTATTGTAGCCTCATCCATTCCGCTGATGGAAAGAGCCATCCTCTGTGCCCCAGTGCGAACCGTTTCCGTTTCCTTCAGAAACTCCTTGATAGCTCCTCTAGATGTAGGTGCACTCTCTGCTGCTTTGGTTCCCCCAATTAATTAAGAATAAATAATAAAAAAAAAATAAAAAACAAATTTTTATTAAAGTAAATTCAAATATGAATTTAAATCGCGCGCCAACTGTCAGCGCCGTTGATTTGCCAACGCTATTAACTGTTTCAGCAGCTGGATCAAGCACAACAAACCCAAAAAAACACCTGTGCCACTCTGGATTTCGCGTTATGAGCACCTTTCGATTGCGTGGGCAAGAGCTGTGCAGAACCACCGTGCGTGTACAGCCAATTATTCGGCAAATCCAGCTCGATTAGTTTAAAAAAAATCGCGCAGCGCCACCTTTTCACATCTTAAAAGGCGGGAATATTTTACTCACTCTCCCTTATTTACTCTTCCTTTGTTCGTGTGTTTTTCTGTGTGTGTATTACATAGCTTTTATGTAATGGGTGCCTGGTGAAGCGTTTTAACTTCTAACTTTTGTCCATCTCCTATTCTGACTTCTGCTCATCTCCTATTCTGACTTCTGCTCCTCCAGGGTATCCTCTATTGTTTTCGTAAAGAACGTGTCTGCCGCTGGCCAAGTGTTCCGTCTTAACGCCCCTCCCCCGGTTCCTATTTCGGCCTCGTACTTATTTGGGCCGCATATACTTTTCCTATTTTCGTTTTCTTTTATGTCCGAGTCACTGCTCGGGCGCCACCTGTAAGGTAGTGTCTCGAGCTGGGGTGAGTTCAGTCGCGCCTGGCCCCTTTACTAGAAATGTTTAAATCACTAAGACCAGAGACGAAAACAGAAGAGTGCACTTCCGAGATGGGGGTCATCGGAAAGACGAACACGTGGTGTTCTTTCAGACGGCGTGGCCGGCTGGATTCCCCTATACGACGTGCGTTCGCTGTGCTAGCGATAGCGTGCAAGGGCTATTGACGCGCATCTAGGGGCCGCTTCCACTTCTCGGTTGATCTCGGAGCCGGGTGTGGACCAACAGCTATCGAGACCAACGACTTGCAGCTGCTGGGTATTGAGCTTCTGGCACACCAGCGGAACTCCGGAACACAGTCTTGCGTTTCGCCCTTGCACGCACGCGCTCACACACACGCAATCGCACGCCCCTTCCCGCCAGTCACGCCCACTGGTCTCTCTCTTTTCACTTCTGCCCTTGGATCTCCATGTTCTTGCCCCCCCTACGCACCGTCTCACTATTTTGCACGAAAAACGGGCCCTGCCTAAGAGTCTCCCAACAACTGGTTCACTCACCTTGTCCACGCGTCCTCCTGTGTCCTAGATGTTCGTCTTTTTCTTTATTATCACTCACGTAGTTTTTACTTTTCACTCCCGCACTCTTTTAACGTCCCGACTTGATTAATTGTTGTCCACGTGCCAAAATTTAACTCAACTTCCAAAAGCCGAAGTTAGATTTGGCAGCGGATAACGCACTTTACGGCAGCGCAAGCACATCGTAGCTTCCCATTTCCTCTCCGTTACCTGCAAGCTTTCTGCTCTGTTATTTTCGTTGGACATTCGGGTGTGGCTAATTTCTAATTTTTAAGTCTCTTTAGAGGTAGCCAAATGACTCGTCATCACTTCAGTGACGTATAAACAATGATACATGAAATTCCTACTGTCCATTTCATAACAAAGTCAAATGTGTACAATCTTCCTTATGTTCAACGGCGGGACTTCATAAGTCTGGATCTGGATCTCAGAAACTATTAAAGCTAGAGTCCTTAAATTTTGTGACAACATCCGTGTATGTTGCAGTGTTTCAAAGTAAATCAGTAATAACAATTTAAAATCCACAATATACATCCAACAACCTCACATGACATATACCTTGCCACGGGTGTTTTCTGAAAATTTCATTTAAGTCGGACTATAAATAAGTGAGATATGAAACGAATTAAACTCAATTTCCATACTTAAGAAGACCTAATTTACGCAAGCATACCGAAGTTCAAATCTAGCGTCGGACACACAGCATTTTAGTAAACTTTTTATTTACATAAAATGGTAACAGAATTGGCTCACAATGCAACTTTGCCGATCGGATAAGAAGTGAGGCAGTGGCTTAGTGGTTAGAGTGGCGGATGGCAGCTCTTAAAAATTGTGTGTGAGTGGACGTTTCATGTCTTATTCGCGACTAGTGCAACTTTTCATTTCATTTAGTTTTTTTTGGTAATTTTTTTTTGTTTAATCTTATAATCTAAAAGGAAAACTCCCGTCGAGAGGGTTGTGATACACCCGATACTTAACATACATGCTAAATCATTTAATTAAAAATCGATAAAAAAAAAGTTTTCAAAAATTTGATTTCATATTTGTATAAATGTTTGAGTGGGACGCCGATCCATACATGTCTACATATCCACATGTATGTATTGGCGTCCCACTCTAACACACATCAATTGCCGCATTCGGCACACATGTGCAAAATACGGCAAAGTAAATAAAAGTATTCTAATTCTATATTTTGCGTACCAAAAATTAAAAAGGCGACTCGCGCCCCTTTGACCTTATTGTTTGTCGAGCTTTTAAATAGAAAGAAAATAATTGGGAGATTAATAAGAAAGAAAGAAAAAAGTCATTTCACATATTGATCGCGGCAGTAATCGAACCCCGAATACTGTCAACTTCATTGGCCTAAAAATGGAAATTGAATCGAAAATTGAATTTGTGCGTTTCGTTTGAATATTGTATACAGCTTATAGCATTTATATTTTTTAATTCATAATAATAACACAGGCCCACAAAAAAAAGATTCATGATCTGGGTATTCGGCATATGCAGTCATATGTATTTTGGGTCGCTGAATCCGTATCCGAGGCCAGAATTTGCCATCACATCTGGACTTCTGGAATATTGCCTCAAAGATATAGAATCCTGGTCTGGGCACGCGATATATTATTTAACATATAACATATATATAATGTTATTTTGAGCTTCTTAGGCCAAATCCGAAGTCAAAATTTACACTTGACGTCTAAGTTTCGACTTAACCTCAAAAACTCGAAACATTTTTGAAGCCTCAAAAAATAATGTGGTCCATTTTTCAAGTTTTTTGAGGTTAAATCGAAACTTAGACATCAAGTGTAAATTATGACTTCGGATTCGGCTTTAGAAAGACAAAATCAATGCTAAATCACATATCGCGTGCCCAGATAAAGATTCTATAACTTTAAGGCAATATTCAAAGGTTTTTCAGTTTTTTGAGGTTATGTCGAAGTCCAGACGTAATGGCGAAATTTTGACCTCGGATTCGGATTCAGCAACCCAAAATACATAACTGCATATTTTGCAGACCCAGATCATGAAACTTTTTTTTTGTGGACCTGTGTTAGTTTGCCGGCACCGGCGCCGATTTCGTACACCAGAGTGCGGAGGACCTGTCCAACTCTGTATAGAATTTTATCTTCCGTTTGGAGTTGCTCCAGAAGCAGTATCGGGGTTCTTAGGCAGAAATCGTTAGAACTATCCGCGTTCGCCTTACCAGGCGCACACTTTGTCTACGCAATGGACATTATTAACTGAGATGAGCTACGGCATAAGATAGCGGAAGCGGAACCTTCAAGTCTTGTGCCCTCGAGGTGATTTTTTTTTCGATAATTTGGACGTTGAATACAATGAATGTATTAACAAGTGGTCCACCGACATCACGCCGATTCTTGTTTCGCGCGGAAACTAGATGAAATCCACCTCCCGCCTACCTACACGGAAACTCGGTAGAAAAGCAAATAGAACGCGAGGAGATAGGGATAAAAAAATTAAAAAGATGATACGATAGAACGCGACAGTCAAATAGAAAAAAAAATATAGAACAGAAATATCGAGGAAGATTATAATACGAATTAATAATTACGTTCTAAATTGGCAAAGCCTTAAGACTTCACAGCAGCGATAGAGTTAGTGCTATTTATGAGCTGCTTAAATTTATTGTAGTCCGAACATAAAACCCTGAACGGATTGTAATAACGAGTAATTCTGCAAGGGACCTAGAAGTGAAGCTACCTTACCAGGGCCTCACTGTCAATGTCACCTTGCATAAAGTTGTCAGTCTTAAATTTTCATCCCAGTTTAGGCCATGCAAGACAAAGAGTAAAAAATTCTTGTGTACAGATTCGATGTGTTCCTATGAATAGTGTACTGGAGACACCACACGCATGAACCGTGTTCGAGAATGGGACGAACAAATGATACGTAGTGGGTTTTTGTAAGATAACGATCGTCGGATTTCTTTGACAATCTCTTAATAAAGCCTAGGAAACCCATGGCTTTATTGACCAAATTTGTAATATGATTGGTTTTCGATCCAAGCGGACCCCCAGATCATCAATTAAGGTGAACCTTTCCAAGCTTGCACTTATAACTGTTAAGGTTCAACAAATTGGCACAACATCAAGAATTGAAACTATTTATTTAGGTCGGCTTGTAAGTGTGAGTGAGTGTGCTCATCTTTAACAGAGTAACAAAGCTTTACATCATCCGCATACATGAGTATACGGGAGCTAGGTATGACCAAACGAAGGTCTTTGATGAAAAGCGTCAAAAGTAGGGGATCAAGATGACTCCCGAGGGGATCACTAGATTTGGCAAGAAGTGGGTTTGAGAGGGTGGTTTTAAGTTCTTTAAGTTCTGTCAGTCAGATAGCTAACAATCCAACTAAGAAGGTTTGGTGAAAAGCCTAGAAGGTCAAGCCTATGTACTGAGTCAAAAGCTTTACTGAAATCAGTATAAGTAACATCAATTTGAAGATTTTCCTGAAATCCTTTTACCACATAGTGTTTCAGCTCAAGAAGATTTGTCGTAGTTAAACGACTTTTAATGAATCCTTGTTGAAAAGGATATACAGAAATAATGCAAGTGAGGAGTTATAACATTCTCGAAAAGTTTTTGTATAGCCGATTACTTAAGATTAAATGTTTTTTCCATTTATGCATTCTCAAAAAAATTTTTAAAACTTGCGGTTTGAAATTACCGCGCAAGCAAAGTCAACTGTATTTTAATAGTAAATATAATGTCTTTGTCTTGCATTATTGCATTTCCTTCGTTGTTTATTACAAAATTTTGCTTTTGCATGATATTCATTATTTTATCAATTTTTTCGTTATTCAATAAAAATTTCGGAACTATTTTAAGTTTGGATAATAATAAACTTTCCGCAATATTACTTAACTATAATATAGTTAAATCCATATTAGCATTTATTCTTGTTATTTGTTTTCATTTGATTGTTTGTTGATTGAATTTTGAGTTAGCTTAAGATGATTTTCAATATTTATTTGTTTTTTTATTTATATGATCTATGATATTTTTGAATTTAATAAGAATTTCGTTATTAAAGTGCAATTGGTTCTGTGTATTAGTTTGTAGATCTTCTGAATCTTGTTTCAATATTTTAATCTTTTTTTGTATCTCTTGCTCGTCTGTCTCGTCCATGTCGCCTGTAAAGACTTTAATCATGGATCCTAACCCGTTAACTAGTCCTCTTTTGACCTTCGTATTGGTAAAAGACTGTTAAGGCGTTGCTGTAACTGTCGGATTTTGTGTTATAAGATAATGGTTAATTCATCTATTTTTTCCTCCCTTTTAAGGAAGTTAAGAGAATTACTAAAACTCTCAAAAGCGCGTTGATAGTCTGACAAATGAACAACGTGGTACACCCTTTTAAATGAGTGTATGGTCCTAGTCGTACCTAGTTGCATTGCCGCTACCGGTTGCTATCGTCTAAGAATCGTCTCAATACTAAAGACATTTTTGTGTTATTATTAAGTCTTATTTTTTTTTTATCTATCTTAGACTTGTGTATTTTTTATCTTTTGTGGGTCGTGAATGTGGGCCCCCATCCGTAAGTACAGTTTGTTTAGAAAATCTAGGGATTAATTTGCTTCGCCAATTTTCTTTCCGAAATACTACATCTTGAGTCTCTACCTGTATGGGGTCTCTTCTTTCCTTATTCAATTTTTCAATGTTTTGCAGTTATATGTATTTTGGGTCGCTGATTCCGATGTTGAAGTTTGGACGTGATAGGCACGTTTTGACTTCAGATTCGGATTAGGAAGGTCAAAGAACATATATAAAGATATATCGCAGTACCCGATCATTGCCACCCATTATTTTATAGGGCTCCAAGAATTTTTCGAGTTTTTTGAGGTTAAATCAAAACTTAGACGTCTAGTGTAAATTTTGACTTCGGACTCGAACTAAGAATGTCAAAATACATATTAAAGCATATATCGCATGCCAAGATCAGGATTCTACATATTTTGGGGCATATTTAAAGGTTTTTCAGGTTTTTGAGGTTATGTCGAAATCCAGACGTGATGGAGAATTTCTGACGCCTGATTCGGCGACCCAAAATGCATATAATTGCATATGCCGCATACCCAGATTATGACACTTTTTTTGTGGGCCTGTGTAGTCAATCAGTTTTTGCAGATAATCGTGTTCGTCACTAAAGTAAACAGTTTGTTGAAACGTGTGTGTACGAGCCGCAAATAGCTCATAGGGAGTTAATTTTTTTGCCGAGTGAATTGCGTTATTATAAGTAATAAATGCTTCAGCTAGGACTTCCTCATGATCTATCTGTAGTTTCTTTCTTTTCTTTCCTTCCACAATGATACGATATACTTCAGTTATCGTAGAATGCAGTCTTTCGATTGGAGAATTACTAGAAGATTGTTGGAAAGATGTAACATATCGTTCTATATTATTGTATATTGCTGACAGAAATCTTTTAAATGGTTTGAATTATATTCAGCACCCTGATCGTACACAATCTTCTTGGGTATACCATAGGCTACAATAAAGCGCCTAATAGTACCTACTACATTGACTGCGTCTCTTGCTGGAATTGTGTACCCACAAGCGAATCTAGAAAATTTATCGATAATTGTAACGACATTAATTGTGTATAAATCAGTGTGGAAATTTTTGTTTTCATGTTCGGAAAGTAAAATTGTCTTTTTAAGTGGGCTACAGTTTGGTCAATACCTTCCTTTATGTGATAGTTCTCTATTTGAAATTCTTGGTCTTTTACTTCTAATAGATCCGTTTAAAAGTCAGTTCATCTTAAAACGTTGTATATCTTACTGTTTGCAAAGAATTTTTTATAGTTATCCTGAATTTAAGAAAAAATGTCGTCGGGTGCGAAAACTGCGGTGGTTTCATTGGGTTTTTAAGTATTTCTTCAAAATTTGAGTTATTTTTTCTTCGTTGAAAGCTAGTTTGCAAATTTTTATGTCGATTTTTTTCGTTTAAATATGTTCAGTTATACTTTCTGAAGGAAGACCATACCTAAATACTAACTGGTAGTTAAAGTCGTTTACAGGTTTTTCCGAAATATAGATGTAGTCATCTAAATTTTTTTTGTCATTTAAATTTATTTAACTGCCCATATTATTGCTAACATTTCTTTCTGATACGTTCTGTATCAGACAACGTTCTACTAGCAAAACAGACTGGTTTGTCTGAACCCAATGGGCCTTGTGACAGTACAGCTCCAAGCGCAACATTACTTGCGTCCGTCGTTAAATTAAATCTTTTAGAAAAATCTGGTTATTGGAGTAGGGGATCATTGCAAAAAGTGTCTTGCATATCTCGAAGGTGTCAACATATTCTTGATCCATCTGTAAGTGGCTTAGTAATTCTGGCCATATCCTTGATAAATTTTCTATAATAGACGAGTAGTCCTAAGAAGGATCTAATTTCACGTTTAGAGCGTGGCAAGGGAAATTTGTTAATAGCGACTATTTTGTCCGGGTTGGGTTTGATACTCTGGTCTGTGACAATGTGTCCCAAGAATTCTGTTTGCTTCCTTAAAAATTTTGTTTTTTGAGAATGTAACTTCAGTTTAGCTTCATTTATTTTAGAGAATACTTCTTTAAGGTCTGAAATGTATTGTTGAAAACAGCGAAAACAATTATATCGTCGAGGTAAACCAAACAACATCTTTCTTTTAGGTCACCTAAAACGTTGTTCATGACCCTTTGAAACGTTGCTGGGTCATTTGTCAATCCGAATAGCATTCTGACAAATTCATAGTGTTCGTCCATTGCCGTAAAGGCTGTTTTTGGAATGTCCTTTGATTCCATCAGTATCTGTTGATAACCACTAGCCAAGTCTAATGTTGAAAAATATCTAGCTCTCCCTATTTTATCAAGTACCTCATTTATGTAAAGTATGGAATATCAATTTTTAACGGTCTTTTCATTAAATTTTCTGTAGTCAATCACCAATCTCCATTTTTGTTGTTGTTCTTGGAAACCAACCAAACAGGTGAGTTCCATGGCGAGTGACTCTCCCTAATGATCCTTTGGGATAACATATTTTGGATGTGGTCACTTATTTCTTGTTATTCCTGATAAGAGTATCTAAAAGGTTTACTATACAGGGGTATATCGTCTGTAGTTTTTAGCCCATTGATATTAAAAAAACTCATGGTCGATTGTGTTTGCCGGAACGAGCTTGTGCGTAACAAGCCCCGACCCCATAAACTATATATATTCTGAATCAGTATCAACAGCCGAGTCGATTGAGCCATGTTTGTCTGTATGAACGCCTGGATCTCAGCAACTATAAGAGCTAGAGCCATAACATTTTGTGACAACACACGTGTATATTCAGGTGTCTCAAAGTTTTTTTTTTAAATTTGGCCACGCTCCTTCCCGCCTCTGTAAATCAGTTATAACAATATAATATACACAATATACACCCAACAACAAAAGTTGTACATCTCACATGACAAATACCTTTTCACGGGTGTTTTCTGAAAATTTAATTTAAATCGGACTAAAAATAAGTGAGATATGATCCAAATTAACCTTAATTTGAACATATACTTATGCGCATATTAAGACCTAATTTACACAAGCAGACCGAAGTTCAAATCTAGCGTTGGACAGCGGTCCCTAAAGATTTTGTGTGTGCGTGCGTGATTTCGAGTCCCATGCGCGGCCGGTGCGACTTTTTATTTTAATTACTTATTTTTTTGGTTATTAATTTATTCTTATAAGCTAAAAGGAAAACTACAGTTATTTAATTAAATATTGTAGTAGGCAACATAGTCTTTATTTTTATTTTAAGTCATATTTTATTACAATTTCTTATTTTTAACTTCGCTTCGCTTCGAGATCACACTTCAAAACAAACTTTCCGCTTCTTATTAATCGTACATTGCATTCGATATATCGATGCTATACATGGTTGCTTATAGCAATAGATCGATAACAAACCGCTGTTATTCTATATGATAGTTACGTTGATACAATATGTGTTTACCTTACATGCTATGTTATCTAGATCTATTACAATTCGACCATCCTGATTAAAAGATAGCGCTCTATCTGTCTCTTATTCTTGTAACATACATTAAATATTTTAGATTTTTATCCAAGGCTTTATATGATGCGCACTCCATACCCCTTGATACGGGTTTCGAGCTAATTGAAAACCATTGTGGCAGTCACGATACATCGCGAACAAGTTCCGCCAATCGATACTTAAGTCGATGACAGATCAGCTGCAATCGAGTTAGAAACTATCTCTAAGAAAGCGACGCGCAAAAAATAAGTTGACACATTATCACACAATTGTTAAGATTAAAAAACTATAGAATTAAGTTAAATGAAGAAATGAATAAATAAATTATAATTTCCCGCTTAATTCCATATGGGGACCCCGACGCAAGAACATAAGCGTAATTCTTTTGAATATCAATTGCTAAAATTGGCTGATGCAATCACGCACACATTTGCGCACTGCACACTCAGTCAAACAATTGTGAAATTCAAAAGCGCGCAATAAAACACCGTGAATATGTCTACACCACAGGAACAACGCGGCGACGTCGTAGATAACACGAGACAACCAGTCACATCAACTTCTGCACAGTCTCAGCCGCCAGAAATTTACCGTGTAGGTGTCAAGCCACCAGCATTTTGCAAGGAACAACCGGACTTATTCTTTACTCAATTGGAATCGAAGTTTGCACTTGCTGGCATAACATCGGATGCTACAAAATACCATCATGTCATTGCATCATTGGAGCCGCAGCATTTCATACATATTGATGATATCATGCGCGATCCTTCAGTGATCAACAAATATGGTGCAATCAAAGATGCCCTGATTAAGGAATACACCGATTCTGATGAGCGCAAACTAAACAAACTCATCCATGAAATGCAGTTAGGCGACCTGAAGCCTTCGCAATCGTTGAAACGTGCGAGGAAGCTAGCACAAAACAATGTATCCGAGAAGGTTATCAAAACACTCTGGTTGGAAAAACTTCCGGACAACGTTCGCGCTATCGCATCTATTATTGACGGCGACTTAACCAAAGTGTCTCTGGCAGCGGATAAAGTAATGGAGGCTCAGACCAAACCTTCCATTTCGGCGGCACATGAAGCTAACAACGATCTACTGGCAGAAATTGACGCTCTGCGCAAGGAAATAAAGCAGATGAAATCCAATACTTCGACAAAAGACCGCTCAAACAACATTTCCAAATCTAGTTCGCCATTTTGTTACTACCACGCCAGGTTTGGCGCCAAAGCGAAGAAGTGCGTAGAGCCCTGCGAATTTCAAAAACTTGCTGCAAAAAAACTAAAGCCCACTTCGACAGCAGCGGTCAACGAAGTGGGAGCTAATGAAAGCCGCAGATTATTCGTAACAGATAAAACAACTAAAGTCCATTTTTTAGTCGACACCGGAGCTGATTTTTTCATTTTACCACCCACAGATCGTAGCTCTGAGACAACAAACAAACTGTATGCTGCAAACGGAACCCCAATCAAGACATTTGGCACCAAAATTGCTTCACTCAACTTTGGCTTGAACAAGAACATGAGCTGGCAATTCATCATCGCTGACGTCACCAAACCAATTATTGGAGCCGATTTCCTTCATGCATACAATCTAGTCGTAGATCTACGCCGTAAGCTCCTCATCGACAGCTCTACAAAGCTCTTCGCCAGAGGATCCATCTGCAGTGTGGAAGTAGAAAAAATGCACATAGTTTCGCCCAGAAATAATGAACGCTACGAAGCACTTCTGCGCGAATACAGCGATCTGGCGAAACCATGCAACTTTAATTCAAGGAACACCAAGACTGCTGTTCAGCACCACATCTTCACAAAGGATCAACCAGTAGTCAGCAAAGCGCGTCGATTAAATCCAGAGAAGTTAGCAATCGCCAAAATAGAATTCGACTACATGCTAAAGCAAGGCATTTGTAGCCCCGGCAGCAGTCAATAGGCTAGCTCATTGCACATGGTGGCTGAGAAGACCAAAAATGAATGGCGCCCTGGAGACTACAGACGGCTGAATCATGTCACAAGGCCTGACAGGTATCTACTGCCACATATTCATGACTTCTCATACAAGCTTTTTTCAACAATCGAACTGGAAAGGGCATATCATCAGATCCCAATCGCACCTGAGCATCGCAACAAAACGGCCATCATTACGCCATTCGGGCTTTACGAATTCAAGGTAATGACTTTTGGGCTATGCAACGCGAGCCAAACGTTCCAACGCTTCATGGATCAAATATTTCGCGATATGGATTATGTAATCGTTTACATAGACGACATCTGTATAGCATCTCAAAACGCTGAAGAGCACTTCCAACACGTGAGGAACGTCTTCAATCGATTGCGACAAAATGGACTGCGCATAAATGCTTCAAAATGCATTTTCGGTCAAGAGCAAGTAAATTTCCTTGGATACCGAATCTCAAAAGAGGGAATTATTCCAATGAAGGATCGAGTTGCAGCAATTACGGACTTCCAGAAGCCAAAGTTGGCACATGAGCTTAAAAGTTTTCTTGCAATGCTCAACGTATATAGGCGTTGCTTACCAAACGCTGCATACAAACAAGGGGTGCTACAAAGACTCATAAAAGGCAATCGGAAGAAAGACAAAACACCCATTGTATGGAACGAAGAGGCTTTACAAATGTTTGAGCAGTGTAAGCTCGATTTGGCTCAAGTCACAGCATTAGCGCATCCATCTACCAATGCAAAGCTAGTCCTACACGTGGACGCCAGCAACTTTTGTGTAGGTGCAGCATTAAACGAATACTCAAATGGCAGTCTCAAGCCCCTGGGTTTTTACTCGAAGAGGATTTCGGATTCACAAAAGAAGCAAAGCACATATGATCGGGAGCTTCTAGCAATCTACCTGGCAGTGAAATACTTCGCTCACATGATTGAAGGCCGCAGCTGTACGATACTAACTGATCACAAGCCTCTCACTTTTGCATTTCAACAGAATCCAGAAAAGACCACGCCTAAGCAAATACGCCAATTTAGCTTCATCAGCGAACACACTACAGATATTCAGCACATTCCTGGCAAAGATAATATCGTGGCCGATGTACTCTCCAGGGTGGAAGCTATTTTCAACGAGGATCAAATCGACTTCGAAATACTGGCTGAGAGTCAACAAACGGATGAGGAATTGAAAGAGCAGCTCCATAGTCCTGCTTTGCAACTCAAACAAATTCAACTAACTGGCTCCAAGGCACCACTGTACTGCGATACAGCTCAGAATCGAATCCGTCCATATAACACAGGATTTTCGTAAGCAAATTTTTAACTCACTGCACAAGTTATCGCATCCAGGCAAGCGGGCTACCGTAAGGCTTATCACCGAACGTTTCGTGTGGAAGGACATGAAAAGAGACATCGCGCGCTGGGTTAACAACTGCATCAACTGTCAGCGAGCTAAAATCGGACGGCACAACAAGGCCGCTTTGCAGAAATTCAACCTTCCTGACAAACGATTCGAGCATATATAAACGTCGATATAATCGGACCTTTGCCGATATCGGACAATTTCAAATATTGCCTTACTTGTATAGATCGATTTACTCGATGGCCGACTGCAATACCAATAGCTGATATAACAGCAGAGACGGTTGCAAAGGCCCTGCTCGGTGGCTGGATCGCATAATTTGGCTTGCCACGCTTTATTACCACCGACCAAGGGCGACAATTTGAGTCAAAGCTTTTTAGGGAACTCACAAAATTAACCGGATCTAAGCACCTGCGGACAACGGCCTACCACCCGCAAGCAAATGGCTTAGTGGAGAGAATGCACAGGACCTTAAAGAGCGCAATCAAATGTCACACTAACTCCAACTGGCCAGATAGCATTCCTATTGTACTCCTTGGCTTACGAGCTACAATAAAAGAAGATCTCAACGCTACACCGGCTGAGCATGTTTACGGAACCACTCTACGGCTGCCTGGAGAATTTTTCGACAAGCCATCGGAGGAATATATCGAAAGCGAATTTATTGGACATTTAAGAGCGACAATGGCACAGCTGAAACCCATCGACACCTGCTCGCACGTTTTCTTAAGGGATGACACAGTCAAAGCTCCACTTAAATCGCCATACGACGGCCCATTTCAAGTTCTTGAGCGAAACGATAAGAATTTCATCATCGACATCAACGGCAAGCGCACAACGGTTACAATCGATCGCATTAAAGCTGCGTTTACAGCTCCAGCATCTTCTCCTGCTACTGATCAACCAATAAGTAACCAGCAACGACCTCCGGAGAAACAAACAACACGCAGTGGCCGAGAAGTCAATCTACCAGGAAGGTATTTAAGTTCGTTGACCAGCAGCAGCATCGGAGGGGGAGTAGATGTGGCAGTCACGATACATCGCGAACAAGTTCCGCCAATCGGTACTTAAGTCGATGACAGATCAGCTGCAATCGAGTTAGAAACTATCTCTAAGAAAGCGACGCGCAAAAAATAAGTTGACACATTATCACACAATTGTTTAGATTAAAAAACTATAGAATTAAGTTAAATGAAGAAATGAACAAATAAATTATAATTTCCCGCTTAATTCCATACCATCAACGTCCTGCAATATATATCTATCATTCTTTAACACCTTAAATTAGAACCGGAAAAAGATCGATATTTCCGTTAATTCATTTATCGATATTTTTCATTAATATATCGATATATCGAAGTTTTTTAGTCGGCAAGCTTAACATATTCAAAAAGTGAATCAAAATTATACTTATTTAAACAAAAACATTTTATTTGTTATTCATTCTCTTAATTCTAAAAATCTTCAAAAGAATATATCGAGTTCAACTCGGTAAAATTAACATTTCAAAATAAAGAAATATGTATGTGGTTTCTCTTAGTGATGTCTTATTGGGAAAATATCGAATATCGATGTATAAAAACTTCGATATTTTAAATATTTGATAAAAATATCGATATATCGTCGATATACTTTCCACCTCTACTTTAAATATTTTATACGAACCTTTCGTTTTAGGTATTAATTTTCTTGCTACCCCTGCTGTGCTATCAAAATTTTTTACCATTGCATAATCCCCCACACTATATTTGATCGCTATCTTTTTCTTTTCATTAAATGCCTTTTCATTATTTGCCTGTGCTAATACTTGATTTTTTTCACCTATTTCTCTAATATGCTCAAAATTCCGTTCAGTACTATTTTCTAACTCATTCATCATTTCTAACTTTGCTTCTAACTCACCACTAACCTTCACTTTCTGAGCTAATCCAAACAGCATTTCACTTGGAAATTTCTTTGTACTACAATGTTGCGTGCTATTCAACGTATATTCTACCTCCTCAATAACAGAGTCCCAATATTTTCCATTCTCAGGTTCCCTTAATTTAGAAATCATAGGTCCTAAACTTCTATTAATTCTCTCCATCTGTCCATTCGCCTGTGGAGAACCCGTAGCAATTTTAATATGTTTTACATTCAAATCGTTTAAAAATTCTTCAAAGTTCGCCGATGTAAAACAACTACCACGATCAGATATAATACAAGTTGGTTTACTATATGCCCTAAAATATTCTTTTAACGCGCTTATAACCTCCTAAGTGTTTGTTGTCTTAGTTGTATACAACCTTACAAATTTCGTAAACCCATCTACTACTACAAAAATATTTTTTTTTAATCTGCTTTTATCCACTGGACCTTAATGATCTATATGAATTATATCAAATGGTTTATTTCCTTTAGGTATACTGTGCAACAATCCTTCCCCTTTACCATATTTTGTTGAAAAAGCAATACACTTTAAACAATACTCAATGTGCTCCATAACTTTATTCTTCATATTCGGAAACCAATAACTTTTCACTATCGCACTTAACATCTTGTCTCTACCAATATGTCCAACTGATCATGATACTTGTACAGCACATGATCCTCCATCCTTTGTGGCACACAAAAGAATAATCTACCATCATTGGTTTTCCTAAACACAATGCCATTCCTCATTTCGTAAAGCTTATGCTCATTTTCCTCCAACAATCTTTTAATATTCTGTAACTTTTCATCTTTGGCCTGAGCAATTATTAAATTGGTTTCAAAACTATTTGTCTCAGTGATCATAATCGCATCATCTGCTAAGTGTATCTACATGCTGCATTTGTTTGCCCTCTCTATGCTTCAATTCATAATCAAATTCTTGTAACTCCAAAGCTCACCTGGCAATTCTCTGGTTAAGCTTAATCTTATTAAGCGTTAACGTTAAAGAATTACAATCTGTCACTATCCTAAAATGTCTGCCATGCAAATATATCCTAAATCTCCGCAACGCATATATAATTGCTAAAGTTTCTAATTCAAAACTATGGTATTTGGCTTCTGTTTCTGTTGTCCTTTTTGAAAAATAAAATACCGGATGCCATTTTCCATCATGCTCTTTTTGCATCAATACCCCCCCAAATCCTAATGCACTGGCATCACAATCAAGATCAGTTTCCTTCTTATGATCAAACATGGCCAAAACCGGTGCCTCAACTAAATTATCCTTTAACTGCTGAAAACTATCTAACTCTTTTTTCTCAAATTTAAACTTTTCATCCTTTCTTAATAACTCATATAACGGTTTCGCAATCGTCGAAAAGTTTTTTATAAATCTTCTAAAATAAGAACACAACCCCAGAAAACTATGCACTGACTGCGTTTTCACTGCTATGGGAAAATTTTTAACTGCTTCCAATCCCTTTCCTTCTGCTCTAATGCCATCTTTAGCTATCTCAAATCCCAAGTAGTTAACCTTATCCTGTAAAAATTCACACTTGTCAACCTTAATTCTAGTTGGTTTTTCACTAAACGCTTAAGGACTTCTTTCAAAATTAGTAAATCTTCCTTCATACCCACACTCGCAATCATAATATCATCCATATACGAGGGTCGTTTGATAAGTCCGTGACTTTTTGAATAAAATATATTTTTTTCGTCAAAGAAGCGTTTTATTTCTCAACATAATCTCCTTTTAGCTCTATACATTTAGTCCAGCGTTTTTCCAATTTTTTTATTCCTTCCAAATAATAGGTTTTCTCAAGGCCCTCAAAATAGTCGTTTGTTTCTGTGATGACCCGAATCTCTTACCGCCGAGCCATTTCTTCATGTTTGGAAACAAAAAATAGTCACAGGGGGCTAAATCTGGAGAATATGCTGGATGGGGTAGCAGTTCGTAGCCCAATTTATGAAATTTTGCCATGCTGACACGAAATTCACTTTTTTCCATTTTCGTTAAAATTCACGAGATCGTCTGCTTTCAATGCCTATAAAACGCAAACCAAAAAATGCAGCTTTCTCAAAATTTTACAGTCAGCTGTTAATCGATAACTGCTGACAGGAGCAGTGTTGTATTTAGAGCAGGTGCGCGGCAAATACAAAAAGTCACGGACTTATCAAACGACCCTCGTATATTATAACCTTGTTTTCTTTTATCAAGTCCATAAATATATTATTAACAAATCTTTGAAAAACTTGTGGAGCTGTCTTCAACCCCATCGGCATTCTTAAAAATTCATATTGCCCTAAAGGGGTAACAAATGAAGTGTATTTTATCGATTCCTTATCCGTAAACACATGATAATAGCTATTTTTTAGATCCAGCTTCGTAAATACTGTTTTATTCACTAACCTATCAAGCAAATCATCTATTAGCGGTAAAGGATAGTTGTCTTTTATCACCACCTTATTAAGTCTCCTAAAATCAATACACATTCTTAACTCACCTGATTTCTTTTTAACTAACACTATTGGCGATGCATACTCTGAACTGCTCTCTCGTATTATACCATCCCTTATATACTCATCTAACATCACCTGTAATTTCTCTCTCTCTCTACATATGATAGCCTTCTTGGTGAACAACTAAAAGGTTTTGCATTCTCTACCGTAATATTCATTTCGCATTTAACCTTTGGCATAATAGGTTTTTCCGCATTAACATACATCGTTCTTAAAATTGTCTCTAATTCACATCGCACTTGCCATTCTACCTGCTCCCCAATGTTGTATGAATGTTCCATTACTTCATTGTCCAAAATGCAAATCTGTAATAGGGCTTCTTCAAAATCATCATTTATCTGCGCATGCCTTTTGTATTATCTTCTAACTCACACAATCTCTCACTAACTAATTCATTGTCTAATAGCATACTCCTACTCTTCATATCTAAGAATTCCTCATCTAACAATTTCTCTTCTAACTTTCTGCTATCTAACAATTTAACTAATTTTATTTGCTCCATTGGCACGTTTTTTACCAAATCTTCATCTTCCAATACACTAAGTTCTGCCTTCGTGTTTTCGTTTTGATTTTCACTCTACCGTAATAATTTTTAACGCCGTTAAATCAATTTTCAGATCAATTTTTTTCATAAAGTCTCTACCCAGAACTACTCCACACCTCATAGAATCGTCGGATACAATTATCAAATCAAAATATATTTTAACTTCTTGTTTCTTTACATAACATTGTGTTTTTCCAATAGCAATTAACTGGCTTCCATTTAGACCAAAATATTTTTTGTAGTTTTCCTGAAGATCCTCTCCATCAGGGACTAAACTTATTTTAATAAATGATACTGAACTTCCCGAATCTATGAGGGCTTCTGTAATAATTGACTTATTAATACCTTTGCTAAAATAAATTTCAACTGGTCTTACATAATTATTATCATCTTCCGATTTCCTCTTGGGACATTGAGCTACCAAATGCTCTGCAGATCCACATCCATAGCATGTTCCCTTCTCTCGAATTGGTAGCTTGCAATCTTTTTTCCAGTGCCCTTTTATATTGCAATTATAGCAACGCAACTCCTTCACTGCACCGCTCCGCGCTGTCTCCGATTTATCAAGACCTTTAGCATCACTCCGTTGCTGTACAGGAAGTATCATCCCAGCAAACACCCGCAAAACTTTTTCAGCACTCTCAAAACTCTGCAATTTTGCTTGCATGCGAAGATTACGAGGGTCGTTTGATAAGTCCGTGACTTTTTGTATTTGCCGCGCACCTGCTCTAAATACAACACTGCTCCTGTCAGCAGTTATCGATTAACAGCTGACTGTAAAATTTTGAGAAAGCTGCGTTTTTTGGTTTGCGTTTTATAGGCATTGAAAGCAGACGATCTCGTGAATTTTAACGAAAATGGAAAAAAGTGAATTTCGTGTGCTAATTAAGCATTATTTTTTGCGTAAAAAATCCATCACCGAAACCAAGGAAAGACTTGATAAATATTATGGGGACTCTGCACCATCAATTTCAATGGTTAAGAAATGGTTTACTGAGTTCCGTTGTGGTCGTACCAGTACAAGTGATGCCGAACGTTCAGGTCGCCCAAAAGAGGTCGTCATGCCAGAAATCGTCGACAAAATCCATGGAATGATATTGGATGATCGGAGAATGAAAGTGCGTGAGGTAGCTGAGGCTGTAGGCATCTCAACTGAACGGGTACATCACATTTTACATGAATATTTGGACATGAAAAAGCTTTCCGCGCGATGGGTGCCGCGATTGCTCACACACGACCATAAGCGCAACCGTGTGACCATTTCAAAGGAGTGTTTGGCGATGTTCAACCGCAATCCAAACGAATTTTTGCGCCGTTTCGTTACCGTAGACGAAACATGGATCCACCACACCACACCAGAGACCAAAGAACAATCAAGACAGTGGGTTTCTCCGGGTGAACGTGCACCAAAGAAGGCCAAGGTGGGTCTGTCGGCCAACAAGGTCATGGCCACAGTTTTTTGGGATGCACAAGGTATCATTCACATCGATTACCTTGAAAAGGGTAAAACGATCACCGGCGAATATTATTCAGAGCTTTTGGACAGATTCGATATTGAATTGAAGCAGAAACGACCGCATTTGGCGAAAAAAAAGTGCTGTTCCATCAGGACAATGCACAGGTGCACACGTGTGTAGTCAGCATGGCAAAATTTCATAAATTGGGCTACGAACTGCTACCCCATCCAGCATATTCTCCAGATTTAGCCCCCTGTGACTATTTTTTGTTTCCAAACATGAAGAAATGGCTCGGCGGTAAGAGATTCGGGTCAAATGAAGAGGTCATCACAGAAACAAACGACTATTTTGAGGGCCTTGAGAAAACCTATTATTTGGAAGGAATAAAAAAATTGGAAAAACGCTGGACTAAATGTATAGAGCTAAAAGGAGATTATGTTGAGAAATAAAACGCTTCTTTGACGAAAAAAATATATTTTATTCAAAAAGTCACGGACTTATCAAACGACCCTCGTATCTACTGGAATCCCTTCGATAATTCCATCCACCAACTCCTCTTCATCCATGTTAACGTCTCGCGCCTATTCAACCTTACTGTCATAGTAAGTTACAAAACTCTCTCCAAACTTTCAGTTACGACGTTCAAAATTGCGTCGTAATTCTCCTTTAGTTACTTTCCCATCAAATGCCAGTTTTAATTGCTGCAACAACTCCTCGAAGGGTTGAATAATGCGTGCTGGATCAGCATGCAGCCATTGAAGTGCAACACCTTTGAGTTTTGCCATGCACAATAAACGACATTGCATTTTGTTCAAATTAAATGCGCTAGCCACATTCTGCAACTGCATTATCCAATTACGCACCGACGTTTGACCAGTAAATTCTAACAGCACTTCGTTTGCCAGTAGAAACATGCTCGAAGACCCTGCAGCGTTGTCATCCGATCTCGCACCAATTTGAATTTCATCACCATTTGACATACCAGCGTCATCTTGTCGGGCATCTAAATTATTTACAAGCGCTGCTTCTTCTTGCTGCTCACCGCGATTCGCATTAACGCTATTGCGCAGTAGTAATTGCGTAATCATGTCGGTTGCTGCTCTTTTCTCTCTTTTCTTTGCGCCCCCAACATTGCATCATGAACCTCGGTTTCGTCCTCTGTTTCAGCTTGATCCATCATCAGAACACTGTCACGCTCCTCGATCGGTACTGCATTTAACCGCGCCAATAATTCTGCTTTGCCGCCTTTTGTTGGCAAGCCCAAATATGCCAACCATTTCTTTAATTGTGCCACCGACACTTCGGACCACTTCTGATATTGTAGTAGGCAATAAAGTCTTTATTTTTATTTTAAGTCTTTTCTTATTTTATTACAATTTCTTATTTTTAACTTCGCTTTAATTTTTCTTCTTTTTTCTACCGACGCTTCGAGATCACACTTCAAAACAAACTTTCCGCTTCTTATTAATCGTACATTGCATTCGATATATCGATGCTATACATGGTTGCTTATATCAATAGATCGATAACACACCGCTGTTATTCTATACGATAGTTAAGTTGATACAATATGTGTTTACCTTACATGCTATGTTATCTAAATCTATTACAATATTAATAAAAATAGTTTTCAAAAATTTAATCTCATGTTTTTATGCAATATATAAGACAATCAATGTATACGAATGTTAGAGCGGGACGCCGATACATGCATGTCTGCATTTGCACATTTATGTTTCGGCATCCCGCTCTAACACACATAAATTGCCGTATTCGGCACACACACGCAACTGTAAGATTTGTGCAACAGTCGGCAAAGTTTATGAAAGTGTTCTAATTACATATGTTGCGTGCCAAAAAATTAAAAAAATATTTTTTGTTAAGCTTTTATATTATTTAATAGAAAAGAAAGAAAAAAGGAAAAAGTGTCACACACATTGACCGCGGCAGCAATCGAACTGGAACACTGTCGACATCATTGGTCTTCGAATCTGGCACACACCCTAGCACACGCTAAGCTACTGTATAACTTCCGCCGCCGCTACTCCTCTTTGGCATTACCGAAAAATGTATAAACCAACTTATTGCCCTCTCGCTCTATCTAATGCTTATACAATACTTCTTGTCTATTCGTCTTTGCATTTTGTATGTGTTATTCTTCTTCTGTCTGTCAATTTGTGCGTGTCGTTCGAATTAAATAATAAGAATATAAAATTTATATTCTTAAATGCTTAATAATAATTCAAACAAACCAAAATTTGCATTATAAATAAGGGAAAATAAATTACACAGCCCCACATGGTATACGAGTACCATGATAATCCATGGCCTTCTACAGTCAGCACCTGACTGTAGCGTTCGACTGGTTTCTTATCTATATCTTCCCCGTTTCCTTCTTTCGATGAATCCATAGTCAGACTACTCTGATTTGCTCGTTCTGCATCGCACGTTGTGTAGACCTAGTGGTCATGCCTCTACGTGTATTGCCGCCTCTGCATTATCTTTTATTACGTCTATTGCTGTTTTGATCTGTGTTCTGATCAGGCGCTGGCATTATTGGATCAGTGGCGTTGTCTGCTGCATTTAATTCAGTGGCCAAATTATTGTTTGACAATGATAACTGTCTGGCTCTGCAAGGGTTTTTGCATGTGGGGCAAATAATTTGTACGAGGGTCGTTTGATAAGTCCGTGACTTTTTGTATTTGCCGCGCACCTGCTCTAAATACAACACTGCTCCTGTCAGCAGTTATCGATTAACAGCTGACTGTAAAATTTTGAGAAAGCTGCGTTTTTTGGTTTGCGTTTTATAGGCATTGAAAGCAGACGATCTCGTGAATTTTAACGAAAATGGAAAAAAGTGAATTTCGTGTCAGCATGGCAAAATTTCATAAATTGGGCTACGAACTGCTACCCCATCCAGCATATTCTCCAGATTTAGCCCCCTGTGACTATTTTTTGTTTCCAAACATGAAGAAATGGCTCGGCGGTAAGAGATTCGGGTCATCACAGAAACAAACGACTATTTTGAGGGCCTTGAGAAAACCTATTATTTGGAAGGAATAAAAAAATTGGAAAAACGCTGGACTAAATGTATAGAGCTAAAAGGAGATTATGTTGAGAAATAAAACGCTTCTTTGACGAAAAAAATATATTTTATTCAAAAAGTCACGGACTTATCAAACGACCCTCGTATGTTGCAACGCTCTTTGTATATGGTGCAATCGTGGAGAAACCTATGTTGGCGTGGGGACGTTGCTATTGAATTGTTTGGTTGCATTGGCTGGTGGCAGCAGCCGCAAAAGGGGTCTTGTTGTACCATAAAATATTTCTGAGATCTTCTGTGCTGTGTCTTAGTGACATATTTATAGTTTTGCTGTTCTTATAACTATTGGTTCATCGCTTTCCAAAATAAACACTCTATAATGTGTTTAAAAATATAACCTGCATACAGCTTATTGAAAATCTAAAAAATACTATTGGTCTACTCGAGACAGACTGATGCTTATAGTGGTCGAGTTTCCCCAAAAGTATTCTAGGTGCTCGCGGTTCCTAATATTTGCTATCGAATGCCTTACAGTAGTTTATTATTTAAAGGATAATTATATGTATATTTAGCAAATTTTGTCGTCACTAACTACAGGCTCAGTATGGTCGACTAACCCGATTAAAACGAGAGAGATCGCGATTCCGATATCTGAGATTCTGTTACCTTGACGCCATATTGCTATAAATATATATTCTCCCATTTCTAACAAGGGCAAAAGTCGAGCGGCACCCGACAGTGGGATACCCTTCAACCTTTTTTAAACGTAATGAGTCCATAATTGTTCGATACTACAACTAAACAGATATATCGTAACGTAAGCCTTTATATGAGCCTGTTTATACGTGTATATGCATGTAGCATTTCATTGGACAAGCACATATGTATGTATGTGTGTGTGTGCGTTTGAATGCAAAAAATGCGTTTGCATGGAAAACAACATTCTTTTTCCTTTTCTTTACTACATAAGCATAAGCAATGACGTCACAGCTTGATGGTCTGTATACAAAATCAAAGCGAACCAGGTTTTTGTTTAATAAATTCTGTGTTTCTTGTTCGATCAGATTGAAATTTTGACGTAATGTTGGTATTATAATTAGCTAAATACTTAGAATGTGGTATCTTGTATATGTCGCTTATAAATCAACTTAAAAGATTAAATTATTGATTTTCGGGGGCGGTGGGCGTGGCACCTAACCTTTGAAATAAACTTCATCTGCGCCGGGTAAACAGAAACTTTCAGGCCAAATTTGGTGTCCCTAGCTTTAAAAATAGCTGAAATCTGTGTGTTTATCTGGTCTTCCGGACAGACAGACAGACATGGCTTAATCGACTTGGCTAGTTATCCTGAGCAAGAATATATATACTTTGTGGGGTCTCCCACGCCTCCTTTTGCCTGTTACATACATTTGCACAAAGTTAGTATACCCTTTTTGACCATTTTCAATGGTCGAAGGGTATAAAATTGGAGATTTCCAATTGTAATCGCGATTCGCGAAAATATGTTGCTGGGAAAAATCATTTCATTTTGAATTTTCTAATAGATGAAATAAAAAAGATGTCTGGATACAAAGAGCTTTGTGAAAGGTCGAACGTGATGTTATGTCGATATTACAGGATTCATATTTCGGTTCTTTTAAGCTATTCTTGGGCTTGTATAAATTAACTGTTTTATTAGCAAGTATCTTTATTTGTTTTTATTTCTGGTATGTAAGAACCTTTGGAGACCAAATTTAAAACTGAATCTAAGGGCAAGCTCCATCGGAATATGAAGCCGCCGCTGCCGCTGGAATGTCGGCTGAATGCTGCGTCAGCTTCTGCTGCGGGCGTTCAGGCAGCTTGCGCGTGTGAGTTTCGGGTTTCGGCTACAACTTTGTCGCGACGGCATCCGGCGACGCAGCGTTGTCACCCAACTCAAGCTTGCGCGTGATAACTTATACAAGTTGCAACCTGAAGACCATGTCCTGTCTCTTGATTGAGATTAACACAAAAAGAATTGAAAATTTTGCCTGTACTGATTAGACATTTCGGGATGGGCCTCAATTACTTTTATAATTGATGAGAAGTAAGGTCTGTAAATCTGTCATTATATGTCGAGCTTCACGCTTAAGCCCCAATTAATGTTTAAAAATAAATATTTTTAATAAATACTGTATGCAGGCCGTCAGCCGTCAGAGACAGCAAGGGGAATTAAATTTAACCACAGTTTGGCTGAGGTAAGTGCCGTCCTTGCTCCTACTGACGGAAGTGCGGCTATACTCTCCACGTGAGGGCGGCTGGAAGCAGGCCCCTAGCACGATCATGTCTCTGCTAGGGGTGCTGACTAATTGTAGTCGGGCGAAGATCGTGAATCTATAAATCACCCCAATCCAAGGCGGAACAGCATACGCTAATGGATGCATGGCCGGGGGGTAGCCCGGTCTCTAGTATGCGGACTCTGGATACCTGTCGCCCTCCAGTTTCATTTAGACTTCCCACGGCAAGCGGGCTATGTCGTGAGTGACCTTCCCTTCCCGCCTACTAGTGGGATCAAACTTTATGGATCTTATTAACTCACAAAACAAGCCTGATGCGGCTTTGAACGCATCAACCCAGGGCGAAGCCTTCACGGCCGACCCCAATACCAGCACTGCAGCCATTGGACTGCTGGCTTCCACCCCCAATACCACGGGTCTCGACCCTGGTACTCCGGGGGACTCGGACAGGCAACGAACTCCCTTGGACACTAAGTTCGCTAGTGCTGCCTTCTCGTCCAACAACTGTTCAGTCATGCAGCAGATAGTCGAGGTGATGTCCTCCGACGCCGAAGCTGAAGGTGACCTGATCAGCTTTGCTGACGACGCTTCTGTGGCCTCTCAGAGGTAAGGCCTCACGGAAGCAGGCTCCCAAATCCAGACTCTGCGACTGGACTCGAGGAACGCCTTCGTCAAACTGAAGACCCGCGAGAAGAAGCTCTTCAAAGCTGCACTCGCAAAGGGTTCGAGCAGAGCAGAGGCTCTTGCTATCGCCACTGCGCCCCCCGCGGAAACCAAGGCTAAGCGGATGCGCGGTGACGATACCATCCCCGAACCCCAAGGGTCCTTAAAGAAGCCCAAAAAGACTCATGTGGAGTCCACAAAGCCACTCTTCAGCCAAGTGGCAAGCAGGGTGAAATTGGGCTTCATTTCGGCTTACCCCACTAAACCTCTTACACCGGAGCATATGGCCACGGTGCAAGAGAGCATCCTAAAGGCGATGCGGCTGCCTTTCACATCAGAAGTCGGCCCAGGTTTCGAGGGTTGTATACCCCGAAACGAGTGGCTGCTCCTGGTGTGCGAGAACAGCAGCACTGCCGATTGGGTCAAGGAAGCTTTTGGACATATCAAGTCCATCAGCGGCCTTGAGTTAAAGTTGCTGGAGGAAGCTGAGTTCCCAAGAGCTCACCTCAATACGCAATACACGCCCGCCGAGATTGTGGAATACTTGGGTATCCAAAATCGTGAGCTCTCTACGGAGCTGTGGCGGGTCGTGCAACACAGCTTCAACGGCAACACGACACACCTCGCGATGATGGTCGACGAGAAGTCGTATAAGGCTCTGACGGAAATTAAGGGTAACGTGACATTCCGCTTTGGCAGAGTTAGGCTTATCCTTAAGAGCTCCGCCGTCAGGGCCTCCCCCGCTCCTGACCCCCTCCCCATCTCCAACCCCCCCCCTCCTATCAGCGTTCCCCCAGCGGCGGTGACGGTGGGCCCTACCGGCGTGAAAGCACTGGCTAACGCTCCGGTGGCGTCCACCAGCGCCGCAGCTGCAGTGGCGCTGACAAAACCCATCCCCAAACCCCCAGTCATAGTGGTGACTGCCCCCAAGCCCACAGCGGACCGTACTAAGCCGGTGGTTGGCAGCGGATGCCCCGTCGTCCATTCCAGGCCCTCCACTGGCACAGTGCGGAGACCCCCCGCAAGGGCCCCTCCGGCGACCGTGGTCGCAAGGCGACCTCCTCCGAGTGGTTCCTCCAGACTGCCGAAGGGCATCCGAGGCAACGACTCTCGGGGGGGCAAGGCAGGTGGCCTTGTTAAAAAGGCCCTAAAGGAGGATGCCGAGCGCCATTAAGGTGCTCCAGGCGAACCTGCACCACGCCAGAGGAGCGTCTGCCACACTGTGCAGGGTCGTCTGCGACGAGGAAATCAACCTGGCTCTCGTCCAGGAGCCATGGTTGATCGGTGGCCACATGCGTGGACTATCATGCGGATCATGTAAGTTAATATATGACCGCACGGGAGGTGCCCCTCGCACTGCTATTGTTGTTAATAGCAATGTGAGACACTTCCCTTTATCAAATTTCATCCACAGAGACCTGGTGGCAACGGCTATTGAGGTAGCCACGGCTGAGGGCGTCCGGGAGGTTGTGATCGCCTCTGCCTACTTCCCGGGCGACGTGGATGACGTTCCCCCCACAGAGGTTCAGCGGCTGGTGGAGTTCTGCCGCTTACACAACAAGCCGCTCGTGATCGGCTGTGATGCCAACGCGCATCACACGATCTGGGGAAGCAGCGACGTCAACAAACGTGGTGAGTCCCTTTTAGAATATCTATTGTGTTGTCAATTAGATGTTGCTAACATAGGGTGTAAGCCAACTTTTATTAATGCCATTAGGGAAGAGGTTCTGGATCTTACCCTAGTCAGTAACTCTATTGGGAGTTCACTGGTGAACTGGCGGGTCACAGACGAAGCCACCTTGTCGGACCATCAGCACATCAGGTTCGACCTACCTGGCCAAGTCGAGATCCGTCAGAACTCCTTCTGCCCCAAAAAGACCAAGTGGGATCTTTTTAAAGCCTCTGTGGCTTTTAAAGCAGATTTGTTGATCAGCAACCCAAATTATATCAGTGAGATAGAACTTGCTGCCAACCTGCTTCAAGATGTGCTCATCACATCCTTCGTGGACAGCTCTGTTCGGAAGACCCTAAAGGTCAACCGTAAAGTTCCATGGTGGAACGAGGAACTATCCGTACAAAGAAGGAAGGTTAGAAGCCTTTTCAATAGGGCCAAAGCTAACCGTGTCAGCTGGGACGTCTATAGGGACGCCCTAACTAATTATAATAAAAACATTAGACGTGCCAAAGGCGATACGTGGCGCAGCTACTGTGGTAGCATTGAATCGCTACCGGAGGCAGCGAGACTGCACAAAGTATTAGCTAAAGGGTCGTCTAATGGTATAGGGCTTCTAAAAAGAGCAGGTGGCTCTTTCACCCAAGATCGCAGGGAAGCACTTGATCTTCTGCTTCAAGTCCACTTCCCAGGTTCGGTGGCGAATCCAGATCTATCTAATCAAGATGACGTCACCACGTCACCGGACTCACGTGGCTCCAGTTTATCGGGAACCATCTTCGACCCTGAAATGGGCTGTAGATTCCTTCGCTCCCTTCAAAGCCCCAGGGGGCGATCAAATCTTCTACAAAACAGGCTGGTCGGCCTGTTTAGAGCTAGTCTCACTTGGGGATACATACCCGTCTCTTGGAGGAGAGTCAATGTGGTATTCATTCCCAAACAGGGGAATCGTCCCCAGGACCAGTCTAAATCCTATCGGCCGATCAGTCTCACCTCCTTCCTGCTTAAGACAGCGGAAAGGCTCATAGACCTGCACATACGGTGCTCTCTGCAGGAAACTTATCCTCTGCATCCCACGCAGTTTGCGTATATAGCCGGAAGGTCGACGGAGGTCGCCCTCCACAAATTAGTAGGTAAAATCGAAGAAGCCCTCGCATCCAAGAACATTGCTTTGTGCTCTTTTCTTGATATAGAGGGTGCTTTCGATAATACCGGCTACGGCTCTATTTCTGCTGCGCTAGAGCGCAGAAATATTGCCCGTCCCCTAATCCGGTGGATTGAGGCTATGCTCAAACACCGGATCATTTCCTCTACCTTGGACACCACGACTGCCTTTATCAGTGCGGTTAAAGGATGTCCCCAGGGAGGGGTCTTATCCCCCTACTCTGGTCTTTAGTAGTTGATGAACTACTAAGCATTCTCGCAGACCAGGGCGTGCAAGCAATCGGCTACGCGGACGATCTGGCTCTAATAGTGAACGGGAAATTTGCCAACAGAGCTAATGCGATCTGCTCTGAACACGGTAAGCAGATGGTGCGAAGATGTAGGTCTCAGCATCAATCCCCAAAAGGCAATTATTGTTCCCTTCACTCAGCGCTATTCTATTGACATAGGTCAATTGAACATTGGTGGATCCCCTGTGGGTCTTTCCAGCGAAGTTAAGTATCTAGGGGTGACCCTTGATAAAAGACTAAACTGGAATTCCCACCTAAACAATACTCTATCAAAGGCAACTCATGCCATGTGGGCATGCAGAAGATTCTTTGGTAGAACCTGGGGTATCAAATCCTGTAACAGCCGGTTGCTATTTGAGATGATGGTAAGACCCATCGTCACCTACGCTGCAATTGTGTGGTGGCCAAAGGTGACGCAGGTCACTGCCATCAACAAATGCAATAAATTGCATAGGCTACTTTGCCTTTCTCTGACGGGTGCACTTCGTACCTATCCCACAGCAGCAATGGAGCCAATCCTCAACTTGACTCCGCTGCATATCAAAACAAAAGAAGACGCTGCAATGTGTCTTCTTAGAATCAAGCTCCAATCTGGGCTTCTAGCTACTGAATCAGGATATGCTAGACTTATCAAAGCACTAGATCAGATTCTATGACCAAGGAACTCCTCTTTGGTGCAAAATTCAGGACTCTCATCCCAGACCGGAAGGACTGGGATGCTGGCAACCCCATCAGCGACCCTCACGGCATACACTGGTATACCGACGGGTCTAAAACTGATCAGGGGGTTGGAGCCGGGATACATGGTTCCAACTCCAAAACCTCGATTGCCATGGGCAAGTGGCCCACGGTCTTTCAATCCGAGGTTCATGCCATTGAGTTCTGCTGCCGTCTTATCCTTGAGAAGGGGATGAGGAAGCGAACATTAAATCTTCACGGACAGCCAAGCTGCCACTACTAGAGAGAGAAAGTTCACGTATGGTGGCTGACTGCTGGAACTGCCTCCAGAGGCTGCCCAACAGAAACAAAGTTACCCTCCTTTGGGTACCTGGACACTCTGGGTTCCAGGGCAACGAGCTAGCGGACGAACTAGCGAGGGCGGGGTCATTAGCCTCTATGCTTGGCCTCGAACCCTTCTGCGGCGTAGGGTGGTTAACCATCTCATCCCTTGTGAAAACTTGGGCAGATACAATAGGTTGACCGAACGCTATTGGTTCTTCCAACCAGGGATGAGGCAGGCTAGAGAGCTTACAAATCCCTCGGTTAAACGCAGAACAGAATCACTCTCCAGGAGAGATCTCTATCTCGTTGTTGGCTACCTCAGTGGCCACCATCTGGTGAATTATCACCTAACAAAAATGCGTCTATCCTCTGATGCAGAGTGCAGGCTCTGTAAAGAGGACGACGAAACTACCAAACACATACTGTGTGACTGTCCAGCCTTGGTTTGGAGTAGGAGGAAACATTTGCACTTGGAAATCGCAGTTCCCGAGCAAATTGTCCGTTCCTCGACGAAAGACCTGCTAGGCTTCATCAGGGAAGCAGAGCGGCTTTTGTCAAGATAGGGAGAGCATTTAGGCACAAAAGACCATTCTGGTCGCAGTGCCTTCTCTGCTGAGAGACTCCCTCTGTCAAATAAATAATAAATAAATAAATAAATACTTGGCTAAAAGGAAATCCTCTATTGGCCTTTCGGTTGGGCTCAAATTACTATTAGTAATTGGTTAAGGAATAGGATCTGCGATTTTTCCATACCTCTCGGGCCCCCATGTTTGACGCCAATCATTTTTACCCTATGTAGTGTGTGGAATCGCTGTTGTGTATATACCACTAGTATTTACTATATGTTAGGTTAAGAAGGTTCGTACACTTCTTGCTTCTCTGTGGTCTAAGCTCGTCGGATATGGTGTGGGTTCTTTTCTTACCTAAACATATACGTACTATGGGAAAAATAATGATTAAGTGCACTACGGACATGAAAATCGACAACTAAATTGTATTCAAAGAAACCACACTGCTTATGGATGAAATATGCTGGTCATATTGTGCTATGAAACTATGATGTTGATCGTATCCCGCTCTGTACCCTCCCTACCATGATAGCTCGCGAACTTCTCGGATATCCCTTGTTCAATACTACTAAATTATTATTAAATTTCACTATTATGGGCGTTCATTTGGTCGGCGATGAACCTCATCAAATTATTAGACTTGCATGATCAGATGAACATTATAATTCAGTTTTTTATTCATTAGGCTTAAGGTATTCTAACCCCAAGATGTTTAGAGATTCCATATTCCATGCGGGAATAACTTGGACCATTAATCGAACTAAGGTTTATGCAGCGTTGCAAAGCCCGAATGGCATGACTTAATACAAAGGGCGATTTGGAATTTTTTTTTTTTTTTTTTTTTTTTTTATTTAAACTTTATTAAGGCATACGGGGTAGCTGAGAACCCCTTTGTCACCTTGGTCGCTATTAATTCAGCCCTTGCAGGCGCGCCGGCTAACTAAGGTTAGCTGTAACAAATAAACAAAAGTACAAAAATAACAATTTACAAAATAACAAAAATGAGATCATCATCATCTCCTGGCTCTCGTCAAGGGGGATCGTAGGATGAGGTCCCTCGGCTGTCTCCTGTGGAGCCTTCTTCGTGGGCGAGCTCTGAACAGTGCCTTGGCTAGGCGATTTCTGTGGCGCTCTAGCCTGTCGTGGTACCGGCTGGAGTGCATGTTTATTGCCTCAAAGACAGTGGCTAGCTTGAGGTCTTTGTGCAGGGTTGTGTTCCGCACATACCATTCGCAGCCGGTAATCATCCTGACGATTTTGTTTTGGGCAGCCTGAATGCGACGGATTTGACTGTCGCAAGCCAAGCCCCAAATCTGGCAGCCATACTTCCATATTGGAGCTAAGATTTGCTTGTAAATTGTTAGCTTATTGGAAAGTGACAATTTACTTCGCGAACTTATTAGCCAAAAGTGCTTTGACGCTGCTGCCCGTATACGAACTCTCATCGCACTCACTTGCTTCGAGAAGTTGAGTCTCCGATCCAGAATTACCCCAAGATATTTGGCCGAATTAGACTGGGGGACAGGGGTACCATCGATGAGCACAGCCGGTGGTGTTCTCCGTTTCAGCGTGTAGCACACATTCGCTGATTTGTCACCATTGATGCCAATGTTCCAGCGTTTTGCCCATTCCGCAAATGTTGATGCGAAGTCTTGGATGCCGTCGGCAGCATCATGTTCGCAGCAGGACCTGTACGTGACACACACGTCGTCAGCAAATGTGGCCAACATTGACGTCCCGGGTAGGCTAACGTCTGGCCGTGGCATGTCGTAGCTGTACAGGCAGTAAAGCAGGGGACCAAGTACACTTCCCTGTGGCACCCCGGCTTCCACATTATGCTCGTTTGAGAGACCCGAGTGGAATCGTACCGAAAATCTTCTCATTTCGAGATACGACCTCAGGAGGCCGAAGTATGGTGCAGGCAGCGTGTTCTTTATTTTGAGCAGGATACCGGAGTGCCACACCCGATCGAACGCCTCACGCACATCCAGGAAGAGTGCGTTGCAGTACTCCTTGTTTTCAAATGCCGTTAGGATTTGCTCGACCACTCGGTGTAGTTGTTCTACCGTACAGTGGCCAGCACGAAAACCAAACTGATGCTCGGGCAGGATACCCTTCGCTTCCATAATCCTGACCATCGGACAGCAATCAGTCTCTCAAACACCTTCGAGATCGAAGGGAGGAGACTGATTGGCCGGTAGGACCCAGGGTTCTTTTCAGGCTTTCCAGGCTTGTGAATCATGGAAATTATACCGAGCTTCCACTGTGGAGGGAAGTATTGCAGCCTCACCATTGCGTTGAATACCAACGTAATGTAGGCTATCGCACATCTCGGTAGTGCCTTTAGAGTGGAGTTGCAGATGTTGTCATGCCCTGGAGCTTTTTTGGGGTTTTGTGTTGCGATGACGTCGGCAATTTCGCTGGGGGTGATCGGTTGTATCGGCAGGTCCATTTGGAGCGCTTGGGACAGCTGGTCATTAGTCGCGTCAACATCCTGTGGACTGGCGAGGTTCAGTGGTTGGAAGCGCTCAGCAAGGTGAACGGCAAACACTTCGGCTTGCTCCAAATCAGTCCGGCACCATGCACCTTCCTTCCTTGCGCAGCGCCTTTTAATAGCGCGCGTAGCATTCCATAGCGAGTGCGTCGCATCGCATTCGGTACCAGTGTTAGCAAGCCTGTCGTCGAACCAAGCTGACTTATGTTCGACCAGGGCGCGATGTAGCACACACTTTGCTCTGTTCCAATCCGCTTTGTCCAGCGGGTGGCGTGACCTCATACATCTTATGCGTAAACGCCTCTTCTCAGCTATAAGGAGCAGAATCTCTCTGGGGATCGGGATTTTAGCTGCTGTAGGCCTCTGCACCGGGTTAGAAGTTGCCTGTCTGGCTGCAGCCTTGATACGAGGGTCGTTTGATAAGTCCGTGACTTTTTGTATTTGCCGCGCACCTGCTCTAAATACAACACTGCTCCTGTCAGCAGTTATCGATTAACAGCTGACTGTAAAATTTTGAGAAAGCTGCGTTTTTTGGTTTGCGTTTTATAGGCATTGAAAGCAGACGATCTCGTGAATTTTAACGAAAATGGAAAAAAGTGAATTTCGTGTCAGCATGGCAAAATTTCATAAATTGGGCTACGAACTGCTACCCCATCCAGCATATTCTCCAGATTTAGCCCCCTGTGACTATTTTTTGTTTCCAAACATGAAGAAATGGCTCGGCGGTAAGAGATTCGGGTCATCACAGAAACAAACGACTATTTTGAGGGCCTTGAGAAAACCTATTATTTGGAAGGAATAAAAAAATTGGAAAAACGCTGGACTAAATGTATAGAGCTAAAAGGAGATTATGTTGAGAAATAAAACGCTTCTTTGACGAAAAAAATATATTTTATTCAAAAAGTCACGGACTTATCAAACGACCCTCGTACTATGGGTGAGAGTGTCAACAGCTTCTTCTATGTCCCTTTCTGAGTTTATCGCCGTACTCAGGTTCAGAGAGGACTCCAGAAGCTCAAGCTGGAATCGTTCTAGGTCAGTGTGCCTTCCGATTAGCCGCTCCATCTTGGGATAAGCTGTAGCTGTTGCATCCAGTGTTATTATAAGCGGTAGGTGGTCGGAGCTCAGCTCAGCAACCGACCGTATCTCAGCATGCATATCCAGTATGCCCCTGGTGACAGCGAAATCAATATAGCCTGGGGAGCCTCTACTGCCGTACGGGAATCTTGTAGGAGCTCCGGTTGCTAGGGAGCTCATATCTGAGCTTAGGACCAGGTTCGCTAGCGCACGCCCTCTTTGGTTGCATCTCCCCGCTCCCCATAGCCAGTGGGATGCATTCCAGTCGCCCGCGACGAGGAGCTTGGAACATTGTTGATCCAGAATGCATTTGAATTCGTCCGTATCCCATATGAACCTCGGAGGGCAGTATATCGCACCAAAATTGACAGGGCCATTTCCCGTCTCTATGGCTGCAGACACAACTTGCACCTTGTCAGTGGCTATTGGTGTAAGAGGGAAGTGGACTAGGCTGGATTTGACCAGGATTGCTGCACCACCTTTGGCGTTACCGTCGCTCGGGTCGTTGGCAGTGTAGGACTCGAATCCAAATATTCTGGGTGCCTGTGCCTCCTTGCAATGAGTCTCGCTAAGCAGCAGGACATCGATCTCGTAACGCCGCACAAAGCATTCCACTTCGGGCAGCTTCGTGGACACGCCATCGGCGTTCCACACTAAGATGCGCAGCGGCATCATTATGGCGCTTGACGCGCTTGGAGAGCAGAGAGCAGATTGATGATCTGCCCCTGCTGTTGTGACTGTTGTTGCTGTTGTTTCATCATCATCATCATTAATTCCATCTGCTTCTCTTAAATCGAGCGCAACGAATTAATATTTTCATTCAGCGTCTGCAGGATGGCTTCAATGTTGCTGCTGGGTTCCGTTGGGCGCTGAAGTGTGCCCCTAGACGACCTTATCCGGCTGCGGCTCCTTTGGCGACTACGGCTTCTATCCTTCGGCTGTTGTTGTTGGCTATCTTGTTGGTGTGTCAGGCTCAGTGGTTGCTTGTGGTGAACGGACCCTTTAGCAACATCTGCATACGATATACCTCCTCGAGAAGAGGGGATCTCCCTTCCTCCAGATATGCCCTGTGTAGTTGGTCGCTCGTTTCTTCCTGCCGCTTCACTTCTGGGTTTAGATCGCTGCATGAACGCTTGTAGTTTGGTGTAACCTTTATAATTTGCAGGATGCTGTCCACCACAATTGTAGCAGGTGCACAGCTCGATGCGTGGCCTAGTACAGTCCTTGGCTGGGTGTTCACCGGCACATTTCACACAAATGTGGGCCTTACGGCAGTATTTGCCTGTGTGGCCAAACTGCTGGCAACGATGGCATTGCACTATAGCGTTACGCTTGCGGAGAGGCTCAATAACTACTCTCATGTCGCATAGTGTCTTCACTGCCAGGATCTCCTTGTTGTTTGCCGCAGCAGCAATGTTCAGGAAGAACATGTTGACTGGCAACGCTTGTGTGGTACCTGGTTCATTTCGCCTTAGCGGTGTATGTATGTCAAGCACCTTGTGTCCGATTTTTTCAAGCTCTTCCTTGATCTGGTAATGAAGAGTACTGTGATGCAGGCCTTTCACGCATACCCTGTAAGGCCTGTCTTCTTTTAGCTGATAACAGTGGAACTCATACTCTTCGTTCTCGAGCCAGTTGACTATGCTGCGAAAAGTGTTGGCGTCAGCCGCGTAGAGCCTCAGGACACCGCCCATTGACGCCCTGGCCTCAACTTTTTTAATGTCAACTATTTTACCGATGCTCTGCATCATCAGAGATACGTTGTCTACTCCCTCCATTACTATAGGAGGTGGCTTGGACTGCGCCTTGTTGAATGAGCTGGAGATACCAGCGGAGGCTGCATCCCGCTTAGCGGCAGCAATAGCAGCTTGATGACTGGTACTGGGCTGGTCACACAGATCGCCTAAATCATTGCCTACTTCATTATCGGCTGAGAGTTGCGCCAGTAAGCCAAAACGGTTCGAGTTGCCGCCATAGCTAGGTTGTGTTGACGATAAGTTTTCACCTTGTTTGCTAATATTTTTTGATTTTTTCCGGTCAGTCTCATTAGAAACACGAGACTTTCGCTTGATTTTTGAAAGCGCTGCGGAGCAGCACATTGGGAGCTCGGGGGAGCCGCAGTAGCCAATGGTACATCGGCCGCGGCAGTTCCACTTGAATAATCCATCCTATATGAAGGTTCATTGACGGCTCTTGAACTAGTATTTGTAGACAAGCCAGAGTTTTGATTTGGCAAGTTCTGCAGCAATTGATCGCGAATCTCTCTCGGACCCGCGCCAGCAATTTGCTTCATCAGCATATAGTCCAGTGGTTTTTGCGGTGGACCATTATTTTCCATTTTCCTTGGTGATGATCAGCGGCCCGAGTTTGACAATTTTAAGGCACACCTGGAAGTATGCAACAAATCACCAGGGTCCTAGCCAAGACTTGAACCCTGAGATCGGTGAAGCTTTAAGCTCAACAACAGCTGTTTGTGCGAGCGCGTGGCAGCTGGGCAGCGGAGCCCCACCACAATTAAAAATTTTTACTGATTTTTTGAATGAAAATGTTTGAGTTTCACTGTTATTTCACTAGTAGTGACTTGGGAGGTCACTATTTACTGTATGTGCCAGAATTCTGGACTTGTCCATGTGTTTTTACGGCGAAAACTAATTCCACTTTTTCTCGTTGATCAGCTGCGTATTGCTTGGACACGAACCGCACTTGTTGTGATTTGGAATTGTAAACGCCGTTATTTGGCGCGATTTCTTCTTAAGAGGGATTTGCTAGAAGGCATACTTCATATCTAAGCCTGTAATGAAACGAGCGGGTGGCTACCTGCTGAGTATTCCATCAACGTATGGAAGAGGATATGCATCCTTGCAGCTGCATTTATTAATCTCTCTTGAGTCCAGGCATAAGCGAACTTTGTCTCCTTTTCTCACGAGGACACAATTGCTGCTCAATGCGCTCTTAGACTCCTCGATGACGTCTAAATCGAGCATATTTTGGATCTCAGAGAACATAAGCTTCTCCTTAGCTGGGGATATAGGCCAGTGCCTTTGCTTAATTGCTTTAGCGTCGCCTACGTCGATACTGTGTTCGATCAATTTAGTACGGCCCAAACCTTCCTTTTCGAATGATGGAAGTTTTAGTTTAACTCGTTCCAGTTCGATACGCTGATGTTCGGAAAGAGAATGAACTTTTGGAGGACCTTCGTAAACATCCTCATCTCTGCCTACATCAAGCTCATTTACTTAGCTTGAAGTTTGAACTATTTGGTTTAACACTCCAAAGTCTCGCCAAAAGTCGATGTCAAGATATGCATCTTGCTTAAGGGTTGGAATTATGTAGAATTCAACTGTCAATGTCGGTGCTGTGTTGTTTTGGAAAAATGTTTATGTAGTTATATGTGTGTGTCCATATTTGTGTGCTTGTTTTCAGGTGCTACTGCGAGTTGTACAAGTTTCAAATTGCCGTAGGAATATATGTGTACAAAAGACGTTATTAGATAAAGTTTAAGTGAAAATGTTTGATATAAAAATGTATTTATACTAACGTGATACTTTTTGTTGGCATGCCGCTTTAGGTCTACCGACAGAGAAAAAACGCCTCAGCGCTTCTCTTTTGCTGCTGGTGTTGGGAGGCCTATGTCAGGCTAGACATATCCGTGTCGCTATGGGCTACTGTGGCTGTTACAACTATATGCCTCCGGTCTGCAACTATAAAAAAATCCCGAAACGTATAGCACTCGAGCTACATATAGTGGCGTGATGGTCATCTAAATGATGTCGGAGTCACGTTGAATTAGGGAGTTGCATCCGTTGTCAACCGATATATTAGCTCGGCGCGTTCCACGGCCCTATTCTATCGCAGTGGCTGCCCAGTGTACAGTTTTGTAGCTACTGGGGGCTCCTTATGGACATGACCGGCCTGGCTTATAATTGACAGCGTGGAAACGCTTTTCAAGACCGGCCGTGCTTAAATCAAACAACGCAGCTATGAGTTATAATATATGTAATTAATATTGATTATTTTTTTTAAATATTCAGTGAATAACACCTTGTTGTATGTTTTCACAATGACTTTGAAACTGCGCAGTCGCGTCTGATGGCAAAGTTACGCAGCAAAAAGCGCTGATATTCACGGACGTTCCAGAATTTTTGGCTTTCTTTTAATATAAATTAAAACCCGTATTTTTTTGACGTATTTATAAATATATTCTTTCCAAACTTTTTGTTTTTAAACATTTATATCGAGACGCTTTGGTACAAGTCTGCGCTGTGCTCCGATTAAAATGTGAATGCACGTTGAATTCGCTCTCTTTTATAGACAGTGAGAGAGAATATTTGCCGTTCCAATGCACTCGGTATTAGAACGGTTGTTGCCAAAAGTAACGGTTGATCGTCTTATTTCTTTATGTTCCCTTTTAATACCCTTCGACCATTGAAAATGGTCAAAAAAGGGTATACTAACTTTGTGCAAATGTATGTAACAGGCAAAAGGAGGCGTGGGAGACCCCACAAAGTATATATATTCTTGCTCAGGATAACTGGCCAAGTCGATTAAGCCATGTCTGTCTGTCTGTCCGGAAGACCAGATGAACACACAGATTTCAGCTATTTACTAATAATACTAATTTTTTTTTTTTTTTTTTATTTGAAAGAGGGAGTCTCCCAGCAGAGAAGGCGCGAGGCACTGCGACCAGAATGGTCTTTTGTGCCTAAATGCTCTCCCTATCTTGACAAAAGCCGCTCTGCTTCACTGATGAAGCCTAGGAGGTCTTTCGTCGAGGAACGGACAATTTGCTCGGGAACTGCGATTTCCACGTGCAAATGTTTCCTCCTACTCCAAACCAAGGCTGGACAGTCACACAGTATGTGTTTGGTAGTTTCGTCGTCCTCTTTACAGAGCCTGCACTCTGCATCAGAGGATAGACGCATTTTTGTTAGGTGATAATTCACCAGATGGTGGCCACTAAGGTAGCCAACAAGGAGATAGAGATCTCTCCTGGAGAGTGAGTCTGTTCTGCGTTTAACCGAGGGATTTGTAAGCTCTCTAGCCTGCCTCATCCCTGGTTGGAAGAACCAATAGCGTTCGGTCAACCTATTGTATCTGCCCAAGTTTTCACAAGGGATGAGATGGTTGACCACCCCACGCCGCAGAAGGGATCGGGGCCAACCATAGAGGCTGATGACCCCGCCCTCGCTAGTTCATCTGCTAGCTCGTTGCCCTGGAACCCAGAGTGTCCAGGTACCCAAAGGAGGGTAACTTTGTTTCTGTTGGACAGCCTCTGGAGGCAGTTCCAGCAGTCAGCCACCATACGTGAACTTACTCTCTTTGAGGAGAGGGCTAGTATGGCAGCTTGGCTGTCCGAGAAGATGTAAATGTTCGCTCCTCTCATCCCCTTCTCAAGGATAAGACGGCAGCAGAACTCAATGGCATGAACCTCGGATTGAAAGACCGTGGGTCACTTGCCCATGGCAATCGAGGTTTTGGAGTTGGGACCATGTATCCCGGCTCCAACCCCCTGATCAGTTTTAGACCCGTCGGTATACCAGTGTATGCCGTGAGAGTCGCTGATGGGGTTGCCAGCATCCCAGTCCTTCCGGTCTGGGATGAGAGTCCTGAATTTTGCACCAAAGAGGAGTTCCTTGGTCATAGAATCTGATCTAGTGCAGATCTCTTAGCCAGGAATGTCTTTGATAAGTCTAGCATGCCCTGATTCGGTAGCTAGAAGCCCAGATTGGAGCTTGATTCTAAGAAGACTCATTGCAGCGACTTCTTTTATTTTGATATGCAGCGGAGTCAAGTTGAGGATTGACTCCATTGCTGCTGTGGGACAGGTGCGGAGTGCACCCGTCAGAGAAAGGCAAAGTAGCCTATGCATTTTATTGCATTTGTTGATGGCAGTGACCTGCGTCACCTTTGGCCACCACACAATTGCAGCGTAGGTGACGATGGGTCTTACCATCATCTCAAATAGCAACCGGATGTTACAGGATTTGAGACCCCAGGTTCTACCAAAGAATCTTCTGCATGCCCACATGGCATGAGTTGCCTTTGATAGAGTATTGTTTAGGTGGGAATTCCAGTTTAGTCTTTTGTCAAGGGTCACCCCTAGATACTTAACTTCGCTGGAAAGACCCACAGGGGAGCCGCCAATGTTCAATTGACCTATGTCAATAGAATAGCGCTGAGTGAAGGGAACAATAATTGCCTTTTGGGGATTGATGCTGAGACCTACATCTTCGCACCATCTGCTTACCGTGTTCAGAGCAGATCGCATTAGCTCTGTTGGCAAATTTCCCGTTCACTATTAGAGCCAGATCGTCCGCGTAGCCGATTGCTTGCACGCCCTGGTCTGCGAGAATGCTTAGTAGTTCATCAACTACTAAAGACCAGAGTAGGGGGATAAGACCCCTCCCTGGGGACATCCTTTAACCGCACTGATAAAGGCAGTCGTGGTGTCCAAGGTAGAGGAAATGATCCGGTGTTTGAGCATAGCCTCAATCCACCGGATTAGGGGACGGGCAATATTTCTGCGCTCTAGCGCAGCAGAAATAGAGCCGTAGCCGGTATTATCGAAAGCACCCTCTATATCAAGAAAAGAGCACAAAGCAATGTTCTTGGATGCGAGGGCTTCTTCGATTTTACCTACTAATTTGTGGAGGGTGACCTCCGTTGACCTTCCGGCTATATACGCAAACTGCGTGGGATGCAGAGGATAAGTTTGCTGCAGAGAGCACCGTATGGTCTATGAGCCTTTCCGCTGTCTTAAGCAGGAAGGAGGTGAGACTGATCGGCCGATAGGATTTAGACTGGTCCTGGGGACGATTCCCCTGTTTGGGAATGAATACCACATTGACTCTCCTCCAAGAGACGGGTATGTATCCCCAAGTGAGACTAGCTCTAAACAGGCCGACCAGCGGATCGAGAATATGATCCAGGCTGTTTTGTAAAAGGGCTGGGAAGATTTGATCGCCCCCTGGGGCTTTGAAGGGAGCGAAGGAATCTACAGCCCATTTGACCTTTTCAGGGTCGAAGATGGATCCCGATAAATTGGAGCCACGTGAGTCCGGTGACGTGGTGACGTCATCTTGACTGGATAGATCTGGGTTCGCCACCGAACCTGGGAAGTGGACTTGAAGCAGAAGATCAAGTGCTTCCCTGCGATCTTGGGTGAAAGAGCCATCTGCTCTTTTAAGAAGCCCTATACCATTAGACGACCCTTTAGCTAATACTTTGTGCAGTCTCGCTGCCTCCGGTAGCGATTCAATGCTACCACAGTAGCTGCGCCACGTATCGCCTTTGGCACGTCTAATGTTTTTATTATAATTAGTTAGGGCGTCCCTATAGACGTCCCAGCTGACACGGTTAGCTTTGGCCCTATTGAAAAGGCTTCTAACCTTCCTTCTTTGTACGGATAGTTCCTCGTTCCACCATGGAACTTTACGGTTGACCTTTAGGGTCTTCCGAACAGAGCTGTCCACGAAGGATGTGATGAGCACATCTTGAAGCAGGTTGGCAGCAAGTTCTATCTCACTGATAGAATTTGGGTTGCTGATCAACAAATCTGCTTTAAAAGCCACAGAGGCTTTAAAAAGATCCCACTTGGTCTTTTTGGGGCAGAAGAAGTTCTGACGGATCTCGACTTGGCCAGGTAGGTCGAACCTGATGTGCTGATGGTCCGACAAGGTGGCATCGTCTGTGACCCGCCAGTTCACCAGTGAACTCCCAATAGAGTTACTGACTAGGGTAAGATCCAGAACCTCTTCCCTAATGGCATTAATAAAAGTTGGCTTACACCAGAGAGAGAGCCAGTTTGATTTCCTCGTCGCAGACGACCCTGCACAGGGTGGCAGACGCTCCTCTGGCGTGGTGCAGGTTCGCCTGGAGCACCTTAATGGCGCTCGGCATCCTCCTTTAGGGCCTTTTTAACAAGGCCACCTGCCTTGCCCCCCCGAGAGTCGTTGCCTCGGATGCCCTTCGGCAGTCTGGAGGAACCACTCGGGGGAGGTCGCCTTGCGACCACGGTCGTCGGAGGGGCCCTTGCGGGGGGTCTCCGCACTGTGCCAGTGGAGGGCCTGGAATGGACGACGGGGCGTCCGCTGCCAACCACCGGCTTAGTACGGTCCGCTGTGGGCTTGGGGGCAGTCACCACTATGACTGGGGGTTTGGGGATGGGTTTTGTCAGCGCCACTGCAGCTGCGGCGCTGGTGGACGCCACCGGAGCGTTAGCCAGTGCTGTCACGCCGGTAGGGCCCACCGTCACCGCCGCTGGGGGAACGCTGACAGGAGGGGGGGGTTGGAGATGGGGAGGGGGCAGGAGCGGGGGAGGTCTGACGGCGGAGTTCTTAAGGATAAGCCTAACTCTGCCAAAGCGGAATTTTACGTTACCCTTAATGTCCGTCAGAGCCTTATACGACTTCTCGTCGACCATCATCGCGAGGTGTGTCGTATTGCCGTTGAGGATGTGTTGCACGACCCGCCACAGCTCCGTAGAGAGCTCACGATTTTGGATACCCAAGTATTCCACAATCTCGGCGGGTGTGTATTGCGTATTGAGGTGAGCTCTTGGGAACTCTGCTTCCTCCAGCAACTTTAACTCAAGGCCGCTGATGGACTTGATATGTCCAAAAGCTTCCTTGACCCAATCGGCAGTGCTGCTGTTCTCGCACACCAGGAGCAGCCACTCGTTTCGGGGTATACAACCCTCGAAACCTGGGCCGACTTCTGATGTGAAAGGCAGCCGCATCGCCTTTAGGATGCTCTCTTGCACCGTGGCCATATGCTCCGGTGTAAGAGGTTTAGTGGGGTAAGCCGAAATGAAGCCCAATTTCACCCTGCTTGCCACTTGGCTGAAGAGTGGCTTTGTGGACTCCACATGAGTCTTTTTGGGCTTCTTTAAGGACCCTTGGGGTTCGGGGATGGTATCGTCACCGCGCATCCGCTTAGCCTTGGTTTCCGCGGGGGGCGCAGTGGCGATAGCAAGAGCCTCTGCTCTGCTCGAACCCTTTGCGAGTGCAGCTTTGAAGAGCTTCTTCTCGCGGGTCTTCAGTTTGACGAAGGCGTTCCTCGAGTCCAGTCGCAGAGTCTGGATTTGGGAGCCTGCTTCCGTGAGGCCTTACCTCTGAGAGGCCACAGAAGCGTCGTCAGCAAAGCTGATCAGGTCACCTTCAGCTTCGGCGTCGGAGGACATCACCTCGACTATCTGCTGCATGACTGAACAGTTGTTGGACGAGAAGGCAGCACTAGCGAACTTAGTGTCCAAGGGAGTTCGTTGCCTGTCCGAGTCCCCCGGAGTACCAGGGTCGAGACCCGTGGTATTGGGGGTGGAAGCCAGCAGTCCAATGGCTGCAGTGCTGGTATTGGGGTCGGCCGTGAAGGCTTCGCCCTGGGTTGATGCGTTCAAAGCCGCATCAGGCTTGTTTTGTGAGTTAATAAGATCCATAAAGTTTGCTCCCACTAGTAGGCGGGAAGGGAAGGTCACTCACGACATAGCCCGCTTGCCGTGGGAAGTCTAAATGAAACTGGAGGGCGACAGGTATCCAGAGTCCGCATACTAGAGACCGGGCTACCCCCCGGCCATGCATCCATTAGCGTATGCTGTTCCGCCTTGGATTGGGGTGATTTATAGATTCACGATCTTCGCCCGACTACAATTAGTCAGCACCCCTAGCAGAGACATGATCGTGCTAGGGGCCTGCTTCCAGCCGCCCTCACGTGGAGAGTATAGCCGCACTTCCGTCAGTAGGAGCAAGGACGGCACTTACCTCAGCCAAGCTGTGGTTAAATTTAATTCCCCTTGCTGTCTCTGACAGATTTACAGACCTTACTTCTCATCAATTATAAAAGTAATTGAGGCCCATCCCGAAATGTCTAATCAGTACAGGCAAAATTTTCAATTCTTTTTGTGTTAATCTCAATCAAGAGACAGGACATGGTCTTCAGGTTGCAACTTGTATAAGTTATCACGCGCAAGCTTGAGTTGGCTGACAACGCTGCGTCGCCGGATGCCGTCGCGACAAAGTTGTAGCCGAAACCCGAAACTCACACGCGCAAGCTGCCTGAACGCCCGCAGCAGAAGCTGACGCAGCATTCAGCCGACATTCCAGCGGCAGCGGCGGCTTCATATTCCGATGGAGCTTGCCCTTAGATTCAGTTTTAAATTTGGTCTCCAAAGGTTCTTACATACCAGAAATAAAAACAAATAAAGATACTTGCTAATAAAACAGTTAATTTATACAAGCCCAAGAATAGCTTAAAAGAACCGAAATATGAATCCTGTAATATCGACATAACATCACGTTCGACCTTTCACAAAGCTCTTTGTATCCAGACATCTTTTTTATTTCATCTATTAGAAAATTCAAAATGAAATGATTTTTCCCAGCAACATATTTTCGCGAATCGCGATTACAATTGGAAATCTCCAATTTTATACCCTTCGACCATTGAAAATGGTCAAAAAAGGGTATACTAACTTTGTGCAAATGTATGTAACAGGCAAAAGGAGGCGTGGGAGACCCCACAAAGTATATATATTCTTGCTCAGGATAACTAGCCAAGTCGATTAAGCCATGTCTGTCTGTCTGTCCGGAAGACCAGATAAACACACAGATTTCAGCTATTTTTAAAGCTAGGGACACCAATTTGGCCTGAAAGTTTCTGTTTACCCGGCGCAGATGAAGTTTATTTCAAAGGTTGGGTGCCACGCCCACCGCCCCCGAAAATCAATAATTTAATCTTTTAAGTTGATTTATAAGCGACATATACAAGATACCACATTCTAAGTATTTAGCTAATTATAATACCAACATTACGTCAAAATTTCAATCTGATCGAACAAGAAACACAGAATTTATTAAACAAAAACCTGGTTCGCTTTGATTTTGTATACAGACCATCAAGCTGTGACGTCATTGCTTATGCTTATGTAGTAAAGAAAAGGAAAAAGAATGTTGTTTTCCATGCAAACGCATTTTTTGCATCCAAACGCACACACACACATACATACATATGTGCTTGTCCAATGAAATGCTACATGCATATACACGTATAAACAGGCTCATATAAAGGCTTACGTTACGATATATCTGTTTAGTTGTAGTATCGAACAATTATGGACTCATTACGTTTAAAAAAGGTTGAAGGGTATCCCACTGTCGGGTGCCGCTCGACTATTGTTATTATTCTATCTGCATTATGCGAGAGCATTGAAATGAGACGACGCAAAATTGGGAATTGAGTGCGGCGAATTTCTTGGGCTTTTGATAACACAGCCCCACAAAAAAAAGGGTCATGATCTGGGTATGCGGCATATGCAGGTATATGGATTTTGGGTCGCTGATTCCGAATCCGTCGTCAGAATTTCGCCATCACGTCTGGATTTCGACGTAACCTCAAAAAACTGAAAAACCTTTAAATATCCCCCAAAAGGTATAGAACCCTGATCTGGGTATGCTATGTATATATATATGGTATATATGTTTTAATATGTATTTTGGCCTTCTAAGCCCGAATCCGAAGTCAAAATTTAAACTTGACGTCTAAGTTTCGATTTAACCTCAAAAAACGCAAAAAAAATTTTTGGAGCCCCATAAAATATTGGGGGGTCATGATCGGGTCATGCGGTATATGTTTCTATATGTTTTTTGACCTTCCAAATCCGAATCTGAAGTCAAAACGTGCCTATCACGTCAGAAAATTTATTTTATTTATTTTAATTTTATTTTTAAAAACTTTTCAAAAACTTTCGAAATTTTGAAAATGTTTTTAATATTAAATTAAGGTATCTTTGAATATGATATAAAAAAGTTTTCCCGTTGATACAAGTCCTTTTGGCCGTTATTTTATCACATTTTTAAACAGGTTGATATGAGTAATGATTTTTTACTTTAAAACTTTAATTTAGTAATTAAAAAACAAAAAATGAAAACGTCACTGTACATAATTGACCAAATGCCATAATCCGTAATCAAAAAATTTCAAAATTTTGAAAGTTTTTCAAAATTTTTTAGATTAGGTTGAAATTCCGACGTGATTGGCACGTTTTGACTTCAGATTCGGATTTGGAAGGTCAAAAACCATATAGAAACATATACCGCATGACCCGATCATGACCCCCCATTATTTTATGGGGCTCCAAAATTTTTTTGCGTTTTTTGAGGTTAAATCGAAACTTAGACGTCTAGTGTAAATTTTGACTTCGGATTCGGGCTTAGAAGGCCAAAATACATATTAAAACATATATCGCAGGCCAGATCAGGATTCTATATCTTTTGGGGGATATATAAAGGTTTTTCAGTTTTTTGAGGTTATGTCGAAATCCAGACGTGATGGCGAAATTCTGACGGATTCTGAATCAGCGACCCAAAATCTATATAACTGCATATGCCGCATACCCAGATCATGACACTTTTTTTATTTTGTGGGGCTGTGTAATTGGAGTTTAAGAGAGTTTATGAGTGCAAGCTAGACAACGGCCACTACAAATCCACACACATTCGCATCTTTCCCGTCTTTTTCCCAACGGCACAATGGGTGCACTGTGTGGACTCCTGGATGGCTCGATCCTCCCATCTCGCAGAAGTAGCAATACCAAAATTGCCACTGTCTTCTCCTTCTGTCCGAGCTGAAGCTTCACTCGTAGGGCTCGTGTCGCGTCTTTCGATGTACCATCCGCCAGTGTGATGCGGATCAACGCTGCTCTTTATTCTCCAGTGTACTCAGCCTTGCAGCCATACGCTCGCTGATGAAGCTGCGTGTGGCCCCCGTGTCGATCTTGGCATCCGTTACTACCTCCTCGATCTTGACATGCGCGACGTCACGGCCATTACCGCACTTCAGAAGTGCTACTCCTGGGAACTGCGGTGTGGCGTCTCCAAGCTGTTCCCTCTCGGCTGAAGACGCGCAGCATTTCCCGACGTGGTCCGTCGACAGCAGGCCACTGTGCGTACACCTTTTCGCCCGCAGTCCCCGCAGAATAACAAGCCGTCCTTTCGGCAGTCCGCCTGCATGTGACCGGGTTGTGCGCAGTTATGACACACCCGCTGTGCATCAATCTTGGTTGCTCCTAATGGTGCTACGTGTGGGGAAGCTCCTACTGTTGCGAGTGCTGTCGCCGTTATGTTGTGTGTTGTTGGCGGATTCGGGGACTTCGGGCCTTCCCTTCGTTAATCCAACTGGTTTGTTCCTTGTCGCTGCAACTCCTTGGACGTTGGTCGTCCAGCGTTCCAAACTCGTGATGGTGGGTGAACAGCTGGTATTCCGGTATCATGTTATCGTAGATCCTGTCTAGCTCCTGTTCCTTTGTGTACTTCGCGCGCCGCATCATCAGTCGTTCACCTCGGCGTTGGGTTCGGCTCCTGATGTCGTCCTCGATCCGTTGGAAATATCGCGGAAGGAGAATGAAATCCATAAACTCCTGCTTGAATTCTTCCCAGATGACTTGGTAGAGAGTGTTGACTCTAAACCAAACCTCAGCTTGGCCCGTCAGCACATTTGCAACCGCTTGTTGCACGTCGATGCTGTATAACGCTGCTTTCTCCTCCAGCTGCTCGATGAATCCCCAAGGATCGGCTTGGTCGCCACTAAAGGCTACGCTCCATTTCCGGACACGGTCGGCCAATTCATATGGGGCTATCCAGCTTAATCTGTTGACCGAAAATCTTGCGTTTGGCGTTGGAACGGGCAACGTTTGTTGACTAGCAGCGCTCCTCGAAGAACTCGCTGTTCGTCGGACCTCGAAACGGTATAGGGATGGTACCCTCGGAATCGTCTTCCACTGGTGCCGGCGATGTGTCATGTGAACGTCCTCCGGGTTGTTTGGGGTCCGGCGAATCCGCGTTGCTTAGACCTATCTCTAGTTCCAGCAGCCGCTGCAACTTGGACAAGTCTCCCCTGGCTGGCGAAGGCTACCAGGTGACTTTGCATTTCCTCTACTCTGCCGTTTGTGTCCAGTCCGAACTTCTTCTCGATGAGCTGCAGTGTTGCCATGTTTTGTAAAATTTGTGATGCCTGGTTCAATTCGTTTCCACTGATTAAAAGCGTGTAGACGCGGCTACGGTGCTTGATAAAAGTTGCCCGAATGCCCGATCGCGACTGACTCCCTCGGTATTCGACACCGAGTTTTATAGGACTTCGCAAGGAAAAGGTTAAGCAATGTAAAAAGAGACTAGAAAGGTCATACGTCAGTATGCGCAGTAGTCGTAGACACGTGTATAAATTGTCCTTTGAATAATTTTTTTTTTTTTGTTCTTAAAAGAATCCATGTTTCTCATGCCTGCGTCGATATACATTTATATTCCTTAATACCGGTGAACTCGTTTTTCTTGTAGGTCTTGTACTTCTCTACTATACTCTGTATAATTTTATGCCTTTATGTCTTTAATCCACAAAAAGGAGGTAAATTCCTAGTCGTAGTAGTCCCTGTGAGGATGTTTTCTCAGGCTGGGGTACATATCTCAGTTTCCCTGCCCTCCTGAAATGTGTGCAGGGTATAGGAGACGAACATGTTTCACGTCACGCACATGTTCCCGCTGGCCAGAGCGCCCGTGACCGTAGGTACACTCGCACCACTGAGCCGCCCAGTGGTGTGTGCCACCACGCACCCACTTGTCAACTAACGTTCACTCACGACACGGACTGTGTGTGAGTATACTCAGAATCGCTCACTGGCCTGCGGAGCACCGGCGTGCCAGAAAGCATGACTCCGTGAATACAAACTCACATGTATATTTATATTTTCACACGCCCGGTTTGCTCTGCTGCTCACGATCGACTGTCCTTTGGCCTAGTTACGCACCTCGCGCTTTGCTGCTTGCGCTTCGCTGCCTACGTCTCACTGCTTGTTTGTCGCCGCTGCGTATATTTCGCCGCTGCGTGTATGTCGCCGCTGCATTTATGTCGCCGTTGCTTGCATAGAGCCGCTGCCTTCGGCCGATCGTGCCTTCCTGCTGTGGCTCTGCTTCCACGGCTCCGTTCGCATTTCGCTGCATGTCCGGCGCCGTTGCTTGCCCAGTGCCGCTGCTTGCCTAGCGTCGCTGCCTGGCTGGCGCAGCTGCCCTAAAATTGGTCGCGATGCCGTTGCTTGCATGCCGCTGCTGTCCGTGCACGAACTCTCGGTACCCAGGCACCGTTACTTATGTGTGTGCTAGGCTCGCGCTCTTGGTCCCGAGGCAGCGTTACTTGTGCGTGTGCTATGCTGCTCGAGTCTATGCACAAGCTCTGGGTACGGATGCACCGTTTGTTGTGCAAGTGTTATGCTGCCTGAGTTTATGCACATGCTCTCGCTACCGAGGCACTTGTGCAAGTGTTCGGCTGGCGCCGAACTATCGCTTTAGTCATCAGACAATATCCGTTCCGGCGCCAAACGCAACATTTTAGGTCAACAGCGGAAGCAGCGGACAGGGCCACAAATGGAGTGCCCCATATGGGTTCGCCGACCGTGTCCGGAGTGGGGCGTAGTATTCAATGGCGACGCGACCGAGTATTGATGTGCAGTAGTTGCAAGCGGTTGCAAACGTGCTGATTAGCCAGGCTGAGGATTGGTTTAGAGTCAACACCCACTACCAAGTCACCTGTGAACAATTCAAGCAGGAGTTTATGGTTTTCTTTCTCCCCCCGCGCTATTTCAAAAAGCACGAGGACGACATCAAGAGCCTAACCCAACGCCGAGGTGAACGATTTCGGGATCACACATTGACGCTGCGACTGATGATGCGGCGCGCGAAGTACGAGCGCCAACCACTATTAATTCGAACAGCATGTGATTTTTGCAGTGTGCAATGTTCAATACACGATAGTTTCGATACTTCTACAGATAGCGTATCTCAATTTATTTTTTCTAAAAGAGACTTTTGTTCTCTTTATGATGATAAAAAAATATTTCTTGTATTTCCAACAACAACAAAAATATGAGTACTTTATTCAAAACGTAGACTTAAAAGATAAGAAAAAAATGACCACTATTAATTCGAACGCTGCGCAAGCTTACCGTTATCTCAAAAAAGAGCAAAGCAAAAGCAACCAACAGATCAGTCAAAGTTTAGCAACGATGGCACGTAGCAAGCCTATTTGCACCGAAATCAGAGTGTTAAAGAGTGTTAAAGATTATTATAAATCTGGGAAGACAATTACAGAAATAAGCAAACAATTAAATTTGTCTAAGTCATTGGTGCATGGGATGATACAATTGTTCAAAAAAACTGGGAACATTGAAGATAATATCGCAAATAGAGGCCGAACATCAACAATAACACCCCGTGACAAAAGGAACTGGCCAAAATTGTTGTCTGATCGTCGCCAATCATTGAGGAATTTGGCTTAAGAGTGGTCACAGAAAATTGGCAAAACTGTCAAGCGAGAATGGACGCGACTGCAGTTAAAAAATATTGGATATGGATTCTTTAAAGTATATTTTCTTATTATTTAAATATCATACCCAATAACTTATCTGACTCGTAGGCCAAGAAAAAACCCTTGCTTACGCTTCGTCATTAAAAAAAGCATATGAAATGGGCTCGTGAAAGTACGTCTTGGACTCAAAGGCAATGGAACACCATCATTTGTAGTGATGAAGCTAAATTCGATGTAAGTGCCGGCGATGGCCGTAAGCCGTCAGAGACAGCACAGCTCTGGCTGGGGTAAGTGCCGTCCTTGCTCCTACTGACGGAAGTGCGGCTATACTCTCCACGTGAGGGCGGCTGGAAGCAGGCCCCTAGCACGGTCATGTCTCTGCTAGGGGTGCTGACTAATTGTAGTCGGGCGAAGATCGTGAATCTATAAATCACCCCAATCCAAGGCGGAACAGCATACGCTAATGGATGCATGGCCGGGGGGTAGCCCGGTCTCTAGTATGCGGACTCTGGATACCTGTCGCCCTCCAGTTTCATTTAGACTTCCCACGGCAAGCGGGCTATGTCGTGGGTGACCTTCCCTTCCCGCTTACTCGTGGGATCAATTTCTTATGGATCTATCAAAATTTTATAAACAAGCCTGATGCGGCTTTGAACGCATCAACCCAGGGCGAAGCCTTCACGGCCGACCCCAATACCAGCACTGCAGCTATTGGGCTGCTGGCATCCACCCCCAATACCACGGGTCTCGACCCTGGTACTCCGGGGGACTCGGACAGGCCACGAACTCCCTTGGACACTGAGTTCGCTAGTGCTGCCTTCTCGTCCAACAACTGTTCAGTCATGCAGCAGACCGTCGAGGTGATGTCCTCCGACGCCGAAGCTGAAGGTGACCTGATCAGCTTTGCTGACGACGCTTCCGTGGCCTCTCAGAGGTCAGGCCTCACGGAAGCAGGCTCCCAAATCCAGACTCTGCGACTGGACTCGGGGAACGCCTTCGTCAAACTGAAGACCCGCGAGAAGAAGCTCTTCAAAGCTGCACTCGCAAAGGGTTCGAGCAGAGCAGAGGCTCTGGCTATCGCCACTGCGCCCCCCGCGGAAACCAAGGCTAAGCGGATGCGCGGTGACGATACCATCCCCGAACCCCAAGGGTCCTCAAAGAAGCCCAAAAAGACTCATGTGGAGTCCACAAAGCCACTCTTCAGCCAAGTGGCAAGCAGGGTGAAATTGGGCTTCATTTCGGCTGACCCCACTAAACCTCTTACACCGGAGCATATGGCCACGGTGCAAGAGAGCATCCTAAAGGCGATGCGGCTGCCTTTCACATCGGAAGTCGGCCCAGGTTTCGAGGGTTGTATACCCCGAAACGAGTGGCTGCTCCTGGTGTGCGAGAACAGCAGCACTGCCGATTGGGTCAAGGAAGCTTTTGGACATATCAAGTCCATCAGCGGCCTTGAGTTAAAGTTGCTGGAGGAAGCAGAGTTCCCAAGAGCTCACCTCATTAGAGGTTACTTCCCCAACAGCGCGCAATACACACCCGCCGAGATTGTGGAATACTTGGGTATCCAAAATCGTGAGCTCTCTACGGAGCTGTGGCGGGTCGTGCAACACAGCCTCAACGGCAATACGACACACCTCGCGATGATGGTCGACGAGAAGTCGTATAAGGCTCTGACGGACATTAAGGGTAACGTGAAATTCCGCTTTGGCAGAGTTAAGCTTATCCTTAAGAACTCCGCCGTCAGGGCCTCACCCGCTCCTAATGTAAGTTAATATATGACCGCATGGGAGGTGCCCCTCGCACTGCTATTGTTGTTAATAACAATGTGAGACACTTCCCTTTATCAAATTTCATCCACAGAGACCTGGTGGCAACGGCTATTGAGGTAGCCACGGCTGAGGGTGTCCGGGAGGTTGTGATCGCCTCTGCCTACTTCCCGGGCGACGTGGATGACGTTCCCCCCACAGAGGTTCAGCGGCTGGTGGAGTTCTGCCGCTTACACAACAAGCCGCTCGTGATCGGCTGTGATGCCAACGCGCATCACACGATCTGGGGAAGCAGCGACGTCAACAAACGTGGTGAGTCCCTTTTAGAATATCTATTGTGTTGTCAATTAGATGTTGCTAACATAGGGTGTAAGCCAACTTTTATTAATGCCATTAGGGAAGAGGTTCTGGATCTTACCCTAGTCAGTAACTCTATTGGGAGTTCACTGGTGAACTGGCGGGTCACAGACGAAGCCACCTTGTCGGACCATCAGCACATCAGGTTCGACCTACCTGGCCAAGTCGAGATCCGTCAGAACTCCTTCTGCCCCAAAAAGACCAAGTGGGATCTTTTTAAAGCCTCTGTGGCTTTTAAAGCAGATTTGTTGATCAGCAACCCAAATTCTATCAGTGAGATAGAACTTGCTGCCAACCTGCTTCAAGATGTGCTCATCACATCCTTCGAGGACAGCTCTGTTCGGAAGACCCTAAAGGTCAACCGTAAAGTTCCATGGTGGAACGAGGAACTATCCGCACAAAGAAGGAAGGTTAGAAGCCTTTTCAATAGGGCCAAAGCTAACCGTGTCAGCTGGGACGTCTATAGGGACGCCCTAACTAATTATAATAAAAACATTAGACGTGCCAAACGCGATACGTGGCGCAGCTACTGTGGTAGCATTGAATCGCTACCGGAGGCAGCGAGACTGCACAAAGTATTAGCTAAAGGGTCGTCTAATGGTATAGGGCTTCTTAAAAGAGCAGATGGCTCTTTCACCCAAGATCGCAGGGAAGCACTTGATCTTCTGCTTCAAGTCCACTTCCCAGGTTCGGTGGCGAACCCAGATCTATCCAGTCAAGATGACGTCACCACGTCACCGGACTCACGTGGCTCCAATTTATCGGGAACCATCTTCGACCCTGAAAAGGTCAAATGGGCTGTAGATTCCTTCGCTCCCTTCAAAGCCCCAGGGGGCGATCAAATCTTCCCAGCCCTTTTACAAAACAGCCTGGATCATATTCTCGATCCGCTGGTCGGCCTGTTTAGAGCTAGTCTCACTTGGGGATACATACCCGTCTCTTGGAGGAGAGTCAATGTGGTATTCATTCCTAAACAGGGGAATCGTCCCCAGGACCAGCCCAAATCCTATCGGCCGATCAGTCTCACCTCCTTCCTGCTTAAGACAGCGAAAAGGCTCATAGACCTGCACATACGGTGCTCTCTGCAGGAAACTTATCCTCTGCATCCCACGCAGTTTGCGTATATAGCCGGAACGTCGACGGAGGTCGCCCTCCACAAATTAGTAGGTAAAATCGAAGAAGCCCTCACATCCAAGAACATTGCTTTGTGCTCTTTTCTTGATATAGAGGGTGCTTTTGATAATACCGGCTACGGCTCTATTTCTGGTGCGCTAGAGCGCAGAAATATTTTCCGTCCCCTAATCCGGTGGATTGAGGCTATGCTCAAACACCGGATCATTTCCTCTACCTTGGACACCACGACTGCCTTTATCAGTGCGGTTAAAGGATGTCCCCAGGGAGGGGTCTTATCCCCCCTACTCTGGTCTTTAGTAGTTGATGAACTACTAAGCATTCTCGCAGACCAGGGCGTGCAAGCAATCGGCTACGCGGACGACCTGGCTCTAATAGTGAACGGGAAATTTGCCAACACCGTGACAGAGCTAATGCAATCTGCTCTGAACACGGTTGGCAGATGGTGCGAAGATGTAGGTCTCAGCATCAATCCCCAAAAGGCAATTATTGTTCCCTTCACTAAGCGCTATTCTATTGACATAGGTCAATTGAACATAGGCGGCTCCCCTGTGGGTCTTTCCAGCGAAGTCAAGTATCTAGGGGTGACCCTTGACAAAAGACTAAACTGGAATTCCCACCTAAACAACACTCTATCAAAGGCAACTCATGCCATGTGGGCATGCAGAAGATTCTTTGGTAGAACCTGGGGTCTCAAATCCTGTAACATCCGGTTGCTATTTGAGATGATGGTAAGACCCATCGTCACCTACGCTGCAATTGTGTGGTGGCCAAAGGTGACGCAGGTCACTGCCATCAACAAATGCAATAAATTGCATAGGCTACTTTGCCTTTCTCTGACGGGTGCACTCCGCACCTGTCCCACAGCAGCAATGGAGTCAATCCTCAACTTGACTCCGCTGCATATCAAAATAAAAGAAGTCGCTGCAATGAGTCTTCTTAGAATCAAGCTCCAATCTGGGCTTCTAGCTACCGAATCAGGGCATGCTAGACTTATCAAAGATATTCCTGGCTTAGAGATCTGCACTAGATCAGATTCTATGACCAAGGAACTCCTCTTTGGTGCAAAATTCAGGACTCTCATCCCAGACCGGAAGGACTGGGATGCTGGCAACCCCATCAGCGACCCTCACGGCATACACTGGTATACCGACGGGTCTAAAACTGATCAGGGGGTTGGAGCCGGGATACATGGTCCCAACTCCAAAACCTCGATTGCCATGGGCAAGTGGCCCACGGTCTTTCAATCCGAGGTTCATGCCATTGAGTTCTGCTGCCGTCTTATCCTTGAGAAGGGGATGAGAGGAGCGAACATTTACATCTTCTCGGACAGCCAAGCTGCCATACTAGCCCTCTCCTCAAAGAGAGTAAGTTCACGTATGGTGGCTGACTGCTGGAACTGCCTCCAGAGGCTGTCCAACAGAAACAAAGTTACCCTCCTTTGGGTACCTGGACACTCTGGGTTCCAGGGCAACGAGCTAGCAGATGAACTAGCGAGGGCGGGGTCATCAGCCTCTATGGTTGGCCCCGAACCCTTCTGCGGCGTGGGGTGGTCAACCATCTCATCCCTTGTGAAAACTTGGGCAGATACAATAGGTTGACCGAACGCTATTGGTTCTTCCAACCAGGGATGAGGCAGGCTAGAGAGCTTACAAATCCCTCGGTTAAACGCAGAACAGACTCACTCTCCAGGAGAGATCTCTATCTCCTTGTTGGCTACCTTAGTGGCCACCATCTGGTGAATTATCACCTAACAAAAATGCGTCTATCCTCTGATGCAGAGTGCAGGCTCTGTAAAGAGGACGACGAAACTACCAAACACATACTGTGTGACTGTCCAGCCTTGGTTTGGAGTAGGAGGAAACATTTGCACTTGGAAATCGCAGTTCCCGAGCAAATTGTCCGTTCCTCGACGAAAGACCTGCTAGGCTTCATCAGGGAAGCAGAGCGGCTTTTGTCAAGATAGGGAGAGCATTTAGGCACAAAAGACCATTCTGGTCGCAGTGCCTCGCGCCTTCTCTGCTGGGAGACTCCCTCTTTCAAATAAATAAATAAATAAATAAGTACCGGCGATACGAGAAAACGCGTCATCGGTCCAAAGACAGAAGCATACCATAAAGACTGCCTTAAAAGGACAGTAAAGTTTTCTGCAAGCATTATGGTATGGGGATGTATGTCTGCCAAAGGATAAGGACAACTGCATTTTATTGAAGGAAAAATATATTAATATTTTAGAAGATAGTTTGCTGCCATCAATACCAAAGCTGGCAGATTGTGGTGAATTAACCTTTCAGTAGGACGGAGCATCATCGCACACAGCCAAAACAACCAAAATATAAACAAATGGAGGTTTTAGATTAGCCAGCAAATAGTCCAGATCTGTGCCCCATAGAAAATATTTGGTGGCTAATGAAAAAAAAGCTTCGAAATGAGCCACAATGAAATATTGACCTCAAAATTAAGTTGCAAGAGATGTGGGACTCGATTTCTCGGGAACATTGCGAAAACTTGTTAAAATCAATGCCAAAACGTGTTAAGTGTGTAATACAGGCCAGAGGTGACGTTACACAATTCTAATATTTATTTATTTGTTATTCTTGAGTTTTGGCGACCTTTATGTTTTACACTCATTATAGCTGACTATAAAAACAATTTGTTTTTAATATATTTCCGATATATTTCGGTTACTCAACGGTAACCGTCTTCAGGGCTAAAACCTGTGACCTGTTTTCAATTACAAAGTCCAATGAAACAGAAAACATACGCCTCGAACTTAATTCGTACCATAAAAATATAAAATTCTCAATTGAAAAAGAACAAAACAGTAACAGTACCTTATTTAGATTCAACAATAAATAGAGTAGGAGGAAAATTAAAATTAAAATGGTACAAGAAACCGATGGCATCCGGAAGACTAATAAACCACAATTCGAAACATCCAAGGACGATGATAATTAATACAGTAAAAGTCTGTATTAAACGAATGTTTGACATCTCTGACAAAATGTACCACAACGAAATTAAGAGGGAAGTAACAAAAATACTTACGGACAACGACTTTTCTAAATTCTTAATCAAGAAACTTATACAAAAATATCAGGAAACACCGAGGGACAACAAAAATAGACAACTAAAATTATATAAATCTCTAACCTATGTACCTACACTATCCGAAAGGTTCATGAGATCTGACTGTTACAATAGTGCAGAAGTACAAATAGCACATAAACCGTTCCATACACTCAGATATCTCTATAGTAACACAAAGTCTAAAATAACTGCACTAGACAAAAACAATGTGATATATAAAATTCCTTGCAGTGGCAACATTACTGAAACATGCGATGGAGTGTATGTAGGAACGACAAAATTAAAATTAAAAACAAGATTAGCTCAACACAAATCAGATTTCAAATTACGCCACCAATGTACAACACAAAAACAGCTCTCATGACCCACTGTGCAAACAAACACCACTCTCCCAATTTTGACGCAACAACAATACTACAACAAGAACAACACTATGCTAAACGTTACACCTCGAAATGCTACACATAATCAACACACCAACACAAGATAGATTGAACTACAAAACGGACACAGAAAACTGCGCTCATATATACAGACATTTACTTCCTAAGCTAGTTAGGAACTCCGCGCCAGCAAGAGCAGACGTGTCATATTAATGTATGTAATTTAGTATTGTTCAGTTTAGTTTTATGAACATTGTTTTTTCCATTTTGTAATTTTATGTTTTAGCCCTGAAGACGGTTACCGTTGAGTAACCGAAATATATCGGAAATAAATTAAAAACAAATTTTTTTTTATATATTTTAACCCTTGACCTCGAGCCAGCTATAATGAGTATTTTTTTGTTATATTAAGCAGCGTTCGAATTAATAGTGCTCATTTTTTTCTTATCTCTTAAGTCTACATTTTGAATAAAGTACTCATATTTTTGTTATTGGTGGAAATACAATAAATATTTTTTATCATCGTAAAGAGAATAAAATTCTCTTTTAGAAAAAATAAATTGACATACGCTATCTGTAGAAGAATCGAAACTATCGTGTGTTGAACATTGCACACTGCAAAAATCACATGCTGTTCGAATTAATAGTGGTTGGGGCTCGTACACAAAGGAACAGGAGCGAGACAGGATCTACGACAACATGTTGCCGGAGTACCAGCTGTACACCCGCCGTCACTAGTTTGGAACGCTGGCACAGCTAAACAAACTCGTGACCACCTACGAGACGACCAAGGAGTTGCAGCGACAAGGGAAAAAACAGATGGATCAACTAAGGGAAGGCCCCAAGTCCTCGAATTCGCCAACATTACACAACATAACGGCGACAACACCCGCAACGGTAGGAGCTACCCCACACGTGTCATAACTGCGCACAATCCGGTCACATGCAGGCGGACTGCCGAAATAATTATATTGTATAACGTGCTATTTTGGAGGGACTGCGAACGACTCGGCGTTCGCACAGTGGACTGTTGTCGACGGACCACGTCAGGACATGCTGCGTGTCTTCTGCCGAGAGGAAACAGCTTGGAGACGCCACACCGCAGTTCGCAAGAGTAGCACCTCTGAGGTGGGGTAATGGCCATGTCGTCGCGCATGTCAAGATCGAGGAGGTAGGGACGGATGCCACGATTGACACGGGCGCCACACGTAGCTTCATCAGCGAGCGTATAGCTGTATGGTTGAGCACACCGGATAACGAGAGAGCAGACTTGATCTGCATCACACTGGCGGATGGATCATCGAGAGACATGACACGAGCCCTCCGAGTGAGGATTTAATTTGGACAGAGGGAGACGACAGTGTCAATGTTGGTATTCCCCGTCATTCTGGACGAAGTAATCGTAGAGATGGACTTCCTGTGCGGCATCGAAGCGACCCTGGAGTGTGGCCAAGCAAAATTACACTTGCAAAACACACTGGGGGAGACAGCATCGACGCCCGGGACATCTCGACGAGCAGCAGAGGACACAGTAGCCCAGGACAGCAGTAGGAGCGCGGCGTTACCCCACACCTGGCGCGGAGGCACGACCAAGCGAACGAGGCGAGGTTGACCCGCAGCAAGGAGCACAACACGAAAGATCCGAGAAACCAGCCAGGACACAAGAAGAAACACGCCAACAAGGACCAGAGAAAAAAACTAGTACACGAGAACACCTAGGCAAGGACCACCGGGATCACCGAGCGAACGAGGCGAGGTGTATCAGCAAGAATCAACGGGACCTCCCAGCGAACGAGGCGAGGTGTACCGGCAAGGATCTACGGGGTCACCGAGCGAACGAATTAGGTCCACCAGCAAGGATCAACGGAACAAACGGCAAGACGAAACAGAGCAGACGACCAAGCCTGCGTGGGAATCCGAATGTATGTCTGCATTTGCACATTTATGTTTCGGCGTCCCGCTCTAACACACTTCAATTGCCGTATTCGGCACACATACGAAACTGTCAGATTTGTGCACTATTCGGCAAGGTTTATAAAAGTGTTCTTATTATATATGTTGCGTACCAAAAAATTAAAAATGATTGCTTGTTAAGCCACTACTGTTTGGCATTACGTAAAAAATGCATACATAAACTTATTGCCGTCTCGCTCTTTCTAATTTATTTATTTATTTATTTATTTAATTAATTTAAAGTCAACTAAATGCAGTCGACTGAATTGACAAAAGAACAATTAATAAGTGAAAAATTTATAAAAATGTAAGCATAAAGTATATATAAAGCATATAAAAGATCTAAGATTATTTTAATTTTATTAAATTTAATTTTAATTTAATTTAATTTAATCTGGGATAGACAATGATATAACCGATCCAACATTTGTTGCGAAGAATTGGGGAAAACCCAGAAAAACCCAATCAGATCAGAAGAGTTAATAGTATTAGTAAAAAGTTAGTATATGTTAAGACATGCCCAACCGACCGAGGGGCAGTGTCATAAACGCGAGCATGCAGAAATAGAAGCTAAGAAAAAATAGACAGGCGTTTCGAGGAAAATTTAACTTCTACCTAGGTAGGACAAAAGTTTTAATTTTAAGGCTGGTACAGAGTCAGTATTTGTTAATATGAAGGAGTACTTATTAAAATCAGAACATAATACCCTGAATGGTTCATGCAGGGCATAGTTCGATCTACAATTAGGAAGAGTTAGTGGTAAGTAATTACGGGTGATTCTACATGGGACGGCGAAGTTTAACTGGCTAACCAGATCAACACTCTCAACGTCCCCTTGGATAAGGTTATTCATAAAAACTACACCAAGCATAGTTCTACGGTTAGCTAAGGACGGTAAATTAAGTAATCTAAGTCTATTTGTATAAGGAGGAAGTCTTATATCTACATCCCAGTTGAGACCTCGCAAGGCGAAAATTAAAAAGTTCTTTTGTACGGATTCAATACGGTCCCTGTGAATCGAATACTGAGGACACCAAACGCATGATCCGTACTCCAAAATTGGACGAACAAGTGAGGTATAAAGGGTCTTTGTTAGATAAGGATCGTCAAACTCCTTAGACCATCGCTTAATAAAGCCAAGTATTCCCATAGCCTTATTGACCATTGTAGAAATATGTTCCGAAAACTTAAGTTTACGGTCCAGACGGATACCAAGATCGTCAACTAAGGCAATTCTTTCTAAGGCACAACCACAAAGTGTATAGGATACCAACTCAGGGTTGGTTCGGTAGAATGTCATCAGCTTGCATTTAGAACTATTCAGAATTAATAAATTTACACGGCACCATGATTGAAAACTATCTAGGTCAGCTTGTAAGTAAGAGTGACAGTAGGCATCTTTAAGTTGAAAACACAGCTTTACATCATCTGCATACATAAGAGTGCGAGCAGATCGTATGACAAGCGGAAGGTCATTGATGAAAAGAGTGAATAGAAGGGGACCTAAATGACTCCCTTGAGGAACACCAGAGGTGGCATGAAGTGGGTTTGAAAGGCAATCTTTAAAAAGTACCATTTGGGTTCTGTCAGTCAGATAACTAACAATCCAACTAAGAAGTTTAGGTGAGAAACCAAGAAGTTTAAGCTTTTCTGCTAGGAGGGAATGATTTACTGAGTCAAAAGCTTTACTGAAATCAGTATAAATGACATCAGTTTGAAGATTTTGCTGAAATCCCTGTACTACAAAGGATGTCAGCTCAAGTAAATTTGTCGTAGTGGAACGACGTTTGATGAATCCGTGTTGACAAGGGGAAATGATGGATCTACAAAAGTGTTGCAAGTGAGGGGTTAAGACATTCTCGAAGAATTTAGGTATGGCCGATAGCTTAGAGATGCCTCTATAGTTAGTTGCATCCGACTTGCTGCCCTTTTTGAGTAAGGGAATAATGAATGATTCCTTCCAGATGGAAGGAAAAAAAGAAGTTCCTAAGGACAGCGAGAATAGTTTAAGCAATGGCTTACTCAAGGAATTAGCACAGAACCGTAGTACGCACGCGGGAATTCCGTCGGGGCCTGGCGAGTAAAGTGGTGTAACCAAGTGAAGATCCCTAGCAATTGAACTTTCATTCAAAAGTGGAGTGAAGATACCATTCGAACATGGGATATTATAAGGATATGACTGAGTGTTATGGGTGGCAGGTAAATAAGTAGTTTGAAAAAACCTTGCAAACATATCGGCCATGGCCTGATCCGTGTCTGCAATAGCATTTTCAAATTCCAATTTACATGGAAAAGCCGCTGATTTACGCTTCATGTTAACAAAATTATAAAACTGTTTGGGGTTTTGAAAAAACTGAGCCCTACAACGGTTTAAATAATTTTTATAACACTTGGCGTTAAGCACGGTGAAGTTTGACCGAGCAGTTAAATAGCGAGAAAAGAATAAAGAAGAGTGTTTAAGTTTATATTTTTTAAATAAGGCGTTCTTTAAATTCTTTAGGCGTGACAGCTCTTTTGTAAACCACGGGGGCTTACTTGAGGCTGTCGGATAGAATCTCGGAACACATATATCAAAGAATGAATTAATGGTGCTATAAAAGATTTTTATGGCTACTGCCATATCAGTGCACAGGTGAAGATTAGACCAGTCAAAGTTAGAAATAAGGTTATTTAATAATAGGAAGTCTGCTTTTCTGAAACAGCGCACACGCTTACTATTAGTGTTACTCTTAGTCAAAGAATAATATCCCAAATCGAAATTGACTTCGAGGGTGGGATGGTATGGATCTTCAGGTACAGAGAGGGGTTGGGCCCTATTTAAAATTACCTTAGATGGATCAGAAACAAAACATAGATCCAGCGATCTTTTCATGGAGTTAAGAACATGATTGACCTGCGACAATGACATGTCAAACAGTCCATCGAAAAGATCGTGCTGATGGGAAGGCAATAGAGAATATTCCTCAGGACTAGGTGTCCAATTGCAGTCAGGAATATTAAAGTCCCCAAGGACTATGAACTGATCCCTGTCTGATAACAGGTTAAATACAGTCTTAATTGCAGACAAATGCTGCGAATAGACTGATGATTCCGATGACGGCGGAATATATGAGCAGGTTATATATAAGAAAAAGCCGGGAAGGTGTAGTTTTACACAAATAAATTCAATATCATATTGAACCTCCGGCTGTATAAAATCTGATGCAATGGTGGAGTCTACTGCAACAAGAACGCCACCACCACGTCGATCAGTTCTATCACGCCTGTAAATAGTGTACTTACTTGGTAAAACCTCGGAGCTTAGGATTTCCGGTTTTAACCAAGTCTCTGTTAACACCAAAAACTGAGAAGTAAATGAAAGACTATTCATAAAGAAAGTTGAAAGTTTGCTACGAAGGCCTCTTACATTTTGATAGGAGAAAGAAAGATAAGATTTTAGTTTTTTGTCGTCTTATTGGGCGCAGTGGTCTGGTTTGGCAAAGTAAGTCTAATCGGGGGCCGATTCTTTTTTTCTTTGCCTCGAATTCTTTAACCACGATATGAGCTGGCCAAAAATCAGGCGTGCATATGTGGTTAAAGCAATCGTTAGGGACACAAAGTTTAAAGGATGATACGTCCCGTTCATAAGAGAACTTAAATTTTTCCACCTTAATCTCAGCGGCTTGTATTTTGGCTTGAATAAAAGCCATAACATCATCAGATGTGAGATCAGGGGCAAGCCTGGAAACAAAGATTTGTTTCCTCGGGGGAATCCCTACAAGAGGCTTGGGCACCACTGATAAAGAAGCAGTGGTTGTTGCCCTGGGTGAAGCAGACACAGGTATTGAGGCAGGAGCTAAAATGGTAGGGATTTTTGGCGTCACTGGCTGCGAAGACTCACTGTTGACACATTCGGAAACCGAATTTTTCTGAGCCGCCGATCTCGTTACCACCGATGTGGTGACCGGTATCAACGGCTGTGTCAACGGAGTACTAGGCTGAGCTACGTTTGGTGGCGGAACAGCAGCAGACATGGTCTCTTCTTTGCGCGTTGATTTTTTGCGCTTCGGGGACTCATTTAACAGCTGAAGGCCATTAAAGTCCGAGTCCAGCTTAGAGAACTGTTTAGATAGCGTACGAAAACCACTAAACAATTCCTTAAAGCCTTTCCGTGTCTGCCGCATGAAGGCTCTCATTTCGTTCTGCACCTCACGACACTCCTCGCAACAATAGTGCAGCCCAATGCGCTTAGCCAAAGCATCAGCAGTTGAACCAGTGACGTTGACACATTTGGCATGTACAACATTATCACACAGCCAACATAAGATACTTGGCTGAGCACACGTAATCTCACCTTTGCAGGTTTTAACAGCACAAATAAGATGTCCTTCCATTATAATAAGACACCACTGTAAAAGAGTAGCCAAATAAAACGTTAGAAAAAACTAAGAGTAAACTATTTACGAAAAAAAGAGAGCAAATGCTAAATAGGCGAGAGCGTTAGCTGTCGTTACAGTAATTGCAACAACAAATGCACAGGGCAGACGAAAGTAGGAGAGAGAGAGCGAACAGAAGAGAGTAAGCGCGCTCACGACAGAATCTAAAAATAGATCAAGCTACCAAGCAATGCAACAACAAAGCTACAAAGAGTTGATGTAAACAAAGAAGCAAATTGCAAACCAATTCCCAAATTACCAAACACAAATGTTTGACTAATTTAATAGAAAAGCACTCGCGAGTGAACAGATTCTGCAGCAAAAGAATAAGAAAAAACACTACAAGAAGTATTAATAATTTTTGTTACATAGAACACCGGTTGTTCAAAGAAATAAAGAAACTTCGGGGAGCAAAAGAAAAACGCGTCTGTTCACTTGAAGAGAAAGTTATTAATGATTATACTTCTTGTCTATTCCCTTTTGCATTGTTTATGTGTTCTTCTTCTTAAATAATAACAATATAAAATTTATGTTTTTAAATTTTTTTAAATAAAGCTAAATTTTCAATATAAATAACGAAAAATAAATGATACACGGTATCCTTTAATAATCCATGGCCTTCTACAGTCACCACCTGACTGTAGCGTTCGACTGGTTTTTTGTGGGCCCGTGTAATTATTATTTAATCAAGAGCAACAGTCGAGCGGCACGCAACTGTGGGATACCCTTCGACCTTTTTTTAAACGTTAAGAGTCCATTGTACGATAGATATATAGAAATATGGTACCGTAAGCCTGGATATGCGTGAATATGCATGTAGCATTTCATTGGCAAATAATGCGTGTGCATAGAAAAAAAGAGAAGAACAACAGATGGCGGTACGCGCTCGCATTCTCGTTCCTTTTCATTCCTACATGAACAAATATACAAAGTAAGTATACAAAATTAAAGCGCACAAGGTTTTTATTTAATAGCGTCTGTGTTTGTTGTCCGATCGGATTGACGTTATGTTGGTATTATAAATAGTTAAGTATGGTCTTCCTCAGAATGTTGTATCTCTTATATGTCGCCCACAAATCAGCTTAAAAGATTAAATTATTTATTTGCGGGGGCGGTGGGCGTGGCACCCAACATTTAAAATAAACTTCATCTGCGCCGGGTAAATAGAAACCTTCATGCCAAATTTGGTGTCTTTATAATAGCTGAAATCTGTGTGTTCATCTGGTCATCCGGACAGACAGACAGACTTGGCTTAATCGACTCTCCCACGCCTCCCTCTACCTGTTACATACATTGCACAAAGTCAGTATACCCTTTTTTGACCATTTTCAATCGGCCGGAGGGTATAATGATTGGTCAATTCGATTCCTTTATTCATGGCTTCTAGTACGTGATAGAGTTCGCTTATTTGTACAATATTTTTAAAGATGTAACCTATTTGTTGTTGTAATTCTTCTTTATGTTCCTGTTTAGAGACCGAATAATTATTTTTAGACTGTTCCCATAAAATTAGTAAGACCACGTTTACTACGGTTTGCAATTCTTATACCGTTCATTTCTCTGTTAAGTTTTTCTCTTAGGTATTTAATTTGTGGTAAATTTTCAAAGAATTGAGCTTGTTTGATGAGTTTGTAATTTATTTCAGTTTTTATTGGATTAACAGATAAGCAGTGATACTCGTTAGTTTATAGGTAAATCGATTGATTCAAGTTGAAAGATAAGGTAGCCGTTTTTGGCCTGGTCAAGGGTTACTTCTAGGTTTTGTGTGCTAACTGTCGATAAGAAGCACAACATGAATATCATGCTCGGGAGAAGGCCTGGAATTAAAGTTATTATATTTGCTGTTTCCTATCTTTTTGAATGGGTTAGTCGTTTTTGATCTGACTAGAGGAGATTCTCTGAAATTGGTGTCTACACTGAAGTCTTATCTATTTTCATTGACTTTGTCAATTTTGCTTACTTAATTTGGTTGTGTGTTATAGGCAGGGATTCCTGCAAATATGAAGATATCTGCCTGTGTTCGGCCAGTTTTGTTGTGTTTTGTTTTGTGGTTGTATATGTAAAGTATTTTTTCGATTTTAGTAAATTGGTTCTCGGCCTCAATCTCGCTTTTTCTCGTTGACGGTTTTACTAAATCTCTCATTGTCAGAAATTCCATTCTTACTTGTTGTTATGTTGAAAGTTACTTCTTCTGAATCTGACTAGAGTTTAAGAGCGGTGCACATGAAAACGGAGTCTTTGTCGGTTTTACCCATATCGCTGAATATTCGTAAAAGCTATTTTAGCTTCAAGCCAATAATTACTGTTTACTTTCATCAGGGAGGCGTATTTAGAAGTTTTCAGAGCTAATTTTGTGTTTTTATGTTCGGTTTTAGCGATATTACAGATTTATGATTCTGGATAAGCTTTTAGAAATCGGGATAATAGTAAAGTTCTTTGAACTGAAGTGTGAGTTTTTCTATGCGAGGGTGTAATAATTCTTTATGTGTTTTGAGATTGATTTCTTTGAATCGAGCGAATGTTTGAATATTTATAAGTTTAAGACTGGTTTTCATAGTTTAAGTCAGATTGTTGGGACATATGATTTGAATATAAGCTTTGAATATAACTTTCGATTTTGTGCATGTATGGATAAACAAGAAAAACTGTGTAAGCAGATTTTAACTGATTTCCAAATTTGATTGGTCGGAAAAGTATTCGTCTAGTGATATTTTAGTAGCGACCAATATTTTTTATAACACAATTAACTACTTTTTAGATATTTGTGTTCCGTGTTTTTATCCAACTTCCTCGAGTAAGCCACTATGGTTTATAAGAGAGTTGTCACTGTTTAAAAATTTAAGGTCAAGCTTATTCTAAAAATATATAAAATTAACAACTCATCTTTAGCCTTTTCCCGCTACCTAGGCGCGCGGTCAGATTTTACTGTCTTAAACGCGAAATGTTATAAGAACTATTTAGCCCGCTGTAAGGCTTAGTTTATTCAGAACCCCAAACAGTTTTATAGTTTCGTTAACACAAGAAATAATTCTGTAGGTATCTCTAAATTGTCGGCTATACCCAAACTTTTCGAGAATGTTACAACTCCTCACTTGCAACATTTCTGTAGATACGTTATCTCACCTTTTCAACACGGATTCATTAAAAGTCGTTCTACTTAGACAAACTTGCTCAAACTGACATCCTTGGTAAAAGGATTTCAGGAAAATCTTCAAACTGATGTAATTTTTACTGATTACAGTAAAGCTTTTTACTCAGTGAATCATTCCCTTCTGGGAAATAAGGTTGACCTTCTAGGTTTTTCACCAAAACTACTTAGTTGTATTGTTAGCTACCTGGCTGTCAGAACTCAAAGACTCCTCTTCAAAACCACCCTCATGCCACATCTGGTGTTCCTCAGGGGAGTCATCTCGGTCCCCAACTTTTTACGCTTTTCATCAATTACCTTCCCTTGATCATACGTAACTCCAGTACTATTATGTACGTGTATGCGAATGATGTAAAGCTTTGTTACCAATTTAAGGACGACCACTGTCACTCACACTTACAAGCCGACCTAAATAGTTTCAATCCTTGGTGTTGTGCCAATTTTTTAAACCTGAACAGCTCTAAATGCAAGCTGATGACATTTTCTCGAGCCAGTCTGAAGTTTGCTTCTTATGCTCTTTGTGGTTGTGCATTGGAAAGAATCACCCTAGTAAATGATCTGGGAGTCCGTTTGGACCAAAAAAAAAAGCTTTCCAATCATATTACTAATATGGTCAATACATTCGTGGGTGTCCTAGGCTTTATCAAAAGATGGTTTAAGGAATTCGACGATCCTTATATTTCAAAGACCCTTTACGTTTCACTTGTTCGTCCCATTGTCGAATACGGTTCATGCGTATGGTGTCCCCAGTACACTATTCATAAGGAACGCATCGAATCTGTACAGAAGAACTTCTTACTTTTTACCTTACGCGGCCTTAACTGGGATGGAAATTTGAGACTACCTTCCTATAATAGTAGACTTCTGTAACTAAATCTGCCTTCCCTAACTAACCGCAGAACCATAGGATCTTATTTATTAACAATGTTATGCAAGGTGACATTGACAGTGAGGCCTTGTTAAGGCAGCTACACTTCTCTGTTCCTTGCAGAAGAATTCCCTATTTCCTTCCATTAATACTTCCTTATTGTAGGTCGAACTATGCACTGCACTATCCTTTCAGGACTACAATAAGCCTCAACACGTCATAGCTAGCACTAACTCTATCGCTGCTATGAAGTCCTTAATTCTTGCCTATCTACCGTAATTAGAAATTAGTATTTTGATCTTCCTCGAGGTTCTTTTCTATCTTTGTTGCCACACTATAACTTATAGTTATGCACGTTTAGAGTTCTGCTTGCATAGCAAATGAGTTTTATTCCTAGGATAATACAGCACCTATAGCTGTATTACTCGCATCTGTTGTTAATGAAAATTTCTTTTCGAAAGTAGCGTATATTAGGTTTGGGTCGGACGTAATGAGTACTTTTAGTTATCGAAGGCGTTTTCTTTTATGTTAATTTTTGCTCCCTTTTTTGATTTCAGTGTCATTGGATTTTCTATTTTTGCAAAATTGGGAATGAACTTACAGTTGAATCCGCAGTGTCCAAGGAAAGATTTTATTCCATTTGTAGTTTTGGAATAGGAAAATCAACAATTGCCCTTATTTTGTGAGGGTTCGGTCTTATACCGTCTGTAGTGAAAAAGTGACTGAGAAATTCTGTTTCTTTCTTCAGAAATTCACATTTATCCAATTGCAATTTTAAATTAGCTGATCGTAACTTATCAAATACCCCTTTTAATGATGTTATGTGTTCCTCCAATAAAGTGGAATAAATGATAATATCATCTAAGTAGACTAAACAATCCATATAGATTAAGTCTTCCAGAAGATTGTTCATGCAACGTTGAAAGATTGCTGGTGCATTTTTCAAACCGAAGGGCAGACAAGTATATACGTAGTGTCCATTTTGATGGAAACCTTTAGCTAGATCAATAGTTGTGAAGTATTGACAGCGTCCAAGCTTGTCTAATATTTCATCCATTATAGGAATAGGGAATTTTATGTCAATGCTTATTTCATTGAGATTGCGATAGTCTATGACTAATCGAAACTTTGGATTGCAGGAAGCATCGCTTTTCGTTGTGACAAACCAAATTGGAGAACAAAAAGGTGATTTAAGTTTTCTAATTATATTTTATTCTATCATATCTTTGATTTGTTTGTTGACCTCTAGATCAAACGCTTGGGGGTATTTATATGTTTTTTTTTTTCGCTCAATTTTTCCGAGGGTTTTCTTCTTTTTTGTGGTATGCAGAGGGGCTTCCTCTGGTTTAGTTGACTTAGGGCACTCACTGGTAGCCTTTGACTCTGGATGAGGTCGTACCACATTTTGAATGGATAGCCATTTATATTTATTTTTTTAAAGTCAACCAAAAGCAGCCGACTGTTGAGATCGTAAGTACTTAAAATTAAATTGAAATTAAACTTTATTTAAATTCAAAGTAAAAAAAAAAAATAAAATAAAACCAAAAAAGTATATAAACAAATTTAGAGTTAAAATTTACGTAAAGCATTTAAATTTTAATTTTTAAATTTATAAAATTTTTAAGATTTTTAAAATTTAAACAACAAACAACAAATTTGAAGAGGATTGGGGAAACACAGAAAAAAACCCGATCCGTACGGTAGTGTTAGGTTAGTTGTTAGAATTAAAAGTTAATGAGTGAAGGTTAGCCGTTTTAATAGCTGTTAGAGAACACTCCGAGTCAATTACACCAAAAAGTTTGTTAATTTTAGAATAGAGAATACGGAAAGGCTCATGCAGGCAGAAATCAAGCAAAGGAGTTGCAAAATTTCTGGTTATTCTAGAAGGAATAGAAAAGTTAATTTGATTAAGCAAGATCGGGAAATCGATATCATTTTTAACTTAGCTATGAACATGTGCGACGGTTGGCAAGAGAAGTTAAATTCATAAGAAATAATCTACTAGGATATGAAGGTAAATCAACTCCAGAGACCCAATTAAAACCACGAAGAACAAAAAGTTAAATTTGCTTTAGCACAGACTCAATTCTGTCTTGGTGAATATGATATTGCGGTGACCAAATGCAAGAACCATATTTAAAAATTTTAAATTGGACGTTGAATACAATGAATGTATTAGCAAGTGGTCCAACGACACTAAGCCAATGCTTTTTGCGCGAGTTACCAATCCGGCCCACTGTCTTCTTTCTGAATCAGCGTACCAAATTGGATGTTCGATAAACATATCGATAACCTTGCAAAAAACCGCATTAAAACCGCAGGGTTATTGTGCAGCCCTGAATAATCGGCATTCATTTATTTCATTCGGACTGCCAGCCCCAGTAGACAGGCTAAAAAAACTTGAGAAAACACGAAATAAAGCTTCACTTCTTCTCTTGCATTGAAACAGAGCAGTTTATTTTTTTGCGTGTTACAAATACTATTTAATAATTGCAAAACTGAGCCTAAACGACTGTACAGATCAACACTAGCGACTCCCCTGGTGGTAACTGGCGCAGCCGGATTCGGAATAAATCTACATTGGACACTGGAAATATCTTTAATTGTCATTAAAGAAAAGGTAGTAATTGTGATCGCAATTTAAGAGCATATACACATGTGTGTATGTACAAGAAAATATGAATGGAATGAAATTAATGTTGTTACAAAATACATGTTACATGTTCATACAAAATACATTATGATTTATATACATATATAAGTTATTATGTTATGTTATTCCGATTAAGGTTCCAAATAAAAAGGACTTGTCCCGTTTCAATACCGAACTCTTTAATTGTCAAAATCAAACTAAAGCTAAGTACAAATTGTTCTTAACGCGAAACTAGCCCTGTCGCCTAAAAGTGCTGATCCAGCGCATTGCCCAAACGGCTCAAATGTCGGGTGGCCGGCGAACGTGGGAACGTTACGGACAGTGTCGTTGTGCAACTAGGTTACGCAAACAGTATGCGCAACTGTCGCAAAGAATGCTGATCATGCATTGGAGTCATTGATATATGGCGTGATCAGCGGGCATTGAACTTTTGGATAACTCATATGTTAACTCCTCCCTCACTAGGATGGAGGCCGTCCCCGGACTTCCTTAAGTTGTCGATGGCGGTTTGCAAGGAAGCTGATTTCCTTGCTCTCACGTGTTTCTGATACATCTTCCAGATGGAAAGTCCAATGATTGCTACGAGAAGCATAGTTACACTGAAGATTGCAGGTTTTGTAACGAGTTGTTTTTCGATGTCACCGATGTACCTCAGATTTTGGATATTCAGTCGTTGTAGGTATGGCAGACTCAAAACCTCATGATGTCCAGTAATATTTAAGAGTGCCGCTGTCGCTGAACCTGGTTGGCGTCGAACTGTGGCTCTCGAGTTACGGAACAAAGATCCATTTATTTTAACTTCATCTTCGAACGTTAAAAGGAATGTGCCGTGGATAGTCTTCTCCGTGCCACTAGACATGGTAACGGTTGCCATTTCATTGTTGATAATTATGACACCATCATCCACTGATTCAACTTGTTCGAGGTGGCTGGGACGAGTAGTGCAATGAGCTGTAGTGCCGGCGTGCAGCTGTTGTGCGCAAGTTGTAAAAGAGAGTTCTCTGCAGAATGTTGATGTGAGGGTAGTACTGCAGTTTCCAATTGCCAGAGTATGGTTTTCGCAATCCGCTACGTTGTTATATCCGGCAAAATTTATTATTGTGCCATTGTGTTCGACAGGGAATAGAGTGACCTTTTTTACAAACTAAGCTAGGGCTTGGGAATTTAATAATAAAATGTAAAAAATTATCGTCTAAAAAAACATTGATGTAAGCTACTTCCATTAAATCAGTAATTGTAATATCTGTAGAGTGCTCATTTAATATATTTTCCAAATCTTTAGAATCGAGAATAGTGGGATTTACAATTTCAATCTTAGCAAGGGTTACTGACAATATTAATGCTTCGAGTTCTAAAATCAAAATTCGGTCCCTTGCGAGAAGTGTTTCATAGAGGTGGTTGGTGTCGATTTGTTTTGTTTTTTCATTATTGATTATTATGTTTACTGTGTCTGTTAGCTTATTGATTTTTTCTTGCACTCTTGTATTTATAACAACCTGATTGTCTATTGATTCGATTAAAGATTGCTGCTTGTATTTTAACTTATCAAAGTCGTCAAAATCAGGGGTTCCTGCTATCACCTTTAGAGCAGTACCAAGAATGTTAATACTCCTAGCGTGTCTATGATGAGTTTTCACTGTATCTAATAATGTTTTTATATGACCTATATCGGATTCTAAAATCTTTTCATGTGCGATTGGGGAAAATGGTTCATTAATGCTTTAGTTTCCTCGGCTATTTCCGAGTACATACTGAGATTAGACGAGTGTCTGAGGTACTCAAAATTTTTCCAGATGACTACATTTCCGTCCACAAGTGGGATATAGTCCGAGCTTGAGTAATCAGTTAATTTGGCGGTAGTTGTTGTCATGAGAAGTAGCACGACCAAAATCCTGAATAAAAATATAAAAATAAGAGTATGGTAAAGAAAATTATTATCTCAAATTGTCCTTATGGACCACCCCCCCCCTAATGAGAACTGTTGTTCCTAGGTCGGCTTCTATTACCTCTTCTTCATACAAGGGAGTCAATTTATTACCCAATCTTCTATTTGATTTTAAAAGAACTCTTTCACCTACTTGAAAAATTCTATTTCTTCTAGTTTCGTTCAACCTTTTCATCTGTGTTTCCTGAGCTTTATTCACTTTGTCTTTTATACCTGCTTCAAAATCTGGCGCAGAGTAATGAATTATTTCGATTGGTTTTTTGTTGGTAACAGAGTGTATTGTTTTATTGTATTCAATTGTTGACTGAAGAATCAGTTCAACTGTGTCATTCAGGTGTTTTTCTATTTTCAAGCACCGCGCTATTTCCGCAAGAGTGCTATGAAATCTTTCTACTTGCCCATTCGATGAGCTGTGTAGGGGTGGAGCATTGGAGATTTGGACATGAAAACGGTTATTTAATAGTGATTTTATTGTTTCAGAATTTAGAGAAGGTTCGTTGTCGCAGTAAATGGTTTTGGTGTTTGGGAAAAAATTCATAAGTTGTAGTATTGGTGGTTCTATATCGATAATGGTTCTGGAGGCTATTGGTTGTACAATGGCGAATTTTGAAAATTTATCTATGCAAGTTAAAAAATATTTTTTGTCCGTTGAAAAAATGTCAATGTGCAGTATTTCTCCTACTTGGGAAGGAATGGGTGTTTCACCAATAACTTGTTTTTGTAGGTGCCGGTCGTATTTGGCTCTGTTACAAACTTTGCAGTTTACTACAGTTTCGTTTACTAAGCGAGTCATTTTCGGGAAAAAATAATCTTGCATTATTTGTTTTACATTTTCTTGAGCTGCTCTGTGTGCTCTGTTATGTTCTGCAATAATTATTTCTTTCTGTTCATTCTTATCAAGAACATCAATGACCATTCGCTTAGTATGCCAGAATTTTGTGGATGGGAATGTTTCCACAAGTTTGTTCTGAACAAAGGCCAGAATTGGTAGCTCGCATGCGATTGCGTTCACAACATCTTTGTTAACTGCATCAAACACCAACTCCATTAGTTGTTGTTTATCGTTAAAATGTATGATGTGCCTTGTTTTCTGACCAAACATAATTATAGTACGTGTTGAAGTTACCGCATTTTCTTCTAAAATAATTTGATTCCTAAAACAGTTTATAGGCTTATCAGAAGAGTCGATAGTATAAGTTAGTGATTCTTCGCTGTGTATGGTTGCTAAATCAGATGATGCATCTTCTTCAAGGGCAAAAACGCTTTGTCGGGACAAAGCATCGGCCACATTATTTTCTTTCCCTGGCTTATAGAAAATTTTTGCATTATGGTCGTCAATGAAAGCCTTCCACCTTTTAATCTTTGCATTAGGATTTTTATCCGAGACCGCAAAGGTAAGGGGTTGGTGATCAGTGTAGATATTCAAATTCTGTACGCCATAAAGATAAGTTCTTAGGTTTTTAAGAGCCCACACTATTGCGAGTAATTCGCGCTCGTTTGTTGCGAAATGTAACTCGTGGTCCTTAAGAGTCCTGGATATCATAGTAATCGGCTTCCCATCTTGGGATAGGACTGCTCCTAGGCCGGTGGACGAGGCGTCGGTTGTCAGGTCAAATGGTTTCCGATAGTCAGGGTAAAGTAGCATAACATCTTCCGAAATCAGAACATTTTTCAATTTCTCAAATGTTTGACATTGCTTTTCGTCAAGGTTCACTGGTATTTTCTTGGATCGACCAGCACTAACCTTGCCATTGTCTCCTTTCAGAATATCCGTTAGCGGTCTAGCTAACGAGGCATAGTCCTTTATAAAACACCTATAGTAACCTGCTAGACCCAAGAATGATCTAACATGAAACAAGGTTATCGGTTTTAGAAACCTGCTTATTGCCTCAACTTTGCTAGGATTTGTTGAAATGCCTCCCCGAGAGACCATAAATCCGAGATAGTCTACTTTTACTCTGAAAAATTGTGACTTTTCCCATGAAACTCTCATATTTGCCTCATACAGTTGGTCTAATACCCATGCGATGTGCTTCACGTGCTCTTCCATGCTTTCTGAAAAAATGATTACGTCATCAACGTAAACATAGCACGATTTCCCGATCTTCTCTCTAAGCACATCGTCAATAGCCCTTTGGAAAATACTAGGAGCATTTTTCAGTCCAAAAGGAAGTCTACAGAACTCATATTTCCCGTTTCCTACAGAAAAAGCTGTTTTTTCTCTATCTTTTTCTGCAAGAAGAATTTGGTGAAATCCTGATTTTAGGTCAAGCGTTGTAAAATACCTTGCTTTACCAAGATTTGACAGTATGGCTACAATATTGGGTATGGGGTATTTGTCGGCAATAGTTTTAGAGTTCAATTTTCTGAAGTCAATTACAAGTCTTTTCTTTTTGTTTCCATTTTCGTCTGTTCCTTTCTTGTCTACCACCCACACCGGATTATTATAAGGTGATCTTGATGGTCTTATTATACCATCTTTTAGCAGACTGTCTGTTTCTGTGTTTACAAAATCAGACACTCCCATCGGATAGGGGTATAATTTTGAATATATCGGGTCCTCATTTTCAGTTCGTATTGTCGCTACAATGTTAGTGTTGTATGGAAGGGCTTCGTTAGGGTCTGCGAAGACATTAGTTCTAGCTTTTAGCATCTCCTGAAATTCTTTTTTTATTTTTTCTGGGACTTCTATGTTTTGAACTTCTGTGAAATTTACATTTGCGCACCTTAGGAACTGAATTTCCTCAGATCCAGATTCAGTATGCAATATCTTATTTTTGAAATCTAGTGTAGCGTTGACTCTGTTAAGCAGGTCTAGTCCTATTATGGCGTCAAATGTTGAAAGGTTCGGCAAAATGAAAAATGTTGTTGTAGTGCTAAAGAGATGCATAAAACATTTTTTTTGAACAGGGTTAAAACCATGAAGGGATTTTACCAAAAAGGGTTTGTTTACCGGTGTTATGTTTTTAAGGTTCCCTAGAGGTTTTATATAGTTTTTTGAGGCCCCCGTATCGATCAGTAATTTTATTGTGCTTCCTGCTATCGTTCGCTCTACAAACGGTAACAGGGAGTCATTTCTAAAAAATTGAGCTCTTCAGTTTGTGCAGTTTCATCTTCAAAATCAGCTACCTCGGACTCGGCGATAGTATCGTATTCTTGTTCACTTGGGTCGTATTGGTGATCTTCTTGTGAGATGTTATTTATTCTCTGCTGCTTTGGTCCTGTAAACCTAGCTGTTCCGCTATTGGGTCTTTTTTGGGTTTGATTCGGAAAAGGGGAGTAGGCGGAAACCCCTTGATTTGCCTGGTGTTGTGTGGGTTGCCTAAATCTAGATGAACTGTCTATGTCCATTGGCTGTGGTGCCTCTTGCCTTTGAGGCGGGCCATTATTATTTATTCTCGGTTTATTATAATATGGACTTTTACCTTGCTGCGAGCTTTCTGTAGTCTGTTGTTTTTGATAACGTTGTTCGTTTCGCTGAGCTCTGTCTTCCAGACTTCTTGCATAATTATTTGCAAAATGGAAGCGTTCGTGATTTGACTCGACCTCTTGAGCTAATGCTAAGGCCGATGGCAAATCCTTTGGTCGCGCTGAGAAGAGTATGTCGCTTAGCTGTTTCTTAGTTCCAGAGATAAATACTCTTAAAGCATCTGCTCTGTATTTCTCATTGAGAGAAGCAGCCAAGGAAGCGTCATATGTCATGATAGTTTTATTTATGAGGAGCGTAAGTTTTCGCTCAACTTCGTCATAATATTCTATCAATGTCAAGTTTCCTTGACGAAGTGTTGACAGCTCTTGCTCTATTAAATAGATTGGTCGCTTATCAGCGTACGTAAAGTCCAATCTATTTATAATCGCTTTGAAATTCAGTGGTGTGTCATATGAGGACAGCACCATGTCAGCAGGGCCCTTAATTTTGTTCCTTATAATGCCCAATGCTTGATAATGTTTTGAGCTACGCTGGTATACCTCAAAAATTTTGTAAGCTGTGTGTGCAGCTTTTCGCCAAGACACGTATGTCTCATGTTTGCCTTCAAAATCAGGAACTGATTTTACAATGTCAAGTGTCTCATGGCACTCAACGCTCGTATCTATCTCTGCGTCTTTGAAAACTTCAACCTCTGGTGAGGTTATTTGAGAACTTTTAAATTTTTCTTCTATTTCTTGTAATTGTGATGCAAAACTTTTTGCTTGGTGATCGAGTGCAGCCTTGACTGAAGTCTCGATTAGAATTTTCAAACTATTAGCATCAATATTCATTTTGCCTATTATTTGTTGATCGGACCACCAATTATTTTCGCTATAAGCAGTGCTTCGTTCTGCCCTAATTTCTTTTAGTTGTTGGGAAATATCAGACACCAGCTCCTCTAATTCACTGTCACTCATAAGGTTGCTTGTTAATAGAGGGCCGAAAATTTTCTTTGCAAAGATCGATTTTGAAATGCCCTTAGATTGAAAATGTTGTATTCTTTTACGCGAAAACTTATATATTTTTTATTTATTAATATTTTGTTGTCTTGGATTTATTTATTTTTAAGTTTTGTAAAAATGAGCACTCTACTCACATGTTTTTATTAAATTAATAGGCTGCTGCAGGTGCTGCTGGTGCTTCTTCCGCTGTCGTCAGTTTCCTTTGCTCTTCGTTGTTGTTGTTGGTGTCGGTTGCCGCTTGTTGCTTGCTGCTGTTTTATTTGACGTTGTTATTTATTTGTCTTTGCTTGTTATTTTCTTTATTTATTTTTGTTGATTTTCAATATAACACAATTTATACACCAAGCCAGCCACAGTTATTATGGTCTTAAGGTCAGGGTCTTATCTTTGTAGTTATATGAAAGTCAATTGTTTTATTTATTTAATTTTATTTTATTTTTTCGTACTATCGTATCGAAAAAATGTGAGTTGACTTTACTAGGGTTTTTTTCGTTGGGCGCCAGTTATTATGTTATGTTATTCCGATTAAGGTTCCAAATAAAAAGGACTTGTCCCGTTTCAATACCGAACTCTTTAATTGTCAAAATCAAACTAAAGCTAAGTACAAATTGTTCTTAACGCGAAACTAGCCCTGTCGCCTAAAAGTGCTGATCCAGCGCATTGCCCAAACGGCTCAAATGTCGGGTGGCCGGCGAACGTGGGAACGTTACGGACAGTGTCGTTGTGCAACTAGGTTACGCAAACAGTATGCGCAACTGTCGCAAAGAATGCTGATCATGCATTGGAGTCATTGATATATGGCGTGATCAGCGGGCATTGAACTTTTGGATAACTCATATGTTAACTTATATATGGGGCGGAATCAAACGCTGATCATCGTCACCATAATATGTATGTTTCGAATAATTCACATAAAAATACACATGTGTATATTAAAATTGGTACAAAATCAATCGTTGATCATTGTCACCAAATTGAACGATAAAATTTTAACAATTGTAAACTAAACTATGCATCTCTTCCCCGGAACGGACGTTTTTTTTTCTGCGCTTCGATATTTTCGCGTTTTTATTAAAAACAACCGGTGTTTTATAAAGCTTTTATTTAAAAACCGATCTTCTTTTGATAACCCGTTCACGACGCGTGTGCATGCCTTTCAAATTAGTCAAACTAATCTTTGTTTGCTAATTTTATATTTTTTGTGCATTGGTTCTGCTCCTCTGGTACTTTGTTTACATCTTTACTCTTTTCGGTAAGCAACGTTGTTGTTAGTGGCTCACCGCTATTACTCTCTTTCTTATCTATCCTAATTCTTTGAGCGCGCCTAAGCATCTCTCACGCTTTGCCGCTCTTTCTACTGCACTTTTTTGAGCGCGCCTAAGCATCTCTCACGCTTTGCCGCTCTCTGTACTGCACTGTTGTTGCTTGACCGTTTTTTCTCTCTCTAATTTCTTTTTCTTGCGCACATACCTCTTTTTCTTGTTTTTGTTTTGTTTTCTTTGCGGCTGTTTTTATTTGTTACAGTAGGTGTCCCCTATAATGGACGCATTGATTTGTTTTAAAAAATCCTGCCTTAAGGAGGTGACGGCTGCCCAGCCAAGCATTTCGTGTTGGCTATGTGATAACGTAGTACACGCGAAGTGTGCCGGTTTTTCTGGCCCGACGGCTGATGCCGTAGCCAAGCGCACTGGGTTGTGTTATTGCTGCGATATGTGTAGGGAAGTGGAGGGCGAAATTTGCTCGTTTATGCGGCAAACAAAGAATGGATTTAGGGAACTGCTTGGAAGTTTTCGCACACTATCCGACCAGTTCTCAGCGCTCGATTCATCTTTCAATAACCTTAAGTTATTGAACGAGTCCCCAAAGCGAAAAAAATCCACCCGCATAGAGGAGCCTATTATCGCCACCCAGCTCCCTATAATTGGCCAGCCAGGTATGCCAATGACACAGCCGTTAATGTCGTTCACCAATCCCGCGATGTTAACAAGGTCAGCGGCTAAGTCGATTTCGATTCCCGAAAATATCATTGAGTGTATGCAACCAGTGACACCAAAATAGTGTGACCTAAAGCGTGTTCAAGTTCTGGTTTACCAGAAGAGAACCTCTGCTCTGGAATTATACCTGAGGTGTTCCACAAAAGAAACAGATTTTTGTTGGCTTGCCCTTGAACTCACAGCAAATGATGTTAAAGCTTATATTCAAGCTAAAACCCAAGCCGTCGATGTAAAACTGGAAAAGTTTAAGTTTTCTTATGAGAGGGACATATCTTCCTTCCAAATAAGTGCCCCAAACGAACTCTTAGGCATTATATGTTCAATTTTGGCCGGAACATGTAATGGTTAAAGAGTTTGAAGCAAGGAAAAAGAAAAATCGCCCACCGATTAAACTTCCTTTGCCTCCTCTAGCAGCAGCCCAAATAAAATCAAATAAAAAAAACTAACAAGCTTCTTAACTCTTTCATATCAAAATGTTAGAGGTCTCTGTACTAAACTTTCAACTTTATACTTAAATATTCTTTCATTTTCTACTCAAATTGTTGTGTTTACTGAGACTTGGTTAAAGCCGGAGATCCTGAACTCCGAAGTCTTTCCAAATAAGTACATAACCTACAGGTGTGATCGACCTGACCGACGTGGTGGTGGAGCTCTAATTGCAGTTGATTCCACCATCAACTCGGAACTCTTAGAACCGGAGATTCAATTTGGCATTGAATTACTCTGTGTAAAATTACACTTTCCCGGTTTTTTTCATTATATAACCTGTTCCTATATTCCGCCGTCGTCGGAATTATCAGTCTATTTGCAACATTTGTCTGCAATACAGACCATATTTAATCTGTTATCAGACAGAGATCAATTTTTAGTCCTGGGTGACTTCAATATCCCCGATTGTAATTGGACAACAAGTGCTGATTCAAACTCTCTTCTGCCCTCACGGCAACACGACCTTTTTGACGGTCTGTTTGACATGTCATTGTCTCAGGTCAATCATGTCTTAAACAGTAGTAACAGATCGTTAGACTTATGCTTTGTCTCGGATCCATCTAAAGTGAGTCTAAACAAGACACAACCACTTTCTCTTCCTGAAGATCCTTTCCATCCCACTCTTGAAGTTACTTTTGATTTTTGTGCATGTATGGATAATGATGAAAAACTGTGTAATCGTGTACGCTGCTTTAGAAAAGCAGATTTTAACTTATTAAATGGGATGATTTCCCAATTTTATTGGTCAAAATTGTATTCGTCTACTGATATTTTAGCAGCGACCAATATTTTTTATAACACAATTAACTACTTTTTAGATATTTGTGTTCCGTGTTTTTATCCAACTTCCTCGAGTAAGCCACTATGGTTTATAAGAGAGTTGTCACGGTTAAAAAATTTAAAGTCAAACTTATTTAAAAAATATAAAAGTAATAGCTGATCTTCAGCCTTTTCCCGCTACTTAAGCGCGCGGTCAAAATTTTACTGTCTTGAACGCGAAATGTTATAAGAACTATTTAAGGCTGTAAGGCTCTGTTGTAAGGCTCAGTTTATTCCCCAAACAGTTTAATAGTTTCGTTAACACGAAGCGTAAGTCTACCGCATTTCCAACAAAATTAACGTTTGAAAATGCTAGTGCAAGCCATGGCCGATATGTTTGCAAAGTTTTTTCAAACGACTTATTCTCCCTCTACACAGAAAACTCACTTTACATACAACATTCCAAGTTCAAATGGTATCTTCTCTCCCTTTTTAAACGAAAGCTCATTGGTAAAAGATCTCTCTTTAGTAAAGCCAGTCTTCTCACCAGGCCCGGACGGTGTTCCTGCTTGCATACTTAGATTCTGTGCTATCTCCCTAAGTAAGCCATTGCTCAAACTATTTTCGCTGTGCTTAGAAACTTCAGTCTTTCCTTCCATTTGGAAGGAATCTTTTATTATTCCCTTGCTTAAAAAGGGCAGCAAGTCTGATGCAAGCAATTATAGAGGTATCTCTAAATTGTCGGCTATACCCAAACTTTTCGAGAATGTTATAACTCCTCACTTGCAACATTTCTGTAGATCCGTTATCTCACCTTTTCAACACGGATTCATTAAAAGTCGTTCTACTACGACAAACTTGCTTGAGCTGACATCCTTCGTGGTAAAAGGATTTCAGGAAAATCTTCAAACTGATGTTATTTATACTGATTTCAGTAAAGCTTTTGACTCAGTGAATCATTCCCTTCTGGCATATAAACTTGACCTTCTAGGTTTTTCACCAAAACTACTTAGTTGGATTGTAAGCTATCTGGCTGACAGAACTCAAAGAGTCCTCTTTAAAACCACCCTTTCAAACCCAATTCATACCACACCTGGTGTTCCTCAAGGGAGTCATCTTGGTCCCCTACTTTTTACGCTTTTGATTAATGACCTTGCCTTGGTCATATGTAACTCCCGTACCCTTATGTATGCGGATGATGTAAAGCTTTGCTACCAATTTAAAGACGACCACTGTCACTCAAACCTACAAACCGACCTAAATAGTTTCAATTCTTGGTGTTGTGCCAATTTTTTAAACCTGAACAGCTCTAAATGCAAGCTGATGACATTCTCTCGAGCCAGTCCGAAGTTTGCTTCTTATACTCTTTGTGGTTGTGCCTTGGAAAGAATCGCCCTAGTTGATGATCTGGGGGTCCGTTTGGACCGAAAACTAAAGTTTACAAGTCATATTACTAATATGGTCAATAAAACCATGGGTGTCCTAGGCTTTATCAAAAGATGGTCTAAGGAATTCGACGCTCCTTATATTTCAAAGACCCTTTACGTTTCACTTGTTCGTCCCATTCTCGAATACGGTTCATGCGTATGGTGTCCCCAGTACACTATTCATAAGGAACGCATCGAATCTGTACAGAAGAACTTCTTACTTTTTGCCTTACGCGGCCCTAACTGGGATGAAAATTTGAGACTGCCTTCCTATAATAGTAGACTTCTGTTACTAAATCTGCCTTCCCTAACTAACCGCAGAACCATGCTAGGGGTCTTATTTATTAACAACCTTATGCAAGGTGACATTGACAGTGAGGCCTTGTTAAGGCAGCTACACTTCTCTGTTCCTTGCAGAAGAACTCGCTATTTCCTTCCACTAACACTTCCTTATTGTAGATCGAACTATGCACTACATGATCCTTTAAGGGCATTATGTTCGGACTACAATAAGCTCCAACACATCATCGCTAGCACTAACACTATCGCTGCTATGAAGTCCTTAATTCTTGCCTATCTAGTACGTAATTAGTATTTTGAATCTTCCTCGATTTTCTATTCTATGTTTTTTCTTTTTTCCCCCTACTTGCATGCCGCGTTCTATCGCCTCGTCTTTTTTATTTTAGTTTTTTTTTTCAACATCGCGTTAATTTTTACTCGCGTTTCTATTCGCGTTTCTACCGCGTTTCCGTGTCGTCCGTTATGCGACGGTGCCTCTCGGTCGGTCAGGCGGGAGGTGGACTTCGTTTGGGTTCCGCGCGCAACAACTATCGGCTTGGTGTCGTTAGACCACTTGCTAATACAGTCATTGTATTTAACGTCCAATAATATATATAAAAAAAAAAAAATTTTTAAACAAATTGCGCACACATACGTATGTATGCAAAAAGCTTCCATATTACCGTTCCTGGAATTTATATTTTGCAGAGAGTTTTCTCGCTTCGCAACATTTCACATTTTTACCAATACATGCTCAAACGACGCACTTATTAAAATTCTGCATTGCAATTCGATGCTCCCTCTCTTTCCCTCTTTTACAATAGCAGAATGAATTTTGTGCGGGCGGCCATTGTCATTGCATGACCAGCTAAGCGTACAGGCAATCAAATTGGGTGAAATTGTGAAATTGCCTCTCAAGTGACAGATAAAATACAAGTGCAAAAAAAATATAATTTTACACAAACCAACTAACACGCAAATTATTAACAATAAAAATTAAAACCTTGCTTTGGCTTGACAGGTATTGGCGAGGGAAAACAAGACTAGATAGATGCCGAAAAAAACGGGATACAGAATAACTAGGTCTCCTTTACAAATAAGGGAATACCAAACCCTTCTCTCCCCCAAACCCACGATGGACTCTGGAAACATTTCGGGATCACTTCCTTCAACTGTATTTCGGACAAATATCCAATATGTCGCCTCCTGTAAGTGACATAATCACACAAACAACACTAAACCCCAAAGATAATCTTGCCTTTATAAAAGAACTACCAACGTTTGATAGTAACCCAGGTCAGCTTCAAAATTTCATAAAAGACGTTGAAGAAATAATAGCGCTTATAAATAGCACTTCCAAACTCCATATAGCCTTCTATATAGAGCTATTCGAAATAAAATCATTGGTAAAGCAAATGACGCTTTGAATATGATGGAAACTGAGCTGATTTGACAAAATATTAAGAATCCCTTACTAAACTTTTACTCCAGCAAGAAAACAAAGGCAATCCTGCTTCGTGACTTGCAAACCTTCTCGTGAGACATGTCAGTAGGACAACTTTTCTACGGAATTCTTAAAATCAGAACACAACTTAATGAGTTATTGCAAAAAACTGTAACCACAATCATAGCCTCTGAGACAAAAAACGGAATATATAACGACATTTCAATACATTTTTAATTAATCTTCGGGAACCACTAAAGACAGCAATTAGACTAATAGAACCAAAGACCATTGAACAAGCTTATGAGCTCTACAAGAGGGGGCAAGACTTCTACTCACAATTTAAAAACCAGAATCATGACAATAGACGCAAACAAATTCCACACTTACGACCCGACGTACCTCGCCATAGAAATAAAAATATTAATTTTCGCAAAGCCCAAAATAATAATCAACATAACACTAACTCAAACCAGTCGAACGCTACAGTCAGGTGCTGACTGTAGAAGGCCATGGATTATTATAGAGTACCGTGTATTATTTATTTTCCGTTATTTATAATGAAAATTTTGCATTATTTGGATTATTATTAAGCATTTAAAAATATAAACTTTATATTCTTATTATTCTATTCGAACGACACGCACAAATTTAATTGACGGATAGAAGAAGAAGAACGCATAAACAATGCAAAACCGAATAGACAAGAATTATAAGCATTAGGTAGGGCAAGAGAGCATTAGGTTTATGTATGCATTTTTGCTTTTGTCAAACAGTAGTGGCGGCCGCATAAGTTGTATAGTAGCTTAGTGGAGTGTGTGCCGGATTCGAAGGCCAATGAGGTTGACAGTGTTCGAGTTCGAATCCTGCCGCGATCAATGTCGGATATGTTTCCCTTTTTTCTTTCTTTTCTATTAAATAATTTTAAAGCTTAACAAACAATACCTTTTAAATTTTTTGGTACGCAACATATTTAATTAGAATTTAGAATTTATAAACTTTGCCGAATGTTGCACAAATCTGACAGTTGCGTGTGTGTGCCGAATACGGCAATTTATGTGTGTTAGAGCGGGACGCCGAAACGTAAATGTGCAAATGCAGACATGCATGTATCGGCGTCCCGCTCTAACATTCGTAACTAATTGATTGTCTTAAATATTGCAAAAAAAACATGAGATTTAATTTTTGAAAACTATTTTTATTGATATTTAATTAAATAACTGTATTTTTCATTTAAGTTTATAAGAATAAAAAATAACCAAAAAAAAAGTAATAAAAATAAAATGTTTCACCAGCCGGCCGCGCATGGGATTCGAACTCATACCATGTAGGACCGCTGTCCGCCACTCTAACCACTAAGCCACCGCCTCATTTATTGATTGATCGGCAAAGTTGCATTCTGAGCTAATTATGTTACCATTCTATGCAAATAAAAAGTTTTGTAAAATGCTGTGTGTCCGACGATTCGAACTTCGGTATGATGCGTAAATTAGGTCTTAATATGGGCATAAGTATACGTTCAAATTGAGTTTAATTCGGATCATATCTCACTTATTTTTAGTCCGATTTCTATGAAATTTTCAGAAAACATCCGTGGCAAGGTATTTGTCATGTGAGATGTACAACTTTGGTTGTTGGGTGTATATTGTGTATATTAAACTGTAATTACTGATTTACAGAGGCGAGAAGGGGCGTGGCCAAATTTCAAAAAAAAACTTTGAGACACCCGGATATACACGAATGTTGTCACAAAATTTTATTGCTCTAGCTCTTATAGTTGCTGAGATCCAGGCGTTCATACAGACGGACAGACGGACAGACGGACGGACGGACAGACGGACAGACGGACAGACAGACAGACATCAATCGACTCGGCTGTTGACACTGATTCAGAATATATATAGTTTATGGGGTCGGAGATGCCTCCTTCTGCCTGTTACGCACAAACTCGTTCCGACAAACACAGTAGACCATGAATTTTTTTAAAATCCATGGCCTAAAAACAATAATAACCCATTTAATCAGCAAAACACTTTTAACAGCCAATTGCATAATATTTGCCAAGAGCAGACTTTTGTTGATTTGTGTAACATAGCCGACAAGGAAAATTCAAATAAATAAAATTTCAAATAACGGCCTCAAACAATTAACCGGATTCTTAACAAAGAAAATCCATGGTTTAACCCTTCCATTTATATGGTTAGACTCTATTACAAAAACCCAAACTACATTTCTAATAGATACGGGATCAACGAATTCCTTTATAGACCCATCTCTGACACCAACTGAAAACCGTGAGGTTTTAGCACCACCAATAACTATCCAATAACTATCAAATTAAAGCTAATATAAATCTTGCAGACCTTATTCTAAAAACTCCACAATCATCTATCAAAATATTAACACAGACCAATCAGACAAATATTTTATACCTGCTTCCTCAAAGGTTATCTTAAAACTACCCGTTCAAAATAAGAATGACAGTTTCTATTGTCCACAAACTACATTAAGTACACAAATTGTTATTTCAGAAGGAATATAGAATTCAACTGATGGTCTTAGTGAACTCGAGGTGTCAAACAAATCATGCGAAGACCAAGAATTATATTTAGACCAACCACTCACCACGCTTTCATATAACTCGAATGACTTCGTTGAAATGCATACTATCTTATCAGTTTACAATGATTTAGCTCACAACCCCGAAAGCCTTAAAGCAAGATATTATCAGAACTAGAACTTTCCATGGAGTGCCCCAGTCTGGGTCGTTCATTCAACAAAAAAATGGAGATTAGTGATTGACTACAGGAAACTGAATGAGAAAACAATGTCTGATAAATATCCAATTCCGAATATAAACGATATACTAGATCAATTAGATAAAGCTTGCTATTTTTCAACCCTCGACTTGGCAAGGGGGAATCCATAACAAATTGAAATGCCCAGCGAAGACAGAGATAAAACAGCATTTAGCGTTGAAGGTGGTCGTTTTGAGTTCGTTCGCATGCCTTTTGGCATTAAAAACGCCCCCGCAACTTTCCAAAGAGTTATGGACAACGTTTCTCCGTGAACTTGTGGGAACAATATGCCTAGTATATCTTGACGATATTATTATCTTTTATCCATCCTTACTTAACAGCACTTATCTCACATAAAAACCAGTCGAACGCTACAGTCAGGTGCTGACTGTTGAAGGCCATGGATTATTATAGAGTACCGTGTATTATTTATTTTCCGCTATTTATAATGAAAATTTTGCATTATTTGGATTATTATTAAGCATTTAAAAATATAAACTTTATATTCTTATTATTCTATTCGAACGACACGCACAAATTTAATTGACGGATAGAAGAAGAAGAACGCATAAACAATGCAAAAGCGAATAGACAAGAATTATAAGCATTAGGTAGGGCAAGAGAGCATTAGGTTTATGTATGCATTTTTGCTTTTGTCAAACAGTAGTGGCGGCCGCATAAGTTGTATAGTAGCTTAGTGGAGTGTGTGCCGGATTCGAAGGCCAATGAGGTTGACAGTGTTCGAGTTCGAATCCTGCCGCGATCAATGTCGGATATGTTTCCCTTTTTTCTTTCTTTTCTATTAAATAATTTTAAAGCTTAACAAACAATACCTTTTAAATTTTTTGGTACGCAACATATTTAATTAGAATTTAGAATTTATAAACTTTGCCGAATGTTGCACAAATCTGACAGTTGCGTGTGTGTGCCGAATACGGCAATTTATGTGTGTTAGAGCGGGACGCCGAAACGTAAATGTGCAAATGCAGACATGCATGTATCGGCGTCCCGCTCTAACATTCGTAACTAATTGATTGTCTTAAATATTGCAAAAAAACATGAGATTTAATTTTTGAAAACTATTTTTATTGATATTTAATTAAATAACTGTATTTTTCATTTAAGTTTATAAGAATAAAAAATAACCAAAAAAAAAGTAATAAAAATAAAATGTTTCACCAGCCGGCCGCGCATGGGATTCGAACTCATACATGTAGGACCGCTGTCCGCCACTCTAACCACTAAGCCACCGCCTCATTTATTGATAGATCGGCAAAGTTGCATTCTGAGCTAATTATGTTACCATTCTATGCAAATAAAAAGTTTTGTAAAATGCTGTGTGTCCGACGATTCGAACTTCGGTATGATGCGTAAATTAGGTCTTAATATGGGCATAAGTATATGTTCAAATTGAGTTTAATTCGGATCATATCTCACTTATTTTAAGTCCGATTTCTATGAAATTTTCAGAAAACATCCGTGGCAAGGTATTTGTCATGTGAGATGTACAACTTTGGTTGTTGGGTGTATATTGTGTATATTAAACTGTAATTACTGATTTACAGAGGCGAGAAGGGGCGTGGCCAAATTTCAAAAAAACTTTGAGACACCCGGATATACACGAATGTTGTCACAAAATTTTATTGCTCTAGCTCTTATAGTTGCTGAGATCCAGGCGTTCATACAGACGGACAGACGGACAGACGGACGGACGGACAGACGGACAGACGGACAGACAGACAGACATCAATCGACTCGGCTGTTGACACTGATTCAGAATATATATAGTTTATGGGGTCGGAGATGCCTCCTTCTGCCTGTTACGCACAAACTCGTTCCGACAAACACAGTAGACCATGAATTTTTTTAAAATCCATGGCCTAAATATATTTGCGAAACTTAGACTTGCAAATTTCAGAATACAAACCTCAAAATCTGAATTTTTACGAAAAGAGGTAAATTATCTCGGACACATCATTACAGAAGAGGGTGTTAAACCAAATCCAGACAAAATTATAGCCAACATTTCCCGTTTCCACACAACAGAAAGCAAATCAAATCATTCTTAGGCCTGCTCGGATATTACCGAAAATTTATTAAAGACTTTGCTCGCGTAACGAAACCTTTAACCCCACAGCTTAAAGGAAATAAATCAATTACAATAAACGACGAGTTCTCCAAAGCCTTTAATCTATGTACACTACTCTGCAACGACCCTTTTCTTATTTTTCCCAACTTTGACGAACCTTTTATACTAACAATAGACGCCAGCAATTACGCACTATCTCAAAGGAAACTTAACAACGACAAACCAGTTTCCTACGCCAGCCGTACATTGTCCGATGAGGGAACCCGATACTCTGCTACCGAAAATGAAATGCTTGCAGCTCACTGGGCTGTCAAGCATTATAGACCATACCTTTTCGGGACAAAGTTCATTTTAATATCTGATCATGAACCACTTACTTGGGACACAGGCCCTTTTTCTACAAATGCCAAGATAGCACATTGGAAACTTCAACTGCGAGAATACGAATACCAATTTGTCTTCAAAAAAGGTTTCCAAAACGTTGTTGCTGACGCATTAAGTAGAATACCTCCACAAACAAACATCAATGTCCACGATGCAGTATCGAAAAATTCAATAAATGATATCAAAACATCAGACAATACTACTTCAAGAATCTCCAGCTTCTTGTGTCGTTACGACACCGTTCAAACATAAATTAAGACACACAATAAGAGAACCAAGTTTTAAAGATAGCAACATACTTAAAATCCTTAAAATTATATTGAAACTCAACAAAATAACGGCAGTTCATACATCTGATGATATTTTCAAATTAGTCTCTGAAAGCTATTTTAAACATTTTGCAATTGATGCAAATTCTAAGCTAATTAGATGCCTAATTCTTTTAACTGACGTTCCTACATAACAACAACAAACCATTAATGACCATCACAAAAAGCACAAACATCGCGGCATTGACGAAACATTCTTTCACCTTAAAAGATCCGTTTACTTTCCATGTATGAAATATAAAATAGCCCAAACCTTAAAAAACTTTGAAGTATGTCTAACCCTTAAGTATGACAGACAGCCACAAAAACCTCCCTTTCAAACACTAGAGCCCCCATCCATACCAATGGATGTTGTCCACATGGATATTTATACAATTAACAATAACTATAACCTCACTCTTATCGATAAATTTTCTAAATTTGCATGTGCATATCCTCTTTCAAACAGAAATTGCATCAGTGTATTAGATTCCTTGAAGCACTTTACTAGTTTATTTGGCATTCCAAAAAAATTAGTATTCGACCAAGGAGCTGAGTTCTCAGGTACAATATTTAAAGGTTTTTGCTTACAATATGCTATTCAATGCCATGTAACCGTAAAATTTAATAATGAACTGTCATTTTGTAGTATTTTTGTTATTCTATAAGGACCATTGAATTTTGGATACGTTTTTTTTGATATACCCTTATGTGAATCGAAGTTTTTGATATCTTTTATCATATACTTGTGTGGTGTCGATCTTTTTGTGTCTACTGCATTCTTATTGTATTCCTGTACTAACTTGATTTGCTTATCTGCTTCTTGCCTTATTTCGTTCAAATATCTCGATATCTGATTACTACCTAATTCTTGTAAGTTTTCTCTTAATTTATCTGAAACTCCAAACATTACTTTGCACTGTGTATTTGCATTTTGTAATGTGATATTTAATGCGTACTCAACTGTTTCTAATACTGTATCCCAATGTTTTCCTATTTCAGGTTCTATTAATTTTTAATTAATTTTTGCAACTTGGTCATAGGCTTGTGGCGATCCTGTTGCTATTTTAACATGTTTCACTCCTTCTTCTTCTAAAAACTATTCAAACTCTTTTGATGTGAAACATGTTCCTCGGTCTGATATTAAACATTTAGGTCTACTATAAGCTCGGAAATAATCTTTAAGTGGTACTACTGCTTCTCTTGGTTTTGTTGACTTGGCTGGGTATAGACCTACAAATTTTGTAAATGCGTCTATTATAACTAGTACATGTTTATTGGCTCTACTATTATCGATTGGGCCGTAATGATCTATGTGTATTACGTCAAAAGGAATGCTTTTTTTTGGAATGTTATGTAAGAATCTTTCGCTTTTACCACTCTGTGCTGAGTATGCTATGCATTTGAGACAATTGCTAATGTGCTGTTTCTCCTTTGCTTTTATATTTGGAAACCAGTAACTTTTTATAATGTTCGTTGTGGTACTTATAAGGGACGTGATCTTCCATTTCTTGGGTTATATCAAATAAAAGTGATGCGCTATCTTTTTTTCTATAAGTAACGCCGTTTCTCATTTCGTTTTTGTTTATTTGGTTTTAACTTTCCTCAAAAGAAAGAGTCGATTGTTAATACGTGTGTGTTTCTGCTCAGCGCGTCAAGATGCTATCATGTTGACTAAAACTTTACTTTCTCTGATTAGATCGTTCAATATTCTATATATGAATCGTTGGAATACTGCCGGCGCATTACTTAAACCATTCTCTGCCATTCGAATTGTCTCATTGGGGTCGTGAATGATTAGATCGAGTCTTCTTGGAAATATTTGTTTTTTTAGATATAGCTTTGTGAGAAATTGTTTTCCTGAAAGTTTATCGATACGGTCGTAAATTAATGGTGTCGGGTAATTATCTCTAAGCATGCTTTTATTCAGTGTACGGTAGTCTACACACATTCTTAGTTCACCTGTTGAAGATGCATACTCCGATTCACTTTCTTGGATTACGAGGGTCGTTTGATAAGTCCGTGACTTTTTGAATAAAATATATTTTTTTCGTCAAAGAAGCGTTTTATTTCTCAACATAATCTCCTTTTAGCTCTATACATTTAGTCCAGCGTTTTTCCAATTTTTTTATTCCTTCCAAATAATAGGTTTTCTCAAGGCCCTCAAAATAGTCGTTTGTTTCTGTGATGACCCGAATCTCTTACCGCCGAGCCATTTCTTCATGTTTGGAAACAAAAAATAGTCACAGGGGGCTAAATCTGGAGAATATGCTGGATGGGGTAGCAGTTCGTAGCCCAATTTATGAAATTTTGCCATGCTGACACGAAATTCACTTTTTTCCATTTTCGTTAAAATTCACGAGATCGTCTGCTTTCAATGCCTATAAAACGCAAACCAAAAAACGCAGCTTTCTCAAAATTTTACAGTCAGCTGTTAATCGATAACTGCTGACAGGAGCAGTGTTGTATTTAGAGCAGGTGCGCGGCAAATACAAAAAGTCACGGACTTATCAAACGACCCTCGTATATAAACATATATCGCACTACCCGATCATGACCACCCATTATTTTATGGGGCTCCAAAAATGTTTCGATTTTTTTGAGGTTAAATCAAAACTTAGACGACTAGTTTAAATATATATTTTTCGACCTTCCAAATCCGAATATGAAGTCAAAACCTGCCTATCACGTCAGAATTTCAACATTACCTAAAAATTTTTTGAAAAACTTCCAAAATTTTGAAAGCGAAGGGTATCCTGCCCGAGCATCAGTTTGGTTTTCGTTCTGGAATTAGCTTCGAAAACCAAACTGAGACGAAGCTTGAGCGACGACTCGGGAAATAAGTCTTTATTATTTTATTATTTCTCGTCAAGTGATCGACGCAGAGTGATCGAATTCGAGTATTAAGGGGACAATTGCTATTGCCTCCGAGTGAGAATGGACTTTTTGAAGTTATGGTGAAATGGGCGTGAATAAGGACCAAGGATAATCGAAGGCCTTTTTGTTCTTTGTTACAGTTATGTTCTTTGTTACAGTAATATGTGTTGATTACAATAGTATATGTTGTTTACAATTTATGTTATGTGTGGTTGGGGAGTTTGGGTAAGTTGGAAGCGTAAAATCTCACTATATACAGAGGTGGTCAAAAGTATTTACACAACGTGCTTTTTTTTTCAATTGTCAACTTTGATCGCTTATTGCTCCTGCTTTTGTACTCAGAAACGAACATAACGGTATTTGTCGTGCTTCTACATCTATACAGAAGCAAACGAAAGAAGAAGTGGAAAAAATAACTGTTCATGGGCTAAAAATAGAAGCATTGAACTGATGCTTGTCTGTTGTCAGAAGTATTTACACATAATTTTCACGCGTCAAAATTATTTACACAGTGCAAATTGTAGATTAGTCTTTGATTTGCATTGAGTAAGTGAAGTTCTAGTTGATGTTGATCGCTTAATTGGAACTTAAACTAACTGTTAACAGTTAAGTTAATAGATAAAACTAAGCATTTAATTTGTAAAATGGAAAAAACAAAGGAGCTATCAGTTGAGCATCGACCCGAAATTGTCACTAAATTTAAGGCTGGTACTTCTGCATCCACATTAGCTGAGTTGTACAAAATATCACGTAAAACTGTGTACAATTTAGTTAAAAAAAGGACACACAGGGAAATTTGGAAAATAAAAAGAGAACTGGTCAAAAAGTTGCATTGAACCCAAGAGACTGCAGACACATTATAGGAGTTGTACTAAGCAATCCCACCATAAGTCCCGTTAAAATTGCCGCAGCTTCAAAAAATTTAATTGGAAAACATATTAGCGATAGTAAACTGCGTCGCAGAATCTCTAAACAACTAAAGGGTAATGCCGTCCAGCCAATCAATCGGTTTGGTGGTGATGTTCTGGGGCTGTTTAAGCTATTATGGATTTGGAGACATGGTACCGATAGAGGGTACACTAACTCAAACAGGATACCTCCATATCTTAAATGAGCACGCATTCACCTCAAGAAATAGACTGTTCTCCACGCATGACTGGATCAGGACAATGCTCCATGCCACAAGGGCCGAGTACCAACCAAGTTCTTGAAAGACATAAATCAGGCGGTACTTCCATGGCCGCACAAAGACCCGATCTGAACATTATCGAAAATGTCTGGGCTTATGTTAAGAGGCAGAGGACATTTGAAAGAGACCGCCAGCGCGATGAAACTATAGCCGAAACTACGGAAATTTGGTCCAAATTACCTCTTGAGTTTGCGCGCAACTTGGTCCGGTCAATACCAGCAAGGCTCCAAGCAGTCATTGATGCCAAAGGCGGAGTAACTAGATATTAGTTGGCTTAACATAATCACATATTAAAATAATATAAAATATTTCGTTTAAATTTAATAAAAAACGCAAAATTCAATTAAAAAGATGTGTGTAAATAATTTTGACGCGTGAAAATTGTGTGTAAATACTTCTGACAACAGACTAGCATCAGTTCAATGCTTCTATTTTTAGCCCATGAACAGTTATTTTTTCCACTTCTTCTTTCGTTTGCTTCTGTATAGATGTAGAAGCACGACAAATACCGTTATGTTCGTTTCTGAGTACAAAAGCAGGAGCAATAAGCGATCAAAGTTGACAATTGAAAAAAAGCACGTTGTGTAAATACTTTTGACCACCTCTGTATGTACATAAGATATTAGAGACCTCAGAGCTAACATAGGTAGAGTTTAAAGTATCGCACCATGTTAGGGCCCGATACTTAAAATTGTACCACTAAGTAACCTTTCTAAAATTATAGCCCCAAGTCGGATTGCGACTGGCAGCTGCCTGGTCAACGGGGGACGGGGTCATAGACCTGATGTTCAATGAATGGGGCTTCGACGATATGCCCCCATTGATACCTCAAGAGGCGATACCCGTCTCCACCAGCATCGTCGAGCCCGAAGAGACAGAGAAGTGGGTCCCAGACCTGGATGATTATGTCGCCACTCATCATTTCATCGGTCACTGCCTGGCCGACGCCCCCAGAGGCCACCACCACTAATAACAATATCTATAGTCACGCCATCATCGGCCGCAGGAGCAAAACGGATCGCAAGACAGGCTTGCATAAAGGAGGACGACCCGGTCTTCGCACACACACGCACTTGGCGCATCGTCACACCCCCTCCCCTCAAGAGTATTCTCAAAGGGAGGAGCGTGTACCTCAAGGTACGGGCCGGGCCGTTTTCTTCGTCCTCGCCTGGTAGGAGGGGTAGGAGACTTAATACAAGAATCCGAATAATCGTAACTCTGGATACCGAAGGGACTCCAAGCAGAATTGTTGAGTCGAGCACACGACCACGACACGGCCAGATGCCGCGTATTGTGGTACCAGCAGGATGATAGAAAAATTAAAAAGATATATATTTTGGCCTGGCATGGTAACTGCGATAACGATAACAAATGACACATGACAGATACTTATAATAGTTGACCAGTTCAGCAAATTTCATTTCTTACAACTTTTAAAGAAATTTACGGCTATCAACATATGTGAATTCTTGGAAACTTCAGTCTATGTATTTGGAGTTCCAGAAGTAATTCTGTCTGACAATGGTTCCCAATTCAAATTATCAGAATTTAAATCTTTTCTAACACGTTTTGGCATAACGCAAATTTGCACTGCAATCCATTCTCCGCAGGCAAACGCTAGCGAATGTCTCAATCGCTCAGTACTAGCAAGAATTCGAGCATATATAGGAAAAGGGATATGAGTTTAAATGAAATAAGTGGTTCATTTAGATCTAGTATCCATTGCTGTACAGGTTACTCTTCCTATTACCCCTATTTCGTTCAAAACATAATTTTTAATGGCAAAGACTATGATTTGTAACGTAAACTGAATGCATTGGCTAACGATATGAATTTGACACGGGCCGATGTATTGCAGTTGGCACGCGCCGAAAAGTAGCAGGCACACATTATGATAAGGCGCGAAGATATAATCTACGGAGCAGATCAGTTCAGTTCAAACTTGATGATTCTGTTTACGCCAGAAATTTTGGACATAATAGTGCTGGAAAAAGAGTTACATAAGTTATCACCTGTCTTTTTAAAACCTAAATCCGTTTGCTCTCCTCCACACACTTTCTGTAAAGAGTTAACAGAGAACAATTTCAAAAACAGCTGTTATGTAAAACGGCGCTCTCGATTTCTCTCGTAGAAGAATGGTCCCAAAAGAGAATCAAGAATATCACACAATTAACAGTTAGCTAATGCAGTTAGAGTTGCTTCGAGAATTTTCGGCAGCGCCACCATTCGTCTATAAATAGATGCTGAACGCGCATTTCTGTACTTTAATTTGCTCCGAAGTTTTGGCTCGCACAGCGAAAATGTATAGGATTATTGAAGATTTAATAGAAGTGGCAAAATAAATTGTAAGTCCTCATCTTCTTGCTAAATAGTTATACTCACGCCGGCGACATTATAATATAGGCTAAAGGCAACCCGGGATCATAATCTTATATGTATACTAGCCTATGTAGAAAATATAATATGAAAAAATGTGATATTTGTGTGTGTTCGCGTACAATTTTGGTTTAACTAATTGTGATATTTACAGCGATGACGATTTCTTTCGTTCAATACCGTTGTCAGATACCCGTGAGATTGGTCACCTTGGTTCCCAATAAGCGTGGGTCTGCTACTTGTTGGATGAAAACACATTTTCTGGAGTATCGCTACATTTTCTCATTTCCTACATTTTGATTGCGCTAAGAATCTTTTCGTATTTCATACATTTTGATTGCGCTAAGAATCTTTGCACAGTGAGACTGCGCTGGATTCTTGTTACTGACGGCGATAGACTTTTCCGCAGTTTTACGGCGCTCAACGCAATCTTCGATCAATGTGCAACGCAGGCCCAGGTGACATTGTACTGCCATCAAATCTCGTTTATTGTCTAACTGAAATATCTTGAAAGTTACACTTAAACAATAGTATAAATTCATTTGTATTTCCTATATAAAGCTTAAACACTGTAAAAATGTGCGCACGAAGAATTGTCACTCAGCTGAACAGCTCCGGTATTGGAGAGCCCTGCGACAGCATGAAGCGGATTTTGTGAGTATGTATGAACAAAAAAAAATCATTACGGACTGTCAATTGCGTCCACGTACCGTCAAGTTAGAGAAAATATTGTAGATAGAATATTCTTTTCTCTTCCCTGTGAAAGGAGGGGTTTTTTTTGCACTTCAATTTTTTCGAGCTTTCATTAAAAAAACCGGTGTTTTATCTATCTTTTATTTTAAAACCGATCTTTTATTTTTAGACCGTTCACGACGCGTGTGCATGTCTTATAAATTAGTCAAACTAATCTTTGTTTGTTAATTTTATATTTGTTATGCATTGGTTTCTGCTCCTCTGGTGCTTTGTTTTCATTTTCACTCTTTTTGGTAAGCGACATTGTTGTTAGTGGCAAACCGCTATTACTATCTTTCCTTAACTCTCTCTGCTGCACTGTTGTTGCTTAATCTGCTCTCTGCCTTTTGCGTGCGCTAATTTCTTTTGTTGCCCACATACATACACGCGAAGTGTGCCGGTTACCACTGTCTTCGAGGCAATAAACATGCACTCCAGCCGGTACCAAGACAGGCTAGAGCTCCACAGAAATCGCCTAGCCAAGGCACTGTCCAGAACTTACCCACCAAGAAGGCTCCACAGGAGACAGCCGAAGGACCTCATCCTACGGTCCCCCTTGACGAGAGTCAGGAGATGATGATGATCTCATAATTGTTATTTTGTAAATTGTTGTTGTATTTTTGTTTTTGTGACAGCTAACCTTTGTTAGCCGGCGCGCCTGCAAGGGCTGAATTAATTGCGATCAAGTTGACAAAGGAGTTCTCAGCTACTCCGTATACCTTAAAAAGAAAAAAGAAAAACTTATAGTAAAGTTCACGCTTGGTCATATATTAAGGAAACACAGAGAATATAGGTTTGTACTTATCAGGATTTATCAATACGAAACGGATGATGAGCAGATCCGGCTCGAAGGAAGTCACCTGGATTCCATTCACGGTGACCTGTAGAGTCTCCACGGATTTCCTGCTGCTCAACAGGACAGCCTCGGTTTTGTGCGCCGCAATTTACAGACCGACATTCTCCAACCAACCACTTTGCCTGTAGCTCTGTCAGTGTCTTGGCGACTGCTGTTATTGCCACATTATCTGCAAAGCAGTGCAACTCAGCTCATATTGGTTTGCTGATGCCCAAGATCCCATCGGTCCAAGTACCGATCCTTGAGGAACACCTTATTGGGCCAGCTTCTGTGGCGAACCAAAGGACGCGGTCTCTGAAGTAACTACCTACAGCGATCCTCAGATACTCTGGGATAGCCATGTTGTGCATAGCCACTTAAATCGTGGGCCATCTTGCAGCGTTTTTGACGTCCAGCGTGATGATAGCGCAGTACTCCTTCCTACCGCCAAACCATCTGTCACCGTCGAGAGCATTTTTAGCTATTTATACAACAGCCGAGAGGGCATCAAGGGTACTTTTTCCCTTCCAGAAGCCGTACTGCTGTCTACTCACTCCATTGGGGCTCTCTGTTATTGCTTCTATGGGAGCATACAGGATACGCTCGAATAGCTTACCTACTATATCCAACAGACATAGTGGGCGGAAGTTGCATGCACCATGTGCTTGCCTCTCACCTTTCGGCAATAGTTCTAATTTTTGGGTTTTCCATCGCTTGGGAAAGACTCCATCCATGAGACATTGCTGGAAAGTGTCCCTGAAGATTTGGATCTGGCCAGCGCCAAAGCCTTGATCACTACCCCCGGAAACCCATCCAGGCCAGAAGCTTTGTTGGCTTTTATACGCCTAGCTGCCTCGACTACTTCCCTTACTGATTCGCAAGGGAAGGGAGACGTAGTGATATCTTCTAACGGCTGCCATAGCGTGGTTTACCCTCGGAACAGCTCCGCCACAATATTGGCCATCTCAATGGGTTCCGATGGAGCACCCTCCCTCTTCCTTATCTTACTGCTAACGAGCTTGTAGGCGAGTCCCCAGGGATCATCGTCTACGTTCTAGCAGCTCATTAAAGACGCGCACTTTGGCAGCCAATATTCCTTTTTTGAGCTCTTCACGCTTGACCCTGTAGACCAGAAGATGTTCTGCGTGGCTAGTCTCCTAGTCCTGTGGTAGTCCTGCCGAAGCTAGTGTAAGGAGTCGTTCCACCAGTGGTCAGGACTCTTACGCTTCACCTTGGTTTTTCTTCATAAGGTCAGCCGCCATTGTCTCCGCATAGCTCCTTGAGATTGTTAGGAACTCGATTTGATATGCCAGCATATCATTATCGATCTTCCTAGCATCCCAAGCTTGACCGAGTGTCTTCCTCCGCAAACACAGTCTGTCGTTCGCTACTAAGCCTCTGCTGACGAAGGTGACACCAATATACTATGTGCCCCTGTCGTTGTCGAAAGACAGCTTACAGCCGTCATTAAGCAGGACCAGGTGAAGCAGAAACATGGCGTCGGTCACAGCTCGCCCTCTGGAGTTGGAGACCCGGCTGCCCCATTCGGTCGCCCACATTTGATTAACGAATATGCAATGGCACGCATTGCATCGATCGGCTGATCCTGTATGTGAAGGGGGCTGCAAAGCTTGATAGCCGCCTTACGCGACTCATCATGGATCAGATCCGAGTTAGTGCAAGCATGAATATATGGTTCGCTGAGGAATATATGGTGCGCTCTACTGCTGTCTAAACAAAAAGACTCTGAGAAGCAGCTCGGTGATTGACATTAAGCTTAATAATTTTTATCTGATTAAATATTATAGTGGCTCTTAGCTCCATTTAGGTAACGTGACCAGTATATTTGTGCTAAGCATCACTGTCACTATCTGGGTTCCATGCTGCATTTTACGCAGACCGCCAACTGCATCTGGATTAACCGTGATGCACTGGAACTGGGAGGTAAGCCAGCCGATGAGCTCCTCTGCTATCGTAGCCTCATCCATTCCGCTGATGGAAAGAGCCATCCTCTGTGCCCCAGTGCGAACCGTTTCCGTTTCCTTCAGAAACTCCTTGATAGCTCCTCTAGATGTAGGTGCACTCTCTGCTGCTTTGGTTCCCCCAATTAATTAAGAATAAATAATAATAAAAAAAATAAAAAACAAATTTTTATTAAAGTAAATTCAAATATGAATTTGAATCGCGCGCCAACTGTCAGCGCCGTTGATTTGGCAACACTATTAACTGTTTCAGCAGCTGGATCAAGCACAACAAACCCAAATTGCAAAACAAAAAACACCTGTGCCACTCTGGATTTCGCGTTATGAGCACCTTTCGATTGCGTGGGCAAGAGCTGTGCAGAACCACAGTGCGTGTACAGCCAATTATTCGGCAAATCCAGCTCGATTAGTTTAAAAAAAATCGCGCAGCGCCACCTTTTCACATCTTAAAAGGCGAGAATATTTTACTCACTCTCCCTTATTTACTCTTCCTTTGTTCGTGTGTTTTTCTGTGTGTGTATTACATAGCTTTTATGTAATGGGTGCCTGGTGAAGCGTTTTAACTTCTAACTTTTGTCCATCTCCTATTCTGACTTCTGCTCATCTCCTATTCTGACTTCTGCTCCTCCGGGGTATCCTCTATTGTTTTCGTAAAGAACGTGTCTGCCGCTGGCCAAGTGTTCCGTCTTAACGCCCCTCCCCCGGTTCCTATTTCGGCCTCGTACTTATTTGGGCCGCATATACTTTTCCTATTTTCGTTTTCTTTTATGTCCGAGTCACTGCTCGGGCGCCACCTGTAAGGTAGTGTCTCGAGCTGGGGTGAGTTCAGTCGCGCCAGGCCCCTTTACTAGAAATGTTTAAATCACTAAGACCAGAGACGAAAACAGAAGAGTGCACTTCCGAGATGGGGGTCATCGGAAAGACGAACACGTGGTGTTCTTTCAGACGGCGTGGCCGGCTGGATTCCCCTATACGACGTGCGTTCGCTGTGCTAGCGATAGCGTGCAAGGGCTATTGACGCGCATCTAGGGGCCGCTTCCACTTCTCGGTTGATCTCGGAGCCGGGTATGGACCAACAGCTATCGAGACCAACGACTTGCGGCTGCTGGGTATTGAGCTTCTGGCACACCAGCGGAACTCCGGAACTTGGCGGTGCGTCGACCTTGTGGCGTTCGTCTTTTTCTTTATTATCACTCACGTAGTTTTTACTTTTCACTCCCGCACTCTTTTAACGTCCCGACTTGATTAATTGTTGTCCACGTGCCAAAATTTAACCCAACTTCCAAAAGCCGAAGTTAGATTTGGCAGCGAAGTCGCCGAGCTTAAGCGGATAACGCACTTTACGGCAGCGCAAGCACATCGTAGCTTTCCATTTCCTCTCCGTTACCTGCAAGCTTTCTGCTCTGTTATTTTCGTTGGACATTCGGGTGTGGCTAATTTCTAATTTTTAAGTCTCTTTAGAGGTAGCCAAATGACTCGTCATCACTTCAGTGACGTATAAACAATGATACATGAAATTCCTACTGTCCATTTCATAACAAAGTCAAATGTGTACAATCTTCCTTATGTTCAACGGCGGGACTTCATAAGTCTGGATCTGGATCTCAGAAACTATTAAAGCTAGAGTCCTTAAATTTTGTGACAACATCCGTGTATGTTGCAGTGTTTCAAAGTAAATCAGTAATAACAATTTAAAATCCACAATATACATCCAACAACCTCACATGACATATACCTTGCCACGGGTGTTTTCTGAAAATTTCATTTAAGTCGGACTATAAATAAGTGAGATATGAAACGAATTAAACTCAATTTCCATACTTAAGAAGACCTAATTTACGCAAGCATACCGAAGTTCAAATCTAGCGTCGGACACACAGCATTTTAGTAAACTTTTTATTTACATAAAATGGTAACAGAATTGGCTCACAATGCAACTTTGCCGATCGGATAAGAAGTGAGGCAGTGGCTTAGTGGTTAGAGTGGCGGATGGCGGCTCTTAAAAATTGTGTGTGAGTGGACGTTTCATGTCTTATTCGCGACTAGTGCAACTTTTCATTTCATTTAGTTTTTTTTGGTAATTTTTTTTTTTTGTTTAATCTTATAATCTAAAAGGAAAACTCCCGTCGAGAGGGTTGTGATACACCCGATACTTACATGCTAAATCATTTAATTAAAAATCGATAAAAAAAAGTTTTCAAAAATTTGATTTCATATTTGTATAAATGTTTGAGTGGGACGCCGATCCATACATGTCTAAATATCCACATGTATGTATTGGCGTCCCACTCTAACACACATCAATTGCCGCATTCGGCACACATGTGCAAAATACGGCAAAGTAAATAAAAGTATTCTAATTCTATATTTTGCGTACCAAAAATTAAAAAGGCGACTCGCGCCCCCTTTGACCTTATTGTTTGTCGAGCTTTTAAATAGAAAGAAAATAATTGGGAGATTAATAAGAAAGAAAGAAAAAAGTCATTTCACATATTGATCGCGGCAGTAATCGAACCCCGAATACTGTCAACTTCATTGGCCTAAAAATGGAAATTGAATCGAAAATTGAATTTGTGCGTTTCGTTTGAATATTGTATACAGCTTATAGCATTTTTAATTCATAATAATAACACAGGCCCACAAAAAAAAAGATTCATGATCTGGGTATTCGGCATATGCAGTCATATGTATTTTGGGTCGCTGAATCCGTATCCGAGGCCAGAATTTGCCATCACATCTGGACTTCTGGAATATTGCCTCAAAGATATAGAATCCTGGTCTGGGCACGCGATATATTATTTAACATATAACATATATATAATGTTATTTTGAGCTTCTTAGGCCCAATCCGAAGTCAAAATTTACACTTGACGTCTAAGTTTCGACTTAACCTCAAAAACTCGAAACATTTTTGAAGCCTCAAAAAATAATGTGGTCCATTTTTCAAGTTTTTTGAGGTTAAATCGAAACTTAGACATCAAGTGTAAATTATAACTTCGGATTCGGCTTTAGAAAGACAAAATCAATGCTAAATCACATATCGCGTGCCCAGATAAAGATTCTATAACTTTAAGGCAATATTCAAAGGTTTTTCAGTTTTTTGAGGTTATGTCGAAGTCCAGACGTAATGGCGAAATTTTGACCTCGGATTCGGATTCAGCAACCCAAAATACATAACTGCATATTTTGCAGTCCCAGATCATGAAACTTTTTTTTTTGTGGACCTGTGTTAGTTTGCCAGCACCGGCGCCGATTTCGTACACCAGAGTGCGGAGGACCTGTCCAACTCTGTATAGAATTTTATCTTCCGTTTGGAGTTGCTCCAGAAGCAGTATCGGTGTTCTTAGGCAGAAATCGTTAGAACTATCCGCGTTCGCCTTACCAGGCGCACACTTTGTCTACGCAATGGACATTATTAACTGAGATGAGCTACGGCATAAGATAGCGAAAGCGGAACCTTCAAGTCTTGTGCCCTCGAGGTGATTTTTTTTTTCGATAATTTGGACGTTGAATACAATGAATGTATTAACAAGTGGTCCACCGACATCACGCCGATTCTTGTTTCGCGCGGAAACTAGATGAAATCCACCTCCCGCCTACCTACACGGAAACTCGGTAGAAAAGCAAATAGAACGCGAGGAGATAGGGATAAAAAAATTAAAAAGATGATACGATAGAACGCGACAGTCAAATAGAAAAAAAATATAGAACAGAAATATCGAGGAAGATTATAATACGAATTAATAATTACGTTATAAATTGGCAAAGCCTTAAGACTTCACAGCAGCGATAGAGTTAGTGCTATTTATGAGGTGCTTTAGTTTATTGTAGTCCGAACATAAAACCCTGAACGGATTGTAATAACGAGTAATTCTGCAAGGGACCTAGAAGTGAAGCTACCTTACCAGGGCCTCACTGTCAATGTCACCTTGCATAAAGTTGTCAGTCTTAAATTTTCATCCCAGTTTAGGCCATGCAAGACAAAGAGTAAAAAATTCTTGTGTACAGATTCGATGTGTTCCTATGAATAGTGTACTGGAGACACCACACGCATGAACCGTGTTCGAGAATGGGACGAACAAATGATACGTAGTGGGTTTTTGTAAGATAACGATCGTCGGATTTCTTTGACAATCTCTTAATAAAGCCTAGGAAACCCATGGCTTTATTGACCAAATTTGTAATATGATTGGTTTTCGATCCAAGCGGACCCCCAGATCATCAATTAAGGTGAACCTTTCCAAGCTTGCACTTATAACTGTTAAGGTTCAACAAATTGCCACAACATCAAGAATTGAAACTATTTATTTAGGTCGGCTTGTAAGTGTGAGTGAGTGTGCTCATCTTTAACAGAGTAACAATGCTTTACATCATCCGCATACATGAGTATACGGGAGCTAGGTATGACCAAACGAAGGTCTTTGATGAAAAGCGTCAAAAGTAGGGGATCAAGATGACTCCCGAGGGGATCACTAGATTTGGCAAGAAGTGGGTTTGAGAGGGTGGTTTTAAGTTCTTTAAGTTCTGTCAGTCAGATAGCTAACAATCCAACTAAGAAGGTTTGGTGAAAAGCCTAGAAGGTCAAGCCTATGTACTGAGTCAAAAGCTTTACTGAAATCAGTATAAGTAACATCAATTTGAAGATTTTCCTGAAATCCTTTTACCACATAGTGTTTCAGCTCAAGAAGATTTGTCGTAGTTAAACGACTTTTAATGAATCCTTGTTGAAAGGGATATACAGAAATAATGCAAGTGAGGAGTTATAACATTCTCGAAAAGTTTTTGTATAGCCGACAATTTAGAGATACGTCTATAATTGCTTGCATCAGACTTGCTGTTGTTTTTAAGCAACGAATAAAAAAAGATTACTTAAGATTAAATGTTTTTTCCATTTATGCATTCTCAAAAAATTTTTAAAACTTGCGGTTTGAAATTACCGCGCAAGCAAAGTCAACTGTATTTTAATAGTAAATAAAATGTCTTTGTCTTGCATTATTGCATTCAAAGTTAATATTCTATAGACATTTCCTTCGTTGTTTATTACAAAATTTTGCTTTTGCATGATATTCATTATTTTATCAATTTTTTCGTTATTCAATAAAAATTTCGGAACTATTTTAAGTTTGGATAATAATAAACTTTCCGCAATATTACTTAACTATAATATAGTTAAATCCATATTAGCATTTATTCTTGTTATGTATTGTAAGATTTCTATTTATTTGTTTTCATTTGATTGTTTGTTTATTGAATTTTGAGTTAGCTTAAGATGATTTTCAATATTTATTTGTTTTTTTATTTATATGATCTATGATATTTTTGAATTTAATAAGAATTTCGTTATTAAAGTGCAATTGGTTCTGTGTATTAGTTTGTAGATCTTCTGAATCTTGTTTCAATATTTTAATCTTTTTTTGTATCTCTTGCTCGTCTGTCTCGTCCATGTCGCCTGTAAAGACTTTAATCATGGATCCTAACCCGTTAACTAGTCCTCTTTTGACCTTCGTATTGGTAAAAGACTGTTAAGGCGTTGCTGTAACTGTCGGATTTTGTGTTATAAGATAATGGTTAATTCATCTATTTTTTCCTCCCTTTTAAGGAAGTTAAGAGAATTACTAAAACTCTCAAAAGCGCGTTAATAGTCTGACAAATGAACAACGTGGTACACCCTTTTAAATGAGTGTATGGTCCTAGTCGTACCTAGTTGCATTGCCGCTACCGGTTGCTATCGTCCAAGAATCGTCTCAATACTAAAGACATTTTTGTGTTATTATTAAGTCTTATTTTTTTTTTTATCTATCTTAGACTTGTGTATTTTTTATCTTTTGTGGGTCGTGAATGTGGGCCCCCATCCGTAAGTACAGTTTGTTTAGAAAATCTAGGGATTAATTTGCTTCGCCAATTTTCTTTCCGAAATACTACATCTTGAGTCTCTACCTGTATGGGGTCTCTTCTTTCCTTATTCAATTTTTCAATGTTTTGCAGTTATATGTATTTTGGGTCGCTGATTCCGATGTTGAAGTTTGGACGTGATAGGCACGTTTTGACTTCAGATTCGGATTAGGAAGGTCAAAGAACATATATAAAGATATATCGCAGTACCCGATCATTACCACCCATTTTTTTATGGGGCTCCAAGAATTTTTCGAGTTTTTTGAGGTTAAATCAAAACTTAGACGTCTAGTGTAAATTTTGACTTCGGACTCGAACTAAGAATGTCAAAATACATATTAAAGCATATATCGCATGCCAAGATCAGGATTCTACATATTTTGGGGCATATTTAAAGGTTTTTCAGGTTTTTGAGGTTATGTCGAAATCCAGACGTGATGGAGAATTTCTGACGCCTGATTCGGCGACCCAAAATACATATAATTGCATATGCCGCATACCCAGATTATGACACTTTTTTTTGTGGGCCTGTGTAGTCAATCAGTTTTTGCAGATAATCGTGTTCGTCACTAAAGTAAACAGTTTGTTGAAACGTGTGTGTACGAGCCGCAAATAGCTCATAGGGAGTTAATTTTTTTGCCGAGTGAATTGCGTTATTATAAGTAATAAATGCTTCAGCTAGGACTTCCTCATGATCTATCTGTAGTTTCTTTCTTTTCTTTCCTTCCACAATGATACGATATACTTCAGTTATCGTAGAATGCAGTCTTTCGATTGGAGAATTACTAGAAGATTGTTGGAAAGATGTAACATATCGTTCTATATTATTGTATATTGCTGACAGAAATCTTTTAAATGGTTTGAATTATATTCAGCACCCTGATCGTACACAATCTTCTTGGGTATACCATAGGCTACAATAAAGCGCCTAATAGTACCTACTACATTGACTGCGTCTCTTGCTGGAATTGTGTACCCACAAGCGAATCTAGAAAATTTATCGATAATTGTAACGACATTAATTGTGTATAAATCAGTGTGGAAATTTTTGTTTTCATGTTCGGAAAGTAAAATTGTCTTTTTAAGTGGGCTACAGTTTGGTCAATACCTTCCTTTATGTGATAGTTCTCTATTTGAAATTCTTGGTCTTTTACTTCTAATAGATCCGTTTAAAAGTCAGTTCATCTTAAAACGTTGTATATCTTACTGTTTGCAAAGAATTTTTTATAGTTATCCTGAATTTAAGAAAAAATGTCGTCGGGTGCGAAAACTGCGGTGGTTTCATTGGGTTTTTAAGTATTTCTTCAAAATTTGAGTTATTTTTTCTTCGTTGAAAGCTAGTTTGCAAATTTTTATGTCGATTTTTTCGTTTAAATATGTTCAGTTATACTTTCTGAAGGAAGGCCATACCTAAATACTAACTAATAGTTAAAGTCGTTTACAGGTTTTTCCGAAATATAGATGTGGTCATCTAAATTTTTTTTGTCATTTAAATTTATTTAACTGCCCATATTATTGCTAACATTTCTTTCTGATACGTTCTGTATCAGACAACGTTCTACTAGCAAAACAGACTGGTTTGTCTGAACCTAATGGGCCTTGTGACAGTACAGCTCCAAGCGCAACATTACTTGCGTCCGTCGTTAAATTAAATCTTTTAGAAAAATCTGGTTATTGGAGTAGGGGATCATTGCAAAAAGTGTCTTGCATATCTCGAAGGTGTCAACATATTCTTGATCTATCTGTAAGTGGCTTAGTAATATCTTTGATTGCAAAAAGTGTCTTGCATATCTCGAAGGTGTCAACATATTCTTGATCTATCTATAAGTGGCTTAGTAATATCTTTGATAAATTTTCTATAATAGACGAGTAGTCCTAAGAAGGATCTAATTTCTCGTTTAGAGCGTGGCAAGGGAAATTTGTTAATAGCGACTATTTTGTCCGGGTTGGGTTTGATACTCTGGTCTGTGACAATGTGTCCCAAGAATTCTGTTTGCTTCCTTAAAAATTTTGTTTTTTGAGAATGTAACTTCAGTTTAGCTTCATTTATTTTAGAGAATACTTCTTTTAGGTCTGAAATGTATTGTTGAAAACAGCGAAAACAATTATATCGTCGAGGTAAAACAAACACCATCTTTCTTTTAGGTCACCTAAAACGTTGTTCATGACCCTTTGAAACGTTGCTGGCTCATTTGTCAATCCGAATAGCATTCTGACAAATTCATAGTGTTCGTCCATTGCCGTAAAGGCTGTTTTTGGAATGTCCTTTGATTCCATCAGTATCTGTTGATAACCACTAGCCAAGTCTAATGTTGAAAAATATCTAGCTCTCCCTATTTTATCAAGTACCTCATTTATGTAAAGTATGGAATATCAATTTTTAACGGTCTTTTCATTAAATTTTCTGTAGTCAATCACCAATCTCCATTTTTGTTGTTGTTCTTGGAAACCAACCAAACAGGTGAGTTCCATGGCGAGTGACTCTCCTTAATGATCCTTTGGGATAACATATTTTGGATGTGGTCACTTATTTCTTGTTATTCCTGATAAGAGTATCTAAAAGGTTTACTATACAGGGGTATATCGTCTGTAGTTTTTAGCCCATTGATATTAAAAAAAACTCATGGTCGATTGTGTTTGCCGGAACGAGCTTGTGCGTAACAAGCCCCGACCCCATAAACTATATATATTCTGAATCAGTATCAACAGCCGAGTCGATTGAGCCATGTTTGTCTGTATGAACGCCTGGATCTCAGCAACTATAAGAGCTAGAGCCATAACATTTTGTGACAACACACGTGTATATTCAGGTGTCTCAAAGTTTTTTTTTTGAAATTTGGCCACGCTCCTTCCCGCCTCTGTAAATCAGTTATAACAATATAATATACACAATATACACCCAACAACAAAAGTTGTACATCTCACATGACAAATACCTTTTCACGGGTGTTTTCTGAAAATTTAATTTAAATCGGACTAAAAATAAGTGAGATATGATCCAAATTAACCTCAATTTGAACATATACTTATGCGCATATTAAGACCTAATTTACACAAGCAGACCGAAGTTCAAATCTAGCGTTGGACAGCGGTCCCTAAAGATTTTGTGTGTGCGTGCGTGATTTCGAGTCCCATGCGCGGCCGGTGCGACTTTTTATTTTAATTACTTATTTTTTTGGTTATTAATTTATTCTTATAAGCTAAAAGGAAAACTACAGTTATTTAATTAAATATTGTAGTAGGCAATATAGTCTTTATTTTTATTTTAAGTCTTTTCATATTTTATTACAATTTCTTATTTTTAACTTCGCTTCAATTTTTCTTCTTTTTTCTACCGACGCTTCGAGATCACACTTCAAAACAAACTTTCCGCTTCTTATTAATCGTACATTGCATTCGATATATCGATGCTATACATGGTTGCTTATATCAATAGATCGATAACAAACCGCTGTTATTCTATATGATAGTTACGTTGATACAATATGTGTTTACCTTACATGCTATGTTATCTAGATCTATTACAATTCGACCATCCTGATTAAAAGATAGCGCTCTATCTGTCTCTTATTCTTGTAACATACATTAAATATTTTAGATTTTTATCCAAGGCTTTATATTATGCGCACTCCATACCCCTTGATACGGGTTTCGAGCTAATTGAAAACCATTGTGGCAGTCACGATACATCGCGAACAAGTTCCGCCAATCGATACTTAAGTCGATGACAGATCAGCTGCAATCGAGTTAGAAACTATCTCTAAGAAAGCGACGCGCAAAAAATAAGTTGACACATTATCATACAATTGTTAAGATTAAAAAACTATAGAATTAAGTTAAATGAAGAAATGAATAAATAAATTATAATTTCCCGCTTAATTCCATATGGGGACCCCGACGCAAGAACATAAGCGTAATTCTTTTGAATATCAATTGCTAAAATTGGCTGATGCAATCACGCACACATTTGCGCACTGCACACTCAGTCGAACAATTGTGAAATTCAAAAGCGCGCAATAAAACACCGTGAATATGTCTACACCACAGGAACAACGCGGCGACGTCGTAGATAACACGAGACAACCAGTCACATCAACTTCTGCACAGTCTCAGCCGCCAGAAATTTACCGTATAGGTGTCAAGCCACCAGCATTTTGCAAGGAACAACCGGACTTATTCTTTACTCAATTGGAATCGAAGTTTGCACTTGCTGGCATAACATCGGATGCTACAAAATACCATCATGTCATTGCATCATTGGAGCCGCAGCATTTCATACATATTGATGACATCATGCGCGATCCTTCAGTGATCAACAAATATGGTGCAATCAAAGACGCCCTGATTAAGGAATACACCGATTCTGATGAGCGCAAACTAAACAAACTCATCCATGAAATGCAGTTAGGCGACCTGAAGCCTTCGCAATCGTTGAAACGTGCGAGGAAGCTAGCACAAAACAATGTATCCGAGAAGGTTATCAAAACACTCTGGTTGGAAAAACTTCCGGACAACGTTCGCGCTATCGCATCTATTATTGACGGCGACTTAACCAAAGTGTCTCTGGCAGCGGATAAAGTAATGGAGGCTCAGACCAAACCTTCCATTTCGGCGGCACATGAAGCTAACAACGATCTACTGGCAGAAATTGACGCTCTGCGCAAGGAAATAAAGCAGATGAAATCCAATACTTCGACAAAAGACCGCTCAAACAACATTTCCAAATCTAGTTCGCCATTTTGTTACTACCACGCCAGGTTTGGCGCCAAAGCGAAGAAGTGCGTAGAGCCCTGCAAATTTCAAAAACTTGCTGCAAAAAACTAAAACCCACTTCGACAGCAGCGGTCAACGAAGTGGGAGCTAATGAAAGCCGGAGATTATTCGTAACAGATAAAACAACTAAAGTCCATTTTTTAGTCGACACCGGAGCTGATTTTTCCATTTTACCACCCACAGATCGTAGCTCTGAGACCACAAACAAACTGTATGCTGCAAACGGAACCCCAATCAAGACATTAGGCACCAAAATTGCTTCACTCAACTTTGGCTTGAACAAGAACATGAGCTGGCAATTCATCATCGCTGACGTCACCAAACCAATTATTGGAGCCGATTTCCTTCATGCATACAATCTAGTCGTAGATCTACGCCGTAAGCTCCTCATCGACAGCTCTACAAAGCTCTTCGCCAGAGGATCCATCTGCAGTGTGGAAGTAGAAAAAATGCACATAGTTTCGCCCAGAAATAATGAACGCTACGAAGCACTTCTGCGCGAATACAGCGATCTGGCGAAACCATGCAACTTTAATTCAAGGAACACCAAGACAGCTGTTCAGCACCATATCTTCACAAAGGATCAACCAGTGGTCAGCAAAGCGCGTCGATTAAATCCAGAGAAGTTAGCAATCGCCAAAAGAGAATTCGACTACATGCTAAAGCAAGGCATTTGTAGCCCCGGCAGCAGTCAATAGGCTAGCCCATTGCACATGGTGGCTAAGAAGACCAAAAATGAATGGCGCCCTTGTGGAGACTACAGACGGCTGAATCATGTCGCAAGGCCTGACAGGTATCCACTGCCACATATTCATGACTTCTCATACAAGCTGAGCGGAAAATGTATTTTTTCAACAATCGATCTGGAAAGGGCATATCATCAGATCCCAATTTGGGATCTTTTGAGCTATGCAACGCGAGCCAAACGTTCCAACGCTTCATGGATCAAATATTTCGCGATATGGATTATGTAATCGTTTACATAGACGACATCTGTATAGCATCTCAAAACGCTGAAGAGCACTTCCAACACGTGAGGAACGTCCTCAATCGATTGCGACAAAATGGACTGCGCATAAATGCTTCAAAATGCATTTTCGGTCAAGAGCAGGTAAATTTCCTTGGATACCGAATCTCAAAAGAGGGAATTATTCCAATGAAGGATCGAGTTGCAGCAATTACGGACTTCCAGAAGCCAAAGTTGGCACATGAGCTTAAAAGTTTTCTTGCAATGCTCAACGTATATAGGCGTTGCTTACCAAACGCTGCATACAAACAAGGGGTGCTACAAAGACTCATAAAAGGCAATCGGAAGAAAGACAAAACACCCATTGTATGGAACGAAGAGGCTTTACAAATGTTTGAGCAGTGTAAGCACGATTTGGCTCAAGTCACAGCATTAGCACATCCATCTACCAATGCAAAGCTAGTCCTACACGTGGACGCCAGCAACTTTTGTGTAGGTGCAGCATTAAACGAATACACAAATGGCAGTCTCTAGCCCCTGGGTTTTTACTCGAAGAGGATTTCGGATTCACAAAAGAAGCAAAGCACATATGATCGGGAGCTTCTAGCAATCTACCTGGCAGTGAAATACTTCGCTCACATGATTGAAGGCCGCAGCAATGATACTAACTGATCACAAGCCTCTCACTTTTGCATTTCAACAGAATCCAGAAAAGACCACGCCTAAGCAAACACGCCAACTTAGCTTCATCAGCGAATACACTACAGATATTCAGCACATTCCTGGCAAAGATAATATCGTGGCCGATGTACTCTCCAGGGTGGAAGCTATTTTCAACGAGGATCAAATCGACTTCGAAATACTGGCTGAGAGTCAACAAACGGATGAGGAATTGAAAGAGCAGCTCCATAGTCCTGCTTTGCAACTCAAACAAATTCAACTAACTGGCTCCAAGGCACCACTGTACTGCCTTACAGCTCAGAATCGAATCCGTCCATATATTACACAGGATTTTCGTAAGCAAATTTTTAACTCACTGCACAAGTTATCGCATCCAGGCAAGCGGGCTACCGTAAGGCTTATCACCGAACGATTCGTGTGGAAGGACATGAAAAGAGACATCGCACGCTGGGTTAACAACTGCATCAACTGTCAGCGAGCTAAAATCGGACGGCACAACAAGGCCGCTTTGCAGAAATTCAACCTTCCTGACAAACGATTCGAGCATATAAACGTCGATTTAATCGGACCTTTGCCGATATCGGACAATTTCAAATATTGCCTTACTTGTATAGATCGATTTACTCGATGGCCGACTGCAATACCAATAGCTGATATAACAGCAGAGACGGTTGCAAAGGCCCTGCTCAGTGGCTGGATCGCACAATTTGGCATGCCACGCTTTATTACCACCGACCAAGGGCGAGAATTTGAGTCAAAGCTTTTTAGGAAACTCACAAAATTAACCGGATCTAAGCACCTGCGGACAACGGCCTACCACCCGCAAGCAAATGGCTTAGTGGAGAGAATGCACAGGACCTTAAAGAGCGCAATCAAATGTCACACTAACTCCAACTGGCCAGATAGCATTCCTATTGTACTCCTTGGCTTACGAGCTACAATAAAAGAAGATCTCAACGCTACACCGGCTGAGCATGTTTACGGAACCACTCTACGGCTGCCTGGAGAATTTTTCGACAAGCCATCGGAGGAATATATCGAAAGCGAATTTATTGGACATTTAAGAGCGACAATGGCACAGCTGAAACCCATCGACACTTGCTCGCACGTTTTCTTAAGGGATGACACAGTCAAAGCTCCACTTAAATCGCCATACGACGGCCCATTTCAAGTTCTTGAGCGAAACGATAAGAATTTCATCATCGACATCAACGGCAAGCGCACAACGGTTACAATCGATCGCATTAAAGCTGCGTTTACAGAAGCTCCAGCATCTTCTCCTGCTACTGATCAACCAATAAGTAACCAGCAACGACCTCCGGAGAAACAAACAACACGCAGTGGCCGAGAAGTCAATCTACCAGGAAGGTATTTAAGTTCGTTGACCAGCAGCAGCATCGGAGGGGGAGTAGATGTGGCAGTCACGATACATCGCGAACAAGTTCCGCCAATCGGTACTTAAGTCGATGACAGATCAGCTGCAATCGAGTTAGAAACTATCTCTAAGAAAGCGACGCGCAAAAAATAAGTTGACACATTATCACACAATTGTTTAGATTAAAAAACTATAGAATTAAGTTAAATGAAGAAATGAATAAATAAATTATAATTTCCCGCTTAATTCCATACCATCAACGTCCTGCAATATATATCTATCATTCTTTAACACCTTAAATTAGAACCGGAAAAAGATCGATATTTCCGTTAATTCATTTATCGATCTTTTTCATTAATATATCGATATATCGAAGTTTTTTAGTCGGCAAGCTTAACATATTCAAAAAGTGAATCAAAATTATACTTATTTAAACAAAAACATTTTATTTGTTATTCGTTCTCTTAATTCTAAAAATCTTCAAAAGAATATATCGAGTTCAACTCGGTAAAATTAACATTTCAAAATAAAGAAATATGTATGTGGTTTCTCTTAGTGATGTCTTATTGGGAAAATATCGAATATCGATGTATAAAAACTTCGATATTTTAAATATTTGATAAAAATATCGATATATCGTCGATATACTTTCCACCTCTACTTTAAATATTTTATACGAACCTTTCGTTTTAGGTATTAATTTTCTTGCTACCCCTGCTGTGCTATCAAAATTTTTTACCATTACATAATCCCCCACACTATATTTGATCGCTATCTTTTTCTTCTCATTAAATGCCTTTTCATTATTTGCCTGTGCTAATACTTGATTTTTTTCACCTATTTCTCTAATATGCTCAAAATTCCGTTCAGTACTATTTTCTAACTCATTCATCATTTCTAACTTTGCTTCTATCTCACCACTAACCTTCACTTTCTGAGCTAACCCAAACAGCATTTCACTTGGTAATTTCTTTGTACTACAATGTTGCGTGCTATTCAACGTATATTCTACCTCCTCAATCACAGAGTCCCAATATTTTCCATTCTCAGGTTCCCTTAATTTAGAAATCATAGGTCCTAAACTTCTATTAATTCTCTCCACCTGTCCATTCGCCTGTGGAGAACCCGTAGCAATTTTAATATGTTTTACATTCAAATCGTTTAAAAATTCTTCAAAGTCCGCCGATGTAAAACAACTACCACGATCAGATATAATACAAGTTGGTTTACTATATGCCCTAAAATATTCTTTTAACGCGCTTATAACCTCCTACGTGTTTGTTGTCTTAGTTGTATACAACCTTACAAATTTCGTAAACCCATCTACTACTACAAAAATATTTTTTTTTAATCTGCTATTATCCACTGGACCTTAATGATCTATATGAATTATATCAAATGGTTTATTTCCTTTAGGTATACTGTGCAACAATCCTTCCCCTTTACCATATTTTGTTGAAAAAGCAATATACTTTAAACAATACTCAATGTGCTCCATAACTTTATTCTTCATATTCGGAAACCAATAACTTTTCACTATCGCACTTAACATCTTGTCCCTACCAATATGTCCTAACTGATCATCATACTTGTACAGCACATGATCCTCCATCCTTTGTGGCACACAAAACAATAATCTACCATCATTGGTTTTCCTAAACACAATGCCATTCCTCATTTCGTAAAGCTTATGCTAATTTTCCTCCAACAATCTTTTAATATTCTGTAACTTTTCATCTTTGGCCTGAGCAATTATTAAATTGGTTTCAAAACTATTTGTCTCAGTCATCATAATCGCATCATCTGCTAAGTGTATCTACATGCTGCATTTGTTTGCCCTCTCTATGCTTCAATTCATAATCAAATTCTTGTAACTCCAAAGCTCACCTGGCAATTCTCTGGTTAAGCTTAATCTTATTAAGCGTTAACGTTAAAGAATTACAATCTGTCACTATCCTAAAATGTCTGCCATGCAAATATATCCTAAATCTCCGCAACGCATATATAATTGCTAAAGTTTCTAATTCAAAACTATGGTATTTGGCTTCTGTTTCTGTTGTCCTTTTTGAAAAATAAAATACCGGATGCCATTTTCCATCATGCTCTTTTTGCATCAATACCCCCCCAAATCCTAATGCACTGGCATCACAATCAAGATCAGTTTCCTTCTTATGATCAAACATGGCCAAAACCGGTGCCTCAACTAATTTATCCTTTAACTGCTGAAAACAATCTAACTCTTTTTTCTCAAATTTAAACTTTTCATCCTTTCTTAATAACTCATATAACGGTTTCGCAATCGTCGAAAAGTTTTTTATAAATCTTCTAAAATAAGAACACAACCCCAGAAAACTATGCACCGACTGCGTTTTCACTGCTATGGGAAAATTTTTAACTGCTTCCAATCCCTTTCCTTCTGCTCTAATGCCATCTTTAGCTATCTCAAATCCCAAGTAGTTAACCTCATCCTGTAAAAATTCACACTTGTCAACCTTAATTCTAGTTGGTTTTTCACTAAACGCTTAAGGACTTCATTCAAAATTAGTAAATCTTCCTTCATACCCACACTCGCAATCATAATATCATCCATATATATTATAACCTTGTTTTCTTTTATCAAGTCCATAAATATATTATTAACAAATCTTTGAAAAACTTGTGGAGCTGTCTTCAACCCCATCGGCATTCTTAAAAATTCATATTGCCCTAAAGGGGTAACAAATGAAGTGTATTTTATCGATTCCTTATCCATAAACAGATGATAATAGCTATTTTTTAGATCCAGCTTCGTAAATACTGTTTTATTCACTAACCTATCAAGCAAATCATCTATTTGCGGTAAAGGATAGTTGTCTTTTATCACCACCTTATTAAGTCTCCTAAAATCAATACACATTCTTAACTCACCTGATTTCTTTTTAACTAACACTATTGGCGATGCATACTCTGAACTGCTCTCTCGTATTATACCATCCCTTATATACTCATCTAACATCACCTGTAATTTCTCTCTCTCTCTACATATGATAGCCTTCTTGGTGAACAACTAAAAGGTTTTGCATTCTCTACCGTAATATTCATTTCGCATTTAACCTTTGGCATAATAGGTTTTTCCGCATTAACATACATCGTTCTTAAAATTGTCTCTAATTCACATCGCACTTGCCATTCTACCTGCTCCCCAATGTTGTATGAATGTTCCATTACTTCATTGTCCAAAATGCAAATCTGTAATAGGGCTTCTTCAAAATCATCATTTATCTGCGCATGCCTTTTGTATTATCTTCTAACTCACACAATCTCTCACTAACTAATTCATTGTCTAATAGCATACTCCTACTCTTCATATCTAAGAATTCCTCATCTAACAATGTCTCTTCTAACTTTCTGCTATCTAACAATTTAACTAATTTTATTTGCTCCATTGGCACGTTTTTTACCAAATCTTCATCTTCCAATACACTAAGTTCTGCCTTCGTGTTTTCGTTTTGATTTTCACTCTACCGTAATAATTTTTAACGCCGTTAAATCAATTTTCAGATCAATTTTTTTCATAAAGTCTCTACCCAGAACTACTCCACACCTCATAGAATCGTCGGATACAATTATCAAATCAAAATATATTTTAACTTCTTGTTTCTTTACATAACATTGTGTTTTTCCAATAGCAATTAACTGGCTTCCATTTAGACCAAAATATTTTTTGTTTAGTTTTCCTGAAGATCCTCTCCATCAGGGACTAAACTTATTTTAATAAATGATACTGAACTTCCCGAATCTATGAGGGCTTCTGTAATAATTGACTTATTAATACCTTTGCTAAAATAAATTTCAACTGGTCTTACATAATTATTATCATCTTCCGATTTCCTCTTGGGACATTGAGCTACCAAATGCTCTGCAGATCCACATCCATAGCATGTTCCCTTCTCTCGAATTGGTAGCTTGCAATCTTTTTTCCAGTGCCCTTTTATATTGCAATTATAGCAACGCAACTCCTTCACTGCACCGCTCCGCGCTGTCTCCGATTTATCAAGACCTTTAGCATCACTCCGTTGCTGTACAGGAAGTATCATCCCAGCAAACACCCGCAAAACTTTTTCAGCACTCTCAAAACTCTGCAATTTTGCTTGCATGCGAAGATTATCTACTGGAATCCCTTCGATAATTCCATCCACCAACTCCTCTTCATCCATGTTAACGTCTCGCGCCTATTCAACCTTACTGTCATAGTAAGTTACAAAACTCTCTCCAAACTTTCAGTTACGACGTTCAAAATTGCGTCGTAATTCTCCTTTAGTTACTTTCCCATCAAATGCCAGTTTTAATTGCTGCAACAACTCCTCGAAGGGTTGAATAATGCGTGCTGGATCAGCATGCAGCCATTGAAGTGCAACACCTTTGAGTTTTGCCATGCACAATAAACGACATTGCATTTTGTTCAAATTAAATGCGCTAGCCACATTCTGCAACTGCATTATCGAATTACGCACCGACGTTTGACCAGTAAATTCTAACAGCACTTCGTTTGCCAGTAGAAACATGCTCGAAGACCCTGCAGCGTTGTCATCCGATCTCGCACCAATTTGAATTTCATCACCATTTGACATACCAGCTCATCTTGTCGGGCATCTAAATTATTTACAAGCGCTGCTTCTTCTTGCTGCTCACCGCGATTCGCATTAACGCTATTGCGCAGTTGTAATTGCGTAATCATGTCGGTTGCTGCTCTTTTCTCTCTTTTCTTTGCGCCCCCAACATTGCATCATGAACCTCGGTTTCGTCCTCTGTTTCAGCTTGATCCATCATCAGAACACTGTCACGCTCCTCGATCGGTACTGCATTTAACCGCGCCAATAATTCTGCTTTGCCGCCTTTTGTTGGCAAGCCCAAATATGCCAACCATTTCTTTAATTGTGCCACCGACACTTCGGACCACTTCTGATATTGTAGTAGGCAATAAAGTCTTTATTTTTATTTTAAGTCTTTTCTTATTTTATTACAATTTCTTATTTTTAACTTCGCTTTAATTTTTCTTCTTTTTTCTACCGACGCTTCGAGATCACACTTCAAACCAAACTTTCCGCTTCTTATTAATCGTACATTGCATTCGATATATCGATGCTATACATGGTTGCTTATATCAATAGATCGATAACACACCGCTGTTATTCTATACGATAGTTAAGTTGATACAATATGTGTTTACCTTACATGCTATGTTATCTAAATCTATTACAATATTAATAAAAATAGTTTTCAAAAATTTAATCTCATGTTTTTATGCAATATATAAGACAATCAATGTATACGAATGTTAGAGCGGGACGCCGATACATGCATGTCTGCATTTGCACATTTATGTTTCGGCATCCCGCTCTAACACACATAAATTGCCGTATTCGGCACACACACGCAACTGTAAGATTTGTGCAACAGTCGGCAAAGTTTATGAAAGTGTTCTAATTACATATGTTGCGTGCCAAAAAATTAAAAAAAATATTTTTTGTTAAGCTTTTATATTATTTAATAGAAAAGAAAGAAAACAAGGAAAACGTGTCACACACATTGACCGCGGCAGCAATCGAACTGGAACACTGTCGACATCATTGGTCTTCGAATCTGGCACACACCCTAGCACACGCTAAGCTACTGTATAACTTCCGCCGCCGCTACTCCTCTTTGGCATTACCGAAAAATGTATAAACCAACTTATTGCCCTCTCGCTCTATCTAATGCTTATACAATACTTCTTGTCTATTCGTCTTTGCATTTTGTATGTGTTATTCTTCTTCTGTCTGTCAATTTGTGCGTGTCGTTCGAACTAAATAATAAGAATATAAAATTTATATTCTTAAATGCTTAATAATAATTCAAACAAACCAAAATTTGCATTATAAATAAGGGAAAATAAATTACACAGCCCCACATGGTATACCATGATAATCCATGGCCTTCTACAGTCAGCACCTGACTGTAGCGTTCGACTGGTTTTTATTCTGTGTTTATTTTTATCTTCATCATGCCAATGAAAAAGTTAATTCTATAAAATCATCTTGAATGAATTGAGTTGAGGTAATGTTTTTTCTAAACAAATTGTCTGGTCTTGGAGTAGTTAACTACTTCCATCCATGCACTGCATTTGTCGGCTGTATGCAACCCTTCGGGAATATAAACATCTTCCGCTAATTCTACAGACTTGAGAAGGAATGGTCCCTGGCCGCAGTTAACTGATATCTGGAAAATTCTCCCCGAATTAGCTTCGATATTAAAAATATCAGTTGTTCTATTTTGCTCTATCTGGATAGGAATATTTGCGGTAGACGTTTGCAATATTAATTTTTTGAAATTGATATTTGCTTTTATGGTAGACAAGATGTCAAGACCTATTAGTCCATCAAAGTAATTATTTATGAAATATGAAATTTAAGTAACAACAACACAAATGTGCCTGTTATGTTAAACTCAGAGAATGCTGGTTAGTGACTTTTTCTGTGATTTGTCTTTCCTTCAATGCTGTTTTAATTACGGTCTTTGTAGTTAACGTCTCTCTTTGTGACGGTGAAACAAATTTTAGGTAAAGGAGTAAGATGCTCCCGTATCAATTAGAAAACGCAGCTTTCTGCCGAATGGCGAATTAATCAGGATGAAGGGGAAGGTCGATCCATTATTGTCTTTATACCCTGTCAGTCTCTGAAAATTTTCAGTTTCCTCTAAATTGTGAAGTGCCGGTTGCTCTGATGAAGCTTCCAGATTGTTAAACCTACTTGTATTGGTTTGGCGTGAAGACTTATCAAATTGGCCGCCTCTATATTGGCGAGAATTTGCCTCTGTTGGCTCTGGCATAGGAGGCATAATATGTCTAGAGAAATTATTTTGCCTACTGGTCCCGCTGTTCGAATCATAACCTCTTCCATAACTGTTTTCAGTTGAATAGGGGAGAGCTTTAGGCTTTTCTCTATTTTGCTGGTAGTTTTTGTCTCGGTTTAACGATGGGGCTCTGGGTATCGACGCCTCTGTTGTAAATATTCATCCCTCTCTCGAATAGCTACGTCCAACGTTGCTGGTCTCGAGGCTTTGAGTGCGTTCCGGAGAGATGGATTTAGGCCCTTAATAAAAATCCTCAAACACAGGGAAACATAAAAATTCTTTTTTTCTGATATTGTTGATGTTGGTAGCTCCCTTGAGTCTGCTGGGCATGTCAATGCACGTTGCAATGCAGGTCGAGGATGGTGTCGTACAGGTTTGATATAGAAAGTCTCCTAAAGGGAACCTCATGCAATTTCTCAATAATAGATAATTCGTTTCTATTATCAAGGAACTTCCCGGTCAAATTTCTCTTAATGTCATCCCAATTCAATGGAGTATCTGACCTGTCCAGTAACATGCTAGCCTTGCTTTCTATCTTGTTTCTTTTTGACCTTAAGAACATTTGTCCCCTTGGAGTTTCGTCTGTACCTCTACACTTTTTATAAATCTTATAAGGTCATATGGATTGCCATCATAAGTTGGCAGGTATTTAATAACGTCAGGGAGCCTGTTTGTCTGTCCGGATGTCCTAATGTCCAGATGAACACACAGATCTCAGCTATTATAAAAGCTAGAGACACCAAATTTGGCATTAAGGTTTCTGTTTATTCTGGACAGGAGAAGTTTATTTCAAATATTGGGTGCCACGCCCCCCGCCCACGCAAATCAATAATTTCATCTTTTAAGCTGATTTGCGAGCGACATATAAAAGATACAACATTCTGAGTAAGACCATGCTTAGCTAATTATAATACCAACATAACGTCAAAATTCAAGTTATTAAACAAAAACCTTGTTCGCTTTGATTTTGTTTTTAAACAAAAACCTTGTTCGCTTTGATTTTGTATACAGACCAGCCAGCTGTGACGTCATTGCAATGCTCATGTAGGAAAGAAAAAGAAAGAGAATGCGAGCGCGTAGCGACCTCTGTTGTTCTTCTCTTATTTTCTATGCACACGCATGTATTGCATTCAAACGCACACACACACATACATACATTTGTACTTGACCATTAAAATGATACACGCATATACACGTATTCATACACAGACGCATATAAAGGCTTACGTTACGATATTTCTATAAGGTAAAAGAATTGTACAATTATTGACTCTTTACGTTTCAAAAAGGTCGAAGGATATCCCACTGTCGCGTGCCGCTCGACTGTTGCTCTTGTTTTCGTTTGCTTATCTTTTGTTAAACTTTACAGTGCTTCTTATAAAATATAAAAAATATACATATTTTTTTTTCCATTTACTTGCTTCTTGCTTCTTATTTAGAGCGGCATCTGTTAATATTATGGGTTTTATATGTAAATTTTTTTATATTTCACAGTTATGTACGTATAATTGATCACATCATTTTATCGTTGTTTCAAACATGTTATGTAACACTTGCATTGCTTATTAAATGCTGCTCGAGCTCCTGGTGTTCGGCTACGCCAGTTATAGGAGGGATCCGTGGGTCCTCTTCTGTAGTCATCCGATCTCGCACCAATTTGAATTTCATCACCATTTGACATACCAGCTCATCTTGTCGGGCATCTAAATTATTTACAAGCGCTGCTTCTTCTTGCTGCTCACCGCGATTCGCATTAACGCTATTGCGCAGTTGTAATTGCGTAATCATGTCGGTTGCTGCTCTTTTCTCTCTTTTCTTTGCGCCCCCAACATTGCATCATGAACCTCGGTTTCGTCCTCTGTTTCAGCTTGATCCATCATCAGAACACTGTCACGCTCCTCGATCGGTACTGCATTTAACCGCGCCAATAATTCTGCTTTGCCGCCTTTTGTTGGCAAGCCCAAATATGCCAACCATTTCTTTAATTGTGCCACCGACACTTCGGACCACTTCTGATATTGTAGTAGGCAATAACGTCTTTATTTTTATTTTAAGTCTTTTCTTATTTTATTCCAATTTCTTATTTTTAACTTCGCTTTAATTTTTCTTCTTTTTTCTACCGACGCTTCGAGATCACACTTCAAACCAAACTTTCCGCTTCTTATTAATCGTACATTGCATTCGATATATCGATGCTATACATGGTTGCTTATATCAATAGATCGATAACACACCGCTGTTATTCTATACGATAGTTAAGTTGATACAATATGTGTTTACCTTACATGCTATGTTATCTAAATCTATTACAATATTAATAAAAATAGTTTTCAAAAATTTAATCTCATGTTTTTATGCAATATATAAGACAATCAATGTATACGAATGTTAGAGCGGGACGCCGATACATGCATGTCTGCATTTGCACATTTATGTTTCGGCATCCCGCTCTAACACACATAAATTGCCGTATTCGGCACACACACGCAACTGTAAGATTTGTGCAACAGTCGGCAAAGTTTATGAAAGTGTTCTAATTACATATGTTGCGTGCCAAAAAATTAAAAAAATATTTTTTGTTAAGCTTTTATATTATTTAATAGAAAAGAAAGAAAACAAGGAAAACGTGTCACACACATTGACCGCGGCAGCAATCGAACTGGAACACTGTCGACATCATTGGTCTTCGAATCTGGCACACACCCTAGCACACGCTAAGCTACTGTATAACTTCCGCCGCCGCTACTCCTCTTTGGCATTACCGAAAAATGTATAAACCAACTTATTGCCCTCTCGCTCTATCTAATGCTTATACAATACTTCTTGTCTATTCGTCTTTGCATTTTGTATGTGTTATTCTTCTTCTGTCTGTCAATTTGTGCGTGTCGTTCGAATTAAATAATAAGAATATAAAATTTATATTCTTAAATGCTTAATAATAATTCAAACAAACCAAAATTTGCATTATAAATAAGGGAAAATAAATTACACAGCCCCACATGGTATACCATGATAATCCATGGCCTTCTACAGTCAGCACCTGACTGTAGCGTTCGACTGGTTTTTATTCTGTGTTTATTTTTATCTTCATCATGCCAATGAAAAAGTTAATTCTATAAAATCATCTTGAATGAATTGAGTTGAGGTAATGTTTTTTCTAAACAAATTGTCTGGTCTTGGAGTAGTTAACTACTTCCATCCATGCACTGCATTTGTCGGCTGTATGCAACCCTTCGGGAATATAAACATCTTCCGCTAATTCTACAGACTTGAGAAGGAATGGTCCCTGGCCGCAGTTAACTGATATCTGGAAAATTCTCCCCGAATTAGCTTCGATATTAAAAATATCAGTTGTTCTATTTTGCTCTATCTGGATAGGAATATTTGCGGTAGACGTTTGCAATATTAATTTTTTGAAATTGATATTTGCTTTTATGGTAGACAAGATGTCAAGACCTATTAGTCCATCAAAGTAATTATTTATGAAATATGAAATTTAAGTAACAACAACACAAATGTGCCTGTTATGTTAAACTCAGAGAATGCTGGTTAGTGACTTTTTCTGTGATTTGTCTTTCCTTCAATGCTGTTTTAATTACGGTCTTTGTAGTTAACGTCTCTCTTTGTGACGGTGAAACAAATTTTAGGTAAAGGAGTAAGATGCTCCCGTATCAATTAGAAAACGCAGCTTTCTGCCGAATGGCGAATTAATCAGGATGAAGGGGAAGGTCGATCCATTATTGTCTTTATACCCTGTCAGTCTCTGAAAATTTTCAGTTTCCTCTAAATTGTGAAGTGCCGGTTGCTCTGATGAAGCTTCCAGATTGTTAAACCTACTTGTATTGGTTTGGCGTGAAGACTTATCAAATTGGCCGCCTCTATATTGGCGAGAATTTGCCTCTGTTGGCTCTGGCATAGGAGGCATAATATGTCTAGAGAAATTATTTTGCCTACTGGTCCCGCTGTTCGAATCATAACCTCTTCCATAACTGTTTTCAGTTGAATAGGGGAGAGCTTTAGGCTTTTCTCTATTTTGCTGGTAGTTTTTGTCTCGGTTTAACGATGGGGCTCTGGGTATCGACGCCTCTGTTGTAAATATTCATCCCTCTCTCGAATAGCTACGTCCAACGTTGCTGGTCTCGAGGCTTTGAGTGCGTTCCGGAGAGATGGATTTAGGCCCTTAATAAAAATCCTCAAACACAGGGAAACATAAAAATTCTTTTTTTCTGATATTGTTGATGTTGGTAGCTCCCTTGAGTCTGCTGGGCATGTCAATGCACGTTGCAATGCAGGTCGAGGATGGTGTCGTACAGGTTTGATATAGAAAGTCTCCTAAAGGGAACCTCATGCAATTTCTCAATAATAGATAATTCGTTTCTATTATCAAGGAACTTCCCGGTCAAATTTCTCTTAATGTCATCCCAATTCAATGGAGTATCTGACCTGTCCAGTAACATGCTAGCCTTGCTTTCTATCTTGTTTCTTTTTGACCTTAAGAACATTTGTCCCCTTGGAGTTTCGTCTGTACCTCTACACTTTTTATAAATCTTATAAGGTCATATGGATTGCCATCATAAGTTGGCAGGTATTTAATAACGTCAGGGAGCCTGTTTGTCTGTCCGGATGTCCTAATGTCCAGATGAACACACAGATCTCAGCTATTATAAAAGCTAGAGACACCAAATTTGGCATTAAGGTTTCTGTTTATTCTGGACAGGAGAAGTTTATTTCAAATATTGGGTGCCACGCCCCCCGCCCACGCAAATCAATAATTTCATCTTTTAAGCTGATTTGCGAGCGACATATAAAAGATACAACATTCTGAGTAAGACCATGCTTAGCTAATTATAATACCAACATAACGTCAAAATTCAAGTTATTAAACAAAAACCTTGTTCGCTTTGATTTTGTTTTTAAACAAAAACCTTGTTCGCTTTGATTTTGTATACAGACCAGCCAGCTGTGACGTCATTGCAATGCTCATGTAGGAAAGAAAAAGAAAGAGAATGCGAGCGCGTAGCGACCTCTGTTGTTCTTCTCTTATTTTCTATGCACACGCATGTATTGCATTCAAACGCACACACACACATACATACATTTGTACTTGACCATTAAAATGATACACGCATATACACGTATTCATACACAGACGCATATAAAGGCTTACGTTACGATATTTCTATAAGGTAAAAGAATTGTACAATTATTGACTCTTTACGTTTCAAAAAGGTCGAAGGATATCCCACTGTCGCGTGCCGCTCGACTGTTGCTCTTGTTTTCGTTTGCTTATCTTTTGTTAAACTTTACAGTGCTTCTTATAAAATATAAAAAATATACATATTTTTTTTCCATTTACTTGCTTCTTGCTTCTTATTTAGAGCGGCATCTGTTAATATTATAGGTTTTATATGTAAATTTTTTTATATTTCACAGTTATGTACGTATAATTGATCACATCATTTTATCGTTGTTTCAAACATGTTATGTAACACTTGCATTGCTTATTAAATGCTGCTCGAGCTCCTGGTGTTCGGCTACGCCAGTTATAGGAGGGATCCGTGGGTCCTCTTCTGTAGTATAGTACACTATTTACCTATTTGTGTAAGTTTTGGGTTACTTTTGTAAATGTTCGATGATTTAAAAGACGTCTGTTCGATTTTAGTTCTCTTTCAAGACTGAATACAATTTTATTTAAGTATATCTTATGTTAGGAAGCCAAAGCTCCAGAAGTGTTAATATGTTTACAATTATGCTGACCACTTATTCTATATGTTAACATATATATGTTGGAAACTCTTCCGAGAATGTGAAGTCCAGAGCATCCTGTTCGCATCGTCAGCGTTTTCTACATTGTAGTCAACGATCTGACTCGCGAAGTTGTTGTTGTCCGTGGTTCGATGTCGTTGCCCTTAGCGGGATCTGGACGGTTTTGGGGGAGGGGAAGGTGCTGTGGTAACTCGCGAGCTTGCGAGGAACTACAATTGGTATGTTTTTTGTTAAATTATATAGATTACGGTGATATTAACATCTTTTGCCCGTTTTTGCCCCTTTTCGAAAAAAAATTCCATGTTGCAGCTCAGCTGCAACATGGGATCACCTATGTTAACTTTGTTGGAGGTTTGGGATAGCAACAGACGGGATTACTCTGCCATAATGAAGTGATTGCTTTAAATAATTAACAAAAACCATGTCGGAAACTCACCCGCAGCTCAAATTGAGGAAACTATGCACAGTTTTATAGCACATAACATATTAACATTAACATATTAACATAACACATTAAAGGTTAGTACTGCGTAAGAAAATTATGGATTATTACATAGCAACCCGATCTATGTGTCATCCTATGATGTGTTATAAAGAAATATTTGCCAAAATGCAACCGTATGATATCAAAGTTTTAGCTAAATTAATTATCATAGCCAAAGATGAAGAAGTTACGGACCCATCTCCATCTAAAATGGGAAAACCGAAACTAAATGCGTTTGAAACATAAACTAGCAAGTGATCTTGCAGCCGATACAGATTTTTCAACGCAGCACTTGTTACATGCTACTTATTTTTATTACCAAACAGCAGAACATAGTGGCTGCAAAATTTTACCTACGTATTCAGCATTTAACAATAGTCAAAACGATTTTAAGACCAACTCAAACAGAATTCCCTAAAAAAATGTCTAAGGTGGGGTGGAGGTGTGGGTGCGGAAAAGTTAAAGGTGTGGTTAGATTGAAAAACAAAAAAAAAAAAAACAAAATTCTATAATAATAATGTTTGTGTAAAATTTGAAAGCTCTAAAATTGAAATTTATGCAAAAATTTCGGACTTTTTGCCCATAGTGCAATGGCTTTCTTAAGGAGATAGCACAGAATCGAAGTATACAATCGGGAACACCGTCAGGGCCTGGCGAGAAAAATGCTGATAGCACAGGCACATAAAAAAAAGTTTCATGATCTGGGTATAAGGTATATGCAGTTATATGTATTTTGGGTCGCTGAATCCGAATCCGACACTTATAACCTTTACGCATCTCACAACCAAATAAAAAATGCTATACAAACTTGAAACTTGTTACAGATGTTCGGGAAGAGTGTAGCAACATAACAAAACAAATCGAAATTCGCGTATACGTAACCTGCCAAAAATTCAAAATTACGCAATACTTTTTGAACACACCTCGTAATTTTGCATATAAAAACACATAAATTCAAAATGTGAATGTACAAACCAAATAACTAACTACCTTTCTTGGTGATTGGTTGATTAACTGTTTTGTGCTTTGCTTGACTTAATTTACCACTCTAATTTAATATTCTCGCGACGTGTTAGTTGAGCTATTGCTGTGTGGTGTTTTTGATCAACGCATTCATATTTATATTTATTCATTTTTTTATTTAAAGTCAACTAAAAGCAGTCGACTGTTGGGATAGTAATAACTAAAAATTATAAAAATTTAAATTTAAAATTAACAATACATTATTATATTAAAAAAATAAATTTAAATTAAAAGTTACAAAATAAAAACCAACAAAGTATATATAGTAACATATCCATTCTACACTACACCCACACTACACCTACACCACACAAAACTCAAGCTGTAAACACAACTCCCCTTCCACACACATAATTGTAAACAAAACTCCCCCAATTACTCTAAGCATAAACATGTAAAATTATACCACTGTACCACAGAATAATTACCCTAAGCATAAAACATGTAAAACTATACCATTGTACAACAGAACAAAAGCCCTTCGATTAACCTCGGTCGTCGTTCACATAAAAGTCCGTTCTCACAAATATCATAAAATCGGCGACATAAACAATTGTCCCCCAAAGTCCGCGACATAAACAATTGTCCCCCAAAAATTCGGAGACAATAACAATTGTCCCCTAGGCTACTCGAATTCGATCTTCGATCGTTTAGCGTCGACCACTTGGCGCGCCAAGTAATAAAAACAAATTATCCGAATCGCCTCTCACGCACTCGTCTCAGGATTATCCAGTTACCACTATTTTTCGGGAATCTCTCTCTCCTCACGAGAACAAGAGTTTACAAACTCAAACTCTCTTAAATCTTCGCTCTTTGGCTAAGCCAAACTGCCTATAAAAACTCAAACGCGCCTCCAAGCGCTAGTTCAATACTGAGTACGCTATCGCCCGCGATAGCACTGCCTAACTTCGATATTAGAGGTATATTATCCCAACCCCGAGATAATCTAAAGGCTTCAGTTCTTTTTGATAGAATTGAATAAAAAACTTGTGTTTTTTTTTAATTAACCCTCGGTCTGATCGTGATTGGCGCAGGCCGCCTTAGGTTTCGTTAATTAAAAATCGTGCGACTCGTTCCAAAAAAATAATAAAAAAAAAAAGGAATTTTATAAACAAAAAAAATCTATTAAAAAAAAAAAAACAAAACGAACCCCCCAAAAAAAAAAAAAAAAAAAAAAAAAAAAAAAAAAAAAAAAAAAAAAAAAAAAAAAAAAAAAATTAAAAAAAAAAAAAAAAAAAACAAAAAAAAAAAAAAAAAAAAATGTAAAAACAAAAAACCTTTCACCAACTCTATCACTACAACTGTTTACGGGTGCACTGATTTGTGCAACCGCCTTACTTTCGTAGTTTATTTTGCTGAAAAGCAAGGGTTTAAGTTTGTTAAATTTATTTGTGCCGCTGCACTTTTTACGTGTGTTTGTGAGAAGAGATTTATTTCAACTGATTTGATTTAGACTTAACAGCTGCTAACATGAGACTTAACAGCTGCTAACATAAGACTTAACAGGAGCTTATCATAAATTTAACAGATGCTTAGAACATAGATTTGGACAGCTGATTCTAATCGTATGGCAACCTTGAGCAATTAGATAAAGCAGTGATCTGCCGCCAACATACTCCCCCCATTGGAAGGATTAACTTTCAATCGATTTGGTCTTGATTGGCAGCACTGCTATCTTGGCGATGGCTCTCTTTGTTATTCCTGTGGCTGTGCGTATGACTGCTACTCTGACTGCGCCGTCGTCTCCAGCTATTGTGCTTTCAATTCGCCCGAGAGGCCACTTGAGCGGAGGCACGTTTTCTTCCTTCAACAGCACGATGTCTCCAGGATGAATGTTTGGCTTGCGAGAGTTCCATTTGCTGCGCTCCTGTAGCGCAGAGAGGTATGAGATACTCCATTTCTGCCAAAAGGTCTGCTGCATGTGGCAAACACGCTGCCAACGACTGAGGCGATCCATGCTAAGGTGTGTCACGCTCGGCTCGTCGATGTTCGCATTTGCTTTGCCCCAAAGAAAGTGACCCGGTGTGAGAATGTCTAGGTCGTTTGGATTCTCTGAAATGGAACATAGAGGCCTTGAGTTCAACATAGCTGAGATTTGACAGATGAGCGTGCGAAGCTCATGAAATGTGAGAGTTGAGTTGCCAACGATGCGGTAGAAATGGTGCTTCGCTGCTTTGACAGCAGCTTCCCATAACCCGCCAAAATGCGGAGATCGTGGTGGAATGAAGTGCCAATTAATTCCGAGGGAGAGGGCGCCATTGACAATTTGCTGGCGCTGAGGTTCGCTGAGGAAAAGATCCTTAAGCTCTGCTAGCTCGTTTCGAGCGCCGACAAAATTTGTTGCGTTGTCCGTCCAAATGTCTCGTCGCGTTCCTAGTAGACTGACGAAACGTTTTAGAGTAGCGATGAAAGAAGGTGTCGAAAGGTCCTCCACGAGCTCTAGATGGCATGCTTTTGTTGAGAGGCAAATGAATATTGCTATGTAGCATTTTGTGGCAGCACGATTTCTCACTTCTGATTTTGAGAATAAGGGCCCGCAAAAATCTATTCCGGTAGTGGAGCCATTACTTGCTGCAGTGTGTTAGGTCGAGCGCGAAAGCAACGAATGCATTTGTTGACAACACTAGAGACAGCTTTGATTCCTCCTATGGGCCAGTAGCGTTGCCTTATGTTTGCAAGTAGACATTGAGGACCAGCATGAAGAAATTGAACGTGGTAATGCATGATGATTGACTGCGTCACAGGATGTTGTTTGGGCAATAAGATTGGATGCTTGGCCTCATACTCCAAGTATGAGTTCTGCAGCCTTCCTCCAACTCGCATAAGTCCTGTAGAGTCCATGAATGGTTGCAAGGATTTCAGCAAACTTCTTCCAGGCAGCGACTTGCTCTCTCTGAGTGCTTTGTAATCCTCGAGGAAATGATTCTTCTGGATGCTTCGAATCATGAGATGAGTACCCGATTTAATTTCCTGCAGTGTGATAGAGCCCTTTTGCTTTGGGGAGTCCCTTGTCACGAATCGATGTACATACGCAAATATTCGCTGCAACTTTGCAAAGGAGTTGTGAAACTTGCAATCAATTGCGATGTCTTTGTGTGATGTAGAAATGAGGACTTTGCTTCGTCGCTCTGGAAGTTCCACTGATGGGACTACCGTTTTCGGCCATTTTGACGTGGGAAGGCGCAAAAAGGATGGTCCATAATGCCATAGTTGCGAGTTGATTAGTTCAAGTGGTGTGCATCCTCGCGATAGGATATCAGCTGGGTTCAGTTGTGAAGTAACATGATGCCATGTCATGCCTCTTGTAAGGTCCTGGATTTGCGTTACACGATTTGCCACAAACACATTGTAGTTGGAAGGAGAGTCGCGCATCCATGCTAACGCCACTGTTGAATCTGTCCAGCAATGATATTCACATTTGAATGAAATGTCCTTTGCGACGTTTGATATGAGTTCCGATAGGATTAGTGCAGAAGAAAGTTCAAGTTTAGGAATCGTTAATGTTTTCAACGGAGCTACTCTCGACTTTGAGCACAGCAAATGCGTTGAGTAGTCTCCATCGACTTCAGATCTAACGTAGATACATGCTCCATATGCTGCTATACTGGCATCGCAGAAACCGTGGATCTCATATTTTCCTGCAGGTGCCATGACGAAACGTGGAAACTTGAGGCTGCGAACAAAGGATAACTGCGATGTTATTTCCGTCCATGCTGAATGAAGATGCTGCGGAAGGCTCTCATCCCAATCGATGTTTTCCTTCCAGAGTGCTTGCATGAACACTTTCATCCTTGTAATGATAGGCGAGATGAGTCCCAGTGGGTCGTAGAATTTTGCTAGTGTCGATAATACGCTGCGCTTTGTAGTGGGTCCGTTAGAGATAATGTCGGTGAAGTTGAAAAGCAGAAAGTCAGATGCGGGGTCCCAGGCTAAGCCGAGCGCCTTGGCAATACTTGTGCCGTCGTGAAACTGCATAAGCTTTTCGCAATCAGTTTCGGCTTCACCCTCAAGAGCGGCAGGCTCATTCGAACACCACTTCCTTATTGGAAATAATCCTCTGGCGAGCAGCTGCTTGACTTGCTGTCGAATTTCCTTCGCTTCTTTAATGGAGTCACCACCTGAGATCAAGTCGTCCACGTAGAAATCTTTTCGGACGATCTTTGCGGCAAGCGGAAATGACGGTTCCTCATCGTAGGTGAGCTGATGCATGGCGCGAATTGCGAGAAATGCTGCAGGCTTTGTTCCGTACGTAACTGTATTCAGGGTATACACGCTTATTGGTTCGTCGGGATTGTTGCGCCACAGAATGCATTGCAGATGTTGATCTGGTGGTGAAACACGCACGCAACGATACATTTTTGAAATATCTCCACACATAGCAACCTTGAAGAAACGAAATCTGATCAGTATGTTGAAAAGTTTGGATTGAATTGATGGGCCAGCGAATAAAAGGTCATTAAGAGATGCGCCACTTGTAGTTTTTGCTGATCCGTCAAAAACTACGCGTAACTTTGTGGACGTGCTGTCCGGTTTTTCCACACAGTGGTGAGGCAAATAAAAACGAGGTCCGTCATGATGACTGGAGGCTAATGACATGTGTCCTAGGTCGACGTATTCCTGAAGAAATGCTGAATACTGCTCTTTCAGCTGTCGATTCCTCTGAAGCCTAGACTCGAGTGACTTAAAGCGCCTCAATGCTCGATGGAATGAATCTCCAAGGGCATCCAGATCCTCCTTTGCTGGTAAGCGCACTGAGTATTGTCCAGTCTCCAGACGCGTGTAGCTTTTCAGGAAGAAGTTTTCACAAATCATGTCTTCCTCCGTGGCTGTTGATGTGGAGCCATAGCAACTGTCAATTTCCCAGAATCGTTTGACTATATCAGTCAGGTTGCCATCCTCTGGAGATTCCCTGCGTACGGTTGCTAACGCATGATGCTTGATGGGCTGAGATAATGCTCCTGAAACGATCCATCCAAGCCTTGTTTTTTGAACAATTGGCAAGTGTCTGGCTATGTGAGTCTGTCCAACGCAAAGCAATTCGAAGAACAGGCCAGCACCAAGTAATACATCTACTCGCTGCGATTTGTAGAACGATGGATCGGCAAGTGCTATGTTCTTCGGGATATTCCAGCTGGTTATGTCGATTCCGATATGAGGGTGGTAGTCCGTGATCGTCCGTGTGACAACGGCCGAGAATGCTGCGCTGTATTTCCGATCAAGCGATTGAGCAGCGAGATCGACTGCTGCGTTTGACGACAGAGAAGCTTCACCTATTCCGGAAATTGAAACTGCTGATTTTCGTGTGACTAGCTGCAATTGGTTGGCCAGTCTACTAGTGACGAAATTTAATTGTGATGCTGAATCGAGCAAGGCACGACATGGTATAAAAGTACCTGCTCTGTTTTTAATGTATATGATGGCTGTGGGCAACAATACGTAATCAGCTGACTGCGTTTTTGTGTTCTCAGGTGTATGGTTTGAGCCAGTTGTGATTAGCGTTTGCTGCCGCTCAATTGTTCCATGCTGAGCATTGGAAGCGGTTGACGTCGAGGGAATTTGGCCTGTATGCAGCAGGGTGTGATGCTTCTGCTGGCAGTGTCTGCAATGTCCAGCTCGACATTGCTGTAAGGCATGACCTTTACGAAGGCAGTTGAAGCATAGATGCATACGCTTGGCTTCATTATAGCGGAGAGACGGAGATAGGTTGGCAAAACGAGGACATTTAGGCAGGAAGTGATCCTTTGAGTCGCATAAATGGCATGCTTTTGCGTTGCTGGTAGAGGCTACAAGTGAATTTCCACCATTCTTCTTGTGTGCAACCTGTAAACTGGCTGATTCCATGTTCTCCAGCTTGCGACATCTGCGCTCGATAAAGGACGCCATATTTGACCATTTCGGGATCTTCTCAGATTCCAGAGACTCTTCCCATTTCTCCTGCGAGTTTGCGTCTAGCTTGCGACTTATAATGTTAATAAGTAGGCCATCTGCGATTTGCTCACTTGTTGCTATTGTACCGAGAGCTCGAAGATGAGCGTTTACATTATCGCTAAGCGCACGTAGGCTCTGTGCAGATCCTTTTTCAACAACCGGCAACCCAAAAATCGAGCGTATGTGCCCCTGAAATTGAAGCAACTTGTTATCAAAGCGTCTTATAAGAAGTTCCATTGCCTTTTCGTAGTTATCTTCAGAGGGCTCCAATGACTTGATGGTGTCAATTGCAGCACCGCTCAGGCAAGAACGCAGATGCTGTAGTTTTTCAATCTTACTCAGATCCTCGTTGCTACCAACAACTGTGTTGAACATCGCATAGAACTCGGGCCAATCTTCATATTTTCCATTAAATGTTGCCAGTTGCATCTCCGGTAGTCGAGACCTGCGAGTGCAAGTTTGGTTCACATGGTCGTTGAATCTGGGAATTGTCGTTGAGTTGAGAGCAGTGTGACGAGCCTTGAGTGCATCCAATTGACGAGTGAGCCTTGATTTAACTTTCCAATAAATTTCGGCGAATTCAGTGCGCGTATTCGACGCCAGCTCCAAGAAGTCAAGTTTCTCAAGCGCGGTCTGAGCCTCCACGAATTCGGCCTGCATCTGGTTTACGGAGTCGATCCTCACGGACAAATCGCTCTCATCAAGATTCTCAATTTCGTCAGATTTGAAGAACTCGAGCATAGAGGTCATGTGACGTTTCACTTGTGAGCATTTTGCGCGATAAAATTCAATAGAACTTGGTTCGGCCATTCTAGTTAGTGTTCACTGTGACGAACCAAAGTAAAACGCGCGCAAAAAAGTTTCTTTACCGTTTCTTTTTGTCACCACGAAACCGTAAGAAAACGAAGGAGATGAGAACCGCTAATGTTCGTTGTATATAAGAACAGCTGAAACGGTTCAATGCACTTGCGCAATGTATAGTCACTTATGTATGTATGTAGGTGATAGGGCAATGTTTGTGTGTTCGAAGTTCACTTATTGAGGGCCAAATTGTTTGCGAGAGTGTGTAATAATATTTGTATTAAAACAGCTTAGAAATGAGAATATTAATCGACAATATTCTGCGGAATAACAATTGTACGGCGCGCGCTCAAAAGTTGCGAAAAGACGTATGCACGTATGTATGTATGCACAAATGCGATACCGAAAAATGTTTGTGTGTATGTATACGTACGTACGTACGCGAACGAAAGAGAGATCGAAAATGTTTGTATGTATGTACGTATGTACGCGAACGAAAGCGAGATCAAAAAATGCAGCGGCAGCGATTGCGATTGCGCGAATAAATAAATATTAAAGGGTTTAGAATCACATTTAATTTTTATAACATCACATCGTAGTTTTTATTTTGCTGAAAAGCAAGGGTTTAAGTTTGTTAAATTTAATTGTGCCGCTGCACTTTTTACGTGTCTTTGTGAGAAGAGATTTATTTTAACTGATTTGATTTAGACTTAACAGCTGCTAATATGAGACTTAACAGCTGCTAACATAAGACTTAACAGAAGATTATCATAAATTTAACAGATGCCTAGAACATAGATTTGGACAGCTGATTCTAATCGTATGGCAACCTTGAGCAATGAGATAAAGCAGTGATCAAAAAAAAAAAAATCTGGAGCCAGGACTTGGCCGGACCTGATGAATGCCCTCATCAGCGAGTATAAGACGCAAACACCATGTGAGGAACTACTTCGCCGCCTTTATAATACCCCCCTTCGCTGGAAGTATTTGTAAGTTCGTAGAAGACCTAGAGACTAAGTCATTCATTATTTCCAATAAGTTAATGTTAGAAAACAATGTGAGCAACACGATATTATACACAAATGCCATGAATAACACGGTCAAAGACGTTATAATGAGGAAATTACCCGATAGATTGTTTATGACCCTAGCTAGGCACGATATAACAACTGTATCCAAACTTAAACAAGTAGCACAGCAAGAAGGCGTTTACGAAACGGTCTTCAATGATAAAACAAAGCCACAGAACAATTCTAACTCAAATACAAATTCACCACAAAATTCAAAGAATAAGGGAAATTATCAAAATTTCTCAAACAATGCCATGCATAATGCAGGCAAATCAAACCAAAACACCCATTCTAAGCCTGCTGAAGCTTATTCGCAAGTTATGAATGAGTTCAAACAGAAATTAAACCATGGTAGAGCCCAGAACCCCTTAAATCATCAACAGCAAAATAATAGTGCACCAAACCCTCCAGTCAAACGGCAAAGAGAAAGCACCAGTGGCCAGTATAAAATGGACACAGGTGAAAATTTTCTTCAACCAGCCTCGGAGTCGGAAAGCGACTCAGAGGAAGAGGAAGCCCGTTCTTAAAAATTAAATTAAATAACATCACCCTCAAAAGTTTAATAGACACCGGTTCGTCTATTAACATCATGAAGCAAAACTTCTTTAACTTTCCTATTAAAACCTCCAAAGTAAAAGTCCATACTATAAATGGCATCATAGTTTTGAACCAAAATGTTTCATTTCATCCAAGCAAACTTTGCCCTAACAAGCAAACCTTCTATATTCATAACTTTTCTGAAAAATATGATTTGCTATTAGGAAGAAATTATTTAGAGTCAACTAATGCTCAAATCGATTATTCAACTCAAACAGTCATCATAAATGGCTATCCTTTCAAAATGTGGTACGACCACATCCAAACAGATGAATCAAAGGCTACCAATGAGTGCCCTAAATCATCTAAAGCAGAGGAAACCCCTCTAACTACCCTAACTAAGGAGAAAACCCTCCGAAAATCAAAGGAAACCCCTTTAAACACCTCAACTAAGGAGAAAACCCTCCGAAAATTTAAGCGGAAACCCCACTTAAAATTAGATAAGTCCAAGGTTACCAATGAGTGCCCCAAGTTACGATATCTAAATTAGAAGAGTCCAAGACCACCAATGAGTGTCCCAAGTCTTCCAAAAATGAGGAAAACCCTCAAATCACCCCTTACATAGAAGAAGCCCTTCTAGCAACCTCCTCTAACTACGCCTTAGACGACGAGTTAAGAGAGTCCAATGTATTTAGATTAGAACATTTAAATGCAGAGGAAAGGGAGCAACTTTCGCATGTCTTGCTTGAATATAGTGATATTCAGTACAAAGAAGGTGAAAATTTGACCTTCACGAGTACGATTAAACACTCTATTCACACAAAACACGAAGACCCTATCTACAAAAAACCTTACAAGTATCCCCAAGCTTTCGACCTAGAAGTCAACAGACAAATTAACGAAATGATTGAACAAAAGATAATTAGAAAATCTAAGTCTCCTTATTGTTCTCCGATTTGGATTGTCCCAAAAAAAAGGTGACGCTTCTGGCAAAGCAAAATTTCGATTAGTCATAGACTATCGCAGTCTCAATGAAATAACCATTGATGACAAATTCCCCATTCCACTAATGGATGAAATATTAGACAAACTCGGACGTTGTCAATATTTCACAACTATCGATCTAGCTAAGGGTTTCCATCAAATCCAAATGGACCCACAATCAATTCCCAAGACGGCATTTTCGACAAAACATGGACATTACGAATATACTCGTATGCCCTTTGGTCTAAAAAATGCACCAGCAACCTTTCAACGTTGCATGAACAATCTCTTAGAAGATTTGATCTACAAGGATTGTTTAGTCTATTTAGATGATATTATTATTTACTCCACTTCATTGGAAGAACATATAACATCACTAAAAAGGGTATTTGATAAGCTTCGATCAGCCAATCTAAAGTTGCAACTTGATAAATGTGAATTTCTGAAGAAAGAAACAGAATTTCTCGGTCACATTATCACAACAGATGGCATCAAACCAAACCCCAATAAGATAAAAGCAATTGTCAACTTTCCTATTCCTAAAACCACAAAAGGAATAAAGTCTTTTCTTGGACTCTGCGGATTTTACCGTAAGTTCATCCCTAATTTTGCAAAGATAGCAAAACCCATGACAATAAGGCTAAAGAAAGGAGCAACAATCAATATAAACGATAGTGATTACGTGTCTGCTTTTGAGAAACTTAAGGTACTCATCACGTCCGATCCCATTTTGATATACCCTAATTTTGAAAAGAAATTTTCACTAACCACAGATGCGAGTAATATAGCTATAGGTGCTGTATTATCCCAAGAACATAGACCTATTTGTTACGCAAGCAGAACTCTAAACGAGCATGAACTCAACTATTCGGCAATAGAAAAGGAACTATTAGCCATAGTTTGGGCAACGAAATATTTTAGGTCCTACTTATTCGGAAGAAAATTCGACATATTAAGCGATCATAGGCCACTTGTCTGGTTAAACAACATGAAAGATCCTAATATGAAACTGCAAAGATGGAAGATAAAACTCAATGAATATGATTACAACATTCAGTATCTACCTGGTAAAGAAAATCACGTAGCTGATGCCCTATCCAGAGTTCAGATCCAAGAAAACTTCCTAGGTGAGGAAAATACAGTTTCCCTTTCCACAGCAGCCACTGTGCATAGTGCACAAGAAGACAGCCAAAGTCACATCCCCATAACTGAAAGACCTCTTAATTATTACAACAGACAGCTAGAATTTATACGAGATAGTTTCGATGATGTCCAAGTAATAAAATACTTTCATAAAACAAGAATAAAAATCAGTTACAAAGAAATGACAGATACCCTTGCCAAAGAATTAATTAAGGAATATCTCTGCACTAAAAAAAGTGTTATCTATTTCCCCAACGAAGCCGATTTCCAAATCTTTCAAAATGCTTATGTCCAAATAATAAGTCCAAATAACCTCACTAAAACAATGAGAACCAGCGGTAAATTGATAGATCTTCAAACATACGCCCAGTTTAAAGAGATCATTCTTAAAACGCATAAGGAATTATTACACCCTGGAATAGAGAAACTTATTCTTCAGTTCAAAGAACACTATTACTATCCCGACTATCAGAAACTTATTCAAAACATTATAAATGAATGCGAAATTTGTAATATAGCCAAAACCGAACATAGAAGTACTAAACTAACCTTCGAAACAACTCCAGAAACCTTCAACCCCAGAGACAAATACGTCATGGATTTTTATTTAATAAATAATAAACAGTTTCTATCATGTATTGACATTTATTCTAAATACGCCTCCCTGATAGAAGTAAACAGTAGAGATTGGCTTGAAACCAAAAGAGCTATTTTACGCATATTTAACGATATGGGCAAACCCATAGAAATAAAAGCCGACAAAGACTCCGCTTTCATGTGCACTGCACTCAAACTCTGGCTAGATTCAGAGGGAGTAACTCTCAACATTACGACAAGCAAAAATGGAATTTCTGACATTGAGAGATTTCATAAAACTGTCAACGAAAAATTAAGAATTATAATGAGTGAAAACGAACCCGAAAATCAATTTACAAAATTCGAAAAAATACTTTACGTATACAATCATAAAACAAAACATAATACAACGGGTCGAACACCAGCAGATATCTTTATTTTCGCAGGAACACCTGCCTATAACACTCAACAGAACAAAATAGATAAAATCGACAAGCTAAATAAAAATAGAACAGACTTCGGTATAGACACCAACTTCAGAGAAGCCCCTCTGGTCAAATCAAAGACAACCAACCTTTTTAGAAAAACAGGAAATATAAGGCAGATAGATAACAAGCATTTCGAGGAAACAAACAGAGGCAGAAAAATAATCCACTATAAGTCTAAATTCAAAAGGAAAAGGAAAACTAATAAAAGTAAATACGATAATGATAATTCCAGGCTTACTCCCGAGCATGATCCTCATGATATACCTCCTAACAACGGTTAACGCACAGAACTTAGAAGTAACTCCTATCCAGGCTAAAAATGGCTATTTAATATTTCAAACCGGATCAATAGACCTACCCATAAATTATGAATACCATTATCTATCCGTTAATCTAACCAAGACCGAAATTATTTACGAAGAACTAATTAAGCAAGCTCAATTTTTTGAGAATTTACAGCAAATTAAGTACCTAATAGAAAAACTCAATAGGGAAATGAATGGTATAAGAATCGCAAAACGCAGCAAACGTGGTCTTGCTAACTTTATGGGAACAATTTATAAGTATTTGTTTGGCACCTTAGACCAAGAAGATAAAGAAGAGTTGCAACAACAAATAGGCGAAATTTCCAAAAACAACATACAGATAAGTGAGCTTAATCATGTAATAGACGCAATCAATAAAGGAATAGAAGCGACAAATCATCTAAACCACCTCCGCGAACAAGAGCAAATGTTGGCTTTAGTAATTTTCAACCTACAGCAATTCACAGAATACATAGAAGACATAGAGCTTGGTCTACAACTAACACGTTTAGGTATTTTCAACCCCAAACTTCTAAGACACGATTCATTAACTCACGTAAATTCCGAAAAACTCCTTAGTATCAAAACTTCTGCATGGCTCAAGTCTGACACTAATGAAATCTTGATAATTTCCCAAATTCCAAGAGAAATAATTAAAACCCCAATCTTTGAAATAGTGCCATATCCAGACAAAGAAAACAATATACTAACAGAAACTATTCACGATAAATACTTTTCACATAACAACCAAACTTATACAGCAGGCTCCCAAAGCTTAGTCATAAACAAATGTATAACGGGTATATTAAATCAAATAGCAACGCAATGTAGATACAGCAAAACACACTCTGACTTTGAAATTAAGTACGTTGAACCAAATATAATTACAACTTGGAACCTTCCCAAGACAATCTTAAATCAGAATTGTGTTAATAGAGAAATTACAATAGAAGGCAACAATATGATTAAAGCGTCCAATTGCTCTGTTCAGTTAGAAGAAATATTAATCACTAATACAATGCTAGATTACACTCAGACCATTTATGTAAACAACAATGTAACTAAATTAGAACCACTAGAGTATATCCAAGCAAAAGAAATAATCGAACAGCACGCTCAGACAAATAATGTTTTTCAAATAATAATAATCACAGCACTAGCTATAATAATTGTACTTGCCCTAATGTATTTCATTTACAAATATAAAACCATACCCCAGAGGCTAATTGTAAAATTTAGAAATTCAAATCCAAACCATTGTAAAACCAGAAGTTGAAAATGTTGTACCAACAGTAGATACCCCGGTATTGTACCCTAGAATAAGCGCCTGAGGGCAGGCTTTTTTCTTAAGGATGGGGAAGTAACATATCCATTCTACACTACACCCACACTACACCTACACCACACAAAACTCAAGCTGTAAACACAACTCCCCTTCCACACACATAATTGTAAACAAAACTCCCCCAATTACTCTAAGCATAAACATGTAAAATTATACCACTGTACCACAGAATAATTACCCTAAGCATAAAACATGTAAAACTATACCATTGTACAACAGAACAAAAGCCCTTCGATTAACCTCGGTCGTCGTTCACATAAAAGTCCGTTCTCACATCGGCGACATAAACAATTGTCCCCCAAAGTCCGCGACATAAACAATTGTCCCCCAAAAATTCGGAGACAATAACAATTGTCCCCTAGTCTACTCGAATTCGATCTTCGATCGTTTAGCGTCGACCACTTGGCGCGCCAAGTAATAAAAACAAATTATCCGAATCGCCTCTCACGCACTCGTCTCAGGATTCTCCAGTTACCACTATTTTTCGGGAATCTCTCTCTCCTCACGAGAACAAGAGTTTACAAACTCAAACTCTCTTAAATCTTCGCTCTTTGGCTAAGCCAAACTGCCTATAAAAACTCAAACGCGCCTCCAAGCGCTAGTTCAATACTGAGTACGCTATCGTCCGCGATAGCACTGCCTAACTTCGATATTAGAGGTATATTATCCCAACCCCGAGATAATCTAAAGGCTTCAGTTCTTTTTGATAGAATTGAATAAAAAAGTGTTAATTAATATTATAACCAGTCGAACGCTACAGTCAGGTGCTGACTGTAGAAGGCCATGGATTATTATAGAGTACCGTGTATTATTTATTTTCCGCTATTTATAATGAAAATTTTGCATTATTTGGATTATTATTAAGCATTTAAAAATATAAACTTTATATTCTTATTATTCTATTCGAACGACACGCACAAATTTAATTGACGGATAGAAGAAGAAGAACGCATAAACAATGCAAAACCGAATAGACAAGAATTATAAGCATTAGGTAGGGCAAGAGAGCATTAGGTTTATGTATGCATTTTTGCTTTTGTCAAACAGTAGTGGCGGCCGCATAAGTTGTATAGTAGCTTAGTGGAGTGTGTGCCGGATTCGAAGGCCAATGAGGTTGACAGTGTTCGAGTTCGAATCCTGCCGCGATCAATGTCGGATATGTTTCCCTTTTTTCTTTCTTTTCTATTAAATAATTTTAAAGCTTAACAAACAATACCTTTTAAATTTTTTGGTACGCAACATATTTAATTAGAATTTAGAATTTATAAACTTTGCCGAATGTTGCACAAATCTGACAGTTGCGTGTGTGTGCCGAATACGGCAATTTATGTGTGTTAGAGCGGGACGCCGAAACGTAAATGTGCAAATGCAGACATGCATGTATCGGCGTCCCGCTCTAACATTCGTAACTAATTGATTGTCTTAAATATTGCAAAAAAAACATGAGATTTAATTTTTGAAAACTATTTTTATTGATATTTAATTAAATAACTGTAGTTTTCATTTAAGCTTATAAGAATAAAAAATAACCAAAAAAAAGTAATAAAAATAAAATGTTTCACCAGCCGGCCGCGCATGGGATTCGAACTCATACATGTAGGACCGCTGTCCGCCACTCTAACCACTAAGCCACCGCCTCATTTATTGATTGATCGGCAAAGTTGCATTCTGAGCTAATTATGTTACCATTCTATGCAAATAAAAAGTTTTGTAAAATGCTGTGTGTCCGACGATTCGAACTTCGGTATGATGCGTAAATTAGGTCTTAATATGGGCATAAGTATACGTTCAAATTGAGTTTAATTCGGATCATATCTCACTTATTTTTAGTCCGATTTCTATGAAATTTTCAGAAAACATCCGTGGCAAGGTATTTGTCATGTGAGATGTACAACTTTTGTTGTTGGGAGTATATTGTGTATATTAAACTGTAATTACTGATTTACAGAGGCGAGAAGGGGCGTGGCCAAATTTCAAAAAAACTTTGAGACACCCGGATATACACGAATGTTGTCACAAAATTTTATTGCTCTAGCTCTTATAGTTGCTGAGATCCAGGCGTTCATACAGACGGACAGACGGACAGACGGACGGACGGACAGACGGACAGACTGACAGACAGACAGACATCAATCGACTCGGCTGTTGATACTGATTCAGAATATATATAGTTTATGGGGTCGGAGATGCCTCCTTCTGCCTGTTACGCACAAACTCGTTCCGACAAACACAGTAGACCATGAATTTTTTTAAAATCCATGGCCTAATTAAACGAACCAACATTTGTTGCAGAGGATTGGGGAAACACAGAAAAACCTAATCAGTACGGTAGTGTTGGGTAAGTTGTTAGAAATAAAAGTTAATGAGTGAAGGATAGCCGTTTTAATAGCTGTAAAGGAACACTCCGAAGTAGTTACGCCAAAAAGTTTGTTAAATTAGAACAGAGAATACGGAAAGGCTCATGCAGGCTATAGTTGTTAGTGCAGAAATCAAGCAAAAGAGGTGCACAATTTCCAGTTATTCTAGAAGGGATAGAGAAGTTAATTTGATTAAGCAAGTTCGGAGAATCGATATCATACATAATCAATTTAACAAGCTCAATGCCACCTAACATTGTGCGACGGTTGGAAAGAGAAATTAAATTTTTAGAAGTAGTCTACTAAAATAAGAAGGTAAATAAACTCCAGAGACCCAATTAAAACCACGAAGGCCAAAAAGTAAAAATTGCCTTTGCAAAGAATCAATTCTGTCTTGGTGAATATGATGAATATGAATTGCGGTGACCAAATGCAAAAACCATATTCAAGAATCGGGCGAACAAGGGAAGTATATAGCAACTTTGTTTTATAAGGATCACCGAATTCTTTAGCCCACCTTTTTGTAAAGCCAAGGATTCGAGAGGTCAAGAATACCAAGGTTATTGACGTTTGATATTCTTAGTAACTTGAAAATTTTTTCTGTAAAATTTACATTTTGAACAGTTTAAACTTGAAAGATTAAAGCTGCATCATGCACAAAAAGAGTAAATATCAACCTGTAGCGAACTCCAAGTCGGCTCCCTGCATTTAAAGCAAAGTTTCACATCGTCAGCATACATATAAATGTTCAAGAATTTTAAAATAGAGGGAAGATCGTTAATAAAAAAGATAAATAGTAAAGGACCCAAATGACTGCCCTGAGGAACACCGAATAAAGAACTCTTTGGGACCTATTTTTTAATTAACTAAAAATCCAAAGGAGTACTTTGTAAGAAACTAACTAACTTATAAATTTAACTTATGAATCTAAAGTGAATCAAAAGCGTAACTAAATCTTTAAATATCTCCCAAAAGATATAGAATCCTGATCTTTCTTTGGGCACTCCAGCTTCTATAGTACAATCGCTTGAAGTGCTTGAGCTACATCTAACAGCGAACACTCTTTGGTATAAGTAAGACTTTAGAAGCTTATGTAAGTTTTGAGGCAGCAGTTTGATTATTTTAAAGATAAGTCCATCCAACCATACTCTATCGAAGGCTTCTGCAACGTCTAGAAATAAAGCTGTGCAATATTCACGACGCTCAAAAGCAGTGCGAATTTCTCTTGTGATGCGGTTAACCTGCTCAATAGCTCCATGTTTTGCCGGAAAGCCAAATTGGTGCGATAGGAGTGTGTCGTGTGTTTTTAGGTGTGAACTGAATCGTAGCAGCAGTACTTTTCAAATAATTTGAAGAGATGATGATGGCTGTGTTTTGTCTTACCCAGGCTTAGGGATCATAACTATAACTGATTTCTTCCACTTTTTAGGGAAGTATCCAATTTTGGAAATTGCATTGAAGTGTAAGCAGATTTGACTGCACACATCGGGACCTTGATTATCATTTTCGGGGTTATTAAGTCGAAGCCAGGCGATTTACCAGTCTTCAATTGCTCTTTAATGACTTTCGTTATTTCGCTGGGCCGGAATTCTATGGGATCTTGTGGTAGTAAGTCAGATGCAGTTAAGGGTGGGAGAGTAAATGGGTTAGTGGCTGGATAGGTTGGAATACTTTTTTGAGATGATCAGCAAAAGCTCTTGTTCTGTCCATGTCACTACGAGACCAGTTTCCGGTAGAGTCTCTGCTGGTGCCTGTAGGTTCCTGTGGGCTTTCCACAATGAGTTTTTTGTGATGGTGGGCGTGAGATTCTTGATGTAACGTAGTTGTGCGTCCGCTTTTTTTTCTTAAGCGCTTTAGTGAGTCTGCGAGAAGCTGCTTTTAGTCTACTCTCTGCGCCAGGTGATCTGTGCTTCTGCCACTCCAATCGAAGTCGTCGTTTTTCAAGCACAAGGAGTTCCCTATTTCGACTTGTCGTGTTGAACTTTTTACTGCATCCGCGAGTATCTTGTGCAGTTGACGCTAACGCTGTTGCAACTGGTGTTGATTCTAGGTCACCAACAATTTGATCGATGTCTTGCTCGGTTTCCAATGAGCTAGAGTCGGTATTGGAACAAACATATTTTTTGCAACTCTCCCAGTTGGTCCTGTTACTTGTAAGCCTATACGGCCAGTCAATGTGTTGCAGTTGGTACAAAAGATAAAAGAGCACCGGACAGTGATCAGATGAAAGGTCTGGAAGTGCCTCAGCTGTGATCTTTGATTGGGATATCCTTTGGTGATGGAAAAGTCAATCAAATCTGGAAGCTTCTTAGGATCTGCTGGTCAGTATGTTGGCGCACCCGGAGAAACATAACTAGTTCATACATGGAGTAGGACGCCAATACATACATGTGGATATGCAGATATGTATGTGTCGGCGTCTGAATTAATATTTCATAACTTTGCAAGGGCTTATGATCGCTGTTATGTTCTAGAGAGTATTGAAAGCAAAACAAAATAACAACATCCAATTAGAATCATATCAAACTTTCAAAGTCATAACAGACAAAATACGAGAAGAGTGATAGTCCGATTTAAATTTTGACTATGCGCCTGGTATAGGAAAGGTATTTGTCATGTGAGACATACAACTTTGGTTGTAGACTTTATACCTTAGCTGTAATGTCGCTCTTAATAGTTATTACTGGCTTACAGAAGTGGTGTGCCCAAATTTAACCAGTCGAACGCTACAGTCAGGTGCTGACTGTAGAAGGCCATGGATTATTATAGAGTACCGTGTATTATTTATTTTCCGCTATTTATAATGAAAATTTTGCATTATTTGGATTATTATTAAGCATTTAAAAATATAAACTTTATATTCTTATTATTCTATTCGAACGACACGCACAAATTTAATTGACGGATAGAAGAAGAAGAACGCATAAACAATGCAAAACCGAATAGACAAGAATTATAAGCATTAGGTAGGGCAAGAGAGCATTAAGTTTATGTATGCATTTTTGCTTTTCTCAAACAGTAGTGGCGGCCGCATAAGTTGTATAGTAGCTTAGTGGAGTGTGTGACGGATTCGAAGGCCAATGAGGTTGACAGTGTTCGAGTTCGAATCCTGCCGCGATCAATGTCGGATATGTTTCCCTTTTTTCTTTCTTTTCTATTAAATAATTTTAAAGCTTAACAAACAATACCTTTTAAATTTGTTGGTACGCAACATATTTAATTAGAATTTAGAATTTATAAACTTTGCCGAATGTTGCACAAATCTGACAGTTGCGTGTGTGTGCGAATACGGCAATTTATGTGTGTTAGAGCGGGACGCCGAAACGTAAATGTGCAAATGCAGACATGCATGTATCGGCGTCCCGCTCTAACATTCGTAACTAATTGATTGTCTTAAATATTGCAAAAAAAAAACATGATTTAATTTTTGAAAACTATTTTTATTGATATTTAATTAAATAACTGTATTTTTCATTTAAGCTTATAAGAATAAAAAATAACCAAAAAAAAGTAATAAAAATAAAATGTTTCACCAGCCGGACGCGCATGGGATTCGAACTCATGCATGTAGGACCGCTGTCCGCCACTCTAACCACTAAGCCACCGCCTCATTTATTGATTGATCGGCAAAGTTGCATTCTGAGCTAATTATGTTACCATTCTATGCAAATAAAAAGTTTTGTAAAATGCTGTGTGTCCGACGATTCGAACTTCGGTATGATGCGTAAATTAGGTCTTAATATGGGCATAAGTATACGTTCAAATTGAGTTTAATTCGGATCATATCTCACTTATTTTTAGTCCGATTTCTATGAAATTTTCAGAAAACATCCGTGGCAAGGTATTTGTCATGTGAGATGTACAACTTTTGTTGTTGGGTGTATATTGTGTATATTAAACTGTAATTACTGATTTACAGAGGCGAGAAGGGGCGTGGCCAAATTTCAAAAAAACTTTGAGACACCCGGATATACACGAATGTTGTCACAAAATTTTATTGCTCTAGCTCTTATAGTTGCTGAGATCCAGGCGTTCATACAGACGGACAGACGGACAGACGGACGGACGGACAGACGGACAGACAGACAGACATCAATCGACTCGGCTGTTGATACTGATTCAGAATATATATAGTTTGTGGGGTCGGAGATGCCTCCTTCTGCCTGTTACGCACAAGCTCGTTCCGACAAACACAGTAGACCATGAATTTTTTTAAAATCCATGGCCTAAAAATAAACTTTGAAACCCCTGTACACGTATGTTGCCACTCTAGCTCTTATAGTTTCTGAAATACAGATGTTCATACAGACGGACAGCAGACATGGCTCAATCGTCTCGGCTGTTGATGCTGATTCAGAATACTTACATATATATAGTTTAGAGGGTCGAAATGCGTACTTCTGCCTGTTAGGCAGATTTGCGTTCCGATAAATACAATAGACCATGTATTTTTATAATATCCATGGCCTAATAAAAGTTTTTAATTTTCACAATTATTAATTCTTCATATATCTAACTTTGATCTGATTGGGTTTTTCTGGGTTTTCCCCAATCCCTGGCAGCGAATGCTAAATCTCCTAATTCTTATTTACCCCAGTTTGAATTTGAGTCATTTATATTTCAATAATAACGTAACCTTAAGTTAATTTGAAATTTTTAATTATAAATGTTTCATTATATGGGTATGTAGCATATGCAATTATATGTATTTAAGGTTGCTGAATCCGAGATCAAAATTTCGCTATCACGTATGGACTTCGACATTACTTCAAAAAACTGAAAAAACCTTTGAATATCACCCAAAAGTTATAGAATCCTGATCTGGGCATGTGATATATGATTTAACATTGACCTTCTTAGTCCGAATCCAAAGTCTAACTTTCGACTTAACCTTAAAAAGCTCGAAAAGCAATAAGGAGTCATGACCGGGGCATGATGTATGTTTGGTTGACCGAAAAGAAACCAGTGAGCCCACCAAGAAGCATTTTCGACATATTTAACTTTATGAAGGTCTTTTCCTGTCTATTTTCGTTAACCCGACTACGCTGAATCAACAGTACTCTTTAACCTGTTTCTTACCGCCTATTATAATTCAGCACTGGCAGAATGAACTGTGTCAATGGGCTTCTTATTTGTTGTTGTTTAGCACAGTGCCCCTGAGACAAAGTTATATTATGTTGGAACATCCGTTATGGATGTTCTCACTAAGGGCGAGGCTTTACTGATGTTGAAATGGTTTGACAAGAAGGTTATAATAGTTTGCTGGTTCATTGTCGCAATATACGGATCTAGCGTGTGGGAAAATGTCCATTAACTGTATGAGTACGACTTTCACATCCTCAATTTACGATACCTGGGCGCACTACCTCTTTTAAGACGTCAAGTAGTGCTTTTTTGTTTGTGAAGCTTATAAGATGACGCATTTCAATCACAAATCTTTGTGTCTACGAAAATTATGACTCTTTAATAATGATCTAGTTCCTATAACAGTTCAAAGGTTTGTCAGTGTATGGTGTATGACAGCGACGCCTCGCATTTTCTATTAAGTCGGTCCGCATAGTCTAACGCAGGACTATGCGGACCGACTTAATAGAACATTCAAATATTGTAGTGACAGTGCGACGTGGTTCTCTTAACCGGACTTGTAAAAGATATATTTACTGTGTTCTCCCCAAACCGTAAATGCAAATGGTATGTATGCATTTTGCTCCGTATGAGTAATGGCGAAATTTCCCAAGCTTCAAACAAACTCTCGCTCTTTTGTTGCATAATTGACTTGTCTATATTTCAAAGTCCTTGAGATCATATCCTGTGACAGCCGTTTTGAGAAAGAACTGCCCCCATGTCATGACTTGAAGCGACTGTTGTTAAATGGCCTTAAGGTTAGGGTAAAGTAACCTGCAGTCTTCCAACGCCAAGTCTTCTTAACTTCTAAAAGGAGTGCGTTTGTATCTCGTTTAGTTCAATCTGAAGTTTCCTTGAGTGGTGTTTGCTGACGGAGCCGTTTTTAGGCCATGGATTTTAAAAAAATTCATGGTCTACTGTGTTTGTCGGAACGAGTTTGTGCGTAACAGGCAGAAGGAGGCATCTCCGACCCCATAAACTATATATATTCTGAATCAGTATCAACAGCCGAGTCGATTGATGTCTGTCTGTCTGTCAGTCTGTCCGTCTGTCCGTCCGTCCGTCTGTCCGTCTGTCCGTCTGTATGAACGCCTGGATCTCAGCAACTATAAGAGCTAGAGCAATAAAATTTTGTGACAACATTCGTGTATATCCGGGTGTCTCAAAGTTTTTTTGAAATTTGGCCACGCCCCTTCTCGCCTCTGTAAATCAGTAATTACAGTTTAATATACACAATATACACCCAACAACAAAAGTTGTACATCTCACATGACAAATACCTTGCCATGGATGTTTTCTGAAAATTTCATAGAAATCGGACTAAAAATAAGTGAGATATGATCCGAATTAAACTCAATTTGAACGTATACTTATGCCCATATTAAGACCTAATTTACGCATCATACCGAAGTTCGAATCGTCGGACACACAGCATTTTACAAAACTTTTTGTTTGCATAGAATGGTAACATAATTAGCTCAGAATGCAACTTTGCCGATCAGTCAATAAATGAGGCGGTGGCTTAGTGGTTAGAGTGGCGGACAGCGGTCCTACATGTATGAGTTCGAATCCCATGCGCGGCCGGCTGGTGAAACATTTTATTTTTATTACTTTTTTTTTGGTTATTTTTTATTCTTATAAGCTTAAATGAAAAATACAGTTATTTAATTAAATATCAATAAAAATAGTTTTCAAAAATTAAATCTCATGTTTTTTTTTGCAATATTTAAGACAATCAATTAGTTACGAATGTTAGAGCGGGACGCCGATACATGCATGTCTGCATTTGCACATTTACGTTTCGGCGTCCCGCTCTAACACACATAAATTGCCGTATTCGGCACACACACGCAACTGTCAGATTTGTGCAACATTCGGCAAAGTTTATAAATTCTAAATTCTAATTAAATATGTTGCGTACCAAAAAATTTAAAAGGTATTGTTTGTTAAGCTTTAAAATTATTTAATAGAAAAGAAAGAAAAAAGGGAAACATATCCGACATTGATCGCGGCAGGATTCGAACTCGAACACTGTCAACCTCATTGGCCTTCGAATCCGTCACACACTCCACTAAGCTACTATACAACTTATGCGGCCGCCACTACTGTTTGAGAAAAGCAAAAATGCATACATAAACTTAATGCTCTCTTGCCCTACCTAATGCTTATAATTCTTGTCTATTCGGTTTTGCATTGTTTATGCGTTCTTCTTCTTCTATCCGTCAATTAAATTTGTGCGTGTCGTTCGAATAGAATAATAAGAATATAAAGTTTATATTTTTAAATGCTTAATAATAATCCAAATAATGCAAAATTTTCATTATAAATAGCGGAAAATAAATAATACACGGTACTCTATAATAATCCATGGCCTTCTACAGTCAGCACCTGACTGTAGCGTTCGACTGGTTTTTTGTTAATTTAGACGTTGAATACAATGAATGTATTAACAAGTGGTCCACCGACATCACGCCTATTCTTGTTACGCGCGGAAACTATATGAATTCCACCTCCCGCCTACCTACACGGAAACTCAGTAGAAAAGCGAATAGAACGCGAGGTGATAGGGATAAAAAAATAAAAAAATTATACGATAGAACGCGACAGTCAAATAGAAAAAAAATATAGAACAGAAATATCGAGGAAGATTATAATACGAATTAATAATTACGTTCTAAATAGGCAAAGCCTTAACACTTCATAGCAGCGATAGAGTTAGTTCTATTTATGAGGTGCTTAAGTTTATTGTAGTCCGAACATAAAACCTTGAACGGATTGTGCAGTCGAACTACAATAAGGAAGAATTAGTGGAAGGTAATAACGAGTAATTCTGCAAGGGACCTTACCAGGGCTTCACTGTCAATGTCACCTTGCATAAAGTTGTCAGTCTTAAATTTTCATCCCAGTTTAGGCCATTCAAGACAAAGAGTAAAAAATTCTTGTGTACAGATTTGATGTGTTGCTATGAATAGTCTACTGGAGACACCACACGCATGAACCGTGTTCGAGAATGGGACGAACAAATGATACGTAGAGGGTTTTTGTAAGATAAGGATCGTCGGATTCTGTTTACGCCGAAACTAGCCGCCTAAAAGTAGGCAGCATATCGGTGTAAACAGTGCGAGAGTCACTATGGGCTCTCGCGCTCTTTTATACAATATTATGTTAAGTTAGGATTAAGTAAATAAAATTATGTAAATGAAGATCTAGCATGAAAATAAAAGTGAAGTGAATGCCACGCGCCCCGCAAGATAACACTCGCCTTCCAGCCTTTTTTTGTTTCATTTATTAAAGATCAATAAATTTTGACCGGCAGCAATATTTCGGCTGCACCGGCACAACAAAAACACATAGTCGTATTATTAAATAAATACACATATAAGTATTTAATTACATACACCATACACACATTTTTATTTGTTTTCAAAAAAAGGGAAAACTCAACTCCCAAAATTTATTGCTGACATACATTTAGGCATATAAATTATTCATTGTTTACCTTTCTCAGCCATAGTGATCGCAGTTCGACTTAGTGATCGCAGTTCGATCACAATCGACCGACCACCACTTCTTTTCATTCACTCAGTGTTATCGTTCCAGGGCTGCACTAGCTTAGATATTAAATATCACTTAGTGGGAAACCGTGACTTTTAAAATCATCAATTTTTTATTTATCTTCTCATTGTGCACTGCAACATTGCAAAAATTATCGAATATATTTTCCTCCGTCTGAGAAAATATATCCTAATAATAAATAATTATTTATTTATTTTTTTTACACTATAATTTACTATTTTTCATATAAATTATTTTGCTTTTCTGTCTCTCAGAATTTCACGCTGAGTATAATGTTTGTTTCGATAATTATTATTACTCAATAAAATATATCGATAATTATAAAATAATATTTATATTATTTTTTGCAATTTTTTCCAAAAAAACCTGTTGCTTTTTAACTTATCAACAAATTCCTCGGTCAATAGTTTCGATAAAGTTCCGTTCTATTTGTATAACATTCTTGTTTATTGTTAAAACAAGAAAATTCTGCTCGTCCGATTTCCTACGCTCTTCTGTTTCACGTTTCTGGCTCCGTCACCAGCATCAATTGCATTTTTTTCGCTTTTTTAAAAGCTTGCTATGCCAATTGATAGTGGTAAAGACACCAAGAAACACCTTATTGTACCCACGACTACGCATAGACGCTCCAGCTCTCTTCCAACAGGACACATCCTTAAAGATTGCACGAGTCAACATAATTGCATCGTGGCACCTCCCTACTGCGCCCTCTTCAGCAGATTCTGCACCAACTCCCCAAAATTCGAATATACTGTCCACTCCTTCAACGACTCATATTCAAAATTAGTTCACGGCGAACACACAAGGTGTTCTTCTCGGCACTGCGCTTATAAATATTTGCCATTTGGGCATGACTTATAAGCCACGTGCACTGATCGATCCAGGATCAGAGGCTACGTTCATCTCCGAAAGGATGTTTAACATGATAAAGCCCTCCTATCAAGCCGTGCAAGTCCAAGTAGCTGGCTTAAATCAAGCCATCTCAGCCAATCCACAAAAGTTGTGCCGTTTTCAGATTGGTTCCCCGATCACTCCCAGGTTAAAGCTGGAAACTGAAGCCTTTGTTCTCCCTCAATTGGCAAGCAACCTTCCATCCTACTCGATTGCCGAGGATCATCTGAAGGACCTGCCAAACCTCCAACTCGCTGATCCGCATTTCCACCAGAGCTCTCAAATAGACGTGCTCTTAGGTGCCGACATTCTTCCATCTATTATAAAGAGTGGCTCTGTATCCAAAATATGTGGAACTCTGCTCGGTCAAGAGACCATATTCGGCTGGATCCTCACTGGACCAGTAGCCAAGTCGAATCCTTCGACCGTCTCGTCCTTTACGACGAGGATCAAGATCAGCACAGAACAAAGACTTGATGATCTTCTCACCAAGTTGTGGAAGATCTACCAGCTAAGCTGGTAAAAGTTTCTGGTTCAGCGTGTGAAAACAACTTTCTTCGCACCACTTCCAGAACCAAAGAGGGCAGATATGTCGTTACACTCCCCTTTAAAAATCCTGAAACTTTCGAACTACGACATTCAAGGTCCATCGCACTCGCTCAGTTTCTCAGAAACGAATGTCGTTTAAAGAGAAACTTTCCTTTAAAAGAGCAGTACGACTCCATTATTCAGGAGTATTTAGATTTGGGTCACAAGAGACCAGTCAGCATGCTGCCGACGGCCATAGTCAACCTGGACTTGGCCGGCAAAACCTTCGAGGTGCGCGTGCTGTTGGACGCTTGCAGTCCATATAGCCGCATGCCCACCTGATTGGCAAAGTCCTTTGGCCTTTCCGCCGAAGATGGGTTTTGCCGTGCCTTGTTCAGGTCAAGGGCGTCGCCAGAGTTCGCCCTCACAGTGACTCTGAAGATGGAAGAGGTTCAGATCAGAACCCCGGCTCAGAATGTCGGAAAGGAGCTCCAAAGTGCTTATCCAGGCATTACGCTGGCGGACAACCGTTGCCATGTGCCAAGCAGAGTCTCCATTGTTCTGGGGGCCGACGTCTATGGCGACGTACTTCTCCCAGGACTTGTTCCTTCCCACGGTGGACTGCCGTTGGCCCAGAACACTCTGTTTGGCTGGGTACTATCCGGTGTCTTCAAGACGTAGTCCGCTAGCGTCTCTAAAGCCCTTCCAGTGGCACCCAAAAGATCCCGTCTCCACCCTCATAATTGCAATAGTATTGCAAGAGGGGCGGGATGTTTACGCCAAAACTCGCCCCCTAAAAGTAGGCAGCATATCGGCGTAAACAGTGCGAGAGTCACTAAGGGCTCTCCCAACACCCATGGCTTTATTGACCAAATTAGTAATATGATGGGTTTTCGATCCGAACGGCCTCCAGATCATCAATTAAAATGAACCTTTCCAAGCTTGCACTTAAAACTGTTAAGGTTCAACAAATTGGCACAACATCAAGAATTGAAACTATTTATTTAGGTCGGCTTGTAAGTGTGAGTGAGAGTGCTCATCTTTAACAGAGTAACAAAGCTTTACACCATCCGCATACATGAGTATACGGGAGCTACGTATGACCAAACGAAGATCATTGATGAAAAGAGTCAGAAGTAGGGGATCAAGATGACTCCCGAGGGGAACACTGGATTTGGCAAGAAGTGGGTTTGAGAGGGTGATTTTAAAGAGGACTCTTTAAGTTCCTGAAAAGCCTAGAAGGTCAAGCCTATGTACCAGAAGGAAATTTTTTACTGAGTCAAAAGCTTTACTGAAATCAGTATAAATAGTTAAACGACTTTTAATGAATCCTTGTTGAAAAGGATATACAGAAATAATGCAAGTGAGGAGTTATAACATTCTCGAAAAGTTTTTGCATAGCCGACAATTTAGAGGTACGTCTATAATTGCTTGCATCAGACTTGCTGTTGTTTTTAAGCAACGAATAAAAAAAGATTACTTAAGATTAAATGTTATTTCTATTTATGCATTCTCAAAAAATTTTTAAAACTTGCGGTTTGAAATTGCAGCGCAAGCAAAGTCAACTGTATTTTAATAGTAAATATAATGTCTTTGTCTTGCATTATTGCATTCAAAGTTAATATCCTATAGACATTTCCTTCGTTGTTTTGAAATTTAGAATTTCTATATTGTAAATTTAAATAAATTTAAATACTCATCAGTAAATTAATTTGTATATATAATATAGTATAAAATAGATGAAACACAACCTACTCACATACCTATACACTTCATCATCAGATGAAATACAAATGTGAGAGAGAACATACAAATATGACCTTAAAGCGACATACACTTGTCTGCTAAACAAGGATACATAACCTGTAGGCACGATATATATATATGTTATGCGATAGGTTACAAGATAGCTTTGAGACCCTTGTGACGGCTAGCTGATGTCGGATGGGGAGGTTCGACGACTATAAACCGAAAGATGAAGTTTAATTGACGAAAATCGCAGTGTTTTTTTATAAATTACAATATTTTTTAGTCCCTGTGCCGTGTTATTAAAGATATAAAGGTGCTGAAAAGTTCTGCCTTACATAAGTAATGAGAGAAGTATTAAAATAAATAAAAGACACAGAGGGTGATGGCTGGTTATGATCAAAGAAACCTATATTATTGTCGAGACTGCTAGATGTAATCGCAGCTCGTTCTATACCCACCCTACCTAGATTCCATAAGATGTTGTTAAAGGAATCCCAAATTTCAAATTTATCTCATCATATATTTACACTATTTCGCCTCAAGGAAAATTTCGTTTAGTTTACGTACACATTAGAAATTCAAATTTATTCATGAAAAAAAATAGAAAGAGTATGTAGCTATTAAGCTGTAGAATATAAAAATAATTCATGTTTGTTCCATTATTCAACTAAAATTATTAACAAAATTTATCATAATTAAATGTTTATGTTGTTTAAGGTTTTGTTTTATGTTTGGTTTATGTTCCCTTAATTTCTAATCTTTAAACTAATTTTTTTACAATATATAAATTTTTATGCTTAGTCATTCTTTGTTTTTATTTGTTTAGCTTTAGTAGTTTGAATTCATTTTATTTTCTTTTTTTTTTTTGTTGCTAATTTGTTTAATAATATGTGTTGTTAAAAAAATGTTCAATTTTTATTTTTGTTTTTCATTATAGTTAACTTTGTTTTGTAATTTTAATATGGCTTTGAAATAACTTTAGGATTTTATAAGAATATTTAATAAGAAATGCGTATGCATATTAAGCAGTTAGCATTGCATATAGGTAGTTGCAAGTATGTATATTTGTGTGCAGGGATATATTATATATACATAATGTGGTGAATATATGTACAAAAATTTTTAGAACTTACCCCCAATCCATCCTTTGGGCCCAAATGATGTGGAGTTGTTGTTGCATTTTTGCTGTTAAAGAGTTTTTAAGTTGCACATATACACATTATAAAATATATAAGAGCTGCACACACATGACTAATATTTAAAGATATAATTCAACACATCAAGCCAAGTAAAGGTGACAGGTTATATAAACACACTTTTTTATCAACACAGGTCAAAAAGGTGTTATTAGAAATTGAACAAGCGAAAAGCAAAAACAGAAATAATATTTAGGTTAATTTTACATTTATAAAGATTTTAGCTTAGCTAACTATTGTTTTCTATTGGTTTTTGTTGTTGTTGAAAGTAGTAAGAATTTTAATTATTAACTTTAATATTTTTAATCAGCTATTATATCATTCTGGTTTTAATAATAAGTTTTATTTTGTTTGTTTGAATATTTTAATAATAGTATTTTTATTTATTTATTTTTATGTTCTATTTTGTTTTTATTTTGTTTCTTTCAGTGCAATAATAAAGTTTACACAAGTGTGAATGTGCGTGTGTGTGTGTGAATGAAGATGAATGTATATGTATATGACACTGCACTGTACTGTGTGTGTGTGTGTGTGTGTGTGTGTTGTGAGATTTGCTTTTAACAAACGTGAAATTGTCACTATATGTTTAATTGTTTTTATCACTGTTTTTAATTTAATTGTATATGTGTGCTTGATTGTGTGTTTGAGTGTGTTTGCAGGTTCGAATGTGTATTTTTCACTAGTTTGGTATTTGTTTTTGTCCTTATTTAATGCACTATAACCCCGGGCACTGATCCTCTATGTAAGTGTGTAGAACTTGCATGATGAGGGTTACAGATGCGTGGCCTGCTATCATTCACAAAGTCGTAGATATATAGAATTTAGTTCCGCATAAGGGACACAACGATTGATCAATCAACGCTGCTGACCAGGGTCTCCTGAGGTTTTGTATGTATATATATGTGGATCGCGCAACGCTTGCAGCGAGACCGTATGTCACAGTCTCTTCGACTAATAGGTCAGGATCATATATAATTTCCGGCTGATAGGCCGAGGTGCACAACCCATACTCAACCACGTGGGGTCTTGGGTCAGTGGCTGTGATTATAGGCGGTCAGAGAGCCGCTAGGGGTGCTTCGCAGGTTATTTGAACCGATGCCTAAAGAAAACACGGAAATTAATAGGTCTTGCCCAGAAATTTATTATATGCTGTTGACAAGGTACTTACTCTGTACTAAAACAGCAATAATTAATAATTTTCCGTATGTGATGGCTTATACAAATCTCAATTAGATTTTTGCCAATTGTTTGCGCAGGTCAGTTCGGTTTGGGTGACCCAACAGAGAGATGGACCACGCGCTTTCGCTATGTTTCAAAGCTCACTTTTCGATTGGTAGTATTGATCGATAATTTGTTGCTAGCGAACTAGATTTGTCACAGGTGATTACCAACACTTATCTAGATATATAACCGATAAGCCAGGGATGTACACTACAACCACAAGTCATTTTAGAGCTTCCTTGAAGCCAGGGAAATGACTTGAAAAAGAACCAAAGGGTACATCCCATCATTTTTATTGCTTAAAGTCCTTGGCGTAGGTACCTAGCTCTCTTCCCTGCAGATCTTCCAACAAATAATAAGCTGAACCCAATTTCGATTTTATTCTGGATTTAATCCATTGGGGATTCAGCTTTGCATTAATTTGTTTAGCGAAGTTGCTTTGCGCGAAATTTCTTCGAACGATTTCTTGCCCCACACGGTAAGATACTTCTCGCGAGCGAAAATTATATTGTCTCTCATTGATTTCATAAGCTTTAGATACGTTGGCCTTTAACTGTTTCTTTAATGCATCAAGCTGATCTTCGCGCGCCAGTATGTCCTCCGGCTCTCCCAAAAGTTGAAACTTGTGAAGAAGTCTATAGGAGCTACCATGCGTTGCCATGTTAAAGCCATAAAGCGCGAAGTACGGAGAGCAACCTATGCTTTGGTGGTGCGCATTTCTCAGCGCGCAACTAATCGCATGGATATGTCTATCCCACTCATTGTGATTATACTGTAGGAACGCACGAATCCCAGCAATCAAAGAGCGATTGACGCGCTCGGACACGTTCCATTGCGGTGAATACACAGCGATGTACATATGACGAACACCCAATGACGTTAGCCAAGCATTAAAGTCTTTGCTTTTGAACTGAACTACGCACTAACTACGCACGGCGGAACGCCATAAGTCAAAAAGATTTGATTCTGGAGAAACTCCTGTATCGGTGCAGTAGTAAACTTTTTAAGCGGACACAGCCAATTGAACTTGGGGACTTTAATATTCCTGATTGCAATTGGATACCTAGTCCTGAGGAATATTCTCTATTGCCTTCCCAGCAGCACAATCTTTTCGATGGACTGTTTGACATGTCATTGTCGCAGGTCAATCATGTTCTTAACTCCATGGAAAGATCCATGAAAAGATCGCATCTAAGGTAATTTTAAATAGGGCCCAACCCCTCTCTGTACCTGAAGATCGTTACCATCCCACCCTCGAAGTCAATTTCGATTTGGGATATTATTCTTTGACTAATAGTAACACTAATAGTAAGCGTGTGCGCTGTTTCAGAAAAGCAAATTTCCTATTATTAAATAACCTTATTTCTAACTTTGACTGATCTACTCTTCACCTGTGCACTGATATGGCAGTAGCCATAAAAGTCTTTTATAGCACGATTAATTCACTTTTTAATATATGTATTCCGAGATTCTATCCGACAGCCTCAAGTAAGCCCCCGTGGTTTACAAAAGAGCTGTCACGCCTAAAGAATTTAAAGAACGCCTTATTTAAAAAATATAAACTTAAACACTCTTCTTTAGTCTTTTCTCGCTATTTAACTGCTCGGTCAGACTTCACCGTGCTTAACGCCAAGTGTTATAAAAATTATTTAAACAGTTGTAGGGCTCAGTTCTTTGAAAACCCCAAACAGTTTTATAATTTTGATAACATGAAGCGTAAATCAGCGGCTTTTCCATGTAAATTAAAATTTGAAAATGCTATTGCAGACACGGATCAGGCCGTGGCCGATATGTTTGCAAGGTTTTTTCAAACTACTTACTTACCTGCTATCCAAAATACTCAGTCATATCCTTATAATATCCCAAGTTCGAATGGTATCTTCATTCCACTTTTGAATGAAAGTTCAATTGCTAGGGATCTTCTTTTCGTTACACCATTTTACTCGCCAGGTCCCGACGGAATTCCCGCGTGCGTACTATGGTTCTGTGCTAATTCCCTGAGTAAGCCATTGCTAAAACTATTCTCGCTGTCCTTAGAAACTTCTTTTTTCCCTACCATTTGGAAGGAATCATGCATTATTCCCTTACTCAAAAGGGCAGCAAGTCGGATGCAACTAACTATAGAGGCATCTCTAAGCTATCGGCCATACCTAAATTCTTCGACAATGTCTTAACCCCTCACTTGCAACACTTTTGTAGATCCATCATTTCCCCTTGTCAACACGGATTCATCAAACGTCGTTCCACTACGACAAATTTACTTGAGCTGACATCCTTTGTAGTACAGGGATTTCAGCAAAATCTTCAAACTGATGTCATTTATACTGATTTCAGTAAAGCATTTGACTCAGTTAATCATTCCCTCCTTGCAGAAAAGCTTAAACTTCCTGGTTTCTCGCCTAAACTTCTTAGTTGGATTGTTAGTTATTTGACTGACAGAACCCAAATGGTACTTTTTAAAGATTGCCTTTCAAACCCACTTCATGCCACCTCTGGTGTTCCTCAAGGGAGTCATTTAGGTCCCCTTCTATTCACTCTTTTCATCAATGACCTTCCGCGTGTCATACGATCTGCTCGCACTCTTATGTATGCAGATGATGTAAAGCTGTGTTTTCAACTTTTTTTTTATTATTGGACGTTGAATACAATGACTGTATTAGCAAGTGGTCCAACGACACCAAGCCGATGCTTGTTGCGCGCGGAACCCAAACGAAGTCCACCTCCCGCCTGACCGACCGAGAGGCACCGTCGCATAACGGACGACACGGAAACGCGGTAGAAAAGCGAATAGAAACGCGAGTAAAAATTAACGCGATATGAAAAAAAAATTAAATTAAAAAGACGAGGCGATAGAACGCGGCATGCAAGTAGGGGAAAAAAAGAAAAAACATAGAATAGGAAACTTAACGATGCCTTCTGTCACTCTTACTTACAAGCTGACCTAGATAGTTTTCAATCATGGTGCTGAGCAAATTTATTAATTCTGAACAGTTCTAAATGCAAGCTGATGATATTCTACCGAACCAGCCCTGAGTTGGTATCCTATACACTTTGTGGTTGTGCCTTATAAAGAATTGCCTTAGTTGACGATCTGGGTATTCGTCTGGACCGTAAACTTAAGTTTTCGAAACATATTTCTACAATGGTCAATAAGGCTATGGGAATACTTTATCAAGCGATGGTCTAAGGAGTTTGACGATCCTTATCTAACAAAGACCCTTTATACCTCACTTGTTCGTCCAATTTTTGAGTACGGATCATGCGTTTGGTGTCCTCAGTACTCGATTCACAGGGACCGCATTGAATCCGTGCAAAAGAACTTTTTAATTTTCGCCTTGCGAGGTCTCAATTGGGATGTAGATATAAGACTTCCTCCTTATACAAATAGACTTAGATTACTTAATTTACCGTCCTTAGCTAACCGTATAACTACGCTTGGTGTAGGTTTTATGAATAACCTTATCCAGGGGGACGTTGAGAGTGTTGATCTGGTTAGCCAGTTAAACTTCGCTGTCCCATGTAGAATTACCCGTAATTACTTACCACTAACTCTTCCTAATTGTAGATCGAACTACGCCCTGCATGAACCATGCAGGGTATTATGTTCTGATTTTAATAAGTACTCCTTCATTTTAACAAATACAAACTCTGTACCAGCTTTAAAATTGAAACTTTTGTCCTACCTAGGTAGAAGTTAAATTTTCCTCGAAATTTTCCTGTCTATTTTTTTCTTTGCTTCTATTTCTGCATGCTCGCGTTTATGACACTGCCCCTCGGTTGGGCATGTCTTAACATATACTAACTTTTTACTAATACTATTAACTCTTCTGATCTGATTGGGTTTTTCTGGGTTTTCCCCAATTCTTTGCAACAAATGTTGGATCGGTTATATCTTTGTCTATCCCAGATTAAATTAAATTAATTTAAAATTAAATTTAATAAAATTAAAATATTCTTAGATCTTTTAAAACCTTTATATATACTTTATGCTTAAATTTTTTATAAATTTTTCACTTATGAATTATGCTTTTGTCAATTCAGTCGACTGCATTTAGTTGACTTTAAATTACCATAATTAAATAAATAAAGAAAGAAAAAAATGGTCCAGGACTATAAGGAGTCCTGTTTCCATTTTTACTGCGCGGATATGGACCGAGGTTGTCGATGTATAATCGCTCGAAAGGTCTATCCGTCGTGGCATATTTACCCATCGGGGGTCTCAAAGTGACGTTAAGAGCTTTGGTGGCCTTGCTTACGTCGCAATGGCGCACGTAATCCCTCACCTGCGCAACCATTCCGGGCCAGAAGAAACTACGCCTAATGAGCTCCAGAGTTTTTGCCATGCCACCATCAGCACTAGTCACCGTGTCATGCAAGTTTTTGATAACAGACTCGGTTAACCCATGCGGAACCCAAAGTTTCCATACAAGCTGCTCACCAAGCGCTGTACCGTCAGTGTGTTGGGTACGTATGTACAAGTGTTTGTCCTTAACTTTCAAGTCGGGATAATTTCCATCTGGGCTTGACGCCTCTTCGCATAGTTTGCGATACTCTGAATTTTCAATATGGGGAGAATCTAAGTCGACTGGCTTGAGCACATCTAATGCTTCTTCCTCATCTTGGTAAATTCGAGATAGTGCATCAGGTACTACGTTATCCTTCCCTTTACGATGACTAATACTGAATTTATAACCTTGCATACGCATGGCCCACCTGGCTAATCTACCCTTGAGATTTGGTTGACTCATCAGCCAGAGGATCTGTAATTATTTCAAACTCCTGCAATTCGAGATAACAACGAAACTTTTCGATGGCCAGCATCGCAGCCAAGCAGAGTTGAGCTTTTTCGACATGAAGGCGACAGGACGCTCTTCATTGTCCTCTGAATGAGAAACGTCAGCGGGATCTACTGGTGGGCTCTTCGTCTGCTGTCGACAAAGGTGCCCGCCTTCGAGTTTTCCGCTCGTTTGAGGCAGGTTGGGCACTGTGGCTTGTATATGTCTTTAGCTTTGCGACCGTAACAAAATACGCAGCGTTCCCACGCGTGGCCGGGTTTATTGCAATTCCAACAAATTAACTATTTTTTTGTTAATTGCAATACTGACGCGTCTTCTGTCCCAGATTGAGACAAATCTTCTTCGGCTTCCACTGCCGCTACAGCTCTTCAAAAAACTTTAGGACCAGCTGTGATTTTAGAAGATCGACAGGATTCTACGTGTTCCCAAAAGGCTTTCGCGTTTATGAATCAACTGTCTGAGTTGAGCGACGGATGATACTGACACAAAAAGTAACGCTTGCCGAATTTCCGGCAATAAGTTACGCAGCGATTGCTGTGTTAGTCGGTATTCATCAAGCGGTTCTGCTAGACGAGAAGCGACTTTCATAATGGATTCGTAATACAGATCGAAGGACTCTCCTTCCTTCTGTTTACGCGAATGAATTTCTTCCATTAGGATGTCATCATCCTTGAAATCTTGATATTGGCTCTTCAAGGACAAGCAAAAATCTTCCCAAGTGATCAAACTATTTTCTATACGAAAACGCCAGTACCATTCTCTGGCCTTTCCTGTGAGTGCAAGTTCTTGCAAAGCATCGGAAAATCTCCGCTAAGACAATCTTCAGTGAGAGCACTAACTGGATAAGGAAACTCTTGAGCTGACGGACCAGTGAGTTCACCATCATATTTCACGCCCCACCCTTGGATAATTTGTGTTATCTTTTCCGGATTCAGCGTCGTGATACAACGCGTTTCGCTTTGCGAAACTGAGTTTGCATGAGACGAGCTAGATTGAACGTTATTGTTCGAAACTCTGGGTGGTGTTATATTAGCATAAAGCTGCACATCAGATAATTTAGATTGAATGATGCTCTCCATTCTTTCCAAAATTCTACCATAATCGATTTCTACTTGTGACATTAATTGAGCATCTGGCACCTGAGAATTTTGTACATCATTTTGAGGTCGTACTGTACCTCCTCTTCCTCGTCTACCTCGAGTTAAACGTTTGGTTGGTTGAGTGTCAGGATTGGATAAATTTTCTGCGCTGGAAGCATTTGATTTGTTCTTTTGTGTTGGTCTAGGATTTGAGCCGGGCCTACGCTGACCTCTATACCTCGTATCATGAACTCTCACGTCTTCAGCTGCGACTGTTATTGAAGGACCTGGCATTGGGGTTTCTCTAAGATAATTTTGAATGCAATCAATATGAAACACGTGACCACAATCAGTGGTTACAACATTCGAGGGTCCTATCAAGTGTTCAACGCATAACACATATTGATTCTGATGAATCTTGCAACGATAAACCGTTGTGAGGGCTGTGTGCAAGTGGTATGTTTAGATCAAAAATAAGTCAGTTACACAAGAAACTCAAATTTATACACACAGCAAAATTCACAAAGTGATTTTTATTTAAATTTTCAGTTATATATTTTCCTTGAGGTTAATTTAGGCAAATTAATGATGACGAGATAAATTGCTTCAATGATCATAATCATTTTGGTTCATATTATTGTATTTCGTGCAGATAAAAATCCGAAGGATAGGTAGCTGTTCCGGATAACTGAAACACACTATTCCTTATTCCATTAGTTTATTCTAACACTATGCACAACAACGTTTGAACTGAAACACTGCAACATACACGGATGTTGTCAGAAAATTTGAAGACTCTAGGTCTAATAGTTGCTGAGATCCAGGTGTTCATACAGACAGACAGACGGACAGACGGACAGACAGACGTGGCTCAATCGACTCGGCTGTTGATACTGATTCAGTATATATATAGTTTATGGGGTCGGAGATGCCTCCTTCTGCCTGTTACGCACATTTGCGTTCCGACAAACACAGTAGTCCATGAATTTTTTTAAAATCCATGGCCTAAAAATAAAAAAATTAATTAAAATAAGGAAAAGTGAACCACCAAATGTGGTAAAAAAAGTTAACGGCAAGTGACAATGTGACAGTGATGTGTTAGTGCACCGTGAAAATAAAAGAAACAACCACCCGCCGCGGTGAGAATGCCGTTACAACTTGTATCGGGAACAATATTCTTCACGGGCGCAAAAAGTCGTATATAACGAAACGAAAGACCACCCGCCGCAGCGTTGATGTTGTCTCCGTCCAGGAGCAGCCACATTCTACGCAGGCGCAAAGAGCCACATTCTACTAAATGAAAAAGACCTATGTAACAACACTCTGCGGCGATTTGATTACGGCCCCTGTAGCCTATTCGCGAGTGCAAGTTCATAGTGTCGAACTCCTTTGAATAATAACACTCCACCAATAATAAAATAAACCATGAACTGTGATCAAAGCGTGTGGTAATCTGCTGGATAGGCTGAGCGGTGCGGGGGCGCCCGAAAAAGCTGCCCAGTGGATTTTGTGGCAACCGTACCTTAGTAGGCCAAGGCCAAAAAGGAAAAATACAGACCACCGTGCCTAGTGCTAGGTTCCACTAAACATAGAACTGCTCCGTCACTGCCGTAATATAATTGATTGATTAATAACAAGAAATAACAAACAGAAATACAAAAAGCCATTGCCTACCAGTAAATTAAAAAGAATTTCTTTTTCTCACTTCAGATCGTACTAAGAAATACACAACTCACACCAATCTACTCAACATACTCTTACGAGGACCAACACGAATTGTCAAGGGTGAGTGAAACTACATTTAACTATCTCTGTGCTTTTTAGATGTCGTTGTTGTAAGAAATGGAGGAAATTAAGGAAACGCTTAATGCGCTCCTTGCCCAAGTGACCCGGCTTAAAGACGATGTGAAAAAAATTAACAATCGAATGAACGCTCTTGAGTCCGAAAACTTGACCCGTAACCCGGTAGTTACTCCTCCGGCACCCTTGGCTCGTGCACGTAACGAATTTGAACTGAAGGAAGTTTCCAAACTTCCCGATTGCGTCAAAGAACTCCAGACGTTTGAGGGCCAGCCTGAGAGATATGTCTCGTGGGTCAATCGTGCCCAAGCAATCTTGGACGACTACGAGGTTATCAAAGGCAGGCCTTTATTCCGTGCGATAGTCTGCCACTTTAAGCAAAAAATAAGAGGCGAAGCCGAAGAGGCTCTCGACTCTTATGGAGTTTTGGGTGACGACTGGCCAGAAATTAAAAAAGTTTTAGCGCTGCACTACGCGGATAAACGCGATGTGCGAACGTTAGAATATCAGCTTAGCCAGCTGAACCAAGGAAACAAATCCTTGGAAGAATATTACTTGGAGGTGAATAAACACCTCTCTCTTATCCTCAACGGATTGAAGGCCATGGGACACCCCATGGAAGCAGTCAGAGCCTTGTCCAAGCATTCTAGGGAACAGGCCCTTGACGTCTTCATTCGAGGAGTCGGTAACGACGCCTCTGCCGACGTCGGCATGCCCCCTCAGGATATCATCGAAGAAAGGGACGGCCACGAAATGGGAGCTGAAGGTCCAAATTTTATGACGGAGGCCTCTCAAGCGTCCCTTACATAGAATACAAGGGGAAAGATGGGGCTAAATTACAATTCCTGATCGATACCGGCGCTAACAAAAACTTCATCAGCCCCAAAATCGCCGCTGGATCGACTGTCCTCCCTATCCCCTTTTGCGTTCAATCGGCTACGGGTTCTGTTAAAATAACACGCCGAAACGACTCGACCCTTACCTTCTTTGTCCTCCCCGGATTGAATACCTTCGATGGTATCATAGGGGACGACACTCTTAAAGATTTAAAAGCCTTGGTAGACAGAAAGACCAATTGTTTAGTTATATCCCCTGGGATAAAGATTCCCCTTCTTGCCAAAAGTTTCCTTAACGTCAACACTTTACTGGATTCGACACATCCAGATGAAGCAAGACTAACCTTGAAGGCATTGATCGATGAGTACTCTCACCTTTTCAATCCCTTATCGCCAGGTGAAGCCGTCGAGACTAGTGTAAGGGCAGAAATACGAACGAACACTTCAGACCCAATATATACGAAAAGTTATCCGTACCCAGCTAACTTAAGGTCTGAAGTGGATAGGCGAATCGGGGAACTCCTGAGTGGAGGTATCATACGTCCGTCCAAAAGTCCGTATAACTCTCCGGTGTGGATAGTGCCGAAAAAGCCGAAAAACAATAGCAACTGGTCATTGATTTCAAACGCCTAAATGCGGTCACAATTTCGGATCCCTGACATAAATTCCACATTGGCTAGCCTTGGCGGAGCCAGATACTTCACTACACAAGATCTTCCTTCGGGGTTTCATCAAATACACATGAAACCATCTGATACCGTGAAAACGGCATTCTCCACCCTGAACGGGAAATACGAATTCCTCCGTCTTCCCCTCGGCTTGAAAAACGCCCCGGCTATCTTTCAATGTATGATCGATGATGTTCTTCGAGAATACATTGGGAAAATTTGTTACGTGTACATTGACGATATTATCGTCTTTAGTAACGATTATGATAGTCACTGGAAGAACCTTCGCCTGGTCTTTGAAAACCTTAAAAACGTCCGACTTCAAGGGAATCTGTCTAAGACTCAATTCTTGTCGACCCAGGTTGAGTTCCTTGCTTATATCGTCAGCCATGACGGTATTAGAGCGGACAAAAAGAAGGTAGAGGCTATAACCAAAATTAAACCTCCTAAGAATGTCAAGGAACTGAAGAGTTTCCTCGGCATGACATCGTACTATAGGAAGTTTATTCGCGATTATGCTTAAGTCGCCAAACCCTTGACTAACTTGACTCGCGGAGAATCCGCTCGGGTTAAAGCAAATCAATCCAAAAAGGTCCCGGTCGAGCTTGACGACGCGGCTTTGCAAGCCTTCGATGACCTTAAAACGATTTTGTCTTCTTTAGAAGTGCTCGCCTTCCCAGACTTCGGCAAGCCTTTCCATTTGACCACTGATGCGTCTAACTATGCTCTTGGGGCTGTATTGTCCCAGGACATTGAGGGTAAGATCGCCCCATAGCTTATATCTCACGCACCCTGTCGAAAACTGAGGAAAACTATGCCACTATAGAGAAAGAGATGCTTGCTATAGTCTGGGCATTGGACAACCTCAGGTCCTACTTATATGGCGCTGCATCGGTTAAGGTTTATACAGACCATCAACCTTTGAACTTTGCGCTAGGGAGCAGAAATTTTAATGCCAAACTTAAACGTTGGAAGGCTAGAATAGAAGAGTATAATTGCGTACTCATTTACAAGCCCGGGAAATCTAACGTCGTCGCTGATGCCCTGTCCCGTATAGTTCCAATAAACCACTACTTTGATTGATGCCGTTCAAGCACTGCGTCGGCTACTAAAGGGGGTTCCACCGTGTATAGTGCAGACGAAGACTCATCTCATTTGCTACACCACGTGGAAGTACCCATCAACGTCTATCGTAACCAACTAGTCTTTGACCCCGAGCGTTCCGAATACCTGTGCGAACAACCCCACAGGGGCCTCGAACGTCATTTCATTCCCATCGGTTCTGGTCTTTGGTCCTAGTTAGTTGTTACTCTGGAAAAGTACTTTAAACCTTTAGTAATCAACGGGGTTAAAATCCCTGAAGCTTACCTGTCATGGTTCCAACGCCTTTGCTTAGAGAATTTCGCTGCGTTCAAAATTCGTATAACGCAGAGGCCATAGGGGTGCTAAAGTGGTGCGCCTTCAGCTTTTGAAAAAGTATTATTTTCCTCAGATGGCTAGTACCATCCGCAGGCAACTCTCGTCATGCGAGTGTTGTAAACTCTGCAAGTACGAGAGGCACCCCAATAGACCGTTTCTCCAACAGACACCCATTCCAAAATATCCGTGTGAAATTCTTCACGTTGACATTTTCACTCTGGAAATGAAAATTTACCTGAGCTGTATTGACAAGTTCACTAAATTTGCCAAGCTTTTCCCTCTCAAGTCAAAATCTTCTATCCATCTCCGGGAGAAACTGGTTTAGGTACTTCACTACTTCACCGTCCCAAGGGTACTGGTCTCAGACAATGAGAGAGGCCTTCTGTGCCCGACGGTCCTAAATTACTTGCGTACGCTGAGTATCGGTCTCTACAATACACCGACCCAGAAAAGCGAAGTCAATGGTCAAATCGAGAGGTTTCATTCCACCTTCCTCGAGATTTACCGGTGTTTGAAGAACGAACCCTGACTTCAAGCTAAACGAACTAGTCGAACTACAATAATTCTATCCACTCAAAGACGAACAATAAGCCAGCGGACTTGTTCTTTGACCGCTCGGCTAGAATCAACTACCAAGGGTTAACTAATTTCAGAACTAAGGTTCTTGAAGATGTTAGGGGTTTGATAGAATACCGACAGGAGCTCGCGAACGCGGCTCATAACAAGACAAGGTCGGAGCCTTTATCGTATAATGAGGGCGATAAAATCTTCGTTGCCGACAAACAAATCAAAACAAAGGAGAATCAGCGTTTTTAAGCTGAGGAAATTGCCGAGGATAGAAGGGTAACGGTAAAGACCAAGACAGGCAAGATTCTACATAAGTCAGACTTACGTAACTAGAATGGCACCGGATCGTTGCACGTGTACGTTTCACGCGCTTTCACTACACGGTACACCCTTTTACACTCTTGCAAGCTCATACTCATAAGATAACTCTTCCAACCAATATTGCAAGTATCATTGTCGCCCATATCGTGGGAGCTGCGGACATCTTTAAATACGAGGCTCCGCTCATCCCGCTTCAAGAGGGTACCGTCTGGCGCGTCAATGGGCAGTTCAAACTGGCTCACGTCATCGACTTGAGAATGCTCGAGTCACTGGTCCAGGAGTTTCGGCGCGAGGCGGTGCAATTGACGGATTCCAGGATTGGGGCATTGGCGGCACACTACGTGGAGGAATCGGAGGAGGGCTTGTCTAGACTGACGGGCACTCAGCGCGGACGTCGATCGCTGGACTGGATTGGGTCTGCGTGGAAGTGTATTGCGGGTTCACCGGATGCGTCGGACTGAGACGCCATCCTTCATGCCCCGGAAAATATCGTCAAATCGGCCGACCAGCAAGTACGGATAAACGCTGGATTGTTCGACGCCTCACACGACTCCCTGAGGCAATTGAACGAAGTTGACGCTAGGGTTAACGCCATCGACGGGGATGTTCATACGGCCACGACCTTATTGCATAAGGCCCTAATCATCAATAGTCAGGTCGGCGAGCTGACACAGGCGTGTCAACTAGCCAAGACAGGGATCGTCAACTCTCGCTTGCTGGATCACGAAGAGGTGGAGGCTATTCTGACCGAGGTTAGGAATTTGCCTTACCAGAATGCCGTGGAGGCACTAGAGTTTTCACGCCCGTCGGTACTAACTAATGGAACGACGTTGCTGTATATCTTGGCCATGCCCAAGGTCGCCCCCAAGGAATACCGCTTGCTCCTTCTCCTCCCTGCCATACTCGAGGGAAAGCAAGTTATGCTGAGGCAACACGACTGTTTGCCCAGAAAAAAGTCTCCTGAGGATGGACGAAAGCGGCTGCGTCCCCAAACTGCTGAAAGGCGGTCAAGCTAAATGCGAATTCCTCAGGAATAACGAGGCTCGCGTAGAATTGGTCGAGGACGGTACGATGTTCCTGTCTAATTTCAACGGGACATTGGAGGCCGGACCCAACACTCACAACTTAGATGGGACCTACATAGTACAGTTCGCTAACGAGACGATTAATATGGCCGGAAGAACCTACACGAGTTACTCATCAAGCCACTTTATGGTCATGCCTGCGATACTGACCACGGTCACCGCCACCGGGTACGCGCCTTCACTCCAGTACGTCAACGACTTCAACATGGAAAACCTGAGGAGACTGTCTGGGATGTCCGAGATGGTTTCTTTTTCATTCCTTCTGGAGGCATTGGTCGTCCTGATTGTCGGAGCGCTTCTCTTCATCATATGGAGGAAGTTGACGTCAACCAAGGGTATTCCTGTCGTGGCAAACTGTACTTCGGACCCGGAGGGGTTAGGCGCTGGCGGGGCACCCAAAGCCCAATAATCTGCGGGACGCAGATCTTGAGATGGGAGGAGTTAAGAACCCTAAACTAAACGCAAGCCGAATTCTGATTGTATCCTAAATAAGTTACTCTAAGAATCTATGGAGATCTGGCAACCTTTTGAATTTGCCAATCACAATTATTTCAATTTCAATTTGACAGATATTAATCTGTAATCGATATCCTTGTTTTCGTGGCTAATTCTCCCTCTTTCCGTCGCCATCTGTCGAGCTCACCACACGTGCCGCCTTGGAACTTGTAAAGACTATCATTTTAAATCTTAATAAATCCGAATTATAACGTAAAGCTGAATCTGGACAACTCTCCTTTTGGGGATCTGTTCCTGGAAAGCAGACGACACGATATTACTTTTAACTAGGTGAGCTATGCGGCTACGAGAGTCGTAGCGAATAGAGCAAGAAGTGGACTTGCTTAACTTACATATATAATAAAGTATAACATAGATGAAACACAACCTACTCACATATACACTTCATCATCAGATGAAATACAAATGCGAGAGAGAACATACATATATGACCTTAAAGCGACATACACTTGTCTGCTAAACAAGGATACATAACCTGTAGGCACGATATATATAATTACGAATTGAGACCGAGGGTTAATTAAAAAAAAACACAAGTTGGTTTTTATAATATTAATTAACACTTTTTATTCAATTCTATCAAAAAGAACTGAAGCCTTTAGATTATCTCGGGGTTGGGATAATATACCTCTAATATCGAAGTTAGGCAGTGCTATCGCGGACGATAGCGTACTCAGTATTGAACTAGCGCTTGGAGGCGCGTTTGAGTTTCTATAGGCAGTTTGGCTTAGCCAAAGAGCGAAGATTTAAGAGAGTTTGAGTTTGTAAACTCTTGTTCTCGTGAGGAGAGAGAGATTCCCGAAAAATAGTGGTAACTGGAGAATCCTGAGACGAGTGCGTGAGAGGCGATTCGGATAATTTGTTTTTATTACTTGGCGTGCCAAGTGGTCGACGCTAAACGATCGAAGATCGAATTCGAGTAGCCTAGGGGACAATTGTTATTGTCTCCGAATTTTTGGGGGACAATTGTTTATGTCGCGGACTTTGGGGGACAATTGTTTATGTCGCCGATTTTATGATATTTGTGAGAACGGACTTTTATGTGAACGACGACCGAGGTTAATCGAAGGGCTTTTGTTCTGTTGTACAATGGTATAGTTTTACATGTTTTATGCTTAGGGTAATTATTCTGTGGTACAGTGGTATAATTTTACATGTTTATGCTTAGAGTAATTGGGGGAGTTTTGTTTACAATTATGTGTGTGGAAGGGGAGTTGTGTTTACAGCTTGAGTTTTGTGTGGTGTAGGTGTAGTGTGGGTGTAGTGTAGAATGGATATGTTACTTCCCCATCCTTAAGAAAAAGCCTGCCCTCAGGCGCTTATTCTAGGGTACAATACCGGGGTATCTACTGTTGGTACAACATTTTCAACTTCTGGTTTTACAATGGTTTCATTCTCTGGATTTGAATTTCTAAATTTTACAATTAGCCTCTGGGGTATGGTTTTATATTTGTAAATGAAATACATTAGGGCAAGTACAATTATTATAGCTAGTGCTGTGATTATTATTATTTGAAAAACATTATTTGTCTGAGCGTGCTGTTCGATTATTTCTTTTGCTTGGATATACTCTAGTGGTTCTAACTTAGTTACGTTGTTGTTTACATAAATGGTCTGAGTGTAATCTAGCATTGTATTAGGTTGGAAAATATCTCCCTTCCGCTTTTTTGTCTTTTGAATTTCGCGGCTATGTACAAAGCGCTACAGAGCTCGTATCTGCCAACACTTTACATAATGTCGATGTCACGAGATGCCATATGCCGGTCTAACTCGATGTATTCCATGATTTGATCGGTATTTGTCGTCACAGGTCTTCCGCCGGGCGGCTTATCCATGGTGTCGTTTTCACCGGCTCTGAATCGTCGAAACCATTCCTCCGCGGTTCGACGTGATAGAGTACCATCCCCCAAAACACCATTAATCTCACGGAACGTTTCTCTAGCGGATTTGCCTTTAACGAAGGAAAACTTAAAAAAAGCGCGAATTTCGGCGTTAGTCAACTCCATGTTTACACGTCTATAACTGTTGTACGCAATATCCAAACTAATCATGCATAGCGTTGTTTTGTAGGTTATGTCAAGACCTTTCAAATTATGCATAGTGTTCCCAGATACGAGCTCTGTAGCGCTTTGTACATAGCCGCGAAATTCAAAAGACAAAAAAGCGGAAGGGAGATATTTTCCAACCTAATATTAGTGATTTATATTTCTTCTAACTGAACAGAGCAATTGGACGCTTTAATCATATTGTTGCCTTCTATTGTAATTTCTCTATTAATACAATTCTGATTTAAGATTGTCTTGGGAAGGTTCCAAGTTGTAATTATATTTGGTTCAACGTACTTAATTTCAAAGTCAGAGTGTGTTTTGCTGTATCTACATTGCGTTGCTATTTGATTTAATATACCCGTTATACATTTGTTTATGACTAAGCTTTGGGAGCCTGCTGTATAAGTTTGGTTGTTATGTGAAAAGTATTTATCGTGAATAGTTTCTGTTAGTATATTGTTTTCTTTGTCTGGATATGGTACTATTTCAAAGATTGGGGTTTTAATTATTTCTCTTGGAATTTGGGAAATTATCAAGATTTCATTAGTGTCAGACTTGAGCCATGCAGAAGTTTTGATACTTAGGAGTTTTTCGGAATTTACGTGAGTTAATGAATCGTGTCTTAGGAGTTTGGGGTTGAAGATACCTAAACGTGTTAGTTGTAGACCAAGCTCTATGTCTTCTATGTATTCTGTGAATTGCTGTAGGTTGAAAATTACTAAAGCCAACATTTGCTCTTGTTCGCGGAGGTGGTTTAGATGATTTGTCGCTTCTATTCCTTTATTGATTGCGTCTATTACATGATTAAGCTCACTTATCTGTATGTTGTTTTTGGAAATTTCGCCTATTTGTTGTTGCAACTCTTCTTTATCTTCTTGGTCTAAGGTGCCAAACAAATACTTATAAATTGTTCCCATAAAGTTAGCAAGACCACGTTTGCTGCGTTTTGCGATTCTTATACCATTCATTTCCCTATTGAGTTTTTCTATTAGGTACTTAATTTGCTGTAAATTCTCAAAAAATTGAGCTTGCTTAATTAGTTCTTCGTAAATAATTTCGGTCTTGGTTAGATTAACGGATAGATAATGGTATTCATAATTTATGGGTAGGTCTATTGATCCGGTTTGAAATATTAAATAGCCATTTTTAGCCTGGATAGGAGTTACTTCTAAGTTTTGTGCGTTAACCGTTGTTAGGAGGTATATCATGAGGATCATGCTCGGGAAAAAGCCTGGAATTATCATTATCGTATTTACTTTTATTAGTTTTCTTTTTCCTTTTGAATTTAGACTTATAGTGGATTATTTTTCTGCCTCTGTTTGTTTCCTCGAAATGCTTGTTATCTATCTGCCTTATATTTCCTGTTTTTCTAAAAGGGTTGGTTGTCTTTGATTTGACCAGAGGGGCTTCTCTGAAGTTGATGTCTATACCGAAGTCTGTTCTATTTTCATTTAGCTTGTCAATTTTATCTATTTTGTTCTGTTGAGTGTTATAGGCAGGTGTTCCTGCGAAAATAAAGATATCTGCTGGTGTTCGACCCGTTGTATTATGTTTTGTTTTGTGATTGTATATGTAAAGTATTTTTTCGAATTTTGTAAATTGATTTTCGGGTTCGTTTTCACTCATTATAATTCTTAATTTTTCGTTGACAGTTTTATGAAATCTCTCAATGTCAGAAATTCCATTTTTGCTTGTCGTAATGTTGAGAGTTACTCCCTCTGAATCTAGCCAGAGTTTGAGTGCAGTGCACATGAAAGCGGAGTCTTTGTCGGCTTTTATTTCTATGGGTTTGCCCATATCGTTAAATATGCGTAAAATAGCTCTTTTGGTTTCAAGCCAATCTCTACTGTTTACTTCTATCAGGGAGGCGTATTTAGAATAAATGTCAATACATGATAGAAACTGTTTATTATTTATTAAATAAAAATCCATGACGTATTTGTCTCTGGGGTTGAAGGTTTCTGGAGTTGTTTCGAAGGTTAGTTTAGTACTTCTATGTTCGGTTTTGGCTATATTACAAATTTCGCATTCATTTATAATGTTTTGAATAAGTTTCTGATAGTCGGGATAGTAATAGTGTTCTTTGAACTGAAGAATAAGTTTCTCTATTCCAGGGTGTAATAATTCCTTATGCGTTTTAAGAATGATCTCTTTAAACTGGGCGTATGTTTGAAGATCTATCAATTTACCGCTGGTTCTCATTGTTTTAGTGAGGTTATTTGGACTTATTATTTGGACATAAGCATTTTGAAAGATTTGGAAATCGGCTTCGTTGGGGAAATAGATAACACTTTTTTTAGTGCAGAGATATTCCTTAATTAATTCTTTGGCAAGGGTATCTGTCATTTCTTTGTAACTGATTTTTATTCTTGTTTTATGAAAGTATTTTATTACTTGGACATCGTCGAAACTATCTCGTATAAATTCTAGCTGTCTGTTGTAATAATTAAGAGGTCTTTCAGTTATGGGGATGTGACTTTGGCTGTCTTCTTGTGCACTATGCACAGTGGCTGCTGTGGAAAGGGAAACTGTATTTTCCTCACCTAGGAAGTTTTCTTGGATCTGAACTCTGGATAGGGCATCAGCTACGTGATTTTCTTTACCAGGTAGATACTGAATGTTGTAATCATATTCGTTGAGTTTTATCTTCCATCTTTGCAGTTTCATATTAGGATCTTTCATGTTGTTTAACCAGACAAGTGGCCTATGATCGCTTAATATGTCGAATTTTCTTCCGAATAAGTAGGACCTAAAATATTTCGTTGCCCAAACTATGGCTAATAGTTCCTTTTCTATTGCTGAATAGTTGAGTTCGTGCTCGTTTAGAGTTCTGCTTGCGTAACAAATAGGTTTATGTTCTTGGGATAATACAGCACCTATAGCTATATTACTCGCATCTGTGGTTAGTGAAAATTTCTTTTCAAAATTAGGGTATATCAAAATGGGATCGGACGTGATGAGTACCTTAAGTTTCTCAAAAGCGGACACGTAATCGCTATCGTTTATATTGATTGTTGCTCCTTTCTTTAGCCTTATTGTCATGGGTTTTGCTATCTTTGCAAAATTAGGGATGAACTTACGGTAAAATCCGCAGAGTCCAAGAAAAGACTTTATTCCTTTTGTGGTTTTAGGAATAGGAAAGTTGACAATTGCTTTTATCTTATTGGGGTTTGGTTTGATGCCATCTGTTGTGATAATGTGACCGAGAAATTCTGTTTCTTTCTTCAGAAATTCACATTTATCAAGTTGCAACTTTAGATTGGCTGATCGAAGCTTATCAAATACCCTTTTTAGTGATGTTATATGTTCTTCCAATGAAGTGGAGTAAATAATAATATCATCTAAATAGACTAAACAATCCTTGTAGATCAAATCTTCTAAGAGATTGTTCATGCAACGTTGAAAGGTTGCTGGTGCATTTTTTAGACCAAAGGGCATACGAGTATATTCGTAATGTCCATGTTTTGTCGAAAATGCTGTCTTGGGAATTGATTGTGGGTCCATTTGGATTTGATGGAAACCCTTAGCTAGATCGATAGTTGTGAAATATTGACAACGTCCGAGTTTGTCTAATATTTCATCCATTAGTGGAATGGGGAATTTGTCATCAATGGTTATTTCATTGAGACTGCGATAGTCTATGACTAATCGAAATTTTGCTTCGTCACCTTTTTTGGGGACAATCCAAATCGGAGAACAATAAGGAGACTTAGATTTTCTAATTATCTTTTGTTCAATCATTTCGTTAATTTGTCTATTGACTTCTAGGTCGAAAGCTTGGGGATACTTGTAAGGTTTTTTGTAGATAGGGTCTTCGTGTTTTGTGTGAATAGAGTGTTTAATCGTACTCGTGAAGGTCAAATTTTCACCTTCTTTGTACTGAATATCACTATATTCAAGCAAGACATGCGAAAGTTGCTCCCTTTCCTCTGCATTTAAATGATCTAATCTAAATACATTGGACTCTCTTAACTCGTCGTCTAAGGCGTAGTTAGAGTGGGTTGCTAGAAGGGCTTCTTCTATGTAAGGGGTGATTTGAGGGTTTTCCTCATTTTTAGAAGACTTGGGACACTCATTGGTGGTCTTAGGCTCTTCTAATTTAGATAACTTGGGGCACTCATTGGTAACCTTGGACTTATCTAATTTTAAGTGGGGTTTCCGCTTAAGTTTTCGGAGGGTTTTCTCCTTAGTTGAGGTGTTTAAAGGGGTTTCCTTTGATTTTCGGAGGGTTTTCTCCTTAGTTAGGGTAGTTAGAGGGGTTTCCTCTGCTTTAGATGATTTAGGGCACTCATTGGTAGCCTTTGATTCATCTGTTTGGATGTGGTCGTACCACATTTTGAAAGGATAGCCATTTATGATGACTGTTTGAGTTGAATAATCGATTTGAGCATTAGTTGACTCTAAATAATTTCTTCCTAATAGCAAATCATATTTTTCAGAAAAGTTATGAATATAGAAGGTTTGCTTGTTAGGGCAAAGTTTGCTTGGATGAAATGAAACATTTTGGTTCAAAACTATGATGCCATTTATAGTATGGACTTTTACTTTGGAGGTTTTAATAGGAAAGTTAAAGAAGTTTTGCTTCATGATGTTAATAGCCGAACCGGTGTCTATTAAACATTTGAGGGTGATGTTATTTAATTTAATTTTTAAGAACGGGCATCCTCTTCCTCTGAGTCGCTTTCCGACTCCGAGGCTGGTTGAAGAAAATTTTCACCTGTGTCCATTTTATACTGGCCACTGGTGCTTTCTCTTGCCGTTTGACTGGAGGGTTTGGTGCACTATTATTTTGCTGTTGATGATTTAAGGGGTTCTGGGCTCTACCATGGCTTAATTTCTGTTTGAACTCATTCATAACTTGCGAATAAGCTTCAGCAGGCTTAGAATGGGTGTTTTGGTTTGATTTGCCTGCATTATGCATGGCATTGTTTGAGAAATTTTGATAATTTCTCTTATTCTTTGAATTTTGTGGTGAATTTGTATTTGAGTTAGAATTGTTCTGTGGCTTTGTTTTATCATTGAAGACCGTTTCGTAAACGCCTTCTTGCTGTGCTACCTGTTTAAGTTTGGACACAGTTGTTATATCGTGCCTAGCTAGGGTCATAAACAATCTATCGGGTAATTTCCTCATTATAACGTCTTTGACCGTGTTATTCATGGCATTTGTGTATAATATCGTGTTGCTAACATTGTTTTCTAACATTAACTTATTGGAAATAATAAATGACTTAGTCTCTAGGTCTTCTACGAACTTACGGATACTTCCAGCGAAAGGGGTATTATAAAGGCGGCGAAGTAGTTCCTCACATGGTGTTTGCGTCTTATACTCGCTGATGAGGGCATTCATTAGGTCCGGCCAAGTCCTGGCTCCAGATAATTGCGATACTCTCTGAGCATCTCCTGCCAACTGCATTTCGATTGCGCTGAAGCACACATGTTGTTGCCTGGTGTCCGTCGTTGGGTATAGTTGTAGTATGAATTCAATTCTTCGGATGAAGGCACTGAGCTCCTGGGTGCTGCCACTGAATGTAGGCACTTGTCTTATTTGACCCAAGGCCTGACTCAAGTGTGTTTCCGACAGTAGTTTAACTTGTTCCGTTGACATCGTCATCATTTAATGTTATATTTTTTTGAAGTTTGTTGCAGTGATAGAGTTTTTTGATTTTTTGCACTTTTGTTGTAGTGATAGAGTTAGTGATAGGGTTTTTTGTTTTTACGCTTTTATGGTTCGTTTGCAGTGAGTTGACTCGTATATGTCAACTACCGACTCACGTGGTTCTTTGGCGGATTCTAAGTCTTCGTCGTATTACGATTCGCGTTCACTATAGCGCCGATTCGCGTGGTCTAATCTCTTAAAGGATAAGTCTTGGTCGTACAAGACTCCTTTGTCACTAGATTAGTTTTTTGGAACGAGTCGCACGATTTTTACTTGAGAATCCTACCGGCTGCGCCAATTACGAATTCAGACCGAGGGTTAATTAAAAAAAAACACAAGTTGGTTTTTATAATATTAATTAACACTTTTTATTCAATTCTATCAAAAAGAACTGAAGCCTTTAGATTATCTCGGGGTTGGGATAATATACCTCTAATATCGAAGTTAGGCAGTGCTATCGCTGACGATAGCGTACTCAGTATTGAACTAGCGCTTGGAGGCGCGTTTGAGTTTTTATAGGCAGTTTGGCTTAGCCAAAGAGCGAAGATTTAAGAGAGTTTGAGTTTGTAAACTCTTGTTCTCGTGAGGAGAGAGAGATTCCCGAAAAATAGTGGTAACTGGAGAATCCTGAGACGAGTGCGTGAGAGGCGATTCGGATAATTTGTTTTTATTACTTGGCGTGCCAAGTGGTCGACGCTAAACGATCGAAGATCGAATTCGAGTAGCCTAGGGGACAATTGTTATTGTCTCCGAATTTTTGGGGGACAATTGTTTATGTCGCGGACTTTGGGGGACAATTGTTTATGTCGCCGATTTTATGATATTTGTGAGAACGGACTTTTATGTGAACGACGACCGAGGTTAATCGAAGGGCTTTTGTTCTGTTGTACAATGGTATAGTTTTACATGTTTTATGCTTAGGGTAATTATTCTGTGGTACAGTGGTATAATTTTACATGTTTATGCTTAGAGTAATTGGGGGAGTTTTGTTTACAATTATGTGTGTGGAAGGGGAGTTGTGTTTACAGCTTGAGTTTTGTGTGGTGTAGGTGTAGTGTGGGTGTAGTGTAGAATGGATATGTTATAAGTTAAGACCAAATATGATAAGAACACACCAGAACCCAAATCTCGATCACGACTCCACCACATGCAGTACATCCGCCACGAGCAGACAGTCAGCGAAGTCCTAATAACAACAACAAGCCCAATGCAGCCCAACATGAACCAAGAAATTGCACAACAAACAACAGCTCAGCAAGAACAGGCACATTGACTCCAGCTACGACGGCAGCAGAATGTCTGCACCGGCCAAGTCGTGGGAACGCCAGCGACATCGGACACCATCAGCGACAACGGCGCAGCCACAACGGCAGCGGCAAAGCTACAGCGGCTGCGACGGCTTCGACGGCTTCGACGACATCAGCGACGTCGGCAGAGAATAGGTTTAATTATTAATTGTAAAACTTAGTCCAGTTAGTTCCAAAATTAACACCAATAAAGTCTGACGTGTTCTTTTTCTTAAAAGAAAATTAAAAATATCTTTTAATTGGCGCCCGAGCAGGGACCGGTAAACAGAGCCTTCGTCAAAAGGATCACGCGTAACGTTAAAGTACCTAAAGCAGCTACAAGTTCGCGTCGCAGTGCCTAAAATATAGCCACAGTGAGCACTGACTAATCAACAACTACAAAAAATAAGTAGAAGTGACAAAAAATCGCACAGTGTAAAAGTGCCTTTAAAAAAGAAGCCACAACATCAAGTGCGTCCAGTGAACAAGTGCGAAAGATTCTAAGGTTCAGTTTAACCGGTCTAAGAACTATCGCCGACTCTCCTGTAGTGTCCGTCCGCAGGAGCCTTCGAAGGAACTCAGTGCCACCAAGGGTCCCGAGTCACCCACACCCGAACACCGCTACGTCGCTGCCCAACGTGGGACAAAAAGGATCAAACCCAAGGGGTCATCGAGGGAACGTCGCCGAAAATGTTATTTATCGCGTAAGCTAGAAAAATATGTTTAATAACAAATACTACTATACTAAAAAGAATAATTAAAAAAGGGAAAGAAAAGTAAATTTAATAACAAGAAAAAATTTTAAAACAAGAAAGATAAGAATCTTATGAGAATAATAATCTATTGAAAATAAGTCAAAATAGAATTTAAACAACAATACTTAAAAGAAATATACAATAAGCTTAAATAATTTTAGAAAAAATACATCGATATATAACTCAAACTAAAAATTCAAAAAGAAAAAACAGCCGAAAACCCAAAACATCTATTAGTTGTTGTCCGAAATAAACAAATCCTTAAGCCTTTAACATGTCAAAAGATTGAGAATTGGCAAGTACATTAGCTGCACTTAATATATACCGATAGCGGGGAACAACCCGGGGGAAGGAGGCCTACGGCCACCAGTACACCGGTAGCTAGCCCAGAGCTAAAACAGGTAATTATGTCTCTCATCAAAGAGACATTAGGCGGAACCGAGTTTATTGGGGAACTTTTGAATAAAGGCAGACCATCATAAATGTTAGAAGATGTCCCCTTTATCGGCCCACTACCAGGCGAGTCCGAAAAACTACCAGACCTTACAAAACTAATCAGAGAATTTTCAGGAAACCGCACAGAATTTGGTTCTTGGAAGAAGAATGTATCTAGAAAAATGAGTTTGTAAGAGGGTAGGGAAAACACCAACGCATATTTTTTGATAACGTTGGCGATTAGGAACAAAATCACCGGCGAGGCCGATGCCGTGTTAGAATCCTATAACACCCCTCTGAACTGGAAGGCGATTGCAAAATGCCTAACGGATCAGTTCGCTGACAAACGCGACCTCTAGACCCTAGAGTACCAATTGTTCTCGATGACTCAAGGACGACTGACCATTGCCGAATTCTATCAGGCCGTTTACTACCAATTATCGCTGATCCTTAATCAAATCAGCGTGCAAGAATTAAAACCTGATAGTGTCCATGCCCTGAAACAAAATTATCGAGAAAAGGCCTTAGATACGAGATAAGTCCGTGACTTTTTGTATTTGCCGCGCACCTGCTCTAAATACAACACTGCTCCTGTCAGCAGTTATCGATTAACAGCTGACTGTAAAATTTTGAGAAAGCTGCGTTTTTTGGTTTGCGTTTTATAGGCATTGAAAGCAGACGATCTCGTGAATTTTAACGAAAATGGAAAAAAGTGAATTTCGTGTCAGCATGGCAAAATTTCATAAATTGGGCTACGAACTGCTACCCCATCCAGCATATTCTCCAGATTTAGCCCCCTGTGACTATTTTTTGTTTCCAAACATGAAGAAATGGCTCGGCGGTAAGAGATTCGGGTCATCACAGAAACAAACGACTATTTTGAGGGCCTTGAGAAAACCTATTATTTGGAAGGAATAAAAAAAATTGGAAAAACGCTGGACTAAATGTATAGAGCTAAAAGGAGATTATGTTGAGAAATAAAACGCTTCTTTGACGAAAAAAATATATTTTATTCAAAAAGTCACGGACTTATCAAACGACCCTCGTACTTTCATGGAGACTTTCCCAGACTCTTGGCCATCAAAGAACCCAGAGATCTCGGTCACGCCTTACACTTGTGTGAATTGGTCGACAATCAGGAACAAAGGAACGCGTTCACGCCCAAATTCAGGCAGCATGCACCTCCTGTACCTCCTAGGCAAGCGCAGCCGCCTGCCTTTAACAGGTCCATACCAAGGAGATTGCTTACAGCAGACTCTGCGGGAAATTGGAGAGTTTTCAACCCTAGACTATATTATAGTCCAGCTCCCCAACATACGACAGACCCACGCACTACCGGAAATCCGCAGATCTGGCAAACGGGAGCAGCTGACCAACAGAAACACGGTCAACGACCCCAGTATCCCACGAATCAAAACTATCAGCCAGCACGGCAATTCTATCCGCCTCCGCGTCCAACGGCCCCTAAACCACAACCGAAACCCTTACCAATGGACATCGACGGCTCCATTCGTTCAGGCAACGTCAATTACATGAATAGACCCAATGTTAACGACTTCTCTGGGAAACGACCTGCCCCATTAAACGGACCTCCACCTTAAATCCTTAGGCAGTTTCACATTGCCACGGGGGTTTCAGAAGAGGCATCCGAGGGAGTAGAGGGCGACTTTTACTACCTTGACCCCGAGGAACAGACCTATTTCGCTAGCGCCGATTCCGAGGGAATTACGGGCTTGTATGACCAGCAATCTGAGGAAAACGAACCGGAAAGCGAATCGACTCCCGTCGACGCTTCGGATGTTCATTTTTTAGGTTAAACGGGTCATCTCTGCCATACTTCCAATGCATCATGGAAGATGGCACCAAACTAAATTTTCTCATAGACACCGGATCGAACCAGAACTACATCCAACCAAATCTGGTGCCACACCCAAAAAAGAACGAAGGGAAATTTTTCGCAAATTCAGTGGGAGGACAAACCCCAATAACTCACCATACTTTTCTCACTCTGTTCAATAACAGAGATAGACCCATCAAATTTTTCTTACTGCCTACGCTCAAAACTTTCCACGGCATCCTAGGGAACGACACACTAAAACAACTAAACGCGGTTATTAACGTTAAAAACGATATATTAACATTAAATGGAAACTATAATATCCGAGTGAAACAACTAGTGACTCAATCAGTAAACAACATAAAGCAACAGAATGGAGCATATGTCGAACAGCCAGAAGAATCTTATAAATTCACTCACCCAGAAACATTCGAACTTATTTGCGGACCCAGATGAAAGACTAACTTACACTACCAGAGTAATAGGTGAAATAAGGACATCATCGGATGCACCGGTGTATAGCAAGCACTACCCGTACCCAACTTCTTTAAGGCCCGAGGTAGAAAAGCAGATGGGACAATTGCTACAAGACGGCATAATACGACCTTCACGGTCACCATACAACGCACCCGTATGGATAGTCCCCAAAAAAAGCGACGCGTCCGGAGAAAAGAAGTATAGGATAGTCATTGACTATCGAAAACTTAACTCCGTAACTATTTCGGATAGGTACCCTATCCCTGAGATTGGAGAAATAATCGCACAATTGGGTGACAATAAATATTTCTCCGTTCTAGATCTCAAAAGCGGATTCCACCAGATACCGCTTAAAGAAAAGGACATAGAAAAAACTGCGTTCGCAATCAACGGCGAAAAATTTGAATTCACTCGATTACCTTTCGGCTTAAAGAACTCACCGTCTATTTTCCAGAGAGCATTAGACGATATTCTAAGGGAACACGTAGGAAAAATATGCTACGTGTATATTGACGATATTATCGTCTTTAGTCGGTCCGAAAATGAACATGCCACGCACTTAGATAAGATATTTGCCACATTAGAAAAAGCCAATATGAAAGTGCAGATGGACAAATGTGAATTCTTCAAAGAGGAGGTAAATTTCTTGGGATTCACTATCTCACAAAAAGGCGTCAAAACAAACGCGGATAAAGTAAAAGCAATAGAAAAATTTCCGATCCCCACAACACTAAAAGAACTTAGATCTTTCCTAGGTCTGGCAAGTTACTATAGGCGTTTTATTCGCGACTATGCTAAACTTGCAAAACCACTGACTAACTTATTGAGAGGCGAAAACGGTCGCCTCCCAAAAAATATTTCAAATAAAACAAAGATAGATCTGAACAACGACGCGATAAGCGCATTTGATAAGATAAGAAGAACTTTAGCCTCACAAGACGTCATACTGGCGTACCCAGACTTTAGTAAGGAATTCAATTTAACAACGGACGCCTCAAACTTCGCTATAGGCGCCGTCTTAGCACAAGAATCCCGACCGATCCCTTTCATTTCCCGTACGCTCTCGAAGACCGAAGAAAACTACGCAGCAAATGAGAAAGAAATGCTAGCAATAGTTTGGGCACTTCAGAGCCCACGAATGTACCTTTACGGTACAGCCAAGGTGATAATATACACTGACCACCAACCGTTGACTTTCGCTCTTAGTTCAAAGAACCATAATGGGAAACTTAAAAGATGGAAAAGCTACTTAGAGGAATACAACCACGAGCTAAGATACAAGCCGGGTACCTCTAACGTAGTAGCCGACGCACTTTCCAGAATCCCAATAAACCCCCAAATAAATAGTACAACGGCGACGGTTCATAGCGACGAAAGTTCCTCGCATAATTTGATACCAGTCGAAAATGTCCCCATTAATGTATTCAAAAACCAACTATTTCTCCTGATATCAGAAGAAGAGGAAGAGTCGTTCGAAATTCCCTTTCCTACTTTTCATAGGCACATAATAAAAAAGAAATCATATTCCGAGGAAGATTTGGTGAATATTCTAAAAAAACACCTAGACCCAAAAATCGTGAACGGGATCTTCACACCCGAACACGTAATGGGCAAAATCCAGAATATTTACCCACAGTACTTTAACAATTACAAAACTAGATACACGTAGAAACAAGTCACGGACGTGAGTTCAGAGAGCGAACAGGATAATATCGTAGCTTCCGAACACATGAGGGCGCATAGAAACGCCATTGAAAATAAAATCCAGATACTAAGCAAGTTTTTCTTTCCTGGCCTTCGAAAAAAAACAGTAGCCACGGCAAAAGCATGCGGGACTTGCAAAATAGCCAAATATGACAGACATCCGCATCATGGGGAGATTCAACCAACCCCCATACCGACGTACCCCGGACAAATCATTCATGTAGACATCTACACGACCCAAAAACAGCTAGTACTAACGGCCATAGATAAATTTTCAAAATATGCCCAGATAAAACTATTAAGATCAAAAGCATCGGAAGATATAAAACATCCACTAAGAGAAATTATGATAGCATTCGGTATGCCCAAGCAGATTGTAACAGACAACGAAAAGGCTCTAAATTCAGCAGCTATCAAGTTTCTGCTGCAAGAGCAGCTGCAGGCAAAAGTCTACACGACACCGCCCTATACTTCGACTAGCAATGGGCAAGTCGAAAGATTTCATTCAACTCTAACAGAGATAATGAGATGCCTTAAGCTAGACGAAAGCACACTTGAATTTGAAGAACTACTCTTTAAAGCAGTTGAAGAGTACAATACTTCAGTTCATTCAACAACACAAAAAAACCAATAGACTTATTTTTCGGAAACCAATTAAGCGCAAACCCCCAAGAACTTCAAGATGTTAGGTAGGGGAAACAGTTTATGTGAAAATAGATAAAAGGTTAGGGTCAAAACTAACACCGAGATACAGAAAAGAAATAGTCCAAGAGGATAGGAACACCACCATAAAAACACATTCAGGGAGAATAGTACTCAAAAATAATATTAAGAAATAACATTCATTCGCAGGTTACTCTTATTGCCAACATGTTTCGGACGGGTTACCATACTAGAATTGAAGAATACGAATCCGCGTTCGGTGACATATCGAACAGATTAAATGAAATTAATAAAACGCACCCACTTCTCCCTTTCTTAAAATTCGAACTTATGAAGTCGGAATCAGACTTAAGAAAACTTAAACCTTTTAAAAAACAAAAAAGGGCAATAGATGCTTTGGGAACGGCGTGGAAATGGTTGGCCGGATCACCGGACCACCATGACAAAGAAATAATAATCAATAAAATAAACGAACAGCTCGAGAACAAAATAAACAGTTAATAATAAATAAAGTACTAAATGATAGAATTAAACAGTTAAGCTTAATAACCAACAATATAATTAAGACCACGTCAGAAAATAAAAATTTTATAGACGAAAAAATCTCTCTGTTGCAATATAAATTACACATACTTAAAGAAGAACTTAATAACCTAGTCCATGCAATAGATTGGGCAAAAACAGATACCATAAATTCCATTATATTATCAGAATATGAAACTGAACAAATCGAAAACCTATTCAATAAAGAGATTGTTTTCATGAACCTAGAAGAACTGCTAGAATTTTCCAAAATAAAAATAGCCACCAACGGCAAAAACCTATTGTACATTATTAGCATACCTTTAATTTCTAACGAAACCTGTACACATACAATTTTAAAACCAATAAAAAAGGGTAAAATAATTTACGAGATAAAATACACTAAAATCATCCAATGTAACCAAATATATTACGGCCTTAAAGGAAATTGTGAAACCCATAACGATAAGTTAATTTGTAATAAAATAAACCTAGTAGACCTAAGCAACGACACGTCTATCACATCGCTACTAAGAAGTCGAACACCTAACTGCAAAATCATCAATAGCCAACACGTAGCGGACCACGAGGAAATCCTGACCGGCACCATTCTCCTGAATGACTTCAGAGGGACCGTACTCATCGACAGGGAGGAGACAACCTTGGAAGGAACGTTCCTAGTCCAATCCCAGAACTCTACAATCGTCATAGCAAATGACGTGTATGAGACAAAGATGATGACGTACGCCGAGGCTGCACCCCCAGTTCTTCAACTCCAAGCACGAGAGAGCAAGGTGAAAGAAGTTCTTTCGCTACAAATGCTAAAGGAATTGAATATCAACAATACCAGGGAGCTTGAGATGATAAGAGACGACAGCACCAAGACAGCAACAATCAACGTCTCGGTGACAGGGACTCTGCTTTTGGCACTCATCGCGGCAATCGGCTGGATAGCAAAACAAAAGCTATCTCATAGGGGCCACCAGCTAAATAAGGAAGTCGAAACACCAGGAACAAAACCAAAGACACCTACTGGACCAACCCAGAAACGCCTATACATCGCATGCGAGGACGTCTGCGTCTAAAGGGGGAGGAGTTAAGACCAAATATGATAAGAACACACAGGAACCCAAATCTCGACCACGACTCCACCACATGCAGTACATCCGCCACGAGCAGACAGTCAGCGAAGTCCCAATAACAACAACAAGCCCAATGCAGCCCAACATGAACCAAGAAATTGCACAACAAACAACAGCTCAGCAAGAACAGGCACATTGACTCCAGCTACGACGGCAGCAGAATGTCTGCACCGGCCAAGTCGTGGGAACGCCAACGACATCGGACACCATCAGCGACAACGGCGCAGCCACAACGGCAGCGGCAAAGCTACAGCGGCAGCGACGGCTTCGACGACATCAGCGACGTCGGCAGAGAATAGGTTTAATTATTAATTGTAAAACTTAGTCCAGTTAGTTCCAAAATTAACACCAATAAAGTCTGACGTGTTCTTTTTCTTAAAAGAAAATTAAAAATATCTTTTAATTTATATGTCAGAGCTTTAAGGTTTATCTTGATTATGCAGCGAGTCCCTGATATTTCTCTTTATATTTCTCGTTATTTTTCTGGCGTTGCGTGTGCACGTTTTTGCTTGGTCAACTTTCGATTGTCCCGCACCGCAACTTTACCAGGGCCACACTCGATCTCAATGTATATCGAGACCTCACAATCAAATACAACCCGTCCTATCGATAAGTCAAGTACAACCCGTCCTTTGTATACGTTTCTTAAGCAGTTGACTATCGATAAGGCGCCCATTTCGAAATAATATTAATTTCTCCGACACGGCCATTCTGATAAATTACACGCCCTCGTGTATGGCCTACGCTTTGCAGGAAATCTGAAATTCTTACACTCCATATAAACTTCAGCTTTAATTTTAATATGACAATCATCTTACGCCATAACAATTTTTCATTAACATAGTCTTTAGTTTACATTATTCATCTACGTACTTCATTATTTACTTTAACAACATAAATCCCTCTTCAAATAATTCTTTTACTTTTTCATAATTCAACAAATTAAACAATTATTCTTTGAATTCCTTTCATTACTTTTCTTTGATATTGTTTTCTTATTTTGTCTTTTCCTTTATCTCGTCTTTATTCATTCTCTTTTTCATCTTTTTTTTCTTTCAAATAACAACATTGTCAAAATACCACTCTAGGGTCAGGTACCGCCACGTAGCCATCGATAACTGTGTACTTCCATACACCTTCCGCCATTCTACTGTCTATTTCAACAGCTTCCATTACTGTCTCTTTCAAAACCTTCCATTACTGTCTCTTTCAACAGCTTCCATTACTGTCTCTTTCAACAGCTTCCATTACTGTCTATTTCAACAGCTTCACTACTGTCTCTTTCAACAGCTTCACTACTGTCTATTTCAACAGTTTCACTACTGTCTCTTTCAACAGTTTCATCTGGCGGGCTAACATCGATCTCCAGCTCGCTTGGCACCTGCCCATCTGGCAATCTTCTTAATCTTTCATGCGCATACTTATACGAGTATCTTCTATTACTTTTCATACTCCTTAAAGTATATCTATCGTTCTCTAATACCTCAGTAATCTCAAATGGACCTCTATATTTAGCATCTAATTTAGTCTGGTTTCTCTCACTATTATTAAGCAACACCAAATCTCCAACACTAAATTTAACTATTTTTGCTCTGCTCTTATCAAATATTTCTTTTTCATACTTTCCTGATTTTTCTATGTTCTCTAAAGCTTGAGTTCTTATCTTAGTCAGATCTATTTCGGCTTCTGAATCATGAATGGGAACAAGGCCTAAGGGACTAGCAACTTTTCCCATTAACAACTCTAAAGGACTCGCTTTGGTTGTCTTATTGACAGTACAATTAATAGCTAACTGCACGTCACCCTATGCCTCTTGCCACGATCGAGAACTTGCTTCAACAGCTGTTAATAAATTCTTCAGGGTACTCATAACCCTCTCAACCTGGCCATTACCTCGGCTTGTTCCAGTTGCTATCAAATGTAGTTTTATCTTTTGTGAAGAGCAAAATTCAACGAACTTAGCACCTGTGAGACTTCTTCCCTGATCAGCCAAAATTCGAATAGGTACTCCGAACAAGGAAATTGATGATTTCAACGCCATTACACAAGTCTCTGCACTTAACGAGTAAGTGTGATAGAGATAAACATACTTGGTAAATGCATCAATCTGTACAATTACATATTCCTTCCGGTCACTTTTACCACTAAGCTTGCCTGTTATGTCTATGTGAATAGTATGCCATGGAATGCTTACTTTGGGAATAGGATGTAACTCCATTTGTATTTTTCCAGAAGATGATTTGGAAACTCTGCATGTTATGCAATTTTCAACAAATCTTCGAACGTATTTGGCCATGCCGTCAAACCAATAGTAATCATATACTTTATCAAGCGTTTTCTCCCAGCCCAAGTGCATTATGGATTCATGTACCTGATTGATAACAGACCATGTAAATCCTCGAGGCACTACTGGCAAACAAAGGGTCTTGCTATTTCTCTGTATGATTCTATACAAAACTCCAGCTCTCAAATCATATGTCTTCGACAACTCTAATGGAAATTCATCATTGCTCAACTTAGAAGTGATCTCTACAATATCTTGATCTTTCTGTTGCTCTGCACGAATCCAATCCTCAGATATCTCGGTTAATTCGATTCGCTTTTCAACAATCTTTGCATATTCAGGGGAGTTTTTTGGAGGATGTAGATTTCTGGAAAAGAAATCGGCGTGAGCCATCCGCTTACCTTCTCTGTACTGTATATCAAAATCAAATGACTGTAGATAAGCCCACCAGCGATAAACTCTAGGCATCAACTCAATCTTATTTCGTGATGATTTTAACGAATTACAGTCAGTGAATATAACAAACTTTCTGCCATGTAAGTAGTGACGGAAATGCTTAACAGCATTTACCACAGCAAGAGTTTCTAACTCATATGAGGTATATTTAGATTCGCATAAACTTGTTGTCTTGCTATAGTATTCCACTACATACGGTTTATTTTCAATTCTATGTAATAGTATAGCACCATATCCAATTGCACTTGCATCGGTGTGCAATTCTATCGGATACTGTGGGTCAAATATTATCAAAACTGGATTATTAGTAAGAATGTGAATAATTTTTCGACGAATCTCCTCATGTTCTATGTTCCACTCAAACTTATTTTTCTCTGACGTGAGAAAATATAAAGGCTTCATTAGCTGTGAAAATCCAGGAACAAACTGTCGGAAGTACGATGCTAACCCTATGAACTGTCTCAAAGTTGTTACTGACCTAGGGGGTGGGAAGGCACTCAAAGATTCTACTTTGCGTGTACTTGGACTTATCTCACCCGCCCGTACTTCAAACCCTAAATATTGAACAGAAGTCCTAAGAAAGGAGCATTTTTCGATATTGAATGAAAATCCCGCCTTTGATAAAATATCCAAAACAATTTTTAATCTTTCAAGTGCCGATTCTTTGGTTGAAGCTAGAATCATTATGTCATCCATATACACAATGACGTACGAATAAGCGATCTCACCTAATGCCTTTAGGACTGCTCTTTGAAATACTGACGGTGCATTCTTAAGCCCAAATGGCATCGACAGAAACTCATATTGTCCGTCAGGAGTGACGAATGCCGTATATTCGACAGAGTTCGGATGCATAGGAACTTGATAATATCCACTCGCCATGTCCAAGCAAGTAAAGAACTTTGCACCGCACAATCTAGCTATCTGGTCAGGACTTGCAAACGGGGAGTTACTCGGTCTGATAACATTGCATTCTAATAACTCTTGAACTTTGTTTCTAACTACCTCTCTCTCGCTGGGACTCAATCGATATGGTCTTCTCTGTACCGTTTTAGTCTGATCAATCAATCGAATTACCATTTCACCAGAGTTGGCACGCGTCTGAGGCGTTCCCTTTATGAAAGAATCTGAGTAAGATTTTAACAATGTTATTATTTCGTTTTTGTCTTCACCATATGCATTGCGTTCTAATAACTCAAACGAGTTGTTTATAAATTTAGAGCAATTATTTACAGTTTTTGCTGAACTCTTAATTATTTCTACTCCTTTACAAGACACTACTGCAGCGTATCCCTGAGCTAGCACTTCTCGTCCTAGTACAATATTGTTTGACATACAGTTATCTGGTACTTCATGAAATATTACATTTAATGTGTTTCCATTAATAAGAATGTTATTATCAATTTGCATTGTACTACAAACATTGGCATTTCCAATGCCTTTCAGGCTTACTACATTATTGATTTTTTTACCGCTTAGCTTGTTTGAAAAACTCTCTTTAACCAAAGAGCACTCCGCTCCAGAATCAAAAATAATTGGAAAGCTCTCACCTCGTATCAGCATACTTGTCTTTGGTTCATCCACCACGCACAACTCAGCTCTCTTTTCGTTCCGCAATCCTGCTCCACCACTTGCCACATTTTTCGGGCATTGTGAGGCTATATGACCTTGCTTCTGGCAACGGTAGCAAGTTATACTGCCTTTCGGATGTTGTTGAAATGATTGGCTTCCTCGGTGATCTTGTCTCTGCATACCAGTGCTCTGCTTCCTGTTTCGGCAGTCAATCATTTTGTGCCCCATCTTGCCACAAAGATGGCATTTCAGTGACGCAAACTTAGCTCGCTTTGCTCCAGGCTCCTCATTTCCAAGATGATGAGTGCGCTTGTCAAAAGCGAAGACCTGCAACTCAGTCTGTAGGTCGCGTCTATTTTTTATCTCTGCTGTGTAAGCAATTCTTTGCAATCGGCGATCCAAGTTGGCCATATGTCCCAAAACCACCGACACAGCAATCCTCTCGGTATCCAAGCTCTTCCACTTGCTAACGAGTGAAGTCACCATTCGACTAGCATATACCGCAAGGCATTCACTGTTGTTGGGGCGACTATTTAAAAGCTGCAAAAACATGGCGGCTAACGTTTTGGTATTAGCGTAGCGTTGTTGAAATAACTGTTTAAATTCCAGCCACGTCATGCCTGCATAGCACACTTCAGAAAGCCATTGGGATGTGCTTCCTTCCAGCGACTTAGTTAATGCCAATATTAAAGCACTACCTTCCAGTGGTTTTTCATCAAAAATAATGTCAACTGTACCACACCATTGAGTAGCGTCAGCGCCTGTTATGTCGGCGTTAAATTTTGGCAACGTGACGACGCCATTTTGTAACGGTACTTGTACCGACGCTTGTAGAGTTTTTGCCAACTCCAGGAAACTTTGACTTTGGTGTTCCATCAAGATGCGCAGTTGTTCTTCCATGATTAGTAGACGAAAATACTATCCCACTTCTGATGTCAGAGCTTTAAGGTTTATCTTGATTATGCAGCGAGTCCCTGATATTTCTCTTTATATTTCTCGTTATTTCTCTCCTGTTGCGTGTGCACGTTTTTGCTTGGTCAACTTTCGATTGTCCCGCACCGCAACTTTACCAGGGCCACACTCGATCTCAATGTATATCGAGACCTCACAATCAAATACAACCCGTCCTATCGATAAGTCAAGTACAACCCGTCCTTTGTATACGTTTCTTAAGCAGTTGACTATCGATAAGGCGCCCATTTCGAAATAATATTAATTTCTCCGACATATATATAGGGTCCCTATGACAGTATTTATCCGAATGAATCTCGAAGCTATCTTGTACACTATCTCCTTAAAGTACAAGTCGTACGACTTCGAGATTCATATATATATATATATGTTATGCGATTAAGATGGTGTATCGTACGACTTGTACTTTAAGGAGATAGTGTACAAGATAGCTTCGAGATTCATTCGGATAAATACTGTCATAGGGACCCTTGAGACGGCTAGCTGATGTCGGATGGGGAGGTTCGGCGACTATAAACCGAAAAATGAAGTTTAATTGACGAAAATCGCAGTGTTTTTATAAATTACAATATTATTTAGTCCCTGTGCCGTGTTATTAAAGATATAAAGGTGCTGAAAAGTTCTGCCTTACATAAGTAATGAGAGAAGTATTAAAATAAATAAAAAGACACAGAGGGTGATGGCTGGTTATGATCAAAGAAACCTATATTATTGTCGAGACTGCTAGATGTAATCGCAGCTCGTTCTATACCCACCCTACCTAGATTCCATAAGATGTTGTTAAGGGAATCCCAAATTTAAAGTTAATCTCATCATATATTTACACTATTTCGCCTCAAGGAAAACTTCGTTTAGTTTAGGTACACATTAGAAATTCAAATTTATTCATGAAAAAAATAGAAAGAGTATGTAGCTATTAAGCTGTAGAATATAAAAATAATTCATGTTTGTGTCCATTTTTCAACTTAAATTATTAACAAAATTTATCATAATTAAATTTTTATGTTGTTTAAGGTTTTGTTTTATGTTTGGTTTCTGTTCCCTTAATTTCTAATCTTTAAACTAATTTTTAACTATATACATTTTTATGCTAAGTCATTCATTTTATTTTCTTTTTTGTTGCTAATTTGTTTAACTATATGTGTTGTTAAAAAGTATGTTTAATTTTAATTTTTTTTTCATTATAGTTAGCTTTTGTATTGTAATTTTAATATGGCTTTGAAATAACTTTAGGATTTTGTAAGAATATTTAATAAGAAATGCGTATGCATATTAAGCAGTTAGCATTGCATATAGGTAGTTGCAAGTTGTATATTTGTGTGCAGGGATATATTTTATATACATAATGTGGTGAATATATGTACAAAAATTTTTAGAACTTACCCCCAATCCATCCTTTGGGCCCAAATGATGTGGAGTTGTTGTTGCATTTTTGCTGTTAAAGAGTTTTTAAGTTGCACATATACACATTATAAAATATATCAGAGCTGCACACACATGACTAATATTTAAAGATATAATTCAACACATCAAGCCAAGTAAAGGTGACAGGTTATATAAACACACTTTTTTATCAACACAGGTCAAAAAGGTGTTATTAGAAATTGAACAAGCGAAAAGCAAAAACAGAAATAATATTTAGGTTAATTTTACATTTGTAAAGATTTTAGCTTAGCTAACTATTGTTTTCTATTGAATTTTAATTATTAACTTTAATATTTTTAATCAGTGTTGGTGAACGAAGCAAAAGAGTGGACTATAATTATCTTTTTTCTAGGTTGCACACTTTATTTCTTTATGTGTCCATACAATGTTGGGGAGTTCTTTCTCGCGTAGCTTTTTTCTTAACATCTTCACAAAATACTGACTTTATCTAGTATTCACAGATTTCGGTAACAAACTTATCGATATCAATTATATTCTAAAGCAGAAGCAGAGTTGCATTGCTCTGTTAACAAAACATGTTTCTAGGAAGTTCAACATAACAATTTAAATTCAATAAGTAAACGCTCTTATTTCTAACCATACCGGCCTTCCTAAACTCCGCGTTCAGTCAATTGGGAGCGGTGCAATCTTTGTAATAGACCGCTTATATATTCCATGTGCCGTCTTTATCGTGACAACTCTGATCTTGTGGTCGGTTCCTGGATGAACCTCAATGATGCGCCCCAGTAGCCATTTGGATGGAGGTAGATTGGGCTCCTTGAGAACCACAAGTGTATCCACGCATAGATTGGGGGTTTTCAAGTGCTCGTCAAATACTCCATATGCCAGCGCTTCCAGAATCCTTGTACCATAGCCTGAAGCTGAGTCCAACGCTGTAATTTGTTAATGTTTGTGTTCAAAAGTTTGCTGGTGTCAGTGGATCAAGGCTGTCATCACCAGATTGTGACAATGGCCGTGAATTCAGAAGAGCTTCGATTTGTGTCAATACAGTACACAACTCTTCTTCGGCGCAAATGAAGTTTAGTTGAACGCACGCCCGATTCCCACAACCCACCAAAATGTGGTGCGGACGGGGGAATGAAATGCAAAGTGAGTCCTTCCGTAGCAAAGAAGTTAGCTAGGTGCTCATCCTTAGCATGTGCTGTAGCTACTTCTCGCATAGTATTCAGCTCCCGTGTGGCTCCGTGAATTGTAGTTCCGTTGTCGGAGTAAAGATCCGTAGGAGTCTTCCTTCGTGCACAAAAGCGTTTGAACGCGGCTATAAATGCATTCGTAGTCAGATCGCTGACTACCTCAATATGGATGGCCTTAGTTGCCAGACACACAAAGATGGCAAACCATGCCTTGCCAATCCTCGGAGTTCGACTCGAGACCAGTGTTTTGAAAACATGGACTTTGATGAACTCTAGGTACATGTAGATCTGCCAGTACCTGTTGCAACGAAAGACCTCTTTCCGGATTAAGTTACATGCTCCCAATATCCAAAATTTTTGTCGAACGATATGGAAAGTAGCCTCCACACCGGAATGAAGATGTGAAAATAACGAATTAATAGCGATGCAATTGCCGAAGACTTAGCTACGAGAATGGGATGTGTTGCATTGAAGTACAGTTCGGATTTCACAATGCGTCCTCCAATTCGCAGTTATCCAATTGGGTCACAAAATGGTGCGAGCTTTATTAAATTCGATTTTGTTTGTAGAAGGTTGCTTTTCGAGAGTACTTCATAGTCCTGAGTAAACTCAGTACGTTGCATATGCAGCAAAAGTCTGTTGCGAGCATAATGTAATTCAGTTGCCGTCAAGAATCTGCCTCGTGTCCAATCCTGACATGGATACTTCAAATTGTCGCCGTCGTCTAATTTACAAAGTTTTCGTTTGCGGCAATGCTGGTGCAAGAATCGAAAGACACAGAAAGTAACCCGCAGGAGATGGCTCCATGATGACAGCTTGTTGCTCAACAGATTGAGCACGTCTATATTCAATTCAGGATTTTGTGCTATAACAAGGGTTTGTTGTGGTTTTTCTTCCACTGCAGCGAGGGGAAGCACGTCGAATTCAGATCCTCTTCTTGCAGATGGCCATTCTGGACGAGGTTGTGAGAGCCATGGTGGACCTGTCCACCATAAACTGTGTTCAAGTAGCTGGGAAGGCAGTAATCCTCGCGATGCACAATCAGCTGGATTGTCTTCTGATCTTACATGATGCCAACAGCTTCTTGGATAATCCTGTAAGATTTCTGCTGTCCTGTTGCACACGTATGTATTCCATTTACGCGGTGGTGCTGATAACCAATGCAGTACAATTTCCGAATCGCACCAGCAGTCGATGCTAGCGGCTGGAATGGTCAAAGAGTCCTTGATGAGCGTTAATAGCTTCGATAATAGATATGCAGCATTTAGTTCGAGTCAAGGTATTGAAATAGGTTTGATCGGGGCAACCCGAGTTTTGGCAGCGATCAAAGTAACCACGATTTCAGTTTCCATTGCGACACGACTGAAACAACAGCCCCAAATGCTTGCGATGAAGCATCTGCGTATCCATGTAATTCAATAGCGTGTGCTGACCTAGCAATGTGCCGAGGTATCCGACACTTCGATAATAAATCGAGTTCATTTGCCAAAATAAGCCAACGCCGTAATATAGTTCCGGTGAGTACATCCTCCCAGCCGAGGGAAGTCAGCCAACATTCTTGGAAGAGTATTTTCAGCATAACAGTTGTTGGTGCCACAAATTCCAACGGATCGTAGATCTTTGACAGTTCAGACAAAAGGGTGTGCTTAGTTGCCTCGCGATCAGTGTTAAAAGTATTAAGCTTTAAGCCAACCTCATCGGATTTTGGACTCCACAGCAATCCCAATATTTTGACCAAGTGAGATACAGACTGGTCTTCATCCGCAATCGGCTTGTATTCACAGTCTTGCAAAGGTAACATTCTCATAAGCTCTTCACAATTAGAGCTCCACTTCCTAAGATTGAATTTCGCTTTGGCTAGCAAGCAAACAAGTTCGTCCTTTAGTTTGAGTAGACCCTCTAGAGAATCGGCTCCCGAAGATATATCGTCTACATACGTATCGTGTAATAGAGCGTGCGCAGCCAAGGGATGTTCCTGTCAATAATCTTCACCGAGTTTCTTTAGTACTCTTACCGGTGCTAATCCATATGTGACCGTTAACAAACGATAGTGTCCAAGAGGAGATCTTTCGTCTTCACGCCACACTATGCGTTGGAAATCCGTATGTGACTTTGACACTTTAATGCCTCAAAACATCTTCTCTATATCAGCACACACTATGTAGTAATGTTGCCGAAATCTTTTGCAAACTCAAAACAGGTCTCGTTGAATTGGTGGACCGATGTGTAACCGATCGTTGAGAAGCCTGTGTCATCCTTAACCGAGCCGTCGAAGACCACTCCGCACTTGGTAGTCGTGCTTTCTGGTTTCATGACAGCATGGTGAGCCAGGTAAACGTACTTGTCAAGACTCTTGTTTTCCTGGTCCAAATGAATCTGTTCCATGTGTCCCCGTTCAAAATTATTCTTCATAAAATCAATATACTGGTTGCGCAGATCTGGATAACGCCTAAACTTGCCTTCTTGTGATGCAAATCGGTTAATTGCCTGTGTCAACATTGAATTATGAATAGGTGGCGCATCAGCCTTGAAGGGGTACTCCACTATGTACACACCCTCGCTATTGCGTTTATGAGAGGCCACAAAATGCTTTTCGGTTGGGTCACATGCATCGATCGTCGATTTGCTTGGATTAATGTTGTCTATTTCCATAAATGATCGAACCAATGAATCCAAATCCAATTGAGCATGCAGTGCTTGATGAGTCATCGTCGTGTCCTGGACGTTGTCACAAGAGTCGACAACGACCCAACCAAAAAGGGTGTTAAGTGTTTGAAGGCCATTGTTTCCTATGGGGATTCGGTCGCCTGTGTAAATGCTCCATAATTGATCAGAGCCAATAATAACGTCAATCTGACCAGGTGTATGAAAAGTCGGGTCTGCCAATGCCAATCCTGCAAGGGCATCCCAAGTACTTGTGTTGACCTCATGAGAAGGAACAGATGATGTTAATGAATTCATAATAAAGGTGGTGATATGAACAGCATCATTAGTTATACGAGATCGTAGATGCAACTTGGTGCATCCTCGAGTGGTACCTGCGTGATTGGCTGAGAGCCCAACCACCGAGATACGGGCCTGTGATCGACTTGCTCCGACGCGTTGCACACATGCTTCGCTGGCTAACGTTATAGTAGATCCATAATCCAAAAGTTGTAAGTTTACCCCACTTGTTGATCACATGTGCAAGTATTGTTGGCATTAATGTCTGCGCTCGCTGCAGAAGCATCGTACCTGCCGAGAAATGTGACATATCGGCAGTGGTCTGTTGTGTATCCGTTGGAGTGCTTGTAGTAGTTGGTCGAAGATCCAGTTCCACTTGCGGCGTATAGTGAACAAGCGTATGATGCATGCCTTGACAGTGGCGACACCGATATTTGGGAGTACATTGTTTTGCTGTATGGTTCTGAGCTAAGCAATTGAAAGAAAGCTTGTTGTCCCTTATAACATAAATGACCTTCGTGTCAGCAGTTCCATGGCCTTAAATTGAGCACAAGATGAGATTGTGTGAGATTGCTTGCATACTACACAAAACTTTCCACTGGTGTTCTGGTCTCAGTTTGCTAGATGCACAGTTTCTGTACGCTTTCCCGATGTGTGGCGAACAGGTTGGCATGATTCCAATGCGTCGCAACGGTTAAATATGAATTTCAAAAAAGTGTCGATGCTCACATTGTTTTCGGTAGACTCTTCGCGCTCTGCCCACGATTGTCTTGTATCCATGTCCAGTTTGTTTTGCAAAATATTGATGGCCCATAGGTCACGCTCATTGCAATTGAGAGCTTTCAGTCTTCGGATTGCTTCATCTGCTCCTTCGGCAAGTTTCCGAAGAGAAGCAGCACCAGATCCAGACACACTCGGCATAGATAAGAAACTATTAACAAATGATCGGGCAATTAATTGTTTCTTGTCATATCTTGTAACCAATCGTTCCCATGGTCCTGTACAGAGGAGCTCTGTCACTGCAATGTGTTTTACCAAGTTATGTGCGTCTCCGGCCACGTTTCGAACTATTCATAGGCGATTACTCAAGCATACTGTCCTGCGTTTTCTAACAGCCTATACGAAACCTCGAACCACACTCGGCGGCAACGTCGCGACGCATCGCCGTGCAACTTAACAGGCGACGCGGCGTTGTCGCCCCGCTCCAACGGTACTTGCAGAAAAACGACGGACACCACGTGCAACTAAACAGGCGACGCGGCGTTGTCGCTCCGCTCCAACGGTACTTGCAGAAAGACGACGGACAATCACAATACAAAGACGCAAAACATAATATTATGAAATAATTCGAGGTCATGCGTAATGTTCTACTACTACTACTACTATTACTCCGACATATATGTATATGACACTGCACTGCACTGTACTGTATCACGCAATGAGAAGTGTGTGTGTGTGTGTTGTGAGATTTGCTTTTAACAAACGTGAAATTGTCACTATATGTTTAATTGTTTTTATCACTGTTTTTAATTTAATTTTAATTTTTTTTTTTTATTTGTTCACTTTGCTTGTGTGTGTGTTTCATAAACAAAAAAATTTGTATGCTTGTGCATATAAGTGTTTGAGTGTGTTTGCAGGTTTGAATGTATTTGCAGGTTTGAATGTGTTTGCAAGTTTGTATGTGTCTGCAGGTTTGAATGTGTTTGCAGGTTTGTATGTGTATTTTTCACTAGTTTGGTATTTGTTTTTGTCCTTATTTAATGCACTATAACCCCGGGCACTAATCCTCTATGTATGTGTGTAGAACTTGCATGATGAGAGTTTAAAGATGCGTGGCCTGCTATCATTCACAAAGTCGTAGGTATATAGAATTTAGTTCCGCATAAGGGACACAACGATTGATACAATCTACGTTGCTGAGTAGGGTCTCCTAAGGTTATGTATGTATATATATGTGGATCGTGCAACGCTTGCAGCGCGCAGCTTGCAGCGAGGGCGTCTCACGAAGATATATATATTTAACGCGCCACTCTTGCAGTGCGCAGCTTGCAGCGTGAGCGTATGTCAAAAAGTCTCTACGACTAATAGGTCAGGATCATATATAATTTCCGGCTGATAGGCCGAGGTGCACAAGCCGTACTCAACCACGTGGGGTCTTGGGTCAGTGGCTGTGATTATAGGCGATCAGAGAGACGCTAGGAGTGCTTCGCAGGTTATTTGAACCGATGCCTAAAGAAAACACGGAAATTATTAGGGCTTGCCCAGAAATTTATTATGTGCTGTTGACAAGGTACTTACTCTGTAATAAAACAGCAATAATTAATAATTTTCCGTATGTGATGGCTTATAAAAATCTCAATTATATTTTTGACAATTGTTTGCGCAGGTCAGTTCGGTTTGGGTAACGCAATAGAAAAGAGATGGACTACGCGCTTTCGCTGTGTTTCAAAGCTCACTTTTCGATTGGTAGTATTGATCGATAATTTGTTGCTAGAGAACTAGATTAGTCACAGGCGATTACCAACACTTATCTCGATATATAACCGATAAGCCAGGGATGTACACTACAAATGTTAATTTAAAAAAAAAATTGAGCGGAATACTTGCTGTCCGATTAGAAGTGTGGCCCGCAAAACCATGCAAAACATTATGTTGGGCGTATGCTCAAAAACAAACTACGAAAAACAAAATTTTTTATGAAATAAACAAATATTAAAAAAAAATAATAATACAAAATATGAGTAAATACGTATAATAGTGATAATATAAAAATGAATTGGTTGGGATCCAACGATAATCAGATCAAAGACGACATGGCCTATGTGGTCAATAATGTCAAAATAATAGATCACACAGATGACTGACTCTGTATGAAATTTTTTGACGGCTTATGAATCTGTTATTGCATTTGTTGCATGAAGTTCTTATATAATTTTAAATAGTTTTACTCTATTTCGTTTATTTAAATTACACTTTTTTACTTAATGCGTCATTCGCACACCAGCGCTTCTCTTATTGAATGTCGATCGTCGATAACAATTGCCTTAACTCCTATTCTATCGTTCTAATTACACGATGATTCCAAAAACAACATATAACAACTATCGGAACTTCTTAACTTGTCTTTAAACATCGATTAATCGTTAACTCCGATAAAGCTTACTTACGTATATAATAAAAATACAATAATATAGATATAATGCTACAGCTCGGCCATTCTGACAATTAAGATCGTCCTCGATCTATATGATATTCAAATATTTACATAGTAATGGTAAATTAAATTGTTTGTTAATATTTACATATGTATTTACAAATCTTAATAGTAGGAATGTTTAAAATGTTAGTCTAATGGGGAGTAATTTTTACACTGAATACGCCAGTCTGCCCAATTTCGTAATCGAGAAGCTTCTATAAGGTAATTGCGTAATTTGCCCATTTTCAACATCTTCTAAAACGTATCGGTCATTAGGTATAACTTTTTTTATGCAATATGGGCGTTTATATTTGGGGAGAAATTTTTTATTTGTTTATATTTGGGGAGAAATTTTTTATTTGTGCCTATCGTGGTATCAATGTTTCTCATAACTACAAAGTCGCCTACTGAAAATGTCTCATGATTCTTATGATCCTTTTGATAGTACTCTGAACTTTTCCTCTGCTTATTTTCAATATTCTCAGAAGCTTTTTTGCGACAATTATCAAGATCACGGCTTTTATTTAAATTGATTATATTTTCTAAATATTCAGTCTGAGCATCAACGTCACTTCCTCTTTGTTGTATTCCGAAAAGCAGAACTGATGGAATTTCTCCAGTACTGGAGTGTACTGAGTTATTAATAGCGAATTCAGCTTTATTTAATAATTTACACCAATCTGAATGTTGCACTGGCTCTGTGATTTTAGCTAACATGGTCTTAAGTGTTCTATTACACGTTCAACTTGTCCATTCGCTTGAGGTGATGCGGTCGCTACTCTGACATGTTCAATATTATTTTCTAAAAGGAATTCACTAAATTCTGAAGATGTGAAGCAGGATCCTCTATCACTGATGATTCTACGAGGTCGGCTATAGTTTTCAAAATACTTTGTCAAACACATACACGCTTTCTTTGTGCTTGTAGTGTTAGCTGAAAATAGCTTTACGAATTTAGTGAAACTATCAATAACAACTAAAATATGCTTCTTATTAGAAATAATTGAAGGGAGGGGTCCAAAATCTTCGGGAACATATAAAAGTTCCATATCTTTTAACTGTCTATAAACAATACCATCATCAAGTATAAAATCTTTCACGGGTCCATTTTCTAATTTTTCTTTTAATTTTACTATTTTCTCATCTCTATTTTGTGTAATCTGAAGTTGAAAACTAATATCACCACTGTCAATCACTGCAACTAAATGGTTTCTTTGTTCATCTTCATCTATTGTCACTATTGGCTCATATTTAAATTCTTCACTCAATGATCTAGTATAGCGACTAAGGGCATCAACATGTGTCATATATTTGCCACTTCTATGTTCAATGGTATAGTTGTAGTTCTCTAGTTGTAAGGCCCATCGAGCTGTCCTGGCATTTACACTTTTGCGATTTAAAGTCAGAGTCAATGAATTACAATCTGTTATGATTTTAAATGGAATTCCTTCTAAATATATTCTAAATTTGTTGTGATATCTCTTTTCGGCTGCTGTTGTTGTCTGAGAAAAACAACAAACTGGATGGAATTTATTGTCTTCTTGTTTTTGCACTAAAATTCCTCCAAATCCTTCGGCACTTGCGTCACAATGCAATTCTGTTTCTTTCTTAGGATTGTAAAGGGATAATAATGGTGAAGAAATAAGTTTTTCTCGTAAATACTCAAAAATTCCAAAACATCTATCATCCATTTTAAACTTAGAGTCCTGTTTAACTAGTTCGTTTAATGGTCTTACAACTTTTGAATAACTAGGAATAAATCGTCTAAAATATGAAAACAATCCTAAACATTTTTGCATTTCAATTGCACTTCTTGGAATCGGAAGATGTTTAATGGCTGCAATATGTTCACTATTAGGACTAATGCCATTCTTGCTATCTGAATAACCAAGAAACTCAATTTTTGTGAAACAAAACTGGCACTTGCTTAATTTAAGTTCTAATCTATGTTGAGCCAATATTTTCAAAACTTTGCCTAAGACTTAAAAGTGCTCTTCAATTGTTTTTGTTCCAATAGCAATATCATCTATATAAACAATAATACTGTGTTCTCGCATTAATGGTTTAAAAATAAAGTTTATAAACCTCTGAAATACGGAAGGGGCATTTCATAACCCAAAATGCATCTTAAGATATTCGTATTGTCCATTAGGTGTAACAAAAGAGGTATATTGAATCGAACTTTCTGCCATTTTAACTTGATGAAACCCAGACTTAAAATCTAAAAAAGAGAAATATTGATTTCCTTCCATGTCTGTCTGTCTTTATATGAAAGTCTTCGCGGTGTTGAATAAACTAAACCGTTTGTCTGAAGTTTAATATTCATTTCATAATTATGATCAACAGGGTCAATATTTTCGACATCTGAATAGTTAATTTTAATTATTTCTAAAACCCTATTGCCTTCGATCTTATCCAATTTTAAATCAATATTTAACGACTCTGAAGCATCCAGCTCAATAGCTAATATATAGTTTTCCGCTGTATCTTTTTCTAAAATATTCGTATCCAAATCAAATATATTGTTACTAAATTTCACTGTCGCTAATCGATCACTATCACTAGAATTTCTAATTTCTGAAGAACTTAATGTTTTCACTTTTGTCAAATGCTTGTTGTCACTAATGTTCACTATGTCTGAAGGGTCACTATCACTAGAATTACTAATTTCTAAAGATATTTCTGAAGAAAATTGATTTAAATTTTCTTTTCTTTTCAATTTCATTAACACAAATTAATTCAACTCGAAATGTTTTCATGAACTGTCTACCAATTAACATATCCGTTTCAAAATAACAGTCAGGGATAACATAAAATTCTGTATTATTGATAATTTCATTAAACTTAATATATACGAGGGTCGTTTGATAAGTCCGTGACTTTTTGAATAAAATATATTTTTTTCGTCAAAGAAGCGTTTTATTTCTCAACATAATCTCCTTTTAGCTCTATACATTTAGTCCAGCGTTTTTCCAATTTTTTTATTCCTTCCAAATAATAGGTTTTCTCAAGGCCCTCAAAATAGTCGTTTGTTTCTGTGATGACCCGAATCTCTTACCGCCGAGCCATTTCTTCATGTTTGGAAACAAAAAATAGTCACAGGGGGCTAAATCTGGAGAATATGCTGGATGGGGTAGCAGTTCGTAGCCCAATTTATGAAATTTTGCCATGCTGACACGAAATTCACTTTTTTCCATTTTCGTTAAAATTCACGAGATCGTCTGCTTTCAATGCCTATAAAACGCAAACCAAAAAACGCAGCTTTCTCAAAATTTTACAGTCAGCTGTTAATCGATAACTGCTGACAGGAGCAGTGTTGTATTTAGAGCAGGTGCGCGGCAAATACAAAAAGTCACGGACTTATCAAACGACCCTCGTAAGTAAACTTTTCCAAAGGAATATATTTGAGCTTTATTGATACCACGAAAATTTGTCGAATATAGTTTCTTACTTATACTACTATATGACACCTTTGACCTTTTGATTAAATTAATTTTGCTTCCGATGTCGAACATGGCAGGAAGAAAAATCAAATTAGCCTTAAGCGTTTTTTCAGTATAAAAATATACTCCTACGTTATTAAATATTGGGAGGAACCAATGATTATTATTTATGATCAGTCGTTCCAACAAGCTCTGATGACGTCACTGGTTGTTGCGTACAATCCTTTAACATATGAAGTGATCCACATCGGAAGCAGGAACTCTTTGCACGTTTTTGAGCAGTGCATGATGATGCGTAGTGTCCATACTTCGAACAATTGAAGCATCGGATACCAATCTTGTCAGATGCTGACACTCGTGAAGTTGCAGAAGATTTAGTGACTGCTGAAGACTTTGCCCGCAATTCAGCATATCGATCAATCGTCTGAGCATGATACAGTATGGCAATACTTGATGAACTATCCTGAAAGCCATCTATTATAAGTTTCACTTTTTGCGCTTCATCCACTTCAGCACGCGCAGCTATTTCTTGCATTTGTAGTATGTACCCAATTATGGATATTTTTTCCTGGTACATACGAGGGTCGTTTGATAAGTCCGTGACTTTTTGAATAAAATATATTTTTTTCGTCAAAGAAGCGTTTTATTTCTCAACATAATCTCCTTTTAGCTCTATACATTTAGTCCAGCGTTTTTCCAATTTTTTTATTCCTTCCAAATAATAGGTTTTCTCAAGGCCCTCAAAATAGTCGTTTGTTTCTGTGATGACCCGAATCTCTTACCGCCGAGCCATTTCTTCATGTTTGGAAACAAAAAATAGTCACAGGGGGCTAAATCTGGAGAATATGCTGGATGGGGTAGCAGTTCGTAGCCCAATTTATGAAATTTTGCCATGCTGACACGAAATTCACTTTTTTCCATTTTCGTTAAAATTCACGAGATCGTCTGCTTTCAATGCCTATAAAACGCAAACCAAAAAACGCAGCTTTCTCAAAATTTTACAGTCAGCTGTTAATCGATAACTGCTGACAGGAGCAGTGTTGTATTTAGAGCAGGTGCGCGGCAAATACAAAAAGTCACGGACTTATCAAACGACCCTCGTATACATTTGCCTTCAATTGAGATATTATTTCTGCCATAGAGTAGTCATATCCGAAGATTTTCAAAAAATTGTCTCTGAATTCGGCATAGTTTGCAAAACGGTCAACACGTAAGAAAAGTTCTCCCTCTGATGCTGGTTTCATTAAAAGTCGTATGCAGCGAAGTTTAAAAACGTCGGCATCGTTTACTGCGTCACAAGCACGTTCAAAATCCGTTAACCATTTTTTTTGCATCACATGACTCAGTTCCTGCAAATGGAACAACACTGCGAACAATGTCCCGCGTATCACCACCAGCATTGCCAAGACTTTGTGAAAGCTCGGCCAACATTTTCTTCTTCTGAGCAATTCTTATAGCAGCGTCTAGTTCTTCTTCTTCCTTATCAAAAACCTGCGACGTAATTTCTTTCATTTTGCAATTGTTCACCACTGTTGCGTCCAAATCTGATTCAGAAGTATCCATAAGATTATGCAGATTATGTTTTGATGCAATTATTGATAATTGCCTGAAGGTTGCTTTAGTCGGAAAGTCTATTTTATTCGCAGTAAGTAATTTCATCAGCTCTTTTTTCTTCATAGTGGCGAAAAAAATGATGGCGTCGTCTTGGCGTCACTTTCGGCGTCACTTGCCGCGTCAATTTTCAATATTGTTAAAAAAAATGTTTTTTATATATATGTAGGCTGGCAATCCCACTTCTGACGTTGTTGCATGAAGTTCTTATTTAATTTTAAATAGTTTTACTTTATTTCGTTTATTTAAATTACACTTTTTTACTTAATGCGTCATTTGCACACCAGCGCTTCTCTTATTGAATGTTTGCGTGCAGCCGTTGTAGTATTGTTCATGCGTCAAAATTGGAACCTTTTTTTTTGTATTGTACATTGGTGTTGTAATTTAAATCAGATTTGTGTTGTAGTAATCTTGTTTTCAATTTAAGTTTTGTCGTTTTTTACATATACTGCACTGCATATTTCCGTAATGGTGCCACTACAAAGAATTTTATAAATCACATTATTTTTTTCTAATGAATTTATTTTTGAATAAGTATTACTATAACCAGAGCAACAGTCGAGCATCACGCGACAGTGGGATACCCTTCATCGCATTTCATTGGTCAAGCAAAAATGTATGTATGTGTGTGCTTGTGCATTGAAAAGAAGAGACGAACAGCAGATGGCGCTATGCGTTTGCATTCTGTTTCCTTTTCTTTCGTACATGAGCATTGCAATGACGTCACAGCTTGCTGGTCTGTACACAAAAACATAGTCTGTTCGATCGAATTGAAATTTTGACGTTATGTTGGTAATATAATAAGCTAAATATGGTCTTACTCAGAATGTTGTATCTTTTATATGTCGCTCACAAATCAGCTTAAAAGATGAAATTATTGATTTGCGGGGGCGGTGGGCGGTGCACCCAACATTTGAAATAAACTTCATCTGCGGCGGATAAACAGAAACCTTCATGACAAATTTGGTATCTCTAGCTTTTATAATAGCTGAGATCTGTGTGTTTATCTGGACATCCTGACAGACAGACAGACATGGCTTAATCGACTCGGCTAGTGATCCTGAGCGAGAATTTTTTGACCATTTTCAATGGTCGAAGGGTATACAAATGTTTTAATGTTTGGAACGGCTTATGTGCTATTTGTATTTCTGTATGATTGTGACAGTCGTATATCATTTTTCTTTCTGATAATGTTGGACATAGATTAAAGATTTATATGATTTTGATTGTTGATTGATTTTGTTGTCCTTCTATGTTTTCTGATATTATTTAATAAACTGTTTGATTAACTGTTTTGGAAATTCGTTGTTCGTATTTTTGTTATATCCTTCTTAGTTTATTTCTGGTACATTGAGTCAGATATGTCAAACATTCGTTTTATACAATCCTATTCGTTTTATGAATCCTAATCCGAGGTCCAAGAATTTCGCCGTCACGCCTGGACTTCGCCATAAATATAAGTTGACACGCGCAGGGCCAAAATCGCTAACTCCACGATAAGACCGGACGCGGCCGCAGTAACGTCAGCGCGACTGCAACTAAGTCGCTAGCATTCCAGCACCAGCCAAATGGTCACTGCCCGGAGCGTGTGAAGCGCAATGTCACGTAAGTGATTTGTTCATTGTGTCATTATAAATGCAGAAAAGATTTAGCGACAGTAGTTTAGAAGACTATATCCCCTCTTACCAAGAATACAAAAACCGCACAATGACGCAACAAGAGTCAGTACAGATTGACCTTCACATACGAAATTGTCTGGCAGAGCAAGCACAAATATTTGACCAAAAAATAGCAACTTTAACAGACCAACTGAACGCTTTAAAGGCTACTGCGCCAAAGGTGACATCTTATAAGCCTATAGATATCATACCAGAAGTTAGATGTGAAGAGCCCCTAGACATAGTAAAATCTATTCATGAGTTCGATGGCAAATAAGAACATTATATTTCTTGGCGCCAAGCGGCCAACGCCGCACATAAAGTCTTCGAAGCTTATGACGGAAGTTCTAGGCATTATCAGGCTGTTGCCATAATACGCAATAAGGTTAGGGGATCTGCAGGTGCGACCTTAGCATCATTTAATACCGTTTTAAATTTTCACGCGATAATTGCTAGATTGGATTCCACATATTCAGATAAAACACCGGTTCACGTAATTCAACAAGATTTAAGTACTTTAAGGCAGGGTGACCAGCCCCTTTTGAAATATTACGATGAGATAGAAAGAAAGCTGACGCTTTTAACTAACAAAACTCTCATGACCCACGACGCAGCTTCGGCAGCTTTGTTAAATGATAAATTAGAAACGATGCACTTCACACATTTACCTCACGCCTGAACAAATCTCTAAAATGGGCAGTTTTTCCAGCCTAACCTCGAGACTTACAGAATGCCCTGGCATTAGCACAAGAGGCAGAATCAAGTAACGAGAGAAGCATTTTTGCCGCAAACTTTGCTCGGCACATAGAGGAAAAAGCGAAAAAATCTGTGAATCAGAGGTCCCAAGGTCCGCGTCAAAACCCCCAGCAAGAGAGCGACGCTCCCACTGTCTTTAAGAAAAATCCCCATTACCAGAAAGGTAACGGTCAAAAGCCGAACACTTCAGGTAGCGCTACACAGAGATTTAACCAGAAGCCACAAGAATCAACTTCTGAACCCATGGAAGTATATACGTCATTACGCTTTAGACAGCCCACTCAAGCAACAAATTTTAAAGGTGGTCATTCAGCGAAAAGTCGCCAATCATTGAACCACATGCCCCAAGACCAAGAAACCGAATACGAGGAACAGGCAGAATCCGAGGCAAATGCGGCTGAAGACGATTTGTCTGAGGTCGAAAGCTGTAATTTTTTAGGGGTCACTCCCTGCTTCCGTACATCACGCGTACAGTACCAGGGCAGACCATAAAACTTCTTATCGATACAGGGACTTCGAAAAATTACATTAAGCCACTTCTAGGGCTGCCACACTTCGTGCCAGTCGACAAGCCATTCCAGGTAAAATCACTACATGGTCATACAAGAATTAAACGGAAGTGCCAAATTCAACTTTTTAAAACTAAAACATATTTTTTTTATTTTAGAAAATCTAAGTGATTTTCACGGCATTATTGGCCTAGACTTACTAAAAAAGATTAACGCCAATGTTGATTTCGAAAAAAATTGTATCACGTATGACCGCGGTTCAGAACCAATGAGGTTTACAAAATGCCAGAACGTAAAATTCATTAAAATAGACGATGGCGATGTTCCTGAAGTCATTAAAGATGACTTTAACAAAATGATTAATAAAAGAACAGGGTCATTTGCAGATGTTAATGAGTCCCTTCCCTACAATATCAATACAGTTGCCACAATACGAACTGACGGGGAGCCAGTATATTCGAAACTGTACCCTTACCCAATGGGCGTATCCGAGTTTGTCAACGAAGAGGTTAAACAACTTCTAGCGAATGGCATAATAAGACCGTCCAAATCATCTTACGACAGCCCGGTCTGGGTTGTCGATAAAAAGGGGGTAGACCAATCGGGCCACAAGCTAAAGCGTATGGTCATCGATTTTCGTAAACTTAACCAAAAAACGACTGATGATAAGTACCCCATCCCAAGTATTTCAACCATATTATCAAATATGGGCGAGGCACAGTACTTTACTACTCTTGACCTCAAATCGGGATTTCATCAAATCGAAACGACCGAAAAGCCTGTAAATTGCTTTAGGAACCAGATCGTAAGCTCACGCCCCATCAGTTAGATCTACTATTTTGTTCAGGGAAAAAACCAGGCACGTTATAAGATTTGTCGACCGTAAAACACTTTTGCAAACAGTACAAGACGTCGTAAATGCCAAAGTAGTAAACGCAATACATTGCAACCTACCCATTCTGGCATTCATACAACACAGTTTAGTAGAAGTGTTTCCGTCAACCACATTCCGACACTCCAAAAATATCGTGATAGACATTGTCGATAAAACCGAACAGAGAGAAATAATTATTGCAAAGCATAACCGAGCGCACCGAGCAGCGCAGGAAAATGTGAAACAAATTCTCCGGGACTATTTTTTCCCAAAGATGAATTCGCTGGCAACAGAGATTGTCGTAAACTGTAAGGTTTGTTTAATGGGTAAATATAATCGACATCCGATCAAGCAAGCGATGGGTGAGACCCCAATCCCATCATACTCGTATGTTGGGGAAATATTGCATGTTGACATTTTTAGTACCGACAAAACATTTTTTTTTAACATGCGTCGATAAACTCTCAAAGTTTGCGGTCGTCCAATATATTACTTCACGCGCAATTGTGGACGTAAAGGCACCGATTTTACAGCTGGTAAACCTGTTTCCCAAAATAAGGATCATTTATTGCGACAACGAAAAGTCTTTAAATTCCGAAACAATAAAAAATATACTAAACAATTTTGATATTCAGATTTGTAATGGCCCACTACTCCACAGCACCTCTAATGGTCAAGTGGAAAGATTCCACAGTACCCTTACAGAAATAGCCTGTTGTCTAAAAATAGATAAATACCCTAACGAAACCAGGGACATAATCCTTTTGGCGACCATTGAGTATAATAGGTCAATTCACTCAGTAACAAACAGAAAACCGACAGAATTAGTTTATTCCGCCCCTTCGGATTTATTAAGAGAAACTAGGGATAAAATTGTACTTGCGCAAGAAAAACAACTTGGGTATATGAACCGAGATAGAACCATAAAAAGTATAAATTAGGCGAAAAAGTATGGCTAAAATCGAACAAACGATTGGGTAATAAACTGTCACCACTGTGCACGGAAGAAGCCATTGAAGCCGACTTAGGTACGACGGTTCTAATAAAAGGGAGGGTGGTCCATAAGGACAACCTTAAGTAAACCCAAGAAAAAAAAATAAATAAATAAATAAAAAATTTCATCGCTCATAGTACTTTTAATATTTTTATTACAGGTTAGGATATTTGTGTGTGCTGGCTTCCGGAATCACCTTGACAATAACGACTATGAAACTTAATGACTTTTCACACGCAGACTACATACCTATAATAGACGGTGACTTAACGATATGGGACAGATACGGATATCTCGGACACACTTCTAACATAACTTCATATGAAACTTATGTTGAAGATACCAGACGGCAACTGAACTACTTTGGAAAAGACCATATGCGAAATTTAATAACTACTGACTTGGGGCACATAGAATCACTAATAGCTACGATTAGGGTACACCATAGACATGCTCGCAGTATAAATCTACTAGGTACAGCACTCAAGGTAATAGCCGGAACCCCAGACTTCGACGACTGGGAACAGATTAAATTTAAACAAGGGCAATTAATAGATTCAGCGAATAGACAGATCGAAATAAATACGAAACTTCAATCTCGACTAAACGAAATTACAAGGTCAATGAATGCAATAAGTAAAACAGACAACGCGGACTCAGAACACCTATTTGAAAGTATACTTGCTAAAAATAGAATAATTATTACAAACCTAGAAGACTTGACACTGTCGGTAACTCTAGCTAAAATAAATTTAATAAGCCCCCTTATTTTGGATAGTGTTGACATTCATGAGCTGGCCAATGAACATCTCACAAATACTAGCTTAGCAGATATTTTAGGAGTATCTAGCGTTAAAGCCTTTCAGAACACCGATTTATTGTATTTCTTAATCAAATATCCTAAACCAGAAACAGTTTCTAAAAAAATTAATGTTTCCCCAGTTCAACATAATAAGACAATATTAGACTTTGAGAATAATGATGTAGTAGCCGAATGCAGTGCACGAATCTTCGCCGTCAAGGAATGTAACGCAGCCATGAGTACCACCTTCTGCAAGAGATTGCGAAACCCGACTTGCGCTCAACAATTGGTGTCTGGATCCGTTGTACAGTGCACCACTCTCCTTGGCCATCTGAATCCGGTGACACTTGTTGAAGAAGGTGTCCTGATTATCAACGACGCAACCTTCAGGGTCGACGATAGCCTAGGCAGCAGTTAGCTGATCTCGGGAACCTACTTAGCCACATATGACGACCGCATATCTCTAAACTGCACCCACTACGAAAACCACCAGGGCGCCCTAAAGAGGAAACCCGCTGCGGCAGTGGCCTCCCAGATCAATGTGACTAGCCATCGAGATCAACTAAGCTTGTCGTTCTTGCACGAGCTGTCGCTGCAGAACATCCAGAACCTCCTTCTGTCTTTAGTTTAAAAACTCATCGGAACGCGTATAGTCGCATAATAAAAAACAATACGCAAATTGTTGTCTGTTAATTTATACAGCATATAGAGGCTTTAAAAAACTATGTACCATTTGAATGGAAAAGTGACCATTTGAATGACAATTAATGAAACCTACACTCCTGCAGTACGCAGACTTCAGCAAACAATTTTGCATAACCACAGATGCTAGTTAACAGGCATATCTCTTATTTTGAGAAGCCCAAGTTCCAAACTAACAAGAATGCTTTTGGGATTGGAAGAGTATGAATTTACAGTAGAATACCTCATGGGGAAAGCTAATCGCGTAGCAGATGCTTTATCACCGGAGAACTTCAGCAATGAATAGACAAATTAAAGGTCACAACAAATACCTGCGCAGGTGAAATGAATAAAGAATTTAAGGGAATGCCCAATATCTATCGGTTAACCAATAACAATGATGCAAAGAAGTATGTATTCCTCAAACTAGACAAGCATAAGTGTTTGTTGTTAATGATAAAATCTATTTAGATTAGTTTTTTTAAAAAGCTTAACGAAGAAAAAAGAATTAATAATATCATTCAAACGCAATTGTCTTTGAGTTTGTCAGTTTTCGGAATCTTAAAAAAGGGCAACACAATTAAAAAAAAAAAAACCAGTCGAACGCTACAGTCAGGTGCTGACTGTAGAGGGCCATGGATTATTATAGAGTACCGTGTATTATTTATTTTCCGCTATTTATAATGAAAATTTTGCATTATTTGGATTATTATTAAGGATTTAAAAATATAAACTTTATATTCTTATTATTCTATTCGAACGACACGCACAAATTTAATTGACGGATAGAAGAAGAAGAACGCATAAACAATGCAAAACCGAATAGACAAGAATTATAAGCATTAGGTAGGGCAAGAGAGCATTAAGTTTATGTATGCATTTTTGCTTTTGTCAAACAGTAGTGGCGGCCGCATAAGTTGTATAGTAGCTTAGTGGAGTGTGTGACGGATTCGAAGGCCAATGAGGTTGACAGTGTTCGAGTTCGAATCCTGCCGCGATCAATGTCGGATATGTTTCCCTTTTTTCTTTCTTTTCTATTAAATAATTTTAAAGCTTAACAAACAATACCTTTTAAATTTTTTGGTACGCAACATATTTAATTAGAATTTAGGATTTATAAACTTTGCCGAATGTTGCACAAATCTGACAGTTGCGTGTGTGTGCCGAATACGGCAATTTATGTGTGTTAGAGCGGGACGCCGAAACGTAAATGTGCAAATGCAGACATGCATGTATCGGCGTCCCGCTCTAACATTCGTAACTAATTGATTGTCTTAAATATTGCAAAAAAAAACATGAGATTTAATTTTTGAAAACTATTTTTATTGATATTTAATTAAATAACTGTATTTTTCATTTAAGCTTATAAGAATAAAAAATAACCAAAAAAAAAGTAATAAAAATAAAATGTTTCACCAGCCGGCCGCGCATGGGATTCGAACTCACGCACGCAGGACCGCTGTCCGCCACTCTAACCACTAAGCCACCGCCTCATTTATTGATTGATCGGCAAAGTTGCATTCTGAGCTAATTATGTTACCATTCTATGCAAATAAAAAGTTTTGTAAAATGCTGTGTGTCCGACGATTCGAACTTCGGTATGATGCGTAAATTAGGTCTTAATATGGGCATAAGTATACGTTCAAATTGAGTTTAATTCGGATCATATCTCACTTATTTTTAGTCCGATTTCTATGAAATGAAAACATCCGTGGCAAGGTATTTGTCATGTGAGATGTACAACTTTTGTTGTTGGGTGTATATTGTGTATATTAAACTGTAATTACTGATTTACAGAGGCGAGAAGGGGCGTGGCCGAATGTTGTCACAAAATTTTATTGCTCTAGCTCTTATAGTTGCTGAGATCCAGGCGTTCATACAGACGGACAGACGGACAGACGGACGGACGGACAGACGGACAGACGGACAGACAGACAGACAGACAGACATCAATCGACTCGGCTATTGATACTGATTCAGAATATACGAGGGTCGTTTGATAAGTCCGTGACTTTTTGTATTTGCCGCGCACCTGCTCTAAATACAACACTGCTCCTGTCAGCAGTTATCGATTAACAGCTGACTGTAAAATTTTGAGAAAGCTGCGTTTTTTGGTTTGCGTTTTATAGGCATTGAAAGCAGACGATCTCGTGAATTTTAACGAAAATGGAAAAAAGTGAATTTCGTGTCAGCATGGCAAAATTTCATAAATTGGGCTACGAACTGCTACCCCATCCAGCATATTCTCCAGATTTAGCCCCCTGTGACTATTTTTGTTTCCAAACATGAAGAAATGGCTCGGCGGTAAGAGATTCGGGTCATCACAGAAACAAACGACTATTTTGAGGGCCTTGAGAAAACCTATTATTTGGAAGGAATAAAAAAATTGGAAAAACGCTGGACTAAATGTATAGAGCTAAAAGGAGATTATGTTGAGAAATAAAACGCTTCTTTGACGAAAAAAATATATTTTATTCAAAAAGTCACGGACTTATCAAACGACCCTCGTATATAGTTTATGGGGTCGGAGATGCCTCCTTCTGCCTGTTACGCACAAACTCGTTCCGACAAACACAGTAGACCATGCATTTTTTTTAAATCCATGGCCTAATTAGAAATAGCGCTATTAAATAAGATGACTACGATTTATAAAAATGATAAGGATTAGCAATACTGTCTAAATATTATGACGATCCGTCAGAAGGATGTCACTCAGGAATTTCTAGAATCCTGAAGGAAATAAAAAACTTTTATTACTGGTCACAAATGACAAAGGCAATAAATAAATATATTAATACATGTTTAAAATGCCAGCAAGCTAAAAGGTCGAAACACACAAAAACACCAAAGACTATAACTGACCATGACTATAACAGACATGGGAACATATAAAAATCAAATTATAAACGACCTTTGCAAATATATACTGCCCGTCAGCTGTTAGAGGCAGCAAGGGGAACTACATGTAACCTTAGTTTTGATTGGGTTACGTGCCGTTTGCTGTCGAAAGGCTCCTAGTACGGTCATGTCTCTGCTAGGGGTGCTGACCAATTGTAGTCGGACGAAGATTGTGAATCTATAAATTACCCCAATGCAAGACGGAAAAGCATACGCCAATAGGCGCGTGACCGGGGGCCCGGTCTTTAGTATGCGGACTCTGGATACGTGTCGCCCTCCAGTTTCACTTAGAGTTCCCACGGTACGCGGGCTATATCATGGGCGACCTTTCCTACCCTCTTACTCGTGGGTTCAACTAATGAAACTTTTTAACAACCAAGAAAAGTCTGATGCGACTTTTAAAGCATCCACCCAGGGCGAAGCCTTCACAGCCTACCCCGACACCAGCACTACAACACTTCCTTAATGGAAGTGTCACGGGAAAGTTTAATTCTGCTATAGCAGAGTTAAACTCATTCTTAAGAACTCCGCCCCCAGAGTCTCCCCTAATTCTGCCCTGACCCCATCCCCAACTCCAACCATTCTCCCACAGATTGGCGCCCATCCTCAAATCCCCGGCCATTGTGGTCTCGGCCTCCAAACCCATAACGGCCCGAACCAGGCCTGTGGTCGGCACCGAATGCCTCCTGGTCCGTCTAGGCCCACAGCCAGCGCCGGGCGCAACCCGCCTGAAAGGGCTCCTTCTGCTAACGGAGTCGCTAGCTGATCTCCCCCGGGTAGTTCTTCCAGGCTGCACTGAAGGAGGATGCTGAGGGTCATTAGAGTGCTCCACGCCAGAGAAGCGTCTGCCACCCTGTGCAGAGTCGTCTGTAAAGACGAAATCAACCTGGTTCTCGTCCAAGGGCCATGGTTGATCGGTGGCCACATTCGCGGACTATTATGCGGATCATGTAATGTTGATATATTACCATATGGGAAGGCCCCTCGCATTGCTATATAATAGTGAAAGACATTTCCCTTGAACCAATTTCATCCTCAGAAACCTGGTGGTAACGTCTATTGAGGTAGCCCCAGCTGAGGGTGTCCGGTAGGTGGTGATCTCCAGGCGACGTGGATGAAGTCCCCCCGCAGAAGTTCAACGGCTAGCGGAGTTCTGCCGCCTGCATAACAAGCCGCTAGTGATCGGCTGTGACGCCAATGCGCATCACACGATATGGGGCAGTAGCGACGTCAACAAACATGGTGAGTTCACCCTAGATTATATATTGTGTTGTCAATTAGATGTAGCGAATATAGTTTGCAAACCTACGTTTATTAAGGCCATAAGAAAGTGGTTCATGATCTCGCACTAGTCAGCAACTCAATAGCGAGCTCGCTTGTCAGCTGACCGGTAACAGACGAAGCCACCTTGTCGGACCCTCAGCACATCAAGTTCGACCTTTGTGGTCAAGTCAAGATCCACCAGAACGCTTTCTGTCCCAAAAAGACAAAGAGTGCGCTTTGGAAAGCTCCGGCTACGTGCCTATCTCTGCTGCGCTAGATCGCAGATATATTGCCCGTCACATAGTCTGGTTGATTATCTATGATCAAACACCAGACAGTCTCCTCTACCCTGGAATTCACGACTGCCTTATTCTGGTCTCTAGTTGTTGACGAACTACTAATTTAACTCGCAGAACAGGGTTACACCGACGACGTGGCTCTAGTAGTGAACGGAAACAACGCCAACACCGTGACAGAGTTGATGCAATCATCAATCAACAAAAGGCAATTATTGTTCCGTTCACAAAGCACTACTTCATTGACATTGGTCGATTGAACATCAGCGGCTCTCCTGTGGGACTTTCCAACGAGGGTAATTTTGATAAAAGACTAAACTGGAACTCCCACCTAAACAACACCCTATCAAAGGCAACTCATGCCATGTGGGCCTGCAGAAGATTCTTTGGTAGAATCTGGGCTCTCAAATTTTGCACCATTTGGTGGCTATTTGATATGATGGTGAGACCCATCGTTACCTATGCTACTATTGTGTGATGGCCAAAGGTTACCCACTTCACTGCCATCAACAAATGCAATATATAGGCTGGTCTGCCTTTCACTGGCGGTTGCACTTCGCACCTGCCCCACCGCAGCAATGGAATCCATCTTGAATCTGACTCCGCTGCACATCCAAATAAAAGAATTCTTTTCTATGACCCTTCTCAGAATGGAGCTCCAATCTGGGCTATCGAATCTGGTTGTAATAGACTAATAAAAGATATTCCTGGGCTAGAGATCTGCACTAGATCAAATTCTATGACCAAGGAACTCTTCTTTGGTGCAAAATTCAGAACCCTCACCCCGTACCGGTGGAACTGGGGCGCTGGCAACCCCAACAGTGACCCCCACGACATACATAAGTACACCGACCGGTACTAGACTGATCAGGAGGTTGAAGCCTGGATATATGGTCCCAACTCAAAAACCTCGATTACTAAAGGCAAATCCGAGTTTCATGAGATGGAGATCAGAGGAGAGCATATATACACTCTCGCTTCCAGGGCAACGAGCTGGCGGATGAACTAGCAAGGGCGGGGTCATCGGCCCCCTTCATGGCCCCGAGCCCTTCTGTGGTGTGGAGTGGTCAACTACATAATCCCTTGTGAAAACCTGGGCAGAAAGGTTGACCGAACGCTATTCGTTCTTCCAACCAGGGATATGGAGCTCACCAATCTCTCAGTTTAGCGAAACACAAATCTGCTCTCTAAGAGGCAACTTTACCTCCTTTTTGGCCACCTTAGCGGCCACCACCTGGTAAACTATCACCTTACCAAACTGCGTTTGTCCTCGGATGCAGAGTGAATGCTTTGCAAAGAGGACGAAGAAACCACCAAACACATCCTGTGCGATTGTCCAGCCTTGATAAAAAAGACCATGTTGGTCGCAGTGCCTAGTCTCCCTCTTTTAAATAATAATAATTATTAATAATTAAAATAATTGCAAATATATGAAAATAATAAACATTACTTCAACCGCACACCACCATCAGACATTTGGAACAATCGAACGAAGTCACAACAGATTCAACGAGTATGTTCGTTTTTAAAGATGTGTTGACAAAACTGATTGAGATGTATGGATACAATATATTGCTTATTGTTACAACACAACACCATCAGTTGTTCATGAATATTGTCCATATTTTAAGAAGATAGACAGAGTCGGTCCCGTTTATTACATGGATGACTGTTCAATAGAAGTTAAAATAAGATTCGAAATAGCTTATAAAAGAACTAGAGAGATGTTAGAAAATACAATGGCCAAAAGGAAACTAATATACGATATAATAATAAGAATCAAAAACAGATAGTACATAAAGATAGACTGAAACTTTTTAATTCCTAAAAATCTTTAAAGTGTGGCCACACGTTAAGGAATATATAAAATAAATTATTATTATTATTATTATTATTATAATTAAATTATATTTATAAAAAAAGGTTTCAAAACATATAAACATTAAATTTAAAAAAAATAAAAACAAAAAAATATATGTATATAACATACTATACTTATTAGAGCCGTGTATCAGTATACGAGCCCCAACCACAATTCGAACAGCATGTATTTTTTGCAGTGGCCAATGTTCAACACACGATATTTTTGCTATTTCTACAGATTACGTATGCCAATTTATTTTTTCTAAAAGAGAATTTTATTCCCATTACGATGATAAATAAATGTTTCTTGTATTTCCAACAACAACAAAAATATGAGTTCTTTATTCAAAACGTAGACTTAAGATATAAGAAAAAAACGACCACTATTAATTCGAACGCTGCGCAAGCATACCGTTATCTCAAAAAAGAGCAGAGCAAAAGCAACCAATGTAACGGAATCACTATCTAGCAATAATCTACAAATTATAACACATTGCAGAATGCAAAAAAAGTTTAAAATTACTACAGATCAGTCAAAGTTTAGCAACGATGGTACGTGGCAAGCCTATTTGCACCGAAATCAGAGTATTGATTAAGGATTGTTATTGGGGATGTATGTCTGCCAAAGGATTAGGACAACTGCACTTTATTAAAGGAAAAATATATTAATATTTTGGAAGATAGTTTGCTGCCATCAATACCAAAGCTGGCAGATTGTGGTGAATTCACCTTTCAGTAGGACGGAGCATCATCGCACACAGCCAAAACAACCAAAAATTGGCCGCAGTATAAACAAATAGAGGTTTTAGATTGGCCAACAAATAGTCCAGATCTGAGCCCCATAGAAAATATTTGGTGGCTAATGAAAAGAAAGCTTCGAATGCCACAAAGGAATATTTCTGACCTCAAAGTTAAGTTTCAAGAGATATGGGCCTCGATTTCTCGAAAACATTGCGAAAACTGGCTAAAATCAATGCCAAAACGTGTTAAATGTGTAATACAGGCCACAGATTACGTTACACAATTCAAATATTTATTTATTTGTTATATTAAGCAGCGTTCGAATTAATAGTGGTCGTTTTTTTCTTATCTCTTAAGTCTACGTTTTGTACTCATATTTTTGTTGTTGTTGGAAATACAAGAAACATTTTTTTATCATCTTAAAGGGAATAAAATTCTCTTTTAGAAAAAATAAATTGGCATACGTAATCTGTAGAAATAGCGAAAATATCGTGTGTTTAACATTGCCCACTGCAAAAAATACATGCTGTTCGAATTAATAGTGGTTGGGGCTCGTGTGTTTACGTTAGAAATATTCTATCAACGCAAACACACAACGGACGATTTATAATTAATTGATGCAAAGGAAATATTTAATGAAACTTTAGGTTTTCTTTTCAACTAATATTGAAGATATGCAATATTTTTAACTATTTCTAAACACGTTTTTACAACTGAATGTGTATTCTAATGTATTCACATCATAATCATCGTCTCAGAATTTAGCATCACTAACAAACTTTACCCCTGATTGCCATATAATATATTTGCCAACACGCAGCTACGTGTGTACATTTCGTTTCAATATTTGTTGTTTAAATTTGTTCAGAGCATTATCAGTATAATTTATCGTTTTTCTGATGGTATGTATATTCAAACATTCAAATTAAATGTCAAAATTATATTTGTTGAAAGAAGCTCATATTATATATATATATATATATATATATGTACATACATCTAGTCAAATAACGTTTCACACATGCATATGTACGTTCACTTATCCATTTATGTTAGTATACTGGACGGTATATTTATTTAAGTAAAGATTTTAAAGCGAAGTTTACAATCGTTTACAGAATGCAAATAACTTTATTGTCTCGGCAATAGAATATTACTGTCAAGACTGTCGTGTTTGATAAAGCTGATTCAAAAAATGCCAATGTCTTAAGACCTATGCCAATTATTGGTTTTGCATTCATTTGAATACCATATGTTCATGTTTGTATGTGAGTATATAAAGTGTGTCAAGACATTCTTCGCAAAACGTGACTTTAAAATTCATATATGTGCATATATTAATTATTAAATATTTTTTCTGTTGTAATTATATTGTTGTATTAAAATTTTTAATATTACGAAATAGGAAATATTTAGAATCTGTACAGATGAACCATTTATTATTATACACTATTTGTAAGTTACTTTTTGCAAAGAATTACTTGACTAAAAATGTTTGGATGCGCACATAAACACGAAGAAAGACCTATGGTTACACGCGACGTTATACCCGATTAAGCTTTTTATATTTTTAAATTTTGTTTTCCACCTGCAAATTAAATTTAAAGAAAATCGGTTATGAGGGCACATATTTAACGTTTACCAAAGATTGTAATCAGCGTTTTTTTTTTTTTTTTTTGCAGCGATTAACTATAGCCATTCTAGACAACTTAATTTTCTCTACTATATTATTATCTAAGGAATTATGCATCAACAATAGAAAAAAACGACGAAGCATAATTTTTGTAGTACCGTTGCTGACAGCTGATTATTCTCACTTATTCTGTTTAATTATTTACAGTTAAAATATTAACTTTATATTAATGTTGATGAACATTAGCTCATAATTGTTAAAGAAATAAATTGTAAAATTACGTTTGTAAAAGTTGAATGCATTTTTCCTATTGCAAAGAATAAGTTGACAGGTGAAAGAATTATCTGGCGGTTGCTTCAAGTTTCTTTTTTCATTGAATTTGGAAAATAATTATATTTAAATGTATTTTGTTGTTGCCTTTTTGTGTAAGCCGCCAGTCTGCATGTAACATTCTGTGACAGAAGTGTCCTACAAACCGATTCATTTGAAATGAAAACTGAGCCAGCAAGAAACTTCAGTGTTTAGAAAAAGTGGGCTGCAGGAAATAAATTTTTTGAAAAACAATTATTTTTTTATATATATCAAGACTTAAAGTAAAAGAATTATTTGGCGGTCGCTTCTAGTTTTTTTTAATTGAATTGTGAAAATAATAAAATTTACATGTATATTTTTGTTGGCTAGTTCTGAGTAAAACTTCATAATGATGCATGCAGTGTCCTACAACCGATTTATATTAAACAAAATGTTTTCCATACACAATATTTTATTTTATGAGTTGCATAGTGGGTGAAAAGAGTGGGAGCATGCAACGAGAACTCGTTGGTCTCCGCAGAATGGCGTCAACGAAGATGTTTAATAGCTCAATATTCTTTCAGAATATGTCATGTGTGAAGCAAAGAAAGTTTTTTTAGTTCGGGAATAAAACGCCGCAGTCAAAAAATGTTTGAAAACGTGAATACGGGTTGGTTCTGATATCAAATGATCATTCATTGGCCGTCAAAAGTTTGGAATGGGCCCAAAAACATGCTATTCGGCAAGATCCTACTTTTATCACTAATCGAATGAAGAAAACCTCAAAATATATTATTTCAAAAGTAAAATATATTTTGTAAAATCTGGGATATTAAGTTTCATAATTGTACTGTATATGATAAGCCTTATACCAATAATTATTTTCAGAACATGTCTGGTAGAGGAAATTTGTTATCTTTATTCCACAAAGGGAATGACGCTTCTGAGCCCTCTATTTCTAGTGGAGAAATAGGTAAAGACAGTGGACTGGATTTAGAACATTCTCTTTCAAGCGGAGAATACCGACGAATTGGTAGGAATGAAATTTCAAGAGACCTCACATCCGCATTTGAAAAAGTCAATGTTTCTATGGGTCGCGGTCGGGCAAATTTTTTACAGTGCTTTAAATGCAACTCTCAAAGTTCGGAAAATAATAAACAATCATTTTCATCTAACCAAATTGGTTTTGCAAACATAACCGACAAAAAAATTGTTAAAACATGTGAAACATATGATGAGCACATGACATCCGATAATAATCCTCAAAACATTTCTCGCAATGGACTATTTTGCCCAAATTTTACGCAAGGCATAAAAGGTAATAAATAATAATAAATATTTAAATTATAATATATTTATACCTAAGGTATTATGGGTTCCACTAAGACTAGACTTTCGAAATTTTATAAAACCACGCAGTTTTACTTTATACCAACTGTTCGAAGGCCAGTAGTGGTGTGAAATTTCCAAATTAAATTATTATATTAATTATCCTTTATTTTGTCACCCTTCGACCATTGAAAATGGCTAATAAGTGCAAATGTATGTAACAGGCAAAAAGAAGGCCTTCTGTTAGAGTCGATTGTCTGTGTGTCTTTCCGTTTTGGATGAACTCGCCGATATCAGCTACAATAAAAATTCTAGACGTTAAAATTATACATATGTATGTAGATGAATGCTTTATATACAAATGTCCCGAATACTCCTACTGGATTGAATTAAAAACAAAAAAGTAATTGAAGCGAAAATATTCTTTGTAAAGCGCTGCTGGGTCAATGTCCATTTTTATTTTTTGTCTAACCTGGAACCATTTTAATGTTACTATCCCGAAATTGGTCGTGTTTTTATTGCTAAAATAAAACGTATTTTTGATAAAATATCAATAAAAATGTTCTCTAATTCGACGCACAACCACAAATTTTATACACAATTCATTCGATTTTCAATCATAATAAGGAACACTTTCGGGGAAATTATTTATTAGAAATGTTGGGTTATACTGCCCTGTTTTGATTAGGCAAATTTTCAACGTATAAAAACTATAAGAAAATATCGAAAGAGCATGAGAAATTTTCAAGCTATGAAATGTTAGAATTAGACCTTTCGTCTGTTGTAAACAAACAAGGTTTTACTTACTTTGTGGAAATTTATGCAGCAGGCATTATGAGGCGTATATACCGAAGTTAGTATATCCACTGATGAAAAAAAAAAAACAAAATTTGAACCTGGGCGAAATACAAAATGTTTTGTTCTGTATAAATACTATATGTTGTTGTTATGAGTCAAGTTTTGGGTCGATTTGACTTTTGATATTTTGGGAATGTTTTTTTGGGAGTTCATGCTGTATAATGACCCCAAAAATACTGGTAAGTTTTGGAAAAAATTAGGGCGCCTTTTGTTATTAAATGATTAATATTTAATAACACTTTATTTATTTTCAAATTCATTTTCGATCTACAATGCACTAGTGACAAAGCTTTTCACAACTTTGGAAACAGCCGAAAAAGACCACTCAAAAGTCGAGCTACCAACTTTGGTACGAATTGTGTATATAAATATACAATAATTGAATTTTTAAAGTCGATTTGTAAGCGGCGAAGAAAAGATACAACTTTCCTACTCTCTATATACTAAGCTGATTGAAATATCTACGTATCCTCGAATTTTCAATTTAGTCAGCCAAGAAAAACAGAAGTTGTTCAAGAAGCATTAACACAAAGTGCTTGTGTCAGCTAATAACGGAGGTAGCCGAACGCGATGTGCGAGCGCCATCAGTCGAGAATAATTTTGAGGCGTGCACATGTACGTACGAATTTAACAAAGCTATAACGGGACATAGCCCGTAAGGTAGCCGACTGTCGCGTGCCTCCCGACTGTTGCTCTCGTTTGTTCTACAAGTGTCGTCTGACCTTTGAACTTTGTAACACATACTTAATGTAAAATTCGCATATATAAGTACAGTAATCAGCCTTCTATGTGATGCCAAAATGCATATAGTGTTTGTACGTAATCTAACATTTAGTTTTTCGTTCAGGTGCAATTGTCGTTTCTATTGTTGTTTCACACATATTTACGTAATCATACAGACGTATGCATTTGAATACTTACGTTACGTTATTTCTATAAAAGAATAGAGGGTTTCGTACAACTAAGTACTTTTACGTTTTAACCTAGGTCGAAGGGTATCACATCACGAGTGCTGCTCGACCTAGTGTTCTGCTTTTTGTTTGTTTCGCCTGAGGTCTACCCATTTTTCCGTATATTCATCTAACCTTTTTTATGAGCGGTAGCTGGCTACATTAGTCGCGATGCGGCGTTTTAGTTGTTGTGCACTTGTGAGCTTGTATGGTGCTGAGAATTATAAGTTCTTCCAATATTTGAGTTGATATAACAAAAAAACTAGCTTCAACTTCCAGAAATCAGTCTGATTTTTATATAATAATTGTTTATTCAATGATGAGAGTTATTATAGTTTTTAAAGAATACATAAATAATGTCAAACATTATAAAGTATATAGCTTGTATAAAAACAATCGAAGGGGATTGAAGCCAATACCTGCAACGGTAAAAAACCTTCGGAACTCCGAATGTATTGTTTTTTCTAGTAATGAAGTTAAATATTTATAATGTTCTCTTAATTTAGGCACACCGGTCAATTTGGTTTGTAATTTTATAAAACTTAAAATTGAACAACACAAAGGAGTTTACATGTACGAAGTGAGTTTTAATCCTCCAATTGATTCTTCTCATCTGAGAGTCAAATATTTGAATGAACATAAAGAACGAATTGGAGGAACTAAAATTTTTGATGGTTCCACTTTGTATTTACCAATTTCGCTACAAGATAATTTGACTACACTTTTTTCTAAAAGTGTAGAAGGTACTGAGATAGAAATCAGACTACTATTTAAAAAAAAAGAATCCTTAAAAGATTGTCTACAATTGTACAATGTTTTATTTGATCGTGTTATGAAAACCTTAAATTTTATCAAATTTAATCGAAAACATTTTGATCCTTCACAACCAAAAGTTATTCCCATGGCAAAGTTAGAAGTGTGGCCAGGGTTCGTAACAGCTGTGGACGTATATGATGGAGGACTTATGTTGTGCTGTGATGTATCGCATCGTTTGCTTTGTCAAAAAACAGTTCTAGATATGCTGATTGAAATCTACCAACGCGACAAAACTGCTTACCAAGACAAAGCAAAAAAATTATTTATTGGAAATATTGTCTTGACACGATATAATAATCGTACATATAAAATCGATGATATATGTTTTTCGCAGAACCCCCACTCCAAGTTTGAGTACAGAACTGGTTCATGCAGTTATCTTGAATATTATAAAAGTCACCACAATATTAATATACGAGATGACAGACAACCATTACTTATAAGTATAAAGCACTCTAAAAGAAATGATTCTTCAAATTCAGACAATATACGTTTTTGCCTTATACCGGAGCTTTGTTTCCTAACAGGCCTTCACGACGAGGTTCGTTCTGATAAAAAACTAATGCGGGAGATTTCTAGTTGCAGCAGTGTTTCGCCAAATCAACGTATGTTAGCCCTTAATAATTTTATCAAAAGTGTGTCAGAAAATAACGAAGCGAATGGAATATTGGAAAAATGGGGGTTATCTCTCGTAAAAAATGTTCAAAGTTTTGTGGGTCGTAAAATTGACTCGGAAAAAATCTACTTTGCAAAGAAATCTGTTACTGCCGGGTTAATGACAGAATTTTCCAAAGAAGTTTCAAACAATATTATTTTGGAAGTCGTAAATTTAAGAAAATGGATATTGATACATCATAAAAATGACTTACGATCCGCAACAACATTGGTTAATAACATGGAAAGATGTTGTGAAAGTTTTGGAATGAAAATCTGTAAACCAAAAATAGTGTCGTTGGAAGTAGATCGCGTGGACACCTATGTTGATGCCCTACGCCGCAATCTAAGTACGGAAACTCAAATAGCTGTTTGCATATGCCCGAGCAGTCGGGATGACAGATACTGTGCTATAAAAAAAATATGCTGCTCAGAGGCACCAGTAGCGTCACAGGTAATTCGAATTTCAAACTTAATTGACTTTTATTTTTCAGATTAGATATTTAGAATATTATTTATTAATAGATATTTGTGTATGCTTATTACCCATCGGGTTGAAGGGTAGCTTTGTGTTAACCAAGAATGTGGGTGTAAATATTCCTATGGCAGCTATGTGTTATAGTGGTCCGATTTTGATAAAATTTTAAATCTAGCGAAACTGGCGGCATCAGATGGTGAGGCTAAGTACTTATTGGACTACCCTCGTATGTATATAAATATAATATAATATATATAAATATATATGTAAATTCGGAGATGTCTCCTAAGGTGCGTTATCAACTTCTGCTCAAAATTAATATATTGTGCAATGGTGTAAAAAAATTAATCATCCTTTCTTGATTTACCATATTTATTGGAACACTGTTGGCCGGGGCTGTTAGGTTAGTCTTTTTTCGGACAGATCTGTCCTCTTATTTTTTAGTCTAGCTTGAAAAGTCACCAAATATTAATTTCTGAAAATCTGTCCTATTTTATAATTATATTCCAAAATTCGAAGTAATTTGTATTATCCAAACAAATATTTTTAAAAAATTAGTTCATACTGCCATATTTCAATATGCAAAATGTAATTAACCATTAAAACATTATTTTTAAACAACGACATTACATAAACTTAATTATTTTATTATTTTTACCTTTATTGTTTTAAATCGAAACCCAATGACCTCTTCTGCCTGTCAGTTTTTTTTTTTTTTATGTTTTTTTGTAAGAAGTGGCTGGTAGTTTTTAAAGACAGATAAAAAATAATTTGTTTATTTGCGGGTTCGATTTGAGTGGCACTCAACATTTAAAATAAACTTGATCTGTATACATGAACCTTCATGCCAAATTTGGTGAATCTTGCTTTTATGATAGCTACGGTCATTGGGTTTGGTTAGAACATTCAAAATCAATGGTCGAAGGCCATAAAAATATACAATAAAGAAGCACGAAAAGTACAGTCGATTGAAATTTTGGTTTGATTGAAATTTTTACATGACATGCATGTTTTACGGCATATAATTTTTCCTTTTATGAAGAATATTCATACTTTAAAAACAAATAACAAAACTATAGTAGCGGTATGCTGCTGCGACCTTCCAACTATATTCCGGTGTGGTTAAACTTTCTAAGTTCACATACAAATGTACATGCTTTTGAAATTATTGTCGACAGATAGAGCTCACGTTTGGCTGTCTTTCATATTGACTCACACGAAAACTTGGTGATATGCTCATACATTCTAAAAAAGCTTTTGTATTTAATGTTCGATCGCATTAAAATAAACATGATTTACGCATAGCCGTGTAGTCTTGTCCATTTTTTGTGTCCCTAGCTGCTATAATAGCTGAGGTATGCTTGTCTTACAGACGAACATGGCTCAACATAATCGTTCAGTAATCCAGTAAGAACTTTGTGGAGTCTGACACACCTCTTTCTGCTTAGTAAATACATTTGCATAAAGTTTGTATACCCTTTTTTGTCCATTTTGTATGGTAAAAGGGTATAAAACGAATTTCTTTTAGTAGAAATAGTTTAATGCAGGTGTATCTTTAGTTTTATTCGCATCTTTCTCTTTATTGGTTTTTTTTGTTTAATATAATAATTTTAATGTACTTTTCAGGTTATTAATTCAAAGACGTTATCTAATGAGACAAAAAATCGCGCGATTGTCCAAAAAATTGTATTACAAATGAACTGTAAAATGGGTGGAGCTTTGTGGTCGGTGAAAATTCCATTCAAAAATGTAATGATTTGCGGAATAGATACGTATCATGATCCAAGTAAAAAGCAAAGCTCTGTATCGGGTATGTTTCGTTGTTGTATTAACAATATACAATAATAGTGCGAAAAATTAAAAAAAAAATTTAATTTGCATTGCTTTATTTTACAGCACTAGTGGCCTCACTAGATTCGTCATATACCCGCTGGTATAGTAAATCGGTTATACAATCTACAAGAGAAGAGCTTGTTAATGGACTTACTTCATCTTTTGAATTTGCTTTACAGTGTTATAAGAAGCGCAATGGGATTCTTCCGGAAAGTGTTATTATTTACAGGTAATTTTAATGATTTTAAACTAGTTTCTCTTTATTAATTTACATACGATATATATATGATGTGACCATTAGTCATAAGTTTTATAGATCATACTTGTTTTTGATGACCATAAGATCATAAGCGACTATAACAAACGTTTTGCAGCACACCTGTTGCGACCTTAATATAACTATGAAAGGAGCTAATTGTTAGACGGCTTTCGCACAAGACGAGAAAAACTCCCAAATTCGATTTGGTTTTGAGGATATTTTGATCAAAATAATAAACACACCTGGTCGAAAAACTAGATTGTACATTATGTCAAATGCATATGATGTCCATTGTTGGGCTCTATTTGAGATATCTTGCTGTAATTACAACGACCACGTTTTTAAGCTGGTAAAAATAATGAGAACGAGCCACAATCTCCCAAATATTCAGTGTTTTTTCTTCGGCTAAGTTTAGCTAATACCAATTTCGTGAAAATATTTTATTGAACTCAGTTATTTTATAAAGAATGGGTCGCAAAGGTGACTGCTCAGCTGTAGAGCAAAATCTTGTTAATTTTCTTTTTTTTTTTGGTTGAATTCTCTTTATAAATACTCCCTACAAGTTCTCTATCAGATTTTAGTCCGATTATGGATCAGATTGCTTCAATTTACAAGGTCAATCGATTTTGAAGCCCTAACCTTTAAAAGCACGTGTGTAAAATTCTCAGCTGTCGGTTCACTAGTGTGTGAGTAGTAGAATTTTTCGTGAAGTTCTTTTATTGTGAAAAAAATGGATAAAAAGAATTTCGCGTCTTCATAAAATGCTGCTATTTGAGGAGAAAAAACAAAGTTGATGAAAAAACTTGGGTATATAATAGGTTTCCGGACACTGCCCTAGGAAAATTAACTATCAAGGATTGGTATGCAAACGTATGGACGCCCAAAAGAGGTTGTTACCGACGAAAACATAAAAAGTCCACAAAAAGGGGGTGCCGCGCGAGCTTAGTTTTGACCAAAAACAACGATGACTTGATGATACGGAGCAGTGTTTGAAGATGTAAGCGTAAGAGAGTTTTTTCGTCGATATATGACAACGGATGAAACATGGCTCCATTATTTCACACTAGTTCAATCGACAATTAACCGAGTGGACTGTACACTGAACCCGCTCCAAAGCAAACAAAAACGTAACGGTCGGCTGGCAATATTATGGCGTGTGTATTTTGGGATGCGCGTGGAATATTTTTTATTGATTATCTTGAAAAGCAAGGAACATCAACAGTAACTATAACATAGAGTTATTACCGTTTGAAGGACGAAATCAACCAAAAACGGACGAATTTGTCGAAAAAGAAAGTGTTAATGCACCAAGAAAATGTACCGAGTCACAAGTCAGTGAAAACGATGGCGAAAATCCATTAATTGGACTTCGAATTGCTTCCGCATCCACCGTATTTTCCAGATCTTGCCCCCTAATGACTATTTCTTGTTCTCAGATCTCAAAACAATGCTCGCTGGGAAGAAATTTTCTTAGAATGAAGAGGTGATCGCCGAAACTGTAGTTTAATTTGAAGCAAAGGAAAATCGTACTACAAAAATGATATCGAAAAGTTGGAGGATCGATATACTCAGTGTATTACCCTTGAAGGGACCGTTGAATAAAAAAACCTATTTTGCAAAAAAAAAAAAATAATTTTTTCTATCGTAGGCCGGGGACTTTTCAATTGACCTGTAATAAAGATTTTGATCCTGAAACCATTACCTAGAAATCTTTAAGGCATCTTTGGAGTCATTGGCACGAACTGTCATGTCAATGACTTTCGAAGGAACTGAAGAAAAACTTGCAGCCAATGTCCAGTCGAACATTAGGAGGGAGATATGTTGATTGAGAAGGATTTACAGCCATGTAGCCCCTTTATATTGGGTTGCCCAAAAAGTAATTGCGATTTTTCATATAGTCGGCGTTGACAAAATTTTTCAACGGCTTGTGACTCTGTAATTGTATTCTTTCTTCTGCCAGTTATCAGATGTTACTTTTAGCTTGCTTTAGAAAAAAAGTGCGCGAAATTTTGTTTGCATTTGTTTGGCGGCATTATATGAACATGTACATATGTGTAAAGAATTACTTGACAAACTGTATATGTATTCAAATATTTTATAAACCCAAATGTAAAAAATTAAATTAGAAGACGCTGTCCTTTTCCAATACTACATTATATGACTTTTAATGTTAAAAACCTCTTTAATGAAATTAAATACAAATTTGTTATGATATACAGTGTTGGAAAAAGTATAGTTATCAGCCTTCTATCTGATGCCAATTTCATGCATAGTACATCTTTTACTGTGAACGCTCTGTCAGATGAACTAAAAAATATTTATTTCTGTGACCTTTATAGAGGGTATTATTTTTCTAATTATACCCCCTACCGTTAGGGTAAAAGGGTATAATAACTTAGTGACAACCAAAAATTTGTGAAACAGGCAGAAAAAGACGTGACAGACCTATATATGTTATGTAAATTAAAATACGTCGCTGCCGCCTGTGGTGTCGCCGCTGCCGCTGCACTATAGGCAAAAAGTCCGACATTTTTGCATAAGGCCAAATTTATAGCTAGAGCATTAAAATTTTACACATACATGTGAAATATCAATATACAATTTTGTTTTCTTTTTATTTCTCAATCAATCCACACCTGAGAAATATTTTGAGGGAGTTCTATTTAAAGTGGTCTGCAAATCATTTTGACTAATTTACGTTTTGAATATGGAGGGAAAATGTTGCAGCCATGATCTTTATTAAGAGGTTGTATATTGATGTACTGCTGTTTGGTTAGTCCATTTTCCAATAAGAATGCTTCTTTAAGGGTAAATGGAATAATCAACGGAAATTTTTGGACTCCTGTCGTGTTCGCTATCTGATCTTCTCTAATTTGATTAAACGTACTAAATAAATCGTTTTTAGACTTTGTCGAAAAAAAGAAGCAGCATGTAACAAGTGCTGCGTTGAATAATCTTTATGGGCTGCAAGATCACTTGACAATTTATGCTTCAAACGCATTCGAGCCTGGGTATAACTTAGTTTCGGCCTTCCCATTTTAGAGGGTTAATCCAAGGTTATAATAATTGCCTGCGAGAGCCACCTTGAAAGAGTAACTTTAAACCTTGACATCATTCGGTTGCATTTAGGCAAGTATTTCTTAAAGTGTGCTATAAAAGTGCGCACAGTTTCCTCAATTTGAGCAACGTGTGAGTTGTTGACTTGGTTTTTGTTAATATTTTCCAGCAACCTCTTCGTTATGGCAGAGCCATCACTTCCATTGTTGTCCCAAGCCTCCAGCAATGTTAGGCGCCGAAGCTCATACTCAACTGCAACAGCATTTTTTGGGGCTACGGTTCCCAAGAGCAAGAGCGTGCCGGTGAATATTTCCTCGAGGTCGCACTGCCGTACTTGATTTCTCATCAGGTGCTGAATGCATTCGTCGTCGTTTAGGTCTATTGGCTTATTTCTATTCCATACTTTTTCTTATCTTTATGGATTTCATAAGGCTCGGTAATTCAAAAAAATTGCTAGTTACATTTTATTTCTCCTATTTTTACAGATTTAAATAGCATTGGGACACATACTGCTTTTGATATTAGTGGGATGTTAATCATATAATGAATATTTTATTGTTAGCTGCTATTTGTATTTTAAAGCATTCTAACTGTTCTTCTGGGCTTATAAATAATATATCTTCTGTTTCTATGATATAGGTTATTTTTTTATATCGACCTCTGACAGAATTATGAAAAAACGAGGTTTTGTTCAGAAATTAAGTTGACTTAGTATTTTTAAGAAAGAATATTTATTTATTTTTCAATATTTATGATGTCCCCTTCAAAGTAATCCTCCTCAGATACAATACACTTATGCCAACTGTTTTTCCAATTCTCAAATCACTTCTCATAAGCACTTATCGGTATGGATTAAAACTCTTTCAACGATCCAGTCTGTATCTCCTCTATCGTTGCAAATATCTGTCTTTTTCATAGGTCTCTTAAGTTTTGGAAACAAGAATAAGTCACATGAGGCCAAATCCGGTGAATATGATGGCCGAGGCATGATTGTGGTGTTGTTTTTGGCCAAAAAACCTCTCACAAGCAAAGATGAATGAGCTGAGCAGGGGCATTATCGTAAAGCAAAAGCCATGAATTCTGGACGCTTTCTTCGTATTGCTTCTCGCAAACGGCACATAACTTCAAGATAATACTGTTTATTGACCTTACGACCATATGGTAAGAACTCCTGATACACCACGGCATCGTAATCGAAGAAAACAGTGAGCAAAACTTTGAAATTTGATCGAACTTGGGTGCGTTTTTCGGTCTTGGCTCACCTGGGCTTTTTCATTAGGACGATTAGGCTTTGGTTTTGATATCATAACCATATACCCATAATTCGGCACCAGTTATGACCCTTTTGAGTAAATCTGGGTCATCGTTGACGTCATTAAACAGCTCTTTAGCGATGCTCATGTTACGGTTCCTTTGGTCGAAACTTAGCAGCAAAACACTTATAACCTTTACGCCTCTCACAGCCAAACAAAAAATGCTATACACTTGAAACTTGGTACAGATGTTCGGGAAGAGTGTACCAACATAACAACACAAAAAAATCGATAATCGAAAGTACATTGCCGGCGAACTTTACTTAACTTTATTTTTGAACACACCTCGTATAAAAGATACAACATTCTCAATTAGTCCAATACTTATCTAATTATAATACCAACATAACGTCAAAATTTCAATCCGATCGGACAACAAACGCAGACATTGTTAAACAAAAACCATATTCGTTATGATTTTGTATACAGACATGCAAGCTGTGACGCAAGGAGGAAAGAAAAGGAAAGATAATGCGAGCGCGTAGCGCCAGCTATTGCTCTGCTCTTGTTTTCTATGCACACGCATATTTTGCATTGAATACTTTTGTGCTTTGCCAATGAAATTCTACCTGCACGTATTCATATACAGCTGTTTGCTTATGAACGATTACGTTACGATATTTGTATTAAGGAGTAGTATTGTACAATTGTGGACTCCTTACGTTTTAAAAAAGGTCAAAGGGTATCCCAGATTTATCAAAGTCAAATACATTGTCTGATACAGCACAAATGTACAATAACTGTCTTATCTTCTATTAACTTTATCCTTTTGGTAGACAGTTCTGCTGAATATTCCTGGACCAAGTTGCGTAATGCTCTGTCTTCGGCGGTTGTTATTCCTTATTTCTTGGAAGACACTGGCAAGCAAATGGTTATGTACTACTCAGAATTGACTGTTCTGCAGTGTTCTAGTGGTACGATTGCAAAAAGCCCAGTTTTTACAAATAATGCCCAGTTATTTTTGAGGTTAGCTCAATCTCAAGGTAGTTCAGATGACGACCTTGCAATAACAGTTGGAGGTCAGCATCCATGGTTTTCGGAAAAACAACTGATTTAATTACATTTTTTGGGCGAGATGGATCTTTGAAGTTACTGTAAACAAATAACGATCGTATGTCAAAAAGATTTTTTATTTTTTATTTACTTTGTGGTTCTTTATTTTTGTATACCCTTCGACCATTGAAAATGGTCAAAAAAGGGTATACTAACTTTGTGCAAATGTATGTAACAGGCAGAAGGAGGCGTGTGAGACCCCACAAAGTATATATATTCTTACTCAGGATCACTAGCCAAGTCGATTAAGCCATGTCTGTCTGTCTGTCCGGATGTCTGGATGTCTGGCTGTCTGGATGTCTGGATGTCCAGATGAACACACAGATCTCAGCTATTATAAAAGCTAGAGACACCAAATTTGACATGAGGGTTTCTGTTTATCCGGGACAGGTGAAGTTTATTTCAAATATTTCAAATAATTTCATCTTTTAAGCTGATTTGCGAGCGACATATAAAAGATACAACATCGGACAACAAACACAGAAGTTATTAAACATAAACCTTGTACGCTTTGATTTTGCATACAGACCAGCCAGCTGTGACGTCATTGCAATGCTCATGTGGGAAAGAAAAGGAAAGAGAATGCGAGCGCGTAGCGCCATCTGTTGTTCTTTTCTTCTTTTCTATGCACACGCATTTTTTGGATTCAAACGCACACACACACATACATACATTAGTGCTTGACCAATGAAATGCTACATGCATATACACGTATTCATATAAAGACGCAGATAAAGGCTTACGATACGATATTTCTACTATTGTAAGTAGTAGTATTATACAAATATGGGCTCTTTTCGTTTAAAAAAAGATTGAAGGGTATCCCACTGTTGCGTGCCGCTCGACTGTTGCTCTTGTTTAAGTTTTGTAGCTTTATTGCAAAAATATATTTCCTGGGAAAACTTGGTTTTTCAAATATACGCTAGCTTAATGATAGAAACTGAGAAATATAAAAAGGGTTTTTCAAGAAATGACAGATGTTGAAATTTTTTTTTGAAATTTTAAAGAAAAATGTTTTGAAGTCAGAATATAGTAATAAGTTTCTAGATTAATAGGTTTGCACGGCGCCATGATTGAAAATTATTTAAGTTCGCTTGTAAGAAGAAGTGGCAGTAGGCATCTGCAAATTGTAAACAGAGCTTTAGATGATCTGCATATCCACTGAGGAAAACCAGAGACTAACAATCAAACAAAATCTGGGCGAGAAACCAAAAAGGTTTAGCATATGTGAAAAGAGTAAATGATCAGCTGAGTCAAAAACTTTTAGTAAGAACTCGATATTAATAACATCAGTTTGAATGAAAACTAAGCAAATTTTATCGTAGTAGATCATTAACTTGAAAAATACATAAACGTGTTGAAAAGAGGATATGACGGATCTACAAAAGTATTGCAAAAAAGCGGTAAAGCCATTCTTAAAAATATAATGTACAACCGTTAGCTTAATGATGCCTAAATAATTAGTAATTTCATTCACGTGGAAGTACCGCTGACCTTAGCTTCATGTTTACTAAACTATATTATTAAGGGTTTTAAAAGAACTAAGCCCATAACGGTTTTAATAATTTTTATGACACTAAGCGATTATCACTGCGAAGATTGGATTAGTATCTGTAAGGTGTAATGACATTTTGTTATTTGTAATTGCATCATTTTAATAATGGCCATTGCCAATACCATAAGTCAATGCCTCCTGTTATAAGTGCTGTATCATTATACATATATCGAATGTACGGTCATGGTAGATGTGTAACCAATAAAATTTAGCTAATTGACGTTTGGCATCAGATATTATTACAGTGTCCCATTTAATTTGTTTTAAATTAATCTGAGATGCTTTAAATTTAAAACACAATTATCTCATAAATTTTATTAAATGTTACTTGCAAGCATTAAAGTTTTTTTTTTTATATTTTATATTCGAGAACACTCGATTATAGCTATCGTACTTGTTATATGCATATATTTTTATTATTCATATAAAAATTAATTTTCTATTTTTTAGGGATGGTGTTGGAGATGGGCAACTAAATTTATGCGCTATGTATGAAATTCCCCAATTTCAAGCTATATGCAAAAATAAAATTAAAATTACATTTATTGTTGTCCAAAAGCGTAACAATACAAGATTTTTTATGGTAAGTAGATACATTTTAAACATCTTTATAATAACTGTATTAAAAACATTAGAAAGACTTTAAACCCATAGATGCACAGATTCAGGCTCCCTTGTCAAAATTAAAGTGACAAAACTTTTAACAGTACGCAAAAGACAGAAATCTGAGCAAGTATGATAAGTATGATACGAAGTTGTAATGTCGTCGAAAAGTGAACTTTACTGTTTGTTCGGTGTTTAAAATTGCAAAAAATGCATAATAATAACTCTTTGTTGGTAGTATGTGCAGTTTAATCCATGCAAAATAAAAAAAATTTAAAAAATTTTAAATGTTTTATGTAGTACATTGTTTGTTAATATTTTGCTTTGATTTGCTCGAAAAAATAATTAATTATATTGTCTCTATGAAAGTATTTCACCCCTTTTTTGTTTAAAATTAATATACTCTGAGGAGTAAACTGTTACACGAGTTACATGTTTACACTTTAGCGGTCAACATCTTCATAATTTTATGCAGGATAGTAAGCTTAGTCTTCTTTTGTTGCTATATTATTTTTGTATGTTTTTTCTTAACAAATGAATCGATTATATCAACTGAAAGAAGTATACCACAGCAAAATGTGAAAAAGTCAATTACAGTTTTGCTTTCTGAGTTCCAAAACACTTGATTTTAGTTTCGAAGCTGTTTCTATAGTTAATATTTTATTTGTTTTAATATTATTTTGTTTATGGATTCTAGATTATTATAAGTCAAATTGCTAATTATAGAAAGAGAAGATAAAAATTATAATTATAGTTTTATTGCTCATAGCGAATAGATGTTATTGTGTGGTCTTCCACGATAAATTCTTCTTCCTGCATAGTCGATTAATTCTTGAACTTCCCCAAAATGCATGTTTTTCTTTCAAAGTTTTGGTAAGCTCCTGTTAATAGTATTTTAAATATTTGGTGTTTCCAAGTTTGTATTATTATTTCAAAGTATTGTTGCTTTCGCCCCATGAGAGAGTAGAAGGAATCCCACAAACTAAAAAAACTTTTTGTTTTCTTTATTATTGAATTTTTTTCCAAATTGGACAAAACTTGCCAAAAAGTAATATATCTTTTTTTCCATAGACGATATTATATATATTTTTCAACGTCAAAGGATACCAAATACAAACTTTTTAAAACTAATCATGTTAAAAGAAAAACATATAAATAAATTTAAAAAAACGTTTAATAATATTGTGTTATCTAGTTTTCTTGCTGATAAAAGTATCATCGAAATTTGCGCGTGTAATTAGACGACTGACTTAACCTTTCTTATGTTTAAACCATTTCTCTCTATCTTTCATTTGGTGATATTTACAAACAATTCATTTACTTTTACGATGTGTTCCAAAGTGAAGTGGTCTCAGTTTTTGGGCTTATAATTGTAGCTCAAATTTCGGCGGGTATTTACTTAAAGATGGCTAATCAAATTACTACATTTTCACTTACTTCGGGGTAGCCTTTATAGTCCGCCGACCACACTCCCCGCATTCGCCATCGACAATTGCTCATCGTTTTAAGCTAAGAGACTAATTTAAGTTAATAGACTAATTTTAAAAACTTCTTGTGCTCTCTTGAAAACTAGCTTAACTACTTATTGGTTACTATTTGATAACTTTAATTGCTTCAACATTCCGGCCCGGTTGAAGAGCTCCGGTATTTAACAAATCAGGAGCAGCGCCAGCTTATGAATTGGGCGCCTATTTGCGCATGCTGGTGTTTTTATTTCTACTACCCCGACTTTGGTGTCGACCCCTGAGACTGCACGTTACGCGCCCGGTGGTCCATCGATGCGGGGTGTGTTTTAGTCGTCCACCATAACGACCACCCCTACCTCCACATTGGCATCGCCTTTGATCCACTACGTTCGCTGCTGTAGACTGAGCATGTAGTGTTTTGACCAAAAGTGCAGTCTGAGCACCGACAACTGCTGTCATCGCTTCAAGTACGCGGGTCTTGGCTTGTTGCTCGACTCTCCTGATCCTGACGCGGCAGCGCAACTTAAGGCTGCCCGATGATGAGGTGCTCTGGTGTGATCACCTCGCCATAGTTGTGATCGGTGAAGTTTCGCACTAGCCGATGCTTGCCGGATTTCGCCGCTGTTTCCTCGAGGGGGATAAACTTCCGGTCTTCCTGCGTACCCCGTCAGTCGCTCCTTGTTCTTCAGAAATACCGTCTGTAGCTCATTCAGCACGTTTCTCGGTCCTACGAAGTTTGTCGGATTGTCGCTAAGCATCATATCGGATAGTCCGCGCCTCCAAATGAACGGTTTTACGGGGGTCTCCACCTGATCCTATAACTCACGTAAAACCACCCACAGAAATCTAAAACAGATACTTTTAAAGGGCCGGCTTTCTCGGAGACGGTCGGGTGGCAAATTACCCATTAATTTTCCCCAACTATTTTGGCTTGTACCTAGCAGTGTAACAAACGACCCTCTAACCCTCATTCTAATTTGTCAACGAATGGATTTAGCGATTGCAATATTGGTGCTAAGACTGCTGATTTTTCCATCAATTTCAATTCTTTCCTAAATGTGGTGCTAATGCCGATATTACAAGAGAATCTGATCTGAGCCGTTTGAAACAAAAAACGAAGTAGATATGCCACTATTCGAACAAGTCTTGCAAAGTTGGAGTGAGTGTATCAACTCCACAAAACAATTTTGTGAAACATCCGTTAGAGTGCCAACCATCACACTTTTTTAGACCATGGATTAAAAAAAATTCATGGTCTATTGTGTTTGTCGGAACGCAAATGCGCGTAACAGGCAGAAGGAGCAATCTCCGACCCCATAAACTATATATATACTGAATCAGTATCAAGAGTCGAGTCGCTTAAGCCATGTGTGTCTGTCCGTCTGTCTGTCTGTATGAACACCTGGATCTCAGAAACTATAGGAGCTAGGGTCTTCAAATTTTGTGAAAACATCCGCGTATGTTGCAGTGTTGTTGAAATTCGGCCACGCCCCTTACTGCTTCTGTAAATCAGTAATAACCAATTAACATGACAAATACCTTTCCAAAATTCTAACACATTTTGGTTTGAAATAGCTGCACAGCCATTTAAATATTTTTCGATTTCAATATCAAAAGAATCTTGAAATTCTGCAAACAGTCCTGACCCCTTTTCAATGTCGGATACCATGACATTCTCCTTAAGTTTTGGCGATAAGAAACGCATTTCCTTGAAGGGAGGATGTAAGAAGAGGCCAACATAATGTGCCGTTAATAGTGCAAATCTTTTATTTAAAGAATTTAACGTATTATTTTTTAGCTGAATTATGATTTCAGAATCGAGCATTTCAGTGGCGCACACCTTCAATAATTTCTCCGACCACAAACAAAGAGTATGCATTGTAGGTTGCGTATCGGCACTTAGTGCCTCCGAACAATCTTTAAACGGTGTCGAGCAATGAAAAATCTAGTCCGGATATTCGATTGAGCTCATCTCTTTCCAATAAAATTACTTTTATTTCTTCTTTCACTGATTTATTTTACAAGATTTTTGCAACATTCCATTAACGAATTAAGGTTTACTTTGTGACATGCACACGATAATCTTTTGTAGCTTTTAAAGGCAGCTACCACATTTGCTCCATTGTCCGTAACAAAAATACATTTATCTATATTAGAATCCAAACTGTACTCTACCAAAATTTCCTTAACGTTATTGAGGATGTTTTCGCCTGTCTTCTTATCATCTGTGAACTCTTTTATCCCTAGCAAAGCCACTTGCAGCTTAAATGACTCATCCACGTAGTGAGCCGTCAGAGAAATGAAGTTTCTTTGCGTGTAGTCGTCCGTCTTAATATCTGTTGTAAATGCCAACTGTTGACCTTTTATTTTGGACCGCACTTCACTTTTTAGGCTTTCGTACTCTCGGTTCATAATTGTAGATGACAACGCTTTGCGCGATGTGACTAAATCAGCGAAGTCCTGTTTGCCATACACTGATCCAATATCCAAAAGCTCTTGGCAATAGTCGCGAAAGCCATTGCCTGCCAATTAAAAAATGAATCATTCACAACACTTGACTATTTTTGTTGTACTAACCTTTAGTTACGGAAAACGAATGTAGATCTTTTGCAACCAATGCGAGCTGTTTTCTCTCCAGAATTTCATTACACGATTGGGCACCGTTTTTTGGCAAATAATTGAAGCGAATCGATTCTTGGTTGGTAGGCATTTTCATTTGCCGCCAAAACACATCTGTATCGGGCGAGTATGCCCGTTCCATGCCTAGATGCATATGCAATCACGTTCTTGCATTCGTGGCAACATACAAATTCATCTATTGGGTTGCCCAAAAAGTATTTGCGGATTTTTCATATTCGGCGTTGACAAATTTTTTCAACGGCTTGTGACTCTGTAATTGCATTCTTTCTTCTGTCAGTTACCAGCTGTTACTTTTAGCTTGCTTTAGAAAAAGTGCGCGAAATTTTATTTACATTTGTTTGTTTGGCAATAAATATCTGAATCACTGAAAACTATCATATCACCAATCCCACCGATTGTGCGGTTCGATTTTGCGGGCCTCCGGGCTTTTTTCTTAGGCCCGGGACCCGCACGATTTTTAGGCACGAGCACGTTTTTTTGGCAAAAGTCTTCGGGCCACAAAAAAAAACGGCCTGCGCCCACCTTTAAAGTAGGCAATGATAAGGGAAATGGACTGGGATCTCAAATCAGGCACCTACCAATCGCAGTCGATTTTAGGCTGCTACACCCCAATTCAGTATAATGACTTGAGAACAATAAGTAAGATCCCTGCAAGAAATCTCAAAGACAGGCCCACAGGTCATTGCATGCTTTAAAATAGTTAATAAAACTAATAGCTGAAACGCCAGAACACATACTTGCAGTATATTCGACGTTAGTGCATATGATATGTTCAACACTTGGAAGGCACTTTCTTAAATTTAAAGAAATAAATCCCATTAGTCTCTAGTAGGAAAAATCTTAGACTTTGGAGCTATAAGGTCAGCATGGGTACACTAGATCATTTGTATTATTATATTATTGAATGATAATAATAATATAACAGCTAGCAGAAGGCAAAGAGACATCACAATGTATATACTCGTACATATATTTTTGATCAGAAACATTTGCCGAATCGATCGAGCCATGCTTGTTTGTCCAATGTCAAGATCTCAACAAAGAGCGAGAGAATGAAGGTTTATGTAAACACCAACAAACAAGCAAATCAAGTTAATTTAAAATTTTGGATGCCACGCCCACCGCTATCGCAATTTGATATTTTAAATTTTTCCTTGATTTGTAAGCAACGTATAAAAGATATAAGTTTCTAAATGGACGTACACTTAGTTAACTACAAGAGCAACAGTCGAGCGGCACGCGACAGTGGGATACCCTTCGACCTTTTTGAAACGTAAAGAGTACAATACTTCTACTTAATAGAAATATCGTATATATGGTCTGTGTATGAATACCTGTATATGAGTGTATCATTTCATTAGTCAAGCACAAATGTATGTATGTGTGTGTGTGCGTTTGAATGCAAAAAATGCGTGAGCATATAAAAAAATAAAAGAGAAGAACAACAGATGGCGCTACGCGCTCGCATTCTCTTTCCTTTTCTTTCCTACATGAGCATTGCAATGGCGTGACAGCTTGCTGGTCTGTATACACAATCAAAGCGTACAAGGTTTTTGTTTAATAACTTCTGTGTTTGTTTTTGAGTTTATGTTGGTATTATATTTAGCTAAGTATAGTCTTACTTAGATTGTTTTATCTTTTATATGTCGCTCGCAAATCAGCTTAAAAGATGAAATTATTAATTTGCGGGGGCGGGGGGCGTGGCACCCAACATTTGAAATAAACTTCACCTGTCCCGGATAAACAGAAACCTTCGTGCCAAATTTGGTGTCTCTAGCTTTTATAATAGCTGAGATCTGTGTGTTCATCTGGACATCCAGACAGCCAGACATCCGGACAGACAGACAGACATGGCTTAATCGACTTGGCTAGTAATCCTGAGCAAGAATATACATATATACTTTGTGGGGTCTCCCACGCCTCCTTCTGCCTGTTACATACATTTGCACAAAGTTAGTATACCCTTTTTTGACCATTTTCAATAGTCGAAGGGTATAAAAATATATCTATCCTCCGGATTTCCGATCGGACAATTAACATAAAAGTTTTTCTAGTCATCTTATGCTCCGACCTGCGCGCTACCTGCGCTTGCTGGTGTGTGCTTCTGCACATGTGTGTATGAGTGGGAAAGTAATCAACAATAGCTTTTGGCAATTGCAAGTGTATGTATATCCGGTTTTAAAAACTAGGAGTAGGATATCCTACAGTAAGGTGTTCCTGATTGTAGCGTTCGTCTTATTAGATCACTCTTTTTAGTTTTCTTTCACACAATACTAAAAAAATATTAATTTGTCATATATAAGTAGTAATAATTTGCGCGTATTATTTAAAACGGTATAATGCGAAAAGGTTAATAAGGAACATTAAAGTGAAAAATATTTGAAACAATATAGAACACGAACTTGCTTACTTACAAAGTCTGTACTGTTAACTTAATTAATGAGAGCACATATACTCTTAAGTAGTTTGATAATATTGAATAAATGAAAACCATGCATGTAGTATAGTTGGAAAAGTATTTGCCATAGATCCAAGCATCTCAGTTTCGAAAATGTTGCTACTGTAAGCTGTTTGCTTTCATTTATAATAACTGTATTAAAAACATTAGAAAGACTTTAAACCCATAGATGCACAGATTCAGGCTCCCTTGTCAAAATTAAAGTGACAAAACTTTTAACAGTACGCAAAAGACAGAAATCTGAGCAAGTATGATAAGTATAATACGAAGTTGTAATGTCGTCGAAAAGTGAACTTTACTGTTTGTTCGGTGTTTAAAATTGCAAAAAATGCATAATAATATCTCTTTGTTGGTAGTATGTGCAGTTTAATCCATGCAAAATAAAAAAAATTGAAAATTTTAAATGTTTTATGTAGTACGTTGTTTGTTAATATTTTGCTTTGATTTGCTCGAAAAAATAATTAATTATATTGTCTCTATGAAAGTATTCCACCCCTTTTTTGTTTAAAATTAATATACTCTGAGGAGTAAACTGTTACACGAGTTACATGTTTACACTTTAGCGGTCAACATCTTTATAATTTTATGCAGGATAGTAAGCTTAGTCTTCTTTTGTTGCTATATTATTTTTGTATGTTTTTTCTTAACAAATGAATCGATTATATCAACTGAAAGAAGTATGCCACAGCAAAATGTGAAAAAGTCAATTACAGTTTTGCTTTCTGAGTTCCAAAACACTTGATTTTAGTTTCGAAGCTGTTTCTATAGTTAATATTTTATTTGTTTTAATATTATTTTGTTTATGGATTCTAGATTATTATAAGTCAAATTTCTAATTATAGAAAGAGAAGATAAAAATTATAATTATAGTTTTATTGCTCATAGCGAATAGATGTTATTGTGTGGTCTTCCACGATAAATTCTTCTTCCTGCATAGTCGATTAATTCTTGAACTTCCCCAAAATGCATGTTTTTCTTTCAAAGTTTTGGTAAGCTCCTGTTAATAGTATTTTAAATATTTGTTGTTTCCAAGTTTGTATTATTATTTCAAAGTATTGTTGCTTTCGCCCCATGAGAGAGTAGAGGGAATCCCACAAACTAAAAAACTTTTTGTTTTCTTTATTATTGAATTTTTTTTCCAAATTGGACAAAACTTGCCAAAAAGTAATATATCTTTTTTTCCATAGACGATATTATATATATTTTCCAACGTCAAAGGATACCAAATACAAACTTTTTAAAACTAATCATGTTAAAAGAAAAACATATAAATAAATTTAAAAAAACGTTTAATAATATTGTGTTATCTAGTTTTCTTGCTGATAAAAGTATCATCGAAATTTGCGCGTGTAATTAGACGACTGACTTAAGCTTTCTTATGTTTAAACCATTTCTCTCTATCTTTCATTTGGTGATATTTACAAACAATTCATTTACTTTTACGATGTGTTCCAAAGTGAAGTGGTCTCAGTTTTTGGGCTTATAATTGTAGCTCAAATTTCGGCGGGTATTTACTTAAAGATGGCTAGTCAAATTACTACATTTTCACTTACTTCGGGGTAGCCTTCATAGTCCGCCGACCACACTCCCCGCATTCGCCATCGACAATTGCTCATCGTTTTAAGCTAAGAGACTAATTTAAGTTAATAGACTAATTTTAAAAACTTCTTGTGCTCTCTTGAAAACTAGCTTAACTACTTATTGGTTTTAGTCGTCCACCATAACGACCACCCCTACCTCCACATTGGCATCGCCTTTGATCCACTACGTTCGCTGCTGTAGACTGAGCATGTAGTGTTTTGACCAAAAGTGCAGTCTGAGCACCGACAACTGCTGTCATCGCTTCAAGTACCCGGGTCTTGGCTTGTTGCTCGACTCTCCTGATCCTGACGCGGCAGCGCAACTTAAGGCTGCCCGATGATGAGGTGCTCTGGTGTGATCACCTCGCCATAGTTGTGATCGGTGAAGTTTCGCACCAGCCGATGCTTGCCGGATTTCGCCGCTGTTTCCTCGAGGGGGATAAACTTCCGGTCTTCCTGCGTACCCCGTCAGTCGCTCCTTGTTCTTCAGAAATACCGTCTGTAGCTCCTTCAGCACGTTTCTCGGTCCTACGAAGTTTGTCGGATTGTCGCTAAGCATCATATCGGATAGTCCGCGCCTCCAAATGAACGGTTTTACGGGGGTCTCCACCTGATCCTATAACTCACGTAAAACCACCCACAGAAGTCTAAAACAGATACTTTTAAAGGGCCGGCTTTCTCGGAGACGGTCGGGTGGCAAATTACCCATTAATTTTCCCCAACTATTTTGGCTTGTACCTAGCAGTGTACGCTATTTCTCACAACTGGAGTACATAAGCTACGTTCGTTCACTATCTTAACTTTCTGCCTCAACAACCCAACTTGCAACTTTGCACCAGCGTGGTAGTGTTTGACAAAACGTTGCGCAAAAGAGGAATCCTTTCTCAGTAAAAAGGGAAAGTTTGCCTTAAACGATAGACGGCCGTGTAACAAACGACCCTCTAACCCTCATTCTAATTTGTCAACGAATGGATTTAGCGATTGCAATATTGGTGCTAAGACTGCTGATTTTTCCATCAATTTCAATTCTTTCCTAAATGTGGTGCTAATGCCGATATTACAAGAGAATCTGATCTGAGCCGTTTGAAACAAAAACGAAGTAGATATGCCACTATTCGAACAAGTCTTGCAAAGTTGGAGTGAGTGTATCAACTCCACAAAACAATTTTGTGAAACATCCGTTAGAGTGCCAACCATCACACTTTTTTAGACCATGGATTAAAAAAAATTCATGGTCTATTGTGTTTGTCGGAACGCAAATGCGCGTAACAGGCAGAAGGAGCAATCTCCGACCCCATAAACTATATATATACTGAATCAGTATCAAGAGTCGAGTCGCTTAAGCCATGTGTGTCTGTCCGTCTGTCTGTCTGTATGAACACCTGGATCTCAGAAACTATAGGAGCTAGGGTCTTCAAATTTTGTGAAAACATCCGCGTATGTTGCAGTGTTGTTGAAATTCGGCCACGCCCCTTACTGCTTCTGTAAATCAGTAATAACCAATTAACATGACAAATACCTTTCCAAAATTCTAACACATTTTGGTTTGAAATAGCTGCACAGCCATTTAAATATTTTTCGATTTCAATATCAAAAGAATCTTGAAATTCTGCAAACAGTCCTGACCCCTTTTCAATGTCGGATACCATGACATTCTCCTTAAGTTTTGGCGATAAGAAACGCATTTCCTTGAGGGGAGGATGTAAGAAGAGGCCAACATAATGTGCCGTTAATAGTGCAAATCTTTTATTTAAAGAATTTAACGTATTATTTTTTAGCTGAATTATGATTTCAGAATCGAGCATTTCAGTGGCGCACACCTTCAATAATTTCTCCGACCACAAACAAAGAGTATGCATTGTAGGTTGCGTATCGGCACTTAGTGCCTCCGAACAATCTTTAAACGGTGTCGAGCAATGAAAAATCTAGTCCGGATATTCGATTGAGCTCATCTCTTTCCAATAAAATTACTTTTATTTCTTCTTTCACTGATTTATTTTACAAGATTTTTGCAACATTCCATTAACGAATTAAGGTTTACTTTGTGACATGCACACGATAATCTTTTGTAGCTTTTAAAGGCAGCTACCACATTTGCTCCATTGTCCGTAACAAAAATACATTTATCTATATTAGAATCCAAACTGTACTCTACCAAAATTTCCTTAACGTTATTGAGGATGTTTTCGCCTGTCTTCTTATCATCTGTGAACTCTTTTATCCCTAGCAAAGCCACTTGCAGCTTAAATGACTCATCCACGTAGTGAGCCGTCAGAGAAATGAAGTTTCTTTGCGTGTAGTCGTCCGTCTTAATATCTGTTGTAAATGCCAACTGTTGACCTTTTATTTTGGACCGCACTTCACTTTTTAGGCTTTCGTACTCTCGGTTCATAATTGTAGATGACAACGCTTTGCGCGATGTGACTAAATCAGCGAAGTCCTGTTTGCCATACACTGATCCAATATCCAAAAGCTCTTGGCAATAGTCGCGAAAGCCATTGCCTGCCAATTAAAAAATGAATCATTCACAACACTTGACTATTTTTGTTGTACTAACCTTTAGTTACGGAAAACGAATGTAGATCTTTTGCAACCAATGCGAGCTGTTTTCTCTCCAGAATTTCATTACACGATTGGGCACCGTTTTTTGGCAAATAATTGAAGCGAATCGATTCTTGGTTGGTAGGCATTTTCATTTGCCGCCAAAACACATCTGTATCGGGCGAGTATGCCCGTTCCATGCCTAGATGCATATGCAATCACGTTCTTGCATTCGTGGCAACATACAAATTCATCTATTGGGTTGCCCAAAAAGTATTTGCGGATTTTTCATATTCGGCGTTGACAAATTTTTTCAACGGCTTGTGACTCTGTAATTGCATTCTTTCTTCTGTCAGTTACCAGCTGTTACTTTTAGCTTGCTTTAGAAAAAGTGCGCGAAATTTTATTTACATTTGTTTGTTTGGCAATAAATATCTGAATCACTGAAAACTATCATATCACCAATCCCACCGATTGTGCGGTTCGATTTTGCGGGCCTCCGGGCTTTTTCTTAGGCCCGGGACCCGCACGATTTTTAGGCACGAGCACGTTTTTTTGGCAAAAGTCTTCGGGCCACAAAAAAAAACGGCCTGCGCCCACCTTTAAAGCAGGCAATGATAAGGGAAATGGACTGGGATCTCAAATCAGGCACCTACCAATCGCAGTCGATTTTAGGCTGCTACACCCCAATTCAGTATAATGACTTGAGAACAATAAGTAAGATCCCTGCAAGAAATCTCAAAGACAGGCCCACAGGTCATTGCATGCTTTAAAATAGTTAATAAAACTAATAGCTGAAACGCCAGAACACATACTTGCAGTATATTCGACGTTAGTGCATATGATATGTTCAACACTTGGAAGGCACTTTCTTAAATTTAAAGAAATAAATCTCATTAGTCTCTAGTAGGAAAAATCTTAGACTTTGGAGCTATAAGGTCAGCATGGGTACACTAGATCATTTGTATTATTATATTATTGAATGATAATAATAATATAACAGCTAGCAGAAGGCAAAGAGACATCACAATGTATATACTCGTACATATATTTTTGATCAGAAACATTTGCCGAATCGATCGAGCCATGCTTGTTTGTCCAATGTCAAGATCTCAACAAAGAGCGAGAGAATGAAGGTTTATGTAAACACCAACAAACAAGCAAATCAAGTTAATTTAAAATTTGATATTTTAAATTTTTCCTTGATTTGTAAGCAACAGTGGGATACCCTTCGACCTTTTTGAAACCTAAAGAGTACAATACTTCTACTTAATAGAAATATCGTATATATGGTCTGTGTATGAATACCTGTATATGAGTGTATCATTTCATTAGTCAAGCACAAATGTATGTATGTGTGTGTGTGCGTTTGAATGCAAAAAATGCGTGAGCATATAAAAAAATAAAAGAGAAGAACAACAGATGGCGCTACGCGCTCGCATTCTCTTTCCTTTTCTTTCCTACATGAGCATTGCAATGGCGTGACAGCTTGCTGGTCTGTATACACAATCAAAGCGTACAAGGTTTTTGTTTAATAACTTCTGTGTTTGTTTTTGAGGTTATGTTGGTATTATATTTAGCTAAGTATAGTCTTACTTAGATTGTTTTATCTTTTATATGTCGCTCGCAAATCAGCTTAAAAGATGAAATTATTGATTTGCGGGGGCGGGGGGCGTGGCACCCAACATTTGAAATAAACTTCACCTGTCCCGGATAAACAGAAACCTTCATGCCAAATTTGGTGTCTCTAGCTTTTATAATAGCTGAGATCTGTGTGTTCATCTGGACATCCAGACAGCCAGACATCCAGACATCCGGACAGACAGACAGACATGGGTTAATAGACTTGGCTAGTGATCCTGAGCAAGAATATATATACTTTGTGGGGTCTCCCACGCCTCCTTCTGCCTGTTACATACATTTGCACAAAGTTAGTATACCCTTTTTTGACCATTTTCAATGGTCGAAGGGTATAAAAATATATCTATCCTCCGGATTTCCGATCGGACAATTAACATAAAAGTTTTTCTAGTCATCTTATGCTCCGACCTGCGCGCTACCTGCGCTTGCTGGTGTGTGCTTCTGCACATGTGTGTATGAGTGGGAAAGTAATCAACAATAGCTTTTGGCAATTGCAAGTGTATGTATATCCGGTTTTAAAAACTAGGAGTAGGATATCCTACAGTAAGGTGTTCCTGATTGTAGCGTTCGTCTTATTAGATCACTCTTTTTAGTTTTCTTTCACACAATACTACAAAAATATTAATTTGTCATATATAAGTAGTAATAATTTGCGCGTATTATTTAAAACGGTATAATGCGAAAAGGTTAATAAGGAACATTAAAGTGAAAAATATTTGAAACAATATAGAACACGAACTTGCTTACTTACAAAGTCTGTACTGTTAACTTAATTAATGAGAGCACATATACTCTTAAGTAGTTTGATAATATTGAATAAATGAAAACCATGCATGTAGTATAGTTGGAAAAGTATTTGCCATAGATCCAAGCATCTCAGTTTCGAAAATTTTGCTACTGTAAGCTGTTTGCTTTCATTTTGCAAAACGTCTTTAGAATGTACTTTTACCATTAAATAGAAAGTACTGTTACTGTTACGGTTACACTTTATTGTGGATTATTGAACGCGAGCTGTAAAATTACAAATTAAAGTTGCAGGTGCACTAGATCTTTATTTTAATTTTTTTGAAACTGTATAAATTTAATAAGTAATTTTTCTTATTTTTCAGGAGAGCAACAGAAATTATACAAATCCCTTACCAGGAACAATAGTTGATAATCATATAACTAGATTTGAAATCTATGATTTCTTTTTGGTAGCACAGGCTGTTCGGCAAGGAACTGTTAGCCCAACACACTTTATTGTATTACAGGACGACGCAAACTATGGTCCTGATATCATACATAAATTAAGCTACAAACTGTGTTTTCTTTATTTTAATTGGCCAGGAACTGTAAGGATTCCCGCCTGTTGCATGGTAAATCAACTATTTTACTACTAATTTTATAATCATTTTGGCACAAGATTAGACGACCTCACAACTAGTAGTTCTATGATCCGGTTAGGGGTCAGAATCTCGCAATAATAACAATAAATAATTCTATCCTAATCTGGGTTTGTGATAAGAATCAATACTCTGAAAGCGAATATATTAGTCTTAACCAGAATTTTGCAACGCACAATAAGAGAAATCTTAACCATTATGAATAAATATCAACAGAGATGTCGTATGTCTGTCTGTATGTTTGTCGAAACAAAAACTATTCTCTTGTCGTAAAGCTGCACACTGTTAATATGTCGAAACGATCTGATTCGCAACGATTTTTTTTTTCGAAATAACTTTTAATACAATTTATATAGTGCAAGTACGTTTTCAAGTACTAAGTTTATAAACGCCCAAGAAGTTTAATAACAAATCAAATTATTAATAAAGCAAATGAATTTAAACTTTTTTTTTATGCCCTTCGACCATTGAAAATGGTCGAAAAAGGGTATACTAACTTTGTGCAAATGGATGTAACAGACAGAAGGAGGCGTGGGAGACCCCACAAAGTACGAGGGTCGTTTGATAAGTCCGTGACTTTTTGAATAAAATATATTTTTTTCGTCAAAGAAGCGTTTTATTTCTCAACATAATCTCCTTTTAGCTCTATACATTTAGTCCAGCGTTTTTCCAATTTTTTATTTGTATTTAGAGCAGGTGCGCGGCAAATACAAAAAGTCACGGACGTATCAAGCGACCCTCGTATATATATTCTTGCTCAGGACCACTAGTCGAGTCGATTAAGCAATGTCTGTCTGTCTGTCCGGATGTCTGGATGTCCAGATGAACACACAGATCTCAGCTATTATAAAAGCTAGAGATACCAAATTTGGCATGAAGGTTTCTGTTTGTCCGGGACAGGTGAAGATTATTTTAAATGTTGGGTGCCACTTTTTTTGATATTGAGTGTCCTGTGCCCCTGCACGAAAAACGCCCAAAAGAGGTTGTTACCGACGGATGGATGGATTTTTCTAGCCTGGTTGCCACATAAATTTTTATGGATAAAAGCTTTCCTTTTTATGGAAACCTTTATGCCTTCCTTTATGGAATGTTATTTTTTCATTACATGGTCTATTACATTTCGTAATCTAATTAGAGAATATTGCAGGGCACTAAAAATGAGGCTTAATATGTCGCGAAAACCTTCGATATCTAATAATTTAAATGGTCTATCGTGATTGGTAACAATTTGAACTATTGAGGGAGTAACATCCTCTTCATTTGCCTCATACGCTATTTTCCTTTTCTTCTCGATATTGTCAATTTCATCGCGCATTGATTTATCACAATGTTTTGCAGTCATGTGACGTCTTAAATTTGTAATGTGGTGCTCAGATAATTTGGAGCCACATACGCTGCATAAGCACGTATTTGATTCTTTGTAAAAATAAAAAAACTAATGCACCGTCTCGTAAATTTCACGACTCATTTTAACAACACGCTTTCTAAAACTGTCAAGTAAGACACACGCGGAGCACACATACATATTCAAGAGACATTTTCAAATCGGCAAGGTTTCCCAAGGGATCGAACGAACGAAGTGAGCCACAAAAATCCTTCACTCCTTAAGCATAGAGCGAGTCAAGAAAAAACGAATTTAAAGTGTCTTTTCGATTCCGTTTTCAATCGTGTCTGCGTGCGACAGCACATTTGTTGACAGTTTGAAAATAAGACCACTTTTTACGAGGTCTGTTATAAACATAACATCAATGTTTTCAGGCACTTGGGGCTTGTACATCCCCGGAGCTCGATCCTTCCACAAGAATACCAACAAGTTAAGTGGTCTTACGATAAAGCGATAGTAATTTCTATTCAGTTCCTTCACACATGAATTTATTAAGATTAGAACAAAAAAAATTCAATGCATTATGGTTTAATCTTAAATCTTATATTTTAGTGCATTTTTTAAGACACTCCTATTATTAGATTGCTGCCGTTAATTGACTTTCTGTTAACGCGCGTTATAATATATAATCCTTCAGGTTCTATACCATGCATGTATTACATATACATACGTAATGTCATTAGTCAATATTGTTTACACATATAGCGTGAACACATGCATATGTATGAGAAAAATTAAATTTCTTAATGAATAAAAATATTTTTTTATTTACAGTATGCTCATAAGATGGCTTACCTGATTGGACAAAGCGTTCAACGACCTACTTCAGATAAATTATCAGAACAACTATTTTATTTATGAAGGTATGTACTGAAAGAGAACAGCTGAGTATGCCTCTTTGTATTTAATATCAAAATAATAGTAGTCAAACATAATTTTAAAACGTATCTTTTCAGTATACAACACGATTTACGTCAATCATGTTAGAAGTGATATTTATTGGACAAACAAACAGGCGGGTTGCGGGTGTATGACAGTCGAGATAACTTGACTGAAAACGTTCAATTTATTAACAAAAAAATTATCTTCTCTTATTACCGGCGTGACCATCCTTAGTTATTTGGTAAAAGCGTACAGCGCACAACTTAAAACAAATTATCGGAACAGCAAGGTTATAAATCTAATATCTTAATATCTACTAAGCTTGTAAGTGTTAAGAATAAATATTAAATGGTTTTTTTACATTTAATAAATTATGATTTTTAAATAATAAATCGTTTTTCTTTCTAATGGAGTCTGTTTGGTGTTGCTTGTCTCAAAGTTGTAAGCATGTTTAATCGTTCTTGTTCCACTGTGTATGCTTGCTGTAAATTAAATTAACGGGAGAGCTTTGGAATTGGTGTAATAGGACATAAGAAAAGACTTTTTCACTCTAAGATTTGTAAGAACATCAATCGGACGTCAATTTGTCACGGTTAGTCTGTTTGCCGGACATAAACACATATATATATTTGTATAGATATTTAAAATATTCCATAGAATAAAGTGAATCAAAATAAATTATAATTGAGTCGGAACCTCTTACAATGACCCCAAACTAATATAGAGGACACAACTTTATATGGTGGCTCATGGTGGGAATTAAACAAGCAAATTAAATTTTGACTTCACTTTCTTGTTTAATGTACATCATTTTATATATACATAAGTGCAGCACATAGGCAGTGCAAAGAAGAGAGAATCATAGGCGCATAACTGCATCATCGAAATCGTTGGGCGTCCGCTAAAAAAGGTTGAAGATTCGATGGACAGTATGGCTTCGGCGTTGGAAACTATGGTGAATTTGCAGTCTGACCGCTACGGTGTCCTCAAGCTGCTCCTGAAATTTTATATTTCAAGAAACGTCTGTATCAAATGGAGGTATTGAGGATCGCGTTTCTTGACACGCATGCGAAGATTATCAATTTGGATGGGTACGAGGGATCTGCTTACTACGTGAAGAATCGGTTATCCGACTTCGACGAACGCTACATGGACACTTATTGTATCCTCGCCGAGGATTATGAAAGGCTGGCTCCAGATGTTCCTGCAGTTCCAAAAGAAGTCGTTGGACTTGCAGACCTAGAACTTCGTATCACTATGTCCCAAATGTCGTTTCCAAGGTTCTCTCGTGTGTACGTCGACTTGCCTGGATACTTGGACGCATTTACTAGCCTTATACACAACAACAACCTGAGTAAAGTGTAAAGGCTGTATTTTATCAAGGAGTCCCTGCTTCTGAATCGGGACAATAATATTCGCCAAATGCAGTTAACGGATGCAAATTACCAAAAAGCCTCGGGATTGATGGCTAAGGGACAAAGTTAGTTTTCTCGCATCATATGAATACAATATATGCTCTTTCTAGACTGCAGAAGGACTCGTCCGAGTCGATACGCTCAATGCTTAACACTATTAATGTTTGCTTGGCTGCGTTCCGTCGTGTGCAACCCTCACCACTGGCTAACGTATTAGGTAACTTCAAGGCTACCCAAAGATACTCAAAACGCTGGGAGCATCATCAAGGGAGCAACTTCATAGAAGGAGCTGGAATCATTTTTAAACGATCGTCTTGTCATAATGGATGAGATAGAGAACCGTAACTTGTCGCTCGACTCCAGCAATGGCCAAGGCTTGTCAGATTCGACCAAGCGAGTTCGAGTACATAACACCCAGGATCAACAGAGGCACTCGAGCTGTGTGGAGAGCACATTTTGCGGTTTCGTCAAGCTTTCCTGGCTTTGGATGGTTACAAACAAAAGGATATAGTCTCGAAGGCAAAATTTTGCAGCAATTCCTTAAGCCAATCTCATACTTTATCTTGATGCTACAAAACAAAGGATGTCAAGTTTGTGGTCAAGGTCATTACATCTTACTTCACTTCCTATTCTCCTTTCAGGCTTAATCGTCAAATCATCCAAATCATCAGCTTAGCCCGGATAAGTGGCTCTGCAGCCAAATCATCTGGAGCAAAATTCAGGCACAACATACAGCAGTTATTCAGCCATATCTTCTGGAGCTCAAAGGAGGAAAACTCTGTTCGTAACCGTTCGGATCAAAGTACAAAACCCCATCAACGGACTTCACGGAGTAATCAATGCAATCATCAAGGATCAGAAGCAACAATTGTTTCTGAGCATGTGGTGCAGCCGCTTCTTTTGAAGAGAGCCAGTACTTGTTCATCAATCGTTGATGTGGGTTAAGGGAATGGGCATCGTTGAAGATATACTCGATATACTATTATTTATCCTTAATTCCTAATAGATATATCGGCATTTGTCCTCAACTCCGTGACTTCACATTGGGAATGGGCATCGTTGAAGATATACTCGATATACTATTATTAATCCTTAATTCCTAATAGATATATCGGCATTTGTCCTCAACTCCGTGACTTCACATTGGGAATGGGCATCGTTGAAGATATACTCGATATACTATTATTTATTCTAGGAAGATATCACCAAATGACTCTGAATCGATTCCTGCATTTGAAAAGACATCTTTCTATTGCCCCGGAGCGATGGCGGCAATATAAGGCGGAGATAGAAGAGTATTTTACACTTCAGCAAATCGCACCTGCGGTGAAAATGGTTCTATGCTGCGTGGGAGTTCAAGTTATGGATTTTATGGCGGGCGGTGGATAGAAGCATCAACACTTATGCATTGTCAACGCTCACTTATGGGACAGCTTCCGCACCGTTCACAGCTATCAGGGTTATCCGTCAGTTGACAGAGGACGAGCGGCAGCGCTATCCGAAGACAGAGGAGGTCCTTAAGACTAAAATATATATGGACGATATACTTTCTGGAGGGCATAATCTACAAGATACAGAAGGGAAAGGGAAACACTGAAATAATAAAATCCGCGCTTATGGCATTCCGCAAGTGGTCTAGCACCGATCTTATGTTAGGGTACTAAGTTCGATCCCATTACAACATCGCTGTTGTCAAACCGATCTTAGCTGGAATGACTCTGGGCATGTATTGGCTGTTGAAAAAGGACTGTTTTAGATACATGGTCAACTTTGACCTACCAGAAGGTTCTTCCAAGAGGATCATATTATCCTGCATTGCCAAATTGTTTGACCCTTTGAGTCTTATTGCGCCTGTTATCATCGCTGGAAAGCTAATCCTAAAGGAGGTGACTTTCGCCGAGCGTTGGCCCACTTTCCGAGATGGTTTGCGGAGGATTGGTGAAATCAGCATTGAGCGCTGGATTCAGTACGCACCGGATTCTGTCTCATCGATGCAGCTTCACGCTTTCCGCGACGGATCCCACTCATTCTACGCAGCTTCAGTATACCTGAGGGTTGAGCATACCGATGGCTCATGCTACTTATCACTTCTCATGGCCAAGTCAAAGGTTACACCATCAAAACCACTGACGATTCCCCGAACGGAATTAACCGGAGCGGTGCTAGCTATTAATCTTCTGAAGAGGATCAACCTCGAATCGTTTGAGCTCTCGTCCTGTAGACATTTTCAATTGAACGCGACCATTGTTCTTCATTGGCTGAACGGCGACGTGAACCGATGGAAGATCTTTGTCGCTAATCGAGAACCCTTCATCTCCGATCACTTCACCTCAACGCAATGGAACCCTATCGGCACTACGGAGAATCCAGCGGATTGTGCAATAAAAGGGCTTTCTCCGGAGGAGCTGAATACTTTCAGCTACGGTGCAAAGAACCATCTTGGTTGTCCAGTCTGTCTAGAGGATTCCGCTTAGGAAGGAAGGCGGATTAAGGTTCATGCTCACCATTTGGCTGCCGTGCCCAATTTTATTGAACGATTTTCAACATACCCCCAGACCGTACGTGTCGGTACTTACGGACGAGGCGAGGTAGAGAGTATTAAACTGGTTAGCCTATATGGAAGTAACATATTGTAAAGATACCATACTGCTTTCAAACTTATACTAGCTAACTTCTGTTTGATCTTAAAAATGTTATTTGGTTATGCAGCCAGCAGCAGCTCATCAGAAATTTGATTTATTTTAGTTTATCATTCTTGTACATTGCTTTGTGCAGCAATAGATTTTGCATTCTCCTTTGTGCTGTGTTCCTCTCTCTCTCAATAGAGAGCGAGAGACAGCTGTTAAATCTTTATTTGGTGACTCTTGCTCATTTGCCTTCTGCATAGCTAAGTCAGTTACAAATTAAGTGTTGATCATACCGGTACTGCTGTGATACACTCTTACTTTCATTACAGCCCTGTGTGGCAAAATATATTAAAAAAAAAAAGAATTGCACATTGCTATTGTGTGCTCAGTTTGGTTGCCGGTGCAAATACAATGCTTGTAAAACTGTTCACCATTGTGCGTGCTTTTTACATTGCCTGGTCAAAATTCAGTGCTTGAAAAACTGTTAACAAGTCTGAGTTTTCTTTGACTTTTATATTTTTTTTGTTGTGCCAAAATATCAAAAGAACTTAATAATATAAAAAATGCCAAACACCGACGAAGTTAGTCTGGCAGCTGACAGAATAAAATTTTTAAAGCGCAAGGCAAAGTCTAAAAAAATCTCTGCAGGTTTAACCACCGAATCGGCCACTTCCCTTAATGATGATGGTCTGCATTTAAAGCTGGATTTAATAAACCAAAAAGAGGTTTCATTCACCTTGACTCATGATTCCCTGGAGGAACTGGACCTCGTTGAAATGGGAAGTGAGTTGCGTGAGCAGTTCAAAGACATTGTCTTTAAAATGCGGTATGTTGTACAAACGGAACTCAGTAGACGCAAAGTGCCAGAGATTTCTTGTTCAACTATGCGTCAATATCCCGAAACTGAGTTGCCTTCTGGTTCTCTATTTCGAATGTGCCTGACCTGCTACCAACGTTTGGTGGAAATTATACCGAGTACACAGATTTTATGTCGATGTTTTCCACTGTCATCGATAAAAACCCAATACTGGCTAACATGGAGAAGCTTCAACACCTCAAGTCTTGCCTAAGAGGTCCAGCTTTGGATGTCGTTGGTGCTTTAAAGGTCACTGATGTAAATTACCCGGTTGCCCTGGATTTGTTGGATAAGCGCTACAACAATAAGCGGCTTATTTTTGGGGCTCACATTTCGGCTATCATGAACTTACCAAAGGTAGAGCGTTCATCTTCTGGAAAGCTGCGTGAACTGTCCGACCAAATTAATTTGCGTTTAAGGGCACTTCATAGCATGAGCTCCTGTGAAAATATCCGAGTGTATTCTCGTTTATTGTCTTCTCCAAAAGGTCGACCGTGAAACCCAGCTATTATGGGAGGATGCTGCTTTCACTGCAATGCACTGAAAGGCTACACGTCTGTGAATTTGTTAAATTTCTGGAGACAATATATCAAAAATTTAAAAACATCGAACGTACCAATGCTACACTTCGAATCATGACACAGGTTGCAAAACCTAGGAAAGCCAACAACAACTCTAGAAATTCATTTGTCGCCACTTTCCCTGTCGCTTGCTGCCCTGTCTGCAATGCTGTAGACCACATAATTTTTGATTGCCCACTGTCGCCCCAAGATCGCTTACGGAAGCAAAAAGGTTGGCTATATGTCAAAACTGCCTTAAAGGTGGATATCACCTACGACATTGTAATGCCGATCGCTGTCGCATTTGTGGAAGTAAGCACAACAAATTGGTACAATTTGTCTCAAGGCCTTCGTCATCTAGCTCCCAGCCTGCTTATCCAGCTAGCTTCTGATACTCATTCCAATGGATTGCAAAAAGTTGCACAAGAATCATCACCTGGTCAATCTTCTTCCTTAGTGGCTCAAAATCTCGCAACTGACTTTGTGTTGTTGGCCACTGCCGTCATCAATATTCAAAATAAATCAGGATCTTGGCTTCCTTGCCGCGCCTTGCTTGACTTCGGCTCGCAACTATACATAATCACCTCTCGTCTGGCACACACTTTGCAATTGACCAAATACAAGTCCGCAGCTACAGTGTCTGAATTGGTTTTTCAGTTTGTAGCTTTTATTTGTTGAATCTTTTCAATACCGAAAACTAACAACAAGTTAACAAATCTTACGTGTAAATACTAATTATCAGTACATTTCTTGAACTGTATTATAAAAGCGGCCCTAAAAAAAAAATTACTGCTGGGTTGGCAAGTCGTTTCGACGTAGGCGTGATCGGCTGCTTAGCCTAGTTAGCCTCCTCGCAAGCTGGTTAGGATGCGTTGATAGCTTGTTAAGGTACTTTTCCTTTTTTTCCGCAATTTCGTCTTTTACAGGTGGCACGATTAGATCTTTGTGAATGTTGGCGTTTCGAACATACCACGGTGCCCCGGTGATAGTTCTCAATATCTTCGTCTGGGCTCTCTGAATGATATCGATGTTGCTGTTGCTGGCATTTCCCCATAGCTGGCAGCCGTAAGTCCAGATTTATTTTAGCGCTGACTTGTAGAGTAGCACCTTGAAGTCCAAACTGAGTGGTGAGCGGGAGTTGATAAGCCAATGAAGGCTGTTGGCCTTCAGTTTTAAGTGAGTTCTCTTGGCTTCGATGTGTCGGCGCCAAGTTAGTCTTCTATCGAGGTGTACTCCCAGGTACGTCACTTCGTTAGCTGTTGGAAGTGCGACGTTGTTCAGCGTGAGCGGTGGACAATCTTGCCTGTTAAGGGTGAAAGTTACTTGCTTGCATTTTTGTTCGTTTACCTTTATACGCCAGTCGGATAACCACTTTTCCACGTCGACCAGGTAGATGGCTAGCTGAGATGATGCTTTGATTGGGCATCTGGAGAGGCTGAGAATAGCTGTGTCATCCGCAAATGTTGAAACTGTCAGGTTGCTACTTGTAGGGATGTCTGCTGTGAATAGGACGTATAGTGTTGGGCCTAGTACGCTGCCTTGTGGGACACCGGCTTCAATACTGTGTTCGTCGGATATCGCAGTGTTGCACCTCACTACAAACTTCCTGTTGTAGAGGTACGACTCTAGCAGTTTGTGAGTGTTGTTTGGAAGTGTTGTTTTGATTTTATACATCAGACCGTCCAGCCAAACTCTGTCGAATGCCTGCGAAACATTAAGAAATATCGCAGAGCAGTATTCCCGTTTTTCAAATGCGTTTCGTATTTCTGATGTTATGCGGTTGACTTGCTCAATAGTTCCGTGTTTTTCACGAAAGCCAAATTGGTGAGCTGGTATTGTGTTGTGCGTGTTCAGGAATGGAGTAATAGTCAGAGACAGTAGGCATTTTTCAAAAAGTTTAGATAAGCAGGATAGAAGGCTTATGGGTCTGTACGACGATGGATCAGTGTGATCTTTTCCCGGCTTAGGTATCATTATTATTATTGACTTTTTCCATCTTCCTGGAAAGTAGCCAAGTTTGTTGATGGTATTGAAGAGCTGGGTAATGCTGCATACGGCACAGTAAGGCAGCTCAATAATCATCTTAGGGGTGATTAGGTCGCACCCTGCAGATTTTTTTGGGTTCAGATGTTCTTTGATGATTTTTGAGATGTCGTTTGAGCGAAACACAACTGGAGCGTGATGAAGCTGGGAGTCGTCTGTTGCGGGCGGAATTTCGAACGTGTTTGTTGCAGAATTCGGTTGGAAGACTTTTTGAAGATGAGTGGCAAATGTACTGGCTCTATTTTTGTCGCTACGGGCCCAGCCACCTGTGTGGTTTCTAATTGGGACCACTGGTACTGTGGGTGAGCCAAGAGTTAGGTGAGCTTTCCACAGTGAGTTTTTTGTACTGGATGTTGATAATTTTTCAATATAAGTACGTTGGGCAAGCTCTTCTTCTTGCTTTAAAGCTTTTGTAAGTTTGCGTGTGGCGTCTTTTAACTTTTGTTTCGCCGACGGTGATCTGGAGGACTGCCATTCTCGCCGTAGGCTCGTTTTTCGAGAACAAATTGTTCGATTTGCAGGTTGGTTTTTTTGTGATTTGTAATTTTGCTTACTGTTTGCGGCGTTGAGCAGCGAGCTGCAGCAACGATGATTGACTCCAGTGAGTTAACAAAACTATCAATGTCAGCTTCAGCTTCAAGAGGTGGGTTAAGCTCAATATGTGAGCTTATGTATTTTTTGTAGATGAGCCAGTTGGTTTTATCTGAAGTCAACTTGTAAGAGTGGTTTGCTGGTTCTGGGTGTCGGAGCAGATTTATTAGGAGGGGCGAGTGGTCAGATGATAGGACTGGGAGGCACTCGGCGCTTATCAGATTACGGGGAATGTTTTTGGTGACTGCGAAATCAATTAGATCAGGTAGTTTTTTGGGGTCAGTTGGCCAGTATGTAGGTGTGCCAGGAGAAACGTGGTCGAGCTTGTTGTTTGCTTTTATAATGGCGTTATAGAGCTGTTTTCCTTTTGGATTCACGAGTCGAGACCCCCAGTGTGTGTGCTTGGCATTGTAGTCCCCGGCTGCTATAAAATGTTCTCCAAGTGAGTTGAAGAATTCCATAAATTGGTCTTCAGATAAAGTGAAACGAGGTGGGCAGTAAACAGCGGCTAAGGTAAGCTGGTTACCATTATCCAAATGAATTTTTATTGATGTTGCTTGTAGATAGTTTTTGCCAGTCTCAATATGACAGTGGTGCTTAAGACGGCTTCTTATCAAAATCCCGGTCCCGCCGTGGGCCTTACCATCAGGGTGATTGGTTCCGTAGAAAATATATCCTTTTATGTTGAAGTTATATTTGTTTGTGAGATGTGTTTCCGAAAGTAGCATTACGTCGATGTGCTTTTCGAGAAGGAATTGAGCTAGCTCAAGTTTGTGCTGTGAAACGCCGTTGGCGTTCCACGTAGAGATTCTTAGCGAGGCCAAGAAGATGATTATTTTGAATGTTGTGATACAAGCAATTGTATCAACATGTTTTGATTACGCATTAGATCTTGCATGGTTGTCCGCATAAACGCCATAAACTCCGCCATGCTCTGCTGCAGGGTTAGTATCATTTCTTCGAAATTGTTTTGTTGATGTTCCGTTGGCTTTTTCTCTTGCACCGGATTCAAGTCCACATATTTGGATTGTGAACATGGCGCATTGGAGGCTGGGGGCTTTAGACCTGATCTTAGAGCGAATCCTGTACCAAGTGAGGATCTGGCTGCGGTAGAGAAGAAAACTTCTGGGTTGTGTTTGGGGGGTATTTTTGTGATCGGTGCGTTTTGCGAGCGTACAGTGGCTACGCGCTGGTTAATGCGGCTTTTGAGATCTTTGTATACTGGGCAGCCTCTGTTGTTGGCTGTGTGATTGCCTCCACAGTTGCCGCACCTTTTTCCGCTTGAGTCTTTTTTGGGTGCACTGCAGCTGGCTTTGTCATGGAGCTCGCCACAGACTACGCACACTGGGCGCAGCTTACAGTAAGACTTTGTGTGGCCGTATTCTTGGCAGTTCATACATTGTACCAGATTGTTGCGTTTGTGAGGTCCTTCTACGGTGATTCTACGATGTAGTAAGAATTGCAGTTTGTAGATTGGATGCACATCGTTTCTTTTTGGCATCTTTGCTTCTGGTGCAAGTTCCACCTTGAAGAGTGGTTGCGGCTGTCTATTTTTGTTTAAGATGTTGAAGACTGATTTTGCGGTAAATCCTTTATCCTGTAGCGCCAGCTTTATTTCGTCTGGTGTTACATCAGGCTCTATGCCCTTTAGTACGACTTGCAGACCCTTGCTGCTTTTTAGCTGGTATGTGTAATAGCTTTTTTCCCCTTCATCTAAGTACTTGGTTAAGGCTCTGAAGTGTTGTTCAGACTTGGTTTGAACTTTAGTTTCGTGGATGTTGCCCCTAACTAAGGGAATTATGTGGAAATTTGCGTCACCTATGAGCTTTATTACATTGTTTACAAATGTACTAGAGCTTTTCTCACTTACAAAAATTGGTGGTGGCTTTGGCCTATTTTTGTCGCTTCCATCAGCTTCAACGGGCAGGTCTTCAATAGTGTCTGCCAAAATGTCAAACCTGTTGGCATTGTTCGGTACTTCGCCTAAACTTGTGTTGGCGTTGGCGCGTGTGATTTTTGGTTTGTTTACATTTTTTTGGGGGCTTAGCTTACGTTTGATTTGGATGTAGCGATCCATTCCAGTCTGTATGGCCGGCTTTGCGTTTTCGTTTGTTGCGGTTTGTTTTGCTGTCTGCGCAGCTTTCGTTGTGTTTGTATGTGTTGAACGGGCAGTCGGCATCGGTGTTGTTTTAGTTATTGAGGTTGTCGCGACAATTGAAGAGTTTGTGCTTGCTGTTACAGCTAAGTTCTGTTCTCTTTGCTTGGTGTGAGCAGATTTTGTTGGTAAGGGAGACAAAGAGCAAGATCGTTCTTTGACGTTCGCTGTAAGCAGGTGTTCGTTTAGAGGGTCGGGAGTTGCCGATCGCGGGCGGTCGGATTGCGTCGACCCGATAGATAGTAGCGACGGCGACGGGGAGCAAGAGCGTTCACTGTCGCGTGTTAAGAGAGAAAGATCAGCTGTCAGGTTGGGGGTGATTGACCGCCCGCGGTTCGGTTCCGCAGAGACGACGGAAAAGTAAGCGTTGTTGCGTTGCGAAGAGAGCCGTCGCTCATCTTGCTGCCGTTGACGCTGCGCGCGAGCTTCGTTTTCACTCATTGTTTGTGGTTAGTTTATTTATATTTGTAATTAGTTAATTGTTGATTAATAACTTATAGATTTGTCAGAAAATCTATATGTGCAGGCATTGCACTGAGCGTCTTTTCGCTTATGATTTTGTGTTTGGTTCACTTCACTGCTTCGATTTTTTGTTTAACTGGAGCACTGTTAAAAACACGTCCGCATGCGATGAGGTGCAGAGGTGCAAAATCGTCTGAATTGGTGATGCCAGATTTAGCTCAGATGGATGAATGGTAAATATAAATCTCAATTTTCAATCATATGAGTTCGTTGCCAATGTCGCAGCTCTGATAGCTCCTAATATCACGGACAACCAGTCCAACCTAACTGTAAACTCTGAAGACTGGAAAATACCAGCTAATCTTCGTTTGGCCGATCCTCAATATTTCAGGCCCCTAAAAATGCACTTGCAGACACGCTTTAGTCTATTCTTTGATCTGCTGTGTGTAGGCCAAAAAAAAAAATAAGCCGATGGCCACTAGATATGTAGCCTGCAGCAAGCAGTAGCTCATCAGAAATTAGATTTATTTTATCATTTTTGTACATTGCTCTGTGCAGCAATAGATTTTGCATTCCCCTTTGTGCTGTGTTCCTCTCTCTCTCAATAGAGAGCGAGCACAGCTGTTAAATTTGGTGAGTCTGGCTCATTTGCCTTCTGCGGCTGTCATATAAATGTTGCTGTTTATATAAATTCTATTAATGTTTTTGTTGTAGTTAGTAGCAGCTGTAGTTGTAGCTTTTTTTATTGCTGTCATTGTTGTAGTTGCTGTTGCTGTTGTTGCTGTTCCATTCCGTCTACTGCTACAGTGAGTGTTTTTTTATGTATTAATTTTTTTTTTATATACATTTCTTTTTATATTCGAGTGTTCATGGGAAAAAATCTTGAAAGACACCGTCCTAGAGAAGGTAGTGTGGGACTCGCACCCAGTAAAACCCGCTGTGGAACACTCCCCCTACTGCTCGTTTGAGGTACCCCTTGCGGAACCACTCCTAAAGTAAAAACATCGCAAGGGATCGATCTTAGCCCTGTGGTGGCTCTACCTGGTTGTTGGCTGCTGCGAGGAAGAGTTTCGCAGTCTTTCTAGCCTACGCTGCTCTACCATAATGCACACACACATTTCTTTAATACAATCCCAGTTTTCTGGGGTCTCTAACATAAGCCCTACAATATTTTCTGGGCTAACAGTTACTCCTCCCGTTCATCTGCGTAATAAGGGCAGTGGAAGAAAATGTGTTCAGCAGTCTCATCGTCTTCATTGCAAAGATAGCACACAGCTTCAGGGTCATGACCGTACTTGTTCACATAGCGGCTGCAACAGCCATGTCCTCTAAGAAACTGGGTCATATAGTAGTCCACTTGTCCGTGGTTTCATTTGACCCATGCTTCTATATCAGGCACCAGTCGATGTGTACACCTCCCGCTGCTTGATGCATCCCATCCTTGCTGCCAATCCCTGATGGACTTACCTTCATCGTAAGTAGTAGGGATTGGGCTGTGCCTCTTATTATATTGCGCTTGATAATCTTGCGCGGTCAAGTCAGCCGGCATTATGCCAGCTAGAACTTGGATGGCATCACCGGATACCGTCCGGAAAGCGCTGCAAACTCTTTGGCTGCTACGTCTCACTACAGCATTGTAATGTCGGGCGTAGGTAGCCTTTTTTAGCGCTGATGCCCATATAAGGGCTGCATACATCAGCACCGATAGGGTAACACGTGATACGAGTGATCGTTTCACTTGTCTTGGTCCCTCGATGTTAGGCATTACTCTTGCGAGTGCCATTTGTACCCTGGCTGCTTTTTCGCTCGTTGCGATAATATTTGCTTTAAAGCTCAGCCTGGCGTCTATGAGTACGCCTAGGTACTTTATTGCTGCGCCCGTGCGCATGATAAATCCGTCAATGCTGAGCGTCACATCTTCAAGTCTCTTTCTGCTTGTGATGAGGACCGCTTCAGTTTTTTCCCCGGCTAATCTTAGGTCGTGGTCGGTCAGCCACTGCTTTACCCTTTGCGTGGCATCGGTGCTGTTGTCTTTCACTTCCGCCAGGTGCTTTCCAACTATGATGACGGCAATATCATCAGCATATCCGATGATCTTTACCTCATCCCTTAGTGGTAGGCGTAAAACCCCATCATATACTATGTTCCACAGGAGCGGTCCAAGAACCGAACCTTGCGGAACGCCGCTTGTTACTTGGTATTGTTCTCGCCCCTCCTCAGTGTCGTACACAAGTGTACGGTCACTCAGATAGCTACCGACAATGCTTAACAAGTGAGGCATGTTAAGGTTACGCAGTGCCTGCATGATATGATGCCAACTCACCGAGTTAAAGGCATTTTTTATATCAAGGTTAATTATAGCGCAGTACTTCTTCTGGCCTCCTCGCCGCCTATCTCCTGATATTGCTTCTTCAGCAATTTGCTTAACCCTACTGATCGCGTCTACTGTAGACCTATTCATCCGTAATCCATATTTGTCATCTGATAGACCACCTACTTCTTCCACGAAGGTGCTAAGCCTGCTGGCCACTACCTTTTCTAATATTTTCCCCATGGTATCGATCATACAGAGTGGTCTGTATGAACTGGCTTCGCATGGTAGTTTGTTACCTTTTGGTATTAGTACCAGCCTTCGACTTTTCCAAATTTCCGGAAAAGTCTCTGTCTGTATACATTCTGTGTATACTTCTCCAAACAGGGTGGGGTTCGCTTCTACCGCTATCTTCAGTACTTTCTTGGGTACTGTATCTAGTCCCGGCGCCTTGTTGTTCGCGAAAGTTCTAGCTATCCCTAAAAAAAACCTCCATGCAGAAGGTCGACATTGTGCTGCTCTGTGATGAGGTATCTAAGGACTCCCTCATCCAGGGTGTCTTCTTTCCAACCATTGATTACTCTGTCCTGGGTGCTTCTGCTGCGGTGTCTATCTACACTCATTAATATGGCTCTATGGTCACTATGAGTGTAGATATCACTTACTTCCCACGACATCATTCTACTTAGACTGGAGCTGGCAAAGGATATGTCAATCAATGAGTCCCTATGTTCTCTAAGGCCCTATCGTAGTCATGCATCTCTAAGCTCGATGGTAGATAACAACTATAAAAGTATACACCGGCTATTAGTAACTGTGAGTGTGTGTCTGTGTGTGTGGGTGTATGTGCGCTGACTACTTGCTGTGTGCATGTGTGTGTGTTTTAGTGTTCTATTTAATTACTTCAAACGAAAACTAAATCAGTAAACTATAATTAAAATAGCCAAAATTGAAACTAAATCAAAATTCTCGCCTAGTTTCACTTGATGTTAACTAAATTGTTGTTGCTGTTTCTGTAGATGTAGTTGTTGTTGACTTTCCATTCTCCAAAAAACTCGTTTTGGATGGATTGTTACTGGTGGTAGCTCCAAACCTAACAAGGCTTCATTATTGACTGTTAATGCAAATGGACCTCAAATGCCTGATGATGACAGCCGTCTGGAGAAACTGGTGCGCAAATTTTGGGAGATAGAAACCACTGCTGAATCCGTCTCTTAGCGCACAGAGGAAAAACTTGACTGCGAGGCCCACTTCAAGTCTACTGTAGTATGCAAATGTCGGAGTCTGATGGCCAGACTCAACCATTCCCACCTCCCGTGCCTCTCGAATCGTGGCCTTGCGTTTCCTCGACATTTCGACTGTTCTCTTTCATATTAAACGTACTTGACAAAGAGGAAACTAATCTCGAAATCAGAAAAATTAAGTAAAATTCCTACGAGAAAACTTACGTGCAGAAATTCATAGCAGGACTTAAAAACCCATTAAAGTGGACAGTTAAAGCGCAACAACCCAAAACCCTCAGACAAGCGTACGAAGTTGGAATTGAATGTAGGGACGAATACATTAGAGACAGCGAAAGAGAGGCATCAGATAGACAAACCCAAAATCGGGGCGGAGGTTGTAGAAGTAATCATAATACTGGACGGAACTTTGCTAACCCAAAAGCAACAGAATAATAACAGGAATGACTCACAAGAAAGGAGATACAACAACCAACAACGTGACGAAAACCGAAATGCATATTACGGACCCCAACCATTCAAAAGAGGTCGTTTCTTTGAACAATCGCAAGATAGAAGTCGCCAAGGGTCGGTTAGTTCTGCTACCTCAACCTACTCAGGCAGAACCCAAACAACTAACAACGGGAGAAACACCTATAACCCACAGACCGAACTACACAACATAGAAGAAGTGCCAAATTTTACCATAGCCGCCTCGGACAACCAACCGACTACATGGAATGCCCATTCGACAGACCATTGAGATTCTCAATATATAGCGGATCAAACGTGTCATTCATCAGCCCAGACTTCGTAACCCAGACCCGTAACTCGGAGAAATATTAGAAAACCCATTACAAATAAAAACAGAAATATTTTTATTTGCAAAAATTACGTACTCACTATTTAATAAATTCAACATGAACGGAAACTTTACATTCTTCATTTTTAAATTTCATTCATTTTCTACGGAATAATAGGGATACATCTACTAACACATGTTAACGCAAAAATCGATTTCAAGGAACTTACCTTAAAGACACCCACCGCAACAATCAATCTAATTAAGAAATCTACACTTGCAAATGAGACTACAACCAAGATCAAGATCAATGATTAATATACCTGTTGGATCCGAGTCATTTAGTAGTATAACAAAAATGTACTTTTACATTAAGTAGTAGCTTTTTTCTCTTAAGTAGTAGTTTTGTGTGTTTAAATAGTACACATACATACGTATAACTTGAAGTCACTCTAACATACATAATGAAACGCTGTTAATTAACATAAGGTAGCTGTAAGTCTTTACTTTGTGCTCTTGCATTCTCCTGTTGTCAAAAATAAAATCACTCTCAATGGATCATTGAACTTGGTGGTGTTTATTTTCAATCCGCAGCAGCCTAGCTAATTTTCACTATCCGCGAAGTTCCATTTAAAAAGAGCAATAATTAAAATGCTTATTTAGTTTAACGTAATAAAAACCCGTATTATTTTACTTTTCGGTTTTGAAAATTGTTAATACCTTTAAAAAATCGAGACGGCGACGTATATATAAACAAAATAAACATACAAGACGGAATATACATAACTGAGGGGATATACAGAGCAAATAACTATGTGGCAAAGGTAGAAGTGGTTAACCAATCACAAACAGAAGCAGTAATTAATATAAACAACCATCTAGAAGTTAAGACTTACAGCAGCGAAGACTTTATCGAACTCTATTCAATGACCTGTGAGGACACGGGAACAAAATTAAGTACAGAATCAGAGCTAAACATAAGAACAGACCACTTAAATAAAGAAGAAAAGGAAGAAATTCTAATTCTATGTAAAAAATATATACAATTGTTTTACAAAGAAAGCGACCAACTAACAGCAACCAATGGAACAAGACACGTTATAAGATTATCTGACGAAGAACCAATCCACATAAGACCATTCAGATACTCTTTTAAAGAAAATGAGGTAATTAAGAGACAAATAACAGAATTACTCGACCAAAACATAATTAGAAACAGTTACTCACCCTGGAGTTCACCAGTCTGGCTAGTGCCCAAGAAGAGTGACGCCTCAGGACAAAAGAAATAAAGACTAGTAGTCGATTTCAGAAAAATTAATGAAAAAACAATAAAGGACAAATATCCCTTACCACTAATAAATGAAGTACTCGACTCACTAGGTAGAGCAAAATATTTGTCGACCCTAGATCTGAAGAGAGAGAGTGGATATCACCAAATTCAAATGGCACCAAAAGACATCCAAAAAACAGCTCCGGCAACATTCCAGAGGTTCGTAAATAACTTGCTAGGCCAAATGGTAGGGAAAAACTGCCTGGTATATATGGACGACATAATAATCTATTAATAACATATTTAAAACTCGTATTTAACAAATTACAAAAAGGCCAATAGGATAAATCAGAGTCCCTTAGGAAAGAAATAGACTTCCTAGGTCATGTCGTCACCGCAGAGAGAATAAAACCTAATCCCAAGAATATTGAAGCCGTTAAAATGTTTCCACTTCAAACTTCTCGGAAACAGATTAAATCCTTCTTAGGACAACTAGGTTACTATAGAAAGTTCATTAAAGATTTTTCTCTTCGCAAGTTGGTTCGTGTCCAAGCAATACGCAGCTGAACAACGTGAAAAAGTGAAATTAGTTTTCGCCGCAAAAACCCATGCGGTTCCGCGAGCTCCTAATGTGCTGCCCCGCAGCGCTTTCAAAAAATCAAGCGAAAATCTCGTGTTTCTCATGAGACTGACCGGAAAAAATCAAAGTCAAATATCGGCAAACAAGGTCAAAACTCATCGTCAACACAACCTAGCTATGGCGGCAACTCGAACCGTTTTGGTTTACTGGCGCAACTCTCAGCCGATAAAGAAGTTGGCAATGATATTGGCGATCTGTGTGACCAGCCCAGTACCAGTCATCAAGCTGCTATTGCTGCCGCTAAGCGGGATGCAGCCACCGCTGGTATCACCAGCTCACTCAACAAGGCGCAGTCCAAGCCACCTCCTATAGTAATGGAGGGAGTAGACAACGTATGCCTGATGATGCAGAGCATCGGAAAAATCGTAGACATTAAAAAGGTTGGGGCCAGGGCCTAAATAGGCGTTGTCCTGGGGCTCTACGCGGCTGACGCCAACACTTTTCGCAGGATAGTCAACTGGCTCGAGAACGAAGAGTATGAGTTCCACTGTTATCAGCTAAAAGAAGACAGGCCTTACAGGGTATGCGTGAAAGGCCTGCATCACAGTACACTACATTACCAGATCAAGGAAGAGCTAGAAAAAATCGGTCACAAGGTGCTCGACATACAAACACCGCTAAGGCGAAATGAGCCAGGTACCTCAGAAGCGTTGCCAGTCAACATGTTCTTCCTGAACATTGCTGCTGTGGCAAACAACAAGGAGATCCAGGCAGTAAAGACACTATGCCATATGAGAGTAGTTGTTGAGCCTCTCCGCAAGCGTAACGCTATGGTGCAATGCCATCGTTGTCAGCAGTTTGGCCACACAGCCAAATACTGCCGTGAGGCCCACATTTGTGTGAAATGTGCCGGCGAACACCCAGCCGAGGACTGTACTAGGCCACGCATCGAGCTGCGCACTTGCTACAATTGTGGTGGACAGCATCCTGCACATTATAAAGGTTGCACCAAGCTACAAGCGTTCATGCAGCGATGTAGACCCAGAAGTGAAGCGGTTGGAAGAACCGAGGTGAACGAGCGAGAAACTACACAGGGCATGTCTGGAGGAAGGGAGATCCCCTCTTCTCGAGGCGGTATATCGTATGCAGATGTTGCTAAAAAGTCCGTTCACCACAAGCAACCACTGAGCCTGACGCACCAACAACATAGTCAACAACAACAGCCCAAGGATAGAAGCCTTAGTCGTCAAAGGAGCCGCAGCCGGATAAGGTCGTCTAGGGGTACACTTCAGCGCCCGATTGATCCTAGCAGCAGCATTGAAGCCATCCTGCAGACGTTGAAAATATTAATTCTTTGCGCTCGATTCAAGAAAAGCAGATGGAATTATACTGCCCTCCGAGGTTCATATGGGACGCGAAATAATTTAAATGCATTCTGGATCAACAATGTTCCAAGTTTCTATGGGGAGCGGGGAGATGCAACCGAAGAGGGCGTGCGCTAGCGAATCTGAACCTAAGCTCAGATATCAGCTTCCTAGCAACCGGAGGTCCTACAATATTTCCGTACGGCAGTAGAGGTTCCCCAGGCTATATTGATTTTACTGTCACCAGGGGCATACTGGATATGCCTTCTGAGATTACTGAGCTGAGCTCCGACCACTTACCGCTTATAATTACACTAGATGCAACAGCTACAGCTTATCCCAAGATGGAGCGGCTAATCGCTGGGCACACTGACCTGGAACAATTCCATGAGCATCTTGAGTCCTCTCTGAACCTGAGTACGGCGATAAACTCAGAAAGGGACATAGAAGAAGCTGTTGACACGCTCACCCATAATATCAAGGCTGCAGCCAGACTGGCAACTCTTCACCCGGTGCAGAGGCCTACAGCAGCTAAAATCCCGATCCCCAGAGAGATTCTGCTCCTTATAGCTGAGAAGAGGCGTTTACGCATAAGATGTATGAGGTCACGCCACCCGCTGGACAAAGCGGATTGGAACAGAGCAAAGTGTGTGCTACATCGCGTCCTGGTCGAACATAAATCAGCTTGGTTCGACGACAGTCTTGCTAACACTGGTACCGAATGCGATGCGACGCACTCGCTATGGAATGCTACGCGCGCTATTTAAAGGCGTTGTGCAAGGAAAGCGTCATTGGCTGACAGTAGTGGTGCATGGTGCCGGACTGATTTGGAGCAAGCGGAAGCAACACAAAACCCCAAAAAGCTCCAGGGCATGATAATATCTGCAACTCGACTCTAAAGGCACTACCGAGATGTGCGATCGTCTACATTACGTTGGTATTCAACGTTTTGGTGAGGCTGCAATATTTCCCTCCACAGTGGAAGCTCGGTATATTCTCCATGATACTTAAGCCTGGAAAGCCTGAAAAAAACCCTGGGTCCTACCGGCAAATCAGTCTCCTCCCTTCGATCCCGAAGGTGTTTAAGAGACTGATTGCCGTCCGGATGGTCAGGACTATGGAAGCGAAGGGTATCCTGCCCGAGCATCAGTTTGGCTTTCGTGCTGGACACTGTACGGTAGAACAACTACACCGAGTGGTCGAGCAAATCCTAGCGGCTTTCGAAAACAAGGAGTACTGAAACGCACTATTCCTGGATGTACGTGAGGCGTTCGATCGGGTGTGGCACTCCGGTATCCTGCTAAAAATTAAGAACACGCTGCCTGCGCCATACTTCGGCCTCCTGAGGTCGTATCTCGAAATAAGAAGATTTGCGGTACGATTCCACTCGGCTCTCTCAAACGAGCATAATGTGGAAGCCGGGGTACCACAGGGAAGTGTACTTGGTCCTCTACTTTACTGCTTGTACAGCTACGACATGCCACGGCCAGACGTTAGCCTACCCGGGACGTCAATGTTGGCCACATTTGCTGACGACGTGTGTGTCACCTACAGGTCCTGCTGCGATCATGATGCTGCTGACGGCATCCAGGACTTCGCATCAACATTTGCGGAATGGGCAAAACGCTGGAACATTGGCATTAATGGTGACAAATCAGCAAATGTGTGCTACACGCTGAAACGGAGAACACCACCGGCCGTGCTCATCGATGGTACCCCAGTCCCCAAGTCAAATTCAGCCAAATATCTTGGTGTAATTCTGGATCGGAGACCGTATACGTGCAGCAGCCGCAAAGCACTTCTGGCTAACAAATTCGCGAAGTAAATTGTCACTCTCCAATAAGGTGACAATTTACAAGCAAATCATAGCTCCAACATGGAAGTATGGCTGTCAGATTTGGGGCTTGGCTTGCGACAGTCAAATTCGTCGCATTCAGGCTGCTCAAAATAAAATCGTCAGGATGATGACCTAAAGCTAGCCACTGTCTTCGAGGCAATAAACATGCACTCCAGCCGGTACCACAACAGGCTCGAAAACCACAGAAATCGCCTAGCCAAGGCACTGTTCAGAGGTCGCCCACCAAAAAGGCTCCACTGGAGACAACCGAAGGACCTCATCTTACGGTCCCCCTTGACGAAAGCCAGGAGATGATGATGATCTCATAATTGTTATTTTGTAAATTGTTATTGTTGTATTATTGTTTTTGTTACAGCTAACCTTTGTTAGCCGGCGCACCTGCAAGGGCTGAATTAATAGCGACCAAGGTGACAAAGGGGTTCTCAGCTACCCCGTATGCCTTAATAAAGTTAAACAAAAAAAAAAAAGAAGATTTTTCTAAACTTACGAAACCACTAACCCAACAATTAAAAGGAAAAAAAGCAGTGAAAATAAGCGAAGATTATAAAAAGTCTTTATAACAGTAAAAAATCCTTTTATGCAATGACTCAATATTGCAATACCCAGATTATGCAATGCCATTCATTCTAACGACAGATACAAGTAACTATGCGTTAGGAGCAGTCCTCTCACAAGGACAAGTAGGCAAAGACAAACCGGTCGCATACGCTAGCAGAACACTTAATAGCTCAGAGATTAATTATTCAGCTTCTGAGAAGGAAATGCTAGCCGTTGTATGGGCCGTGAAATACTTTAGACAAAATCTATTCGGAACAAAGTTCACGATCTACACAGATCACCAACCCCTAACATACATAAAGAATTGTAAAAATAAACCGAAACTATTTAGATGGCGCTTGCAACTATCAGAATTCGACTATGAAATTATTTATAAAAAAGGGAAATTAAATACAAACGCAGACGCATTGAGTAGAATGCAACTAGAAACATTTGTCTCAGATGCACAATCAGTAAGGGCAACAAATGGTGACGACTTAGAAAACAGTAACGAAACGTCCAATATCCCAACCACGGAAAAACTCATCAATGATTTTAAAATCTAGATCGTATCAAAAAGGGGTGAAAAAACAGCGAAGAAGGTTGTGACGCTGCAAGAAGCGCGCCACATTTAATTCTTAATAAATGTACTCGTATATAAGTTACTTTAAGTCGAATATACCCCGCAGTATTCTTATTAAAACATAAGCATAGGCAGAAGCACAGACATAAGCATAGGCAGAAAACATAGGCGTAAGCATAGCCAGAAAACATAGGCAGCGAAACAGATGACAGGGGCGTGGGCAAAGACAAGAAAAAGGGCACGCAGTATATGCAAACTCTCCAGCATTCGGCGCCCAGCACAACACGCACACAAGACTCGAGCACAAGTAACGGTGCCTCGGTACCCAGAGATTGTGCATAGACTGCAGCTGCACACAGGTAACGGGATAGCGACAATTTTTGAAGCGACGGCGCCAGCTAGAGCCGTGCAAGCAACGAAGTGCGAGCAGAGCGACAGCAGCAAGGCACGATCAGCCGAACGCAGCAGCGCCATGCAAGCCACAGCTAAGCAGCAGCGACAAAACGAAGGCAGCGAAGAATAAGCGCGAGCTTCGTAACTAGGGCACAAGACAGTCGATCGTGAGCAGCAGATCAAGCCGGGCGGAAAGGCTCCCGCAAACAAAAGTGACACTTAGTGAAAATTCGTGTGCAAGTCTAGTGCCAGCAAGTCTAGTGCCCATAGTCTCATAGAACAGGGATCCTGTCGCAGGACACAACAGGTGAGCTGTAAAAGGATATTTAGAGCGCAGTTATGCGCTACGTATGGTGCGAAGTAGGCAGGAAGGCAGGGACAAATTTAAATTAAGAAACCAGTGTGAGCAAACGCATATGTAAAGAAAATAAATCCACGTGTACAAATTAGAGAAAATGAAACTAAACCCGCAGTGATTATTTGAAAGCCCAGGGACTAAATTCTTCCCTAGTGTTTCCGTGAATGTGTCGTGTACATGTGTGCCCGTGTGCGTGTCTATTAACAGAGTCGTGCTTTCTGGTATGCCGGTGCTCCGCTGACCAGTGTGCGACTCTGAGCATACACACTCACAGTCCGTGTCGTGAGTGAACGCTAGTTGGCAAGTGGGTGCTTAGGCGTGTGCTCTAACAGGTCGCGATGGTGGAATACACCCTTGAGCGACTTGTGGGAGCACAGGCGCAAGTACCTGCGGTCACGGGCGTTCTGCACGGCCAACGGCTGATCGTGGGTAGTGTCGTGAGTGAAACGCTAGTTAGCAAGCGGGTGCGTGAGCGTGTGCTTTAACAGGTTGCGGTGGTGGAATACACCATTGAGCGACTTGTGAGAGCATAGGCGCAAGTACCTGCGGTCACGGGCGTTCCGCACGGCCAACGATCGACCGTGAGAGGCGTCGTGAGTGGACGACAGCAGGCGAGCAGGGTGCGTGAGCGTGCTCAATAACAGGTTGCGGTGTGGTGGAATACGCCCCAGAGCGAATTTTGTCAGTCGACACACACTGCCCGTTCCGGCGCAAAACGCCACGTTTTCGGTCAACATTGGAAGCAGCGGACCGGGCCACAAATGGATGGCCTCATATGAGTTAGCCGACCGTGTCCGAAAATGGGCGTAGCCTTTAATGGCGACGCGACCGATCCTTGGGGATTCATCGAGCAGCTGGAGGAGAAAGCGGCGTTGTACAGCATCGATGTGCAACAACTACCACGAGCAGTTGCAAATGTGCTGACAGGCCAGGCCGAGGATTGGTTTAGAGTCAACACTCTCTACCAAGTCACCTGAGAAGAGTTCAAGCAGGAGTTCATGGTTTTCGTCCTTCCCCGCGAATTTTCAACGACTCGAGGACGACATCAGGAGCCGAACCCAACGCCGTGGTGAACGATTCCGGGACCACGCACTGGCGGTGCGACTGATGATGCGGCGCGCGAAGTACACAAAGGAACAGGAGCTGGACAGAATTTACGACAACATGATTCTGGAGTACCAGCTGTTCTAAGGTGCGGTAATGGCCGTGTCGTCGCGCACGTCAGGACCGAGGAGCTGGCGGCGGATGCCACAATCGACACAGGGGCCACACGCAACTTCATCAGTGAGCGTATGGCCGCAAGGCTGAGTACACCAGAGAACGAGCGAGCAGCACTGATCCGCATCAAACTAGCGGTTGTAACATCGATAGACAAGACACGAGCCTTACGAGTGAGGATTCAGCTCGGACAGAAGGAGACGTGTTGGTATTGCCCGACATTCTGGACGAGGTAATCTTAGGAATGGATTTCCTGTGCGGCATCGAAGCGACCCTGGAGTGTGGCCAAGCAAAACTACGTTTGCAGAACACACTGGGTGAACCAGCATCGACGCCCGGGACATCCCGACGAGCAGCAGAGGACCCAGTGGCCTAGGACAACTACCGGAGCGCGGTTTTACCACTGGCTTGCCTTATGACACGTCGGACGAACCTCTTCAGGCGAACCGGGACCCAGGACGATATATACACACAGGGCGGGGAGACACGACCAAGCAAATGAGGCGAGGTTGACCAGCAGCAAGAAGCATAACAAGAAAGACCCGAGAAACTACCCAGGACACGAGAAACACACCAGCAAGAACCAGAGAAACTACCCAGGACACGAGAAACACACAGGCAAGAATCAACGAGACTACCGAGCGAACGAGGCGAGGTATGTCAACAGGGATGTACGGGCCCACCGAGCGAACGAGGCGAGGTGCATCAGGAAGGATCAACGGAACAGACGGCACGACAAAGCAGAGCAGACGACCAAGTCACCGTGGGAGGTCCGACTAAGCGGCGACGCCGTAGGAGAAGGCCCACGACTAGCCACGCCGCCTTGCGGGTCGTCGAGGCACAAGGAGCAAGTGTGGCTACAGACGAAGAACAGGTGGAGGCCTTTCTACAGTCTGAGCTAGCCCAGTTCGATAGTTTGATGGGGGTGACACCCACTGCGGAGCACACCATCACCATGCGGGATGAGTACCCTATCAAGCAGAGGTACTACTCGAAAAATCCGGCCATGCTGAAGATCATCAATGAGCAAGTTTATGAACTTTTGCAAGATGGGAGAATCGTGCCATCCAGAAGCCCATAAATTGCACCCATTGTACTCGTTGGGAAAAAGACGGGAGAGATGCGAATGTGAGTGGATTATCGCCAGGACAATGCGAAATCCATTCCAGACGCCTACCCGTTACCACGGATCAACCACATCTTGGAGAAACTCAAGGACGCGAAACATATATCTACGCTGGACTTAAAGAACGGGTATTGGGAAATACCTATGGCCCGGAGCAGGAGAGAATACACCGCGTTCACAGTACACGGCAGAGGCATATTTCATTGGAAGGTGATTCCATTTGGACTTCACTCGGGCCCGGCTACATTTCAACGCGCACTGGATGGAGTCATCGGGCCGGATATGGAACCACACGCGTTCGCATATCTCGGTGATATCATCGTTGTGGGGCGTTCCCTACAGGAACATGGACAACCTTCAAGAGGTGTTCAGGCGGCTCCGGAACGCGAACTTGCATCATCACATCATCTACCTCGAGCATCAGGTCAGGTCTGGCAAGATCACCGCGATCAAGGAGCTCCAGCCACCAACAACTGTCAGAGAATTACGGAGATGTCTTGGTATCGCGTCCTGGTACCGGCGATTTGTGCCAAACTTCGCCACCCTGGTACAACCCATGTCAACGTTGCTGAAGAAGGGCCGCAAATGGGTGTGGAGCGAGGACCAGCAGCGAGCTTTCGAGGCGTTGAAGACTAGTCTCACGCAAGCACCAGTCCAGACTTTGCCGAGCGCTTCACACTCCAGACCGATGCGAGCGACATTGGACTAGGAGCGGTGCTCACACAACAGATCCAGGGAAACGAGCGAGTCATCGCATACGCAAGCCGACGCCTCTCAGTAGCCGAAAGCCGCTATTCGACTACGGAGAAGGAGTGCCTGGCCATTGTGTGGGCGATAAGAAAGCTGCGATGCTACCTTGAGGGCTACGAGTTCGACGTAGTCACGGATCACTTAGCGTTGAAGTGGCTAAATAGCATCGAAAACCCGACGGGAAAAATTGTGTGCTGGGCGTTAGAGCTTCAACAGTTCCGCTTCAACGTACACTACCGCCGCGGAGACCAGAACATAGTGGCCGACGCTTTATCCAAACAGCCCTTGGAGACCCTGCAACAAGTCACCCAGGAAGACCCACCCTGTGCGTGGATAACTCGGATGCTGGCCCTTATCAAAAGGGAACCCGAGAAGTACCCGGAAAACCTGCGGGAGAACGACCAACTATACCGACGAGGAGGATTCAGACCAGACGACGAGAACTACCCTGGAAATTGTGCGTGTCGAAACCACAACGCTAACGTGTGCTGGGCGAATGTCACGACCAGCCCATCGCCGGACACCAGGGAGTGCAGAAAACTCTCAATCGGATTCGTCAGCGGTATTTCTGGCCCGGTCTCTTCTGGGACGTAGTTCGTTACGTGCGGAAGTGCGAGACCTGCCAGAAATTTAAAGTCAGCCAAGTCAAACCCCCTAGACAGATGCATACGCGACAAGTACACGCCCCATTCGACGTACTCTGTGCGGACTTCGTTGGACCACTCCCACGTTCCACCCATGGAAATACCATGTTACTGGTGTTCTTTCACGTTTTTTCAAAGTGAGTAGAGCTGGTTCCTTTGCGCAAAGCAACGGCCACACACCTGATGCGATCGTTCCGCGAACGAATTTTGGAGTACCGAAGATGCTAGTCAGCGACAATGGAACACAGTTCACGAGCCGGGCCTTCGCTACATTCTGCGGACAACTAGGCATGTCTCTGCAATACACCCCGCAGCAGAAACCCACGGGGAGGGTAAACCGGACTGTGAAGACAATGGTGGCACAGTATCTAGACGACCAGCAGCGGACATAGGACGAGCGCCTCCCAGAGATCAGGCGATCAATACGAACGCCTCGGACACCACCGGATTTAGCCCAGCGTATCTGATACAAGGACGCGAGCCTCGTTTGCCGGGATCCTTGTATGAAGTGGTGACTCGGTCATTCGAGTGGAATCAAAAACGCCAGAGGAGAAGGAACGACACCTGCAGGACGTGTTCAAGACCACCGCCGAGAATTCACAACAAGCCAGCGCGGATCAAGGAAAGCATTACAACCTAAGCCGCCGAGAGTGGAAGCCGGCCATCGGCGACCTCGTACTCCTGAAGCAGCATCACTTGATGGATTTGCCGCCAAACTGGCACCTCGCTAAGACGGCCCCTACCGGGTCAAAAGTTACACCTTGCCCACGATCCTTCGGCTCCAAACGTTGGGACGAAGCAGCGGCGCAGCGCAGGATTGGCCGACTTGAAGGCGTTCCACCGGGAGGACTCAACCAACAAAAATCATTAGGTTTCGGGGGCGACAGGCTCCCACCAATTAAGTTAATTATAAGATTCGTATTCGCAGATAAGACATTAGCCAGGCAGAAGCGTGCCACATTTAATTCTTAATAAATATATATAAGTTACTTTAAGTTGAATGTACCCCGCAGTATTCTTATTAAAACATAAGCATAGGCAGAAGCACAGACATAAGCATAGGCAGAAAACATAGGCGTAAGCACAGCCAGAAAACATAGGCAGCGAAACAGATGACAGGGGCGTGGGCAAAGACAAGAAAAAAAGCGGCAACAAAACGAACGCAGCGAAGAATAAGCGCGAGCTGCGTAACTAGGGCACAGGACAGTCGATCGTGAGCAGCAGAACAAGCCGGGCGGAAAGGCTCCCGCAAACAAAAGTGACACTTAGTGAAAATTCGTGTGCAAGTCTAGTGCGTGGTGGAATACACCCTTGAGCGACTTGTGGGAGCATAGGCGCAAGTACCTGCGGTCACGGGCGTTCTGCACGGCCAACGGCTGATCGTGGGTAGTGTCGTGAGTGAAACGCTAGTTGGCAAGCGGGTGCGTGAGCGCGTGCTTTAACAGGTCGCTGTGGTGGAATACACCATTGAGCGACTTGTGGGAGCATAGGCGCAAGTACCTGCGGTCACGGGCGTTCCGTACGGCCAACGATCGACCGTGAGAGGCGTCGTGAGTGGACGACAGCTGGCGAGCAGGGTGCGTGAGCGTGCACTCTAACAGGTTGCGGTGTGGTGGAATACGCCCCAGAGCGACTTGTGGGAGTGCTAGCGAAAGCGCCTGCGGCCGCGGACGTTCCTCGCGATAAGCAGCCGGCCAGGCACGCGTGACACGCAACACACGCACGTGAGCCCCGAGAAAACCACGTGGTGGTAGGACCCACTAACACGTGGCCAGCGAGTATTTGTTAATGACGTGAACCACGTGCATCTCCTATACCCTGTACATATCTCAGCAGGGCATGACCTGCTTGGAGCCCCTCTTACTAAAGTCTAAGTAGTCTTGCGAGACTGAGATATGTACCCCAGCCTGAGAAAACGTCCTTTCAAGGTCGAGACCCCATTCAAAAATAAAATTAGAATAATATATACAGAAAAACAGTATGCAGAAAACAGCATTATGAAAATCCTAAAAGAACACTTGAAACAAAAGAAAATCATAGCTATCATGACGAATAACGAAACATTCACAATAATTCAAAAAGTATACGAAACATATTTTCTCGAATCCAAAATAGTAAGAGCCACGATACTTCTAGACGAAATTTACGACAATGTCGAAAAAATCACTTTAGTGCAACAGGACCATATCGTTAATAATCATAGAGGAATAGATGAAAAAGTCTTGCATTTAAAAAGAAAATACTACTTGTCTCAATTAAAAACAATAGTGTCCAAAATTATCAACGATTGCGACATATGCCAAACGCTGAAATATGACCGTAATCCGAAAAAAACTAAAATTCCAAAAACCTGAAACACCAATCGTACCTTTAGACATTGTTCACCTAGACCTATATTTCGTAAACAATAAAACGATGCTAACAATGATTGATAAATTTTCGAAATTCGCAGCAGCCTATACATTGCTAACGCGAGACTCGATAAGCATCGTAAGATAATTAAAAACCTTCATTCTAAATTTTGGAACTCTGAAGATGATAGTTTGTGATCAAGGAGTAGAATTTAACTCGGCAGTATTCAAGAGTATTTGCGAACAATCTCTTTACATCCTTCCAACAGTCGAGCAGTAATGCAACAGTAGAAAGACTGCATTCGACATTGACAGAAACTTATAGAATTATCTAAGTCAGAAAGGAAAATAAATTAGAATGTAATCACGAAGAAATTTTAATTGAAACTTTAATAACCTACAATAATGCAATTCACTCAACATCAAAACTGACACCATTTGAACTATTCACCGAAACCATAGAATACAAAGATGAACGCGATTACCTCATAAAACTAAACGAATTCAGGAACAAATTATACAGTGAAGTACAATACTCGTATTAGAAACCACAACTGCAAAAGCAAATGAAAGAATCGAAAAATCGAACGAAACTAGAACAGACCCTATTCCACTAGAAAATAGGAGGAACAAAATAGCTCCGAGATTTTCGAAACATATGGTTGACACGGATAGAGGGATAACATTTCTTTCGAGAAAAGGACAGAAAATCCATAAAGAAAATATTAAAAAAAAGAAAAAAAAACATAAAAAAACGAATTTTTTTTTTTAAATATTACAGATTACTAGGAGTAAGACAGTCAATAACGATACAGCAATCAAGTGAAGAACAACGAACCGCTATTGTAGCAAGAGTAATTAAAAATTACCAACAATAACTCAAACAAGAGCAACAGTCGAGCGGCACGCAACAGTGGGATACCCTTCGACCCTTTTGAAACGTAAAGAGTCAATAGTTGTACAATACTTCTACTTAATAGAAATATCGTAACGTAAGCCTTTGTATGCGTCTGTGTATGAATACGTGTATATGCGTGTATCATTTCATTGGTCAAGCACAAATGTATGTATGTGTGTGCGATTGAATACAAAAAATGCGTGTGCACAGAAAAGAAGAGAGACCTAGAACAGATAGAAAAAATATTCGATCAGCACAATATTAGAGTTGACACAATAGAAGGCACATATAGATTCTTGGAAATGACAACGGAAACAAACAAAACAGAAATTCTATTTAAGATCAAGATACCAGTATTAGCAAAAGAAAAGTTTACTATTGCTAGATTGGTTCTATTACCCATGAACGATACAAAAGTCATAAGAGCTCAGCTGTTCGTAATTTACAATAAAGAAAAAGCTTATCAATACCACGAAGAATGTTTAGAACCATATATTAACGACAATAATAATTGCTTAAAAGACATATTGGTAGAAAAGAAGGCTGAATGTAACATAAATTAAAAGAATTAAACGAAAAGATATTCGAACATGAAAAAGGTTATATATTCGCCTTTAATCTTGATAAAACTAAAATAGAACCGATCTGCGGGAATCAACCCACAGTGCGAAACTCAATATTAATAATATATAAAAATTGTACAACCAGAATCAAATCATTAACATTTAATAACATAGAAAACATAATAGAAAAACACCTAAAACTAAAAATGTACGAAAACGATGAAATTAAAATATATCAAACACATATTACACCTTATCTACACAAAATACACTTAACAAATACAGAATTACAAAATCAAATTGTAAAATTACACGAAACAAATACAAAACAATACACCCTCACCTATATGAATAATATTAATATAATAATATTAATAGTAATATTAGCTATAACAATAATAACACAGCCCCACAAAAAAAAAAAAGTTTCATGATCTGGGTATGCGGCATATGCAGTTATATGTATTTTGGGCCGCTGATTCCGAATCCGGCATCAGAAATTCTCCATCACGTCTGGATTTCGACATAACCTCAAAAAACTGTAAAACCTTTAAATATTTCCCAAATATATAGCATCCTGATCTGGGCATGCGATATATGCTTTAACATGTATTTTGACCTTTTAAGGCCGAATCCGAAGTCAAAACTTACACTAGACGTCTATATTTCGACTTAACCTCAAAAAGCTCAAAAAAATGTTTAGGCGCCAAAAAATAATGGGTGGTCATGATCGGGTCATGCGATATATGTTTCTATATATTTTTCGACCTTCCAAATCCGAATCTGAAGTCAAATCCCGCCTTTCACGTCCGAATTTTAACCTTACCTAAAAAATTTTTCAAAAACTTTCGAAATTTTTAAATTGTTTTCAATATTAGATTAGGGTATATTTGAATATGATATAAAAAAGTTTTCCCGTTGATACAAGTCCTTTTGACCGTTATTTTATCACATTTTTGAAAAGATTCATATGAGTAATGATTTTTTACTTCAAAACTTAAATTTAGTAAATAAAAAACAAAAAATGAAAACGTGACTGTACATAATTGACTAAATGCCATAATCCATGATCAAAAAATTTCAAAATTTTGGAAGTTTTTCAAAAAAATTTTAGGTTAGGTTGAAATTCGGACGTGAAAGGCGGAATTTTACTTCAGATTCGGAAGGTCGAAACCCATATAGAAACATATACCGCATGACCCGATTATGACCCCCATTATTTTATGGGGCTCCAAAAATTTTTTGCGTTTTTTGAGGTTAAATCGAAACTTAGACGTCTAGTTTAAATTTTGAGTTCGGATTCGGGCTTAGAAGGCCAAAATACATATTAAAACATATATCGCATGCCCAGATCAGGATTCTATATCTTTTGGGGCATATTTAAAGGGTTTTCAGTTTTTTGAGGTTATGTCGAAATCCAGACGCGATGGAGAATTTCTGATGCCGGATTCGGAATCAGCGACCCAAAATACATATAACTGCATATGCCGCATACCCAGATCATGAAACTTTTTTTTTTTTGTGGGGCTGTGTAATTAATAAAAAGAAAAATCAAAACCGAATAATTAGCTCATTACCTACACTATCAGTCGTTCAGCCAGAGATTCCATCTCTATGGCCATCTCTCCACACTAAGGGGGGAGGAGTTACCACTTCACCCATTCCCCAAAAACCACCACGAGCTACGCTCATGGCATAAACGTTGAACCGCTTCAGTCGACGCCACTGTCTGAAAACGATTATGCACATGCAGCAGAATAATTGACATACAAAACTCAGCATTCGGGAATTGCTGGACAAATAAACGACTCAGCACTTAGCAACTAAATAAATGTACACCTTTTAAAAAGAAACTTTTGAATAAAATAAAAATCATTCTGTATTGAACTGCTGAAGCGGAAAGACCAAAGATTTTTATTTTCAAACAAAAAAAAACAAACGATTTTAGTGACAGTCCCAAAAGAAGACTATCATCTCCACCCTACCAGAAGGCTTCTCCCCATTATATAGTAATCCCGAGCACACCAGTGGTAGTTCGCGCGATATCGCCGGCAAAGTATAAATTGGCGCCCAACTCGTGGTAGTAACGATCCACCCGGTCTATCCGGTCTTCAATAGAGAAAAACAGTTTTAAATAATATGATAATAATAAATCGCTCAAAATACTTGCGTGCGTAAATGTGCCGTGATCTCTGTGGTTGCGCGAAGCAACAAGAAACATCGAACGATTGCTGACCTAAGAATCTATAGGCAGCAATAGTGACACCAACTAACAACTAAGTGTGCCATGATTTCTGTGGTTGCGTGAAGTAACGAGCAACATTGAAAAATTGCTAAGCTAAGAATCTATAGTCAGCAACAGTGACACCAACCTCGTCAATTGCTACAGTTGACTGTGATGCGCAAGAGCGCTATTAATTCGACTTGCATCGTTCACCGAAGCCGCCGGAGCTCTTCGGGCAGCGGAGACAGCAGCGCAGGAACATCACAACATTAAAAGTGGGCATTTTCATTCAAAGTCGTTTTAAGTCGGCAATTTAAAAAAAAAAAACTGATTAGTTTTGCAAGTTTTTATTGTTAATAAAAAGAAAACAAGCTGGTCAATTTAAAAGTAGACGTGAATTTTTTGTTGCGATCAGAACTGTGATTGCATTGTTTTATTTTTCCTCTTTTACTCCCACTTGTCTTTGTTCTTGTGTTTGCCCAATATTGTGTCGTAACAGGATCCGTTGAGTTCTGTGGCATTCTTCATTTGGCTTCAGGCGTCTAGCGGAATATAATTTCTTTACATTTGAAACCCATGTCATCGCCCTTCCGACAGTATAGAACTACTCGTCAGCAGTGTAGTGAGTCAGACTCTGATCGCGACGATCAGGGTATTCGCATTCCAGTGCCAAGGCTCACACCCCCACACAGAGTTAGCGTCATGGACCCAAAACAAATGAAACAGACGGCTGTCAATTCGGCTTTAGCTGAGAAAGCGGCTGTGAACCGATAAAGAGAAGAGGCCCTTGTAGACAGAGTCAACCAGTTGTCCGATCAAATAGCAGCAACACATATCGTCACGCCAGAAGTGCGGGCGTATACTGCGATAGAGATAAGGGACAACAGTCGTTGTGACGAGCCGTTAGATGCAGTCAAATGTTTGCCAGAATTCACGGGAGTTCAGAAATCGTATGTTTCCTGAAGATAGGCGGCCCTCGCCGCCTCAAGCCATATAATGGCAGTTCGCGCCACTACGAGGCCGTCATAATTATAAGAAGCAAGGTTAGGGGACCGGCTGATGCCGTTTTAGCTTCGTTCGGCACGGTGCTGAACTTTGACGCTATTATAAGTCGTCTTGATTTCACGTACAGTGACAAAAGACCAATTCAAGTAATAGAGCAAGAGTTAGGTACGCTACGACAAGGCGGGCTATTTTTGCTACAGTATTACGATGAGGTCGGGAAAAAACTGACGTCTCAGCAGGCGGAAGCACAACCAAATGGTTCGAAAAACCCACATATCAGCAAGAATTCCAAACAGCAAGACCAATCCGGCCAGCGTGGCAATGGTCAGCAGAGCTATGCGAAAACGCAAGAGCCTATGGATGTTTACCCTTCCCTTTCCGAGTTTGTTCAGCCCACACAATTCCCAGCTGATGCGAACAAGCGATCGGCCGCGTCCGATCACACTAACAACAACCAAAAGCAGCAGAGAGTGAACCACGTCATTCAGACTGCAAAGCCTCCTAAATAATGACATAATCCAAACGTCCGCCTCCGCTTACAATAACCCCATTTGGTTTGTGGATAAGAAGGGTACTGACGAGGCGGGCAACCAAAACCGACGTATGGTCATAGACTTTCGCAAACTCAATGAGCGAACAGTTCCTGACAGGTACCCCATGCCAAATATCTCAATGATATTAGGAAACTTGGGTAAGGCCTGTTACTTACCCAGATCTCAAGTCTGGCTATCACCAAATCACACTCGCGGAACGCTACCGGAAGAAGACTTCTTTTTCAGTGAATGGTTTAAAATACGAGTTGAAAAGGCTTTCACTTGGCCTCAAGAACGCAGCCAGCATCTCTCAGAGAACTATTGATGATATCCTGCGAGAGTAGATTGGCAAATTTAGCTACGTCTATGTAGATTATGTCATCATATTCTCTGAGGATGAAGAGTCTCACGTCAAGCATGTAGAATGGGTCCTACAAAGCTTGTACGAGACAAATATGAGAATGTCAACGGGAAAATCACGTTTTTTTAAGAACAGCGTGAATTTCCTTGGGTTCATAGTTACCAACAACGGTGCAACGACAGACCCGGAAAAGGTTAGGGCTATAAAAGAGTTCCTAGAGCCTAAGGCAGTTTTCGAGGTCAGGTCATTCCTGGGCCTCACGAGCTATTACAGATGTTTCATAAAGGACTTCGCATATATCTCGGACATATTTAAGAATAAAAATGGAACTGTCAGCAAGCACAGGTCCCGGAACATCTAAGTACAGTTCTCGGAAGAGCAGCGGCAAGCCTTTGAAAAGTTACGAAACATATTGGCATCCGAAGATGTCATGCTCAGATATCCTAACTACAAGAAGCCGTTCGATCTAACGACCGATGCTTCAGCCTACGGTATAGGTGCGGTGTTGCCTCATGAAGGCCGCCCCATCACCACGATATCGAGAACCTTAAAAGATAGGGAAGTTAACTACGCGACTAATGAGCGGGAGTTATTAGCCATTATCTGGGCCTTAGCCAAGCTTCGTTATTATCTGTACGGAATTAAAGATATAAATAATCTTTACTGACCACCAGCCTTTGACATTTTCCGTAGCTGAGTCCAACCTTAATGCGAAAATAAAAAGGTGGAAAGCACGCATAGACGAGTTCAATGTCCGGATCTTTTACAAACCCGGAAAAGAGAATCTCCTTGCGGATACATTGTCCAGACAACAGCTTAACGCTTTGGAAGAACAAGCACCGAAATCATGCGCAGCAACAATTCACAGTGAGCTCTCCCTCACGCACACCATTGAGACAACGGGAAAACCGTTGAACTGCTTCCAAAACCAGATAATATTGGAGAAAGCGCGCTTCCCTTTAAAACGAACTTTCATTTTGTTCAGGGATAAAAAGCGCCACACAATTAACTTCACCTGCAGAGAGTCTCTGTTGGACTGCCTCTCAGAAGTAATTGTGCCCAGCCACGAAATTCTGGCACTGTAAGAACCTGGTAGTTGACATATTCGGTACGGAGGAGAAAAGCGAAATCCTCACAGCCGAACACAATAGAGCCCATCGACCGACGCAGGAAAACGTCTAACAGGGTTTGTCCGAATATTACTTTCCGAAAATGACAAAGCTTGCTAACGAGATAGTCCAAAACTGCATGACATACGCAAGGGCTAAGTATGACAGACACCCAAAGAAACAAGAGAATTATCTAAGTCAGAAAGGAAAATAAATTAGAATGTAATCACGAAGAAATTTTAATTGAAACTTTAATAACCTACAATAATGCAATTCACTCAACATCAAAACTGACACCATTTGAACTATTCACCGAAACCATAGAATACAAAGATGAACGCGATTACCTCATAAAACTAAACGAATTCAGGAACAAATTATACAGTGAAGTACAATATTAGAAACCACAACTGCAAAAGCAAATGAAAGAATCGAAAAATCGAACGAAACTAGAACAGACCCTATTCCACTAGAAAATAGGAGGAACAAAATAGCTCCGAGATTTTCGAAACATATGGTTGACACGGATAGAGGGATAACATTTCTTTCGAGAAAAGGACAGAAAATCCATAAAGAAAATATTAAAAAAAGAAAAAAAAACATAAAAAAACGAATTTTTTTTTTAAATATTACAGATTACTAGGAGTAAGACAGTCAATAACGATACAGCAATCAAGTGAAGAACAACGAACCGCTATTGTAGCAAGAGTAATTAAAAATTACCAACAATAACTCAAACAAGAGCAACAGTCGAGCGGCACGCAACAGTGGGATACCCTTCGACCCTTTTGAAACGTAAAGAGTCAATAGTTGTACAATACTTCTACTTAATAGAAATATCGTAACGTAAGCCTTTGTATGCGTCTGTGTATGAATACGTGTATATGCGTGTATCATTTCATTGGTCAAGCACAAATGTATGTATGTGTGTGCGATTGAATACAAAAAATGCGTGTGCACAGAAAAGAAGAGAGACCTAGAACAGATAGAAAAAATATTCGATCAGCACAATATTAGAGTTGACACAATAGAAGGCACATATAGATTCTTGGAAATGACAACGGAAACAAACAAAACAGAAATTCTATTTAAGATCAAGATACCAGTATTAGCAAAAGAAAAGTTTACTATTGCTAGATTGGTTCTATTACCCATGAACGATACAAAAGTCATAAGAGCTCAGCTGTTCGTAATTTACAATAAAGAAAAAGCTTATCAATACCACGAAGAATGTTTAGAACCATATATTAACGACAATAATAATTGCTTAAAAGACATATTGGTAGAAAAGAAGGCTGAATGTAACATAAATTAAAAGAATTAAACGAAAAGATATTCGAACATGAAAAAGGTTATATATTCGCCTTTAATCTTGATAAAACTAAAATAGAACCGATCTGCGGGAATCAACCCACAGTGCGAAACTCAATATTAATAATATATAAAAATTGTACAATCAGAATCAAATCATTAACATTTAATAACATAGAAAACATAATAGAAAAACACCTAAAACTAAAAATGTACGAAAACGATGAAATTAAAATATATCAAACACATATTACACCTTATCTACACAAAATACACTTAACAAATACAGAATTACAAAATCAAATTGTAAAATTACACGAAACAAATACAAAACAATACACCCTCACCTATATGAATAATATTAATATAATAATATTAATAGTAATATTAGCTATAACAATAATAACACAGCCCCACAAAAAAAAAAAGTTTCATGATCTGGGTATGCGGCATATGCAGTTATATGTATTTTGGGCCGCTGATTCCGAATCCGGCATCAGAAATTCTCCATCACGTCTGGATTTCGACATAACCTCAAAAAACTGTAAAACCTTTAAATATTTCCCAAATATATAGCATCCTGATCTGGGCATGCGATATATGCTTTAACATGTATTTTGACCTTTTAAGGCCGAATCCGAAGTCAAAACTTACACTAGACGTCTATATTTCGACTTAACCTCAAAAAGCTCAAAAAAATGTTTAGGCGCCAAAAAATAATGGGTGGTCATGATCGGGTCATGCGATATATGTTTCTATATGTTTTTCGACCTTCCAAATCGGAATCTGAAGTCAAATCCCGCCTTTCACGTCCGAATTTTAACCTTACCTAAAAAATTTTTCAAAAACTTTCGAAATTTTTAAATTGTTTTCAATATTAGATTAGGGTATATTTGAATATGATATAAAAAAGTTTTCCCGTTGATACAAGTCCTTTTGACCGTTATTTTATCACATTTTTGAAAAGATTCATATGAGTAATGATTTTTTACTTCAAAACTTAAATTTAGTAAATAAAAAACAAAAAATGAAAACGTGACTGTACATAATTGACTAAATGCCATAATCCATGATCAAAAAATTTCAAAATTTTGGAAGTTTTTCAAAAAAATTTTAGGTTAGGTTGAAATTCGGACGTGAAAGGCGGAATTTTACTTCAGATTCGGAAGGTCGAAAACCATATAGAAACATATACCGCATGACCCGATTATGACCCCCCATTATTTTATGAGGCTCCAAAAATTTTTTGCGTTTTTTGAGGTTAAATCGAAACTTAGACGTCTAGTTTAAATTTTGAGTTCGGATTCGGGCTTAGAAGGCCAAAATACATATTAAAACATATATCGCATGCCCAGATCAGGATTCTATATCTTTTGGGGGATATTTAAAGGTTTTTCAGTTTTTTGAGGTTATGTCGAAATCCAGACGCGATGGAGAATTTCTGATGCCGGATTCGGAATCAGCGACCCAAAATACATATAACTGCATATGCCGCATACCCAGATCATGAAACTTTTTTTTTTTGTGGGGCTGTGTAATTAATAAAAAGAAAAATCAAAACCGAATAATTAGCTCATTACCTACACTATCAGTCGTTCAGCCAGAGATTCCATCTCTATGGCCATCTCTCCACACTAAGGGGGGAGGAGTTACCACTTCACCAATTCCCCAAAAACCACCACGAGCTACGCTCATGGCATAAACGTTGAACCGCTTCAGTCGACGCCACTGTCTGAAAACGATTATGCACATGCAGCAGAATAATTGACATACAAAACTCAGCATTCGGGAATTGCTGGACAAATAAACGACTCAGCACTTAGCAACTAAATAAATGTACACCTTTTAAAAAGAAACTTTTGAATAAAATAAAAATCATTCTGTATTGAACTGCTGAAGCGGAAAGACCAAAGATTTTTATTTTCAAACAAAAAAAACAAACGATTTTAGTGACAGTCCCAAAAGAAGACTATCATCTCCACCCTACCAGAAGGCTTCTCCCCATTATATAGTAATCCCGAGCACACCAGTGGTAGTTCGCGCGATATCGCCGGCAAAGTATAAATTGGCGCCCAACTCGTGGTAGTAACGATCCACCCGGTCTATCCGGTCTTCAATAGAGAAAAACAGTTTTAAATAATATGATAATAATAAATCGCTCAAAATACTTGCGTGCGTAAATGTGCCGTGATCTCTGTGGTTGCGCGAAGCAACAAGAAACATCGAACGATTGCTGACCTAAGAATCTATAGGCAGCAATAGTGACACCAACTAACAACTAAGTGTGCCATGATTTCTGTGGTTGCGTGAAGTAACGAGCAACATTGAAAAATTGCTAAGCTAAGAATCTATAGTCAGCAACAGTGACACCAACCTCGTCAATTGCTACAGTTGACTGTGATGCGCAAGAGCGCTATTAATTCGACTTGCATCGTTCACCGAAGCCGCCGGAGCTCTTCGGGCAGCGGAGACAGCAGCGCAGGAACATCACAACATTAAAAGTGGGCATTTTCATTCAAAGTCGTTTTAAGTCGGCAATTTAAAAAAAAAAAACTGATTAGTTTTGCAAGTTTTTATTGTTAATAAAAAGAAAACAAGCTGGTCAATTTAAAAGTAGACGTGAATTTTTTGTTGCGATCAGAACTGTGATTGCATTGTTTTATTTTTCCTCTTTTACTCCCACTTGTCTTTGTTCTTGTGTTTGCCCAATATTGTGTCGTAACAGGATCCGTTGAGTTCTGTGGCATTCTTCATTTGGCTTCAGGCGTCTAGCGGAATATAATTTCTTTACATTTGAAACCCATGTCATCGCCCTCCCGATAGTATAGAACTACTCGTCAGCAGTGTAGTGAGTCAGACTCTGATCGCGACGATCAGGGTATTCGCATTCCAGTGCCAAGGCTCACACCCCCACACAGAGTTAGCGTCATGGACCCAAAACAAATGAAACAGACGGCTGTCAATTCGGCTTTAGCTGAGAAAGCGGCTGTGAACCGATAAAGAGAAGAGGCCCTTGTAGACAGAGTCAACCAGTTGTCCGATCAAATAGCAGCAACACATATCGTCACGCCAGAAGTGCGGGCGTATACTGCGATAGAGATAAGGGACAACAGTCGTTGTGACGAGCCGTTAGATGCAGTCAAATGTTTGCCAGAATTCACGGGAGTTCAGGAATCGTATGTTTCCTGAAGATAGGCGGCCCTCGCCGCCTCAAGCCATATAATGGCAGTTCGCGCCACTACGAGGCCGTCATAATTATAAGAAGCAAGGTTAGGGGACCGGCTGATGCCGTTTTAGCTTCGTTCGGCACGGTGCTGAACTTTGACGCTATTATAAGTCGTCTTGATTTCACGTACAGTGACAAAAGACCAATTCAAGTAATAGAGCAAGAGTTAGGTACGCTACGACAAGGCGGGCTATTTTTGCTACAGTATTACGATGAGGTCGGGAAAAAACTGACGTCTCAGCAGGCGGAAGCACAACCAAATGGTTCGAAAAACCCACATATCAGCAAGAATTCCAAACAGCAAGACCAATCCGGCCAGCGTGGCAATGGTCAGCAGAGCTATGCGAAAACGCAAGAGCCTATGGATGTTTACCCTTCCCTTTCCGAGTTTGTTCAGCCCACACAATTCCCAGCTGATGCGAACAAGCGATCGGCCGCGTCCGATCACACTAACAACAACCAAAAGCAGCAGAGAGTGAACCACGTCATTCAGACTGCAAAGCCTCCTAAATAATGACATAATCCAAACGTCCGCCTCCGCTTACAATAACCCCATTTGGTTTGTGGATAAGAAGGGTACTGACGAGGCGGGCAACCAAAACCGACGTATGGTCATAGACTTTCGCAAACTCAATGAGCGAACAGTTCCTGACAGGTACCCCATGCCAAATATCTCAATGATATTAGGAAACTTGGGTAAGGCCTGTTACTTACCCAGATCTCAAGTCTGGCTATCACCAAATCACACTCGCGGAACGCTACCGGAAGAAGACTTCTTTTTCAGTGAATGGTTTAAAATACGAGTTGAAAAGGCTTTCACTTGGCCTCAAGAACGCAGCCAGCATCTCTCAGAGAACTATTGATGATATCCTGCGAGAGTAGATTGGCAAATTTAGCTACGTCTATGTAGATTATATCATCATATTCTCTGAGGATGAAGAGTCTCACGTCAAGCATGTAGAATGGGTCCTACAAAGCTTGTACGAGACAAATATGAGAATGTCAACGGGAAAATCACGTTTTTTTAAGAACAGCGTGAATTTCCTTGGGTTCATAGTTACCAACAACGGTGCAACGACAGACCCGGAAAAGGTTAGGGCTATAAAAGAGTTCCTAGAGCCTAAGGCAGTTTTCGAGGTCAGGTCATTCCTGGGCCTCACGAGCTATTACAGATGTTTCATAAAGGACTTCGCATATATCTCGGACATATTTAAGAATAAAAATGGAACTGTCAGCAAGCACAGGTCCCGGAACATCTAAGTACAGTTCTCGGAAGAGCAGCGGCAAGCCTTTAAAAAGTTACGAAACATATTGGCATCCGAAGATGTCATGCTCAGATATCCTAACTACAAGAAGCCGTTCGATCTAACGACCGATGCTTCAGCCTACGGTATAGGTGCGGTGTTGCCTCATGAAGGCCGCCCCATCACCACGATATCGAGAACCTTAAAAGATAGGGAAGTTAACTACGCGACTAATGAGCGGGAGTTATTAGCCATTATCTGGGCCTTAGCCAAGCTTCGTTATTATCTGTACGGAATTAAAGATATAAATAATCTTTACTGACCACCAGCCTTTGACATTTTCCGTAGCTGAGTCCAACCTTAATGCGAAAATAAAAAGGTGGAAAGCACGCATAGACGAGTTCAATGTCCGGATCTTTTACAAACCCGGAAAAGAGAATCTCCTTGCGGATACATTGTCCAGACAACAGCTTAACGCTTTGGAAGAACAAGCACCGAAATCATGCGCAGCAACAATTCACAGTGAGCTCTCCCTCACGCACACCATTGAGACAACGGGAAAACCGTTGAACTGCTTCCAAAACCAGATAATATTGGAGAAAGCGCGCTTCCCTTTAAAACGAACTTTCATTTTGTTCAGGGATAAAAAGCGCCACACAATTAACTTCACCTGCAGAGAGTCTCTGTTGGACTGCCTCTCAGAAGTAATTGTGCCCAGCCACGAAATTCTGGCACTGTAAGAACCTGGTAGTTGACATATTCGGTACGGAGGAGAAAAGCGAAATCCTCACAGCCGAACACAATAGAGCCCATCGACCGACGCAGGAAAACGTCAAACAGGGTTTGTCCGAATATTACTTTCCGAAAATGACAAAGCTTGCTAACGAGATAGTCCAAAACTGCATGACATACGCAAGGGCTAAGTATGACAGACACCCAAAGAAACAAGAGATTTGGGAGTTTCCAATAGCATCACGCACGGGAGAAATGTTGCACATAGACATAGTCTCTACAGATAAAAAAATCTTTCTCACTTGCATCGACAAGTTTTCCAAATTTGCTGTTGTATAGCCCATTCAATCGAGGACCGTTGAGGATCTCAAGGCTGCATTACTCCAGCTTATGAACTTCTTCCCGAAAGCCAGAGTAATATATTGGGACAACGAGCCATCGTTGAACTCGAACACAATCACATCTATGTTGTCCAACAACTTTGGTGTCAGCATTTCGAATGCACCACCGCTACACAGTGTCTACAACGGACAAGTGGAACGTTTCCATAGTGCGTTGGTGGAGCTTGCCAGATGCCTGCAGATCGACAGAGGCATAAGTGACATGGTAGAAGTAATTTTGTTGGCCATGGTGGAGTACAATAAGTCAATCCATTCGGTCGTTAACAAAAGACCTGTTGGCATTGTACAAGCACACCCTGACGAGCCACAAACGAAAGTCCAGACCAGGATTCAAAATGCTCAGGTCGTCCTCAGAGCCAGAGAGAATGACTCTCGACAAAACAGGGTCTTCGATGTAGGAGAAAAAGTTATGTTCAAATCTTACCGCAGGCTTGGAAACAAACTCACGCCTCTGTGCAAAGAGAGGGCCGTGGAAGCGGACATGGAACCACAGTCCTCATTAAGGGGAGGGTGGTCCACAAGGACAACTTAAAAAGCAATGCCCATGCACTGGCAAATCATATTTTTCCTTTGTTTTCTTGTTGCCCGCGTGGCATAATTTTAATAAGGTTTAAAGGATCTAATGCCATCGGCATATACTCGTAGTACTTAAGTTAGGTATTTCTTGGTGTTGGGTTCCCCGCTTTACGAACAAAAACATAATTAAAATTTCATTTACAGAATTGGACTCATCCTCTTTCTTTCGGTATCTTTGGCCTCAGCGCACATCACCGACTACTCGCACGCCAAGTATATCCCTGTTGTTGAGGGACGAGTCTTGGTATGGGAGGAGTTTGCCTACATCAGGCACTCAGCAAACCTCTCAGAGTATATGCGCATTGTGGAGGAGACTCCCAGCTTAATTGACAAGTTCCCGCAATCGCATATGAAGACATTATTGGGCGTAGATGTAGCACACCTAAGGGACTTACTAGAAGCGTTAGGCACGCATCACAGGGTAGGTAGGAGCTTAGATTTTCTAGGATCCATACTGAAAGTTGTGGCGGGCACCCCTGACGCCAATAATTTGGAAAGGAGTAGATTCGCCGAAACCCAGCTGGTTGATGAGCACAATAAACAGGTAGAAATAGACACAAGAACCCAAAATCAGATTAACCGATTAACCGACACAGTAAACACAATTCTCAGAGCAACCAAAAATTGGCAAATCGACACCGGACATTTATATGAAACCCTACTAGCCAGGAATAGAATGTTAATGATGGAGTTACAAAATCTCATGCTGGCTATAACACTTGCATAACTCAAAATCGTCAGCCCAAACATTTTAGATCATGCAGACTTAAAGCCAGTTTGGCTTGAGGAGCCCACAGACACTCCCATAGGGGATCTTATGTCCGTCTCGTCAGTTAAGGTCCTGCAGTCCGTTAATACCATATATTTCATAGTTAGGTTTCCTAAAATTAGATTTAGTTGTAAACAAATTACTATCTTTCCCGTTGATCGAGAAGGTTACACAAGAGTTTACGCGGTCGAAAATTGTACCGCCTCCCCCAGCGTATCTTTCTGTCGGCTGTCATCAGAGAGCTCATGTGCCAGAGAACTTCATGCAGGCGGTGTGGCCCATTGCGAATCCTAACCAAGCAATCTGGACTCGGGTTCCTGCTTGGCGATGGAATTGTCATCGTGAACGACCGACTGGCAAAGGTACGAGTCGACTGAAGTCTGGATTTGGTAAGTGGGCCACCATCAATGGAACCCTATTCACTAACCGGAACAGTGTCATTAGCAAGGTCCCAAGAGTTGCGAGCTGTCCTCTGCTCAACATCACGGCCAGCCAGAAGGTGCTTAGTCTCCCTCATCTTCATCGGCTGAATGAGCGTAATTTGGAGATCATCCGGCAGTTCAAAGAGGATGCCAGCGCCGATCACACAATACTGCTGATAGTCACCGCTGGAGCAATAAGCTGCACCCTCATCTGCGTCACCCTGATGAGTTATCGCATCCTGAAGGCAAATCGAGCTGTGAGGCAACTATGTGAGATGGTTGCTTGAATAGGGTCGGCCGAGGGCGGACTTAACTTAGAGGGGGAGTATGTTAGTTACCTGAAGTCAACAGTCTCCAGATTGATGACCGTAATATGACTCCGAGTGGATCTGCTTAGCAAGCATTTGACCGGACGTCGTTGCATAGTCGGCAAACACACCATATTTGCGTGGCCGCTATGAGTATGATTGCAAAACAGAGTTTGCCTCTCATTTAACTCAACGAATTTTCTTGTATTCAGCAACGCTTAGCTGTCGTAATGAATAATAATAAACGTAAAAACTCCCTGTCTTTCATTGTCACGGCTCCGCCTGACATAGGACTTGTAGAGCCGCGCGCGATATCGCCGGCAAAGTATTAATTTACATAAACAGAGTGCAAGTGTCACCATTCGGTTAGAGAGCATAATTACATATATATATGTTAGATAAGTCTCCTTCAGCGATGTTCTAGAGTCTTCTTGCAGAGGTTCTTCCCTTGAACGGGTATCGTGGAATACTTGTGATCAGGTATGTTCTTCTCCGCAGTTAGAGTGAAGCACTTGTGTCACAAGTTTGTTCTTCTTAGGAAGAGGTTGGAAGAGGGCTTGTCTTTGCCCCAATAGTTGATATTACTAGCCTTGTGGCGTAGCAATGTGTTCGTTAATATTTTTTTTTATAAAGCGTTAAAAGCCTACATTCTAAATACTCGTAGCATCTTAACAACACATATCAAAAACAAATCTTAAAGAACCAAACCTCGCACGAGGACTACTAGGAGGTGGTGGGAGGGCTGGACAATTAACGAATCGTCCTGAAGAAACCCAATCTTTTAAGTCGCCTTAACGGCCTAGCTGGTAGCTGGTATACTGTGGTGTCTAACAAGTCGATCGTTGTATCTGCTGGAATGTCAACAAATCTGTTCTTCCACAGTGTGTAGATTGAGATCACGGTGAAGTGTGAAGCCACGCACGTACCAAGGACAGTAAGTTATCTGCCGCAGAGTTCGGTTCTGCATTACATGTATCCGCTTATAATTTGATTTGGCAACAATCCCCCAGGTCTGCACTCCGTACATTCAAATTAAAGCTATACAATACACGTCTACTGCTCTTTTGGCTCTAAGCGACATAGTGCTCCTTTTGCTTATCAACCATCTTAGTTGCTGCAATCTTTGGCCACACCTTTTGGTTATTGCTTTTAGGTGAGGCCCACAAGTAAGGCGCTTATCTCAAATTATGCCGAGGTATTTCGCTTAAGATGGCTGTTCCAATGTCAAACCTTCAAATTGTATTAGTGGGGTATTCATAACAAGCGTTTTAAGTGTGAAACACGGATTCATTATTTTTGAAGGATTGACCTTCATGTTCCACCTTCTACTCCACGCTGATAGAGTTTCAAGATATCCTTGCAACCCATATGCAGCTTCAATACGGGATTTGAATCTGTAAAGAACCGCAATGTCTTTCATCTATTCTGTTTCTTGGAGGACAATAAGTGGCACTGAACTTCATGTCACCAAGGCCAGTTGCCACCTTAACTGATTACATCTAAATGGTTCGCGGTTCAGTGACCCCCTGTGGAAATGGCGAAGGGTACTCTTTACCAATACCGCCGCTCCTCCGACGCCGTGAATATTACGCGATGGTTTGTACGCAGAATAGAACGTATATCCATATAGTGACATATGCACATCAGACATACATAGTAATAAACTCACACGATTCAAACTCCACTCAAATTACAACGCCTTATGCAAAAGAATTGTAAAGATCTTACTCAGCAGAAATATCCGCGCGCATGCAGTCGCTTAGCGATTCTACATGTTATACACACAAACATAAATAATAAACATATCTACAGTTTAAAGCTTACAGCGAAATATTCTTATAACGAATTGTTAGTCTTAAGCTGAATGCCAAATCAAATAAACGAAACCCTCTCAAGTTTATGAATTTTATTTCGGTTACACGTTAGGAATATTTCAGCGTTGGTCTCTGGACCATTAGTTCGACTCAATACGAGATATTTTGATATCTCACGTCAGTGGCGCAGCCGGTAGGATAACAGTGTTCAAATCTAGATGCGATAGCCAGACTTTCCAATTCTCGCATTCGTTCTCCAGTTATCCGCAAAAGAACCTTCGTAAAGACAATCTGCATCGGTAAACAACGCTTTAAGTTTACATAAGTAAACCTCGACAGTGAAGTGAAAACCGCGAAACCTGGCAAAACACAATTGTCGTTAAGAAACTTAAAAACAACTTAAAGAAGACGCTCTAGAATTCGCCGGAGTGATAAATCAAAACGGTTATCTCCAAGAGAGTGAAATAGCTAGAAGTGCAGTGAAAATTAACAACTAAAACTTTAAAAATAAGAAAAGTAAAAATAAATAATTTCAGTGAAACACATAAAGCAAAAACTTACAAACTAAGAAAACCAATTCGCTTTAATAACTAAACATAACAAAAAAACAAAAAACAATATAAATTAATCAACAAAAACCAATTCGCTTAAATAACTAAACATAACAAAAAAACAAAAAACAATATAAAATAATCAACAAATTACAAACAAATCAACAAAATGGCAATGTCAGAGCAACAACCAATTCTTCTTTCGGAAAGTAACATGATCCAAGTGGAACGTCAAATACAAGCAATAGAGAGCTTCCAAGGCGTCGCAAATACTCTCTATACCTTCATAAGTCGCATCGACTTTATTCTGGCCCTGTATCAAACAAATGATGCACGACAACAACTTATCATCTTTGGGCATATCGAGCGCAACATTAGCGGCGACGTCGTCCGTGCCCTGGGAGTTACGAACTTGACCACCTGGACAGATCTTCGCAAGCAACTCATCCTGAACTACAAGCCCCAAGTGCCGACTCATCAATTACTAGAGGATTTTCGTAACACACAGTTTCGAGGTAATGTAAGATTATTTTTGGAAGAAGCAGAAAAAAAAAGATAAATGTTAACTACTAAATTAGATTTAGAAAATGATTCTGAAGAAACTACATTATACAACCGATTAATTAAAACAAGCATTGATACTTTAATACAAAAGTTACCCACACATATTTACTTAAGAATCGTCAATTGCAATTTACCAGATTTAAGGTCTCTTATAAATATACTTCAAGAAAAAAACCTCCATCAGAAAAATAATTCAAAGCCAACTGTAAATTCAAATAACAATAAATTGCAAAATAACAATTATAACAAGAATGCTTATTACAAAATAATTATCAGCCAGGAGGAAACATACCTGCTAACAACCCAATAAAGAGAGCAAGGCCATCCGATAGCGGACAATCAAAATGAGCATAGATGAGACTAAATATCAAGAAGACATGCATAATCCATATCAATCGCCTTATAACCCAGTATACCCTTACTACCCCGCTTGCTATCAACCTGATCCCAATTTGTATTCTTACGATCCAAATGTCTACCCTATGCAAACTTATGATACTTCGTACCAAACTAACGATGCTCCGAACCAAGTCTATTACCCTTCAGGTCAAGTAGAAGAAGAGCAGCAACCTCTAAATGAAAATGAACATTCGGAAACAGAACAGGCAGAAAATTTTCAGTTATTAGCCCCGGATCAAATCAATACATAATTATTAAATATAACGATAAAAGTCTAAAGTGTCTTATTGACACTGGGTCAACCGTAAATATGCTAACTCGAAACATTTTTAATTTACCTGAGAAACAGATAAACCACCTAATTCATACCAGCAATGGTTCGTTCACCATAAACAAAAGTACAACCTTGCCTCCAACAGATGTTTTTCCAGTAACTCAAGACTTTTTGATACATGCTTTTTCAAATGATTATGATATGCTTATTGGACGCAAATTGTTATCTGCAGCAAAAGCAGACATTGACTTCGAAACACAAACAGTAAAGATGTTTAGCAACAAATTCAAACTAATTAATTCAAATAACACTCCAGATCAAAATCATTTTCAAGAACATCCCTCAACTCAGGAAAAACCTGAATTTGAAGAAAATTTATTTCGACTAAATCACTTAAACATAGAAGAAAAATCAAAATTGATCACACTTTTAAAGAAATTCAAAAATATCCAATATCGAGAAGGCGACAACCTTACTTTCACTAACCAACAAAAACACACGATTAACACTACTGTAAGGTAGCGTTCTAGGGCTGGGGTGGGCTCAGTCACGCCAGGGCTACCTTTACAAGAAATTTGTAATGGTGCTGAGACCCTGGACGAGGGGGTGAGATATTTGGGTCGACGGGAGGGGGGAAGGCAAAGGCTTTCAAACGGCTAGGCCGACTTGAGGGGTGAGGGGCAGAGCGGGGTGATCTGTAGGTGACCGAAGGCAGAGAAAGTAATGCCTACCTGGTGTCCCCTCCGCAGGTGAGTCTCAGGGAAACCGGGATTTGACCGTCAGTTCCTGAGACCTGCGTGACTGTACCAGGAGCTTCACTGTATGCGACGGGATTTGACCGTCATCGCACCAGTTAAGCTCCGGTACCGTGGGAACACCTTGTATACACTACTCGTCCGCCTGGCTATACTGAGGCTGCACTGTATGCAACGGGATTTGACCGTCATTGCACCAGCACAACTTCAGTACAGTCGGCACACCACTGTACACACCTGCACGCACACCTACACACATACACACACATATGCGTGCACATACGTACACACATACACAGATATATATTCAGGAGGAGCTCCAGGATGTCGAGGTCCCCTACGAGAGGAGTCGAAACAATGGTGAAAGGTGCTGGTATCCCTGCCCTAGGAGTTGTGAGGGCGCAAACGGACCCTCATCCGACGGCGGCGATACCATGCAATCGCGGTGCTGTGGAGGCGACTAACTCGGCCTCTGCAGCATCTACTTCTGCAGGGCAGAAGAAGTTGGCTGATCTCATCAGCGTGCCGACGCAAAAAATAGCGTCTAAATCCCCATCCGGGTCGCCAATTCGGCCACTCGACCTATTGGGTCTCGAGAACGAGGGATTAAGGAGCATTTTGGCCTTGATGAGTGCCAAAATTAACATGGTGCTTTCCGCATTCGAGACGCAGCGTCACGTCACGAAGGAAACTAAAGGCGCTATCTCCGATCTGGCTGCCCTCAGTTCTAGAGCGATCCAGCTCGAAGGGGGTCTACCAAAAGAGGGTTCTTTCAGGGAATCAGGCACTCAGACTGAGCGACAGACAAAAAGTGGACCGCCCATCTGCGACTAGCGCAAAAAAGGAAGCTACTGAAGGACCCTTCAGTAAAGCCCCCCGTAGTGAAGGTTTCTGCAGAGAAGCCTTCGTTGAACAAGAGCTCAAAACGGGAGACACCCACTCCAAAGGAGCCAAAGGAGCCGAACACACTCAGCTATGCGGCTGTTGCCAAGGTCGCTAGCAAAGAGGAGTGGTCCAGGGTGAAGCCTAAGCGCTTGCGTAAGAAGCCAGAGGCTCTCATTCTGAAGAAGACTGGGGAAGCGTCTTACGCTGATATGCTCCGCAAACTGAGAGCGGACCCAAATCTCAATGATTTTGGGAAACATGTAAAAAAGATCAGGAGAACGCAACAGGGAGAGCTACTGCTCGAGGTAGAGGGTAAAGCTGCAGACAGCGTACCCAAATTTAGAGGGGCTATAGAGGATTCCCTGAAAGAAATGGCAGCGGTTCGCACGGGGGCGCAGAAGATGGCTCTTTCCATCAGCGGAATGGACGAGGCTACGACAGCAGAGGAACTCCTCGGCTGTCTAGCCTCCCAGTTCCAGGGTATCGTGGTTAATCCAGATGCAGTGCGCGGTCTGCGTAAAATGCGGGATGGAACCCAGATAGCGACGGTGATGCTCAGCATAAATGATGCGATCACTGTCTTGAAAGCGGGCACGGTGACCGTTGGCTGGTCACGTTGCCGCATCATCCAGGATGTACGACCGACAAGATGCTATAGGTGTCTATGCTACGGCCACCGAGCGTCCAGTTGCAAGGCGACTGATCGGTCTGACTGCTGCTTGCGTTGCGGCGAACGCGGGCATAAGGCAAAGGGTTGCCATGCTTCACCAAAATGCATGATATGCAGCAGTGAGGTGGACAGGAACCACACGACGGGCGGTTTCGCGTGCCCGACCTTTAAGGCGAGCCTAAAAGGAGCTAAGAGCCACAATAATGTTTAATCAAATAAACATTATTCAGCTCAATGTCAATCACTGCGCTGCTGCTCAGAGTCTTCTTGCTCAGACAGCGGTGGAGCGCAATGTTGACATCATGCTCCTCAGTGAACCATATATCTATGGCAGCACTAACTCAGACATGATCCTGGATGAGTCGGGCAAGGCGGCTATCAAGCTTTGCAGCCCAGTTCATATTCAGGACCGGCCGGCCGTTGCAATGCGTGGCATTGCATACGCGCTGATTAAAGGTGTGCATATCTACAGCTGCTATGCGCCACCGAGCGACAGCCCAGAGCAATTTGAAGAGATGATCGATCTCCTCGTAAGCCACGCGAGAGGGCGCAGGCCGACGATCATTGCAGGAGACTTCAATGCCTGGGCGACCGAATGGGGCAGCCGTGTCTCCAACTCCAGAGGGCGAACTGTGACCGACGCCATGTTCCTGCTAGACCTAGTACTGCTGAATGATGGCCATAAGCCGACATTCAACAACGATAGGGGTACGTCGTATATTGATGTCACCTTCGTCAGCAGAGGCTTAGTAGCCAACGCAAACTGGACGGTCTCCGATGAGGTAACGCTGAGCGACCATGCTCTGATTACCTTTTGCGTGCGTCCAATGGGAACGGTGCGCAGTTTGCAGAGGAGGAAGACACTCGGTCAGGCTTGGGATGCTAGAAAGATCGATAATGATATGCTGGCATATCAAATCGAGTCCCTATCAATCTCAAGCAGTCATGCGGAGACAATGGCGGCCGATCTTATGAAGCTATTGGTATCGACTTGCGATGCTACGATGCCTAGAAAAAGCAAGCTAAAGCGTAAGAGTCCTGTCCACTGGTGGAACGAATCCTTGCACCAGCTTCGGCAGGAATGCCATAGGACTAGGAGACTTGCGCAACGAACCAGAGGAGCCCCTAGCCACGCAGAACACCTTCTGGTCTACAAGGCCAAGCGTGCAGAGCTCAAAAAAGGAATATCGGCTGCCAAAGCGCGCTCTTTTAAGGACCTGCTAGAGAGCGTAGACGATGATCCCTGGGGACTCGCCTACAAACTCGTTAGCAATAAGTTAAGGAAAAGGGGGGGGCTCCATCGGAACCCACTGAGTTGGCCAATATCGTGGCGGAGCTTTTCCCTGTGCAGACCACGCTATGGCAGCCATTAGAAAATGCCCCTGCGTCTCCCTTCCCTTGCGTTTCAGTAAGGGAAGTAGTCGAGGCAGCTAGGCGCATAAAGGCTAACAAAGCTTCTGGTCTGGATGGGATTCCGGGAGCAGTGATTAAGGCTGTGGCGCTGGCCAGACCCGAAATTTTCAGGGACACTTTCCAGCAGTGTCTCATTGACGGGGTCTTTCCCAAGCGTTGGAAAAGCCAAAAACTGGTCTTATTGCCGAAAGGTAAGGGGCAGGCACATGGTGCATGCAACTTCCGCCCACTATGTCTGTTGGATATAGTAGGTAAGCTATTCGAGCGTATCCTGTATGCTCGCATAGAAGCAATAACAGAGAGCCCCAACGGCCTGAGTAGTCAGCAATACGGCTTCCGGAAGGGAAAAAGTACGCTTGACGCCCTCTCGGCTGTCGTAGACATCGCAAAAAACGCTCTCGACGGTGACAGATGGCTTGGCGGTAGGAAGGAGTACTGCGCTATCGTCACGCTGGACGTCAAGAACGCCTTTAACACCGCAAGATGGCCCACGATTTTAGGGGCCATGCACAACATGGGCATCCCAGAGTATCTGAGGATCGCTGTAGGTAGTTACTTCAGGGACCGTGTCCTTTGGTTCGACACGGAAGCTGGCCCGAGAAGCTACCGAGTTTCGTCAGGTGTTCCCCAAGGATCGGTACTTGGTCCGATCCTGTGGAACATCATGTACAATGGGATATTGGGCATCAGCAAACCAATAGGAGCAGAATTGCACTGCTTTGCAGATGATGTTGCAATAACAGCGGTCGCCAAGACACTGTCAGAGCTACAGGCAAAATGCAACGCGACGATTAGCTCAACTATCGGCTGGTTGGGAAATGTCGGCCTGCAAATTGCGGCTCATAAAACCGAGGCTGTCCTGTTGAGCAGCAGGAAATCCGTGGAGACCTTGCAGGTCACCGTTAATGGTTTCCAGGTGACTTCAGCGAGATCATTAAAGTACCTGGGTGTCCTTATAGACCACAGGCTCTCCTTTAAGGATCACGCGATGTATGCGAGTAGGAAGGCTGGGATCACATCTGCTTCCCTGGCTAGACTCATGCCCAACGTAGGTGGTCCCAGGATGCCGGCTCGCAAGCTGTTAGTGGCGGTGGCAAAATCCACTGTCCTTTATGCTGCTCCTATTTGGAGCAAAGCCACCAACAAAGAGTCATACACTAAATGCGCTCGATCAGTGATGCGGACTATGGCCCTCAGGCTCATTAGAGGATTTAGGACCATATCCGAAGCCGCATCACTTGCTCTGGCAGGCACGCCGCCTATAGACCTGGAGATCAAGGCACTGGGCTTAACCCGAGATGGCGTTTCTCGGGTTGAGTCCCAAGAGTGGTTGATGAGAGAGTGGCAAGCTAGATGGCAAGCGTCACACCTGGGGCGATGGACCTACCAGCTCATCCCAGTGCTAGCGGAATGGGCAGAGTGTCAACACAAAATAGTGGACTACCACCTGACCCAATTCCTCACCGACCACGGCTGTTTCCGGGCCTACCTATTTCGGTTTCGCCATGTAGACTCAGCTCAGTGTCTTTACTGCATCGACGCTGCTGAAACAGCGGAACATGTCCTTATGCATTGTTCCCGTTTCTCACTGGAGAGAGATCAGCTAGGATCTCTGTCTGGAGTGCCGCTCAGCCCAAGGGCCCTGTTCTCTGCCATGTTGGCGGACAAAGCCGCATGGGAACTGGGGCATGGAATCATCATTAAAATGATGAAGAGGGTTCGAGCCGATGAGGAGCTGAACAGACCAGCTAGATAAATAGGTAGATAATAAGTTAGGAGCTTAGACCCTGTGTGGTGGCGGGGCTAGAATTCCACTTCAGCGTGCTCGGCTTGTCGTAAAAGGCGACTAAAGAGTTAATGAGTTGATGAGTTAAGAATAACTTATACTCGTAAAGGGGCGCGCTTTATGCTACGCATTCTAAGTGGGAGTGCGACCTGGCATCACATCCTGCTCACCGAAGTATTACCTTAGCTGGCAGTTCCGGTGAGCGCTTTAAGGACTGTTGAGCGTACGGAGGTTTTTCTTTTTAGTACGTAGGCGTAACCCTATCTGTATTATCAGTAGGGCTATGAATCGTGCATGCCACCTAGGTGGTATCTTACGAAGATTTTTTATTAGTTTCCTCCGATTATGTATATATAAAAAAAAAAAAAAAACACAGATATATATACACGGATTCACTACGGAAACAACACATTCCAACTGACACAAATTTCCCTACGATACCATAGCGATTGGCCCACGGTAAAACTCCCGAAAAGACACCCTGTTTGCGAGCGCCGCTAGCTTTGAGTGACTTTTGGCCTCTCTCCGCTAACGGCTCTCGCACTAAGCACCGTGGGCCTCGCACTATTTACATTTAAAACACTTCACTGCACTTGATTTCTGTTTATTTCCACTTTATTTTCGCATGGTTTCTTTGTTAACTCTTTTCGATGTTTATTGTTTACATTTTTTTCCTCGCTTAACTATTTTCTAAGTCCCTAGCTAGCACCGAGCACTGTTTTGCCTAATTTCTAAAGGGGCCTACGATCTCTCTGCTTTTTGCCGCAGTGTGGCTCGCTCACCTAGCTTGCGTGTCTTTCCGTTTGCTCTGGCACACTCCTGACTCGTCCCTCCTTCTGTCCTCGTCCTTCTTTGCGATGATCTTTCTCGTCCTTGGCGTGTCGTTGGCGGGTTTTTCGGCGTCCCTTCACTTGCACTCCGTTTGTCACCTTCGCGCGCTTTTTCATAAGTGTCCCGTCTGCCGCTCGGAGGGTCACTGTCTGGTCTCAATTTCCTCACTCAGAGAGCTCCGTTGTTTTTTCTTCCCGGTGCATATCTCGCTTGCACTCGTTGGCGCTCATACTTGAGTGCGTGCACTGCAGGTTGAGTGATTTTCTCCCGCTCTCACTGTGCTCATGCGCGGATGTTAGTGTGCGTGCGCGTGCGTGGGCGCCTGTGTGCGTACGCTCTCTTTAGCTGTTGAGCGCGTGCGTGGGCGTCTGTGTGCGTACGCTCTCTTTAGCTGTTGAGCGCGTGCGTGGGCGTCTGCTAAGAGCGCCGCTCTTTGAGTGCGTGTGCTGGGGTGTTCTCTGCGCGTGTTTGTGTGCGGGTGCTTGTGCTGTTGGTGCTCTCTGAGCGTGCTCGCCGTGTTCCCGTTGCTGGTGGTGATTTTGCCGTGAGCGAGTCGTATACCCTATGCTATGCCAATGGGGTGTATTGGTTTGGCAGTGACTAGACTAAAAATTCTATCATCTGGCTCCATTGCCTAACTAATGGCTCCATTGCCTAAAGTTATCTAATTCATTGCTTCATTGCTCTTAAAACTAATTTATCCTGCTTCATTGCTCTTAAAACTAATTTATCCTACTATGACTCCATTGTCTTAAAGTTAACTTATGCTAAATGGCAAAATTTGTGGGGCTCACAATTTGAGTCCTCACACCCCCCCCTTACTATGCCAGTGGAAGACCACTGACACGCGGCCGCCTGTGCCCATCATGACGCGGAACGTCGCTCCATCGGAATGTAAGGCGAACCTAGTCCGGTAGCGGATTCCCATCTCCTGCCTGTGCCGGATTTGGTCGATCAGCTCGGCGGGTAGTTGCCTTCCTGGTGTAGCCACCCGCCAGTCCCGTGGGGCCTCGCGCCAGTTGGCTTGGGGCGTAAAGATTGCCCGCGCGATTTCTGCGACGCTGCCGGGTGGTCCCAACATGGCCTCTACTTCCTCCAATGGTAAGTGGAGGGCCGTCTCCCAGTCTTCGAGCTGGTCCGCCGGTCGAAGGATCCCTCTTTCTTCCACCGCTGTGGTCCCTAGTGTTGGCGGAGACGGGTCCACCCACCGTAACGCTCGTCCTGGGCGTGTGGTGGAGATACCTTCTTCGTTGGACACCACCTGGATGCGGGCGATTTGCGGTGGGGTGTGGGTGGTTGATGACACCCGCGGGTCCGAGATGACGTCCGCGTCGGGAAACAGGATGGTGCTGATGTCGTCGTCGTCGATGGGGTTCGCTTCTTCTTCTTCCTCGTCCGACTCGAATCGTTGGGCGACGTCGGGCTGTTCTTCCGGGGGCAGGGCGATGGGTAGCTCCTCTAGCCAATCCTCCACCTGTTGTTGGCGTATTCGGTGGGGAAGCCGGCCTTCGTTCTCCATGGTGCTTGGCTGTGGGGGTGTAAGTGTGGTTAACTTGGATATCTAGTTTTCTTTATGACGATGCCCCTCTATGCCCTGTGGACCAGTGCTTGCTTGCTAGCTTCCCATCAAATTCTCTTAATACTACTCGGGTGGTGGGCCGTGTGATGGGTTCTCCTCGATGTCGCTGTCCTCTGCTGGCTGGAATGGTTTGAGGTCGGCGACGTTTGCTGTGCGTCGCTCCCGAGTTCCGTGAAGTTGTAACCGGGTGATGTTATGCGAGAGGATTCGCACCACCTTGTACGGACCTTCGTATTTTGGGGCCAACTTCGCCGCAAACCCCTCAGCGGCCTTCGACAGAACGTGTTGGCGTAGAAGTACCAGGTCCCCCGGCGAGGGTCTCCAGTCCCTTCGGCGAAGGTTATAGTGCCGGCTCTGTTCGGCTGAAGCCCGTTGGGAGTTTTCCCTTGCCACCTGGTATAGTTGTTGCAGGTGCTTCATCCGATCGGCCGGATCTTGGTCCTCCTTGCCCGTTCCTGGCGTGACTTCCTCGTAGAGGCCTCCTGGTAGGCGGGGCTCGCGACCTTGTACCAGGAAGGCCGGACTGAACCCCGTAGTGTCGGAAACGCTGCTGTTGATGGCTAGAGACAACTCTGGTAGCAGGATATCCCATGTGTGTTGTGGTCCATCGATGAATTGGGCGATCATCGTCTTCACCGTCCGATTGGCGCGTTCCGTTGGGTTCTGTTGGGGACTGTAGGGTGCTGTATGCTCCAGCTCCATCCCCAGTCGCTTGCAGAAAGCTTTGAACGTGCGACTGGTGAACTGGGTCCCGTTGTCGCACACGAATGTGCGGGGAATCCCAAAGCGGCTGAGGATCCTCTCCCGGAACGCCTTTTCCAGCTGCGCGGAGGTTGCCTTCTTCAACGGTACCAATTCCACCCATTTGGAGAATAGGTCGAAGAACACGAGGAGCATCGTGTGACCTTGCTTTGACCTTGGCAGCGGGCCCACGAAATCGGCACAGAGGATGTCGAAGGGTTGCCGAGTCCTTCGTGTGAGCATCTTCCCCGTCGGCTTCCGTTGTTCTGTCTTGAACTTCTGGCAGGCAGTGCATCTTTTCACGTAGCGGGCTACGTCGCGGAACATCCCAGGCCAATAGTAACGTTGAGCAACCCGCGTCGTTGTTTTCCGAATCCCTAGGTGTCCGGCGGTGGGGGCATCGTGGCATTCCTGCAACACCCTACGGCGGGATTCGATGCCTACGCACAGCTTCCAGGGGACGTACTCCTCGCCATCTTGCTTCAGTCCTACATGGCGGTACAGTTGGTCGTTCTGTATGGTGTAGTCTGGGTACTTTTCCGGGTTCTCGTCCACCTCTTTCCTGCGCCTGCTCAACCAGGGGCATTCTAGAGGCTTCTCCACCACATGGCATAAGGTTTCCGCTGGTTGTCTGGAGAGTGCGTCCGCCACTATGTTCTGGTTCCCTTTCCGGTAATGGACGTCGAATTGATACTGCTGGAGCTCCAGAGCCCAACGCGCGATCCTTCCGGTAGGGTTCTCGATAGTGTTAAGCCACTTGAGGGCTAGGTGGTCGGTCACTACGTCAAACCGATACCCCTCCAGGTAACACCGTAGTTTGCGGATAGCCCAGATGATTGCCAAGCACTCCTTCTCCGTTGCCGAATAGTTCTCCTCTGCCTTTATGAGTCGTCGGCTCACGTAGGCGATGACTCGTTCTCCCGCATCTGTTTCCTGGGTGAGAACTCCTCCGATCCCGTAGTCACTCGCATCCGTCTGTAGCGTGAACTTCCGCGTGAAATCGGGGCATGCTAGAACTGGCGCTTCCGTTAGCAGGACCTTTAATTGGTCGAACGCTTCCTGCTGTTCCTCCTTCCACTCCCATCGTCGCCCCTTCCGCAGTAGTTGGGACATGGGCAATACTACAGTTGCGAAGTTCGGGACGAACCGGCGGTACCACGATGCTATCCCTAAGCAGCGTCGCAACTCCTTGACGCTTGAGGGGGGTTGAAGGTTTCTGACCGCGACCACCTTCTCCGGGTCTGTATGAATGCCTTGCTCGCTGACTACGTGGCCGAGGTACACAATCTTCTTCTGGAAGAAGTGACACTTCTTCTTGTTCAGCCTGAGGTTGGCCTCTCTCAACCTTCGAAACACCTCGCGTAGGTTGCGGACATGTTCCTCCAGCGACGTTCCGATGACGATGATGTCATCTAGATACGCGAATGCGTGGGGCTCCATCTCCGGCCCTATAACGCTATCCAATGCGCGTTGGAACGTCGCTGGTGCCGAGTGTAAGCCAAAAGGCATGACCTTCCATTGGAACAGTCCTCTCCCCGGGACGGTAAATGCCGTGCATTCGCGACTTTGTTTCGCCATCGGGATTTGCCAATATCCGCTTTTGAGGTCGAGGGTGCTGATGAACTTCGCGTTTCTCAGCCTTTCCAGGATGGAGTTGATTCTGGGGAGGGGGTAGGCGTCGGGTATAGACCGTGCGTTCAATTGGCGGAAATCCACGCACATCCGGGTCTCCCCCGTCTTTTTTCCTACCAACACGATTGGTGCGCTGTGCGGGCTCTTCGACGGCTCGATGCATCCTTCCCTCAGCAACTCGTCGACCTGCTCATTGATTATTTTTAGCATGGCCGGGTTCTTCGGGTAGTAACGCTGCTTGATGGGTCGGTCGTCCTTCAGCACGATCACGTGCTCGGCGATTGGCGAGACGCCCGACAGTCCGTCGAACATTTGCAGCTCGTCCTCCAGGAACTTGGCGACCCATGGCGCCATGGCTTCCTTTTGTCTTGGGCTCGGAAGTGCTGACTTGTCGTCTGTTCCTGAGGGCATCACGCCGACCGTGGCGAGTCCGGTGAAGGGAGTTGCCCTCTTGGGTTGCGTTGTCTCCTGCCGAAAAGGATTCTTCTGGACCGCGCGTTTCGACTTCGGGCCCAAGAACCTGGCCATGTTGTCCTCGTAAGGTCTCGTGGGGGTGTCCTTGTTTGCACTCACAGTCGCGCGGATGCCGACTGGACTTCGTGGTGCTGCCGTGGGGGTCTCCTCGTTTGTATTCCTAGTCGCGCGGATGCCGACTGGACTTCGTGGTGCTGCCGTGGGGGTCTCCTCGTTTGTATTCCTAGTCGCGCGGATGCCGACTGGACTTCGTGGTGCTGCCGTGGGGGTCTCCTCGTTTGTATTCCTAGTCGCGCGGATGCCGACTGGACTTCGTGGTGCTGCCGTGGGGGTCTCCTTGTTGGTATTCCCAGTCGCGCGGATGCCGACTGGACTTCTTGGTGCTGCCGTGGGGATGTCTTTCTTCTGGGGTGCCGTTGCTGGGATGTCCTTGTTCTGTGGTGCCATTGTGGGGATGTTTTTGTTCTGGGGTGCCGTTGCTGGGATGTCCTTGTTCTGTGGTGCCGTTGCTGGGATGTCCTTGTTCTGTGGTGCCGTTGCTAACTCTCCCGATGTGATTCGCCTGGTTGTCCGTGTGCCTAGGTGCAGGGATACTCCTCCGCATATGAGGACGGCGTCGATTGCTCCCAGGAAGTCTAAGCCGAGCAGCACGTCATCCAGCACGACGGGCAACTCCAGCATCTGAACTTGAGTGCAGGACGATCCAATTTGAACGTCCACCCAGAGAGCACGCGTGAGCTCTTTCTGGCTCCCGTCCGCTAACGCGACCACGGTCCGCACCTTGCATCGGTTGCTAGCGTTACCGAGTTTCTCGGCTAACCGCGAGCCGATGAAACTTCGTGTAGCCCCGGTGTCGACGGTAGCTGCTACTATGTAACCCTCGATGATGACACGGGCTGTAATGCGGCCACCGTGGAGCTGGATAACTCCCGCTACTTCCTGACGTTGGTTCCTAGCGCCCCCACTGCGTCTGGCTTCAGGGAGGGCGGCTGCCCGTTTCCCGACGGCTGGACCTGGCAACAGTCCACCGTGCGTACTCCTTGTTTCCCGCAGCTCCAGCAGAAGAGCACCCTCGGATTGCGACACTCCCTGGCGAAATGTCCTGGGGTTCCGCAGTTCCGGCAAGCCTCGCGCACATTGATCGGCTGTCCTAGCGGGGCTCCCTGGCATGGTTGGACCTCGTTACCGCCAATGTTTGGTTGTTGTCCCTGTTGTATCCATGCGTTCGGGCGAGTATCCGGGCCCCTCGGCCCTGGGGTGGGCTGCTGGCGCTGCTCCTGATACGAATTCCATTGGCTCCGCTCCCTCTCACGTTCCCGTGTCACCTCGTAGTTCGTTGTTAGCGTAGTTAACTCCCTCAGGGTCCGGAAATCGTGTCGCCTTATGAACAGCTGGTACTCCGGGAGCAAGTTTTCGTAGACTTGTTCTAACTCTTGGGCCTCGGAGTAGCCCGCTCGGCGCATCCTGAGCCGGATATCCACCATATATGTTTTGTATGGTTCCCCGGACCTCTGGTAACGGAGCCGGATCTCATCCTCTAGCCTCTGGAAGTATCTTGGCGGCAGGAAGAAGTCCAGAAACTCCCTGCGGAAGACACTCCAGGTCTCTCCCTGCAGTCCGCTAGTTCTAAACCAGTCCTCGGCCGATCCTAACAAGAGTTCCGGGATAGCTTGAGGCATGTCCCTGGTATCGATCCTATAACTGGTGGCCCGCTCCTCCAGGAGTTCGATGAAACGAAGGGGGTCCGAAGAGCCGTCAAAGGTGATGCCCCAGCGTCGCATGCGGTCGGCGGTGTGTGCGAAGGCGGCGCCATCTTGCCTCTCGGTTCCGGTGCTGTATCCCTGTGGCTCAATACTGGTGGTGTGTTGCTGGAAAGGTCCTTGTGGGTGGCTGGTGGTGGAGCTCCGGGGAGCACTTGGCTGTGGCACCGTGAGCGTCTGAGTTGCGACTATCGGCTTTGTTTCAGGAGCCGAGATGTGGGCAGACCTCATTCGTCCTTCTTCCCCGACGGCTGGAGATGCCGTAGGAGCAGTGTCGAAGACGGGCAGCCTCCGATCGGGGCTCGCGGCTGTGCCAAACCTGGCCTCGAGGGCTTGCAGCCGGCTGATGACGTCTGAGGTGTGGTCCTTCCTGTTAATAAAGGCTGCCAATCGGGCCCGTAGCTCCTCCACGGTGCCTTCGCGCTCGAATCCGAACTCGTCGGCCATTGCCTCCAACTCGGCTTTCCGGCGGTAGGAGACCCATCGAAGTCCTACCATTTTTCTTGTTCCGGTCCTGAATTTGTAGCTCCGCTGTTGTAAATCCTTGTTGGTGGCTGTGATCCTTGGTCCTATCGTTAATCCTTGTTGCCCCTTGTTGATCCTTGCTTTGATCCTTGTTGATCCTTGTTGATCCTTGCTTTGATCCTTGTTGATCCTTGTTGATCCTTGCTTTGATCCTTGTAAAACTTTTTTTTTTAAATAAACTCGAGACTTTTTGATTAATTTGCTCAGCCTTTTTCGGAAGGCTTGAGCTGTGATCACTTTGAAGACCGGGAGCTGACTGACTTTCTGCCGCTGGCGGCCGCCCTTATATACCCGAAATGGGTAACGGGACTCGGTCTCGGCGCTCTGCGGCAGCGCAGTCGACGCGCTTGGCTCTGCTCACCACACCGACGGCGGTCCGGCAGTTCCCCCGCGCCCCCTCGGTCCTTAGGGACAGTCTGACGGTGCCCTGAGCTCTCTGTCTGTGTCCTATTTTCTGTCCTTGTCTTGTCCTGTCCGTCTCCTCGCCTCTGCTTAAACCTATCCTTGCTTAAATCCTAACTCCTCGACTCTGCCGTGCTTAAAACTAGTCCTTGCTAAATCTAACTTCTCCCTTCTCTTCGCTTAAACCTATTTCGTCCGTATTCTGTCTCGTCTGTCCCTGTTCTATGTCCTGGTCTATGTCCCTGTTCCTGAGCTATCCTTTCCTGTCCCCTGGGGCCGGTGTATTGTTTCCTGATGGGGCTCGAATTTCCCTCTTTTCTCGCGATCTTTAACACATAAAAAATTTGGCGTGTCGGCGTGCACGTGCTCGTGTCTCTGCCGCCGCACCGCCCTTGCCTGCCTTCTCGGACCTACATATGTGTGGTGCTTTAAGCCACAAAGATGGAATCCCCTCCTAAGAGTCTCAGGGTCCCTGCTCGGGCGCCACCTGTAAGGTAGCGTTCTAGGGCTGGGGTGGGCTCAGTCACGCCAGGGCTACCTTTACAAGAAATTTGTAATGGTGCTGAGACCCTGGACGAGGGGGTGAGATATTTGGGTCGACGGGGAGGGGGAAGGCAAAGGCTTTCAAACGGCTAGGCCGACTTGAGGGGTGAGGGGCAGAGCGGGGTGATCTGTAGGTGACCGAAGGCAGAGAAAGTAATGCCTACCTGGTGTCCCCTCCGCAGGTGAGTCTCAGGGAAACCGGGATTTGACCGTCAGTTCCTGAGACCTGCGTGACTGTACCAGGAGCTTCACTGTATGCGACGGGATTTGACCGTCATCGCACCAGTTAAGCTCCGGTACCGTGGGAACACCTTGTATACACTACTCGTCCGCCTGGCTATACTGAGGCTGCACTGTATGCAACGGGATTTGACCGTCATTGCACCAGCACAACTTCAGTACAGTCGGCACACCACTGTACACACCTGCACGCACACCTACACACATACACACACATATGCGTGCACATACGTACACACATACACAGATATATATAAGTTAACACATAATATTTCTTAGCAACTAAGTAGCTCTACACAAAGAGTGCTGACACGCCAGAAGTAAGTTCAGCGCTCTGCGCAAAGAACGTCCGGCAACGGAAAGCTGACACTTCTTATTCGGAGTGTTGCTTCACGCTGCAAGGAATGCTGAGTCGGCTCTGCCGACTCGTCTTGATGGCGCGATGCACTGTCGCTAGGGTAGACTTAGCTTTTCACTTTTTGTAAACTCTTCAGTTATAGTCTGCTGCTCAAATAAAACACAGCTTTGCTCCGGCACACCGCCGATAAATCATTTGTTCTTATTATAATCTAATCGCTACGCCACAAGGCTAGTGATCACATCTAAGGGGGCGAAGTCAAGCCCTCCAGCGTAATCGTCCTAACAGTGTTCCAAGGCTGACCCCTAAACTTGAAGGAAGACCTCTGGACTGGAAGGGACTCATAATTGGCGCCCAACTGCAATTCGAACTCGACAACTGATTTAACAGGGTAGTTAAGTTAGAAACCATGTAAGTTTTACATTTGACTTCTTCGACACGACTCAAGAAATCTCACAAGAAAAGAATTCGTTTAACTGGCCACGTAATAGTTGTGCTTGGTGTAAATCAGTTCTTATTGCATACCTTATAAAAATAAGTATTGCATACTTTTAAAAAAAGAAAAAGAAAAAACTGAAAAATTTCATTGCATACCCCTTTAATAAAAACTATTGCATACCTTATAAAATAAGTGCTGCATACTTTTGTAAAACTAAAAACTATTGCATACCTTATAAAATAAGTGCTGCATACTTTTGTAAAACCAAAAACTATTGCATACCTTTTATCAAAATATTATTGCATACTTTTAGTAAACAAATAATTATTGCATACTTTTTCTTGCCACGTCACTTAGCCGATCAATTGTGCTCGGCAACAGTATATTTGTGGTGTGCCAACCAACAACCAATGAGCTGGGCACATAACTACAGAAGTGTTAAGGTCGAATACGAAAGCGAGGATAGCTGGGAGGAGGAGCAAATAGGCCAAGCAGTAGGTCAGTCGGTAGATAGGGCCCCTGTAGATAATACTATGGACCCCAGTCAGATTCAAGCTCTTATCGACAGTGCCGTCAGACAGGCATTGTCGCAACAGCAATCCCAGTTTCGGGTTCAACTAAATTCCCTAGCTGCGCGGGTACAGAGTTTGCAGGTGGAAGCACCGCAAATCGTAACATATGAAAAAGTCACTGTCAACCCCGATGTTAGGTGTGAAATTCCCCTTGATATAATAAAGTCGGTACCGGAGTTCTCCGGTACCCAAGATGAGTATGTGGCCTGGAGGCAATCAGCCATATACGCCTACGAGCTGTTTAAACCATACAATGGCAGCAGTGCTCATTATCAGGCTGTTGCCATATTAAGGAATAAAATCCGTGGCGCAGCCGGGGCTCTACTCGTATCCCATAATACGGTATTGAACTTCGATGCCATTTTGGCAAGATTAGACTGCACGTACTCGGACAAAACGTCCTTACGCCTGTTGAGGCAAGGATTGGAAATGGTTAGGCAAGGAGACCTACCATTAATGCAATACTACGATGAAGTCGAAAAGAAGCTTACGCTTGTCACAAACAAAATCGTAATGACGCATGAGCAAGAGGGTGCTGACCTGCTTAACGCTGAGGTCAGAGCTGACGCCCTGCATGCTTTTATTTCAGGGCTCAAAAAGAACCTTAGAGCTGTGGTCTTCCCGGCCCAACCAAAAGACTTGCCATCTGCACTGGCCTTAGCTAGAGAAGCAGAGGCAAGCATAGAGAGAAGCATGTTTGCAAACTCCTACGCCAAGGCCGTAGAGGAGCGAGCGCATTCGGCGGCAAACGGCAAGAGCCGTTTTCAGGGGAAATCAAATAAAGAAGACCAGGGACAAGACAGAAACCCCCACTTCATGAAACGACAGAAAAACAACGGGCAAACCAACAATGACACTCAGGCGCAAGCGCCCCAACCTATGGAGGTCGATTCTTCCTCCAGGTTCAGGCAGCGCACTGAACATAACCAGAATCATCCTAATGAATCGAACGCCTCTAAGAGGAGAAACTCCTCGGAACGCTTGACAGGACCGAGACGACAACGTCTTAATAACGTTGTCCAAGAGGCTCCTAAGCAAAAAGAGTCCAAAGAGGAGTATGAAAAGGCAGCAAAGGCTGCAGTCGAGGAAATCGACAGCGAAAATGAGTACGCTCCCAGTGACGACGCGTTGAATTTTTAGGGGACGCTCCCGGTTGCCGTTCATTGAACGACGGCTGGCTGGGAGAACCTTAAAGATGCTAATCGATACCGGCGCGGCAAAAAACTACATTAGGCCCGTAAAGGAGCTGAAAAATGTAATGCCGGTCGCCAGCCCCTTCTCGGTGAGCTCAATACACGGCTCCACCGAAATCAAACACAAATGCTTGATGAAAGTCTTCAAGCACACCTCCCCATTTTTTCTCTTGGATTCTCTCAGTGCGTTCGACGCTATCATAGGCTTGGACCTGTTAACACAGGCCGGGGTAAAGCTCAACCTTGCAGAGGACTCCCTAGAATACCAGGGCATCGCTGAAAAACTTCACTATTTCAGCTGCCCCAGTGTAAATTTCACTGATGTAAACGATATTGTTGTACCTGACTCCGTTAAAAAGGAGTTCAAGGACACAATATTAAGGAGGAAGAAAGCTTTCTCCACAGCAAATGAAGCTCTTCCCTTTAACACCGCTGTCACTGCCACAATTCGGACAGTTGATAATGAACCGGTGTATTCAAGAGCGTACCCAAATCTTATGGGTGTCTCCGAGTTTGTGAACAACGAGGTCAAACAGCTGCTGAAAGACGGCATCATCAGGCCCTCAAGGTCGCCTTATAACAGCCCCACCTGGGTTGTTGACAAAAAGGGGACCGACGCCTTCGGGAACCAGAACAAGAGGCTGGTCATTGACTTTAGGAAGCTAAATGAGCGAACTATTCCTGACCGGTACCCGATGCCTAGCATTCCCATGATTCTCGCGAATCTGGGCAAGGCAAGGTTCTTCACTACCCTTGACCTGAAGTCAGGGTATCATCAAATTTACCTCGCGGAACACGACCGCGAGAAGACATCGTTCTCGGTGAATGGCGGCAAATACGAGTTTTGCCGTCTGCCGTTCGGCTTGAGAAATGCAAGCAGCATTTTTCAAAGAGCCCTAGACGATGTGCTGAGAGAGCAAATCGGGAAAATATGTTACGTCTACGTAGATGACGTCATAATTTTCTCGGAAAACGAGTCCGACCATGTCCGCCACATCGATACTGTGCTGAAATGCTTGATCGAGGCGAACATGAGGGTGAGCCAGGAAAAGACAAAATTCTTCAAAGAAAGTGTTGAGTACCTCGGCTTCATCGTAAGCAAGGATGGGACTAAGTCCGACCCAGAAAAGGTGAAAGCCATCCAGGAATTCCCTGAACCCAAAAGTGTCTACAGTGTTAGATCGTTCCTTGGTTTGGCCAGCTACTACAGAGTCTTCATTAAAGACTTTGCGGCCATAGCTCGTCCTTTAACTGACATCCTGAAAGGGGAAAACGGTTCGGTGAGCAGGCATATGTCTAAAAAGATTCGTGTTGAGTTTAATGAAGCTCAACGCAGCGCGTTTCAAAGGCTTCGTAACATTCTGGCATCAGAGGATGTCATACTCAAGTACCCCGACTTTCAAAAGCCCTTTGACCTCACCACAGATGCGTCAGCAAGTGGCATCGGTGCAGTCCTATCGCAAGAAGGTAGGCCGATCACCATGATATCCCGCACCCTAAGACAGGCTGAGCAAAATTATGCCACAAACGAGAGGGAATTGCTAGCCATTGTATGGGCCCTAGGTAAACTACAAAACTTTTTGTACGGCTCTAGGGAAATCAACATATTCACCGATCACCAGCCCCTCACGTTCGCCGTTGCCGACAAAAACACGAACGCTAAGATCAAGAGATGGAAAGCTTATATAGACCAACACAATGCCAAGGTTTTCTACAAACCTGGCAAGGAAAACTTCGTGGCAGATGCCTTGTCCAGGCAAAATCTTAATGCCTTACAAGACGAACCTCAGTCAGACGCTGCGACTATTCACAGTGAGCTGTCCCTGACCTACACGGTCGAAACTACAGATAAACCCTTGAATTGCTTTAGGAACCAGATCATTCTGGAGGCAGCACGTTTTCCGCTTAAGCGAAGCCTAGTGCTGTTCCGAAGCAAAACTCGCCACTTGATCAGTTTTACTGACAAGAGTTACCTGTTAAAGACTCTCAAAGAAGTCGTTAACCCTGACGTCGTGAATGCTATTCATTGTGACTTGCCTACATTGGCAAGCTTCCAACACGACCTCATTACCCATTTCCCAGCCACTCAATTCCGTCACTGCAAGAATGTCGTGTCAGATATAACTGATAAAAACGAACAGTACGAAATCGTCACCGCAGAGCACAACCGTGCACACAGAGCCGCGCAGGAAAATATCAAGCAAGTCCTTCGAGACTACTATTTTCCAAAAATGGGCAGCATGACAAAGGAAGTGGTTGCTAATTGCAGGGTATGTACCCAAGCAAAGTACGACAGGCACCCGAAGAAGCAAGAGCTCGGGGAAACGCCCATCCCCAGTTATACTGGCGAAATGTTGCACATTGACATTTTTTCAACCGACAGGAAACTGTTCTTGACGTGCATTGACAAATTCTCTAAGTTTGCAGTAGTGCAACCGGTTACATCTAGGACAATAGTGGACATCACTGGCCCCCTATTGCAGATTATTAACCTTTTCCCCAACATCAAAACAATCTATTGCGACAATGAGCCCGCATTCAACTCAGAGACAATCACGTCAATGCTCAAAAACAGCTACGGCATCGACGTCGTGAATGCGCCTCCTCTGCACAGCGTGTCCAATGGCCAAATCGAACGGTTCCACAGCACCTTGGCAGAAATAGCCAGATGCCTGAAGTTGGACAAAAAGACAAATGACACAGTGGAGCTAATCTTGAGAGCCACGGTGGAATACAACAAAACCGTGCACTCAGTTACTCGTGAGAGACCAATTGAGGTTCTTCACTCAGGGGCCCATGAGCACTGCCTGGAAATCAAGGCAAGATTAGCTAAGGCTCAACAAGACACCATCGGAAGATGCAACCCTTCCCGTCAAAACCGTGTGTTTGAGGTAGGAGAACATGTGTTCGTAAAGAACAACAAGAGGTTAGGAAATAAACTAACCCCACTATGCACGGAACAAAAAGTCCAAGCAGACCTGGGAACGTCTGTTCTCATTAAGGGGAGGGTGGTCCACAAGGACAACCTTAAGTAGGCATTCCCCTTGCAGTTAGTTGTAGGTTACTTTAAGAAAGCCCGAGCACTACAGTCTCTCCCTGTATCTAAATTCCAGGTTTACCTTCACGATGTTCATTACTCTGGCATTAGCGAATGCACGGATTACCGACTTTTCGCACGCCAACTACATCCCTGTCGTAGATGGTGATGTGCTGGTTTTTGAACAGCGTGACCTTTTAAAGCACTCAAGCAACTTGTCCGAATTCGCTGTCATGATAGACGAGACAGAAAAATTATCCGAGTCCTTTCCCCAATCGCATATGCGCAAGTTACTAGAGGTCGATACGGACCATCTTAAAACTTTGTTGTCCGTCCTTAAGGTCCATCATAGGATTGCCAGGAGTCTAGATTTCCTAGGTACAGCTCTAAAGGTAGTGGCGGGTACACCCGATGCCACGGACCTTCTAAATATAAAGATCACAGAGGCTAAACTAGTTGAATCCAATTCCCGGCAGATAACCATAAATTCCGAAACCCAGAAACAGATTAACAAGTTAACTGACACCATCAATAAGGTGATCAATGCCCGTAAAAGCGACTTGGTTGACACTCCGCATTTGTATGAAGCGTTATTGGCAAGAAATAGGATGCTTTCTACTGAAATTCAAAATTTAATTCTCACTATTACTTTGGCCAAATCAAACATTGTAAATCCCACGATTCTTGACCATGCCGACCTGAAGTCTCTTGTAGAACAGGACACCCCTATCGTTAGTTTAATAGAAGCATCCAAGATTAGAGTCCTTCAGTCCGAGAACAGTATTCATATTTTAATTGCCTATCCCAGAGTCAAGTTCAGTTGCAAGAAAGTCGCCGTGTACCCTGTATCCCACCAACACATCATCTTACGCCTCGACGAGGATATGCTGGCCGAATGCGAACATGACACCTTTGCGCTCACAGGATGCACAGATACTACGCACTTCACGTTCTGCGAGCGGTCTCGGCGCGAATCTTGTGCGCGCTCACTCCACGCAGGGAGCGCAGCCCTATGCCACACTCAACCCAGCCACTTGCAGGAAGTAACTACCGTAGATGACGGCGTTGTTATTATCAACGAAGCATCAGCTCGCGTTAGCACTGATGGCAGCCCGGAAATACTGATTGAGGGAACCCACCTGGTGACCTTCGAGAAAACGGCAACCATCAATGGCTCCGAGTTCGTAAACCTACGGAAAGCATTAAGCAAGCAGCCGGGCATTGTGCGCTCCCCATTAATCAACATCGTCGGGCACGACCCGGTGCTTAGCATCCCTCTGCTACACCGGATGAATAACGAGAACCTGCTCTCCATCCAAAGCTTTAAGGATGACGTGGAATCTGAAGGTTCGCCTAGACTCTGGTTCGGAGCTGGTGTGGTCCTAAACTTTGGTCTGATTGGCTCCTTCGCGCTTTATCTGGCATTAAGGAGAAGACGAGCCTCCATGGAGATGCAGCGTACCATCGACGCCTTCAACATGACCGAGGACGGTCACAAACTTGAGGGGGAGTAGTTAACACATAATATTTCTTAGCAACTAAGTAGCTCTACACAAAGAGTGCTGACACGCCAGAAGTAAGTTCAGCGCTCTGCGCAAAGAACGTCCGGCAACGGAAAGCTGACACTTCTTATTCGGAGTGTTGCTTCACGCTGCAAGGAATGCTGAGTCGGCTCTGCCGACTCGTCTTGATGGCGCGATGCACTGTCGCTAGGGTAGACTTAGCTTTTCACTTTTTGTAAACTCTTCAGTTATAGTCTGCTGCTCAAATAAAACACAGCTTTGCTCCGGCACACCGCCGATAAATCATTTGTTCTTATTATAATCTAATCGCTACGCCACAAGGCTAGTGATCACATCTAAGGGGGCGAAGTCAAGCCCTCCAGCGTAATCGTCCTAACAGTGTTCCAAGGCTGACCCCTAAACTTGAAGGAAGACCTCTGGACTGGAAGGGACTCATAATTTATACACGGATTCACTACGGAAACAACACATTCCAACTGACACAAATTTCCCTACGATACCATAGCGATTGGCCCACGGTAAAACTCCCGAAAAGACACCCTGTTTGCGAGCGCCGCTAGCTTTGAGTGACTTTTGGCCTCTCTCCGCTAACGGCTCTCGCACTAAGCACCGTGGGCCTCGCACTATTTACATTTAAAACACTTCACTGCACTTGATTTCTGTTTATTTCCACTTTATTTTCTCATGGTTTCTTTGTTAACTCTTTTCGATGTTTATTGTTTACATTTTTTTCCTCGCTTAACTATTTTCTAAGTCCCTAGCTAGCACCGAGCACTGTTTTGCCTAATTTCTAAAGGGGCCTACGATCTCTCTGCTTTTTGCCGCAGTGTGGCTCGCTCACCTAGCTTGCGTGTCTTTCCGTTTGCTCTGGCACACTCCTGACTCGTCCCTCCTTCTGTCCTCGTCCTTCTTTGCGATGATCTTTCTCGTCCTTGGCGTGTCGTTGGCGGGTTTTTCGGCGTCCCTTCACTTGCACTCCGTTTGTCACCTTCGCGCGCTTTTTCATAAGTGTCCCGTCTGCCGCTCGGAGGGTCACTGTCTGGTCTCAATTTCCCCTCCGTTTCGCTCGCCGGTGCTCCTGCGCCGGTTTCACTCAGAGAGCTCCGTTGTTTTTTCTTCCCGGTGCATATCTCGCTTGCACTCGTTGGCGCTCATACTTGAGTGCGTGCACTGCAGGTTGAGTGATTTTCTCCCGCTCTCACTGTGCTCATGCGCGGATGTTAGTGTGCGTGCGCGTGCGTGGGCGCCTGTGTGCGTACGCTCTCTTTAGCTGTTGAGCGCGTGCGTGGGCGTCTGTGTGCGTACGCTCTCTTTAGCTGTTGAGCGCGTGCGTGGGCGTCTGCTAAGAGCGCCGCTCTTTGAGTGCGTGTGCTGGGGTGTTCTCTGCGCGTGTTTGTGTGCGGGTGCTTGTGCTGTTGGTGCTCTCTGAGCGTGCTCGCCGTGTTCCCGTTGCTGGTGGTGATTTTGCCGTGAGCGAGTCGTATACCCTATGCTATGCCAATGGGGTGTATTGGTTTGGCAGTGACTAGACTAAAAATTCTACGAGGGTCGTTTGATAAGTCCGTGACTTTTTGAATAAAATATATTTTTTTCGTCAAAGAAGCGTTTTATTTCTCAACATAATCTCCTTTTAGCTCTATACATTTAGTCCAGCGTTTTTCCAATTTTTTTATTCCTTCCAAATAATAGGTTTTCTCAAGGCCCTCAAAATAGTCGTTTGTTTCTGTGTTTCTCTTCATTTGACCCGAATCTCTTACCGCCGAGCCATTTCTTCATGTTTGGAAACAAAAAATAGTCACAGGGGCTAAATCTGGAGAATATGCTGGATGGGGTAGCAGTTCGTAGCACAATTTATGAAATTTTGCCATTAGCACACGAAATTCACTTTTTTCCATTTTCGTTAAAATTCACGAGATCGTCTGCTTTCAATGCCTATAAAACGCAAACCAAAAAACGCAGCTTTCTCAAAATTTTACAGTCAGCTGTTAATCGATAACTGCTGACAGGAGCAGTGTTGTATTTAGAGCAGGTGCGCGGCAAATACAAAAAGTCACGGACTTATCAAACGACCCTCGTATCATCTGGCTCCATTGCCTAACTAATGGCTCCATTGCCTAAAGTTATCTAATTCATTGCTTCATTGCTCTTAAAACTAATTTATCCTGCTTCATTGCTCTTAAAACTAATTTATCCTACTATGACTCCATTGTCTTAAAGTTAACTTATGCTAAATGGCAAAATTTGTGGGGCTCACAATTTGAGTCCTCACACTACGCACAATATTCCGATTATTGCAAAGCCATATGGTTATTCACAAGCTTATGAAAGTGAAGTCGAAAATCAAATTCAAGACATGCTTAAACAAGAGATAATTCGGGAAAGTAATTCACCTTACTGCAGCCCCATTTGCCTTGTACCAAAAAATTAGATGCCTCCGGACAGAAAAAATTTCGTATAGTAATTGATTACAGAAAACTTAACGAGATCACTGTAAACGATAGATTCCCTATACCAAACATGGTCGAAATTTTAAGTAAGCTAGGCAGATGCAATTATTTCACAACAATTGACCTGGCAAAGGGTTTCCATCAAATTGAAATGGACCCTGAATCAATAGCCAAAAAAGCATTTTCAACTAAGTATGGGCATTACGAATTTACTCGAATGCCATTCGGGCTCAAAAATGCACCAGCTACTTTTCAGCGATGTATAAACAATATTCTTCGCCCACTTCTTAATAAAAACTGCTTGGTATACATGGATGATATCATTGTTTTTTCTACTTCACTTGAAGAGCATTTGCAGTCTTTGCACGCAGTTTTCACGAAATTATCAGAATCCAACCTTAAATTACAACTAGACAAATGCGAATTCTTAAAGCAAGAAACCACTTTCTTAGGCCATGTCGTTACTAGAGATGGACTAAAACCTAATCCTGAAAAAATAAAAGCCATTAAAAAGTATCCATTACCAAGAAAACCTAAAGAGATCAAAGCCTTCCTAGGTCTTACAGGTTATTATAGAGGACCCAATCCTAAAAATACCTAATTTTGAGAGAAAGTTCGTATTAACTACAGATGCTAGTAACGTGGCTTTAGGAGCTGTTTTGTCACAAGATGGACATCCAATCAGTTTTATTAGCAGAACCTTAAATGAACACGAAATTAATTACAGTGCCCTAGAAAAGGAGCTTTTAGCCATAGTCTGGGCGACAAAAAGCTTTCGACATTATTTGTTAGGACGACACTTTCAAATAGCTTCCGATCACCAACCAATTTGTTGGTTGCACAAATTAAAGAACCAAATGCTAAATTAACGAGATGGAAGATCCGACTTTCGGAATACGACTTTGATATCAAATATATTAAAGGAAAAGAAAATGTTGTAGCGGACGCCCTATCAAGAACAAAAATAGAACAGACGTTTTACGGTGAATCCACCCAGCATAGTGCAGAAGAAGATAGTAGTAACCTAATAAGTTGGTCTCAAAAACCCATTACCTGTTCAAAAAGACAGGTTATATTTTCCAAAGGACCGCCTGGTGTTAGACACGAAACCTACTTCAAAAAGCAAATAATCCACATTTCGTATGACGAAATGACAATAGAAAAAGCCAAAAGAATTTTAGTCGACCATTTTTGTACAAAGACTAGCGTTTTATATATAGAGAGTGATGCAGACTTCGAAATAATTCAAGCTGCACATAAAGAAATAATAAATACAAAGCACACTAAAATCACCCGTAGCCTAATTTTACTGAAAAATATACCTTCATATGCAAAATTTAAAGAGTTAGTCCTGAATACCTATGAAAAACTTCTACATCCCGGTATACAAAAAACATCAAAACTCTTTGGCGAATCTTACTATTTCCCTAATAGTCAACTACTGATTCAAAACATTATAAATAAATGTCATATTTGCAATCTGACTAAATCAGAGCACCGTAATACAGATATGCCGATGAAAATCACACCCAAACCAGAACATTGTCGTGACAAATTCGTCATAGACATTTATTCCTCTGAAGGTAATCATTATCTGAGTTGCATAGACATTTATTCAAAATTTGCTACACTTGAACGTATAAAGACAAAAGATTGGATAGAATGTAAAAATGTCCTTATGCGCATATTTAATCAATTAGGGAAACCTAGAGTATTGAAAGCAGGCAAAGACGGCGCGTTTACCAGTTTAGCCCTAAAACGATGGCTCGAAAGTGAGAATATCGAATTACAACTAAACACAGCAAAAACAGGAATAGCAGACGCGGAGAGGCTCCACAAAACAATAAATGAAAAAATTCGGATAATCAAAAATTCAGACGATAACGAAGCTAAGCTGAGTAAAATAGAAACAATACTTGACATTTACAACCACAAGACCAAACATGATACTATAGGACAGACCCCAGCCCATATATTTCTCTATGCAGGACAACAATGCTTAGATACCCAACTTAACAAAGAAAATAAAATTAACGAAATTAATAACAACAGAAAAGAATATGAAATTGATACAAAATATAGAAAAGGACCGCTACAGAGAGGTAAACTAGAGAATCCCTTCAAATTAAATAAAAATGTAGAACAAACAGACCCCGACCATTACAAAATTACCAATAGAAATAGGGAAACTTACTATTATAAGACCGAGTTCAAAAAACAAAAGAAAATTAACCAAATTACCATCCCACAGGCCCCTGGCTCACAGTAATCCTACTCCTCATCTTTACCACAACATGTTACACCCAACAAATCCAAATAAATAACATCGATACCAACCATGGATATTTGCTTTTCTCGGATAAAACTATACAGATGCCATCTGCATACGAGCACCATTGCTTAAGAATTAACCTAACCGAAATTAATAGCATAACTGACCATTTTAGCCAAAGTATAGCTAACTACAATAATGAACCTCTTATCCAGTTGTTATATAAAAAATTGCTTAGGGAACTGAACGGAATCAACTTACACCAAGGAAACAGACAGAAACGAGTACTGTTTAATATAATAGGTTTAGCATACAAATACCTTTTTGGCACCTTAGATGACAATGACCGAGTAGAAATTTAGAAACACTTAGAAGCACTAGGAACAAACTCAGAAAGATTACACGAACTAAATGACGTAATACAGTTAATAAATAAAGAGATGCAAAAAGTTGAAGAATTTGAAAACCACAGAATAAACATCGATACATTAGTACACGAACTTCTACAGTTTACAGAATATATAGAAGACATAGAAATGGGTATGCAGCTCTCTCGACTCGGACTGTTTAATCCAAAATTGTTGAACTATGGCAGACTAGAAAACGTAAACGCAAAAAACATATTATCAATTAAAACATCAACATGGATTAACTACCAAGACAATCTTCTGCTTATTATATCCCACATACCCACTAATCAAGAATCAATTAATACTGTGAAAATCATTCCCTATCCCGACCACAATGGTTATCAGCTAGATCACACTAACACACTATCCTATTTTGAAAAAGACGGAAAAGTATTTACTTCTGAAAACATAGAGATTGAGGATGAATGCATTACAAATATAATTCAACTTAACAAACCAAATTGTAATTACATACCTATTCAATCAACAGAAATAATTAAATACATTGAACCAAATACAATTGTGACATGGAATTTAACTGAAACTACACTGAAACAAAATTGTCAAAACTCAAATAATAATCTACAAATTAAAGGAAATAAAATTATGCAAATAAAACAATGTAAAGTTGAAATAGGAAACATAATTTAAAGCGAAAATCACCAAACACCAGTAATAAATTTGACTCCTTTATATTCACCTTTAGAATTAACTAAAATTAAAATCATAAGACACAATGACATTGTACAACTAATAACAGAAAATAATTACACCTTTTATTTTATTATCGCAATAATTATTCTGGTAATAATCTTATTATATACTTATTTTAAATACGTCACATTTAATCCAATTACTCTATTGTATTCAAAACTAAAATCAATGAAAACAACAAACGTAAACATGTCACAAAATTCAAATATTAATCAAGAACCACTACCTAAATTGTATCCATCAGTCACTGAATAACCATTGACTTCTCTTTAAGGGGAGGGTAGTGACATATGCACATACATAATGACATATGCACATCAGACATACATAGTAATAAACTCACACGATTCAAACTCCACTCAAATTACAACGCGTTATGCAAAAGAATTGTAAAGATCTTACTCAGCAGAAATATGCGCGCGCGATTCTACATGTTATACACACAAACATAAATAATAAACATATCTACAGTTTAAAGCTTACAGCGAAATATTCTTATAACGAATTGTTAGTCTTAAGCTGAATGCCAAATCAAATAAACGAAACCCTCTCAAGTTTATGAATTTTATTTCGGTTACACGTTTGTTTTATATTATTAGCCATTTCAAATACGAAATTTTGAAGCTTTTCTAAGCGCTGGTTGGCTTTGTTGTTTTGCTGTTGCTGTTCCTGTTGTTGCTGTTGAAGCCACATGAGAAATTGCTGTTGTTGCCATTGCTGACATTGTTGTTGTTGTTGCTCCAGAAGCGATTGTACATCAAGAAATCTGTGTTGTTGATTACTGTCTTCTCGTTGTTGCAGTGAATGTTGCGTCTGTATAATATCTAGACAGCGCTGTGCTACTCCAACGTTGCCTGGTTTAGAATTTCCTTTTGCTATTGCAGCGTAGGACATCCCTGTAATGCCATTGGCACTGTATGACGGTTGCTGTTGTACTATATGTTGTTTCTTTTGAGGCAGTTGCTGTGGCCGCTGCTGTAATAACTGCGGTTGCTGAAAATTGTGACTCAATGCTGATTTTCTAGCCTTAATGCTACGGCCCAATTGCAAGGTAGGAAACTGTTGCGGCTCTCTACCATTTGTAGTGGGATAAGAATTGTCTACATGGGACATTACTGAGAAGCGATTCGACCTGGTTGCATTTTTCACGCTCTTGGAGGTTCCCATTGACCGGCGAAGATAGTTTTGGCACCATTCACAACCTTTATAGCTGGCCATGTGGTCTCCTCCACAGTGGATGCAGGTGAGCTGCGCTTCAGGGGAGCGTCCACATTGTGTACTGGCATTATCTTCTCCACACCTGTCGCAATTTTTGTGCCGGCGGCCGTATTTGGCTGAGTGTCCATACTGTTGGCAGCGATGACATTGTGCAATTTCCGTCGCTTTTCGCATCCTTTCAATCTTCACCATCTGGCGGCAAAGATGCTTAATCTTATAAATTTCATTAATTTCGGCGCAGGGCTTAATATTGATGAAAAAAATATTGAGTTTTTCCTTATTGTCCTAAAATGTAGGATTATGAATATATAAAAACATCGTATCCAACTGCCTTCAAGCTATCTATAATATCTTTGTTTAGAGTGCTGTGATGTAGACCTCTAACTACAATACCTACTTCTTCAAATGGTTAACAATTGCCCTGTAGGTATCGCTATCCTTGGCAAAGATTCTGGTCGTTTCACCTTGATTGTCCTTAGCCGTTACGTTGTTCAGATTGGCGACCTCTTTTATGAGTTCAAAAAGGTAATTTAAGTCACTGAGATTTACAACTATTTGTGGTGGTCTTGGGTCCTTAGGCTGTATGTCTCTATTAGTTGCACCGTCTTCAAAATTCGGGACAGGGGCAGAGAGGCCGGCGAGTTCCGGCTCACCTGCAGTCGGATTAGTAGATTATATATTTGCGTCATGGGAAATTCCTTCATCATCACTGTCTTCATGATCCATGTCCATACCAAGCACTGCAAATCTGTTTTCATAGTTTGCTTTATTGGTGATCGTCGATGGTGAAGGCAGAATTGTTTTTCTGCTTGCGCGCTGGGCACTAGAAGTAGGTGACAGAGATTTCAGATTCTTTTTATGCCCTTCGACCATTGAAAATGGTCAAAAAAGGGTATACTAACTTTGTGCACATGTATGTAACAGGCAGAAAGAGGCGTGGGAGACCCCACAAAGTATATATATTCTTGCTCAGGATCACTAGCCAAGTCGATTAGGCCATGTCTGTCTGTCTGTCCGGATGTCTGGCTGTCTGGATGTCCAGATGAACACATAGATCTCTGCTATTATAAAAGCTAGAGACACCAAATTTGGCATGAAGGTTTCTGTTTATCCGGGACAGGTGAAGTTTATTTCAAATGTTAGGTGCCACGCTCTCCGCCCACGCAAATCAATAATTTCATCTTTTAAGCTGATTTGCGAGCGATATATAAAAGACATTCTGAGTAAGACCATACTTAGCTAATTATAATACCAACATAACGTCAAAATTCCAATCCGATCGGACAACAAACACAGAAGTTATAAAACAAAAACCTTGTTCGCTTTGATTTTGTATACAGACCAGCCAGCTGTGACGTCATTGCAATGCTCATGTAGGAAAGAAAAGGAAAGAGAGTGCGAGCACATTTCTATGTACACGCATTTTTTGCATTCAAACGCACACACACGATACATACATACATTTGTGCTTGACCAATGAAATGATTTATTTATTTATTTGAAAGAGGGAGTCTCCCAGCAGAGAAGGCGCGAGGCACTGCGACCAGAATGGTCTTTTGTGCCTAAATGCTCTCCCTATCTTGACAAAAGCCGCTCTGCTTCCCTGATGAAGCCAAGCAGGTCTTTCGTCGTGGAACGGACAATTTGCTCGGGAACTGCGATTTCCACGTGCAAATGTTTCCTCCTACTCCAAACCAAGGCTGGACAGTCACACAGTATGTGTTTGGTAGTTTCGTCGTCCTCTTTACAGAGCCTGCACTCTGCATCAGAGGATAGACGCATTTTTGTTAGGTGATAGTTCACCAGATGGTGGCCACTGAGATAGCCAACAAGGAGATAGAGATCTCTCCTGGAGAGTGAGTCTGTTCTGCGTTTAACCGAGGGATTTGTAAGCTCTCTAGCCTGCCTCATCCCTGGTTGGAAGAACCAATAGCGTTCGGTCAACCTATCTACCCAAGTTTTCACAAGGGATGAGATGGTTGACCACCCCACGCCGCAGAAGGGTTCGGGGCCAAGCATAGGGGCTGATGACCCCGCCCTCGCTAGTTCATCCGCTAGCTCGTTGCCCTGGAACCCAGAGTGTCCAGGTACCCAAAGGAGGGTAACTTTGTTTCTGTTGGACAGCCTCTGGAGGCAGTTCCAGCAGTCAGCCACCATACGTGAACTTACTCTCTTTGAGGAGAGGGCTAGTATGGCAGCTTGGCTGTCCGAGAAGATGTAAATGTTCGCTCCTCTCATCCCCTTCTCAAGGATAAGACGGCAGCAGAACTCAATGGCATGAACCTCGGATTGAAAGACCGTGGGCCACTTGCCCATGGCAATCGATGTTTTGGAGTTGGGACCATGTATCCCGGCTCCAACCCCCTGATCAGTTTTAGACCCGTCGGTATACCAGTGTATGCCGTGAGGGTCGCTGATGGGGTTGCCAGCATCCCAGTCCTTCTGGTCTGGGATGAGAGTCCTGAATTTTGCACCAAAGAGGAGTTCCTTGGTCATAGAATCTGATCTAGTGCAGATCTCTTAGCCAGGAATGTCTTTGATAAGTCTAGCATGCCCTGATTCGGTAGCTAGAAGCCCAGATTGGAGCTTGATTCTAAGAAGACTCATTGCAGCGACTTCTTTTATTTTGATATGCAGCGGAGTCAAGTTGAGGATTGACTCCATTGCTGCTGTGGGACAGGTGCGGAGTGCACCCGTCAGAGAAAGGCAAAGTAGCCTTTGCATTTTATTGCATTTGTTGATGGCAGTGACCTGCGTCACCTTTGGCCACCACACAATTGCAGCGTAGGTGACGATGGGTCTTACCATCATCTCAAATAGCAACCGGATGTTACAGGATTTGAGACCCCAGGTTCTACCAAAGAATCTTCTGCATGCCCACATGGCATGAGTTGCCTTTGATAGAGTATTGTTTAGGTGGGAATTCCAGTTTAGTCTTTTGTCAAGGGTCACCCCTAGATACTTAACTTCGCTGGAAAGACCCACAGGGGAGCCACCAATGTTCAATTGACCTATGTCAATAGAATAGCGCTTAGTGAAGGGAACAATAATTGCCTTTTGGGGATTGATGCTGAGACCTACATCTTCGCACCATCTGCCAACCGTGTTCAGAGCAGATTGCATTAGCTCTGTCACGGTGTTGGCAAATTTCCCGTTCACTATTAGAGCCAGGTCGTCCGCGTAGCCGATTGCTTGCACGCCCTGGTCTGCGAGAATGCTTAGTAGTTCATCAACTACTAAAGACCAGAGTAGGGGGGATAAGACCCCTCGCTGGGGACATTCTTTAACCGCACTGATAAAGGCAGTCGTGGTGTCCAAGGTAGAGGAAATGATCCGGTGTTTGAGCATAGCCTCAATCCACCGGATTAGGGGACGGGCAATATTTCTGCGCTCTAGCGCAGCAGAAATAGAGCCGTAGCCGGTATTATCGAAGGCACCCTGTATATCAAGAAAAGAGCACAAAGCAATGTTCTTGGATGCGAGGGCTCCTTCGATTTTACCTACTGATTTGTGGAGGGCGACCTTCGTCGATCTTCCGGCTATATACGCAAACTGCGTGGGATGCAGAGGATAAGTTTCCTGCAGAGAGCACCGTACATGCAGGTCTATGAGCCTTTCCGCTGTCTTAAGCAGGAAGGAGGTGAGACTGATCGGCCGATAGGATTTGGGTTGGTCCTGGGGACGATTCCCCTGTTTGGGAATGAATACCACATTGACTCTCCTCCAAGAGACGGGTATGTATCCCCAAGTGAGACTAGCTCTAAACAGGCCGGCCAGCGGATCGAGAATATGATCCAGGCTGTTTTGTAGAAGGGCTGGGAAGATTTGATCGCCCCCTGGGGCTTTGAAGGGAGCGAAGGAATCTACAGCCCATTTGACCTTTTCAGGGTCGAAAATGGTTCCCGATAAATTGGAGCCACGTGAGTCCAGCAAGATGAGCGACGGCTCTCTTCGCAACGCAACAACGCTTACTTTTCCGTCGTCTCTGCGGAACCGAACCGAGGGCGGTCAATCACCCCCAACCTGACAGCTGATCTTTCTCTCTTAACACGCGACAGTGAATGCTCTTGCTCCCCGTCGCCGTCGCTACTATCTATCGGGTCGACGCAATCCGACCGCCCGCGATCGGCAACTCCCGACCCTCTAAACGAACACCTGCTTACAGCGAACGTCAAAGAACGATCTTGCTCTTTGTCCCCCTCTCCCTTACCAACAAAATCTGCTCACACCAAGCAAAGAGAACAGAACTTAGCTGTAACAGCAAGCACAAACTCTTCAATTGTCGCGACAACCTCAATAACTAAAACAACACCGATGCCGACTGCCCGCTCAACACACACGAACACAACGAAAGCTGCGCAGTCAGCAAAACAAACCGCAACAAACGAAAACGAAAACGCAAAGCCGGCCATACAGACTGGAATGGATCGCTACATCCAAATCAAACGTAAGCTAAGCCCCCAAAAAAATGTAAACAAACCAAAAATCACACGCGCCAACGCCAACACAAGTTTAGGCGTAGTACCGAACAATGCCAACAGGTTTGACATTTTGGCAGACACTATTGAAGACCTGCCCGTTGAAGCTGATGGAAGCGACAAAAATAGGCCAAAGCCACCATCAATTTTTGTACGTGAGAAAAGCTCTAGTGCATTTGTAAACAATGTAATAAAGCTCATAGGTGACGCAAATTTCCACATAATTCCCTTAGTTAGGGGCAACATCCACGAAACTAAAGTTCAAACCAAGTCTGAACAACACTTCAGAGCCTTAACCAAGTACTTAGATGAAGGGAAAAAAGCTATTACACATACCAGCTAAAAAGCAGCAAGGGTCTGCAAGTCGTACTAAAGGGCATAGAGCCTGATGTAACACCAGACGAAATAAAGCTGGCGCTACAGGATAAAGGATTTACCGCAAAATCAGTCTTCAACATCTTAAACAAAAATAGACAGCCGCAACCACTCTTCAAGGTGGAACTTGCACCTGAAGCAAAGATACCAAAAAGAAACGACGTGCATCCAATCTACAAACTGCAATTCTTACTACATCGTAGAATCACCGTAGAAGAACCTCACAAACGCAACAATCTGGTACAATGTATGAACTGCCAAGAATACGGCCACACAAAGTCTTACTGTAAGCTGCGCCCAGTGTGCGTAGTCTGTGGCGAGCCCCATGACAAAGCCAGCTGCAGTGCACCCAAAAAAGACTCAAGCGGAAAAAGGTGCGGCAACTGTGGAGGCAATCACACAGCCAACTACAGAGGCTGCCCAGTATACAAAGAGTTCAAAAGCCGCATTAACCAGCGCGTAGCCATTGTACGCTCGCAAAACGCACCGATCACAAAATTACCCTCCAAACACAACCCAGAAGTTTTCTTCTCTACCGCAGCCAGATCCTCACTTGGTACAGGATTCGTTACCAAAAACGCGTCATATGCAAGCGCTCTAAGATCAGGTCTAGAGCCCCCAGCCTCCAATGCGCCATGCTCACAATTCAAATATGTGGACTTCAATCCGGTACAAGACAAAAAGCCAACGGAACAACAACAAAACAAATTCGAAGAAATGATACTAACCCTGCAGCAGAGCATGGCGGAGTTTATGGCGTTTATGCGGACAACCATGCAAGATCTAATGCGTAATCAAAACATGTTGATACAATTGCTTGTATCACAACATTCAAAATAATCATCTTCTTGGCCTCGCTAAGAATCTCTACGTGGAACGCCAACGGCGTTTCACAGCACAAACTTGAGCTAGCTCAATTCCTTCTCGAAAAGCACATCGACGTAATGCTACTTTCGGAAACACACCTCACAAACAAATATAACTTCAACATAAAAGGATATATTTTCTACGGAACCAATCACCCTGATGGTAAGGCCCACGGCGGGACCGGGATTTTGATAAGAAGCCGTCTTAAGCACCACTGTCATATTGAGACTGGCAAAAACTATCTACAAGCAACATCAATAAAAATTCATTTGGATAATGGTAACCAGCTTACCTTAGCCGCTGTTTACTGCCCACCTCGTTTCACTTTATCAGAAGACCAATTTATGGAATTCTTCAACTCACTTGGAGAACATTTTATAGCAGCCGGGGACTACAATGCCAAGCACACACACTGGGGGTCTCGACTCGTGAATCCAAAAGGAAAACAGCTCTATAACGCCATTATAAAAGCAAACAACAAGCTTGACCACGTTTCTCCTGGCACACCTACATACTGGCCAACTGACCCCAAAAAACTACCTGATCTAATTGATTTCGCAGTCACCAAAAACATTCCCCGTAATCCGATAAGCGCCGCGTGCCTCCCAGACCTATCATCTGACCACTCGCCCCTCCTAATAAATCTGCTCCGACACCCAGAACCAGCAAACCACTCTTACAAGTTGACTTCAGATAAAACCAACTGGCTCATCTACAAAAAATACATAAGCTCACATATTGAGCTCAACCCACCTCTTGAAGCTGAAGCTGACATTGATAGTTTTGTTAACTCACTGGAGTCAATCATCGTTGCTGCAGCTCGCTGCTCAACGCCGCAAACAGTAAGCAAAATTACAAATCACAAAAAAACCAACCTGCAAATCGAACAACTTGTTCTCGATAAACGGCGCCTACGGCGAGAATGGCAGTCCTCCAGATCACCGTCGGCGAAACAAAAGTTAAAAGACGCCACACGCAAACTTACAAAAGCTTTAAAGCAAGAAGAAGAGCTTGCCCAACGTACTTATATTGAAAAATTATCAACATCCAGTACAAAAAACTCACTGTGGAAAGCTCACCCAACTCTTGGCTCACCCACAGTACCAGTGGTCCCAATTAGAAACCACACAGGTGGCTGGGCCCGTAGCGACAAAAATAGAGCCAGTACATTTGCCACTCATCTCCAAAAAGTCTTCCAACCGAATTCTGCAACAAACACGTTCGAAATTCCGCCCGCAACAGACGACTCCCAGCTTCATCACGCTCCAGTTGTGTTTCGCTCAAACGACATCTCAAAAATCATCAAGGAACATCTGAACCCGAAAAAATCTGCAGGATGCGACCTAATTACCCCTAAGATGATTATTGAGCTGCCTTACTGTGCCGTATGCAGCATTACCCAGCTCTTCAATGCCATCAACAAACTTGGCTACTTTCCAGGTAGATGGAAAAAGTCAATAATAATAATGATACCTAAGCCGGGAAAAGATCACACTGTTCCATCGTCGTACAGACCCATAAGCCTTCTATCCTGCTTATCTAAACTTTTTGAAAAATGCCTACTGTCTCTGACTATTACTCCATTCCTGAACACGCACAACACAATACCAGCTCACCAATTTGGCTTTCGTGAAAAACACGGAACTATTGAGCAAGTCAACCGCATAACATCAGAAATACGAAACGCATTTGAAAAACGGGAATACTGCTCTGCAATATTTCTTGATGTTTCGCAGGCATTCGACAGAGTTTGGCTGGACGGTCTGATGTATAAAATCAAAACAACACTTCCAAACAACACTCACAAACTGCTAGAGTCGTACCTCTACAACAGGAAGTTTGTAGTTAGGTGCAACACTGCGATATCCGACGAACACAGTATTGAAGCCGGTGTCCCACAAGGCAGCGTACTAGGCCCAACACTATACGTCCTATTCACAGCAGACATCCCTACAAGTAGCAACCTGACAGTTTCAACATTTGCGGATGACACAGCTATTCTCAGCCGCTCCAGATGCCCAATCAAAGCATCATCTCAGCTAGCCATCTACCTGGTCGACGTGGAAAAGTGGTTATCCGACTGGCGTATAAAGGTAAACGAACAAAAATGCAAGCAAGTAACTTTCACCCTTAACAGGCAAGATTGTCCACCCCTCACGCTGAACAACGTCGCACTTCCAACAGCTAACGAAGTGACGTACCTGGGAGTACACCTCGATAGAAGACTAACTTGGCGCCGACACATCGAAGCCAAGAGAACTCACTTAAAACTGAAGGCCAACAGCCTTCATTGGCTTATCAACTCCCGCTCACCACTCCAGTTTGGACCTCAAGGTGCTACTCTACAACTCAGCGCTAAAACCAATCTGGACTTACGGCTGCCAGCTATGGGGAAATGCCAGCAACAGCAACATCGATATCATTCAGAGAGCCCAGACGAAGATTTTGAGAACTATCACCGGGGCACCGTGGTATGTTCGAAACGCCAACATTCACAAAGATCTAAACGTGCCACCTGTAAAAGACGAAATTGCGGAAAAAAAAAAGAAAAGTACCTTAACAAGCTATCAACGCATCCTAACCAGCTTGCGAGGAGGCTAACTAGGCTAAGCAGCCGATCACGCCTACGTCGAAACGACTTGCCAACCCAGCAGTAATTTTTCTTTTAGGGCCGCTCTTATAATTCAGTTCAAGAAATGTACTGATAATTAGTATTTACACGTAAGATTTGTTAACTTGTTGTTAGTTTTCGGTATTGAAAAGATTCAACAAATAAAAGCTACAAACTGGACTGGACGTGAGTCCGGTGACGTGGTGACGTCATCTTGACTGGATAGATCTAGGTTCGCCACCGAACCTGGGAAGTGGACTTGAAGCAGAAGATCAAGTGCTTCCCTGCGATCTTGGGTGAAAGAGCCATCTGCTCTTTTATGAAGCCCTTTACCATTAGACGACCCTTTAGCTAATGCTTTGTGCAGTCTCGCTGTGTTTTTATTATAATTAGTTAGGGCGTCCCTATAGACGTCCCAGCTGACACGATTAGCTTTGGCCCTATTGAAAAGGCTTCTAACCTTCCTTCGTTGTGCGGATAGTTCCTCGTTCCACCATGGAACTTTACGGTTGACCTCTAGGGTCTTCCGAACAGAGCTGTCCTCGAAGGATGTGATGAGCACATCTTGAAGCAGGTTGGCAGCAAGTTCTATCTCACTGATAGAACTTGGGTTGCTGATCAACAAATCTGCTTTAAAAGCCACAGAGGCTTTAAAAAGATTCCAATTGGTCTTTTTGGGACAGAAGGAGTTGGCCAGGTAGGTCGAACCTGATGTGCTAATGGTCCGACCAGGTGGCTTCGTCTGTGACCCGCCAGTTCACCAGTGAACTCCTAATAGAGTTACTGGCTAGGGTAAGGTCCAAGACCTCTTCCCAAATGGCGTTAATAAAGGTTGGCTTACACCCTATGTTAGCAACATCTAATTGACAACACAATATATATTCTAAAAGGGACTCACCACGTTTGTTGACGTCGCTGCTTCCCCAGATCGTGTGATGCACGTTGGCATCACAGCCGATCACGAGCGGCTTGTTGTGTAAGCGGCAGAACTCCACCAGCCGCTGAACCTCTGTGGGGGGAAAGTCATCCACGTCGCCCGGGAAGTAGGCAGAGGCGATCACAACCTCCCGGACGCCCTCAGCCGTGGCTACCTCAATAGCCGTTGCCACCAGGTCTCTGTGGATGAAATTTGATAAAGGGAAGTGTCTCACATTGCAATTAACAATAATAGCAGTGCGAGGGGCACCTCCCGTGCGGTCATATATCAACTTACATGATCCGCATGATAGTCCACGGATGTGGCCACCGATCAACCATGGCTCCTGGACGAGAGCCAGGTTGATTTCCTCGTCGCAGATGACCCTTCACAGGGTGGCAGACGCTCCTCTGGCGTGGTGCAGGTTCGCCTGGAGCACCTTAATGGCGCTCGGCATCCTCCTTTAGGGCCTTTTTAACAAGGCCACCTGCCTTGCCCCCCCAAGAGTCGTTGCCTCGGATGCCCTTCGGCAGTTTGGAGGAACCACTCGGGGGAGGTCGCCTTGCGACCACGGTCGCCGGAGGGGCCCTTGCGGGGGGTCTCCGCACTATGCTAGTGGAGGGCCTGGAATGGACGACGGGGCGTCCGCTGCCAACCACCGGCTTAGTACGGTCCGCTGTGGGCTTGGGGGCAGTCACCACTATGACTGGGGGTTTGGGGATGGGTTTTGTCAGCGCCACTGCAGCTGCGGCGCTGGTGGACGCCACCGGAGCGTTAGCCACAGCTGTCACGCCGGTAGGGCCCACCGTCACCGCCGCTGGAGGAACGCTGACAGGAGAAGGAGAAGGGGAGGGGGCAGGAGTGGGGGCCCTGACGGCGGAGTTCTTAAGGATAAGCTTAACTCTGCCAAAGCGGAATTTCACGTTACCCTTAAGTTCTGTCAGAGCCTTATACGTTTTCTCGTCGACCATCATCGCGAGGTGTGTCGTATTGCCGTTAAGGCTATGTTGCACAACCCGCCACAGCTCCGTAGAGACCTCACGATTTTGGATACCCAAGTATTCCACAATCTCGGCGGGTGTGGATTGCGCGCTGTTGGGGAAGTAACCTCTAATGAGGTGAGCTCTTGGGAACTCTGCTTCCTCCAGCAACTTTAAATCAAGGCCGCTGATGGACTTGATATGTCCAAAAGCTTCCTTGACCCAATCGGCAGTGCTGCTGTTCTCGCACACCAGGAGCAGCCACTCATTTCGGGGTATACAACCCTCGAAACCTGGGCCGACTTCTGATGTGAAAGGCAGCCGCATCGCCTTAAAGATACTCTCTTGCACTGTGGCCATATGCTCCGGTGTAAGAGGTTTAGTGGGGTCAGCCAAAGTGAAGCCCAATTTCACTCTGCTTGCCACTTGGCTGAAAAGTGGCTTTGTGGACTCCACATGAGTCTTTTTAGGCTTCTTTGAGGACCCTTGGGGTTCGGGGATGGTGTCGTCACCGCGCATCCGCTTAGCCTTGGTTTCCGCGGGGGGCGCAGTGGCGATAGCAAGAGCCTCTGCTCTGCTCGAACCCTTTGCGAGTGCAGCTTTGAAAAGCTTCTTCTCGCGGGTCTTCGGTTTGACGAAGGCGTTCCCCGAGTCCTGTCGCAGAGTCTGGATTTGGGAGCCTGCTTCCGTGAGACCTGACCTCTGAGAGGCCACGGAAGCGTCGTCAGCAAAGCTGATCAGGTCACCTTCAGCTTCGGCGTCGGAGGACATCACCACGACGGTCTGCTGGATGACTGAGCAGTTGTTGGACGAGAAGGCAGCACTAGCGGACTCAGTGTCCAAGGGAGTTCGTGGCCTGTCCGAGTCCCCCGGAGTACCAGGGTCGAGACCCGTGGTATTGGGGGTGGAAGCTAGCAGCCCAATAGCTGCAGTGCTGGTGTTCGGGTCGGCCGTGAAGGCTTCGCCCTGGGTTGATGCGTTCAAAGCCGCATCAGTCTTGTTTATAAAATTTTGATGATCCATACGAAATTGATCCCACGAGTAGGCGGGAAGGGAAGGTCACCCACGACATAGCCCGCTTGCCGTGGGAAGTCTAAATGAAACTGGAGGGCGACAGGTATCCAGAGCCCGCATAATAGAGACCGGGCTACCCCCCGGCCATGCATCCATTAGCGTATGCTGTTCCGCCTTGGATTGGGGTGATTTATAGATTCACGATCTTCGCCCGACTACAATTAGTCAGCACCCCTAGCAGAGACATGACCGTGCTAGGGGCCTGCTTCCAGCCGCCCTCACGTGGAGAGTATAGCCGCACTTCCGTCAGTAGGAGCAAGGACGGCACGTACATTTTGGTTACATTTAATTCCCCTTGCTGTCTCTTACGGCTGACGGCCATTTCCGAGCATGCTAACATCTGTTTTAAATGGAAGTTTGCCCGAGTATTGTCCATTTTCAAGACGAGTGTGATTTTGCTTGAAGAAATCCTCACAAAAAGAGTCCTCTTCAGAGGCCGAAGCCGAAGAAGCATAGTTTTCGATCTCCCAAAACCGTTTAACTAAATCCTCGAGCGAAGAGTCTTGAATATGTTGAGTTGGTGCATTGGTAAGAGAAACTAGCGATTAACGCTTAATGTTTGAATGTGAGATCCCGCCAGATACTGTCCAACCCAGTTTGGTTTCCTGCAGAATCAGTTTGCTGTCCGATATGCGTATTTGCCCAGTGCAAATTAAGTCGAAGAACAGGCCTGCTCCAATGAGCAGGTCGATGCATTGAGATTTGTGAAAATTCGGATCAGCAAGAATGACGTTGGCAGGTATCTGGAAAGCACTTTTGTTGAAATCATGTTGCGGCTGGTAGTCCGTGATGGTTCGTGTCACGACGGCTACAAATGAGGCTCTATAGCCAGCGTTTTGCGACTTGACAACGATGTCTACAGCCTTATCAGAGTCTAGCGCAGATTCTCCAATTCCTACATGTGATCGACGAGTTTTTATCTGTCGTTGATTTGCAAAACGAGTTGTAATAAAATTCAGCTGAGAAGCAGAATCTAAAATTGCACGGCATTGAATGTGCTCTCCAAAACGATTTTGCACCAAAACTATGGCCGTAGCCAGCAACACGTAGTCATCAGGGTTATCATTTGAGGCTTGGTGTGGAGGGCATGAAACCGATCTAGATATTAGCGAGGTTGAGGCCTGACTTGAATCTGCCAGGGAGGAGCTGGGTGCAGAGTTGGTTGATATATGCAAGAGCGTGTGATGCCTCGATTGGCCCTGTCTGCAGCTACCTGATCTGCACTGTTGCAGCGTGTGCCCCTTGCGCAAGCAATTTAAGCATAAGTGCATTTTCTTAGCTTCCTTATAATGCAAATTGGGCGAGAAGTTCAAAAATCGAGTACATTTTGAAATATAATGTTCCCCAGAATTACAAAATGCGCATGTTGCCTTTGTGTTCGATGTTGAGGACGAAGACAAAGTAATAAGAGAGTTTTTCGTAGATTCATGTGATGATTTTCCCACCTGATTGCTAGGCGTTAGTGTTACCATAGCATTTTCGACGTTTTCCATAGCTCTGCATCTTTTTTCCAAAAACGAGACCATTGTTTCCATGCTGGAAGTTCGTTGGGTCCAATTGACTCCTCCCATCGCTCATGCGTGCGTTCATCAAGTTTCTGAGCGACGACATGAATCAATAATCCATCCAAGATTTGAACCGTATCTGCTTACGTGTTGATGGCTCTTAAATGTGAGTTCATTTTGTCACTGAGCGTCCGCAAGTCAATAGCCGAGCCCTTCTCAACACCATTAAGCCCAAAAATTGCCTTTACGTGTGCCTGGAAATGAAACAACTTATTATCGAATCGATTACGAAGCAGATTAAGAGCAGTAGTATAGTTGTCTTCAGTCGGCTCTATTGAACGCATGGTCTCCAATACGATTCCCTCTAGGCAAGATAAGAAATGTTGGAATTTTTCAACCTTACTCATTTCCAAATCTTCTTCGATAACGGTGGTGAAGATGGCGTAAAAGTGTGGCCAATCCATGTACGAGCCACTGAATTTGGTCAGTTGCAGCTGCGGAATCCTTGATGCTCGAACCGTGACGTTGCTTGACGTGTCGCTTGTGAAATTACGCACTGCAGTAGAATTTAGAACGGGTGATTTGCGCTGCAACGACACGAGTTCACGAGACAGTGTAGACTTAACCTCAATGTAGAGTGTTTGAGGTTAACTCCGAAAGATCCATTTTTTCCAAGGCGTCTTGCGCATCATTGAATTCCGTTTCCATTGTTTCCAGATACTCCAATCGAACTGAAAAGTCTGACTCGTCCATTCCAGCGATTTTCTCAGCAGTAAGTAAGATTGGCATTCCAAGCATCCAATTGACTTTCTGATTGTCCGCGTCAGTCATTGCAATGCCCCCTAGATGAGACTGCTTGTTGAAAAATAAGGAACCTCCTGTTTATACGTGCCGTTATGTGCAAAGCAAATGCACCAAAAGTGTATGTATATATGCAACCTCGACGATTTTAGGCTTTTACATATATTTTTACTGTACAACGATATGTACAGATGCTCACAACGATATAAGGTCAACTGTATGAATTTATATGTGAAATTGTCTGCACAACGATATGCACAGCGAAAGCACGCACAAGTATGCGTATGTATGCACACGAAACTGGGCACAGCAAGTCGAAAGAAATGTGTGTCACCGAATTTTCGCGCGCGAATCAATGAGTACACCGATATGTACAAACCTTTAGGTTTTATATTTTTGCCGACATGCAAGAATTAACCATGAGCGAACGAATGCCTGTATACTAATTTGCCACCGAATTGTAACAAATCAAACGACCACGAAAATTGCAACAAACGACCGACAAACTAAGATCACGTCGGGGTCACCAAATGTTTAGAGGTAAACCGAATGTCCACCTTTGCACTAATTGCCAACAAAAAGATCTTGCTTGTTCAATTGTTTATCTTAGTTTATTATTCATTTGTTGCACTTTATTATAGTCGAACCAAGAGCTTATAGACGCGTGTGTACATGACCGGCAGATGTAAAAGAATGTAATGATCAATGCTAGAGCAACTAGCTTTTGTACGCATTAACAGAGTTATAACAGAGTTGTAATCAAAACAAACAGTGGCGTGAAGCATTTACATTTAAATATAAAATAATCATAAAGTTCGGGTTCTGCTCCCGTCAGAGACTATCAACGAAAATTGTCGGATTTGTGTCAAGCCATTTTGAGAACACGATTCTGGGGTGCGTATAACTGATTGGGTTCGGCAATTCAAAGAATGCCCAATTCAGCAGTCACCTAAGAGACTTAGTGGTGGTTAAAAACCCAGACAGAGCTCCAGAAACAGATAGAATTTTGTGCTTACAATCATCTACTTCTGCAGCTGCGAGGCAGCCACAGTCGGCTCCTGTAGCTACAGCTAATACAAAACACAGCAGATAACGACATGTAGACTATAGGGAGACAGGGTCGGGGTGCAAAAAACTTAGACAAGAGGGCGGGGAGCAGGGGAGGATCCAATAATAGGTCAAACTGAGAATCATCCCGGGCTATTGAACAGACACAGATATCTTAAAGGAGATACGAGAAACGAGGAAACACAAGATATCATTTGAAGCATTTAATGACGAAATCATGATTTTGTCTTATCGAATGTCCAACCCCACTTCGAGCAGCAGCTGATTGAGATGCTCACTAGGGATCTGCTTCTCGACATACGACAAGAACTGCTCTTCAATCTATTGTGCAAAAGAACCTTTTAGGAGAAGTATCACTTCGTAAGTTTCCAAAGATCGTACTCAATTTTCCAAAAAGGAATCATGATGCAGACCCTAACATAAGCGAAGTAGCGGGAGTACAGGTGCCGATACGAGTGTATCGGTGTTGGAACTGGGATGAAATAGGACATAGGTGGGATATGTGCATGAAAGAGAGGAAGGTTTTTTGCTACGACAGCAGAGCAAAAAATATCTACAAGCCACAATGCCCAGGTTTTCTTGTTATAAAGTCGGAAAACCGGGCGAAGATCCATTTGTGAGTCAGACACGAACGGCCGCGAAACAAAATTAAAATCTCCACCACTAAATTTACTGGCTGGTTTAGTAATCTTAATTAGACCTACGCCTTTACCAGACTTACCGGCACAATTCTGCACAAAACCAGATAACTCAAACTATTCCGAGGTCTCGGACGTATGAAGAAAGGCTTGCTAACTATAATAAAGTTCGAGGTCGTATTTTTGGGGCTAGTCATTCAAGTGGGCCTAAACGATTTACACTACGGATAAGGGAATTTTGGCGAACCGTCAGATTAACGAAACGTTTGGTGGTCTCATCGAAAATAAACAATGATGACCGCTTCTACGCTACTATTTTTTTTGGGTAGGACAGCAGAAGGGTTGTTCGACACCGGGGCGAATTTAAGTTGCGTGAGTTCGACTTTAGGAGCGGAAGAATGGGGGACAGCTGCAGAATTTAAAATAAAATAAATTCACTAGTCCGAACGGCTGAGGACAGATCCTATGCTGTCGTAGGTTTTCTATCAACAGTGGATAAATATAAAGGTCAAGAGAAACTTTTAAAATTTTTCGTTATTCCTTCTAAGGATAAACCCCTCATATTAGGGATAGATTTTTGAAAGGAACTTAAATAAGCGCTAGGTCTTATTTCAGCTTTACAAATGGAGGAGATACTAGATATAAATGCTGAAGCACATAAAGAATTGTTAATTACAGGACAATGTCAACAGTTGGAGGTGGTTAAGACGTTATTTTCCTCTTTCGCCAAGCAAAGGGGGAAAAACATCGCTGTTGAAACATAAAATTGAAATAGGAAATGCATCTTCCGTAAAGAAAAGATATTATCTCCGGCAGTGGAAAGCTGGTGCACGAAGAAGTTGTCTGAATGTTACAATTAGGAGTAATAGAGAATTCTAGCAGCGCGTGGAGCTCTCCAAAGAGGTTGGTTGTTAAACCAGGAAAAGTGCGTTTATGCTTGCAAGGTGAATGAATATACCAAAAAAAAATCGACCTCAAAGACGCCTATTGGCAAGTCCCACTGGCGAAAGATTCACGACCGGTCACAGCATTCACAGTACTCGGGTGACCTCTGTGACAATTTCGGGTAATGCCTTTCGGGCTATGTAATGCAGCTTAAACGATGAGTCGTTTGATGGATGATGTGTTTTCACCTCAGTTTAAATACTACTGTAACGGGTATTCGGATGACTTCTGTTGAGTTTCGTCTGATTTTGAATCCCACCTAACAGTGGTGGTCAGACTGGCAGAACAATTTAAAAGGACAAATATAGCCCAAAATATAGAAAATAATCATTTGTGCGTGCTGGAGGTGATACGAGGGTCGTTTGATAAGTCCGTGACTTTTTGAATAAAATATATTTTTTTCGTCAAAGAAGCGTTTTATTTCTCAACATAATCTCCTTTTAGCTCTATACATTTAGTCCAGCGTTTTTCCAATTTTTTTATTCCTTCCAAATAATAGGTTTTCTCAAGGCCCTCAAAATAGTCGTTTGTTTCTGTGTTTCTCTTCATTTGACCCGAATCTCTTACCGCCGAGCCATTTCTTCATGTTTGGAAACAAAAAATAGTCACAGGGGGCTAAATCTGGAGAATATGCTGGATGGGGTAGCAGTTCGTAGCCCAATTTATGAAATTTTGCCATTAGCACACGAAATTCACTTTTTTCCATTTTCGTTAAAATTCACGAGATCGTCTGCTTTCAATGCCTATAAAACGCAAACCAAAAAACGCAGCTTTCTCAAAATTTTACAGTCAGCTGTTAATCGATAACTGCTGACAGGAGCAGTGTTGTATTTAGAGCAGGTGCGCGGCAAATACAAAAAGTCACGGACTTATCAAACGACCCTCGTATATTTAGGTGCTGTTATTGGACGTGGAGGGATATCAACAGGCCCAGGAAAGATCGAATCTATTGTCAACTGGCCGGCAACAAAATCAGTGAAGCAAATACGAGGATTTTTGGGTTTAGCGGGATGGTATCGCAGGTTCATTGCTGATTTCTTTGACACCTTTTACTAATTTATTAGGGGAGAAAAAGATGTTTATACCAACGTGGCAACAAAGGGTTAACCCATTAATAGCCAAGAGTGTTTAAAACCAAAATTTAATCAATGCATTGACTTATTTTAATAGAAAACAATATAGTAAATCTGGAAAATATGATTTGGTAACAAAAAACCGTTATTTAATATGTTTTTGAGCCTGTACCCGATCAGGTACAATGGCAGAATCCATTTTACTTATAACTTAATTTTTTTTTGTGTGGTAAATCTTAAAACAATCTTTTTCTACACAAAGCGTGATGTCACAAAGCTCGCAAATCCATCTTACTCTATTGTGACATTGACGACAGCGTAATGGTTTTTCAATCCTTTTAGGAAAGTGATTTCCAGGAGTGATTGGAACAGAGGAAACTATTGATCGCTTCGAAGTTGATGGCGCATTTCTATAATTTCGTAGATAATGGCGGACAATAGTACGATGAAAATTTAGCAAATCCATGTTACAGTTGTTTGCTGTTTTATACAACTTCCATGCGTTCACCATAACGGAAGAAATCATTGAAGTGAAAAGTGGCCACCACCACTTTTTACCACGAATTTTTATCCCATAGTTATTTAGTGCCTGATCGTGGAGGTCAACACCACCCATTCCCGTGTTGTATTCAGCGATAAGTTTTGGTTGTTTGACACCTTTTTTGGACTTTGTTGTTGAACACCATCGATTCACGGAATGCATCGGCTCAATACCCTCAAAATTCGAACCAACAGTTACGGCGCTGTTGTCGTTCCATTTCAAAAAGAGTATTTTATTGGTCATGTCATATCTGTGATCATAAAATCCTCTTTTTTCCTTTTTGAATGCGGCGTTTGACTGCAATGGACATTTTTTTGTTCTCGATTCGCGCACAGTTCCAATAGCTCGAAATCCTTTTTGTTTGAGCATTACAAGCAAATCATATGATGTAAAAAAGTTGTCAAAGAAAACAATATGATCCGAAGGACGAGAAATGTTGTCCAAAAAGTTGATAACAACCCGGGATCCAAGAGGCAATTGAAGCTTTGTAGCGGCCACGCCTTTAGCTCCATAATACGTATCAAATTGGTATAAATAACCGCAGCTACTTGTCAGCATCCAATTTTTAAAACCAAATCTAACAGGTTTCCCTCTGATAAATTGCTTTGAAGAATGACTTCCAAAGTATCATACCATTGACTCATCAATTGAAAGTTTTTCGTGCATGTATTCATATTGGCAAAATTTGTTTGATAACATTTTTGCCAAAGGTCTAATTTTAGCCATTTTATCGGTAATTACCAAATTACGGTTATCCGCAAGGTGAAGGAATCTTTTTATTTCCTTGAATCTAGTGCGTGACATATTGTTGGCAACGACTGGAGAGCGAGTATCCTCGTCTGTTTGCCAATACATATCCTCTCTTGGCATGGAGTGATATCCGGTGTAGAAAAGAATACCCAAAAACACTTTCAAGTCATTTTCGGAAAATACAAAATTGTGGAAATTGGCTTGCGATGCATAGAGGCAAGTTTGCTCAACAATTAAATTTACCACATCCTCATCAAATAATGTTTCGAAGACTTCAATGGGTAGCTTTGCATCTAAATGTGCAATCATTTCCATCTTCTTTTCCAAGTAAAAGCTGGTGTACGGCATCTCAATATTACATGAACTCTTCCTCCATTTTGGTGTATTGTTTTTTAGAGTATTCATTTCCTGGCGGGGCTGCTGATGTAATACGTCTTCTTCACAATCGCTACACCCAAATAAATCTATCTCACCAGGAACATCTTCTGGCATTGATTTTCTTAATATATCTTCTACATCTTCCTCTTCTTCATCAGTATTGCAATCTGGATCTGGCGGTATCAATGCAATGTCAAAAGTTGTAGTATTAGGAGAATTTTCCATAAAGTCTAATGCACTGGCCAAATTTTGAAACCTTCGACTATAAAAGCTCGATGGCTTGATAGTAGAGAACTCCATGTCGATGCGAAAAATTGCCTGAGATTGATTTCCTTTTTAGCCATTGTACCCAAGCGAGTACACTACATTTTACACTTACTGTATATTGTCAAAAATAGCGGTTTTGTGTTCAAATAGAGAATAAACTGAAAATAGACTATTTTCTTTTCCAAATATATCGTATCAAAAGAATAGTTATTGACGCATCAACATCCGTTTTGTGCAAAAAAATGTTCACTTAGTTACACAAATTGCGTCAGACTGCCAAAGACGCTTCAATGCAAAACAAATGCAAAAGCCCCGTTAACAACTATCGCTTCACGAGCAACTATTAGCTATTCACAACAGAGTATTTAATCGATTGTAAAAAGCCCTTATCGATATATTGCTTCTGTTCAAGTGGCGGTCTTTTTAAAATGCCCATTTTCCTGTACCTGCTTGTGTACAGTGGCTATTAATGGCTATTAAAGTTGCGAGGATCTCGCTTAAGCGGAGCTTTCACTCAATGAGAGCTTTCCCCGCTGAGATCTTCTCTCCACATAGGTTTAAGAAATCTCTTATCTTGTTGTAATTTTTAGTCTTAAAAAATCTTTTGAAGTGCGCGCACGAGAATAAATAATTTGCAAACTATTTGCAAAGTGAAAAAACAAAAAAAGTGAATTTGTTTAATCTGCCCTCCTACGTTCGTTAAGAACATTTTGGTCCTTCGAGCCGGATAAAATTCTCCAAAATTCGCATTGGCAAATAATCCAGATAAGTGTTTTTTTTTTGTCCTTCCTATTTTTCCAATGTTCAAAGGTGTATAAATATACACACACATATGTATATATTTTTCCTACACACACATATACAACATATATATATCTAGTTAAGTGCACGTGTTTGTTTTAGAGTATAATATAATAAAAATAAATCTTATAAAACATTTACATTACACAAAAGCAAACTTGCACTTACAGTTATGTATGTATGTATATACGTATGCGCAGCCAACGTACATATATAAAAGTACTTGCTGAGACACCAAAGCTGCATATGCACAGTGGTCCATATCTTATAAAACTACTATCAAAAAGTTAATAACAAAAACATACATAGAAAAATATAATATTTAAATCCTTATCTACTCATATATTTTCTACCATCCATACACATACATATATTTTTTCCAAACATACATATATACATATATAAAATTTTAAAACGCAAATATACACACACACATATATTTTTTCAATGTCCATGAACACATAATATAAAAGTACATTGCTGAGACACCACAGCTGCATATGTACAGTGGTCCATATCCAATATATATGTCGGAGTAATAATAATAGTAGTGGTAGTAGTAGAACATTACGCATGACCTCGAATTATTTCATCATATTATGCTTTGCGTCTTTGCTCGGACACCTCGTGGTGTCCGTCGTTTTTCTGCAAGTACCGTTAGAACGGTGCGACAACGCCGTGACACCTGTTTAATTGCACGGTGTGTCCGTCGTTTTTCTGCAAGTACCGTTGCAGCGGTGTGACAACGCCGTGTCGTCTGTTTAACTGCACGGTGTGTCCGTCGTTTTTCGGCAAGTACCGTTGGAGCGGGGCGACAACGCCGTGTCGCCTGTTTAGTTGTACGGCGATGCGACGTTGCCGCCGAGTGTGGTTCGAAGGTTTCGTATAGGCTGTTAGAAAACGAGCAGGGCAGTTTTGCTTGGGGAACCGCCTGTGAACAGTTTGAAACACGCTACGCTCTAATGGGAGATAAAGTTAATTCGACATTTACAAAATTCATCAAAAAAATAATAATTACATATTAAACGTGACATTATCATATTTTTCATATTGCATATATAAATATACATACATATATTGTGCTATGCACATACATATATACCTAAGTACATACATGTGTGTATGTACGTGATCTTTTGCAAAGGTTAAAGACTCGCTATTAAGTACCGCATACCCAAGTACCGCAAACTCTATTAAATACATACATCCCGCTAGTTCAGTACCGCTTTGCGAGTTCAGCGGCACCTGCGCTAGAAGTGCGCTCAGCATCAAGGATATTTAATACCCTTTAAATCTTTCTACTTATTTTTGGGGTATATCCGACTTGTAATATCCTTTACAATATTTCTACATATCTTTGGGGTATATCCGACTTGTAATATCCTTTACAATATATCAACTGATTTTTGGGGTATATGCGATTTGTAATATCCTTTACAATATTTCTACATATCTTTGGGGTATATCCGACTTGTAATATCCTTTACAATATATCAACTGATTTTTGGGGTATATCCGATTTGTAATATCCTTTACAATATTTCTACTTAGGTTTGGGGTGTATCCGACTTGTAATATCCTTTACGATATATCAACTGATTTTTGGGGTATATCCGATTTGTAATATCCTTTACAATATTTCTATTTAGGTTTGGGGTGTATCCGAACTTTGAATACTCTAAAAATTTTTAAATTTATTTATTTGTTTTTGAGCATATCCTACTTGTAATATCCTTTACAATATTTTTGGGGTATATCCGACTTGTAATATCCTTTACAATATTTTTGGGGTATATCCGACTTGTAATATCCTTTACAATATATCAACTGATTTTTGGGGTATATCCGATTTGTAATATCCTTTACAATATTTCTACTTAGGTTTGGGGTGTATCCGACCTTTGAATACTCTAAAAATTTTTAAATTTATTTATTTGTTTTTGAGCATATCCTACTTGTAATATCCTTTACAATATTTTTGGGGTATATCCGACTTGTAATATCCTTTACAATATATCAACTGATTTTTGGGGTATATCCGATTTGTAATATCCTTTACAATATTTCTACTTAGGTTTGGGGTGTATCCGACCTTTGAATACTCTCTAAAAATTTTTAAATTTATTTTTTTTTGTTTTTTTTTGAGTATATCTTACTTGTAATATCCTTTACAATATTTTTTGGGATATATCCGACCGGTGAATACTCTCTAGAAATTTTTTAAATATATTTTTTTTTAATTATCCGATTTTAAAACAAACTTCTAACCAAGTGGCTCGTGTAAGAGCCTACACGAGTGTATATGCCTACTGATCCCAAAAAGGCCTTACAAGACTTACTCCACCAACTGTGAGAAAGGCTTCTACTCCAGCTACTTCAAAAACCGTGCCAAAGATTTAATTCATAATCCTCCAAATACAAGATCTGTAACACAAAAAACTGCATTGCTCCAAAACATGGCGTTGGCAGCTTTTATTACTGTCACTGATAAGCTCAGTCAATTTGAATCCAAGCTCATCAATTCAACTGTAGTGTCTCTCTACACACACAAAGTAAGATTGGAACAAGTTCGATCCTTATGGGACAAAGTCGAATTAGAATATGAGCGCTGTTCCAAAGCAATAGCTCTAGCAGATTCTAATCCAGAGAATAAAATTACTATGCAATCAAAGTACGACTATTGTTACTCAGATTATGAGCGATGTGCAGCTCAACTGAGTGAGTTTATCGAACGTGCATCTTCTTCGAATACTACTCCTACGTAATCAGTTGTTTATCCCTCAAATTCCAGAGGTTGCAGCCTACCGCCTTGTGATACAGAAATCTTTAAAGGAGATTATCTAAAGTGGCCAACTTTCCGAGATCTCTTCACGGCTATTTATGTCAATAATCAAAGATTATCTCCAGTTGAAAAACTATTTCACTTAAATTCCAAAACCAGTGGAGAAGCTAATTCCATAGTGGCGAAGTTCCCTCTCACTAACGATGGCTTTGAATCCGCCTGGAGCGCTTTACAAGAACGTTTCGAAAATACACGTCTTTTAGTCAATAGTCAACTCAAAATTTTATTTAGTTTATCCATTGTTCATCTTGAATCTGGTTCCGCTTTAAAAGAATTACAAAGCACTATCCAAAATTGCTTAATAGCATTGGAGCATTCCAAAATATCCACAAAAAATTGGGATTGTTTACTAGTCTTCCTTTGTTCATCAAAACTGCCCAAACTCACTCTATCATTGTGGGAACAGTCATTGGCTAACAAGGCTGAAATACCCTCCTGGGATGATATGAATACATTCCTAAGCGAACGGTATCGCACATTGGAAGCAATTGAGGATGTGAAAATCTCCGCTACACCGTCGTCTCATCCGAAACAGACTTCAAGTCAACCTTCAATGAAAAAACTTCAGTCTTTCGAAACCAAGGTCAGTGCAAAATCAAAAACATGTGATCTCTGCTCTCAAGAAAATCATCCGATTCGTTTCTGTCCTCGTTTTCTACAAATGAATGTGCCTCAAAGAGAAGCCATCATTAAGCAGTAGAAACTGTGTCTTAACTGCTTCGCCCGAGGACACCACATGAAAGATTGTCCTAGCTCTCATAACTGTTTTACGTGTAAAGGACGTCATAACAGTCTCCTACATCGAAACGAGTCAACATCCAATAATCAAAAATCCACTGTAACCAATACACATATTGCTCAAACAAAACAAGCGACTCCTACAAATTGCGAAAAGGTGCAAAGTTATATTGTCGCACAAAAACGCAGTGTTTTATTAGGTACTGCTATTGTTAATATTCAACATATAGGCACTACATATCCTGCCAGGGCTTTAATCGATTCAGGATCAGAAGGATCTTTCATTTCCGAGAGACTATTCAATATGATCAAATTACCTTTCCAACCAGTCCAGGCGAAAATTTCAGATATTAATGAGGTATCATCTCCTACTCAAAAGCTATGTCAGTTCTTGATTTCCTCGCCTACACGACCACGCATGCAAATTGATTGCATGGCTGGGAATTTACCATCCAATACCATTCCTAGCTCAAAATTAAGAAATATGCCAAACATCCAGTTAGCAGATCCAGCATTTTCTAAAAGTGCACAAATTGACGTGCTTCTCGGCGCTGATGTCCTGCCATCTATCCTTTTAAATGGCTTTAAATCCAAAATATGTGGAACTCTTGTAGGTCAAGAAACGATTTTTGAATGGATAATCTCTGGTCCACTTTCAAATGAACCATCCACATCCATTTCTTCCTTCTCAACTCAATTATCTCATTCTACAGAAGAGCCCCTCGATAAACTTCTTACAAAATTTTGGGAGGTGGAGGATATTCCAGTGAAACTAACACCGGAAAATGATATATATTGTGAAGAATACTTCCAACGAACAACACACAGGAATGAATCCGGATGATATGTTGTATCGCTTCCATTTCGAGACCCAGAACATATAAACATAGGACTTTCCAGATCCATTGCATTGTCGCAGTTCTTAAAAAACGAATCTCGCCTGAATAAAAATCCTCAGCTCAAGAAAGATTACAATTCCATCATCCAAGAATACCTTGATCTAGACCACATGCGCAAAGTCACTCATGACAATCATTCCACTAATTTCTATTTACCACATCAACTGTGGCTACAGGAGTTGCAATGGGATCATTGCTTGCCAGACGATCTTCTCCAAAAATGGCATGACTTCCTTCGTAGCTACATCCATTTAGAAGAAATTCGGATCCCTCGATGGATAGGTTTCCACCCACATACAAAGGTCCAATTTCACGGTTTTTGTGATGCTTCGCAACGAGCTTACGGTGCAGCGATTTACGTCTGCATTCAACATGAGCACCATATGTCGTCTCCTTACCGCGAAGTCGCGCGTTGCCCCTGTGAAAACAATATCTTTACCCCGACTCGAACTATGTGGAGCTGTCCTTCTTACAGAGCTAATTGGGGCTTGCCTTCCCCAATTGCCACTCGAAACATATGAATTGGTTTGTTGGACCGACTCGACTATCGTACTGGCCTGGCTTAGCAAGCCACCCTGTACATGGACAACCTTTGTGAGCGACATCCTATACTCCTACCATATTCTAGCCACTTTTCCAGGCTACTAATTCGTTTCACTCATCGCATAGCAGTGCACGGAGGGAATCAACTCCTAGTGCGCCTTATAAGGTCCAAATATTGGATTCCAAAACTCCGTAATTTGGTAAAAGGTATAATTAACTCCTGTAAGGTTTGTGCGATTCATAAAAGGAGGCTACAATCACAGCTTATGGGTGATTTACCCGTTCATCGAACAACTTTTCCCGACCATTTTCTTACACAGGTATGGATTTTGCCGGTCCATTTGAATAAAAAAGTTTTACAGGACGTGCATGCCGCATTTCCAAAGGATATGTTTGCGTATTCGTCTGTTTCTGCACCAAAACCATCCACTTGGAACCGACTACTGATTTAACAACTGACGCGTTCCTTGCAGCCTTTTCTCGTTTTGTATCCATACGAGGATGTCCTCTAAAAGTGTTCTCCGATAACGGAAAGAATTTTGTTGGAGCTTCGAAAGCTCTTAATGATGATTTTCTTCTCGCTACGAAAGATAGTATAACTTCTAATTTCATCCATCAAAATCTGACTTGGCATTTCATACCCCCAGGTGCTCCTCACATGGGAGGACTCTGGGAAGCAGGAGTCAAAAGTTGTAAAGCCTTATTCTATAAATTTACATCCTTTGTAAAATATACCTTCGAAGAGTTTGCTACACTACTTTCCAAAATTGAAGCGTGCCTCAATTCACGGCCAATTTCGCCAATGTCTGAGGATCCAACTGATCCATTAGCCTTGAGTCCTGGCCATTTTCTAATTGGAGGACCTTTATTGTCCATAGCAGAGCCTGAGATTAAAGAGAAGACATCTTCAATCATTAATCGATGGCAACGGTTAAAAGCACTCCAACAACAATTCTGTATTCGTTGGAAACATGAATATTTAAAAGAGTTACATAAGCGTAACAAATGGCAATCCCCGAAGAAAAACCTCGAAGTGAATGTTTTGGTTATTATTATGGAAGACAACCTCCCCATTAACGAATGGCGTCTTGGTCGCATTTTACAAACTTATCCTGGAGCTGATGATCAAGTTCGCGTTGTTGATCTCCTCACCTCCAGAGGCATCATCTAGCGTCCAATCACAAAGCTTATCCTTCTTCCAGTCCAAGATGAGGTTCCTTCATCTTTCACTTGCGCGGATGTCAAAACTACAAATTAATTTATATATATATGTCGAATTAACTTTATCTCCCATTAGAGCGTAGCGCGTTTCGAACAATTCACAGGCGATTACGCAAGCATACAGTCCTGCTCGTTTTCTAACAGCCTATACGAAACCTCGAACCACACTCGGCGGCAACGTCGCGACGCATCGCCGTGCAACTTAACAGGCGACGCGGAGTTGTCGCCCCGCTCCAACGGTACTTGCAGAAAAACGACGGACACCACGTGCAACTAAACAGGCGACGCGGCGTTGTCGCTCCGCTCCAACGGTACTTGCAGAAAGACGACGGACAACCACAATGCAAAGACGCAAAACATAATATTATGAAATAATTCGAGGTCATGCGTAATGTTCTACTACTACTACTACTACTATTACTCCGACACGGCCATCCTGACTCTAACACGACCTCGTGTTCCATTCAATTCGTATAAACTTATCAAGTTAATTTCACAAAATAGTATCAAGCCTTCTTAACCAATATCTTTACATAATTCTTACTATAATGTAACTTGTAACAAAATCAATTATTCTTCTTCATTCAACATTACAAATTCAATGCCCCACACGCCATGATCAAAACAAACATCAGTTTGTTTTGCACTTGTGCTTGCATTATTTATCTGGTCTTGTTACTCTGCCATTTTCTTTGGCCAGCAGTAAATCTTTCATCACCTTTATTGGTGTGCTTCACTTTCTTCAGTGGCTTCAACATTTTCATTTTCGCTCTCTTCACACACATTTAACTCCTCGGGCACTTGCCCCTCTGGCATTTTTCTCAAATCTTCATGTGGATATTTATAATTTCTTTTATTGGTTAAGGACTTTAAAGTGTACCTGTCACCCTCCAGAACCTGTATTATTTCAAATCTGTACAGTACTACACATTCCATTATTGCCTATGCCTTTCAACATAACAACATTACTTTACCAGAAAATTTAGTACTTAGCTTTTCTTTCAAAATAATTTCAACGGTGTTACACCACGACGAAGCGATTGCGCCTGCCTTGTCTGGGTTGAATTTGGGTAGTTGCCCCGCTTTACTTTGCCCCGCATCAGACGCCGTTGTTTGTATGGCCTGCACAAGTTCAATTAAATTTTTATTTTGCATTTCCATAATAGTACGCCATGGTCCATCTATTGTTGAAGGTATAGGACCCGATCCCACTTCTGATGTCGAATTAACTTTATCTCCCATTAGAGCGTAGCGCGTTTCGAACAATTCACAGGCGATTACGCAAGCATACTGTCCTGCTCGTTTTCTAACAGCCTATACGAAACCTCGAACCACACTCGGCGGCAACGTCGCGACGCATCGCCGTGCAACTTAACAGGCGACGCGGCGTTGTCGCCCCGCTCCAACGGTACTTGCAGAAAAACGACGGACACCACGTGCAACTAAACAGGCGACGCGGCGTTGTCGCTCCGCTCCAACGGTACTTGCAGAAAGACGACGGACAACCACAATGCAAAGACGCAAAACATAATATTATGAAATAATTCGAGGTTCTACTACTACTACTACTATTACTCCGACATATATATTTTTTTTTTCTCCTTTGTTTTGTTTTCATTCCATTCACTCAAATACAGTCCACACTCATACACATCACTGATTCATAACTAAGATGGCACCTCGCACTAACATTCGTGAAGAGCGCAGATGTACTCGAGGAACTGAGTCCTTCCGTTGCCGAGTCTGCCGCGGTATTCACCCGCTGCGAAGATGCAGACGTTTTTTGCGACTTAATGCCGAAAAACCACTAAGAGCTGTGCTAATAAATAAATATGGTGGCAATTGTTTAGCTCATGAGCATTCGCAGGGGAAGTGCCGAAGCAAGGACAAATGCCGCATCTGCAATCGTGCCCATCACACTCTTCTTCATTTTCATGAACACCGTCTTCGACGCTCTCCTAGCGTACAACCGGCAACCCAGGTCCAATCGCCGTCTCTGACCACGCTGCTGCACCACCGCAATCCCAAACTTCTACCCACCGCAACCATCTTGATCGATAATGGAAGCAAGGTTTTCGAGACACGTGCATTGATTGATGCATGCACTTCGGTATCCAGGATCGATGCATCCTTTGCGTCTGCTACGCGCTTGGCTAGCGTCAATGTTGGAACTGAAGCAGCGTGTGCAGCAGTCATCCGGTCCAAGGCTTCCGATGGGTTCCGGTTGGACGTGGTGCCACAGCTCGAGCATCCACTACAATTCTGTACACCATTAATTGACATCAATCCCTCTGTCAGGGAGCGTTTTGAAGGCCTAATCCTGGCTGACCTGGCGTATCCATCGTCCTTGGAGCCGATCTATATTCAGACATCGTTCGAGAAGGCTTCCACTCAAGCAAGTCTGGCGGACCTGTGGCCCTACGCACAGTTTTTGGATGGACGTTGTCGGGCGCTTGTAACTAATTAAGCTAATCTTTTATATATCACTAAATTACATTTTGAAGTTGCATACAATGCAAGGGCGGCGGGATGTTTATACCAACGTGGCAACAAAGGGTTAATCTAAAGTTGGGAGCATCTCGCTTAAGCGGAGCTTTCACTCAATTAGAGCTTTCCCGGCTGAGATCCTCTCTCCACATAGGTTTAAGAAATCTCTTATCTTCTTGTAATTTTTAGTCTTAAAAAATCTTTTGAAGTGCGCGCACGCGAATAAACAATTTGCAAACTATTTGCAAAGTGAAAAAACAAAAAAAGTGAATTTGTTTAATCTGCCCTCCTACGTTCGTGAAGAACAAAGAAGTTCGGGTGGACTGAATAAGCAAAAAAGGCGTTCGATCAACTCAATGCCGCTTTAACGTCAGCGCTAGTTTTATATATTCCGGATTTTACCAACAAATTCTATCTTCATTGCGATGCGACTGTTTATGGAGTAGGGGCAGTGCTCGTTCAAATGAACGAAGCAAAACATAATATTATGAAATAATTCGAGGTTCTACTACGTCGGTATACCAATGTATGCCGTGAGGGTCGCTGATGGTGTTGCCAGCATCCCAGTCCTTCCGGTCTGGGATAAGAGTTCTGAATTTTGCACCAAAGAGGAGTTCCTTGGTCATAGAATCTGATCTAGTGCAGATCTCTAAGCCAGAAATATCATTGATAACTCTAGCATCCCCTGATTCGGTAGCTAGAAGCCCAGATTGGAAATTGATTCTAAGAAGGCTCATGGAACCGACTTCAATTATACGGATATGCAGCGGAGTCAGGTTCAGGATTGATTCCGTTGCTGCTGTGGGACAGGTGCGCAGTGCACACGTCAGAGAAAGGCGAAGCAGCCTATGCAATTTATTCCATTTGTTGATGGCAGTGACCTGCGTCACCTTTGGCCACCACACAATTGCAGCGTAGGTGACGATGGGCCTTACCATCATCTCAAATAGCCACCAGATGGTGCAAGATTTGAGACTCCAGGTTCTACCAAAGAATCTTCTACAGGCCCACATGGCATGAGTTGCCTTTGATAGAGTATTGTTTAGGTGGGAATTCCAGTTTAGTCTTTTATCAAGGGTTACCCCTAGATATTTAACCTCGCTGGAAAGACACACAGGGGAGCCGCCAATGTTCAATTGACCTATGTCAACGGAATAGCGCTTAGTAAAGGGGACTTTTGAGTCACTTTTAGAGCCAGGTCGTCAGCGTAGCAAATTGCTTCCACGCCCTGTTCTGCAAGAATACTTAGTAGTTCATCAACTACTAGAGACCAGAGTAAGGGGGCTAAGACCCTCCCTGGGGACATCCTTTAACCGCACTAATGAAAGCAGTCATGGTGTCCAAGGTAGAGGAAATAATCCGGTCTTTGAGCATAGCCTCAATCCATCGGATTAGGGGACGGGCAATATTTCTGCGCCCTAGCGCAGCAGAGAGAGAACCGTAGCCGGTATTATCAAAAGCACCCTGTATATCAAGAAAAGAGCACAGAGCAATGTTCTTGGATGCGAGGGCTCCTTCGATTTTACTTACTGATTTGTGGAGGGCGACCTCCGTCGATCTTCCGGCTATATACACAAACTACGTGGGATGCAGAGGATAAGTTTTCTGTAGAGAGCACCGTATGTGCAGGTCTACGAGCCTTTCCGCTGTCTTAAGCAGAAGGGAGGTTAGACTAATCGGCCGATATGATTTATGCTGGTCAGGGGGACGATTCCCTTGTTTGGGAATGAATAACACATTGAGGGCTGGAAAGATTTGATCGCTCCCTTGGGCTTTGAAGGGAGCCAAGGAATCTACAGCCCATTTGACCTTTTTAGGGTCGAAGATGGTTCCTGATAAACTGGATCCACGAGAGTCCGGTGACGTCATCTTGACTTAATAGATCTGGGTTCGGCACCGAACCTTGGAAGTGGACTTGAAGTAGAAGGTTAAGTGCTTCCCTGCGATCTTGAGTGAAAGAGCCGTTAAGAAGCCCTATACCATTAGACGACCCTTTAGCTAATACGAGGGTCGTTTGATAAGTCCGTGACTTTTTGTATTTGCCGCGCACCTGCTCTAAATACAACACTGCTCCTGTCAGCAGTTATCGATTAACAGCTGACTGTAAAATTTTGAGAAAGCTGCGTTTTTTGGTTTGCGTTTTATAGGCATTGAAAGCAGACGATCTCGTGAATTTTAACGAAAATGGAAAAAAGTGAATTTCGTGTGCTAATGGCAAAATTTCATAAATTGGGCTACGAACTGCTACCCCATCCAGCATATTCTCCAGATTTAGCCCCCTGTGACTATTTTTTGTTTCCAAACATGAAGAAATGGCTCGGCGGTAAGAGATTCGGGTCAAATGAAGAGAAACACAGAAACAAACGACTATTTTGAGGGCCTTGAGAAAACCTATTATTTGGAAGGAATAAAAAAATTGGAAAAACGCTGGACTAAATGTATAGAGCTAAAAGGAGATTATGTTGAGAAATAAAACGCTTCTTTGACGAAAAAAATATATTTTATTCAAAAAGTCACGGACTTATCAAACGACCCTCGTACTTTGTGCAGTCTCGCTACCACAGTAGCTGCGCCACGTATCACGTTTAGCACGTCTAATGTTTATACCCTTCGACCATTGAAAATGGTCAAAAAAGGGTATACTAACTTTGTGCAAATGTATGTAACAGGCAGAAGGAGGCGTGGGAGACCCCACAAAGTGTATATATTCTTGCTCAGGATCACAAGCCAAGTCGATTAAGCCATGTCTGTCTGTCTGTCCGGATGTCTGGATGTCTGGATGTCCGGATAAACACACAGATGTCAGCTATTACAAAAGCTAGAGACACCAAATTTGGCATGAAGGTTTCTGTTTATCCGGGTAAGGTGAAATTTATTTCAAATGTTGGGTGCCACAGATATCAATAATTTTTGTATTCAGACTAGCAAGCTGTGACGTCATTGCAATGCTCATGTAGGAAAGAAAAGGAAAGAGAATGCGAGCGCGTAGCGCCATCTGTTGTTCTTCTCATGCACACGCATTTTTTGCATTCAAACGCACACACACACATACATACATTTGTGCTTGACCAATAAAATGATACACGCATATACACGTATTCATACACAGACGCATACAAAGGCTTACGTTACGATATTTCTATTAAGTAGAAGTATTGTACAATTATTGACTCTTTACATTTCAAAAAGGTCGAAGGATATCCCACTGTCGCGTGCCGCTCGACTGTTGCTCTTGTTTTATTATAATTAGTTAGAGCGTCCCTATAGACGTCCCAACTGACGCGGTTAGATCTGGCCCTATTGAATAAGCTTCTAACCTTCCTTCTCTGTACAGATAGTTCCTCGTTCCACCATGGAACTTTTCGGTTGACCTTTAAGGTCTTCCTTACAGAGCTGTCCTCGAAGGATGTGATTAGTACATCTTGAAGCAGGTTGGCAGCAAGTTCTATCTCACTGATACAATTTGGGTTGCTGATCAACACGTCTGCTTTAAAAGCCACGGAAGCTTTGAAAAGTTCCCTATTGGTCTTTTTAAGACAGAAGGAGTTCTGACGGATCTCGACTTGGCCAGGAAGGTCGAACCTGATGTGCTGATAGTTCGACAAGGTGCCTTCGCCTGTGACCCGCCAGTTCACCAGCGAACTCACAATAGAGTTACTGGCAAAGGTCCAAGACCTCTTCCCAAATGGCGTTAATAAAGGTTGGCTCACACCCTATGTTAGCAACATCTAATTGACAACACAATAGATACTCTAGAAGAGACTCACCACGTTTATTAATGTCGCTGCTACCCCAGATCGTGTGATGCGCATTGGCATCGCAGCCGATCACGAGCGGCTTGTTGTGCTGGCGGCAAAAGTCCACTAACCGCTAAACCTCTGTGGGAGGGGGGACGCCATCCACGTTGCCCGGGAAGTAGGCAGAGGCGATCACTACCTCCCGGACACCCTCAGCCGTGGCTGAAGTTATTGAACGAATCCCCAAAGCGAAAAAAATCCACCCGCATAGAGAAGCCATTTATCGCCACCCAGTTCCCTATAATTGGCCAGCCAGGTACGCCAATGGCACAGCCTTTAATGTCATTCACCAATCTCGGAACTCAGTTTCCTCCAACAGCTGTAGGTCAAGGCCGCTGATGGACTTGATATGTCCAACAGCTCCCCTGACCCATTCAGCAGTGCTGCTGTCCTCGCACACAAGGAGCTTCAGCAGCAGTTTCGGGGTATACAACCCTCGAAACCTGGACCAACTCCCAATGTGGAGGGCAGCCGCATCCCCTTAAGGATGCTCACTCTGCTTGCCACTTGGCTGAAAAGTGGCTTTGTGGACTCCACATGAGTCTTTTTGGGCTTCTTTGAGAGTTGGAGTGTGTCGTCACCACGCGTCCGCTTGGCCTTGGTTTGCTCGGGGGGCGCAGTGGCGATTGCAAGAGCCTTTGCTCTGCTTGAACCCTTCGCGTGTGCAGCTTTGAAAAGCTTCTTCTCGCGGGTCTTCATTTTGACAAAGGCGTTCCCCGAGTCCAGTCGCAGCGTCTGGATTTCGGAGCCTACTTCCGTGAGGCCTGACCTCTGAAAGGCCACAGAAGCGTCTTCAGCAAAGCTGATCAGATCACATTAAGCTTCAGCGTCGGAGGACATCACCTCGACGGTCTGCTGCATGTCTGAGTAATAAACAGGGACATATTGGACTGCTCATTATTTTTGATAATTTTTTTTAATTTCATTGGCTTTTTTTCCTCAAGAAATTCACATCAAAAGCAGAATCGAATTTTTGCAAGACCAAATCTTTTTTGCTTATGGGGTGCCAAAGCTAATTGTGAGCGATAATGAATCGCAATTTAAGGCCAATGATTTTAATGCTTTCTTAACGTGTTCGGAGCGCTGCAGTGTATTCATATTGGCAAAATGACCACAGTGCCTGGGATCATCATATACCTGCAATAAGCTGCTCGTTACGGAACAGCATACACCAAAGTATCAAGTGTTCACCCTATCAAGCGCTATACGGATTTAACATGATAATACACGTCCCCCAGTATAAACTATACGATCAGCTACAGTTGTTGCGTAAACAGTTGAAACAAAACATGAAAATTTCCTACGACCAGCAAGCGGAGCGCTACATTTAGGGATATGAATTTTAAAATGGGGCGGGAAGTATTCCACAGAAATTTCTTGCAAAGTTTCATTCTAAGTTCCAAGGACTGGAAGGAATTATTCGAATAGAATTAGGTTGGACCATGACATGGTCACCAAACACATGTTAAGAAAAATTAAGTAAGCTTAGATGAAGAAAGTCTCACGCCTTTGACAAAGCCTTATTTTACAAAACTCGAAACAAACAATGTTTTTAATCTTAACCATATTTCAGACAATTTATCCTGCATGATCCATTCGGCCGAAAGCAAGTCAAAACAGAAACTAATGAAAACCAATTCAAACAGAAACTGCTCATTCATTGTACATCCGAGGATTTATACGAAGTCCAAACGCGTAATGAAAACCTTAAGCAGATCATAAAATACAATTTTTGACCTTAGCTTTATGAAAGGCATTCAACTTGCAAAATTTACGAGACGTAACAACATTTTCCAAAACCAATATAATGTATTTCAAAATTTTAACTGATGTGGCCGAAATACTCACATTATTTTAGTTTCAGAGTCAAATTATATCAACCACACACTCATTTATGTAGTAACTATCCAAACAATTGTAAATATAAATATATTGCTACCCAGTAAAATGATGTCGAAAACAATAGATTTCAAAATTGCCCAATAACTGAATACCTACAAAGCAACAATACCGAACTTTCATTTCAAAACCAATCTTATTATCAATTATTACAATAACCATTTTCAAAGAACTTTAATGATTTTTATAAATGTCAAGTTGAAGTTTCTAAAGTACCTCTTCTTAATTTAATTTAAAGCAATATTAGTTCATTAATTCAAAATATTCTTTAGTTATTAAACGTAATACAAATGTAAAACTATAAGTTAATTTTGACGCTATCAATAATCAGGTATCCATTAGCATCGGGGACGATTAATTTTGAGAAAATTCCTTAGTTTCTCTTCTAATTCCTGCCATGATCGGCATTTAATAAATAAACTCTTTCCAAATGCGTAGTTCTAAGAGATTAAACATTGATCTCTTGGTCGCCTTTTTCGCATTTATCACGCAGCTGGACTTGATAATCAAATCCTCTCCCGCCCTAGCGGAAAAAAAGAATTTCATCACAAGCTATAAACTCGCATCTACGTCAATCCTCTAATGTTAAGATTCAAAATGTAAAATTGGTCTTAGTTTTGAGTTCGATCAACCGGGTGAATGGAAAAAAACTGTTCCAAATTAATATTTAAGGTTTTCCAGTCCAAACGTAAATGGCTGACAAATTTTGAACGAACATGGAACAGTAACAACGATGCTTTCAAATTACGCTGTGTTTGTACATGAATGGAAGTTAATTCCGAGGCTTAATTGTTCTTCAGTATCGATGTTTCAAATAGTTTTGACGAGTTTAAGGAACGTTTTCTCAAAACTGTTGGTCACAATTTGTCTATATTGCATATGAAAGCAATACCATGGCTTCATGAACCACAAATAATGGGATATATTCTACAAATGGAGGAAATTAAGTCGCGAGCTGTCATTGACTTACAATATAGTTTATTATTGATGGTTTTTAAGACATTTCTGCCAACGTGGCCCTCTTGTATTTGGCTTAAACCGTGGATGAAATAAAGGCATTGTGTCACAAATACGGTGAGCTATGAAAGGAAAAATAGTAAGTATAATGTTTCAAATATATAAATAAGGTAAGGGTACATTTTCATATTGATAATGGGCATTTGACTCACTTGTCAGGTCTATTGGATATTGGCTGCGCAATTGGTATGCTTCAGCGGTGGGCAGTGCCTTTCGTTAAATAAAAAGCATAATTATCACCTATTGGATATCGAAGTGTCAATATGTTAGATTGGGACTAATGACTTTCGGAAAATGAGTAATTTTAACAATTAAAAACAATCTAAAAAATATTGAAGTTTATGTAACACTTGACAACTAAAGACAAAAAAAAAAATTAAAATTTGGCAGAATTACAAAATTTTGGCCTATTGCCTAATGAAGGATTGTATAGTGAAAAATTACCAGTTGATATTTTCTTATTAAAATCGCTTTAGTAAGATTGTCTAGTAAAAAATTTCAAAGTGAAGAATTTCTCCCTTAAAACACAAAGCTCTCTAACGGTGAGAAATTACTTGACAATCGAAGCCAACTCATCCGTTCCACGACATACCCTCCCCCGTAAAGCAGCAGTATTCACTACATTCAGAACATCAAACTGCATCGATCGCTAGTTTTCACAGCCGCTCGTCGGGGCACACCTTCTCAACGACGCCTATTTGCCACTCTCTGCGTGCTATGGCCGGATCGCATGTCGGGCATTAACAGGTCGTTAGGTGCCTTCTGATCAACTGTGATCGGCCAGTGCCAGAGCAAGTTCTCCAGCACGTGCCCCTTGGGTGCGAATTCCACCCGATGAACGATCCACTCCCAGACACCAACATCGGTAGCGCATAGTAAAAGATCGATTCAAATCATTTGATGATTACTTGCCTTGGATCTTCACGGGCTCAAATACTCCGCTGAATCTCCTTCGTTCGTTATCCTACGGAACAGTCCACGTCGGCACTGAAAGTTCCTCACACCGATCATTCATGAATCCGTAAAGAAATCATCAAATGCTGCGGGCAATTCGTTTGGTTGCGGCTTATCCCACTTGACTCTTCTCCTCCAAATCTTTCCTGCTTTATAAGGCTGCGGAGTAACAACCGGATTTTAACCAAGTAATCCACTTTTCTTGAAACTCTGAGGTTCCTGCATATTACTAGCCTCACTCGTAGATCTGCTCGGAGTGCCAGTTTGTGTGGCTGTGATCGTCGTGGGCCTTTTGATCTAGTCTAGGGCTCCGCCTCAGAATCGGCAGGGTGAAAAAAACAAATCAAGGAGTGCGAATAAAAGAAAATGTTGACCGCCGTAAGAGAATGTACATCGAACAAATCAAGGGCTGAATGTTGATGATTTATTCTCAAATCTATTCCCATGACTACATACCGCAGTTTGTCTTCCCTAACTCTTGGATATCACCAAATGAACTAATCTGACGCACCAAGCAAAGGGAAATTCTTAGTTAAATCGGTGTAAACAATTACAACAACGATAAAAACGCATATATAATTACTTAACTAACTATCGATAGCCAACTTATCCGTCTCGCGACAGGTAAGTAATAAGTAAAATAAACACATATATTATTGAGGTAACAAGATTTGTTACATTAAGATTTAAAATAACAAGAGCAACAGTCGAGCGGCACGCGACAGTGGGATACCCTTCGACCTTTTTGAAACGTAAAGAGTCAATAATTGTACAATACTTCTACTTAATAGATATATCGTAACGTAAGCCTTTGTATGCGTCTGCGTATGAATACATGTACATGCGTGTATCATTTTATTGGTCAAGCACAAATGTATGTATGTGTGTGTGCGTTTGAATGCAAAAAATGCGTGTGCATGAGAAGAACAACAGATGGCGCTACGCACTCGCATTCTCTTTCCTTTTCTTTCCTACATGAGCATTGCAATGACGTCACAGCATGCTGGTCTGTATATAAAATCAAAGCGAACAAGGTTTTTGTTTAATAGCATCTGTGTTTGTTGTCCGATCGGATTGAAATTTTGACGTTATGTTGGTAAAATAATTAGCTTAGTATAGTCTTACTCAGAATGTTGTATCTTTTATATGTCACTCGCAAATCAGCTAAAAAGATGAAATTATTGATGGGCGGGGGGCGTGGCACCCAACATTTGAAATAAACTTCACCTGTCCCGGATAAACAGAAACCTTCATGCCAAATTTGGTGTCTCTAGCTTTTATAATAGCTGAGATCTGTGTGTTCATCCGGACATCCAGACATCCAGACATCCGGACAGACAGACAGACAGACAGACATGGCTTAATCGACTTGGCTAGTGATCCTGAGCAAGAATATATATACTTTGTGGGGTCTCCCACGCCTCCTTCTGCCTGTTACATACATTTGCACAAAGTTATTATACCCTTTTTTGACCATTTTCAATGGTCGAAGGGTATAAAAACAACTCTAGTCGTAATCGAAAAGGCATTCTGAATTTGACCGAACTAAGATAGTATATAATATGAAGTGCTGAGAGGGTACACAGTGACTTGGCGGTCATCAATGGTTGTCGTTGGTTATTTTGTCTCTGGTAGAGTAGTTTCTGTGCCTGAAATAGGAGAATTATAAAAACATGTAGGCTAAAGTATTTTTAAACTATTTCTGCTGTTTCCCTTGTGTATCAGTGATGAGTTTTTGATGTAAATACTGATGCTTATATATTTGTGCGTACTGCAGGTCTGGAAAAAACCGCTTCCCAAGTGCTGTTGAACTATCCAGAAAAGCTGTTTGTAACATGAGCAAGCTTCGATCCGTCGGTAGTTTCTCAAACCCCCTGGCTAATTTCTTTACGCGCGGATAATCAGCAGTAAAAATTGAGCGTACAGTTTTTTTTGTCTGTGACTTTTATTAAAAATAATTCAATAGAGTATGTGAAAACGTGTTGAAATATGGGTTCTTTCATAATTTACTACACACCCTTCCTGGTGAGTCTGTTCTTTGTCTGGATCCGATAGGGCCGTGAATATTCTACTGACTCCGTTCGTACAGACCCAAGCTCCAGTGTCACGGCTGGCCGGTGCAGAGCTAGCGATACGGCGCCTGCTCCTTTGCAACTGCCTGTCGCTAACAAGCATAATTTCCTGGCTGCAGTCCTATTTGGCTGTCAAGGGGTTTAGCATCGTCAATCAGGTCACTCCGTCCGCTGTGAGCTGAAATTATAAACAATATGTCCAATTAGTATTAAATATTAGATATAGATTTTGTCAATAATTATAAGATTTTGTGTAACAGATTAAGAGTAACAAGGTATTATTAATAAATTTGTGATATGATAATGTAGTGCTTAATACCTTGCTGGAGAAGATGGAGCAGCTTAAGAATAATCCCTCGCCGACTTGGGTGATGCCCCGAAACCCTAAGCAGGAGCATCCCATAACTGGCTCATGGCTTTAGCACCATCACAAAGAAATGCCTTTTGCCAATCTTCGGTAAGATCGCCCCATTCTTTTTGTTAAGTACTCTTTCAACTTTCAGCGCTATCATTGGTTTTTTTGGTTCATTGTGTATGAAAGACATCGTAATCACTGTGAGCGCAGTAGCTGAGAAGATTCAGAATCTCAGAGTCTCCGATGTCAACCACCGCCAATGACATCGATGAGCCGCCAGCTTTTAAGTCCGAATTCTTAAAGATGATGATCAATAAGAGTAAAGCGGACCGTAACAAGTCACTACCTTCAAAAACTTCGCTCACTGCAACCATCCGCATAGTTGACCCAATTTATTTATATTGAAATACTAAAAGTATTATGTATGTTAATTTGGCAACAACCATATACTGAAATTTGGTCACACTGATCAGAATCAGTTCTTTTTTGTTTTTCTGGAAACTTCCTTTTTCTTTTGTTAACTTCCGAACGACTCACAACACCTTCGCGCTTATGTCAAATAAAACAATTATTAAACTTTAACTAAATCGCCTCGCGTTTTACTCCATCATTTCCAATAGGTTATGGTCCCAGGAGTAGTAAAGACTTTAATAATTGTGTGTGATCAAGTGGAAAATAATTATTGTCTGTAATTAGCTTGTACATTTTTTATAAACATGAGCGGACAAGGGCTTGGACGGCGAAAATTACGCAGTATGGTCGGTGCGAATGAAGAGTGTATTGGTGCACTCAAGTATGTGGTCGTTAGTGTGCGGAAGACGCGTGAAGCAAGAAAGTGTTACAGTTGAGTAAGGAGCCCAATTCGACGATCTAGACGAAAAAACACTAGTAACAATATTGCTGTGCGTGAAGGCTTCAGAAATTAATTTGATTAAAAACTGAGCTAGTTCTAAAGAAGCTTGGGACAAGCTTGCAGCTGTGTACAAGCCTCGTGGACCCGCCAGGAAAATTACCTTGTTCAGGAAATTACTCCAGTTGAGTTTGTCGGAAAGTGCGTGCGTACAAAATTACATAAATGATTTTGTGGATATTGTCGAAAAACTGAAAGAAATTAATATGGACATTTCTGAAGATATTCTTACTATTTTGATGCTGTCGGGACTCGGTAAGAAATTCGAAAATTTCGTGGTAGCGATCGAAACGCGCGTACAGTTACCGACTCTCTCTGATTTAAAAGTGAAAATAAAAGAAGAGGGAGACAGACAAAGAGTGAGTTCGGACGAAACGGAACTTTGTGTGCAGCAAGCATTTGTGTCGCGTCCCAGTGGAAAGGGAGACAAGAAAAATAGATCGGCGCAAAAGAACAGTGATGCAAAGAAGAATAAAAAATGCTTTCGATGTGGTCGCGAGGGTCACTTTATTGCGCAGTGCAAAGTAAAAGACAAAAATGATGAAATAGAAACATCTGCAAAAGAGAAGTCGTTTACTATGCTTGCAAGTGTAAATAAAAACAAGAGCAACAGTCGAGCGGCACGCGACAGTGGGATACCCTTCGACCTCTTTGAAACGTAAAGAGTCAATAATTGTACAATACTTCTACTTAATAGATATATCGTAACGTAAGCCTTTATATTCGTCTGTGTATTTTTTTTTTTTTTTATTGGAGTGTTTATGGGAAAAAATCTTGAAAGACACCGTCCTAGAGACGGTAGTGTGGGACCCGCACCCACTGAAACCCGCTGAGGAACACTCCCCCTACTGCTCGTTCGAGCTTAGCCCTGTGGTGGCTCTACCTGGTTATTGGCTGCTGCGAGGAAGAGTTTCGCAGTCTTTCTAGCCTAAGCTGCTCTACCATAATGCACAAACACATTTCTCTACCATAAGCCCTACAATATTTTCTGGGCTTACAGTTACTCCTAAGCGTCTATTGACGATTTCCCGTTCATCTGCGTAATAAGGGCAGTGGAAAAAAATGTGTTCCATAGTCTCATCGTCTTCATTGCAAAGATAGCACACAGCTTCAGAGTCATGATCGTACTTGTTCAGATAGCGCCTGAAACAGCCATGTCCTGTAAGAAACTGGATCATATAGTAGTCCACTTGTCCTTGGCTTCTTTTGACCCATGCTTCTATATCAGGCACCAGTCGATGTGTCCACCTCCCGCTGCTTGATGCATCCCATCTTTGCTGTCAATCCCTGATGGACTTAGCTTCATCGTAAGTAGTAGGGATTGGGCTGTGCCTCTTATTATATTGCACTTGATAATCTTGCGCGGTCAAGTCAGCCGGCATTATGCCAGCTAGAACTTGGATGGCATCACCGGATACCGTCCGGAAAGCGCTGCAGACTCTTTGGCTGCTACGTCTCACTACAGCATTGTACACTAGTCGGCATAAGTATTTTGACAAAATAAACGCTGCAAATTTGTCAGTGAAACTTTTAAATGCCTTGATATGGTAGAATAGATTATTTTTTATTTTTTGTGTGTAAGTAAAATAAACTTTAAAAATAACGAACGACATTTTTTTAATTGAAACTTAAAAAGATATAAACAACTTAATCAAATATGATGAGTTTTTGTTTCGGCTTAAGTATTTTGACAGGCCTTTAATTCAATGAAAATAATATTAAATGATGTTGGATTAGCTCTTTATTGAAACAATTAATAAAATATATATCCTCCTTTGGCATCAATTACTTTTTTTGAGTCGGTCCTGTACTGAATCCACCAAATTGTGAAGGATCTCTGGAGTTACCTCTTTCCAAAGGGAAGTGAGCTCAGAAATCGTCTCCTCTCGAGTTTTATTTAACGAAACTGTTCTTTTGCGTTTCAAAAGAGACCAGATGTTCTCAATAATATTTAAATCTGGACTTTGAGGTGGCCAGTCCAAGACGGTAACGCCAACATCCTTTAGGAACTTGGTTATCGTTCTGGCTTTGTGGCATGGAGCATTATCTTGCTGCAGGATAAATGATTCCCCCGATCAGCCTTTCTCCAGAAGGAAATGCATGTTCGTTAACGGTCGTCAAATATTGCCCTTGGTTCATCGACCCGGATATAGGACCAAGTCACCCAACCCATTGTAGGCAACACATTCCCAAACCATGACAGAGACTCCACCATGGCTCACTTTCTGACAAACGGGCCGTCTTTTTTGCCTTTGCTGAGTTGGCAATCTTACAAAAATTTTTTGTTTTGACGAGTTATACTGGAAAGAGCTTTTATCCGTCCATAAAACACTTCTCCAGAACGACTTCGGCTTCTCTAGATGTTCCTTTGCAAATTTCAGCCTTTTAAGCTTGTTAATTTTTGAGATATACGGCACATCCTTAGCAATATATGTCTTCATGTCTTGTTCCTTTAATCGTCGACGAACTGTGCGCTCACTGATTGCCTTACGAGCTTTTTTCGGAAGGCTGGCGTTGCAACGGCTTGGGGCTTCGCAAGGGGATTTTTTTTAAATTCCCGTATAAGGATTTTGTCGTCAGCGATCGTTGTTTTACGCTTAGGACCTGTTCTTTTTAGGATTTTTACATCATTATGTTTTTTAAACTTTTTAATTTGATAATACACAGTTTGTCGCGACACATTAAACTCATTTGCAATATCTTTTTCTTTAATTCCAACGTTAAACTGTGCTACCATTGATGATCTTATAAATAAACTTAACTCAGCCTTTTTACCCATGGCTATCAATTAATTTTTGGTTTTTTATTAACGTTTAATATCCAAAAAAGTTCAATTTAAACAATTGTTGATTAACACGTGCTCAAAAGCAGAATACCATTTACTAAATGAGTTTGTCAAAATACTTGTGCCGAACAAAAATAAGTTGTCTGCGTGCATTCATATCAGTAGAAAGAGAATGCAAACGGTAAACCGCGCCTAGTGAACCAGCTAGTATTGGCCCAATGACAAGGTCGGTCTGCAACTCATCGATTCGTTGAGTTTATGCAGGTAGGGGAGACTTAGCACGGTCTGGTGTCGTGCAACTTTTATATTTGAAGCTGCTACTAAATCAGGGTGTTTCTTGGAGAGGCCATTGAAGTTCAAATAGCTGGTACCGTTGAACTTTGCCGTGTGTTGGAATGCTAAGAGATGTGTCCCATTTAGCTGCTGCTCTAACTTCCCATCGAGGCTCACCATACAGGGGCTGTCATTGAATACACAGGCCCACAAAAAAAAAAAAACAAGAGCAACAGTCGAGTGGCACGCGACAGTGAGATACCCTTCGACCTTTTTGAAACGTAGAGTCAATAATTGTACAATACTTCTACATAATAGAAATATCGTAACATAAGCCTTTATATGCGTCTGTGTCTGAATACGTGTTTATGCGTGTATCATTTCATTGGCCGTCAGCCGTCAGAGACAGCAAGGGGAATTAAATTTAACCACAGCTCTGGCTGGGGTAAGTGCCGTCCTTGCTCCAACTGACGGAAGTGCGGCTATACTCTCCACGTGAGGGCGGCTAGAAGCAGGCCCCTAGCACGGTCATGTCTCTGCTTGGGGTGCTGACTAATTGTAGACGGGCGAAGATCGTGAATCTATAAATCACCCCAATCCAAGGCGGATGCATGGCCGGGGGGTAGCCCGGTCTCTAGTATGCGGACTCTGGATACCTGTCGCCCTCCAGTTTCATTTAGACTTCCCACGGCAAGCGGGCTATGTCGTGGGTGACCTTCCCTTCCCGCCTACTCGTGGGATCAAATTTTATGGATCTGATTATTTCTCAAAATAAGCCTGATGCGGCTTTGAACGCATCAACCCAGGGCGAAGCCTTCACGGCCGACCCCAATACCAGCACTGCAGCTGTTGGGCTGCTGGCATCCACCCCCAATACTACGGGTCTTGACCCTGGTACTCCGGGGGACTCGGACAGGCCACGAACTCCCTTGGACACTGAGTTCGCTAGTGCTGCCTTCTCGTCCAACAACTGTTCAGTCATGCAGCAGACCGTCGAGGTGATGTCCTCCGACGCCGAAGCTGAAGGTGACCTGATCAGCTTTGCTGACGACGCTTCCGTGGCCTCTCAG